>OY978454.1:13542688-15994047 GCA_963854805.1 Plagodis dolabraria | reverse complement strand
TCATAACTGAAGCTGCCATCTAGATCCATTTCACTCGATAGGCGAAGAATAGGAACTGCAGTTTCTGTAGTTGATGATATGTAAACACCAGGCACATTAGGCGCTGGCAAGTATTGGGGTCCTTGATATGAAGCTGCACCTCTTAGTTGGTCCAGGATATCAGCTTTTTGGTGATCCATAGACAAAATCATACTTCGTGAAGTGGCTTTTTGGATTGGGGTATTTTGTAGTTTTTGTCCATTGTTTGAAAATCCGAAAGGAGGAGCCTTCATGTCAATCCTGTCAATTGGTTGGTAGTTTTTGGGGTTTCCAGAAGAGTCTCGTCTTTCATTATAATAGGGGTGACTTCTTTCAGTACGATTATTTCTTTGGATAGAAAATAGTTGTTCTTCATCTACATCGTCATTATTTTTATGGTCAAGAGGCAGTAAAGTCGAAGAAAGCATCATAGGGTACGGTGTAGGATGAATTACAGGAGCTTTTGTACCAGTATGTGGTAAATAAGGATATGGCAGATTATTCACATTCTTCATTGGATAGTAAGGAATAGTTGTGTGTGACTCCGGAGGCAAGTATATAGAGCTGTCAGATGACATCATAATTCCTGAATTTGGTGTATGAAATTTCGGTGGGAATGTGAAATGTTCAGTAGATCTTACATCTACTGCTATATTTATAAAATATACTAATAGTATCTGGAAAACAACACAATATTATTCATTAGACTTACACAAAAACAATCCAAAATATTGAGAACACAAACACTGTCACTTACCAGCTTCATATTTATTGAAGCTGTGTCACTTGTTTTGTACACAATTTTCACGTCACACTTGCACCCTAGGAGAAAATAGACTGATATTGAAAATGAATTCCGCATATATTTATACGCACGCGAGAAGATCGTGTCCAGGCATTCGTGAAAGATATCGCTCGGCTTTGAACCAAGTTTCTCTTTACTTTAGTTGTCTTTACATGCTTTTTTCCAGAGATAATTATGAAATTAATAAGTCTTGTAGTTGTTATTTGTAGTTTATTAATCCTATAAATAACATTATGTTAAATAACTTGTAAAACAAGCGAGAATTACGGGATGACTACAAGTAACAAACAATCGAAATAACTTTTATTTAAAGATAAGAGTGACTTAGCAAGGAAGTGTTCTTTTGCAAGAGCGAACAACTGACTGAACAATCGGCAGACTACTTCCAAACAAATCGCTTAGAACTTAGAACATTATTATTGGTTTGCGCGACACTAAGTATTATATCATACCTTTATTTAATATTTTTTTTCAATTGTAGATTTTGTATTGTAATATTGTGCTGTTTATTTTTCACTAGCTTATGAGTTTCGTTAACTAAGCTTTAAAACTAAACTATAATTTGTAACTTCAGTATTATAACTTCAATGTATTCTGCTTATTTTCCTAAATATTTTCACACTTATAAATCGCTTTATATTAACTAATTGATAGTATTTAAAACTCTCTTAACTAATTAAAAGGCCCAGCCGAAACCGATTCACCGGTAGGGCAGTGTTCGATTAATGAGCAGATAAATCGCGCGGTTATATGCGGTCATCCGGAATTCGCGGTCTGCAAGTGATGCAGAGCTGGTCAAAGTCAAGTCAATGACCTCCACAACAGGTTTTCGGGAATTTCGGACACCCTTTACGGTCTGGAATTTGGAACTGCCAATTTAGACTTTCGATATTTTATGACTTTCTTTAAATTACACTGGGGCTTCCTTATCTCCAATTTAAACATTTTTACCAGTTTTATGTTTTTTTTATTATAGCTGTATTCTGACGTTATCTCATATGCATTACGTAATGGCAACCACCTTTATTATTAAGGTTTTTATTAAACTGGTAGAGTTCATTTCCTCTTTTAACATATTGTTATTCCTTTTTCCTAATTATTCTCATGCAGCTGTTCAATCTTACGATATTGCTTTGTTTATAAGTGGATCTTTGTTTATTATTCATTTCAATTTTTTATTGTTATATAAATTAACTTTTATGGAAAATCCTATTCAGCCAAAGAATATTCCTGTTAAATACATATTATTACGATAATAGGTACGGTACGATTCAGCCTTACCCAATTTTTGTACTCTAAAAATGTGTAACTATAACTTGGTAAACCATTTTCCCTTAGCACCCGAGAGTGCTTGTAGCCTATTTAGAAATAGACTATTCCTGATAAAGAACATTTTTATCAGGTTAAGGTGCTAAATTTCACCATAATTGGTTTAGCAAGAAAGAAATAGACAAACTCACTTTTGCTTTTCTTACCAACCTATTCAATAATAGTAATTAGAAATTCTTATTTCCTTCAACAATACATACTATGCTTATATTATACCCAATTAATTACTTTACATTGGATATCTATAATTCTTTTTTTTTGTTCACAGGTAAGTGACTCAACTACGTGGGAGCTGGAGGCACCCGTAAGCATAAGTAAGGTAACACAAATTAAAAAAACAAGATTTTTTTAAATTCATTTGTTTATTACGAATACATCACATATCACTGGCTTTGAACATAAATTAAATATTATCACAACCTTTTCAATCCATCATTCTGCCAGTTATCAAGTTCACAATACTTGATCGTGAGCTAGATCACTGTTTCAAACCGCCGAGGTATATTAAAATTATTCGTATACCTAAAGTACTTAAATTCTTCACTTAATTTATTTAATATTAAATAATGGCTAAGAAATACTCGTCCCTCAATTTTTAATATCTATGTCGTTGTTCGAAAATATTTCGTACGATTGGACCATGAATTAACTAATCTACCTAGTTAAATTGCTTATTTGCCGTAAGTTGGTTGCTGAGGGGGGTAGTACGTTTGCTGTTGCTGGGGCGGGTACTGGGGTTGCTGAGACGGGTACTGCGGGTAGTGAATTTGCGGGGGGTAGGTTACGGGTTGCTTGTTCTTTTCCGCCTCCTCCTTGTCAAGGGCACTGTAAATAAAAAAAAACTTCTTAAGAATGTGTCTATGCATATTGGTTGTTTCCCTCCAAAATTGTTTAAACCTAGATTTTTAAGCAAATATTAGTGATACTGTTATGTTTATGGGGATCGGTCGATAAAACCACAGCTCTTGCTAAATGTGACCCAAAAGGAAAGCCGAAGGAAGCTCGATGATTCAAATTTAAAAAACTTCTAAGTTATACAAATTAAAATCAATGTTGTTTCATTAACTAGAAATATACATTGGTAAGATCCAACAACATTATTCATATTTTTGCATCTGATATTTTTTTGTTGGTTGTTTAATGAGTTCTTATGTAAATAATTGGCATTGTTGACCTGAAGACCATTATGTTTATGTTAATTCATTCTTGATTTGACAGATAGGTGTAGCCCTCAATACAAGTACGATTGTTAGCTTGCTGTCTTTGAACATCAAAGTCGTTTATATTATTATAGTTGTATATACATTCGAGGGAGATTAAAAAACAAAAAGAAACAAGAATTTAGTTCGATCTAATCAATATACTACTTCTAAACGCATTATCAGTGACATTTGCAAGTTAGATTTGTTTAATGAAAAGCTAATCGATTGCTTCTTATTTAACAAATATGCATATCAGTTGCCTCAAACAATCTATATTTTTATGTAACCTAGATTTGACCTAGAATTAAAATTTGTTACAAATCACAAAATTTATTACACTCTTTTCACGCTTTTTTACTTTCACTTTAATTCGCAAAACTGTTAAGTAAAAAAATTAAATCGGTCTTTTAGATTTAAACACATGTAGGTTTTTATCAAAAACTATTTTTGAACCAACTTCCAAAAAGACGAAGGTTTTCAAATGAACTATATGTATTTTTTGTATCATATTTGCTGCAGTACTTACGCCTGAATTGCAGCAGGTACTGGAGGAGGAGTAGGCAGATGATCTCCGAATGCGTGGAATCCGGTGTGGTCAGCCCAGTAAGTGACAGTATAGGTCTTGCCATCAGCACCCTTGAAGGAATACCATCCCTTCTTCACGAGGCTCTCCTCGGTTTGCTTGGGGTCTGTGTAGTAGCCCTCCTCTCCGACGTGGGTGCCATCAGCAATTTGATATCTGAAATGAAAAATTGTTGATATCTAAGGTTTCTTTGTATCTATTGTCCGAAATGATGATACTATTTTAGATGATAAATTATCAAACTTAAAGGGTTATATCTGACACTACTTTTCTCATATGTACTTTAAAAGGAAGATATGTTGCCAACTATTTATCCTAGACTAGTTATTTTTTTACAGACGTATTAACTTCCAGCTGTACATTATAGGTAGCGTGGAAAAGAGTCGTACATAAAACTACAAAGTAAATACATTATTGAAATAATTATACCAAGAAGTAGAAATAAAGTATACTTAGATTTAAAAAAAACCCTACTGGCTGGGAATGGTTATGTTTATCATTAAAAATTTGCTTATTAAAGTGTTTATTATGCCCTAGAGTGGAAAAGGTTTTATAAGTTAAAAAAACGGTCAATATTAAGTACTTAATTTAATTTTTATTATAAATGAAAACTTTATTATTTAATAGTATATTACTGCAGCGGCCAGCAAAAGAGGCATGGACGAACTTGTAAATGTGGGCCGAGGCACACATACGTAAGTCCATCAATGCCTAGTTGTGGCCAAGGCTTCTATAATTGTGCTTTTCTCAAATAATGCGCGGAAATTAAAACAAAGTAAGACCTAGGCAGAAGTTTTTATTTGAAGATATAGTTGTTATATGTACCTACAATTTATGAATTTTAAAGTGGACTTTCCGGGGATTATGTTGGTTTAGGATAATTCTAAAGAGGTGAAAAAAGAGGTGAAGAATTTCAGGTGGCGTTGAATTAAGTTCATCACACTCATTGTCTTCACTTGAACTCATTTTGTCGAACAATTACTTTTCAAAATCAATGACTATCAACAAACAACAATAAATTTGCTCGCGTTAAAGTGTTCATTTGTTTTTTTTCAATAAACAGCGTTCTATTTGAAAGCCAAATCGAAATTTAAATAAAACCTTTGATAAGTTACCTCCTTGGTTGCCATGTCACGAAGTAAAAGATCGTTCCATTTTTAAATTACACGACAGATATGAGTTTACTATGCAATTTATTTGGCCGCTAGACACGACAGATATAGATTTTCATACATTTATTGACGGCCGCTGCGCGCATGTATTGTGCCAGTACAGCAATTTCGATTTATCTCGAAGAAGGTTGTCAAAATAATGCTCACATTTCCAAGCATGTTTGAGAAATAGTAATTAAACAACTTTAAACGGTTTAAAACGTCGGGACAAAAATAATGAAAAATATACGCGCTTTAAACCGTTTAAAGTTGTTTAATTACTATGTGTAACAATCGCGAAAACCTAAGACAACATTACTTTATTATTTAAGGTGTCTTTTTTACAATTGTAGTATTATTGTCGCTGTAGTGAGATAAAAATATTGTGTTTGGCTAGCTAAGTTACACATATTACAAGTCGCACCTTTGAAATCTTAAGATTCGCTCGTATTTGAATCACTCTCTTCCGTCGTGGGTCAATTCCGTAGAATCCTTAGCCATCTCAGGTTTTAATATAATTACTCAACAAAAAATGTGCAGATGTGCAGAACATATAACTTGGATGGGTGACCACTTAGAGGCAATTACTACTTAGCTCTATCGAGCTTCGGAGGGCATGGTAAGATCCACAGACTGTATATAAACCATGTTGGTATTTTGAAAGCCAGATTGGCTTGTTACCAACCACAAGTCGAAAATCTGTCGCCAAGCACATTACAATGAGTTCCGGCAGCAATCTTTGAGAGTCATTTGCCATTCTAATTTAAACCTGCTTTACCAACTTCGACCTCAAAATCACTTAGGTATTATGGATATATAATCAGGTTAGATTTTGGTCAAAAACTAGACTACCAGCAGAATTAAATATTGACAACAGGTATTCCGATATTTTCTGATAGTCAATAACGGATCACGATGAAACAAAAACACAAATTTAATTAGCACAACGCATAAAAGCATATCATATTTTCATCATTTTCCACTGTTATTGAATAAGCTTTCGCAAATTATATTTTCTTTATTTTCCACTGTACAGAATAAACTTCCGCAAATTAGATGTTAAAATCTGTTTACATCTTACTGGTATTCAAAAAGAAAACATCTTATTAGAGAGACCCGTGCCAGGTTAAAGTTCCCAATTTGCATAACAAATAAAGGAAAAAATAAACAGCGCTAGATTTTGTTTAAACACTTCATAAATTAACATACTGTCTTGTTTTCTTTTATGTGAAGCCGCCACTTCCATTAAACGATGTAATGTACCTCAGTTTGAAGTCAGATCCTTTTCAAGGTCGACAGCTTCAGTTAGATTAATATCAAATGAGTTTATTCTCTTAGTGCGAATGTATGTACTTTAAAGTTGAGGATTATGTTTTGTTACGGTCATTTCATGATTCCAAAGTGGCGTGAAGTGCGTTAAAATGTTTAATGATGCCTAATTATCATTCCTTTTAAAAAGTAACTTAATCTTATTACAGTTTCATTATTTAAAAGGAAAGGAATATTACAGTACCACATTAGTATAATTCTATATAATGATTCAAAAGTAATCATTACAATGAATATAAAAGAAAATGTCTTTTTTAGAATTTAACAATAATTATGTGGAGCCAGAAATAAGTGATATTGATTAAACAAAAATCTTATATATACTTGATTATAACTAACATATAAATGTTTAAGTAGCTTAAACATTTTATTTAATTAAAACTTCGTGTTTGATTGTATATATCAACATAAAAAAGTTGATATAACGTAGAAATCATCACGACTGTATTACGAGTACTCGTAGATACCTCGTTGAGTTCGGTAGAGGTGTCTAAGTACTCTATGCTAAGCACTCAAGCTATACTAGATATGCTCAAAGTAAAAAGGGGGGAGCCTAAGTCAAAGTTAATGTCCTGTATATTTGTGTTCTGTCTCGACGCTCCATAAAATATATGATCAATAAAATCGTATTCGGAAAACGGTAAAAGGTGCCAATTGATACTTTTGTCCTGATGACTAAACACCATTCTCATACATAAATTATGCAAACTAAGAACCTTTTTTGTGGTCCAAATGTTTACGAACAGTTATTATTGGCACTGAAATAACCGGATATTTTACAAAATAAAATGATCTGGAGAGTTTTACCGTTACGGTCCTCAAATATATGCTTTTAACATAATATTTACATTTTAAAACTTCCGATTTTAAGGACCCAGTTCAGTGTAGTCTCTATCTCAGAACCGGTATTACTCGAAATAACTATTATTATATTTAGAACGTTGTGGGAAAAACTAGTTTCATTAATTTTACTTTCTTTATAGAAATAAACAACTTTTTACTCGTACTTTGTTAATGTATTTTTTTTTATATTTAGACACATGGAGTTATTGATGTTTTATGGTTTTGGTATGTTTTTTTTGTTTTTTTTATGCTCGATAGGTTAGCCTTTGACCACTATCTCACCATATGTGTATAGATCAGGTAATAGTAACTATGTGGATGAACCCGTCACGAATTTGATCTTGAATTAAATGAATCAAGGTTAATTGTTTAGTTGGCATTTTTTTGTCGTTGTTCTGTTTAGTCTTAGATAAAAAACTACTCAGATTCTCGTATACAGTACAACAATTGATCGCGATGTAATTAATGCGATTTATTTTTGGTTTCCTTTAATCAAATGTATCGAGGTAAGTATAGAATTATGCAAATTATATTGGTTTCTCGATATTCGATTTAGTTTTTTACTTGAAAATTAATAGTCAGAGCCGTTAGGCATTTCCATAATTTTGGAGGTTTTAAATTACCACCACGTGTTTGATTTATGTGGTTTGACATTATTGGTGAATTAAGTCGAGTTTGGAATTTCTTTATTTAAATAATAGCATAAAATATTTTAGCCATTATTGGAAATGAGTTGACTGTTACATGCTACCGTTCTGTACTTAATATGATTTTATGTTTTTATATTCAAGATTTTCGTAATTTGGTATTTTTTATTATTTATGCGTTATACAAATATACTGATAGTTATTATTTTCAGCTAAGCACACAATTTTTTATCCCATATTTGTTTTGACAAGCAGATTTAACTTATAATTTTGATTTCTATGATCTATATATATTCATTAGAAACATATTTAATGACACTTCTGGTCTTTAGGTAGGCAGAGGTGCCTAATATATACGTATATAATATATATTATGTATTGAAAAAGACAGCTGTCGGCAATCTAGTACCGTGCGCGATGGGAATAGGCTAAGCAAAAAGGGGGTTAAGTTTTAGACACCTTATTTTTTATTTGCATGTAATGTTTTATAATATATAGATAAGTATATTGAAAGACATTGTATAATGCACTGATTAACAATATCTACCAAGGACTGAAATGTAAATAGTTTACCTATATAAAACTGTACCGATTTCAACAAATAAAAGTTTTAATAGCGAAATTTATATATAAATTGGGAATACTTACTCGTACTTGTAGCTTCCATTGTCGCCAAAATACTGTTCGTTCAAGAGCACGGCTGTGGGTGTAGTCGTTGGAGGGACGAAGTAGGTGGGAGTCCATGGTTTTTGGGTAGGGTAGTAATTGTTCTGGGGAGGAACGTAATCATTCTGTACCGGAGGTACGTAGGGTGGGCTCGCAGTTACTGGAGGAACGTAGGGTGGGATTGCAGTTACTGGGGGGACGTAGGGTGGGCTTGCAGTTACTGGAGGGACGTAAGGTGGATTAACGGGGACTGAAGGGACATGGGTATGAATTGGTTGGATTGGATCCGCCTGAGGTTGATTCCACGATCCAGGCACGTAACTCGGTTGGTTTTGGCTTGGTTTATAGTTCTGATTCCAATTCTGATTCCAATTCTGTGGTGGATTCGGCTGTATGTAATTATATGCACTTGCTGCGGGAGTCAAATCAGAACTCTCTTTCTTAAGTTCCATTGTTTCCATAGCTTCTAAGTCTTCGTATATTTTTTTGTCGCTGGTCTCGGCGACCGAGACAGCCAAAATGGCAGCAAAAAGGTAGATCTGTAAATAAATATTACATACTTTATATACGTGTAATTTGTTTTGCAGTAGGTATAAAGTTTTAGACTATAAGGTTCCTGATTGAAGTTAAAAGAATACAATAAATGGGATTTTAAGAGAAAATCTTTTTATAAGCAACTTAAACGTGTAGCGTTGCATACTAGATAAACACTTTTGAATCTTGGTAGATTGTTGACTTTAATTAGTTTATCATGTACTCTGGCGACATTTTAGATATTTATTTATTAATTGTGGAATATTGGTTTTGTTTGTCACATATTGGAGAACATAAAAATGATAAATGTATTTTTATTTAACGGTATGAGGTAATGATAGTGTTGCGTATTTCTCGAACAGTCATAATATTATTACCACTTTTTTCATTAACTTGATTTTTTTTGGAATTTTGAAAATGATTTGGCTGATAAAAAATATATTATTAGGTTAACAGAAACAACTTTTAAAGTGAATCGTATTTGTAAATTTTTAAAATTTCTTCTAAACTTAAACTTTTTCACTGTCACAAAATTCAAGGACTCACCAGCCTCATGTTGTGTCCTTCTGTGTCCGTGGTCCGTTGAGCACTGTTTCCAGATGGGACTGTCATACATTTTATAGCAAAACACATCCTGCGGCTGCGCCTCCGATGCGCACGCGCAACCTGCGGATCCGAGACGAGATACAATGACCTCACTGATGATACATTTAATCAATTACAGCCCAACTACTATTTCAGCAAAATGTATATCTTTGGATTTGGTTGGTTCCCTCGATGAAGTCATCAAAAGGTTAAAAAAATATTATAGCTTAAACGTATACCTAGTATTTTATTAGATTACAAAATTACAAATTTACGAGAGAAAAAATTATAGTCATGTGCGGTATTCGAACCCGCGTCCATCCACCCCTTTAGCCGGGGTATGCTCTAACCAATTGAGCTAATGACATGATTGGTTAGAGCATACCCTGGCTAAAGGGGTGGATGGACGCGGGTTCGAATCCCGCACATGACTATAATTTTTTCTCTCGTAAATTTGTAATTTTGTAATGTAATTCGCCTAGCAGGCGTCATTGCAAACTTAACAATGTTAAAAAAAATATTTTATTAGATTTTATAATATTCAACATCTGAAAGTTTTGATTAAGATGTTAAATGTTGGGTAAATATATAAAAGTCTGTTTACCATTCGTCCTGCTTTAATTTACCCTCCACTGCTGTATTTATGTATGTTCCCATAATCTCGACTCTTCTCTGGTTTTTCCCTTAACAAAGAATTCATTTTCATTTTAATTTAAAAAAAAACGATAATGTCATTAGCCCACGAAGATTATTATAAGCTTATCTAGTTATATGCATATTGGCATACTCATTTTTCAGTTATTAATACAACTAAAATCTACTTCACTGACGTTGACGAAATTCAAATAAGATCAACTTAAGCGTACACGTACTTCTATAAAAAAAAACATTATAATCGAATGATCCAGAGAAAAGTTAAGAGTGGTGGATATATAGGTACAAAAAAAACTAAACCTACTTTTAACACAGAAAAGAATGAAATAAAATGTAAATAATATATATAAATGGATACCATGCCGATTAAAAAAAAAACACTGAACTCCCAATTTCAGGGTCTGACTTCCACAAGTTATTTTATAGGTACTTTACAGTATTAGAAGTTGGTGTTCGATTTTTACTCACATGCAATACTGGTCACCATTATCGACAAGTGCTGCAATCACCATGTCATCTAGGTATGGGGATATTGGCAAACATTTTTTTCCCTTTTTTGACCGTAACTTAAATACGTATAGTTATATGAAATTTGAATGGGACCTATTTGGAGGTACTATGCCAAAAAAAGAACTATCCAGTAAAAAGTTAAGCGCCTCACACTCACGAAACCTTCATCTTATTTTGTACGACGGTAAAAATGTAGACCAATTATATTGGAATAATAACAGCAATAAATTTATAAAGCTATTTATTACCCATGGCGATTAATTGTACGACGGCCAGTTAAAAACTGTCGTAGGCGTAGCGCGAATAATTTGTTTTATGTTTAGCGTTCACCATTTACGATATATGTGAATGACTCTAATTGTACGTAGAGGACTATTGCTTGAATGAATGATATCACTTTTTCTGTAGGTATGTTAACAAGGTCGTAATTAGTTTCATCTTCAAATAACTCTGTAAAGAAATAACTAGGCTTTTTAAAACTTATGTCATCAATCGGCAAACACTCATTACAAAATTAAAATTATAGTTTCATTACTGTATTTTTTTTGTCATTGTGTCGTGTTAGCTCAATTGGTTAGAGCATACCCCAGCTAAAGGGGATGTACGCGGGTTCGAATCCCGCACATGACTATAATTTTTTTTTTCTCTAGTAAATTTGTAATTTTTTAATGTAATTCGCCTAGCAGCACCTTGATATTGCAAACTTAACAATATTAGAAAAATATAAGAAAAGCGATCACTCATGTTCCGAGTTTTACCGATTAATTAATATTATTTGTATGTGACACCTACGAATATTTATTCGCTGTATAATATCCACGAGAGTATGTTTTTATAACTGTTACTGCCCTAACACGTATGTCATCTGCTGGGCTATTAAAAGAAGTGTATCTATTCTGTGGGACCCTGGGTTAGTATTCTGTCATCTGTGCCTTATGCCTTATGCTTGTGAAAAATGGTTTCTTCGAAAATGGTTGCTTTTTGAACCCGGCCAAAGTCCGATGAGCTAATGAGGTCGCCAGTCTATAAAATATATCCTTTACCATTCTAAAATAATTGGTGTGGCAAACCAATATTATTTTTGATGCCCATCAATTTATATATGTAGACAGTAACATGTAAAAAGTATATACAAAGTTAATGTATGTATTAACAGCAATATTCAAGATTGTGGATAATGAGATTGAGAAACCAATGAAAATAAAGCAATACCAGGCCTTTGAGTTTCTTGTGTGGTTGAAAACAGTGAAAACAGTAAGTATATAGAGACCCTGTTTTCTTGCTTGGTTGCAGGTGTTGGACTTTGGGATGGTTAAATAATGATACATCATAATAATCACAACAAACAAAGACGTGTAAAGTCACCTAAAAACTTTAACATATATTTCCATATTTATTTGTACTCCAGACAAAATACATTTTCTGTATTTGTACAAGAATCTTAATTAAACTTTTGAGAAGTAAATTATATTCATTGCACTGTTTTCATACAGAACAGCGTAGGTTATTCCAGTTTTACAGTGAAGCAATTAAATATTATGTAAAGGTAATAATTAGATCAATTAAATCGAAATCTCACATATTTATATGCCTGCGGTTTGTCCATAGGTACAATTTTTTGTTCTCCAAGTATAAATTCTATTAAAAACTTAAACTAGTCTGACACTCTAGGGTAAAGCCTATTTATAAGCTAGTCATCGTGCCCTAGCCTATAAATGGGTTTTACCCGAGATAGTTTAGATTAGTTTAAGTTTTGATATTTTAAGTTGTTTTATAATATTCGTGAACTCTTTGAAACAACAACGATATTTTGTAAAAAAATGGTGACACGGCACAACTCAAGTATAGACAAAACTGCACAAGCCTGCACTCGTAATGGAACTTTAGAGTACACAGTTTCATTGAAATCGATGGTGTCCACAGGTACTAGTGTCCATTGGAATAACACTTGCTGTTAAACACAAATTGAACACCCTACTTATTTTTTAGTTTCACCAACCGCATATTAAAGCACCTGTGTATGTCACTTTATTAGCTGAGCAATAAGGTAAAATTATCTAAAGAAAACAAAAAATAAATCTGAACAAAGTATATGTGTAATAGTTCATAAACATGCTTTATATTTTTTAAGTTTACTTAAGTAGCTCGCCTATTTTTGACACGACGGCCCAAAAAAAGGAGAGTAATGTTTTCAGGGATGTATGTTTGTGAGTTTCTTTATCCACCATAACCGATTTGGATGTAAAAGATATCTTTCGACTCTTCTTGATAGCGCAAGCGATACTAGGTATTTAAAAAAAATAGAAAAACTAACTGGCGGAGATTTTTAGAAAGAGAGTTTTAGACGCCAAATAGAAGAAAAAAAATCTTTTAAACACATCTAAAAATTAAAATTTTAAAGAATAGAGTCTCTAATCCTAGTTTAAATATAAAATTTATTAAAAATCATAAATTTATATAAATTAAATAAATATAAAATTAAAATTTCACCTGGTATTTGAATTTTTAATATTTCTTAATTATGTATAAATTAATAATATATATAATTTTATGGGGTATCAAAATGAAGGGTTTAAAAACGATTCCATTAATATATATAGGTAACTTGCAGTTTTAATTTCAATGGAACGATATAACGTTTAACAAAAATCAATTATTATATAATTAGCAGTCGGGTTTTTTTACTCTTTTAATTCATTTATACTTTTTTACCACTTTGGGGGGATATAATCTTTTTCTACTAAGTTACTCACTTAAAACCTATTTTTTTAATTAAATATCTTAGTAATATATATGTAATTTACAATACAGCCCAAAATTAAGAAACTTTTTTCGATAAAATCTTAAAAGATTTAGTTTTTATAATTTAATGTGTTTCGTAGAATACCGACCGCCGCTATTGGCATTCCTAAATTTCTGATTCAAAATTTCAGTTTTATTTATATAAAACCCTTATTTTCCTCAATGATTTTTCATAGTGTTGCAATATGATAGCATCAACTAGGTACGTATACATATATTTGCATCATTTATGTTCATTTTGATTTAAGAACGCCAAAACTAATTTTTCACTGTTATTTTAAGGTACCTCTGTTGGTCATTATCTTCACGGATTTAGATGTATTATGAAGGATGCGCTAAGAATTATGATACGTTTGTATATTGTGTAGTACGTGAGATTCATACAAAATATATCAAGCAAGGTTGGGTATAATGTGTAGGTGCATGACAGTTGGTTGTATGTACAATTTACTTAAGCATATAAACACTGGAAATGACCTTGCCTATGTTGTGTTTTAAGTAGCTTAACAGTTTTATCCTAGTAGACGGCTACTGGCTTACTTTTTGACGAAAGAGACTAACACGCATATGCTGCGAGCATGCTGGAAACCTGCTAACTGGTTGTGGGCTGGAGCATTTGGACTACCATTGCTATCTAAGGGTGTCGTAAGAAGCGACTAAACGTAAAATACCGGAAGGTGGGCCGCATCGCCTTCTGAGGAACTGATATTAAGATATTTTGAGGAACTGATATTAACCGCCTGCCAAGCGTAGGGATTATGGAAAATCCCATGAGGCTGTGTTCCGCAGTGGACAATCCGGCTGGTACAGTAAGGTAGCCTTAATGCTTTCGTTGTAGTGGTGTATATATCCTGTAGTGTTTTGTTAATAAAAGCATAGCACTGGTAAAGCAAAACACATATCTGGCGAAACGTGGTTGTTTAGACACCTGTGTCTAGGTACTCCTTCAAGGAATATACATTCAAGATAAAACGACTATCGCACTAATATTATAAAATCGAAATTAAGCGTGAGTATTATTAATTTTACGTTTATTGACGCATGTTAAGCGAAAACATAGAAATTATTTCGCATGGAAAAAAAATTACTTCCAGCGGGACCTGAACCTGCAACCCTAGAACACCGTCCTTCTGTTTTTCCAATTATGCTATGGAAGCGGGTGCTGGACTGTCGAATTTTTTCCTTGCGTTTTGATTGACATCTACCTGGGGTTGCAAGTCCCGCTGGAAGTTATCTTTTTCCATCTAAAATAATTTCTAAGCGTATATTTGTTTTCGTACTCAGCTGGTTTGGATTTTGATGGAACTTAGAACATTATATTCCTTAGTTCCTGGAATAGGAAATATGATATTTATTATCTCTATTTACTGGGTAGTTACAGAGAGAACACGATATTACCAATCACAGCAGCG
Organism: Plagodis dolabraria; assembly: GCA_963854805.1. NCBI lineage: Eukaryota > Metazoa > Arthropoda > Insecta > Lepidoptera > Geometridae > Plagodis > Plagodis dolabraria. Next base: position 15,978,977 of record OY978454.1, on the reverse strand, counting down.
CAAAACTGCGGTCTGACTATTATATTTTAGAGCAACATATGAAAGCTTCCATGCATATTTGAGATGAAAAGATTTGGTTTAAATTAAGAACAATAATACAAATACCGTTGCATCTCACGTAACAGCTGACGGTTTTTAAAACATTTTCCTCAGGTCGATGTTGAGATTTTATTACAACAGACATAAAGTATAAGTGGCGGATTTCAAATTTAGTAAAACCCCTGCATTCATTCCTTTTTTTAGATGTCAGCCTCTTGGCCAGTGTTTAAAAATTACGGTCTGTTCTGATTCATCTGAACTTTACCTTTGTAACGGTGTCAAAGTATATGTACTCATAAAATGAAGTGCGGGTCGGACTCGCTTAGAGGACTGTTCATCTATAAATTATTATAATAAATAGGTACTATTATTAATGTTGTCTTAGGTTTTCGCGATTGTTACACATAGTAATTAAACAACTTCGGGACAAAAATAATGACAAATATACGCGATTTAAACCGTTTAAAGTTGTTTAATTACTATAGGTACTATTATTGTTGAATTTTCGTGAAAAAACTCAGGAAGACTTAAATGTTAGCTCAAGTTTCGAATGGAACATTTGGGTAGAATTATTAAATAATATACAAAAATAAAACTATTAACATTAAGGTGCCGGGTTAGAATTGCACCTCCCCATATCATCCCGTCGGTGTAGTAAGAGGCGAATAAGGGAAAAATACTGGAAGGTGGGCAGCAGCGCCTACTAAAGAACTGCCAACTAATAAATTTGTAGCCCTCAGCTCTTGTTATCGCTTTTTCACTTGACTTATCACTAACCTAAGTGATAAAAGATTTTTTGTTTGCTAAAGCACTTCCTAAAATAAACCCTAAAATCAGAATACGAGTACGCTTAACGTCCGTGATTGAGTCACCACACCACATTCCATATAATATGCACCACATGCCATTGACAGACACGCAATTCATCCTTTAGGGTCCGTTTTGAACAGATGTACGGAACCTTGACAGTAATTATAAAACTCGACACAACAAAACTGGCAATGCTTTTAATTACCGCATTGTATTGCTTTGCTAAATATTTATCAGATCAATCTTGAAAGCACCGAAAAACTTTCACGTTTATTCCCAACGGTACAATGCGATTAAATAAGGAATCATAACCTACCCTTATCTCGAGTCACATGGGGTCGGTAAAATATGTCTTCTGCTTCAACAACACAAGAATAATTAAAATTTTACTTTGGGTAATATCACTTAGGACTAGGAGACGACAGAATCAGATTTAGATTCACTTTTATGTGCTGCCTGTCTGATTTTAACCTGCCGTGGGAATACTCTCGTTGGTACTACCCAGAAATCAGAGCGTTAAGATCGTAAGGAGCCCTAATGTGTACTCAATGTGCCACAACTGTGCATGCTGTACATTTAGCACATCATTTTTCAAAGTCGCCTTTTACGACATTCATCAGGGGGAAATAGAACAGTATTCTTAAGCCTAGAACTGTATGGCATTAAATTTTAGAAAACCCCCGTTCACTTTCATTCTTTATTTTCGCCACAAAAAAGAGATTAACACAAAAATTTAAAATATAGTTGTGTAAAAAAGCTTTTTATTTGTAACCCGTAAATCTTGTATATCTCAGCTGGATTATCCACTGCTGTACTCACTACTACTACTACTTCGAAGGGAAATATCTGACACTGCGGTGTCCCACCAAACAGATACTCGCTGAAGAGACCTGATAAAATATGAAGAGCCACCTGGTAAAATATTAATTTAACTAGTACTTCTCCAAATTTCTAAGAAACTTGTATAATCTTATTAGTACTCTAGCTTCGTTTGATGAGTTGAAAGCCAGAAGACTAAGGCATCGACTTTGATATCTATATATAGGAATACGTCAGACTAGGCTAACCTAAAGCTTACCTTCGTTTCAGAGACATTTTATCAGTACATCTCAGTGCCACTGTCTAAGCACTTTGGTGGATCTGATAATTGATCAATATTGATATAATCACTCACCGTGGCGGCGACGGCCGGCCTGCATATCTAAGTATTCTGTGTCATATTAAACCGACAGAATGGTATAACTTTTTTGTACACGTTGAGATTTATATTAATAAATATTTTGAAATAAACGTATCCCTGGCAAATTGGCACACAAATCAAACACAACTTCTTTGTTGAGTTAGGAGAATTACGACACTTATGTACATCTTTTATTTATTTATATGTTAGGTACCTTCTGCTTAGGTCGTACAAAATAATAAAGAAACTCGTTACATAAGGGAAAATATATTATTAAGAAAACTCAGTGGAGCGCGTAGTGAGTTTTCACAAAGAAGCACTTCAGAGCTTCGAAAGAAAAACGAGATTATATTTACGTATTACATTCGAGGAAATTCTAAGCTGCTTTTTGTGGACTTGACAGAATGTTTTTTTGCTGAGAGCGGTCTTTAAATCTTACCAACTTTCTAAGAAATGGTTCAATAAGTCTTTTAATAGAACATTTCTGAGTAATGTTTTTGCCAAAGTTTGAGTCAACTTTAATAATCGGAAGTACCTATATGTATAAATTGGAAACTATTCATAAAATAAGTTCTTTGTAGCACTAAGATACTGATGCTTGAAGAGGTTATATTCGCATAGATCTAAGTAAGAGCTAGAACGAACTTAATTTATCAGTCGCTTTGATATATAATAATTAATGTGTGCTTTCATATTCTAGTTTTCTATCATTTACAGCTGGATTACAGATTTCTTTATAGTTACTACGTGTTCATTTGACGACGCAGAAGTTATAAACAGGATACGCCGTTTATGTATACCACATAATTGCATGCTATACAATTAGGCTCTATAGTTCCGACCTTCATTGTCCGCAGATTTTAAATTCCAAATGCAGTATGGGTTTATATGACTCGACCAAAACTGTATGCGAATTACCAGACATCAGAACGTGGACCAGACCAATTGAATTGATTTGATTGTAAACACCAATGTGCTATGTCCTTACAATCCGCCGCCAAAGTTATTTTTATGAGAACTCCCAAAAATAAAACAAAAATGTTGCTTTTTGTCAAAGCTTATAAGTGCGGTAATGAAGCACATAATTCGATTTTGGGCTTATCGTCACTTTAAGTGGATTTGTATCAGGACTAATAAAACAAGGGTCTGTATCGCCAATGAATACATCAGTGATTTAAGATGTGACGCATGTTGTTAGGAATTACTAAGGATGGTTATAAGAGGAAGCGAAGAATAAAAGCTTTTGGATTTATGCTATACATTTTATTGTAGCATATCAAATGTGTTCGCAAGTAATTTTTTGGTGCTAGACATCAAAAATATAGGAGTTTATGCTTAGATATTGAGATGTGTGTGTTAACATGGTTTGGAAAAATAGATAAATGGACAAAAGGAGATTGACAATACAAATATCTTACGTAAAAGCTAACGGAGCAGTTGTAACTTATAAGGGAAAGACTATGATAAACAGATCCTGACCAGATTAAAGTCGTTTTGTAAAAAGGCCAGGCCATGAGTACCCGTTACAGATGGGCAAGTATAACAAGTGAGAGTAAAGGAAGCAAAAGAGATATGTCCAGAGCATATTGTAAATGACTATTTGTTATCTCTGCGACGTCATGTATGTTTTTTCATCATACTACAACATACATCCTCTACTATTAATTTCCTCTGCCTATAACTCATTCATTTCGTCGCAAGTAACGAACTCACTCCGCCCGTCATCCTGAGACAAACAGTTGTTGAGTCTCATGTGCCTTTAATTTTACTGGCTCTGAAGGACTGTTGCCGGAGCACACTGTTAGGAGCTTGGTGACCGATTTTCTACTTGAAGGTGGTAGCTAGCCATGCGAGCATTTGCTAAATGCCCTCCCACCGTGCAGTTGAGCTCAAGACGGCATGTATGCTATGTACTTTATTTGACTTCCTAGGTGTATTTCTATAATCGACTTATAATATGCTTGTCACTAACTTCATTTATATAGGTAGATTCAATCGTATCTCGTATATTTTACGATCTAAAAAGCTTTTTAATACAACATCAAAACACAACTCCTTGCCATTAAAAATGTTATTACTCTACGAGTACATTTTTGTATGCTCAAATATTTTCATATACGAAATATTAAAGGACGATATCAAAATGTGTGGGGTCCCAAAAATGTGATTGAATTTTATAAATCTGCATGCTCGTAAAGTGATGACAAGGTTGCTATCTTGCACTCATATCTTTATAAGGATTTTATATTGAGTTCTTTGAGAATTATAACCCTCTTCTTTTACGACGGTCCAGTTATAATACCCATGATGAATTGAATTTTGATGAAATAAGAATGGGTTAAATATTACTCACCATTTCTTAGGCATAAACATTTTAAAATCACCTTGCCTGTTGCCTGTTTATTACTGAAGAGGTACGAGTAAGTATAGTATGCTGCTGTGTTGATGACTTTGATTCTGCAGCGAGTTGCCTCGTTCCGGTTCATCGCGCAAAGAAACTCCGAGCATGGGTCTCTTCATAGCTCGTCGAGCGATTCTAAGCTTCTCCAAAAGAGCCACAGTTATGAACCACGTCTCAGTTCTGTAAGTTATCACTGGCAACTCACATTGGTTTGAAGGCTTTGGTCTTCATGCTCTGCGGGATATTCGACGAGAAGATGTCGCGTAACTTCCCGAACGCTATGCCCATCCGAGTTGAATTCTTCGGCCGACATCTTTGTCGAAGATGAACCTACTTAACTGGACAGTGTCCTATGTAACAAGTAAAATGGTCATAGTCATGGTATATTTCAATAGGTGTAGTTTTGACATAATATTTGAGCCAATTGACGTCTATTATAAATAATTCATAATGTTTTGATTAAACAATCAGTACATATTGTTTGTAATTTTATTAAAAAAATATTATTTATACCTTTTATGTTAGCTTTTGACCACTATCTCACCTGATGGTAAGTGATGATATGTTCAAAGATGTTGTTCAGGCTAACCTAGAATTAATGGCTCTCAAGGACAGTTGTCGGAACCCACTGTTAAGTGCTTGGTGAGAGATTGTATACTTGAGGGTGGTAGCTAGCAAGGCGGACATTCGCAAAATGCCCTACCACCATGCTATAATGACTGCTATCCATGGTCGATATTTCCATACATGGTCGATATTCCGAAAATAAGCACAGTGTTTTAAATAACCTATAACCTAATCTTGCAAGTTTTATTGTATGGGGGTCCCTTAATTTATTATTTAATTAATTATATTTAAAGAGAACATAAAACTAAATATCCTGTTATTAAAAAATAAATACATCTCAAAATGTTTGTTAGGACTAACAGAAGGCAACTCAAAGAGCTGGTTAGTATTTTCCCAAAAACCCTGTATATAATATTGTGAATAAATAGGCATATATAATATTGTTTGTTTTATTCGTTTTAGATAATATTCACATAATATGAGATCTAATCTACGTATAATAAGAAGTTGATTGTTGTGTAACTTGTCATTACAAGACGACACTAAAAAGTTGAACACACAATGTTTCTGTTGACTTAACAGTCCTAAAATTGTTTGGATTGTATTAATGTTCTGACTCAAGCTCCCGTTTGGGATGTTTCTTCCTTTTACCGTTTTGTTTGATGTTCCCTCAATATTACAAATGAAGCAGTATTTAACCATTTCATTCACTAACAGTTTATATCTCTTATACGTGATATCATTTATTTAATGGTAAGGTTATATTGGAGTCATGATTCCTCGAAGATGACTAGATGGGTATCTTGTTTTTCTCTTGCCTTTTTAAAGTGATAGGCTATAGGCTAGCCTTTGACCACCATTGCATATGATGGCATTGTCACTCAAAATATTTGACACAGTACGCTGTTGTCAAAAATATTCTCAAGCAAGACCGGGATTGCTATAATTAAGTCACCAATTATTTCCTGATGGACAACCTGTAAAAATGAAGGCAAGTGCTATTTAATTTTTTCTCTCCTATACATATGTCTATACTACTTGTTATATCTAGCACCCGCATTTCCTCCTGTTCAAAGTGTAAAATCGTCTAAAAGAATAATAGGAGATTGACAAAAAAGACCTTATCTTCTGCGGTCTTCATCTGAAAATTCAGCACGTTTGGGTTTACGTTCAGACGTGCAGCAGGTTCTTCTGTAAGGATCTCAGCACTCTCGATGACAAAGACGCGTGAGAAGCGTAAGGATTATGCCGAAAGAGTTATATATTTTTAGTCCTGATTTTCTGAGCAATTAACAAGGGAGCGCATTTTACCGAATTCCTTACCTACTAACGATGCAGCGGGAGAAAGCTAGTATGAAGTGATTTTTAATAAGATTTGGTCCCGGTCTTATATTTTGTCTCACTAGCTAGACGATGGACTATGGTTATAATAAACTAAACGACGTGGTACCTTGTTATATTGCCCAACCTCGAGAAATTATTAGAAAATAGAATTCAAAATTATTAAAAAGTTAGCCATAAGGCACTCAGCGAATCAGGATAAAAGATAGTCTATGTTTTAGCTTAGACCAAAACCTATGTTATAAATTTCACTAAGTTTTAGCCGTTTTGGAAGTAAGTGGTCTTATACACACTCCAACGCAAAAGCTTTGATATTAGTGAGTATATAAAATCTCTTATAAGGAAATATCTCGTTATAAAATATTAAATTAGTAAGAATGTGAACTTGTATATGGGGAGAGGAAGGCTGTAGAACATCATAACATGTTTATGATATCGCAAAAGGTACCGTATTGATTTACTATAGTTCTATGGTGCGGAGAAGAAGTGACTGTCATGTGAATGGGTCAAAAAATAAAGATCACTCGTTGTTTTTTCTAAAATGGGATGGAACGTGGATAAAATGGGATCTAAAGAACCCAAAACGGTCAAAACATTGAATTTGCAGAGGTACACAGCTGTTTGGCTATCACAAACTCTTATGGGAGTTTGCGTGATACCACTGAGAAACTATTCTAGCACCACACTTCTCACATCGCGATAAAATCATAAGCAATTTATATTCCTACATTACATCGTACTTAGATGGACATCGACTCCGTCCTGGTCACAACCTAAAAATTATTATGCGATTTATTTCTATTCCCTGAAATGATAGATTTAATAAAATAAAAAGATAGTATAGCCAGAAGTGGAATTGATGGCTTCAAATCAAAATGTTGGCAATATATTTACATTCACATGAAAGGGGAAGTGATTGGTGAAATTATAAGAAATGAAATAATGAAATGTTATGGAATTTTTTTTTGAAACATTATTATTTTACTAACTCAGCTTGAGTTTTGAAACGAGTAATTTATGACCAGCGCAACAAGATGCTACTTGAAGTGAGAGAGTTAAGATTATTTAAGGGATTCGACGGTAGCTGTCGCGCGAGTGTGTTAGCTCCGTATAGAAAAATTGTTTATAAATATTAAATAACTAGTTTTTGTGAATTTGAACAGTGAAATATGCAAAACCAGATATAAATGTGCAGTGATAGTGTTTGCCTGGCGTAAAATTAAGTGGAAGTGATAAAATCAGCGAAATAATAAAGCAGCAAACCATAAATCTATGCATTGTTTACAACATATGGTAGTGATCACAAATACTGGACATAAACGATTTATCACATAAAAATAATCATTTTAAGAACAGTGCACGTATATTTATAGTTTCAACAGTGAATAAACCAAATAAATCACCTCATTCCAATTTGTGACAAGAAGTGACAAGTGCGTGAATATCGTCAGGTGACTCATATTCACAACGGCTGTTCAATCGACGTAAAACAACCAGTCGTAGAATTTGTTCCACTGTTTTGAAAGTTCATATCGGATACAGCGTGGCTCAGCCATATAAAGCTTGCTTTGCATTCAAAGTGTAGCTGGATCAAACCTCAGTACAGAGATGTCTTTTTGCATTATTATTTTTCATTTTGGACTTTAATTACATATTTTTTATTAGAAAACCTTACTGAATACATATATATATATATATACTTATTTAATTATGGAGTCAATGAATGTAGATAATATGAATGTAAACGGCAGAGAGCCAGCTCCTTAGGAAATTTGACTGATTCGTCGTTATTCGAATCTACTAGACTTAGCCATCCATTAACAAACCTAGATCTAAGTGATTATCAGCCCAATTTAATACAAAAAATAAACGAGCTAGAAATAGGCCTTCAGTCAGCAAATAATGAAATAGACAAATTAACAATGGAAAATGCTCAAGTAAAGAGGGAACTGGAAAAATGTAACAATATTATAAGCATGTACAAGAAAATTGACTATGGTGAAATCCATAATACACCTAGCAACTGTAGGAAAAGGAAAAGACTACGCGTTTCGATGGATCCAAATTCAACACCATTTTTAGCCAAAAAAAGAGAGTCTACGTCTATGGAACTTCAGAGATCGATACAGGAAAAACAAATAGAAACTATTGAGGAACTCAACGCACAAATAAACCAACTTAAACAATGGTTAGAGGAAAAATAATGTAAAACTGTAACTAAAGAAGACAGAAAAAAAAAATTAAAAAAATCAGGAAATTATAAACAAAAGCCACTTTTATTTTCAAAAAAATTTAGGAAAGCAAGAATATTGACGATAAAGTTATGTAAAAAGATGACTAAAAAGGTGACAAAACTTCATAACCAATGCAAAAGAGCGCAGATTGAAAATGAACGACTTCAACATAAGATCATAGAGTTACAAACAAGGTTGAGCGTCATAGAAGAGGACAATAATTTAGTTAATAAAAGTGACACAGTAAACTTTAAATGCTTATCAAACAAAAAAAAGGAAAGTGAGAATGATGCAACTGAGATGAGAAAGACTGTTATTTTTTCTGACGTGGCCGGGAGAGGTTTAGCGGCTACCATATCCAATCATCTGACAAATAATAAAATCATGAACTTTTGCAAACCAGGAGCTACCTACGAACAAATTTTAGAGAATTATGAAGAAAAAACAAATGAATTGACACAAAAAGATACAGTTGTAATAATTATAAATAAATTTGAAAAAACCATCATAAGACAAAGAGGATATGTGCAACTAATAAAAAGACTAATAGATACACAAGACAGATCTTTCAATGTTATTATTTGTGGAATACGATACAACAACATAAATGATATAGATATCTATAATATAAATAGGGACATAGCGCATCTGGCCACACTGGTAAAAAATGTAAAATATGTAGATCCCAATATCAGAAACACTAATGGCACACTATGTAGCTTCAAAAACATACAGAATATACTAGCACAAATAGTTATATGTTCAGTCTCGTCAAAAAATTTTCAAGGATCTTCAACACTTCAATTCATTAAATGCTTCCCCAATAACGACTTATGCCATAAAGATAATTCAGAAAATTTTTGCATACAGGAACACAGAATCAGAACCTCGTAGTATTACATGCTAACGTTCAGAGTATTCACAACAAGTATTCAGAAATTGAAGTTCTTCTCAAAGATTATAAATGTGACGTTCTATGTTTGTCAGAGACATGGGGTCAAGATGATAGGGTACATACTATGGTTCTACAGGACTATGAACTAGCTGCATATTTTAATCGAAAATTATTCATACATGGCGGCACAGCTATTTATGTAAGACATAATTTAGAATATAAAATAAGAAATGACATTAACAAAATATCGTTTGAAATGAATTTTGAAATTACGGCAATAGAATTAAGATTTTACAAAATTGTTATAATAGCAGCATATAGGCCAAACAAAGACATATACCTATTTTTTGAATTACTAAAAAAATTGCTTAATAAGCTTAGTTATGAAGGAAAACGAATTTTGGTAGCAGGAGATTTTAATTTAAATGTCTTAAAACCTGAAAATACATATATTAAAAGAACATTAAGTATTTTAGATAAGGCAGACTGTAAATTTGTACTAAACCAGCCAACTAGGATTGAAGGTACAAGTGCCACCTGTATTGATAATTTTATTGTAAATTTTGATAACTGTAGGGGAGATGTATTAGATCATAAAATTGCCGACCATAAGACCATTAGATTAGTTATTAATGACATTGTTACAAGCAATAAGCCAACGAAACAAGTGTCGTTTACTAGACGGATGTCAGCTAATAACATAATTTTTTTTCATTTCCTTATTAGAAGAGATTTTGTACACTTGAAATACCAAATAACGGCTTGTAATGACATTAATTTGAGAATGAATATTATACTAGAAGCGATTAAATATTATTACGACATTGCCTTTCCTAGAAAGAAAGTCGTAGCATGTATCAATAAAAAAAATGGACATCAACAGGTATAGAAATATCTAAGACTAAGTTAGCGGAAATGGAGAAATTGCAAGAATTAGATCCAAGTAAAGACAGAGTGATAGAAATAAGGAAGTATAAGAAAGTTTTAAGAAAAGTCTATGTAGCATCTAAAAAGTTTCAATATGGCCACAGAGTAAGAAATTCCAAAAACAAAATAAAAGAGACCTGGAAAACAGTTAACGAACAGGTGAAGTATAACAAAAAACAGAAATCTAAGAAAACAGTAAATAAAATCAAAGCTGCGAATGGTAAGGAGCTATCTGATCCTATCGAAATAGCCGATGCATTTAATGTCTTTTTTTCAACCATAGCTCACAAAATAACGTGTAGTACTATTACAGATACTGAAAAATGTTTAAAATATTTAAATTCAATGAAAAAACCGACTTCAAAGATCAAATTTAAGCCGATCGGGATCAAAGAATTATTGACAATAATTAAAAATATGAAAGAAAAATCTACACCTGACATATACGATATGAATTCCAAGACAATTATGAAACTCATTTTACAAAACGAATGCTTAGCAGAACTGCTACATTTATCATTTAATGCCTGTTTAGACAAAGGTATATTTCCAGATTGCCTTAAGCAAGGTAGGGTAATCCCGCTTTTCAAAAAGGGAGATTGTACAGATCTAGGTAACTATAGACCAGTTTGCATACTGCCAATAATTTCTAAAATAATTGAAACAGTCATCAAAGCCAGAATATTAAAATATTTTGAAGAAAATTATCTTTTTACAACATCACAGTATGGATTTCGTGAAGGTCGATCAACAGAAATGGCAATTAGAAAAGTTATATATTATATTCTGGAGGCTTTGGATGGGTCACAAAAATGCGCTAGTATTTATTGTGATTTATCCAAAGCTTTCGACTGTTTAAGGCATGATATATTATTAATAAAATTGCAGCACTATGGTTTCTGTGGAGCTGAATTAAATATGTTGCGTACATATTTAGAAAATCGTAGTCAGATTGTTTCATTAAATGGAGTCAATTCTAAAGTAACTACAGTAGACATAGGGGTACCACAGGGGTCAATATTAGGGCCTGTTTTATTCCTTATATATATTAATGATCTCGTTCATGCCATGCCTGATTGGACTTATATTAGCCTATTTGCCGACGACACTCATGTTGGAATAAAGGACAAGAAATTTGAGAAAATACAAATAAAAATTATGGAAGCACAAAACATTCTTAAGCAATGGTTCAATGCAAATGGGATTGTACTAAACGAAGGAAAAAACATCGTTATGCATTATCAATCACGCAAAGGTATTGTAAAGAATCCTGCAGTAAAAGAAAATGTCTTCTTAGGGTACACTATTGACTATACTATTAATCATGCAAATCACATAAATAAGCTATGTAAGAAGTTAGCAAGTGCTAACTACGCGCTAGTGAAATTAAAATCTATATTAGATGAACGAGCTATGATGTCAGTGTATTACGCATATATTCACTCTATTATTCGATATGCGATTACTGTATGGGGCAATGGTGCGGATATTATAAAGGTGTTAAGAACCCAAAAAAAGGCCATAAGAATAATATTTGGATTAAAAAAACGTACCTCTGCACGAAAATATTTTCAAAAACACAAAATTATGACAGTAGTTTCCATGTACATTTATAATTGCCTAATGGAAATCTATGACGACAAGGAAAATCTAATGACAAAACCGCAGCACGCATACAACCTCAGAGAGCGGAATCGACCGAACGAAGTACTAATGACACCAAAAGTACGATTAACCAAGGTGAAGAAACAAGGAATATGGATTAAGATATATTTGTTTAACAAATTACCCCATTCAGTAGCTAACTTACATGAAAATGATTTTAAGAAAAAAATTAAACAGTTCTTCGAAGCCACTCCATTTTATTCACTAAAGGAATACTTGCAAACTAATTTGACTGAATCTTTATTCTCGAATTAATCAATTTATATGTAAATATTGACTTTAATGTAACTTGGAATTGTAATAAGAAAATTAATAACGACATTTTGATATATTTAGCTTATACATTTAATTATTTTTGACATCTATTTTAATGAATTTATAATATTGTACTATATTGACGTGCCCAGTGTAACAAACGTAGTTATAAGGCCAATAAATGAATCTTATCTTATCTTATCTTACGTTTCCTGACAGGCATTGAGTACTCATATTTTGTACAATTCCAGTCCGGAATGAAAAAAACACAATTGTGCTCCAAAAATTTATAAATGTGAAATGGATACATGTTTTGGAGGAATGGTTACCATGCAAAATCTATTCAATAATATTCAACGGGGCAATGCTGCCAGGTTTTCCCGATGGAGTATAGCATGGGGTTCTTCAAAAAGGGCGTGAAGAAATTTCTTCAGGGTCGCCAACGCGCGAGTGATACCCCTGGTGTTGCAAGCGTCCATAGGCTACGGTAACTGCTTACCATCGGCGGGCCGTATGCTTGTTTGCAACCTTAGTGGTATAAAAAAAAAAAGTGCTTTTATTGTAGTAGCTGTAGTGTTGTATATAGTTCGTATTATTTTGTAAAATAAAGGCATGCCGCCGGTAAAAAAAAAATTATAGAATAAATTGGAATATTAGCATTTAAATGGGAATATAATTTATGTCAATTTGGTCTTGTAGTCGATGCAAATTATGAAACCGCAAAGACACTAACTTAATTTGCATCCTTTTCATTATCAATCGAAGTTGACGTCATCAGAAGTATTGTTCCGTACAACAAACGCTCAATCAATAACTAATGGAACCCTTTCCTTTGCCAGATATATAATAAAGTGCGCCCACGTCTGCGGTCACGCCCCGATAACTTTTAACAAGACCAGCTTGCTATATGTTTTTAAACATACCTGCATATGTCAGGTTTGGTTTATTTCGTTTCCTTTGCCTGGGAATTTACTATTCTAGTAGTCAAAGCACTACTGATACCTTATCCTTATTCCTTTCCAAGTTGAAGCGTAAGTTTAACAAATAGTAGACAACGGGTGCATAAAACATGTAATTTAGCTGATATATAAGTCGAGGCTGAAATGGGTTTTATGAACTAGTTACTCAGATTTTTATCATCTGTTAGACTAGCCTTTGACAGTGATGTTAAATAATACATAACATACGAAGATGTTGTTCAGGGTAACCTAACATGCTTCTAAATATTGTATTAGAGAGTGAGCTAACAAAGTGGGCATTCACAAATGTCGGAATTACCATGCCACCCGAAAAACCTAACAACTGCCATCTCCGCCGACAACAGCCGTAACCGTCCCAGGCGAACGAAAGTGGTCAGTAAATCGTTGGACAAAGGCCTCCTCTTTTCATTATCGACAGGCTTTTTGCTTCCATCGCCTTTCCATGACTCTTAGTGATATCTTGGCCTGCCCAACCGTAAAAAAACTATTGCAAAACGTGAGATTTGGGGAAGAGTGTTCACAATATCTAATACATTATTTTAAGACTTATTGAATTATTTACATTTATTACGAGTAAACGTAACAATTAATAATTTTGACAGTTTTAGGGGTAAGTTATGGAATCATGTGCCTTAGTGTCCAGTAACTCTTAACAATAATACGAGCAATATGATTTTAAACTCGTGAATACCATAATTTTGCACACTTGTTGCGAAACCTAGCTACAAGAGTAAAAAAAAAGATAAAATTTAGAATTTTCTGGCATAGACGACAATTTAAACGTAATTTCTTTCATCAGAATACATTAGAGAAATATGAAAACGTTTTAAATTCCATAAATTCCAGCAGAGAAATAACAGACTTTGTTTGGCAAAAATATGAGAAGATTTACGAGTTTCAAAGTATAAGTTCAGTTGAGTTATGAGACTTATGAGTCCGTTAAAATGTATCTTCACGGTGGTAGCTCCCGTAAACTTCTCAAGGGATTTTACACTTATTTTAGCTGAGAGCTTGGCTGACGTTATGTTTTTTTTATGTCAGTCGCTATTTAAAATTATTTTGGAACATCATTAACTGCTAAGCTAACATGCTAAGCAAAATCTTTGAACCTGCGAATAGAATAATGATGAATTTCATAAAGACAACAATACTGGCCGTGGGTAAGGCACGGCATTACCAAACTACTATCAGTAGTATCGCGAGGAATATGTTTTCCATTCTACACTACTTGTCAGTAGTGTCGTGGGTATTACGAACGACGGCCATATTTTGTTTACCCAGAACATTATCAAATTTATTTAGTACCACGTAACTCTTAATACCTCTTAAACCCGGCACGTTAGAATTGTACCTCCCCATATCATCCCGTGGATGTCGGAAGAGGCGACTAAGGGAAAAATACTGGAAGGTGGGCAGCAGCACCTTCTATAGAACTGCCAACTTACACTGCGATCCCCAAGACGCCTGCCAAGCGTAGGGATTATGGCAAATACTCCCCTTAATAAGGGAGGCTGTGTTCAGCAGTGGACGATTCGACTGTTACAGTACAGTACAAAACTTAATATGCCCGTGGCGTGCCGCGCTAGAATGTCTCACCCCCATCTGTACCCGTGGGTGTTGTAAAAGGCAACTAAGGGACACCAGAAGGTGGGCAGAAGCGCTTTCCCCTCCATAATGGGGAAGGCTATGTTCAGCAGTGGATAATCCGGCTGATACAGTAACTCTTAATTTAACTCTTCGATGTTCCAAAGTTTCTGAAACATTTGATGAAGCTAGTGATAAATAATATAGCATATAGGCGACTCAAAACAACGTTTAATTACAATTAGGTCCTGTTTTCTCGTACGGGACCTTAAAAAGCCCAAAGACGTATTCAAATTGAATGTTGTTTTTCTTTTTGTATAGCCATGCAGTTATTACATTCACATTATTTCACATTATGCATATAAACAGGTATAATTCACACCAGCATAATATTTTATTCATGATTCAGAAATGAGAAACGTAGCACTTGTCTCTGGCATTCAAGAAATTCTTTTCCCACACGGATTTTAAATTTCATTAGCCATATCTTACAAAAAGGGATGATGTATTTGTGTTGATAACGATGAAGCACCCGGTATATCAAACAGTTTCAATGACACTTTCGTGGCCGGTCTAATTAAGTTTGAATTAAATGCATCTTCGTGCAAAAGTTTCTGTTCACTTTTAGTTTTTTTTTTGCATAGACTGACACGCTTCTTCATTAAACAGTGAATATAATATCTCAAAAATCATCTTGGTGTTCAATACATTTATTTTCCGCTGGGGTTTTGGTGTATTTGCGTTGATGACAGTGCAGCATTTGGCAAATAAATGCTTTCAAAACAAAACACTATCAGGGCCCGTTTGATCTAATTAAGTTTGAATTAAATGCATCTTCGTGCAAAAGTTTGCAACATTTGGTTTATTTTTGCACTCCTTCATTAGAGAGTGAATATAATTAAAAAAATGTTCGAGTAAAATTGTATACATACATAATTAAGCTTATTCTCTGAGAAGTAGGCAGAGACCTATAGGAGTTGATGAGATTTTGTTTACATCATATATTCACTTTAGGCATTTACTGCTATTTTAACAAGTTTATTTACAAAATATTACTTAAAAAAATTCTAATACACAAACCCTTTAACTTGTTCAACTTTTGGCCCGTCTACCAGAATTTGAAATCCTGTTAATACAATAATATCTACCTCCTTTTCAAAACTCCTTACTTTTTTTCTGATAATATATATCATTTCCTTTCTCTCACACATTCCGTGCATAATTACCATCTACTGTATTCATGCTCTGGCGAAGAAAGTAACAACCTTCATCATCAGCATTGAGATGAGAACACGATCTTTGAATCAATACTGAGTTTAAAGCGCTCGTAGCGAAGTTAGCTTAGCCTTTCTTAATCGATCAGCTAAGTTAAGCAACGTCTGCTGCGGTCAGGAGTTGGATAGGTGACCGTTATTGATATTACTACTGAGCGCTTCCGTGCTTCGGAGGGCGCGTTAAGCCGTCGGTTCCGGTTGTTGTCCTACGATGACAGTCGTTTCAGCATGGTGGTAGGGAATTTTGCGAATGGCGCCTGACTACCTACCACCCTCAAGTAGAAAACCTGTCGCGAACGGTGTGTTCCGAGAGCTGAAGTTGAGAGCCAGTATTTCTAGGTTAGCCTGAATAACATATTCGAACATCACCTACCATTAAGTAAAATAGCGATCAAAGGTTAACATTTTAGCTATAAAAAAATAAAAATAAACTGTGGAGATGCGCACCTTCGTGAGTCAAAAGGTGTTTAATAATTGTCAGTGTTTCGAAATCAGTTCCGTTATATTTAATTATTTCTTTGTTGATATTATTCAACTCAAAATCATGACATATATAATTATCTCCCTCGCTTATACAAATTCCGCTGGATATCCACATTCATCTCATTAAGTTAAACGCGAAGGAAATGCAAAAACGAATAAGGAATTTTGCCAAATGTGACCGTCTGAAGATAATCTTCTATTTAATTTGTTTTGCGGTTTGCGGTTTAGGCTTTCCTCTATGTATTTTGAACTGCCGCGTCTGCAGATAAAACATATTTATTTGATTGCTGGTTTAACGCGGGTGCTTTGTTAATGGTTCTTAAATTAAATTGTTTATTTTCCATCGTTCTCTTTTATTACGTTATCAAGTGATGATACGGAAAAGTCTTAACGTTTTGAACCAAGATGCATCCTCGTTCTGCTTGAGACTGTACTGCGCTCATCAAGCCGATACGTTAGTTCAAATGTCCCGTTCACCCAGTAATTTCTCTTTTTACAGTGCCGTTCACACCTAAGGTTTTTTAATTTGTTCATTTGTTTCTGATTAAAAGCCAACTTAAATATTTTGGCAATAAAATACAAACATACAAATTCGATTTCCATCAGCCATTGTATTTACTTTTAGGTTAGTGTGTATTTTACTCATACCTTGTCAGTGATGTATATATTCATCTTCTTTTAAACTCGACCTATTTTGGACATATAACCAACACGATCTCCTCAACAAATTCAGAGAAATGTCACTCATTTTGACTAACTTCCCCAAAAAACATCCTCACGTTTGAAAATAATGGCATTTTTCGTAACTGGTTTCATATGACGACGTGTTAGTGACCTCTGGTGAATCATCGGAAAGCTGTTTACTTCACTTACCAAGCTTTGAAGAAGTGACACACGGATAAGGAAATCGGTAAACTTTTTCTGTGAGATTACAAGTACGTTGGCGATTGTCGATCAGTTCAATTTATGCCCGTCGTCGGCATAAAATGAACTAATACAATCGTATCTTCATGCATGTGTATACGAAGAGGATACAAAAATTATAGTCAAAAATCAGATGTTTAAAAAAATCGTTGTTTAGATTATATAGGTTAATAAAGATATTTCCCACGCGTTGTTTTCGTCGCATGGCATACTATACTCGTATTTTACGGATCGAGCACAAAGCGTGGTGCAATCGTCTCCATTTCAGCTTGGGAAAAAATGGTTTCGTATGCCTGTCCAGCGGATGTCCGGCTGTTCTCCTTTAAAGGATGTATTTCTCAACCAATCCTCGTGAAATTTTGTTTTGTGATAAATAGCTTTTTATTCTTAACTTAGTTTTTTGAAATTTTTCAAAATGGGGAAGATTTGGAGATTGAAAACGTAAAATACATCAGTCGCTAAGTCTTCAGCTAACAGAGCCGCTACAGTAAGTACAATATTATGTTTACAGTTACTCGTATATACTTACAATGTTTCTTGCCTTTTATCTGCTTTTCATCATTTTTATCTCAATCAGTGCAATGAGCATAAATAATCATTATAATTATTAAACAACGTTTTACTACGAGTAATATACATAGTAGATTGTTTAATAAAAACATGGGGACAATGTGAAAACTCACACAACAGTTCATAGCATTTGAACTGTTGTGTGACTACTCTACTCGCATAATGCACGTTTTAGTATATTGAGCATCGAACAATATGTTCGCCCACTTGATTACCACTATGTTACTAACGGTTGAAAACGTTATTTCTTCGTTACTTCTGATTAATATATTTAAGATAACGCCTCCTTTTAACCGAGAGCATATTATATGTGATATTATTTTTAACATGTTAGTGACAAGTGTTCGGTATTCTGATTCCAGTTAGTTTCTTAGGTCATTAAACTTGGCGATATTATGTGATAAGTAATATTCTGAATAACGTAATCTAAATCCACATACAGGTGTCATTTCATTATTTATCAGATTGCAAATCCTAAAATATGTTCTAGTATGGTGTCTTTTTAAGTACCTATCCTACATGTTATCTCCGTAAGTTGCGATTTAGATTTCGTTTGATGATTTTTCTACCTAGGTGATTCTTATTTTGTTCGATTAGGGTGTATGATGATTCTGATTTAGTTTATTTATTCATGGAATTTAAACCTGTAAGGCGGTGTAATTAAGGATTATTAAAAAATATTAAAAGTAGACTCTATAAAATTGAAAATGTGCATAAACAAACATTGCTAAAAATAATGGGTAGTTTACGTTGTGGATCGGAATTATTAGGTCAGAATTTTCGTTGTGAAGTTGTGGCCGCATAGAAAACCTTATGAGACTGATGCCCGATCTTTTTTTACATTTAATTACTATTATTTTAAAGTGACAAAATACGAGTATACATAAAAGAATAAAAGATGTTATATTTTGATTTATTTTATAATATCAATTGGATGGTACTTATGGGGAAACAAACTTCAAACTTGTGAAAAACAACCTAACACATCACACGGAGAACTTATCTTAAAAAATAATTTCCTCAACGAAGTCAAACGACGAAATCGAATTATACTAACGCAACATATTTAGCAAAAAGCTCCTATATTCATTTTAAATTTGCATAATCTCAAAATGCAAATACCCGGAACAGTTTCAAAGGGAAAAGCATGAAGAAGGTATAAAAATATCTTATTTTTTTGTTGAGGTAGAAGCCACGCAAGGTCATACTGTTGAAATTCTAGGTCAGTGACCTCAAATTCTCATAACATTCCCAAAAATATTACTAAAACCGCTAGATGTGGTAGTGCCTTAGTTTGGCGACACTTAGAATGCAAAATTTGTGCATATAATATCTGAGTCCAACCGTGCTTATTTGTGATAAAAATTGAGTTTTTAATAGTATTTAAGTTTGTTTTCATATATATATAGTTATAGAGTTATATATTGATCTTGCATCGACTGTCTTCGAACTTAGCATGACCGAACAAGAGATTTAAAAAAGAATAAGATAAACTTTTCAACCTGATTACATGTAATGTATTTTCAGAGGAAACTTCGATAAAATATGTTCAAAGAGAAAGAACAAGAAAATATCATAAACATTTCATGGCTGAGAGATACATTTTTTTTATTGGTTGAATGCAGTGCATGCAACAAGTGCAGAGTAAACCATTTGAATCCACGTGTTTAAGACTTAAGCAGTATTCTATGAAGGTTGCCAATTAATTTATCCTAAAAAAATCTGTATGTTGTTGCGATAGCAGCATTCAATTAATTAATTGTCTCTAGTTTGAAATGGTGCTCTCAGTTCCATTTTGAATATCAAGTATCTCAACTCAGCGGAATTTCTAATCCTTTTTTTTAAATCACACTATAGTTAAATTTTCCATTAAATAATTTACCAATAGTGTGATTTTGAATTTAGATTGTTACGAGTAGTTTGAGTTGGAATAATTGGTATTCAAAACGACGTCGAGCTACCTGAATGTATCTCACGCAAGAGAGACTATTCTAAACTTACCTGTGTGAAACGTTTCAGAAATACATTTTGATGTTATAATTTGAAGCGTATCGCCAAATACTTCCGTATAAACAGATAACGTCATGTCAAAGACACTCCGACACGTCTGTAATCTTGTACGTTGATCCGAGCACAAATTGCTTTTCGATCGATAATTGCGTTCCAGATTACATTCTTGTCATACACAACACAATTTGCATAGTTGATACAACAACGGAATATTAATCAAATAGTCATTAAACTATTCAGACCCATTGTCGTGTAAAAACACCAATTAAACTTTATTATATAAATGATTGAAGGTCAAACAACAGATATAGACTGGCGTCGAAGAGGTATCATGTCAAGTGTGGGCCAGATAATTTGTAGCTAAATTTTCCAAACCAGGAGATAATTATAAATCATGTATCATATAAGAGTGTATACGATTAGAAAAAGTACTTCGGAGTTATCAAGAAATCATATGGACTATTCGGTTTAAACCCACTGAGGTGGAGCTTAATCCTACTAAGATATAAATAGTGCTTGAGCAGTCTAAATAATTGGTATATGATCGCCAAGAAGCTTCTATCTCTAAAAAAGGAAATAATAATGATTTGTTGTTACATCAACTTGAGTTTTGTAAAATGTGTCTAACAATGCTTTAACAAAAGGTGGTAGATTTATTTGATTATCTGTAGACAGGATTCCAAATTTTCTGTAAGATTACCAGCTGGTAGTAACAGGCTGTCAAACCTGAAGTTGCACGATACGAAAGCGTAGACAACTCCATGGTATTAGAAGATCTCGTTTACACTTTTTTGGCCAACGTGTCAGTTGAATATTTTCATATATTTCTTGATCACTATCTTCGACCACGTCGCGTTAGTCACTCACCGTGAAGTAAAGTTGTGAGACCAAGAATGGACTATCGTCAATGAAAATAGAACGAAACACTCCGTACTAATGCTGAACATCTTATATGAAAAACCAATTAAGTACCCGAAAATTGAACCTGAGACCGCGCATTTTAACCGTAACGCTTCTGCAACCACAACATTTTTAACATCGAAGATAATTGCAGGATAACTCAAACAAATATGGCACAAATAGCACATAACTAAGAATGCCACATTTCATATTTTCTTTCCAAAAGTCCTATCCCTAATTCTTCAAACGCTCATTGCTGAAAATGTTAAAATCATCATTAGATAAATATAAGCTCATCATTTCACTTTTTTATATTTTGTGTGAGTCAATGCAGTGTGTAAGAAGACTGTACCTTATTTAAAATAAATCGGCAATCACAAGTCATTTTTAATTCGCATGAATCCCTTAGAACCAGCACGAAATGAGGCAGCAAATTATTGTATTTCTAGACACGTTCGACTCTAGATTACGATCGGCGTGCAAAGATTTATGAATGACGGTAGATGGCACTTCAGTTCTTTGATGCCCTTGAAGAATGACTATGTCTTACTGCTGTAGGGTCACCATAGATTGAACATGAAAGTATTAATACACTTCACTACATAAAATGGCCCAATTGACTAAATCCCGTTAATTCACACTGTCCTTCCATTTTAAATATTGGATCACCTTATGACGTTTATATATGATGCTAGCTATAGGTCCCCTTTCTTCAGATATATTCTGGAAACATGATTAGATTTCGTCTGAAGCAGCCCGGCAGAAAAATAATTGTGTCCTAATAAAGTTTCGGGTTGCTACGCAACACATAAAATAACTGAATGATAAAAATGACAATTAACATGCAGCGCGTTTCAGGGTTTAACCGATGGATAGGCTAAATCAATGACTGTAAAACGCAAAGATAGTGTTTTGTTTATTAAATATGTTCTAGGTAGTAAAACCGGAACTTACACGAATATTCTGAAAGATGCCCTTAGTTTATCAATCTAATAAAATTACAGGTTCTGTTATAACATCAGTAATGAGTATTCATGTAGATAGACTAACTTCTACTAATAGACCCAAAAGTGT
Source organism: Plagodis dolabraria (assembly GCA_963854805.1). Taxonomy (NCBI): domain Eukaryota; kingdom Metazoa; phylum Arthropoda; class Insecta; order Lepidoptera; family Geometridae; genus Plagodis; species Plagodis dolabraria. The sequence continues at coordinate 15,956,864 of OY978454.1, read as the reverse complement.
CTTATAAACAAGAATTTAGTTTAAGAATGTTATTATAAAGATTTTCCCATTGACATCAAAAGCTTTTACTTTATACCTATTATGGACAAGAACTTACATACTATAATATATGATCCTGAAATACTGTTATATTCTTTATGTATTTACGATCTACGAGGATTATTTAGAAAAAACGAAGCCGCGGCTAAAATTTAGTTATCCATAAATACAGAACATCCATCAAAGTGTTTTTAATTATACGAACGAATATTTATAAAACCTTTGAATTTTATGCTAAATATTATGCACACCCATTCCATTTACTACAGTAATCCGTACTAATATTATAAATGCGAAAGTAACTCTGTCTGTCTGTCTGTCTGTCTGTTTGTTACGCTTTCACGCCAAAACTACTGGACCGATTTGAATGAAATTTGGTATGGAGATAGTTTGAGACCCGGGAAAAAACATAGGATAGTTTTTATCCGACTGCGCAAAAAGAGGTTCATGTTTTCGCGCGATAACCGACATACGCGCGGGCGGAGCCGCGCCCGGAAAGCTAGTATTTTATAATTGTTAATGAGTGTGATTTATTATCATACGTTTTTATGTTTAATTACATGCACAAGTAAATATAGACGCATATAGTTATTATAGATGGTATCTGCAGAAAGTAACGCTCAAAATACTTTCGACTTCTAGTTTCAACACTTCGATGATGCATTACGACTCGATCTGGACTATTGAGCCTAATAATTGGGTATTGGTAAGGTCAAACATACCTACCTACTAAAACAAATTAAAAAAAATCTGTGGTGTGGTAACCCTATTACTCTGTGCGAGCTATCTTTATTGCTATCCAGGTAAGGAATGATGAGCAAAAATGGATTACAGGGTTTATTTTGTAAGTAGTAAGCGTAGGTGGACAGATAGTGGTCTGAATCTGCAGTACCTGACCGAATGTCTTATGAGTGTATAATGTAAGTACATCTATCATAATATAGACGACGTAAAAAGTCGTCCAGTACGGTTCCGTAATTCCTTATAGTTTCACTCCATCTGTATGCCACGGTCATTTCATTCAGAGACTACAAAACCTAGAAAGCTGAAGTTTGGTATTTACAACTACTGCTCGAGAAAGTATTGATGTGAAAAATATTTTATCCCTATATGAAAAGTGCGGTTAAAACAATGCTAAGCTATCCCAAAATGTAGTGATCAGGGGTCGAAAATGGTCAGTAAAGTCAGTAAAAGTCAGTTTTTAACCTCGGTCAGTAAAAGTCAGTTTTTCCTGAAAATGGTCAGTAAAGTCAGTATTTTGGAAGAATTCGAAGCGCTCGTAGCGAAGTTTGCTTAGCCATTCTGAATCGATCAGCAAAGTTAAGCAACGTCCGCCGCGGTCAGGAGTTGGATGGGTGACCGCTGGTGACATTACTACTGAGCGCTTCCGTGCTTCGGAGGGCACGTTAAGCCGTCGGTCCCGGTTGTTGTCTTAGGATGGCAGTCGTTACAGCATGGTGGTAGGGCACTTTGCGAATGCCCGCCTGGCTAGCTACCACCCTCAAGTTGAAAATCTGTCGCCAAGCACCTAACGGTGTGTTCCGGCAGCTGTCCTTGAGAGCCAGTAATTCTAGGTTAGCCTGTACATCATCTTCGACCATATCATCACTTACCATCAGGTGAGATAGTGGTCAAAGGCTAACCTATCAGGCATAAAAAAAAAAAAAAAAAAAAAAATTCAAAGAGGGTTTTAGAACAATGACCGGCAATAGTTGAATATTTTACACAACGTTTACCGAAGTCTAAATATCCTTAGCTTCCCGAAGAGCACTACAGAGAAATTAAAAGTAGTGTCCACGGCACATAGTGTAAGGACATTCATGAAGTTCACTGGATTTTTTCAACGTGATGAACCTTTTGTGGGAAGAGTTGACTAGGCTGATTAAAGTTCTGCTTCATCACATATGTGTGACGAAAGCGCTAATTACCACAGAGGCGGCATTTTCATCAGTGTTTTTTGCCTTTTTATGGAAAAAATTGTTTTAGAAAATCCCGTACCAGATGAGCTCGAATGCATTGACAAAGCTGATCGCATAACCTTTTTGTCTAAATACCTTTTTGGTATGGGGATGGTGGAGGCCAAACAGAAAACAAAATATTCTTTTACTTAATTTACAACCCGTAAGAGTTGTTTAAGTTTCATAAAGTTGACTTTTGCATGCGAAGTCTCAAGTCATCTTTTGCGAGTACTAATCTGTCATAAACCCCCTTATTGTACATTTCCGAGATTTAAGTTAAGATAGTAAGAGGTCAGTAATAGGTCAGTATTTATTAGTCTTACAGTCAGTAAAATCAGTATATTTGACTGTAGAATCAGTTTCGACCCCTGAGTGATTCATCAGAAAGGAAATAATACAAAATTGTTATGAAATAACAATTGTTATGAAATAACAATTTTGCTGCTTTAAAAATTTCACGATTTTGCGTCAAGATTTTACCTGCACGCATTTTCCATAAAATCTAAAAATTCCTTAATACTGGCACTTTTTTATAAGGACATGGACGCCACCGTTTGCCACTAAACGTCAATGGCAGCTGCTCAAGACATTGTACAAGTGCTTGAGAGGCGATCAATAGTCTACAGAGGTGATTGCTACAAGTACTATATCTGCGGCATATGCTAATAACCTGCCACTGATACCACAAGGACATAATAGTAAAAAGTTTTGGTTTTATATTTTGTCCGACCCACCTCTCGCTACTCTTCTGTGGGACTAATCCCACAGTACTCGCTACATCACAGATTATTTGAGGTTCTAGATCAGAAGCAGTCTTGTTTTGTACCCAATGTGTCAGTAGGTACATTTCTCCCTTAGTTGCGACCAACGGTAGGATATTGAACAGACCTAACGTAAAAGTCAATAGCTGGATAATGTATTCTATAAATTATGAATAATAATGTAACGCATATATTGCTTGCATTAGAATAAACTAAGAAAGAAAGTAATCGCGAAAAGAACCGTTGTGACCTGTTATTATGAATAAGCATGTATACTTCGTGATGACATTCATAGGGTTGACTTTAGATTAAAGAACAAATGTACGAGTACATGATATTGATTTTGCAAGTCACTTGTATGTACGTGGGAGTAACGCTCCACCTTCTTACGCTTGTCAAAAATTTGATGTTTTATATTTTAAACAGAGTACAGTACAATGACTCCAAACAATTTTATAGTGTGGCCATTTTTGTCGTTTATCTGACCATTTGTAAAGCTTGTCACAGAATATATAGTTTGTTATGTCAAGGATTTGTAAGTCAGTTCAGAGGCGTTGTATTGTATAATTTTTCAACTACTTTTTTTTCTTATATTACTTTAAAATTCTATTAGATGGGAATAAAACATATCTGGAGAGGTTTGGGTGTGTAACACTATAGAGCATTCAAGGTCATATATTCGGGGATATTTTATGAGGAAATTTATAATTGTGAGTGTATAAAAATACTAGCTTTCCGGGCGCGACACCGCCCGCGCGTATGTCGGTTATCGCGCAAAAACATTAACCTCTTTTTGCGCAGTTGGATAAGAACTATCCTGTTTTTTCCCGGGTCTCAAACTATTTCCATACCAAATTTCATTCAAATCGGTCCAGTAGTTTTGGCGTGAAAGCGTAACAGACAGACAGACAGAGTTTCGCATTTATAATATTAGTACTAAAGTACTGATGCACTCAATTTTTACTTTATGTGTAGAACACTCCGAGGTGTTTCAGTAATTTCTAGCTTTTGCGTTGAAGACTAATGGAGTTAGTTTATCTTTTCATCTTTTGAATTTTGACATGTCACCACAAAATGCTGTGGATAAAGTAAACAACTATTTTGCTAACGTCGGTAAATCAATATCCCAAAATATTACTCCTGACTCCCATTCTTCTGCCAGTAATTGTATTATATCCCCAAAATCCTCTCTAGTCATGCTGGATACAGACAAAAATGAAATAAAAAATTTAATTAATTCACTAAAACAAGACTCAGCAGCAGGCTGGGACGGTATATCATCGAAAATACTTCGACAAAATGTGGATGTTTTGTCTCCAATCATAGTACATTTAGTAAACCTTGGTCTTCATACTGCATCTTTTCCTAAAGCTTTAAAACATGCCATTATTGTTCCCATTCATAAAAATGGAGATAAAAAAGTTCCTGGAAACTACCGGCCTATTTCCATTCTACCATCGCTATCCAAAATTTTTGAAAGAGTAATAAATAAAAGAGTAGTAGATTATTTAGAAAAAAATAAACTACTATCTAATAACCAATACGGTTTTCGTAAAAACAAATCAACAGATGATGCTGTTTTCAAACTAACCGATTATATTGTAAACAAATTAGATTCACAAAAAAAATGCCAGGCAATATTCCTCGATTTAGCAAAGGCCTTTGATTGTGTGTCCGTACCCTTGCTACTTAGTAAGCTTGAAAAGATGGGTATAAGAGGAAATCAACTTAAACTTTTAAAAGATTATTTGCAGGACCGGACACAGAGTGTCAAACTGGGTGAATATGTTAGTAGACCAACCTTAATTGAATATGGAGTTCCACAAGGAAGCATACTCGGACCGACTCTTTTCCTGATTTATATTAACGATCTCTGTGAACTCACTATAAAACAAGGCAGTATTATAACTTATGCTGATGATACAGCTATTATACTTCAGGGAGAGAGTTGGGAGGATGTTAATAAAGTTGCTGAAATAGCATTTAATACGGTATCCATGTGGCTTAGAAATAATTTATTATCATTAAATGTTGAAAAAACGAAATACATAAATTTCTCACTAAAAGGCACTCCTGACGAAAATCTGTCACTTGTAGGCCACAAAACATCCATTTGTGCTAACATCTATCCATCTAAATGTCAATGTCCTAATCTAGAAAGAGTTACTTCTATTAAATATCTCGGGGTCATCATCGATCATAGACTGTCATATGTACCTCACATAACTGAAATCAAAACTAGAGTCAGAAAGTTAACAGCCGTTTTCAAATCAATTCGTGATAGTGCGGATTGGGATATCATAAAGCTTATGTATTTTTCACTATGCCAATCTATCATAACTTATTGTATAGCGTCATGGGGAGGAACTTATAAGACTCACCTCTTACCACTTGAAAGAGCTCAAAGAGGACTTCTGAAATGTAGCACGAAACGACCATATAGATACCCTACTGCAGATCTTCATAGAGAATGTCAAGTGCTTACTGTACGACAACTTTTTGTGCAACAAGCTGTACTACGTCAACACAAATCAACCAAATTTGATAAAAAGATTGCTACAAAACGTGCTTCCCACAATGTTGTTACAGTACCAATAGTGAGCACTACATTCGCTAAGAAATCTATTACCTTTCTGGGACCTTACCTATATAATGAGACTCACAAAAGTGATAAAATATACTCAAAATCAGAATATCAACTCAAAAAACTTCTGTTTAATAAACTAATCGATATGAATTATGAACAAACGGAACAGTGGATCACACCAGTGCTTTGAATATCACACAAACTCACACACCCCACACTTCCCCCGCAAACACACACACCCACACCCTCACACACACACACACACACACAACAGTGTTATGAATTTATAATTATAATAATATTATGAAATTGCTATTCTAAAATTATTTTTGTATTTTATATAAATATTTCTTATGAGTGTACTATATATATATATATAATATATTGTATGAATACTGCTAAGGCAAACAACAAATCTGTACTCGGACGAAAGAGGTCCTGGTACCTATTTTACGGGTTTTCAAGAACCTAGTTTAGGAATCAGGAGTTTGTATTATAACATATTTTGTAAACTTGCCTTTTTAAGAAATAAATAATTATTATTATTATTATTAGTTATACTCCATTCTTCTGAAACAATTTACTAACATATATGTATCTAAATTTGTTCATACTTACACTATACTTATTTTCTTTATAGGTGTTGAAAGCCTGTACGCATTCGCTCCTTTACTACCTGCCAATCTGAGATAATTATTTATTCAGCGAAATATCGTGCACCTGTCTCTCAAGACACCCTGATGAAGTATCCTCGAAGCTCAAAGGTATGACCTTGTAATCGTCTCACAATGGCTTGTAATGTATGTGCTATTGTCATCGATCTCGCGGTCTGATCTTTTCGATATGCATTATTATCAATGTAGAGCTAGTAAGAAATTTAGAGAAGATCTCTTTCACATTTTCAAATGCTCATAAGGGTGCCCAAGATCTCCATGAGTCCTGTTACGTGCCTAGTAGCTCATCAACACCCGATTTATACGTCAACATAATAGAGACTTGCTGCTATGTGCATAATATTTTCCTCTTATAGCTGACTGTTACATGTAATTTGGAGTATTTCCTGATTTTTATCCTGAGAACTGTTCAAAATATTTTTGAATTCACAAAGTATCTTTCATTGTATTATTCATTTTGCACATGCACATGCAAGCGCTAATGTATTTATTTTAACATAACGGTTGAATGCAAAGTATAAAAGGTTCAAAGGATTCGTATAATACCGAAAGTGACTTTGCATGTTATCTCGCGAAGCGCTATTTTTTTGCCGAATCCAAAATGTGCTTTTCTTTTCTTATACGTTAATTGTCTTTTTCGATTAAGCATTGAAATTGTTTATTCACTTTTTTTTCAATAACATGTAATTGATTTGAATGTGAAACTGTAATAAGAATATAAAGGTAAACTTTGGAGCATTATCTCACCCGTTGATAAGTTTTGATGTTCTCGAAAATGATATCAGGCCAAGCCTTAAAGAGTATCCGACTCTCAAGCAGAGCTGCCGAAACATAAGGTTAGATTGGTATATTTATCACCAACATAGTCTAGCAAAATTTCATTTTGAAATGTTTTGCTTGAAAACTATTTGATTATTAGAAAATGTTGTAAATTTAAAATTATAATGTTCCCATGGTATTTGAACAAGTGGTAAAGTTTTTTGGGAACAGTCCGTCTTGGTGGGTACAACCCCTGTGTCAGATATCTTGTCTCCAAGCAGTGTGTAAACATTACTGTGTTTAACCACGAGCGGCAAGTGGATAGGCGTGACACTTTCCATCAGGCTGGCGACTTCTTCATCTCGTCACTTAACACATTAACAATGACCAGTATTAGTAGTCTATGAAATAATAGAAAACATTCTGGCAGTAGGTGAAACATGTAGGGTTCCGTGGTTGTGACTTCTGGCTGGCAGATCAGACAGTCGTGTGATCGAATCACTAGCTTTAAAACCTTCACAAAGAATATGCCTGCATAGTTATCACTTTCAAATATAATATTTGAAAGTGATAACTATGCAGCAATAATAAAGCATTAATAAAGAATGCATGCATTAATAAAGAACTGGTTATAATATGCATTATTGAATATTATAACCAGTTCTTTATTAAAATGTTCTTTAATATAGTTTTAACTCATTAAAACTGATTTATTAATACTAGTAAATTTTGTCTGCTCCTACTAGTAAAGTATTTAGATATATTGATGGTCTAGTTAGACGAATTTATTCCATTAAGTTACATTATAGTTTAGTTATTTTAATATAACTAATAAAAATATAGGTTAACAATTTATATATTTTAATTTTTTCGACTTATTCATTTTAACAGTTTATAGAGAAAATTATGTTTGACGTTTTGAGTTTCTTTAGACATTCTTTTGTTAAACGCTGGATATGGGCAAATTGTTCATTCATTGTCTATTTTATAACAAATTATGTAAGTAGACGTTGAAACTAATTTCAAACTGGTCCATTTCTATAAAATTGTTGAGTCTATGCTATCTTTCATTGTTCGCATGCCTAAATTGTCGTATACTGATCATTATCATTCCTTACACTTATTTGTTCAGTGCTCTGTCAAAACTGGATTGGATTTGTGAGTTGGCTTAGAATATTCGTATCTACATGTCTATTTATCATGTCTCTTTTTTATTCGTCTCTGTTTTTATGCTGTTTAGGCTTCAGCCTTATTTATTGCGACAGAGCAGTGGTTTTATTTCTGTTTGTTTGGTTTTATTTTTGTCTCGATTTTCTGATGAAACTTTTTTCGTTAGTCAGATGTAAATTTACCTCAATATATAACATTTTTGTTGTTAAATTGACTTTGAGGCCACGGAGAAGTATAAGTACCCATAGTTTAATGGTTAGCTATATTTTTGCAAGCTACGTGATATAAGGACTGTTATTATATGTATATTAGGACCCATAGAATTTAAGTTTTATTATACATTTTAACTTAATAATATAACTTGAAACATATGGTTCTTGAGTTTCTCAAATATTGGGAATGGATAAGGAAATATATTCTAATGTTATTACAACTTTCCCTAGCGTTGGAAGAACTAAAAAAATAAAAATCACACTAATATTATTAAAGGCGAAAGTTTGTAAGTGTGTTTGTTAGTTCCTGACGCTTAAACGGCTGGACCAATTTTGATGTCATTTGGTTTTGAGGTAGATGAGGGCTGATACTTTTTATCATCATCATCCATCACCACGCAGGTGAAACCGCGGGAAATATTAATTATTATTTAACATTAATTTTCCTATATTGGTCATCATCATAAACGTGTATCCCCATATTTAGGGTTGAAATGTTAAAGATATATTTTCTATAAGAACCACAAAGAAATTAAAGTTTCACCTTCGTTTGTATAAATGCTGACCTAACGGCAACCTTTCTTATGTATGTTCTTGTTGTTAGTATAAACCCATTTCCTTTTGTTTAATGAGCGCGTAAAACGGTAAATAGCCCTGTCATTATCCAACTGATGTGTACGTGCGTCGAAGCATGCCTCTGTCGGCAAACCTTTCGTTATACGTTTTTTACGTCATCTAACGGTGGAATATGGAACAGTCCTAATACTCTAAAAGTGAGAACAGGTAAATAAGGAATATGTTACTGTTAGGCTAATCACTAGCTGGGTACTGTAGGTAAGATAGATAGATATACACTTTATTGAAACACCTTAAAAATAGTTTAAGCAGAGACACAATTTAAAATAATGTAATAATTGGTAAGGCTTTATGATCCATGGCTCCAAGGCTATGGATTTAGAGGCTTTTAAACTGAAGGCCCAAGGCCTTTAGATTTTGAAGTGCTCGAAGCGAAGTATTCTTAACCGTTCTTAACCGATCAGCTAAGTTAAGCAACGTCCGTCACGATCATGACTTGGATGGGCGACCTCTAGTGACATTACTACTGAGCGCTTCCGTGCTTCGGAGGGCACGTTAAGCCGGTCCCGGTTGTTGTCTTAGGATGGCAGTCGTAACAATATGGTGGTAAGGCATTATGCGAATGCCCGCCTGGCTAGCTACCACCCATAAGTAGAAAAACCGTCGCCAAGCACCTAAAAGTGTGTTCCGGTAGCTGTCCTTGAAATTCAGTATTTCTAAATTAGCCTGAACAACATCCACCACATCATCTTTAACATCAGGTAAGATAGTGGTCAAAGGCTAACCTATCACTAATAAATTAAAAGCAGTATTAGGTACTTTCTTAATGTGCTTACTAAATCACTACAAATTTCGTGCACATTTGTAAAAAATCAATTACCATGACCCCTTTATTTTCGAAACCTGTTATAACACGTGATTTTTCTACACCGTTTACGTGGTCTACTTTTTGCCAAATCATACTAACTGTAACTTTAATTAAGCTATCAGAATTTGAACTGACAAATCTATGCAGAAATATATTTCCCAAAGCATTCGTAAGTGAGAAAGCAATCTGCCAGTTGGGAATCCCAACGTTAACATGATATCCTAAAATACCTACATTATTAAATTTTCTTCCAAATAATATTTTAGACTTTCAAGACTTGCCTCGTAAAGTACAAAGGCGTACCCAAACCAGTTTCAATCTTGGGAAAGGTAAGCATAAATATAGGATTCCTGGAGTGAATTAGCAAGATTGTTTTTGCCGGTAGATTTGGTTGTAAAATGTATATACTTACGTATGTTGCGTTGAATTAAATGTAAGTACCTATATATATATACACCTATATATATATCTCGGTATGGATTACATATTTGGGCCGTTTGGTGTAGAGACGTTGGGTCCGTGAGGACCGGGAGCTCATCGTATTTTCCAAAACTTATCTGAGCGCTTGGTCGATGCTACGCGTGATCAAAATGCTGGCACATATTTGGCTCAACGAATAAGCATTGCAATTCAACGGGACAATGCTGCCAGCATGCTGGGCACGCTGCCAACTGGTACTGGGCATTTGGACTGCCTATGAGTCTGCTATGACTTATAGGTTGTCTAAATGCTTTTATCGTAGTAGCTGTAGTGTTGTATATAGTTTGTAGTATTTTGTTTAATAAAGGCATACTTACCGCCGGTAAAAAAAAGTACCTATGCAAATACAAAAATACAAGCCCTGGCTGCTGCTTTAGTATTACACTTTCCTGCAGAAAGCAGTGACTACCCTTAAAGTTAGTAAATTTACAATAAAATATTGCAAACGAGAAAATAAACCATGATAAAAAGTGATTGTTTATAGTAATTTAATTAAATGATATTATAAGTACTAATTGTGATGTGTGGTTATGTTAAAGTTATATCCATGCCCATATAGTATACCTTACTACCTTATTTTTTCTCTAAAAGTGCTTCTGTGTTGTACTAATTTTGTATAAACTAACTTCTTTTAGCCGCTATTTCGTCTGCATTATATATTTGGAATATCATCAACGTAAATATAATGATAGTTTTGTTTAATCTACATGTTTAAAAACAAATGTTTTCTTAATTATTGTTTTTAATTAGCTAGTCTTAGTTTCAGCCTTACGACATCACTGGCAATGTCCTCGCGATGTCCATGTTAGATGACGGAAAACTAAAAGAAAATGCGGCGAATGAGCAGGATGCTGCCACCCACGCTGACGTAAGTCAGATGATGCGGCACATTATGGCACTTTATGACCTTAACGCCTTTGGCATATATTATTAAAAGCATTCTCAATCAAACAAAGGTCGGGGGTCAGAAGTCATAAAAACGACACTAAAACTTCTCTAACTATGTCTAGATATCATCCTTTGGGTTGTTGTTGAAAAATATAGAATTGGGCAAATTAAGCCCTATTAATGAGGCTCCACTGTTTGTCTGTCCGTCCGTTCGTATATCGGCATTATAAAATGAGAAGGTAGCCGTAAAAAATCTTGTTTGCACTCTAGCATGGAGATCATCGTGAAGAGCTCTTTGGGTGGAGTAAAAATATATTTTTTATATATATTTGAATAAAAAATAGAGAAATAGATAGGCCTTCAAAATTATCGATGAACCTTTTTGTTTCGCGCTCCATCTCAAATCGAAACAAGTTGGGTATCTGGATTTTCGGTGTAGTATGTGTGTTAAAAGTACTGAAAACTCAGTTTTGTGATGTAGTTTTGAATCTGAGTGCAGAACTGTGTTTGTAAAACCAGCAAATATTTATTAGAATCATCATAACAACAGCCATAACGCCAAACGTAAAACAAAGGCCTCCGCCATTAGGTAGGTTCGCAGAAGACTCCTGCGTCTTGTGGTTTGCAGTGTAAGATGGCAATCATTAGAAGGCACTGCTGCCCATCTTCCAGTATTTTTCCTTTTGGTGCCTCTTACGGCTCCAACAGAAATATCCGGCACCCCAGAGCAAATCAAAGTTGTTGGAATGCAGAACCCTAAAAGAGCAACACCCAGATTTATAATATTATGTTTTATCTTTTATATTCTTTGAAAAAACATTTTGTAATAAAAATCGATTAATGCACTTGGGATAAACATGGGAAGATGTTGAGACTAGATTTTGACCTCAATCATAGGTACGTAAGTAAGGATGTAGTCGACGATCTTACTAGGGCTTTTTTATGTCTTCCTTTGGCTAGCCTTTGACCACTATCTCACGATTTCATCCATCAGCTGAGATTCTGATTGCAAGTGATAATGTATTCTAAGATAGATGTTGTTCAGGCTAACCTAATAATACTGGTTCTCAAGGGTATCTGCCGGAACGCTCTGTTTGGTGATTTACAACAGATTTTCTACTTGTGGTTGGTAGTTAGCCGAGCATTCGCAAAATGCTATACCTCGACGTTATAAAGATGTCATAATTGCACAATCGGGACCGACGAAGTACGGAAGCAGATGCTTATAACCTTGTACATCGGTCAAGAGGGACTTAGCAAGTTACGCCACGAGTACTTCAAAATTGTCTGCATCTAATCTTTTTTTTTATTTTTTATTGCTGATAGGTAAGCCTTTGACCACAATCTCACCTGATGGTAAGTGACGATGTGGTCGAAGGTGTTAGCAGGCTTATCCTAGAATTACTGGCTCTCAAGGACAGCTGCCGGAACACACCGTTAGGTGCTTGGCGACAGATTTTCCACTTGAGGGTGGTCGCTAGCCAGGCGGGCATTCGCTAAAATGCCCTTCCACCATGCGATGAAGCTCAAGCCAGCGGCGGGATTCGAACCATGGACCTGCTGCGCGGCAGTCCATAGCCAAAGCCACTGAGCTATCACTGCTTCAAAATCTCGTTTTAGCCTGCCTATTTAGTCACTCGTAGTACGTAATGCAAAATACTCCTAGTACGTCATGGGTAGAAAGAAGTACCCGCTTATAGATATATGAATTTATATTTTTTTTTATGCCTGATATAGGAGTTAGCCTTTGACCACTATCTCACCTGATGGTAAGTGATGATGTGGTCTAAGATGTTGTTCAGTCTAACCTAGAATTACTGGCTCTCAAGGACAGCTGTCGGAACACACCATTAGGTGCTTGGCGACAGATTTTCTACTTGAGTGGCTTGGTAGCTAGCCAGGCGGGCATTCGCAAAATGCGCTACCACCATGCTATAACGACTGCCATTCTAAGATAACAAGCGGGACCGACGGCTTAACGTGCCCTCCGAAGCACGGAAGCGCTCAGTAGTAATGTCACCAGCGGTCACCCATCCAAGTCATGACCGAGGCGGACGTTGCTTAACTTTGCTGATCGGTTCAGAACGGCTACGCAAACTTCGCCACGAGCGCTTCAATATCACTTTAAATGAAAAACCCATCGCAATTATCCAAAATACCCGATACTAATGAGTGATATCAATCCGTGTTCATTAATTATGCGTTGAAAATTAACAGACGATTTTCATTTTACATTTTCGATGACACCGGATTAAGTTTTCTGCTTCGAGATTATGTTTACTAGTAATCAAGAGCTTACTTAGAAAGTATGAGAATGAGGGATAATAATTATATATACAATGTCTTTCAGGTCCCCACGAGAATGGCAATAATTATATATATGTATATACCAGGCTAGACCAGGAAAAACAGGAGGTGGGCAGCAGAGTCTTCTGTAAAGCTGCTATATTACATTGCAATCTCCAAGACGCCTGCCAAGCGTAGGGATGACGAACTATTTAGATAAGCATTTTTTCAACCTCAACGTTGGTCATGGTGATTGTTAATGTGATTTGATCTGATATAGATTTAAGCTCATTCCTCTTATTTTTGTATATTATGTCAATGTATACTGCACGTTTTTAATTGTGTCATATTCAATGCATAATTTTATATTCCACAGATACTTTATTATGCATAATTATAACAAAATATTATGGATGGCGCACATTGCTCCACAGCAACGGCACAATGTCGATTTTTATTGAATATCTGGTAGTCTGGCTTTTGAAATCTATCTTACCTGATGGTAAGTGATGATGTGATCGAAGACAAAATAAAACTTGTATAGATAGTTGTTAATTTCAGATAAATCTTGTTACGAGGTCTATCTCATAAAAAATATTTGGGAATCTGAAACTTGGTATATTACCATATCCTGAATTTAATAAATAAGTACTAAAAACGACTATTTTTTACCTAGTATTCAAGCTGTGATCAAACCATCAAACTTTTTTCATAACGAGATGTTGTAATACGCCACCCTAAAAGAGCAAAGCCCGACTCCTAATTGGCTAGTTTTTTATTATAGTACGAGTAAGTAGTTCTCGTGCAAGCGGATAACCGAAAACCAAGCGGAAAAACCACCGGTAGAAACAAGTGAGATCATATTAATTCCCGTGTGTTCCCTCAATGATTGTAACGGTCATTACGGTAGGTATTCGAGAAGCTTAAAATCCTGCATGAAAAGAGGAATTTTCGATACACTAATTGAAATGGGAAGCCCGGTTCTGATAAAGTCCAGCTTAATGGTCAAAATACCATGGCAATATGAGTTTAATACTGTGCTACAGTATCGTGTGTATTTATAAAATAGGTACAAACATGAGAGGAGATCTTTGTAAAGAAATATATACCTATGAAGGTATATTTTGTATTTAACGACGGCAACGTATTTGTGATGCCCCGGATGTTACAGGTTTTATAGACGCCGGTGGTCGCTTTCCATCAGGCCGCCCGTTTGCTTGATTGACACCTATGGCATAAAAAAGAGCTCTAGTATATGTGTTTTTACTTCAGCAACACTTAGTACAAGTGAAATAGCAGGCAGAACATCAACTATTTAGTTGTGTATCTCAAAAGAGCCTTTGTATATATTTATGTGTATTATTATAAACATAGGGGGTCATAAATAATTTTGTGTGGTAGGGGACTAAGAGATGACGCCAATTAATTTCTCATAAATTAAGTCATTATGAGATAATCATCATACAAAAATCTTTATGCTTTAAGCTTTCCATATAAGGTTTTCCAAGTATTTTCGTAGTTTTATTTTCTTAATATACGTGTACATACGAGTATAATCACATTTTATCGGTACGCCAAATTTCATGACTTGCTGATTTGAACCTGCATCTTTGGGCTATATGCATCGAATGCTATTCCATCTTGGCTTCCTAGACTGGTAGCAGCGTGCGAATTGTATTCATTTATTTTTAACCATCATAAAGGCCATCGAATTCTAATTACTTTTGGCACTTATGGGGTTTAAAAAGAAAAAAACATTCCCTTGTCCCCCAATGGGGGGGGGGGGGGGCGAAAAGTGGGGGACAAATGGAATAACCCCATCCATCTTAATAATAATAATAATAATAATAATAATAATAACATTTATTGATATATAAACAGTTTACAATTGCAAAATACTTTCGGCCCCCAAACTAGGTTAACCTGTATCTTGGGGACCACCTTCCTATATGGTACAGTTATTTATAAATACACGGTACTATTTTCGTTATTTCCCAAATTAAAACTAACAGCTACTTTAGGTGTAACCTAAACCTGGACTGAATATGATCACTTTAGAAGGCTACGAGCAAGTTGTGAACGTCGTTTTTGGTACATTTGTTTCGGCCTAAGGTCACACCCACATATTAAAGTTTGTATTCATAGTGTATACATATTATATATATATATATATATATATATATATATATATAATACTGAAACTAAATTTAATGTACTACGTAATTATGCCACGTTACTTGGGAATGTGTACTTTCATTTGTTGATGAGTGTGTGTGTGTGTATGTGTATGTGTGAGGGTGTGTTTGTGTGTGTGTGTGTGTGTTAACTTGTGTAAATAGGTTAGATAAATTGGTTAATAGGTTACAAATTCTTCCGTTTTATCATAGTCCATTTTTAAGAGCATTGCATATAATTTACATTTACTTTCCCAGTGTGTAAGTTCATGAATATTTAAATCTTGATTAATTTTATTATATAAAAAGCTTGACATATATGTTGTCTGGCGTATTAGGTAAGCTGTGCGTGGTCGGGTAATTTTGCAGATTTTTTCTTTTCGTCTTTTATTAGTATCAGTTTTGTGATAAGATGTTATTATGTGCTTTCTCAGAACTATATGTAAAATGTATGTCTGTCTGACGGTTAATAATTTACAATCATCGTATAATTGTCGTGTTGGGTATCTATATGGCTTGAACAGCATAACCTTCAAAATACAACGCTGTGCTCTTTCTACTTTTAATAGGAACGTTTTATGTGTTCCTCCCCAAACGGATATACAATACTGTATGATTGAATGACAAATAGATTTGTAAACCATAACCAATAGTTCCTTATTGGCAACGTGTCTCAGTTTTTTAAAAACCCAAGACAATTTACGTACTCGAGATGTTATGAGGTCAATATGAGCATGCCACGTGCACAGATCGTCAATAATGACTCCTAAATATTTAAGCTCCCTGGTCCTTTTGATCTCCATACAGTTGCATTTGTTACCTAACTTCTGATCACAATTATTATGAACCCGTATTTTAAAATTATGTAAAGGCCTTGTGGAATCATTTATAGTGAAGGTCATAAAATTTGTTTTATTTAGGTTGAGGGTAAGAAGATTGTGGTTCAACCATTTGTATACTTTCATAATACCCTGTTCCGCAAGTGAACTCACTCCCTCCCAAGTCTCTTCATGAAATACAAGTGCGGTATCATCCGCAAAGCTGAAGACAGATCCGTTGTATAATTCTATGTTACATAAGTCGTTAATATATATCAAGAAGAGACTGGGACCGAGCACACTACCCTGCGGGACACCGAATGTCGTAGAAATATCACTGCTAACAAAGCTGTTTATTTTTACGCACTGAGTTCTATCTTGCAGGTAACTTTTGAAAAGTTCCAGCGGTAGCCCACGTATCCCATACCTCTCCATCTTTTCAATCAGGATGGGTACAGAAACAGTGTCAAAAGCCTTTTTCAAATCTAAGAAAACCCCAATTACTTTTTGCTTATTGTCAACTAGGCTAGTCACGTGACTTATTAAGTGGTTAACGGCATCTTCTGTGCTCCTGCCCCTGCGGAAACCGAATTGAGATGATGATAGCAATAGCTTTTTCTCCATAAACTGTACTAATTGTTTATTAAGAACTTTTTCTAGTATTTTTGAAAGGACGGGTAGCACTGAGATAGGACGATAATTACTAACCAAGTTTCTGTCCCCTTCCTTGTAGATTGGGTGGATGAGAGATTTTTTAAAGATGGTAGGAAAGACACCTTTTGCAATGCACAGGTTACAAATTTTTGTAAGGTATGGAACAATAGTACGCCTAGCCTTTATAACAAATAAAGTTGGGATATTATCCCATCCACCAGAACTGCTAGATTTTAAGTTAAGGATAAGTGATTCAATTTCAGCTTCAGCAGTTTCCAGCAGAACCAAGGAATCAGAAGTAAAGGGAGGTAAATTTAAATAGCTTTGTTTATTTGTGTTTAGATCATTGGAATTAGTGATAGCTTGGGCTAAGTTTGTGCCAACACCTGAAAAATATTTGTTGATTTCTTCAACAGAATCATAAGGGTCGGCCTCTAATGATAATAGTTCAGTAGGTGGGATCTTTAGTTTATTCGTATTTGTTATTTCTTTAATTTTATTCCACATTAATTTACTGTTTTTTCCCGCCTTTTCTAATTCAGACTTTTCATAAGCTATTTTTAAGTTTTTTAGTGTACGATTACAATAATTTCTATATCGTGTGTAAGTTATTTTAAGTACCTCATTATTAGGAGATTTTTTTAATTTTAAGTGCATGCGGTCCCTGTTGCGGATACACCTTACTAAACCTATTGTAATCCATGGTTTTATAATTCTTTGGCTTCGAGGTACTGGTAAAATTTTGGTATTTATATTTATAGAATACATAATGGCTTTAGATAGTGCTTCAGCGGTAAGGTTAGGATAAGTCATATTAAAAATAAAGCACAGGTTAGTGTTTTGTAAGTGAGCAAGAGCATCATCATAGTTAATTTTATTGAAAGTCTTTGAGGTTTTATTTCTAAGAGGGTGATTTAGGTTTAGAAGTACCACTTTATGGTCTGTGATAAATGTGTTTAGAACGAGACACATACCGGTGCAATTGGATTTGATTAGTATATGATCAAGACAGTTCATGTCCCTGGTAGGTAAGGTGTGTCCTGGTAGAAACCCTAAGCTATGCACAAGATCAAGATATCTAGAACTATTTTGGTCATTGTTTGTAGGCTTTATATCTATATTGATGTCTCCAACAATAAATATATTTTTATATTTATTTAGTCTGTTTACTATTGCTTCTAATGATTCAAGAAAATTATTGATTACGCGTACTGACGGGGATCGATAAATTGATATGATAGCATTATTTTTATATTTAACAATCTAACAGGTAGCACCATCGAAAACAGGTTCTTCTATAATACATTCCAAATGGTCTCTAACATACGCTACTATACCATCATTTTGGTTTTTGGACTTAGTTGTGAAAAATATGTTGTAGTTAGATATTATAGGAGGCGTTTTGTGGGTTTCTAACCAGCATTCAGTCAGTATAATGAAATAGGGTTCTATTCCGGATCTATGAAGTAATAATTGGAACTGGTCAAAATTTTTGTAAATACTTCGGATATTAAGTGTAGTTATAGTTAATCCATTATTCATATCATTCAAATAGTAATGGCAATCTTCAGGGTCACATATCAGTGAACGGGTTATGCTATAATCATCAAGTTCAGTGGATATATTGTTAATGGTACTATCCATAATAATATGTGAGAAAAATCATTGGTACTAGTAGTGTCGCTGTGTTATCAAACTTTATTGGTAGCCTACTATTGGCAGGGAGATAGTGATAATCAGAAGACAAATAATGTAAGTGGGTTCCGTAATGGTTTATAGTGTGTGTGTGAAAGTGAATAATGTATTTATCAGGAAATTGTGATTTGTATAATTTTGTGTATGTGTGTGTGTATAATGGCATTATTTTTTTTACAATAATAATAAAAGTATAATATATAGAATGGTAAGTAATAGTTATCCTAAGTATGCTATTGTATTTTAGAGACACAAAAAAATGTACTAGTCACGTGTTAGTTTTTAAACGGTCGAGGTCTTCATCACCGGCGATTCGGATAGCCGGCTGGCCATCTCCTTTACGTATGTATACAAAGCCGCGGGAGGTCCAACAGAACTTATATAAATTTGTCTTTGCGAAGTCACGTGCCTGAGTAAACAACCGCCTGTTTTTTGTAGTTAATGTCTCTGATATAAAAATTCTTGTAGAATCTCCCTTGATACCAAAAGATGAGGACTCCAATTGACCATTCCTGTCACGTTTAAACTTTTTTAGGGATTCTAGCAGTTCTTCTTTTTTAATCACAGATGTAAATTCAACAATTATGGGCTTGTTTTCGCCTTTTGACTTTGTCCGAAAGATATCTTTAATTTCATGACTTTGAATTTTGGTGTTGAGCTTTTCACCGATTTTTACTATTATTTCTGATAAGTCTTTTTTGGTTTCACCAGCTTTGTGTGTAAAATTACGTAATTCAAGGCCAGAAGCACGAGAATTCCGCTCCATAATTTCCACTTTTTCCTCCAGGGATTTGACGTAAAGAAGAAGTTCATTTCTTTCGCTCTGCATGGTTGTCAGTTTCGTACTTAGTTTCCGATTCTCTTCCGACAAAAAGTCGACTGACTTCACTATATTCTCATTTTGTAGTTTAATTTCACTGATAGCACTTACGACTGTTGCGAGTTTAGAGTCTTGTTTCGCCATAGATGAAGTCAGGAGCTTGTTAAGATTGTTTATAGAGGTCTTTAAGTCATCGGTATCAACTTCTCGCTTCCTTTTATTTAACCTTTTAGATGTGAAGCCTGAGTATTCAGCTTCACTAGACCCAATTGTAGTCAAATCAGGTGCTGAACCAGAGGTTGGTTGCTGATGTTGAAGTACGTTCAATGTAGCCGTGGGGCAAGGGATTTCGGCCGTGGGTGTGCAGGGCGGCGGGGTGCGTTGATTGCGCGGCATCGTAGGTGTTGTCGGTTAAATGTACCAGGATACGTAACTTAGTACCGTTCACCGAATACAGGGCAGCATAAAATGGTTTGATCGATTATTCAGAACATTTACGCTTTCCGTCCAGTCTTAGAAGACCTCCACTCTAGACAAGGTTCTAAAAATATTCTTGTCTCTCTTTATAATATGTCTTAATGCAGTTGGTAAAAGGTGATGGCACTAATAAGCATTACATATGCAAATTACGCTGTCCTTATATTTGTGTAAAGATAGGGTTACTCACGCACACTGTGTAGTGCTCTAGCGTCTACGCCGCCGCACGGCATGAATAGCTTCCTATTGTTTCTGGGTTCCTATTTTTCCGATACAATTATCACTTTTGATTTTCGTTTTTTAAAATAGAAAACAACTAATACAGAGTTCACAAGCACGTCCGCTCAGGTCAGAGGTCCGGGAGGAAGGGCCATCTTGTACAAACAACATAATTTTCTCCTTAATATATATAATGTTGCATACTTGAAAGTCACGGATTGTCGATATTTGCATACCAGATACATGTCAAATAATTCACACATTGTTCATTAAGCCCTAGTTCGTATCCAGCACATAGGCCTATGTGCGCAGCCCCCTTTTGTTTTGGGATGATAAATTAGGCCAGCTTACCTGTCTGGATTACGACCCTTGCGCGACGAATCGGTAATAAGTATAAAATTAACAGTAGGGAATCTCTGTTAAAGTGACACAAGATAGATTTTTGTTATTGCAAGTATTGTCCATCTATTTAGGTTAGTGTCTTCGTAGCTTTTGTCATACAAACGTAGTTTCGATATATTAAATACCAAGTGTTTAAATTCGTTGAAATTTTGCATGTATGTCATTGGGCCTAAGATCTATGCTTCTGGTTTGCCAATTTTTCGTTTTATTATTTATTAATAAAAAATCCCATAGCAAAGGGGTTTTTCAAATAAATTGTGTAACATAATTTGACAGAAAACTGATAAAACAGATGCATAAATTTTTGAATCAAGGACATTCATGCAAAATTTGACCGAGTTGGAATATTAAAAAACTATTATTGTTCAGCTATGGAGACGCATGCCTTAAAAAATCCGAATATAATTAATCAATCTTCTTGTGGCCAACTTAATATACTTAGATGATTTCATTGATCCTAATGAAATATTCTGTCTTATAGAATTACAAGCTTTCCGGGCGCGGCTCCGCCCGCGGCGCGTATGTCGGTTATCGCGCAAAAACATTAACCTCTTTTTGCGCAGTTGGATAAAAACTATCCTATGTTTTTTCCCGGGTTTCAAACTATTTCCATACCAAATTTAATTCAAATCGGTCCAGTAGTTTTGGCGTGAAAGCGTAACAGACAGACAGACAGAGTTACTTTCGCATTTATAATATTAGTACTGATTTTACGTCAACCTGATTGAAATAAACTAAGTTATGCATGGAAGTAGTACAAACAATACTTACATGTATAAAAACTTTTACAAATCGAGGTTATGTTACTGTTTAGTTAACTGTCGTATCAACTCGTCACCCTTCTTCGATGTCGTTTGTATCTTTTTATTTGCGTTTGATCATTTGATTAATTTATTTTTGAACAATGGGGTCTGTATTGTGTTGAATTGGATGGGCTGGTGTTTGGATATATTGGTACTTAGTTAGTTTTGTTTGAACTTCTATAGAATAGATACTAGTATTTGTTTATTTGTTTTACGCTATTTGATAAGTACGATAGGTTATTTAAGTATAATAATCAAAGCCGTAATTAATACGTCTATTTGCTAAGGGTCTGTTTTTTTATTCGGATCACGTTTTTATTCTATATTTGAACTTAATTACTGGAGGAAGAAGCAGAAGATGTAAATAAAAAGCTGTTTAGATTAGTGTTCTTTGACAAGTTCTTCGTTTTTTATTATTATTACGTATCATATATTCCCTATGACATATAAACATTACGAATTAGTTTTTGTTTATAGCTCACATGCCTATATGTCTGCCTGGATTACCAGTAAAATTCAGAAATCGTGTAAAAGAAAACAATAGCGCTCCTTTTATATGCTATATTCCTTTTAGCTCATACATTATAGAAAGTAATGCTAACTATATCGTAATTTTATCCAAAAAATGTCTTCTTAAAGTTTTAAATTGGACTCGTACAGCTTATACACCTGCCGTTAGTCAAGTCATACGATTCTACACTCAGATCAGAAAACAAGGATCTGTGATTCACTCAACACAGAGAAACAAGTTGTTGTTCGGTTCTCTGATCTGAGGGTTCTACAATCGTTCAATATAGATAATATAAACAAATCATAGTGATGAAAAAGTCATATCAATAAGATAGTATCTTCTCAAGTAGTGACTACATTTGGTGCTGAGATCGGTTCAGAAAACGAAAAAGAACATTATCCTGCGATTGCACTGATTGCTTTAAAACTCTTACTATTACTAGTGCATGTTAACGAATAACGCACTATTATTACTGGTTAAAATTCGAAAAAAAAACACAGTCAAGTTCCAGTGATGAAGAAGTCTTATCAGTAAATAAACTAAAGTACTGGTTATATTACAAAAACTCAGAGTCACAGTTCCAGTAACTAACCTCCAATCAATAAATAAGTTGCAGTAAACAGTGGTTGGGTACATTTCAAACACTCGGAATAGGAGTCATTATTAGGTGAAACGTAAAAATAACATTATCTTGCTATTGCACTAATTGCTACAAAACTCTCTAATTTTCTCACCGAAACTATAGCTTTTTTAAGTTATTGGACTCATACGATTGCTACATTTGCCATTCTTCAATAATAATTGATATGCCATTCTCTCGAACAAGCTATTTTGTTTTAAAGTACACTAGACCAAGTCATGTAGAAGTCGTATCGATAAGTCATACGCAGTCGTTATTTATATATACCTTCATAGTGCAGTGGTAAATAGATTGGATGATAACACAAAATGAAAATTTATGGCTATTGCATTATTTGCTTTTACTCGCTCAAGTTTAAGAACACCTAAACGGCAAAAAAACCTCTGTTAATACACGTTAACACTCATAGTAACTCAAATAAAGAATAGTAACGAAATAATAAAGATGTTTCTATGTTCACGCCGAAACTTTTCTTCTTCTAATTGCTTATTGTGTTTGTTTTTTTACTTAAGGCGCCAACTACTTATCTAAAAGTCGCAACAATTACGTCCTATTCTCGAGCGCGTCTCGCCCACTTTTTGCACCACTCTTCGCCTTATATGAGTTATGACGTCGACGTCAGCTATCTTGGCTATAAATCACAGGCGACTGAGGCTGGTAGGCTGAGAGTTAACAACAATTTCTGTTAGGAGAGTTACTCAAAAATGAATATGAATACTAGTGTCAAATTCGAGAGTTATGAAATCTTGGTACCTAAAATGTATGTCTGTTTCAGATTTATTTTATCACTTTTGGCTTAAGGAATACTTCAAGCGTGGCTCATAACATTACATAAAGTGACTCGTGATAGTAAGTCCCAAGAATGTTAGTTACTGACTGCCAACCTTAGCCTCGCCGTCAGTAAATATGGTAAAAAGTGTTCTTTTAATGCCGCTTTCACATGCGTGTGAAATTTGTTTTTGAACATGAATTTAGCCGTCTTCGAAATCCAATCAGTCAATTCGGAGTCGAAACACACATGTATATATTAAGTTGTTATGTACCTATTTACCAAAAATGTTATTTGTTCATTTATGCAACTGGCACTCGGTTTGATGATTGATTTTATTTAACGTTAAAGTTCATAAATAGTAATTATTTATGAACTTTAACGTTAAACCAAGTTGGGTGTAAACACATTATCATTTTAAGTATAGGATCACAAAGTCACTGTTAAAATTTTAATTGCATGTGTTTCATTTAGTTATATTTAATTAATACTGATTATAATAATAACACATTATGGTGTGTTATTATAGCAGTTCGGTATTAAAAAGGCGGCATTAGAATTGTTTCAATCTGTATTATCTATCGTTGGCTCCTAAACTATTTTACAATCTCGTCCAATCCCGAGCAGCCAAACATTATGGATAACGACTTTCTTGCTGGAAAACTTATGTTACAAAGAGCTGCCATATGGCATCATGTGAAAAGTGACGCCTTGAATATCACTATTAATTTAAGTTAAAGATGATGTCATAGGAAATCAAATAAAGAGTTTATTAAAAAAGTAACTGCTCCCCACTGTTTCTACCCATGTTTTGTAGAACTTAGCCATATCGCACTGCTTCGATTATTATTTTTCTTCAGGATAGCCTCAGTGTTAATTTGTATTAATATTACGTGTAGGTTAGTTGGGCATGAAGGGCAATCAGAATTTTCGCATTTATACAATAAGACGTGCAGACGTTTTTTTTTTTTTAGGGAGGACAGAGATGCTGGCTGCCGCCTGTGCGGTCGTCCAGCTCCACCGGGTTTTGGGCGAGGGCCTGGCCCTACAATAGCCCGGGAGGGAGAAGTGCCGAAGGCACTTCTCCCGAGACGGGCGTAGAAGGCGAAAAGCGCCTTATACCTCCGTCTCCTGCGGACGCCGAAAACGTGCCGCTACTATAGGAGGGGTTGACAGCGAGCTCAAGGGCACCACTGTGGTTCGGACCTCGGCTTGTCTCGCTGTCGAGAGACATGGGGGGGATCGGAGCAAAATGCCTCTGTGCAACTGCAGTGTTGCACAATTAGGCCCTACTGAATAACTCAGTTTGATTATTTGGAGAGACCTTTATCGTGACCTTGTTTTTGCCTCGAGCTCGCCGGCGAGCTCGGTGTTTGATAGTGTGACCTCTGATTACCTCATACCTGGGGATCTTACCTCGACGACTTGCGGATAACGCTAAAGCTGCCAACGTAATGGCTGCGATGGGGTCATCCGGGTCGTCTAATACCTGCCGTAGTCGGCGACGGGGGGGGTTTGAAAAATAGGATGGAGGAGGCAGTCGAGTAGTTCGACGCCTGGACTACCAAAGGGTTCGGGTGGTGGGGCGCTCGATCAAAGTATCGGCGGGCGCAGTCCTTATTGAACTGTGCTAAAGAGGGAAGGTTTAGGTCGCAATGCAACTCGCTGTTCCGGACATACCACGGGGCGCCGGTTGCATTGCGAAGAAAACGGTTTTGAATGACTTGAAGCTTATGGAGGTGGGCCTCACTAGCATGACTAAACACTACTGATGCGTAAGTCATGATGGGGCGGATGCAGGCAGTGTAAAGTGTCTTCTTATTACTAAGAGACATTTTACTCTCTTTGCGAATCAAGGGACCAAGGCGACCCATAACGAAGGCCGCTTTGTTACGGACAGTAGTGATATGATCGTTAAAGATGAGATTCCGATCAAGGGTGACTCCGAGATATTTTGTTTTACTAACCCAGGGAATGGGTTGGTCGAACAAAGTTAAAGGTTGCGGATAACGGGGGCGTGTCTTCTCAGTAAAGTACATAGCTGTACTTTTGACTGGATTGACCGCGATGCGCCATTTACGGAACCAGTCACCGATTTCGGTGATGGCCCGTTGAAGGGCGTAAATGGACTTTCTACTGATACGCCACCCAGTGGTGTATATAGAGGTATCATCCGCGTATTGGGCTAATAGGACGTTAGGCTGAGAGCGTGGGATGTCGCTGGTATACAGCGCGAAGAGAACGGGTGATAGCACGGAGCCCTGAGGGACTCCGGCTCTGACTGGGTGGGGGGAGGAGAGAGTGCCTTCCACGCGATAGCGAAAGCTTCTGACTTTAAGGAAGTCTTGTAGGATGAGCACAAGACGTTCTGGCACGCCAAATTGGTATAGCTTGAAAATCAAGCCATTGTGCCAGACTTTGTCAAAAGCTTTCGCTACGTCGAGGAAGACTGCTAGCGTTGTCTGGGGTTTGGGGTACTTATTAAAGCCCTCAATGATGTGCTCCGTGAGGTGGTGCACCTGTTGGACGCATGAGTGTCTGGGTCTGAAACCAAACTGCTCATCGGGAATAAGGTGGTGTTCCTTTGCATGGGACTGGAGACGGTTTGCAAGTAACCGCTCGTAAAGCTTGCCTAGGGCACTAAGGAGGCTGATGGGGCGGTAACTGGTAGGGTCAGAAGCGTGCAGACGTTACTGATGTCAGAGTGACCGTGGGGTTGTGGCCCCACGAGGTATCGCAGAGGCCAAGTGCCACGGCTCGATGCCTCAACCAACCCTCGAGTATGAGAAAAGGGTTGACGACATACTATGATGATGTTACTGATGTTTTCACCGGAAAAAAGGACGCACAATATAAACAGACTAAAGTGAGCGATCCGTATCAATTCGGAGCTTGCAATGGAAAATAAATCAAAATATTGAAAGCGCGAAAATGAAATAAAAGAATACTTTTCACAAGGATGTGGTTGGCTCATTTAAACAATATCGGCACGGATTCTTTAAGGATACAATTGCTTACGTTAAAGCATGAGTTAGATGTGGAAATTCATTATCGTTAAGGAGGTGTTCCAAAAATTAATTTTTAATACATTTTTTACATTCAAGCAGCTATGAAAAAACTTACGGCGCGGATTTGTTGCCAAAATATTCGTACATAGTATATGAATACAATAAACAATGATCCTTGAGTGAGGATCGCCCATACAAACATAGGACATGCTTTTACCAGGTGGTAGGTAACTGTTTAGCAAGAGTCCGTCTAGGTAGGGTGTTGGGGCTGCAGAGTTAGATATTCTGCCTTGAAGCAGATGAGTGCAAATATTATAGTTTTTAGGCATGAAGGGCACTGTGGCAAGTATTACTGCGTGAGGCATATGAACTGACGTTTCGGAGTGACGAGCGTCTCATCTACGGTCGGACGTGGCACTGTAACTGTAGGTAATGGATAAGGCTTGACGATTACCATCAGGTCATACAAGTCACCCGACAAGTGCGTCCCATCACCTCTTTGCATAAAAAAAAACAACGAGACCAACACAAAAATGAGAAATAACTTCAGGGCCTAATGATACTTAATAAATAATAGTATTATTTGGGCAGCGTTTTAATCAAGCAATGGTTACATAATTTATCTATAAGCGGATTGTCTCCAAGATCTGTTTATTTGCAATGAAAAAAGGTATCGACTTTAACAAGTTATTTGAATGTTAGCAGTATTGCGAGTTTGTTTTTAATCACCTTATCAAGTTTTTTTAATAATATTTTTTATATAACCTTAGATTTTTGTGGCACAAATAATCCTCTGCTATATAACATTAGTACGAAATCAGGGTTTGACATGTTTATATCAAAAATTTTAGAATACTATTCAGTAAAATCTAGGCCACAACGATTTTATGCACGAAAACCACTAACTTTAGCCTGTCCAAAATAGGCAACATACGCGAAATCCCTCCCACCCTTAATTATTCACTACCCTAACCACACGATTTAGCCCGTCCTTTAACTTACATATTACATTAAAATGTAGAACAGCTATCCTGTATCCCACTACGGTGCTAATGTATCTACATATTTTATTTAGCCAAGAGCTGAGTGGGTATAAGCTTATCTGGAGTATAATTTGAATAATATTAAGACTGCCTTGGGACTTGTGTTATTTTAGATTATATTCAATAGGTTTCTTATAATTGTTTTAAATAAGTTTATTATAATTGGTTTCCATAAATATATGGAATTTCATACAATACACACAAATTTAGCCAGTACGAGTGGAAAATTTAGATTAAGAAATTTTGCTTTTCTTTTTCCTGCCCTCGCCCGTGCAGAGCAAGGTAAATATGTATATGCCCAATCTTCTTTATAAGCTTTCACCCTTAGTACCCAAGTAGGTATTATTTCTCATTTAACCCATCCATACCTGTAATGTTTGTATGTACATAGACATGTATAGAGAATGCGAGTCTTATAGCCAAACATGTTCCACTTAAGGACACGTCCACGCTTTTCCCCAGATGTGACTGTCATCAAATGGTTGCTTACCTCTTACTAAACAGACATGCTTTTTATACCTTCATAAATTAAAAGGCAAATAAATAAAGACGCGCGTTGTCATGAGATGGGCATATAAGGGTTTAAAAACATAAAATTTTGGAATTACAAAGTAAGCCCTCGGAAACTAATTCCAACTTTCACCTTCAGTACACAACCCTATAGTTCCCTCCACAAGTTGTCCATCAAATAAACAAGCAACATACAAACTAATACATTTTCTGACCATACGCTATCGATGCAATCTGTGCCTACAAGGGTACAAGACGGATGGCAAATTAAAGACCTTCGTGTGAGGTGATTGAGTATGAAAAACTGCCGAAGCAAGATTAGAAAGCTATCGGATCGTATCCATCAAGACGGCACGTCGAACGATTGGCGATTGGAATCGACTCCGGGTTCAAAGATGTATCGGTTTTTACCTAGTTTTAGACACAGATTCAACAATTGTTGTTTAACAATAGTCTTAAATGAATATGTTTTTTCAATAAATAGGGTCCCGTATTTGCAGATCGTTAATGGCCAGTACGAAAATCAAACAAATATTTTTTTATAAGCTGAAAAGAAATTAGAACAGATGAATACATATTGTATCGACCCCACCAAGTGTAAGATAAAAACGAGAAGGATGCTTCATGTGCGACTTATTTTGACACATGGGGTGCCAAGCTAGAATTTAACCATTACAAATCTGTTTCTGGGAGTCGTAAAAGGCGACTAAGGCAAAATACCAAAAAGTGGGTCTATCTATGTCACATGGGGTGCCAAGCTAGAATTTAACCATTACAAATCTGTTTCTGGGAGTCGTAAAAGGCGACTAAGGCAAAATACCAAAAAGTGGGCAGCATTGCCTTCAAAAGAACTGCCTCCTTACTGCCTACACCTATCATTGTAGATTGGTTCATAGTACAATAGGGTAATTATGTCGTAAATAAAAAATAAATCAGAGGCCTTCAACAACATTCATTATATAGTGTCGCAAACCGATAGTCCTTGTATGATTTGCGTCAGTGATATTTTTTGTGCAGGTTAGTCTTTCCGCGTAATTCGAGAATGCGCCGCTGTATACAGCGTCTGGCATGCAGTGCCTCATCACCTCTTAGATGGTCGAATTGGCCCATGATCCCAAGGAAAACTTTAACCGCACGGTTAAAGTTTTACATAGCAAGCCCCACAAACCTCCTAATTTCTAACTTGTTGTAACCAACTATATCCGAAACGAACAAGATTGGATACATCAACGGACAGAACGGGTGGACGCAATATCTCTTCCAGTACAGGTATCTAGTGAACTTGTTCTGAATGCGCTCCACAATTGGACTAACAGTTTCACGAGGAGCCCATTCTGATCTTTACTGGGACTTCCGTGCCACATAATCTTTTTACGTGATCTATCGAATTTTCCACCAACGACGTTCCTACAGCCATATAAGAAGATGTTTCTTTCATTCAATTGCCTGGATTTTCATATTTATTGAAATATTCCCAACTATTATTATTGTGTAAACCATTTAAGTAGGATTCCTAAGATTTTTTAAATTATTTTATTAGATGACAACAGTTTCTTCTTCCTTGCACGCTTGAGGTGTTTTATAGTTACAAAACAAAATATACGTAAAAATAAAATATCTATATCGGTACTCGTATATCCGTAATAGTACTGAAAGATAACGAAATCGTAAAGTCGTAAATAATTTGAAGTTTTATAACAACATGCAAGTCTGTTTCGATTCTGAAAGTTTAGATGTGTGACTGATCATTTATAGAGGCAGCTGTTCACATTGCTGAAGGTTTGTTTATTTTAATGGAGAACGTAATATAATTAACTAGCGCCTGGTAAGGAAGAAAAGAAGACGTGGGCAAGAAGAGTTCTAAGCAGTAATATCATGAATCAGTTTTATACATAGTGCAATATATTGTCTTTATCCAACATGTAGGTGTCAGATTATACAAGTTTTCTGACACATTAATAAAAAAACTTCTATAATTCACACCACAAAAATATTGTACCTATTATCGTCCCTATTACAAAATTGATCCCAGCTTAAACTATTCACTATTTTATCAATGCATGCTTCCCAATTAACCGGATAACTATCATATATGGAATTCAGGATTTAAGTCTCGTCTGTAAATCCTCCATTGAATAGGCAGCGTACATAAAAATATTTTACCGGGGAGAATTCGCCAAAGTGAAAAGGGCAAATTAAATCATATACCGGGCGTCTCAATTATTCGAAATGCGCAGAGCACGCCACAGGCAGTTACAAAAAGAATCGTGCCGCTGGTCCTTTGAAAGACCCATCGGGGTGCTCTCAAAGCTGTCACCCCCAGAAGCGTACTTCACTAAGAACGTAAACATCCACCAAAACTCCCAATTTGTACACATCGACGGCTAAGTACACGAGTATTCCCAGTGCAAATAAAATACACAGCAATGAAAGAGATGCGTTGCGGTACGACTTTTCTGGATCGGGATACGGCGCCGCGACGGCTAGCGGGACGCGCGTGCGCGAAGAATCCCACCCCATTGGTCTACGATGACGTCATCGGGGTGAATTTCGTCTGAGTGACAGTAACAGTCACCCCTGAGCGGTCGCAGGGATATACCGCGTCTCCCTGAAGTGTTCAGTATCATACAAAAACAAACGTTTCATAAATTGACTTACAAAGACAGTGTTTACTGTGATGAGTGAATGAACAGTGTTGCGGTCATACACTAGCTGCTTAGAATATTCAGCGGTTTGCTGTCAGGTACGTATCTTGTTTACCATTTCAGCGGTGTCAGTGATCTCGATGATGCTAGCTCATGCATGACTTAGATACATGAAGTAGGTGTAAGATATTCATGTATATTTTTCGGACCGTTGCACTTGTGAATATTTTCTCGACCATTATGACGTCAAGGTGGCAATGGTCAGTTTCATTTGGAAAAAAAAATGTTGCTTCCAAGAGCGTTTGAAAAATATTTTTGTTTACATTTTGTAATGTATTAACGAATACTTTAAAATTAAATTAAGCTCAGTTACATTAAATGACTACCATTTACAGCTTAAAGATATTCTGCAGCTTGATGCAGGGAAATAAAACACATACACACACACATAATAAATTAACGTATTCATGAATAGTCTCATACCTAATATTATATTTTGGTTTTGTTCTATAAATTGATTGTACAACAAACAGAAGGCAGCCAAATCAACAGTTGTTACATCACCGATAATACTTTTTCTCATTCCCTTCGTCTTGAAGGAAAACATCTCCGTAAGCGGTATTAGCACCCTTTCAAATGTATCAGACACCAATTCGTTAACTCCAATACCAAAGTCGTTTACAATTTGTATCAATATTGGTATCACGTTTTAGATACAGAGTGCTGTAACCCGATACTTTACATAAATTAATGTTACCCGCCGAAACCATGGCTGAAGTAACCAACCATTACTGGCTTTCAACTCCTATTTGAATATTTAGAAGGAACAAAACGCGAGGTGGAAACTGCCGAGGGAAATTGGTTTTTAGAAAGGTTTCGGTTGAAGCGTTTGGAAAGCTAGGGCGCTGTTGAGATAATACTTTGGAGTTAATTCGAGAGTCTATATGAATGTGAATGGTATTGCTTTCATTTGGTGGTAGATGAGGTGCTATTATTTGAATATTCTTAATTCAATACTTGAGGTGAAAATATTTTAGACGACGATTTTCACATCTTTAAAGTATCGAAAAACATGCTGTAGCTGTGCATTGGACATGTTCGCAAAAACATGAGTTCCTAATTCCTTTATCGTAATTTGATGCTCTCCGTAATATTTATTTTTAGTGAATGATTGCTGGTCAATTGAAGGATAAGATTAGATGTTTACCAAATTGTAATTATAAAAACTGACTTCTCGGTATGATTTTGCTTTCTATGTTTTACTTAGTATTTTCGTTTACTTTTTATTGTATTTTATGACAAAGTTATATAATGTGTTGCCTAAAAATTTCAACAATACGAATCAAATGTTTTTGCAAATTTTCATCGACTGCGGTTACTATTTAACAGTATGTCGTATTACATTAGGTGCCATGATTTTTTTTCATTATAGAGATATTACTCATAATGGTATGATTTTTTTAAATAATACCTAACAATCTAGAATCAGTCCGCAAAACTTTATTTTGATAAAACGTCATTAAAACAACAACCGGAAGATCATGAATAAACGCTAAATATTCAAGTTTCTTTGCATCCATTTACCTAAATAAGTGCTTAAAAACAGTTTATCTAAACCCCTTTTTGGACAAATGGCCTGAAGATAGTTCTCGCTTTAGATGCATTTTGCTTATGTGGAGATGTAGTATTTTATCATTAAGTGATAATGACTTAGAGCAGTACATTACGTCCAAATGAAAGAACTTCATATATATTTTATCAACACCACTTCACGACTTTTATCTAGTTTTGTACTGAACTTGTACTTATAGTCTGCTGAACACAGCGTCGTCCATTTGGGGAGATGTTTTTACGACTTCGGTATCTCAGTGTAAGAAGGCAGTTTCAGAAAGCACTGCTCCCCACCTTCTGGCATGTTTGATTGTGTCGTGTCTTACGTTTCCCGCAGGTGGGGCTAGCCTAACCTGGCACCACATACTCATACCCACGGAGATAACTTCTTGTTCACTACTTCAAAACTGTTATTTCGAAAAAAAGGTTTCTTGCATAGTTATCACCATATTTTCTTAAGTCTATTTTACTTTAAATAAGATTTTATGTATCTCCGCACTCCGTCTGAACAGTTCAAATTAATGAGATGTTCCTGCAAAATGTTTCGGGCTAGCGTAGGTACATTTAAGCCTGCCAAAAGGCATTGCCTTATTAATTTAACTAAATTAAATTTACTGTGTACTCTCGAAGGTTCTGCGAAGGTCTCAGCCCTGACCTGTGAAATGGCGCAGAAGTTTCATCTTGTACAGTGTCTAGAGATACTTGGCACTCAGTGAGACGTTTTTGTTGAGTTATTGAACTTAGTTTTTCGGTACAGTATTTACTATCTCCACTCTGAAAGCAATGTGACGGTTATTTGTTGGTTACCTTACCTGAACAATGTCCAAATACGAGTAAAATCTTAAATCTTGTGTATGATATGAGTAAATCCCTAGCTAACGTAGGGTGCTGAGATAGAATTTCACCTACCCATGTCTTCCTGTGGTAGTACGAAAAGTGACGAAAGTAAACTTTCTTTTATTTTGACACTATCTTATTAAGCAAAAAATAATCCTTATGATGAAGCCTTTCGATCTGTATGATAAAGCTACAGTGATGTAGCTTTATCATACAGATACACATGTACAGTGATTATTTTTCTCGTGTAACGGGTTCGATTCCCGGTCCAACTATGTAATTATTTAAATATTTGAGAATGCAGTTTAAATTGTTTTTTAAATTTAAATAATGTCTTATTTCAGTAAAATGTTCCATAGATTCATGGTACTTTCCCTCCATGTGGCATAGCATATCCATGGGACGCCCTGTATAGGTCAGACCCATAGGGCCTTAAGATGTCGTCCATTCAATACCTTAATTTCCCAATCAGCACTCAAAGATTTATAAATGCTTTTTCGGCCCCATACAAAACCCCACGAATTGTCATAAAAAATATATTTACTTTTCTAGAATCCAACTATCTGAACTCTTCAACGTATAGAAACCTCTAGAAAAAGAATCCAACTACCTGAACCCTTCGAAGTGTAGAAACAGGAAGAACATTTTACACTTGGAACAGACAACTATCTCATTCTCATTATCAAAGCCGTAGAGTCTCCATGACACCTTCTCTATGCGAAAACTTTCCGCACGTTTTATAACTTCCAAGTTTACAAGTAGATACTTGAAGATCTCTACGAAACGTGTGAAAATATAAGATAATATTATCTCAACTCGGTTTCAGTATATTTTACGATGTCAGGTCTCAACGATATCTACTGCAGAATCTCGTTTCATGGCTCTAAAGCAACGTTTTACTGCTCAGTACGTACAGCACTATCGTTGTTTTTTTTATTCAATTAACGACAATCAATTGTTGTTTTATTGAAAGAATTTATTTGAATATTTTGAGTCGGCTACATTTTAGTTTTGATGATGAGATAGACTAGTTGCCCGCCTCGTAGGCTGTCCATTACAGATGCTGTGTCATAATCCTCATTCTGCTTGTCTCTGCACTGACCTCGTCACTCCGAGACATTATTCTTATGTCCTGTTTGCCTAGTAATTAATTAGCTAGAGTGCCCATCATACCGACACACAGTAGTCTTTTGCACATTACTGCTTCGGAGCAGAATATCTGACACTGGTATTACAACACCCATCCAGACGAACTCTTTCTATGAGGTCTACCACCTGGCATACAGACAGTAAAATATACACATTATACTGTAGCTGATAGGCTAACTTTTCACGACAATTTCACCTTTTTCAAGTGATGATGTGATCGAAGATGGGCTTAACTTAGAATAGTGACTAGCTCTCAAAGCCAGCAGGAGGACCTCACCGTTAAATGCTTGAGGACAGATTTTGTATACATACTGCAGCTATCGTAGAACGCCCTATCATAATGAAAGGAAGCTCAGCACGATCCATGTACTCCCTGCACTGTCATTCCTGACTGGAGATGTTCTTTTTTTTCATTGCTGATATGTTAGCCTGTAACTTGTTTCTCATCTGATGGTAAGATATGTTGCGGCACAGAATAGGTTCCGGTCAAAAATATTGTTCAGGCTAATTTAGAGTTGACTGTTTTTTAAGGACAGCCGGCCGGAATACGACGATAGGTTTTGGCGACAGATTTTATTCTTGAGGTTGGTTGGTGGCTAAATGCTCTGCTACTACTATGCTATAATGTCTGCCATTCTAAGACAATAACCACGGCCAACGGCTTTGCGTGCATGCCTAAGCACGGAAGCGCTCTGTAGTAAATGCCAATAGCGGTTACCCATCCAAGTCACGACCGCAGCGGGCATTACCTAACCTAGTTGATCGGTTAAGAGTGACTAAGCAAGCGATACTACAAGCGCTTCAAAAGAGATCTTGTAATACAATCAGCCACATTTCTAATTATAGCCAAGTCTTAGAACTAAAACCTAATTTTACACAATAAAAGCCACTTTTTCCTCAGTAAAGCCAATTACATGAATGGCGGTCGCATGTGCGCCGAATGCCAATAATTGGAAGTAATCACCGGAACTAAGCCACCCTGGACGCAGAATATGTAACAGTAACCAGGCCGATCTATTGGAAAATGCCGCATCAATTCTTTTGATACTTTTCTTATTGCTTGATCAGCTAATCAATGCAGTTTGCGTATAATACTTCAATATCAGAGTTCGATGTAAATATTTGTTTATAAACCATAACGAGACCGCAAAATAAAGTGTTTAAGCATTGTAAAAAATGTGTGGGTAATTATAAAAGAGCAATATTTCTGCATTATTTTTCAGTGAAACAAGTTCATTTGTAATCGTTATACTGAAATCTCCCAAATTTGGAGCATTGCCTAATTTTCATGGTACTGTAGTCAAGCACTCAGACAGAATTTTTTATTCAATCCATTGTGCGCATATCACAGTTTGTTTCATAACAGGTTAATGAGCTCGAATTATTTTTAGCTAAATATTTATTTCCTTGCAGTGACTCACTTCTACAATTCTATAAAGTTTATAAGACACATGTATACTGAGAGCAATTTATCTTCAAGTTCAATGGAACTATTGCCATTAATATGCTAAACTAGATAAAATATTAAACACTACAGGACAAAAGTTGATTCTTAACAAGGAAAATCATTAAACTAAGTCAAACTTTTGTAAATTTCTAACATCTTCTGACAAATGACGTTTCGTAGGTAAGTGCTGAAACAGAATCTTAAAAAGTTTTTTAAATGCGTTTAGGACACGGTGCATCAAAATTTCTTGTTACGAACGCCTAAGTGAGATAAGTATGGACATAGGAACTGTCAAAGTTTAGTATAGATGGGCATAAGTTTACTTATCACTTCGCCGGAAAAAAATACATCATTCTCAATCGAACCTTTGAATATAGGAAGCGCTCGTAGCCAAGTTTGCTTAGCCATTCTGAATCGATCAGCAAAGTTAAGCAACGTCCGCCGCGGTCATGACTTGGATGGGTGACCGCTGGTGACATTACTACTGAGCGCTTCCGTGCTTCGGAGGGCACGTTAAGCCGTCGGTCCCGGTTGTTGTCTTAGGATAGCAGTCGTTACAACATGGTGGTAGGGCACTTTGCGAATGCCCGCCTGGCTAGCTACCACCCTCAAGTTGAAAATCTGTCGCCAAGCACCTAACGTTGTGTTCCGGCAGCTGTCCTTGAGAGCCAGTAACTCTAGGTTAGCCTGAACAACATCCTCGAACACATCATCACTTACCATTAGGTGAGATAGTAGTCAAACGCTAACCTATCATGCATTAAAAAAAAACACATAATTGTATCAATAATTTCGTGATCGCATATGATCTTTAACAAAGATCTTGGTTACATGTACTGCTAGGTTTAACATACTTCTAGGACATGGTGGAATGCTCTCTACCCGGAACGTGGTATACCTATTTTGATTATCATCGAATCTTGATGATTATTTTTTCGGTGAATAGAGTATATACGATAGAGTACATTTCAAGTTCTCAATTAATTGAAAAATGTTTGCCTAAACCTGGATGACTTAAAAATATTTTCATTGAAACTTTTGCCGATGGTGACCAGTATTGTGGGCTAGTGACACAATCGATCTTGTAAGAACTATGCAGCACTGAAAAGAGTGAAAAAAAGATCAAATAACTTGTGGAAGTCGGACTATGAAAATGTTTTCCACGAATGATGTCCACGAGCTATTTCATACTTTTCAGTGTTAGATTTCGGCTCCGAATTTTTCAATATTTATGTTCATATCCCATGCTAAGCGCAGTAAACACAGTATGCATTTTTCCAAACTACGTTTATTATTATTGTTATATATTATTATTATATCCTGTTATTATTGCCCGCAGCGAAAAAAAAATTGTTTGGTTTATGGCAGCCTTTGATTGGTATATTACCTTGTGCTTTCAGATGACTCAAACTAAGTTGTCGCACCGTGACATACTATAAGGTTTACCTCCTTCTGCAGGGATGTCTCCAAATCATTATATTTCAATATTCCACCCTTAAACAAAGGCCTCATGCCGTTGGCTGGCTTGTTGGAGATCGCAGTTTAAGATTGCAGTTCTTCAAAAGACTCTAATGCCCACCTTCTGGTATTTTACGCTTGGAAGGGATATTATGGGTGCAATTCTAGCACAGCCAGTGATTTTTTATCACAGCGATAGGATTTGATCAGCAGTTTTTAAAATTATTGTTTTTGGCTAATTGTTCAATCACAATTCAGACAGTAATCCAGCAAAATAATTTAATCAGTCGATTAGCCGGCCTTCCTTCAGCAAAGTTTCGTTCATTGAGCCACGTTCATTCGAGTATCGTTGGAATGCTCCATTCCCGTCCCAATCGGCTAATTCGATTGGCACTAGAGCAGCTGCCTACGATGTGAAAACTATATTACAAGAAGGATTTTCCCGACTATCTAAGGATATTGATTGGCATGCTTAAGTTAAAATCGTTATCTGAAGCGGCCGCCATTTTATTTCTCCGCCGACAAATATTCTTACAGCATAAAAGTAACTCGTTATGAAGCTATGCTATCCCATGAATAACTTCAACATCTATAACAGAAAAAAAGACTGTTATTTTTTATAAATTACCATAGTTTTCACAGATAATGCTAACAATGTAAATGCATTCCCATCTGGACCACAAATGTCGAGAAGGGAATTTTATTAAAATAATCGTTGTATGATTAAATACTAAACTATCTTGTCATATTCTATAATATTGTATTTAAAAATCCAAAATATTGTTTTAGTGGCGATTTGCTGCAACTACTGTTAATATTTGTGGAGCAAGCAAGTCCGAGGAATATATTCAGATATAGGACGTAAAGTGTGCGATAGGATTCATGGTGAAAAATTTCAAATATAAATTATTAATAAACGGTTTGAATCGTGTATTTTCAACACTAGCTTTCCGCCCGCGGCTCCTCCCACGTTTTGTAGTTTATCTTGCTAAACCATTAACCTATTTTTGCGCAGTTGGGTAAAAACTATCCATGTCCTTTCTTGGGTATCAAACTATCTCCATGCCAAATTTGATCCAAATCGGTCCTGTAGTTTTTGAGGTTATTCATTGCATACAAAAACACAGATCTTTCACCTTTGTATAAAGAGGAAAGACAGTCAGAGTAAAAATAATCTATACTAATAGTATCTATTATTATAGATTATTTTTACTTTGAATGTGACCACGATGGCACTATCAGCTAAGTATTGTCGTGAAACATCTGATTTAACAGCTTAAGCCGCATAAAAAAGCTAGTAGCAGTACTATAACTCATAATAGTTTTAAAGACTCGAATAAAGGGAATCGTGGTATTAATAAATACATAGAAGATTAATATTGTGATTGGAACATATTTGCAACCCACATTTATTATGATGCGTATAGTATATCACGATACGTGCGGCATATGTAGTGTAATATTGCAAAGCGTGTAGGTAAGCATCGTGACATTAGCCCAAAACAACAAAATAAAACTTAATTTTGACCAATTGTTAAATTTTCCTGATTCAGATTTCTAAGGAAACCATACAATATAACATAACCTTGTCTTGTATCCGCATAAATCCGTGTCAACAAACGATTAATTGAACAATTTCGACCACAAAGTAGTGTTCCATTCGTCAAATTAATTGCCGAACTTGTAGGTTAACGGCCCAATACCGCTATGTCTCCATCATTTGAATAGTTTATACATAAATATGGCCATTAAAATACAGATTTGGTATTCAATTTATTTCTCTTAGATATCCATTATCTTTACGTCAATACACAATTTTATTTACGTTAGAGTTTCTGGAATGCCAAAACCTCCGTGGAGACTTTCCTGGTACAATCGAAATGCATCGAAAAATATTTAGGTTCGGTAACTATTTTAGTTGAGGTCATTCATCTGATTACTAAGGCCTGTATATTTAAAATAAACTAACCTAGAGCTTTTCAAAATTACTGCTGTGATTTTAGGTAATCAGCTGCCAACCATTACAGAGTATGTCTATTAGACAGCCCCAACCTCGATGTCATTAAAAAATGATCGATGAATTAGAAGTTAGAAAATGAATATACTAAATGACGTCCATATTTTGCTGTTTCTGTTTATAGGTCCCATTTCATGCGGGGGAGTTTATGGCTATGTACCAGCACCATACTTCATTAGCAGTCCTTATAATGTGTAATGTGAAAGTATGTAGCACAATAAAATACCAATACTTCGTAGTCAGTAAAGCACTAACAGTTGAATAACACGTGGTAAAATACTTACTTTCCGGAATAGACAAAAGTCAGCCAGCGTTTATGAAGAAATCCCTGGATTTTCGGTACGTGACATGAATTCACCTTAAATTCCTTAATTACGGTTGCAATTCGACAGAAAAATACACGAAAATAAATCCTATTTAATTTAATTGTATTTGGATAATTGCATCCTGTTAGAGCCAGCACTGAATGCAGAATCGCCAAAAGCTCAGCCAATATCAAACTAATTAGATCAATCTAAAGGAAATCCTCAATAATGTTTCCCTTTTAGTTAACACGAAAAACCACTTCCTCTATTTGTGTTAAGATAAATTGTGCAGCTAATACGGGCAGGAAGTTGTTGATTGCTTAAGGGTACAGATGAATCATTTTTATTTATGGTTTCTAAAATAAGTACGATTGGTTAGTCATGCGGAGTATTATCTTTCATCACCACAAAAGAAAAAAAACTTAAGCTGAGTTTCAAGTTTTTATCATCTATCGACAATAACATGTGAGATATTTAATATTTGTAGCAAATCAAAACAAATAAAATGAATTTTGCATAACTATTAATTTTATACTAACAGAAGAAACCTTATTAACTTAGGATTAAATATGTTATATGGTATGGGGTCGCAAACCACTGTTCTATAAGATCTAACTGAGTTTGTAATAAAAAACAGTCAATGAGTCGTGTATTTGAGTAAGCATTTCAACAAAGCATGGATTAAAAATATTTTGTTGTTTTGGTATCTGCTTAAATAACTTCATAACAAAGCGGATCAGTATATCTTGTTTAAAAACAAATTTATACTTAAATGTAAAATAGTTCCTATCGTACCTTTATCTATTAAAGCCCGTGTGGTGACGGGCTAGAATGTCACCTGCCCACTTCTTCCCGTGGGTGATGATGCGACTAAGGGTAAAAAAATAGGTGGGCAGCAGCGCCTTCTGAGGAACTGCCAACTTACACACCTATCCCCAAGACGCCTGTCAAGAGTAGGGATTATAGCAAATTCTCATATGGATCATGGGAGCCATGTGCTCAGCTGTGGACAATCCGGCTGTTACAGTAAAATACAATAGTGTTTGTATAGACCCGAAGGTGTAATATAAACATTAATTCAGTTCGAGAAAGTTTAAGATATATCATAAAATACAGTTTTTTTTGTTTATAAGCTGTTTACTATTTTAGATTTTAGGCTTTGCATGCCTTCCATGCAAAGTTTTAAGGATATTTTGAACTTTGATTATATATTTTTAAAGTTAAAAATAATAAATTGAAACGTTTCAGTTAGGTTCACTATAATTGATGACATAGCTGAGAAAAATTACCGTATTCAATATGTGAGGTGTCATCGTTGAGTACACATTGAATAAAGCACATTTATTTTTAAAAGTTCAATATCCGGTTTTTCGTATATTTCTGGTGCTTAATTCTTTTGAAAACCTTGAGGCATAAAGGCAGAGAGAAAATCACAGAGTGATATTAAGTTTCGGTTTTGCTCTTTGGATACAGAAATCTAGAAAGTCGCAATTATATATGACGTAACAATTATGTCCTTTCGTATATAACACACAGGTTACGCGACAACACGTCCCTCATAAATCTGAAATTGAACTAGAATTCGCAAAAGCCACAAAAAACGTCAATTCATTTTCAACTCCAATTGAGTTCTTTTTTGATTATGAGCATTGATTTTTAGGTTTAATTATTCAAAATCAATAAGTACTTACATAGTTTATTCCAAGTTTGTCAAATATTTGTCTTCAATCCACATTAAACATATCACATCACAAGCTCAATGCAAACACATACTTCATGTTTACGTGCTATTGGTAGGTACTGTTAGGTACATTAGGGTAACACGTGAGGGTAGCATTTCCCATGAGGTGTACCTGTCATGGCAGTGATTGTACCAATTATATTATGTTTTGCCATCGAATTCCACCCGGTACTGGAATGATATTACGGTGGATGATTTGATTGGTGCTTGCGATGATTTCGTACTTTACAAATAATACATTTGTTAAAGAAGAGATGTTTCTTGGTATCCATGTGAGTAGAAGCGATGTTGGATGGTTATGTGAGTCACTAGTTTCAATCCTACCGACTAATTCTTTTGAGAATTAGTGCAAGATAGAAAGGCATTTTGCAAATGCTTTCCTGGCAGGCTAACACTCTCAAGCAAAAAATCTGTTATCTAGCACATTACAGTGTGTTTCGGTTCCAGTAGAAGCTAAGATATTCAACCACATACCAAGAGGTGATAGTAAGCAAAAGCATGCCTAACATTACAAAATTACAAATTTACGAGAGGAAAATTAAAGTCATGTGACTAACATTAGTAATAAAACGGATTAAATCAGTAAAATGAATTTAAGTAGTAGTACTCGTATACTCGTAGATTCTGTCATCTGTACTCGAAAAGTTTTACTTCTTACTTCGTAAGGTTTTAAGTTCACAATAATAAGAGAAGTTACTACGAATTATTATTGTGAACTTAAAACCTTAACTTTTTCGACCCAGCGTGAAAATAATGGGGTGAGAAAGAATTAATCATTTAACTTAATGAAAAAGAGAAAATATATCAATCTTTTGTCTCAAGTCGTGACTGAGAAGGGAAATTAAGTGCTGAAAAATGGGGTGGCCATTATGAAAATGGTTATTTGTTTGCAAATAAAACGGTGCTGTTAGGTGGAGAGACATCGCCTCTTTGTTTAAATTAAACGGTTAATACAGGTGTATCTATTAATTTTTGATATTTTTACCACAGTCAAAAAAAATACAATTCAGTTGTTGATTTATTACAGTGCAGTCATCATCTGCCTTCTTTTGTTTTGTTCGATCGCTTGGTACAATATGTCTCCCAGAACAGTAAAAGGCGTTACATAAACATAATTATGTATACATTTGCGTTGGGATTATGATACATCCACAATTAAACTATTGTACAACTAAAAAAAGTAAATTCAAAAGGTAAACCAGACTTCAGGAAAATGACGCTCTATAAACTAATAAACAAAACATTATTCTCTTCTAGAATTATTATGTACAAACTATTCAATATTCATAGTCTATTAATTAAACAACTTACAGCT
Organism: Plagodis dolabraria; assembly: GCA_963854805.1. NCBI lineage: Eukaryota > Metazoa > Arthropoda > Insecta > Lepidoptera > Geometridae > Plagodis > Plagodis dolabraria. Next base: position 15,914,538 of record OY978454.1, on the reverse strand, counting down.
TACAGGGTATACATTTTTATACCTATTTTATATTTCATAAACGTTTATGGTGATGTATTAAAATTATATATAATATATATTTTGCGTGGGTTTGTGAAGAAAATATGTTTGGCTCTCATCTAAAGCGTGATTTTAGAAATCTCTCCAACTTATCAGGTGCAAGCAAGAAAATTCGCGCGCAGCAGCTTACAATATATATATATATATATATATTTATGCCTGAAATTAATTATGCCCTTTCATTCGATATCCGACACGACATATTTTTCTTAAAATTCATGATTTTTGTCACTCCAGAGGATCCCATAATCGATATAATGTGACATACCAGCGTACCATCAAGAGGCTTCCGTTGTTATCACAATAGGTACTTTATGTTCTGTGACAATAGCAAATAGTGAAATTCTGAAAGGTACTCGTATGTATACGGGAACAAACGAACATACATGCATATCCACATATTTACATGCCGGTCAGGATCATAACCCCCATAGCTTCGCCGTAGTTGGGTAAAAAATAGAAATCAAAGATTGACGAAATCGGACGTAGTTTGACACTATTATGAGCAAACATCTTCAATTTGAGTGAAGAGCGAGAAAAACGTTTTCATCTTCGCTCCAAGCGATGCGCGATTGAAAAATTGTAGCGATCAGTCGGGCTTACGTAATTTGCCCGAGGGCGGGCAGGGACATGGGACAGGTTTTAGTATGGGCGGCTGTATATCGGTGTGCATGCGAGTATGGATTAGCGGAATATTTTGGGCGTTGAGCAAAGTGCTATTACAATATATAGCCAAATAGATTATACGTTCAACTAAGATACTAGGTAAAATTAGTATTAATAATTTATTTTTGTAACAGATGATGTATTGACTGCTACTTTTGTGCGAATGCGAAATACTATTAAACAATGTAATATCTAATACCTACATTATAGTAATTTTTTGGGAAACTTGTTCTTTGTAAGAGATGAAGCACCTGATTGTTTTTTCTGTAAAGATATACACTTTATAATCGAAATAAGATATACAATTTAATTACGCTGAACTGACTCTTGACATATTTACTCGCACAATCGTACATTACCTAAGCAACTACATTACCTAGTAGTATAACTATAATATACAATACAATATAATAGTATGCAATTCTTCATCCAGTGAAAGATTAGGAAATAGTTACTATGCCAGCTTGATGTTTGATGTACTCGTAGATGCCGTGGTTCATGATGTTTTGTTTTGCGCGGCTCCCACCGTGCTCAGTGCCCATCGGCTTTGACGCCCGCTACCCCTTTAAGGGGAGCTTTGGGCGATGGAAAATTTAAACAAACTGCGCTGGTTTTTATTTGAATAATGGTATTGCATAGTGATTCAGACGGCGCGTTTAGTGTCAGCCATTGATAGATTTTAGCTTGATAAACGATGGTTTAATAATTAAACCGATAGTTAAAGCTGACGTATGTTACGGCAGATACTATGTAAACTCTTAGTTCTGATTGGAATTGTAACAGGCTTGTAATGTAAGCTTAGAACTATATTTTTGGCGATACAATATCTGAATAATATTGTAAAACATTGGGGACACCGCAGATGTAGTTACAACGCTATCATCTTACTTAAAAAACTGACTTTATAAAAACCGACCACTTGCGTATCAGACGGGTCCCGGTTTACCACACACAATGTCAAAATACGTTTAATAGTATCTTCTTTAACTTAATTAACTAACGAACAGCAGATGACAGTATGTTATCGGTTAAATATATTTTTCTGGATTTTTTCAAGTATAGAAACATGTCAATAAATACCCGAAATACCCGGCGTACCCCAACCGTAGATATTAATTTTAACATGAGTCTTCCACCCGTTCCTGAGAATAAGGTACAAGGTACAAGACCGACAAGATAATAATCCAAAAACAGACAAGTAATCCGTTCTTTCTCTTTAAGTAAGAACCTAAAAACAAAAAATTTTAACAGCTTCTTCTTTCGCTTGAAGAGGACCCTCAAGACGTTTCAAATTACTGTCATTACGCTTCAACATCTCATTAAGCATCGTCTTTTAAATATTATAAAGAAAGTCGACAAATATTGTAAAGAGGGCGAACAGTACACATGTTGCCAGTGTTAGTCTCGAGGGAAGAGAATGCACACAGTTTATGCATTTACATGGGACTCAAAGAGGGTTGCCAAAGAAATACATTTTCAGAACCTCTCAGACATTCTAATGAGGCACACATTTGTGTTAAGAATGAACATTTTGGTTGTTGAAGTATCTTGCGAGAGAGAAGAAAATTATTTTTAGGATGTCTAGTACTCTTATTGTTCTCTTGTCAGCCACAATTTTGTATGAAGAGGACAAATACTCATGTGTTTTCTTTGACGTTATTGAATATCATGTGGAAGTATATCGTGATTCCTTGGGTGCTGCGAGGCAAATAGGAAATTACGTCATTCAAACCTTGGAAATATTTCATCAATTGCGGTACATACAGAGGTGAATTACATTTAATGAAACTGACACGAAATGGTTCAGAATTTATTTACACATCTTAGATGCCATGCTTTGTTCACCTTATGAAGTAATACGATTGTAATGGTGATAGGTAATACAATACCGCGAAGAAACAACATTCGCAAGATTGCATTTTAAAATTGCAAAAATAAATTATCTATTGGAATAGGATCCGAGCAAAGTTATTAGGTCAGTCCGATGACTCCGATGGTACCATATACCTACCTATCATTGTTTTGTCACAAAAACTTTTATTTTAAGTATACATTGTACATTATATATTTAGAATTGTAAGCCGATAGCTGTTGGCATAGATTACTACAATTACTGGCTCTCAAAGACTAATGCCGGATCTGATATTTATGTGCTTGGCAAAAGAATTTCAACTTGAGAACGAACGAACATTCTCAAAATAACTTTCCACCGTGCAGTGAATATCTAGCCCCCGGTGGGGTTCGAACCATGTAACCCTTGCCCGACAGTCTACGAATTTAGCCATTGTTACTATGACATTTCTATAAAACAACAAAACACATACACGCAGTTGTCATAGTCTATTTTTTTATCACTATAAAACAATAAGAAGTTGGTGTTGAACAGGACCATAATAAACCCGCCATAAATAAACGTTTATTTCACCCAAAACTAATGTTATAATTAGTGTTGCTTATAAAAGCCGATTATTATGCGTCTGATGGATAAGTCACCTTAAGTAGTAGACCATGACCTATCACAATGTTATAAAGGGAGGCATGACTCACCGCGCTTTTAAATAGGTTTTATTTCGAAGGTTTTATTCGAACAAAAACGAAGGGCGACTGTGTTTTAAATTTTTATCAATAGCTTTATAGTGTTATGAAACTATGCAGATGTAGTACAAAAAATAACTTGTTATTTTAATGCTAGCTTTTGACCACTCCCTCACCTGTTGGTGAGAGGTGATACAGTCGAAGACGTAGTTCAAAATAAAGCTCTGAATATTTTGTACATATAAACTATATGTTTGAGAAGCAGTAATTCTGAGTTAGAATTACTGGCTTTCAATTACGGCAAAGATTACACGAATTACAAAACACTACCCTAGAACACATCATCACTTACCATCAGGTGAGATAACGGTCAGAGGCTAGCCTATCAGCTAAAAAAATCGGCTCAATTAGTTACTTCCAAACCTCAGTATTTTTTTATTTGTCTTAATCATACAATTGCCTGCTGAAAAATCTTAGAACTGTTTCATGTCCTCCTCTTAATGTCGTAAAAGGTGGCTAAGGGAATAGCAGCAAAACTCATCTCTGTTTGCATCATTCTCATCGATGTTTGTTAAAGTTTCTGTTCACAACAGAGCTCTTTGCCATCTTGATCCCCAATTACCTTAAAGGTAGTAGGTATACTACTTGTGGAGAGCATTGTTTACCATTGTTTTTTTTTGCCTTTGACGACTATCTCATCTGACGGTAAGAGATGATAAGTCGAAGACGTTGTTCAGGCTAACCTTTGGCTAACAGAATTACTGGCTCACAAGGACAGCTGCCGTTAGGTGCTTAGTGACAGATTTTCTTCTTGAGGATGGTAGCTAGGCGGACGGGCATTTGCAAAATGACCTACCACTGTGCAAGCCCCAAAAATGGCATTAATTATGTTATATAAATATTCAGAACACTCAGTGCGCTTCATAATTAAACTCATAATTCCTAGGACATGGCCAAGCCAAATAAATTTAGCATTCAGGGCATATCTACCTACTCTATTATTATCTATTGAGCAGGTGTTATTCTTATAGTATACACCTCTGAACTGCGAACGCTGTAAACGTGCACTTAGATTCAATATTTACAAAATATTTCTGCCATTTCGCCGTAACACGAATAAAAAATACTTTTACATCAAACGAGATCGGGGTTTTTCTGTTTCTCCCCTACACGTGGTCCTCTAGTTTAAACAGTTCACGTAGCTTGCATGCAATATTAAACAGAATGCAGTCACCCTCCCATTCCCTTGTACATATAGGGGGAGAGGCAGCGGTCTTTCTAATGAGAGGTCTTTAGAGGTGTGGAAAAAATATACTTAAGTAAAATAATTAAATGGTAGAAAGTAGTGCGAGTTTCTTACTTTAATTGTATTGTTGAAATGCTTCTGTCCGTGGCTTCACCCGCATAGAAAGCAGATATGCTTCGAGCTCCCTCAGGAAATATCCATTAAATCAGGGTTTTATGTACGTACGTACCAATGTAAAGTTGTATTTTATGTACTAATCCAGAACCTAACGAATGTATCAACACCTTTTACCACCATTAACTTATTTCGCATTATAATATATGTGCGAATATGTAGTTTATAGCAACACGTTAGTACATTTTAAATAAAGGTTATTTATAAAGATTAGTTAAAAAAAAATGGAGCCGTGTACTTTTGACTGAATGTAATTTGAAACGACATTATTTTCTGGATACTTAGTTATCGAACAAATACAGAATAACAGCTAACATAGATAATTGTAGCTAGTGCCATTATTTCTGGAGTTTCTGCACCTGTAAATAACAATTTGTCTTATACTTACTTAATTATGTCGTTACAGCAAAACCTCTATTTTTCCTCACACGACCTCTTGATTATGTTCTTGTTTATCATTAAGACCTACCTCAAAATAGCCTATGTCTCTTCTACTAAGCACCAGAAGGTACGAGACAGGGTAGATACATGACTTATACTAAATACGAGTGTAGGGGTTTATACAGTTAGTATTATTTAATCTGTGGCTAGGGCACCTTCTACTTAATCCGTTTAATTATATGTATAAATTGGCGCTTGACAGATAAGTGAATCTGGCTCAAATCTTGTTAAAGAATTTTCTTTGATCCCCATTGGAGTTAAAATTGTCAATACTGTGCTGAAACGTAGTATTTTTGCCCTAGGTTTGTGTGAAGGTAAAATTAGCTCTGTTTAAATTGCTACTTATATACATGTGCCTGTAATTTTGTAAATACTCACTGGCTATCAAGGACTGTTGCCGGAACACACTGTTTGGTACATGGCGACAGATTTTCTACTTTAGGGTGGTAGTTAACCAGGTGACTATTTACCATGCGGTGAATCTCAAATCAGTGGTGGGTATCGAACCATAGACCTGCGCCACGCCATATTACCGCTCAGCTATCATTGCTTTATGCTTCAAACGCACACATATATAAAAACATATGAATGCTCAGGCCCCATACTTGCTAAAAAGACCTAGCTTTGATCGATCAATATCAAAGCGAGGTCTTTTAGCAATCATTAAAAATTACTCGTTCTAATATATGTAGGTAGATGTATGTGTTTGTTGACGTCCGCATTAGCCTAACATAAAGAAATCACAAACACATGCTCGTTCTAAAACTATACACATTCAGTAACAGAAAATACTAGTAAAGTAACTTAACAGAATTTGGCTTAAAGTTCTTGTAGCTCGTTAAAAACCTATTGGATTTTCACTAGATACATATTTTACTTACAGCCTTTGACCACTATCTCCCTGTTGGCAAGTGATGATGTGGTCTAGGAAAGGGTTGTAAACAGGTTTAACTTATAAATACTTGCATCAAAGACAGTTGCAGAAACACACGTCTTTATCAGGTGCTTGGTCTTTTCAGGAAGAGTCTATCTTGGTCTTGTTTTAGAGGTGAATGGCACTGTAGCAGGTGAACTGACAGGGCAAACTAGATACTTATAAGAATTAACTTCTCATAGCCACGAGCGCAGAGCCAGCGTCACCACTCTCGTTCTGCAGTGTCTTGCAGAACGAGAGTGGTGACGCTGAAACTGTAGTGAACAGGCGTGATTCTTACCATTATGTGGGCGACCTGTTCGTCTCTTTATTCCATAGTTACATACAAAACCATAAGTTGGCTTAGACAAGCCAAAATTTGTAAAATGACCCAGCACAATGTGGTGCAGGTCAAGCCCTCGCGGCGGGTTTGGAATCATTGACATGCCGCGCAGCAGCAAGGCAATTATAGCCCAAGCTTCACCGTTTCATCACTATTTTACTTGATGATGAAGTTTTAGAAATTAAAACACTTCAGTAAAATATTCTGATGCTTGTTTCTAACAATCCGTCCTTACACAATACGTGGCACAATAACTTTTACATTAAAAAACAAAACTAATACAAATCTTATCGTGAGTAATTGTTCCCACTGAAGCTCAATTAAAAATGACTCACTTCCAGCTTCTGACCGTCCGACCTTAGTTTTATTGCATCTCTAAATGCATTAGCGTTCGTCAGTTAATGGCCAGTCCACACAATACCAGTGCATCCCACACATCGCATCATTATTCAGTATGGCACATATGTCTCTGTTTTCCGACATGCAAATGAAGCGTTTGTCTGAAGCCAGCCAACCGGAAGCACTGAACAACTGGACTATAATTCTGTAGCTAGACAGGGCTAGCTCACGGTTGCTGTCTTAATTATAGTGAAAAACTTTTGAATATTGTTCGGTACACCTAAATCTAACATAATGTTTAACAATTACGATTTAAGGATAGAATACAATTTTTTTTTACCAAAAAATGGAACCGACTTCGACACACAAAAGTGTGTCTTATTCATTGTCAACGATTATATCATCAAGATAGGTGAATATTTTTCAGTTATTGGAGCGTAACTCAAAAACGGCTTGACCGATTTTGATGAAATTTAAAATGGGACCAAACGACAAGCATCAGCTTTCAAACAAAAATAGAATTTTCAAAATCGGTTCACACAGTCAAGAGTTCTGATTTAACAAACATAACGAATTGAGAACCTCCTCCTTTTTTGGAAGTCGGTTAAAAAACGAACAATGTGCCCTTGATTTATATACGAATATAGCAAGTAAAATACCAAACACGTATGATTTGACAGTTTATGTCTCAGCTATTAATATGGTATATATACATTTATACTACACCTGCTCGGAAAGTACCTTGATACTTTATCAAATTTACGGTAGAAAGTACGTCATTGCATATCGAACAAATATGCGGGAAGAAAACGCATCTGAGCGGGAGAGAAAAGTGTATGAAAATCCATTTCTTACGTGGTTTTTCTTTTTTAATTTTGGGTAAGACTATGCGCTGGTAACCTAAATATCAAAAGCCAAAAAGTTTTTACAGTGAGTTTTTATCTCCAAGTTCGCAAAATGACACTGGCCACTAGCTGTGTGTTGGATGGTATCAAACAATTTGAAAAAAGAACATGTGAAAATTGCAGACGCCATTGGCGCCATTTTCAATTTGTGTGTTGTTTGAGGATTCAGTTTTCGTGGAAAAGTAAAATAAAAGGTAGGTGTAGTATAAAGCACTACGTGTCTCTGTGGTGTTTTTTTTTTTTTCATTCCGACCTGTGCCGCCACGCCGTGCACACCTGTCTACAGCTCCGCCAGTATCTCCCAGTGAGACCGCAATAGTCCCCGCACTATTGCCGTCTCACTCGGGTCATCGTTCCGACGCTAGTTGCAGACCAGTGCCTTGGAATACGCAGTCCTGACGAAGTTTTGTTTTGTGTGCAGAAGCTGAGCAGCCGCCGAACGCCGTGCAACGTGAGCTACGAGCTCGCCGTGCCGTCGCGCAGAGGCGCTCTAAGACGTCAGGCATTACCACCTACCCAAGTCCCTTGTTTCGGAACAACATCATATCGGGCTGGTGGTCTTGTTTTGACCGCACTTTTCGGTGCGCATTTCACAACTTTACTACTCGACACAACATTGTAACAGTGCGCGTAACAACACACTTTGTGCTGTTAAGCGACGTCGTTCAGGCGTGGGGTAGCGTCAGCCAAACCCGTCTGAACGATCAAATCCGCCATTTGCTGCGGTCGCAGTGTGACACCCTACGGTGACAACGGCCACTGTCGAACTTTTGGTTTAACCTTGCACCGTGGCCTTTCCCGCTTCACGGGTCAGCCGAAGCAAGCTGGGCTCCGGGATAACTGGCCTTGGGGTCGCCCCTAGTCAACCCCGGAGTAGCGCTTAGGAGCACCCCTCTCCGCCGAGAAAAAAGCTCGGAGAGGGTACACAACTAGGGCACACCCTAGGTACACACTCCCTCTCACACAGTGAGCTCACAAGGTGTGTGAGGGAATTCAAACCCTTGATAGGGCGTCCTGAGTATTCCCCTCAGGATGCAGTCCCGTCCCTCTAACGGTGAGGTGCAGGTCCTTCAGACCTTCGCCCTCCGCCACCCCGATCTGTATGTTGCTCATATGCAACTCCTCGAAGAGGAAGCGAGTGCCCGCCTCACGGACACTCTTATTGCTCCCTCCGGGACTTCAATCCCGGAGGCCAACGTCCCTCCTCTGACCCGGTCCTTCTCAGAGGACAGTCCGCTTTCGCCCGCTCCGGGCCCAGACAACAGACGCACGGTGGCAGCCCCTCCCCGTGAGAGGTCTCGCTCGCGCTCACCGATCGGGAGGCCAGCGAGCACCCGTCCCTCCATCGCCGTTGTCGAGCCCACTTCGGACTCCGAAGCGGAGATGGAGGTAGATCCGAGTCGCGCCTTACGCACCGACTCGGACTCAGATAACGACGGCTATACCGTCGTAGATAGGAAACGCAAGCGTGCTCCTAAAGCCGCTAGTTGCGCAACTTCCGCCCCTCCCGCCAAGGCACCCGCTAAGGCCCCCACCTCCGGCAAGAAGCCGACCCCCGCCCCGCGCCCCGCGTCTCCTCCCTCCGCTCCGGCCACCACTGCCGCGTCCCCTCAGGACGCGAGCGCGCGCCGCGAAAAACCGCCTCCGCCCCTGTTCATTCAGGACAAAACCAAATGGGACATGCTGTCCCGTTTAGTTTCGGATCGTGGGATCCATTATACTAATGCCCGCTCCACGCAGCAGGGCATTAAAGTCCAAGTGTCCACCATTAGCGACCACAGAGCGCTAACAAAGCTCCTCCGTAAAGAGAGCATAAGTTTTCACACTTATGCGCTCGAAGAGGAGAAAGTCCTCCGAGTTGTCATCCGCGGTGTGCCCAAGGAGGTACATACCGATTCGGTATGTGCCGACCTGAAGGCACAAGACTTCCCCGTACATGCAGTTCACCGCATGTACAGCGGGAAGGACCGCAGTCCCTACGATCTAGTACTCGTAGTACTAGATCGTACACCTGACGGCAAGGCCATTTTTAATTTAAAAAAGGTCTGTGGCCTCTCAGGACTCGATGTCCAAGCCCCATACAAGAATGGGAGTCCCTCGCAGTGCCATAACTGCCAACTATACGGGCACGCCTCCCGTTTCTGCTTCGCTCGCGCTAGGTGCGTTAAGTGCCTAGGCGATCACGCGACAGCAGCGTGCATTCGCACCCGGGACTCGCCGGACCCACCCAGTTGTGTTCTATGCGGTGCTCAAGGGCATACCGCGAATTACCGTGGTTGCCCTAAAGCACCACGAGTGAACCACAGGGTGGCAAGGCACAGGCCGACCCGTCCCTCTTATGACCGCTACCAACGGGTAAGCCCTAAACTAACGGTAGTACCTGCCTCACAGGTAATACCCGCGCCGCTCCCAGCCCGTAACGCATGGTCTAAACCACCCAGTATGGTTAAGACCGTCGCTACCGCCCACGCCCCGGCCCGCGTGCCCGCACCCGCGCCCGCACCCGCACCCGCCCGCGCCGCGGCCCCTGCCCGCGCACCGGCCCCGGCTCGCCCCGCGCTCCCGGCACCCGCTGCCAACACCGTTCGCGCCCCTCCCCGCGCCGCTTTCCGGCCACAAGCTCCCCCTATGCCATTGATGGCTGCCCCTCTTCAAGAGGCAATCAACCTAGTCAGCGATCTGGCTATGTCGGTTGACATCAATGAGGTACAAGAGCTATTCCACAAGATGCAATACGCTCAATCCCCAGCGGACGTGATCCAATACACATTGGAACACGCAAACTTACTAAGCGCCCTTAAGCGCTTCGTCCCCCAGGCCCCTCCCCAGTACAACCACTATGGGTAGTACAACCGTACGCACGAAACCGCACTCAGTTTCGTTAGCGTCATTTAACGCTAACGGCCTCTTCAGACAACGTGACCTCGTCCACGACTTTTGTTGTACCCACCTTATCGATATCATATGCGTGCAGGAAACCCTTCTAAAACCGGGGAAGGCGAACCCTAGGTTTGCCAATTACAGAACGGTACGTGATGATAGAGTGAACTCCCGTGGGGGAGGCACTCTTATCTATTACAAAAGGTCCCTGCACTGCATTCCCCTACCTACCCCGACTCTTGTTAATATGGAAGCATCTTGTTGCCTCCTAGCTATGACTGGTCATCAACCTATAGTCATAGCGTCCTGTTACCAAGCTTGCTCCAAGCCGATCGTCCGAGCTGACTTAGAAGCATTGTTCTCCTTAGGAAGCGCTGTCCTTCTGATTGGCGACTTCAATAGTAAGCACATCCTATGGAATTGTAACATCAACAATCCCAGAGGTATTGCACTTGAAAAACTAGTCGCAGAACTTAACTTTGACATAATTGCGCCCACTGAGCCCACTCACTACCCTCATATGGAAGACTTTCGACCTGACTTGCTTGACATGGCACTGCTCAGAGGCGTAACACTTCAGTTACGCTCCATAGAAGTGGTTCACGAGCTTCACTCTGACCACCGACCCATTATACTGCGACTAGGTCCCGACCCAACGACAGACCTCCCCCGCCCCACTAAGACAATAGTGAACTGGAAGCAAGTAGGCGATGCCCTAAAGGCTATCAGTTCACCGGACCTTGACAAGATCCCTGACGACATCCTGACTAAAGACGACGTAACCCTTGCGATCGATTCGTTCACTAATCACCTCTCCACCGTAGTAGGTGCATCCGCAAAGGAGGTCATGGTGCCGGACGACCGGCGCCTTGTCATTCCAGCGGATGTGAGACGATTAGTGACGGAAAGTAAAGCAGTGACCCGACATTACGACTCTTACCCCAGTAAAGAGAACAAAACAAAGAAACGCCACTTTGAACGCATGGTTCAAAGTCGCATGTCGTGATCAACAATGGGGTGACAAACTTTCAAACCTCGTGCCAAGCCACCATGCTTATTGGGACTTGGCTCGACGTATGAAAGGTAGTAACCATAACGACATGCCTCCCTTATACAGACCAGTCCCACTAGTCCCAGCGTTCTTTGACGAAGACAAAGCTGAGTGCCTAGCTGATAGCCTAGAGGCTCAGTGTTCCCCTAACATAGATCACGTTGACCAAGCTCACCTCGATTTGGTGGATGCTGAAGTCGAACGTAAAAGCTCTGTGGTCACCTCTGAACTCCCACCAATCACCTTAGCGACTTACGCTGAGGTGGCGAGACTGATCAAGGCCCTCCGACCGCGCAAATCCCCCGGTGCCGATGGCATCTCCAACAGGGTTCTTAAAACCCTCTCTCCTCCTCTCATCCATCTCCTAGTCAGCATCTTCAATGCTGCTATGAGCCACTGCTTATTCCCAGACACCTGGAAATGTGCAAATGTCATTGGCATTCACAAACCAGGCAAAAGCTCATCTGACCCCACCAGTTACCGCCCCATCAGCCTCCTCAGTGCCTTAGGCAAACTTTACGAGCGGTTACTTGCAAACCGTCTCCAGTCCCATGCTAAGGAACACCACCTTATTCCAGATGAGCAGTTTGGCTTCAGACCCGGACACTCATGCGTCCAACAGGTGCACCGCCTCACGGAGCACATCATTGAGGGCTTTAACAAGTACCCCAAACCCCAGACAACGCTAGCAGTCTTCCTCGACGTAGCGAAAGCTTTTGACAAAGTCTGGCACAATGGCTTGATTTACAAGCTATACCAACTTGGCGTGCCAGAACGTCTTGTGCTCATCCTACAAGACTTCCTTAAAGCCAGAAGCTTTCGCTATCGCGTGGAAGGCACCCTCTCCTCCCCCCACCCAGTCAGAGCCGGAGTCCCTCAGGGCTCCGTGCTATCACCCATTCTGTTCGCGCTGTATACCAGCGACATCCCACGCTCTCAGCCAGACGTCCTATTAGCCCAATACGCGGATGATACCGCTATTTATACCACTGGGTGGCGTATCAGCAGAAAGTCCATTTTCGCCCTTCAACGGGCCATCACCGAGATCGGTGACTGGTTCCGTAAATGGCGCATCGCGGTCAACCCAGTTAAAAGTGCAGCTATGTACTTTACTGAGAAGACTCGCCCCCGTTACCCGCAACCTTTAACTTTGTTCGACCAACCCATCCCCTGGGTTAGTAAAACAAAATATCTCGGAGTCACCCTTGATCGGAATCTCACCTTTAACGATCATATAACAACCGTCCGTAACAGAGCGGCCTTTGTAATGGGTCGCCTTGGTCCCCTGATTCGCAAAGAGAGTAAAATGTCTCTTAGTAATAAGAAGACACTTTACACTGCCTGCATCCGCCCCATCATGACTTACGCATCAGTAGTGTTTAGTCATGCTAGTGAGGCCCATCTTCATAAGCTTCAAGTCATTCAAAACCGTTTTCTTCGTAGTGCAACCGGCGCTCCGTGGTATATCCGGAACACCGAGTTGCATTGCGACCTAAACCTTCCCTCTTTAGCGCAGTTCAATAAGGACTGCGCCCGCCGATACTTTGATCGAGCGCCCCACCACCCGAACCCATTGGTTGTCCAGGCATCGAACTACTCGACCGCCTCTTCTATCCCATTCTTCAAACCCCCCCGTCGCCGACCACGGCAGGTATTAGACGACCCGGATGACCCCATCGCAGTCATTACATTGGCAGCTTTAGCGTTATCCGCAAGTCGTCGAGGTAAAATCCCCAGGTGTGAGGTAATTAGAGGTCACACAATCAAACACCGAGCTCGCCGGCGAGCTCGAGGCAAAAACAAGGTCACGATAAATTGCTCTCCAAATAGTCAAAGAGTATTATTCAGTAGGGCCCAATTGTGCAACACTGCAGTTGCACAGAGGCATTTTGCTCCGATCCCCCCTGTACAAGAGCGTCGTGTCCCGGTCCTCGAAGAAGGCTCCCACAAATAAAAACCATAGGTTTAAAATTAAATAAACCGTTTATTCCAACTCTCAAACACAATTATTGACAATAACCAGCCACTTAGATTATGTCGTGCCACAAGTGAGTGAGCGGATTCTCTATCGTTCCACACCAATCCAGACGACCGAGTGTGACATCACTATATTCCGGAGAATCTCGTTATCGTGTTTCAGCCGGCCCTCGCTCATTTGCAGATGCCATCTAGTGATACTTTTAGGAACTATGACACAGATTTGCTTATAACTACGATAGATGGCATTGGACATATATAGACTTAACATAATCGCCCACCAAGGACAACGTGAGCTTGTCCTTAGCTATATATTAAAACATCGCCCACCGTGTAACACATAGGGCCACACATAAACATTTGAAACTTAGGTACATTAACTAAAACTAGCGGTGCGATAGCAACGACTGATATACATGTTTGTATTTAAATTCTACTGCATTGATACAGGAAGAAGACATAATTTTGATACTGGTCGCTTTAGAATACCATTTTTTACCTTCAAACTGACAACACGAATGATGTTGTCTGAACCCGGATGTGTCTCAATCACTCTGCCAAGTAACCACCGACATGGTGGAAGCCCATCCTCTTTTACTATAACTACATCATCAATTTTGGGTTGCGGATTTTGAGATGACCAACGGTACCGATGATAAAATTTTGTAAGGTATTCTTGAGACCACCGACGCCAGAAATCTTGTAGCATTTTCTGCGTGTGTTGCCACCTTTTTAAAGATCCAATATTAGACTGTTCGAAGTTACGATCAGGAGCAGTTACTATTGGTTCACCTATAAGAAAATGCCCCGGCGTTAGGACTTTCATGTCATCCATATTAGCGTTAATGACGCTTTGAGGTCGGGAGTTTAAACACGCTTCTATTTGTGACAGGACAGTCGATAATTCTTCGAATGTCAGTGTCGATTCGCCGATTACTCGTTTCAAGTGGTATTTGACAGATTTTACACCTGCTTCCCATAAACCACCAAAATTCGGTGACCGAGCAGGAATGAAATGCCAATTACAGCCATTTGTCGCCAGTGTTTCCGCTATCTCATGCAACAAGGACCTTTTTTCCACTTGAAAAAGTCTTTTTAATTCGCTAGCTGCCCCAACAAAATTCTTGGCATTGTCGCTCCATAGGTCAGTGCAAGTTCCACGTCTGGCGACAAATCTTTTGAATGCTTGTAAAAAGCCATTAGATGTGTAATCTGTCACTACCTCGATGTGCACTGCTCTGGTCGCCATACATACGAAGAGAGAAATGTAAGCCTTGTGTGAGTGGTGCCCTCTACCTTTGGATGTCCTAATTTGAATTGGTCCTGCATAATCTACTCCACTACATTTAAAAGCCCGTGTGGGAGTGACTCTCGGTGATGGCAACTGCCCCATCAGTTGAGTTTGTGTGGGCGCCGCATTCTTCACACATGTGACGCATTTCCGATAATGTGACCTGACCAACTGTCTTGCTCCAACTACAAAATATTTTGTTTGAATATAATTAAGCATCAGCTGCGGTCCACCATGAAGAGTTTGTTGGTGAGCATTAGCGATCACTAAATCTGTCAGATGACACCTTTTTGGAAGCAATATTGGATGCTTCGCTTCTTCAGTTAGTTGAGAGTGCTCTAATCGACCACCAACTTTCAAAACCTCAGCTTCATCCAAGAAGGGATTCAAGGAACGTATACTACTTCTTTTGGGTAAGTTTTCATTCCTTCTTATAATTTCTATTTCCGCTTTGAATTGGGCTGCCTGGTAGAATTTAGTCACTATCCTTATACTTTCTCCTATTTCTTCCGTTGTTAGATAGCTTGTGTTTTTATCTCCATGCTTTGATTTAAGATTGCTTACGAAACGTCGACAGTATGCCACTACTCTTGCCATTCGGGTGAGTGAAGAAAACCTTTCCCAAATAACTGATTCCAAAGTGGCACAATGAGATACCACTTTTTCCAGATCCGTTGCCACGTCCTTTGGCTTTTGGTAGCTTATGCTGTCCGTAGAAAGAAATTCCGGTCCATTGAACCACATCTTTTGGTAAACCAACTCCGATGGTAGTAAGCCACGTGAAGCACCATCAGCAGGGTTTTGTTTGGACGGTACGTATGACCAGTTTCGTGAGTCAAAATTAGTAAGAATTTCTGAAACCCGATTGGCGACAAAAACTTTCCATCGACTTGGGTGGCTATTTAGCCAAGCAAGTACAACGGTTGAATCAGTCCATGCGTGAATATTATTAGTCTCAATATTCATGACCTTTCCTATTTCTAAAATCAACCGTGTTAACAAAACAGCCCCACATAACTCAAGTCTAGGAATGGAAACTTGCTTCACAGGTGCCACCTTTGTTTTTGCAGAGACTAGCCGCACGTGAACTTCCTTTTTGGAGTCAATAACTCTAATATAGACCACAGCTGCATATGCTACCTTCGATGCGTCACAGAATCCGTGCAGTTCCACCTGTAAATCGTCAGCCTTGGTATGAACCCATCTAGGTATGCGCACATTGACCAGATTGTTCAACTCTTCCCGGTAAGTAAGCCACTCTTTTAAGATATTATTAGGTACTTCAGCATCCCAATCAATACCTGCAATCCATAGCTTTTGTATTAATATTTTTGCACAGATAATGCTTGGCCCTAACCAACCCAATGGGTCATACAGGCGTGATATATCGGAAATAACTTTTCTTTTTGTTACAGGTGACTGAAGTGGAGGAACCTTCACGGCATAGCGGAAGGAGTCATCGCTTCGGATCCAGGTAAGACCTACTATTTTGATAATTTCGTCCGTTTTTATTTTCCACTGCTCTACCTCTGTCCTTCCAAACTCCGTTCCCTTCTCGTTATTATTTCCTGCTTTCTTTATCTCTCTTTCGTTTGTTTTAATTTCATTTAAAAGTTCCTGGCTGTTGCTTGCCCATTTAAGTAGCTCAAATCCACCTTTCTTTAGTAAAGCATTCATCTCCTCGTAGACCTTTATTCCCTCCTCAATAGTTTCACATCCCGTTAATAAATCATCCATATAAAAATCTGTTAAAACCCTTTTACAGGCCAAAGGAAAATCGCTTCTGTTACTCGATGGTGACGCGTTGAATCTGTCAATCTCGTTCAAAGCTAGCTGTTGTAGAGCTTTAACGGCCAGGTAAGGTGCGGATGCTGTCCCAAAAGTTACTCTAGTTAACCTGTAATGTCGTATTTCTTGGTTTTGATTTTCTCTCCATAGGATCCTCTGACAGTTGACATCTAGATCATTCACTTTTACTTGCCTATACATTTTGGCAATGTCAGCCGTCAAACATATTGGTGAAGCTCTCCAACGCATCACGAGATGCCTCAACTCGGATTGTAAGTTAGGCCCTACTAAAAGATTGTCATTAAGTGACATGTTATTGCTTCCCTTGCAGGACGCATCAAAGACAACTCGCAGCTTCGTCGTGTCCTTGTCTTCGCGTATGACCGCATGATGCGGTAGGTATATAGCCCTTGGGTCACTCTTTTCTGTATCAGGAACTAATTCCATATGATTAAGAACTAAATACTCCTTCATGACTTCTGAGTAACTTTCTTTTAAAGTCTTGTTTGCGCTTAAACGTTTTTCTAAACAGTGAAATCTTTTTTCAGCAATCGGCAACGAGTGGGTTACTTCTGGTACTGCCGTTTTAAAAGGCAGTCGCACAACGAATCTGCCAACTTCATCTCTCTGTGTCGTAGCTTCAAAAATTTCTTCGCAACGCTTTTCATCTTCCTTGAGCATTTTCTCTTTTGGGAGTTCCACCTCCGACTCAAGTTCCCAAAACTTCTTTAAAAGTTCATTATCGTCCATACGACAATGCAAAGTCTTAACCGTACGTTGCGGTTTGGTAGAGAGGTTAATTTCTCCCGACAAAATCCAGCCTAGGCTAGTAGCCTGCGCAATCGGTGCCCCCACTGGCCCCTTCTTTACTCCTGGTTGAAGAATTTTACCGTATACCCCAGCTCCCAGTAGTAAGTCAATTTTACCCGGAGTATCATAGCCAGGATCAGCCAGCGTCAATTCCCTTATCTCAGGCCATTCTACTACTTCGATTTTGTGTGATGGTAACAGAGCCGTAATTGACTTAAGAACATAAGCCTCCACTTTAATGGCAAAATTTGGATTTACACGTGATTCAATATTGACGACTACCATTGCCCTACAAGTCGACTCATGCTCTTCCAGTCCAGAAATTTGTCCTGTCACGGGAATTTTCGGCAATCCCAAGAGCTGAACAACTGCCTCTGTCACAAATGACGCCTGTGAGCCTTGATCTAATAGTGCTCTAATTGTGTAACATCCCTTTCTCGACTTGGCTGTCACTAAAGCCGTAGCTAACAAGTCATGATTGTAAACCCTTTCCGTTGAAAAACAAGACACGATTGACTTAGAAGAAGACTCAGCTGCTTCTTTCGAATCATCTCTTTCGTCAGTGCTCTCAACAATTTCCTTACCTGTTGGATGTAAAAGTGAGTGATGCTTTCTTTTACAAACACGGCATCTTCCTCTAAATTGACAAAATTTGGCAGAGTGATTTTTCCCCAAACACACATAACAAAGATTATTAGTTTCTACAAAGTTACGACGGCTATCGACCGTTTCCTTGACGAACTCTTGACAAGTTCCAAGTCTGTGCTCATCTGAACAAAACGGGCACTGAGAGTTAGTCGTGTGAAAAGCTCTTGCAACAGGCTCACGATGAGTCTGGCCTCGTTTTGGATTGGATCCAGGTTCCAAGAATTCAATAGCTCGATAGCGATTCGTCAGAAATTCTTCAAACTGTTTAAACGTAGGTAACGAATCTAAGGAACTGCTACTGTTAACGCTAAACTCCCATTGTCTTCTAGACTCTGGATCCAATTTCAAAGTTAAAATATGGATTATAAGGACGTCCCAACTTTTAATATCTATCCCTATATTGGTAAGCGCATGTAAACAATCATTTGTGGTGTCCACTAAATCTTTTAAGCAATGTGCAGATTCAACCCCAATATTTTTCTGACCTAACAATCTTTGCAGTATATGGTGACATATGTATCGCTTATTATTGTAACGTTCTTCCAGTAAATTCCAACATCTTATATAATTACTATCTATAATAGGTATATATTTCAACAGCTGATCCGCTTCTCCAGTCAAGTATCCTTTTAAATAATGTAATTTTTGTACATTATCTAAACTATCATTGGTATGCACTAATGAGTGAAATAAATCACGGAATGTAGACCATTGCGAATAAGCTCCTGAAAATTGAGGTATATTGATTTTAGGTAGTTTCACCTGAGACGACTTCGCCGTCGAAACACTTTGAAGTTCACTACCGAATCCTTCTAAAGCCTTTTTTAAGATACACTTATAATCAATGTAACACTCTTCCGTTGTGTCATATACCTCTTTCTTAATATAGCTTGTATCGTTTAAATGTTTCGGATCGCCACTACGCATTAACTCCTTATGTCCCGATAAAAATTCTAACCACAACTGTTCCAAAGATTCCAAGCGTGCTTCAACATAACTTTTAGATGCTAACCTATCTTTAGAACTTTTTTTATAATTAGAAAATGACCTGAAAATTCGTGAACTCAAATCAGCCTGAAAGTTCAGTAGTGACTCCATGTTTATAAGCTATAAACACTAAATACAAATAAGTTTTATGATAGCAATTAACACAGAAGGTTGATTATTCGACAACTGTAAGTCGCAAAATACTTCCAAGAAAATGTTATTAAACTAAGCAATTTTAACAAAATTAATCCAACAAGAAAAATTCAAAGTTCATAAACTTAACGAAAATTCTAAGTCCTGACCACAATACACATATTTTTTCTAAGTGTTTCAGATTTAATTTTTAATCTGGGCAGACGACGGACATGGACTCCTCGTTCCCCCGTTTTTCTTGAAATTATTCTAAGTCTATTGCATGCTCGAGTTAATTATTCTAAGTCGTTATCTCTAACCAATTAATTATATTTAAGTTAACTCTAAAGTCAAACTAATGTTCATCAAAAGTTAAAGTTTAAACGCGATTCACCAAATAAGTCAAAATCACTCACAGTATTTCACCACATCACCTTTAGAAATTCTGGCATCCGTTTGCTGTGGTCCGTCGCCTTCTTCGAACGCTGTCTCCATTCACGCGCTCCAAGCTGCCTCGTCCTATGTCCTGGCCAGCACCTTCTCCTTGGTACTAATTGAAGCTCTACTGAAACTGCTGTTACGCCAGTGACTTGAATCTTTTCAAGCTCCTGAAACTGCGGTTGCGGCAGCAATCCACTGCCCGCAGTCGTTAATTCAAAAAAAGGCAGCTTGCTTGCCTCCGGGTTACCCGGCTTCGAAGGACCATGTACAAGAGCGTCGTGTCCCGGTCCTCGAAGAAGGCTCCCACAAATAAAAACCATAGGTTTAAAATTAAATAAACCGTTTATTCCAACTCTCAAACACAATTATTGACAATAACCAGCCACTTAGATTATGTCGTGCCACAAGTGAGTGAGCGGATTCTCTATCGTTCCACACCAATCCAGACGACCGAGTGTGACATCACTATATTCCGGAGAATCTCGTTATCGTGTTTCAGCCGGCCCTCGCTCATTTGCAGATGCCATCTAGTGATACTTTTAGGAACTATGACACAGATTTGCTTATAACTACGATAGATGGCATTGGACATATATAGACTTAACACCCCCCATGTCTCTCGACAGCGAGACAAGCCGAGGTCCGAACCACAGTGGTGCCCTTGAGCTCGCTGTCAACCCCTCCTATAATAGCGGTACGTTTTCGGCGTCCGCAGGAGACGGAGGTAGAAAGCGCTTTTCGCCTTCTACGCCCGTCTCGGGAGAAGTGCCTTCGGCACTTCTCCCTCCCGGGCTATTGTAGGGCCAGGCCCTCGCCCAAAACCCGGTGGAGCTGGACGACCGCACAGGCGGTAGCCAGCATCTATGTCCTCCCTAAAAAAAAAAAAAAAAAGCACTATGTATCACTCGAGAGAAAGTGCGATTCCCGATCGGGTGTTTTAAAGCCCCCGCCTACGGCTCGGGCTTCAAACGACACTCTCGACGGTAATCGGTCACTTTCTCCTCTCGGTGAACAATGTACTATACCATGACATTTAAAAACGGATAGTGATCGTATCTTTTTATAGCATCACTTGATTACATAAAAAGCTTCGTAGTTATATAAAAAACCTCTTTTAGTTATTTCTTGGTATGGTAGTTGAGACCCAACTTGGGGATTGAACTGTTTAGTTTCATAACAATGGATTTGATATCTGACAAAGCTGACAATGAATTCTCCCCAGCCAACACCTGGATACTGTTCTTTATCATCATCTACTACCCTTACACCACCCAAGTTGGTTAATATTGCTTTTCTGACAAACCTAAAGACTACACAAGACTAATATTTATCTACAAAGATAGGAACAGCAGGAGGAAAAATTGGCTGTCTTTTTTTAACCGGAAGCCTTCCTGAAGCAAACCCTCTTTTGGACCTTTTGGATCTTCTTTCATATATCTTTGCCGTCTCCGTTATCCATCAGGAGAATATGGAATCGTACCTTATATAAACTGTTACGATTGACTATAAACACAGGCATCATCTTTTAATTTTTTTAAAAGTACAACCGATTCTTGCCGTTTCATTCGCGTAGACAAAGATCAAAAGTTATAATGATAATGATAAAAGCATCTTATGTGTCAATTTAGGACCTAAGGTATCTACTCCAAGTTTCATTCGAAATATGAGTGCAAAAGTGTATAACGGTTCCAAAAAATTACCCCATAATATTAACCAACTAGCTGCGCCTCGCGTTTACACCCGCGTGGTAATGGACGATGATGAATTGTAGTATAAGTATCCTGTGCTAATACAGTGCTTCATTTATATGCATACTGAATTTAATCAAAATTAGTCCAGTTTGAGCACGAATAAGTAACAAACCTACAAACACACTCACAAACTTTCGTCTTTATAATTATAATAGTGTCTTACTTGAAATTTTGAATATACATAAACAGTAATTTTCTGTATTTTTTAAGCTGTTTTTCTTGCACCTAGTATTTTCCTTGCTGTAGTAAGGTAAAACATTCTGTGTTTCGCTCGGCAGTAAAGTTATTTTGTGTATCGTTCCTTTGAAAAATGATTTACGCACAGGATTCTATGTTTGAACCACTCCTCGCTGAGCTTTTGGTTGAATCCTAGAGTCATTCGCTTCCTCAGATTTCAATACAAGTAATCGCGCCAAATAACAGTTTTGCAGCCTTGCTTAACAAAAAACTATTAACAAGTGGCGGTACATACTCTCTGCACGTATATACGTGGCATTGCTGTATCTGTTTGCGTATCCTAACAATGTTTTCAACACTCTAGTATGTACAAAGCTTTGTGTCTACAATGGGGTATAGTTTTTAAGTGGATTACACCAGCAATGGACGATGCTTTAGTTTTTATGACCGTTTAGTTTACAGGAAAGGGGGATGGATGGGTACTTTTCTATGCTCAATGGAAGGGCGTTATTTACGACTGTTGTTGGATCGAGTCAAAACAATAGACATAAATTACTTGAAAATTGCTTTGTGTTTAGATTTGTGTACGTCTCCGTCAGTGTTAATTGTAGATTCATAGTTGATGATGATTGTGAGTACACTTGTGTGTTTATAAGCGTATATTGTTTGTTGTTTTCAAAGACTCTCTCTTATCACTTTATTTCTTACTAGGTTTCCGGCGGCGGCTCCGCTCGCGCCTATATCGTATGGCAAAAACATTAACCCCTTTTTATATAGTTGGATAAAAACTATCCTATGTCCTTTCACGGGTCTCAAACTATTTCCATACCAAATTTCATCCAAATCGGTCCAGTGGTTTTGGCGTGAAAGCGAGACATATAGATAGACAGAATTACTTTCGCATTTATAATATTAGAAACCGACGCGACGGCATAGCTTGCCCTCCGAAGCACGGAAGCGCTCTGTAATGCCACTAGCGGTCCTCTAACCAAGGGCAAATGACGCAATTAACTTCTATTCTAAAATTATTGCTAGGAATGTCAGAAACGAACAAAGGTTATGCAGGAATCACATAACTACCTAGCAAATCTAACACTATTATGTGCCATGTTTTGACTTTACTACGAGTCTGGTTACGCGGCGTCTTAGTTAAATCGGGAATACAACTCATTACTCAGTCGTAGAGTTAACAATGCTTCCAAATATACATTAAATCAACTACGTGTAAACTGTAAACATAGCTTAATTGAGTCTTGAGACTTCATTTCGTCTAGTTTTAGTGGTTGTTATCGAAGTAAACTACTATAGTTAGACAAATATAGCCGATTGATCGATGTAATGAAATAGGCTATTATAGACAAATAGAATTACAAAAGAATTCACTAAATAGGTTTCAAAATCTTCATTTTGCTTGTAATTCGCCAAATGTTACAATATTATAATATCACTGTTCATTACCTTAAAATTAGCATTATTTCGGAAATATATTAATTAACGAATTCAATTAGTATAAAACTTGATCTGTGGCATGTCAGATGGCAGCCGTGTTTGAGCAACGTGAGCTCCCCGAGAACAGGCTTTTTTTTAAATTTTGGATAATGAGGAGACATTGCTGTCTCGACTTTCTCTATATCATCATTGTTTTCTATAGAAAATATTATTATTCCTAAGAAAACGGTTAGACAGATTTAGATAGATAATTATTTATTGTACTTACACCTATTTATTTCGCAATGCTGCCAGCATGCTGGGCACGCTGCCAACTGGGAGTGGGCTGGAGCATTTGGACTGCCTATGAGTCTGCTATGACTTATAGGTTGTCTAAATGCTTTTATTGTAGTAGCTGTAGTGTTGTATATAGTTCATAGTATTTTGTTTAATAAAGGCATACAGCCTAAAAAAATATATATTGCAAATTACATAGAAATACAAATAATAACATATAAAATATCGTTGTACCTACAGTTAAAATAGTTTTTCTATACAAATGTGTCTAATTATAGCAAATGTCCTCCACGATTTTCAGTAAAACTACATTTTTGACATGACGGTAGCACATTTTACGCCTTGCTAGCTGCCATCCTAAAGTAGAAAATCGAAGAAGCACCTAACGGCAGCTCTCCTTGAGAGCTATTAATTTTACGTTGGCATGACCAAAATCTTCGACCAAATCATCACTTTCCATCATGTGAGATAGTGGTCTAGATTACTGATTATCAGCTAAAAACAGAAAAAACCGTAACCAGATCACGATGCCAGCGACAATAGAGGTGAATAAAATTTGAATATAGGAAAAGCAAAATAAAACAAATTGCTTGGTAAGAATTTTTTTCAGTTTATTTACAATGATGTTTCGTATATCAAAATACAATGTTAACAAAAATCTATCTCGTAATTACATCTAAGTATCCAAATCCTTTTTCCCTGTACTAGTATTAACTGTGTTACAGGGTTTTCTTTCCCATATTCTATTGAAAACTTATAAAATTCATTATTTACTTCACATTGTATTTTATGCTACAGCGAAACATTATATGAAACATTAAGATTACAAACAAACATTATGTTATAAATAGTTTGTCTCTTAAAAATATTTAAATATATGACCCTACGAATATATATGTACGTAACTCTCATACCGTTTTGATTTCGAACTCATCAAGTTCACAATTAACAAAAACGCACAATCTTTCAAATTCAATTCGATTGGTTATTTGATTTGGAGCTAAGAAATGATCGCATCCGATTGGTCGCGTCAAGGTAATTGTTGCGCCGCAAGGTACACTTTATAAACCACGCCCGCCGCGGTAAAGTTTGAAATTTGATGTTTTTGAGCTAGACTTACAATTCTTTACATATTTATTAATTGACTGGATGTCCTTTAGGATAGGTGATACCAAGTACACGAACGTCAAATGTTATACAGGAAAGTATAGGTAGAACAGTTTATATGGGAAAACGAAATTGTTCGTTTTACTATCTTCTTCGCAATTTTTCCATCTTTTCTCATTGTTTAAACTTTTCTTTGACTACGACAAACATTTCAAAAATTCAAAATCATCTGAATCGGCTCAGCCGTTTTCGAGCTTTAGCGAGACAAACGAACATCAACTGATTTTTATATATATGGAGATATTACCATATAAATTGGATTACGTGCATAATTATACTTACCTACGAGTACATACATTATTTCGTGGCATCGTTTCGTGCTTGTGTTGAAAAACCTACAGAGAAGCTACTATCAACCGTTTTGTTCTCATTTCAATGCTTAGGTATACTAATTTGGTAGCAACAATAAAAATGGAGTACCTTACTAAAATAGTAATTTGGTATTGCCGATGCCTTACAGTACGAACAAACGTACTCGGTGTCTGACAAAGGCTTAATAATACAAATCTGGAGCACGCTGACACGTGCCATATATTTTATTCATATCATACTGCAGATTGCGTTCTGTGCACCGATCGATGTTATGAGGTTAGCTTCTGTTCATGTCAATCGAAAATAACCCAAGCTATCAAGTTTACGCATTGTATATATGAGTCTGAGTCACAAGAATATATTGTTTTCGTTTGCATGTTAATAAGAATTGATAACCGCCATGTTTTAGTTGGACTTACATACCGAGGGTTCCGTACGTTCTACACTTATTCAGAATGTAGCATACAATCACTGATATATAATTAATAAATGTCATAGCATAAAATCTTTATTTTTATTATTTTGTTGTTTTATATTAGATATTTTACTATAAACATATCAAATTGACGCTTGAATGTACCTATAATCTATTTCTGTATTTACGCTAGAGCAAAAACAAAAAATATAAGATATTATTATACACGAATCTTGTATGAGGACCTCTTTTTATAGACCAAGCGACCGTGAAGAGTGAGCGGAGCGTCTCCGTTTAAGCATGGGCAAAAATGTTTGCGAATGTTCATCCGGCTATTCTCCGCTACATATCTAAGTAGCATTTATCAACAGATTCTCGTGACAGTTTGTAAGCAGGTTCAAAAATTATATGGATTTTATTATGTTCTTTGAGATTTCGGAAATTTGTTAAAATGGTTGAGATATGGGGTTAGAAATCAGTCGCAAAGTCTTCAACCGTCAGTAGTTTTTAACTTTTTGTTACTATTATTACACTCAACCGGTTACCTTTCCAAAGATACAAGCCCTTTAGAGGTCGGACGGATGGACGTACAGCCGAGGTTTATCAATAGGGTCCCGTTTTCTAGTAGGTAACCTTAAAAATAAGTCTAATATCTCAATATCCGCCCGTATACGAGGAGATCTCCACCGTGGGTCTCTGATCAGCCTTCCCAAGTTCGCCGATATTGTCATCAAGGGTTACCCCTTGCGTTGTTATAAGCTTGCTCATCGGTGGTCAACATAAATTATGCGGCTCATGTCCACATCATTTTAGCTTAATAGGTATGAAAACCTATTATTTTAAAAGAGCATCGATGAATGCTAAGCGAAAACAACTTCTACTCAAATAAAATTTAATGCTTTCATCGATGATCGTATCCTGTATTCAACCTACCAACCTAATAAATAAGTAATAGTCTTCGGCAATTTAGGTAGATGTCGCCGAAGTAAAAAATAGATGCATTAAAAACGAATGAAATAAAACAAGGTTGCAGGTTCAAGTCCCGCTGGAAGGTGAAATAACCAAAAATAAATAACAACAAATATGTCAAAAACATACATTTTCATATTCAAAATCCAATGATTCTTAATAAGCCACCAATCCCCTTATCAATCGCGATGCTAAACCGATCTCTCCAATGAATCAAATATTATACCTAAGTACCTAGTTATCAAGAAGATTTGTCACGACGACGTGAGCCTGCCACCAAGAGAGTTAATGAAAAGCTTAGCCCACACCGGAGTAAGTTCTGCGGTTTCTTGAACCGGCAATATTAAAGTTTTCGTGTAAACTCACCCTTATCGCGGTGGCGTGTCTACAAATTACGTGAGAACGTGCTTAAGCCTAGAAGTTGTGCAGAGTTTTAGATGTATGTACGTAGATAAATATTATATAGGTGTATAGCTGCCAACGCATTGTTCTATGATTTTTAAGAAGGTGAATCTAGCATATCCGATTAATTTGTAACAATTTTTTTTTTTAAATAATAACCTTTATTATGGCATGGTGATAGAATAAACCTGAAGCCCAGCTGGTGTTTTAAATAAGCTCTGTCTATAACAGATGCATTTCGCCACAAGTGTCGAACTGTACTGCGCCCATTATCCTGACTATAAGAGATATCTCAAAACGCATTTTTTTAGTAAGATCACGCCCCATTAATAAAATATATAAGTAAGTACATTATTCTAGTCTAGAGCATGTGACATATACTATGCCTGTAGAAAACACGATTCATTATACAAAATCATGAATACAGCTCTAAAATTTCGCTCAATCAAGTTTTGTGTAATTATTATTTACCAACCATGTGTTATAATATCTGAATAGTTCCATTTTCAAAAAACTCACTTTTATATAAATTTCTTTGAAAAAGCCTGTAATTTCACCGGCTCGCAAACCCTAGACCGGAAGACAGTAATACGAACATTACAGCTTAGCGGTACAAATATGTATGGTGGAATTATTTACCCGGATGAACTCGTTCACAAAGAATTCTACTGCTACTACTGATTTCAAAATCTATAGTAGCAGTAGAACACTTTGTGGTACTGAGGGCCCAGTGGCAATTACTATGCACTGTCTTGTACAAATTACATGCTCCATCGGTAGGACGAAATTACGGGTAATATTACGAAAGCCCGACAGCAAGCCGCAAGCACCTAACGGTGTGTTCTTTCTAGATTGAGCTTACTTACTAGTCGTATCTTTGACGACTATCAGTTATCAGCAATAAAATAACATATTTATAAAGTTTATTTAATAATATTAAAACAAGGTATTCTACACCTTAACTTACATTTCTAGAGAATGAATCAAAAATTAACTTTACGGTGTCAACAAGCCCTTTCATTGGAGGTAATGATGATCATACGAGTATGTCACAAAATGGTGATGGTATATAATTTTCTGTTTTACTTCCCAAATTTACTATAAGACCGTAATTGAGTCACATAATCCTATCATTCTATATAATCATAGAGTCGGAGAAAACATCTGAAAGATAGACATACATGAGGTTGTCCTTATATATGGGTTCCATTTTTCATCAGATGAGTGAAATCCTAAAAATATTGTAAATATGAGCGTTAAAAATTAAAAAGAAAGTGTCCAAGTGAGAGTCGAGCCTCTCTATTTAGAAGTTTTGTTCGCAGGATCAAAACTACAGTATGAATCGGTTGTTTTAGTATTTGCTGATCAAATATATGATGTCTAATATATCGATTTAAAATCTATACTGCTTATTTTTTTTAAGGCCCTCTTCAATAAATTGGTTTAAATTTATAACTTTGACGGTCCCTTATTATCAATAGCCCGAGAGAGTGACACAGTACATTACAGTGTAAAAAAAATGTGCTATCTTCTCAGGAGCCTTTCTGAAATACAATTTAATTTCTGGGAGATGCAATATTCGTCGGATGGACGGACAGGCAGGTAGCGGAGTTTCCTTTCGATACGGAAACCATAAAAGATTTGCATGCTAAAAATAACAAACAATATACGAATATACCTACTTATTCGTGTTTTGATTTTTTCTTTCATTGGTATATCCAATACTTGCCAATGCCCTGTCGTTACTGGTCTAGGAATGTATTCAAAACAACTTAATTATGATTCTGTATAACGTGAGCTTGGAAGCATGTTTTTCTCTTTAATTTTCCTTACTCTATGAAAGTTTTGTTTTACGACCGCCCGCTTTCCTGACCTCAAATCTCTGAGAATTCGGAACTTCGGAACCATAAAGCGGGTGGGTAAGTCTCGAAGAAGTTCTTTTATCTTACACTAGCTTTCCGGGCGCGGCTCCGCCCGCGCGTATGTCTGTTATCGCGCAAAAACATTAACCTCTTTTTTGAGCGCAGTTGGATAAAAACTATCCTATGTTTTTTTCCCGGGTCTCAAAATATTTCCATACCAAATTTCATTCAAATGGTCCAGTAGTTTTGGCGTGAAAGCGTAACAGACAGGCAGACAGACAGACAGACAGACAGAGTTACTTTCGCATTTATATATAATAATATAATATAATATTATTACTGATTATAAAAAGTAAAAATGACTAAAATGGATCAATCCTATAAATACTATTGACTAAGCGACTCCAGGGTTGATGCATTCGGTCGTTACACACTCGTAATTTCGAGGCCTTGGGTTCTTTCCCCGGCTCAAATCGCAACTGACCATCAGTTGGAAGATGTCGCACAGTTCAAAAAAGGAGTCCCTCGCCTTGGTAGAGGGAGCCCTACGTCATCACTTATGACTCCCGCAGGAAGATATGGGGGATGCATTTCTAATCCGGAAACCCACAGGTGGATCCGCAGATTATTCAAGTATCATAAGTTTTCCTACAGAAATTATCATAACAGCTTCAACCTAGAAGTACGTGGTAGAAGGCAAAATGGCACTCTTTAACAACGAACCTAAAATATGTAATATAATATAGGTATATGCATACACTTTCTTTTTTCTTTTTTTTATGCCTGATAGGTTAGCCTTCGACCACTATCTCACCTGATGGTAAGTGATGATGTGGTCGAAGATGTTGTTCAGACTAACCTAGAATTACTGGCTCTCAAGGACAGCTGCCGGAACACACCGTTAAGTGCTTGGCGACAGGTTTTCTACTAGAGGGTGGTAGCTAGCCAGGCGGGCATTCGCTAAATGCCCTACCACCATGCTTATACGACTGCCGTCCTAAGACAACAACCGGGACCGACGTCTTAACGTGCCCTCCGAAGCACGGAAGCGCTCAGTAGTAATGTCACTAGCGGTCACCCATCCAACTCATGACCGAGGCAGACGTTGCTTAGCTTAAGTTGATCGATTCAGAATGGCTAAGCACACTTCGCTACGAGCGCTTCAAAACACTTCTAAGTTTACCCTTTTTGTCATTATGAAATGTGCGGAAATGTTTATATAACATCTTAATTTTTTTGTCATGTATCAGCTCCCTTTATGTTTAACTTCATGCTAAAATATCAATTACGTATACCAATACTGTTGATATTCACAAACATACTCTGAAAAGCAAAGTCACCACAAAGAGTTACTCTTCGTAAAGTCAATAAACCGAGTAGACTGAATCGGCCATCTAGACGACATATTTTTATCCAGCTTTCACTTTCTGAAAACACATAGTTTTATGAGCGTTATGATAGTAAAAAATAATTGTTTTATCACCAGCTTGCCCATTCTCCACCCGTAAAACGGGTCGCTTTATAGACGCCTTTACTCTTATGCATAGCAATAACCTGCGTCTACAGCGTAGGTAATGTCATTTTTCCGGCAGGGGTTTGGTCGTTCGTGTTTTCTACTTATCTTTGATACTACTCTGTATATATGATACATTTGAGCCGTTAACTAGGTAGTAGTAGTTTGTTGGTAGTATTTAGGGACCGCTAGTCGCTTTTCCATTGTGCTTTCGTGCTTTGGAGGGCAGGTAAAGGAGTTCCGGTTGTTGTCTTAGGACGGAAGTCGTTAAAGCATGGCGGTATGTAATTTTGCGAATGCCATAACACCGAAAAGTATATATAAATCAGTCGCCAAGCCCCTAACGGTGTAATAATAACATATATTTATTAAATGTCGTAAGAAAACATTAAATTAATGTTTTAGAAAAACACTTAGTGACAATTCGGCCTGATTCTACCGTTAAGCCGACGTGACGTGATAAACGCTAGCCAGCCAAGCATCATCACTAGATTTGACTCTTGGAGCCTACTATCGAGAATATGGATTTCCTTAATGAATCTATTAATTAACCTATAGGTGCCCTTTGTGAGCCAATCTATCTTTAAAAAATGCAGTGGTCAAATATATGTTAGAGTGTCAAACAATTGTAGTAAGACGTGGTAGCCTTCGTGTTATCTTATCTGTAGTAATACAGTCGCCCCATCACAAATTATAGCACGTCCGTCCGGAGCCCGTCCGCGGCACGTTTTCGGCAACGATACAACTATTGTGTATTCTACGTTACAATGTAATAAAGCAAATCCTTATATATAATATAATACGTTAACTAGACACGTTAAGCAGTAAGTAAGTTTGAGTACATACATACTAAAACAACAAGTTTAGGATGCTCCGAAATTTAACTGACAGTGTCTATGACTTGTCTTTAAAAATATATACTCGTATGTACATAAAAGAAACGTGTATTTCTTATATAATCTTGATATAAGTTATTAGTATAGTATTCCCATGCAAGGCTAGAATTGCAACCCCGTAATCTTCCTGAGAGGACTGTAAGAGGCGACGAAAGGAAAATTCTGAAGAACTGCTATCTTACACTGCGATCCCCAAAACGCCTGCCAATTGTAGAGTAATTGTTTTGTAGTGGACGTTAGGGTTGATGTGATGAATTCAGTACAGACTTAATAAATTAAAATTTATAAAAACTGGCCAAGTGTGAGTTGAACTCATAATATAGACTTACAACAAATATATTGTTTATTGCTACGAAACCCTCAGAGCGCGAGACTTTTTATTTTCTATCCAAATACATTGGTAGTGGTAGAAGCATTGGCTTTTTGCGTATGTTGTATTCTTTACCTTAATTTTGAAGGCCTTGTGTTTGTAAAAACAATTATAATCTATAGGCTTACGACCTTTTTGTCGGAGTTTTTTTTAGGTTTCCTGACAAAATATTTTTAGTAACGGTCTGGATGGTAATTGACTCGCTATTAAATCGGACCAAAACGTGTCTGTCCAAACGTTATTGCCTTCCACCTCGGAAAATAACTACAGGCGTGACAATATATTTTTGTTTTTAATGTATCATTTATTCCGAGTATTTTATTTGCAAAACAACAAAGTAAACAAAATGTACAGAGCATTCCGCATGTTACCATTGCTATTGCAATATGCAAAGGAAAACGCTTTTGCATAATGCTGCTTTTGTCGTACGCCCTACTTTACAGTTTACACACACAAACTTATCGTGTCACACATCCAACAACATGGAAAACGCCTGTACAATTACTAATAGCAGAGCAACAAAAACGCGTTAATTTATTCGAGACTAAAAGGGGACGAAGCGGATGGTAACATTAAAATTTGAACGTTGTCAGGTGCTAAGTCCATAATTTCCCTGGGGGGCAATCCTGGATCGCATTTTAAGGGTATGAATGGCAGGTCTAATTTCTACTGTCGGTAGTCTCCTTTAGACTTAAACGGAACCGTTGTTTGAAAATTGTTTTGACCGTGAAATCTTAGGCAATTTCAAGTTTTGGACTGTTTAATGTTAATGTTCATTTGCAATTTGAGGTGGCATTTTAAACAGGCTGAAATTCAAACGGAGTTTATAGTATTATATTACTAGTATTTGGTTTATACCTACCTATGTCTCTTTTTATGTGTGTGGCAATGAAACGAACTACTTCCTGCGTTTGTCCCACGTGGAAACCGTATACCTGGAAAACTTTTTTTTTTTTGCTTAATAGGTTAGTCTTTGACCACTATCTCACCTGATGGTAAGTGATGATGTGGTCGAAGATGTTGTTCAGGCTAACCTAGAATTTCACAAAAACAAACTACTCAATTTACGAGTATAAGGAGAAAAATATCTTATTCTATGGAATCTATATTTATTCAATTTCAGCGGTTACTGATCACAAACAAGCATATAAGCGTTCACAGTCTTAACCCTTTCATATCAGTATCTAATTCATAATGCTGTACTGTACTGTAACAGCCGGATCGTCCACTGCTGAACACAGCCTCCTCTATTAAGGGCGTGTTTACCATAATCCCCACGCTTGGCAGGCGTCTTGGGGATCGCAGTGTTAGTTGGCAGTTCTTTAGAAGGCGCTGCTGCCCACTTTCCAGTATTTTCTCTTAGTTGCCTCTTACGACGCCCATGGGATGATATGGGGAGGTGCAATTCTAACCCGGCACCCCACGGGTTATAACAAATGTTGTATAATTCATAATAATACAAATTTATTGTCATCTTGTTAATATGTTCACAGCCGATTCGCACCAGTTGGCTTTGAAGTGTAGTGTCGGTGATGATAAGCATCAAAACTTAGAAATTAAACATTTTTGAACATCTCGAATTTATATATTTTATCTTAGCAAATTAACCGTGTTGTCTTGCGTGTTTACTATAAACTGTTTTGTTTTTGTTACAGGTAATTCATTTGACTTCGAGATATCTACATGGATCGATGTGCTGTAATGTAAGAAATGTGGCTACGTCAACACTTCACACGTCAAATTAATCTAACCATAAGGTATCAATCGTACCCTCACCTGTACTGATGTTTATATATTTGGCCAAGCCAAAAACTATCAACTCTAAAACAGAACAAAAGATAATTTTTAACTATTTAATAGCAGCTCTTTCATCTGACATTGTTTATGTCAATATAAATATTGGAACCCCCATTTTGGCCTTATACTCGTATCTGAACAACACTGCAAACAACTCTGTGTTTATACTAGCTATGCTTCTGATCAAATTTAACCACTATTGGTTTAGGCGTTCAAAAGTTGTCGTCCAATAAATACACATACAAATATAAAAATTCTCAGGGTATCTCCCATCTTGTCACCAAAACTTCACTTCGCTGAGTCAATATATGTTAATGTTTTAATTTTTTTTATGTTCTTGTGACGAAACAAGCTAGAGGCCCACCTGATGTTAAGCGGTATATTCTGCCTGTATCAGATGCATTTCGTCATAAGTCACGAATTGCACTGCGTCCGTCACCTTGAGACACCTTGCCTATTTTTTTTTTTATGCAAGTTAGGTTGCCTGTCATTTAATTTCACTCGCTCTCATGGACTGCTGCCGAAACACATTGTTAAGTGCTTGGCGGTCGCTAGCCAGGCGGGCACTCGCAAAATGCCCTTCCACCATGCGGTAAAGCTCAAGCCCGCGGCTACTGTTAAAATTTTAAAACGATTTGTTACGTAACTTTCTTAAATTCAAGAGTAAATATAGGACATTTATTTATAATCACAAGCTTTTAAACTCTAGTCTCTCAAATCTTAAAAATAAATCTCTAAACAATTCGTAAAGAAAATAAGGTTATTTAAAAAAATACCTTTGTTCATAGTAACTCTACGCCCTTATCACGTTAATTACCTGGGGTGCTATTCATTGATTTTTGTAGCTTTGAAGGAGAATTCCTCCTCTGAGGATCTTTTCATCATTTGAATTCTGAAAAAATATACAGGTGAATATTATGTATAGACATACAGATGACAAACAAAAAAATGCTGATAGTTTTCTAATTATTGTTTGATTTATCGGTAAAAATATTTGAAACGCAGCTGTTTTTAAAATAATTTTTAAATTACTCCTCAACGATAATAAATTTTGATGTAGCTTTCGCTAAAATGTGACCATTCATACTCATAACAAATCTGCGATGAAAATTTAAAATTATATGACCACATCCAAGTGAAAATTATGTAAGTATATGAAGCACAAAAGCGCTTCGTAAAAATGTCACTGGCGCCGGTATCACATTTAAGTCATGACGGCATTGGATGTAATCTAACACAGTTAATTGGATAGAAACCTACGAGCTCTTCAAATTTACAATATATAATTTATAACAGAAGACCACAGTTATGTCTCTATGCAGAAGACGATGATCATGGCCTCTTTCTAACTCAACTACGCACCCTGTAAAAATATCATCCTCGATTATGTAAACACGTTCTGTACCAGAACATCTCACAATTCGTCACATTGGACGTCCTGAATCTTCCTTATTCTAGTAGGCGATGATTTTATCCTATTTCCTATACAACTCTACGCAATATAACTAATATAAACTTTGCAGTCCGGACTCAGGCCCCTGGTTCGTTAGACGTAGCAATCCCAATGCAAAACTTTCTCCCTCTGGTGGTGTCCTGACCACAGGTTGTTAACTCGTGTCTGATGTTATTGTATTTGTTACATTGCATTGTTGTTTATTATCTGAAGAAGAAGCAAAGAGGAAATTCCGATTTCCTGCCTACAATGTATAAAGTTATAATCATTTGTGATATCGCTATTTGGATAGGTTTTCCTGAGTTTTGACGATATTTTTTCACATTCAAATATTCGCCGGATCGTCTTAACGATATTTTTTGAAATATTATATATTTAACAAAATTGTTAGTTTCGGCTTATTTCCACTGACGACGTTTATAATGATGATTAACAAAAATACCTAATGTATGTATATATATATATATATATAGTATACGTATATCTTACTGACGTGTCTATACATCTATAGCCAATTATTATGAAATGTTTTCTAAATGAATTGAGAAATGTATATAGTGATAGCCCAGTCATTGCTTTAGCTACAGAGGTCTATCGTTAGAATCCCGCCTAGGCATTGAACTTCGCCACATTTTTTTAATGTTATTGTGACGGAACAAGCTCGATGCCCACCTGATGAGTAAAGCAGACTAACCTCTGCCTATAACAGATGCATTTCGACACAAGTCACGAATTGCACTGCGCCCGTCACCTTGAGACATAGTTGTTAAGTCTCATGTGCCTGTAATTTCTACTGGCTCTCAAGGACTGCCGCAACACACCGTTAGGTGCTTAGCTACAGATTTTCCACTTGAGGGTGGTCGCTTGCCAGGCGGGTATTCGCAAAATGAAGAAAGACTTTTTCAAAACATTTTGCAACATACAGAAATACCTCTTTCACAGTTTTCTACGAGGTCAGTATTTAGATTTTACACAATCATCGACTTTATGGCATATATTTTATTGTGTATGTACTGATTACCTCATTAATTGCTATTTCTCCTATTACTCCCACAGCTACAGGTAGTAGGCAAAGGCTAACCTATGTCCAATATTGAAATATCTGTGTGTACGTGACATCGAAGATACAAAATTCACTGTTACAGTTGTTTGCGTCCCTCCAGAATTCTTGTTATTCTGAAGTAGATGCTTGTTACTAACTTTGTTTCAAGTTTGTCTAAGCAAATGACCATTGAAAAGTTTTGGGTACAGTCGCAAACGAAATTGAATTGATTGTTGTAAGAATTGTGCCTTTTGATCTGTTTCTATAATTAATTTATTTAACAATTTGATCTTTTTTTTACTTTGCGAACAATACGCGTAATTTTATTACAATAATTATACGAAGAACATTGTGATAAGAGAAGACCTTATAATATGTTTGAAGCATGCTCTCAAAGTATATAGACATGGTAAACAAAGTTGGTCTAATTTTGGAGATGATATCCAACAGAACCGGATGAAGCGTGTAGCTTATGAATATGGCACTGTTACAAGTATATATTCTGTTGATGTCGAATATATACAATCAGCTGTGTATGGCTTCCTGCTGATTATGATATATTTTAAACTTTCATAATAGCAGATTATGATACGAGAAACCATTTTCAAGAAAATTTGAGAATTCAATTCCTTAGTTTCCTTAAAGGAACCAGACCTGTCAAAACTCTTATATTCTATTCAGCCCGACAGTCTCTCGATAATACGAGTAGATAAATAGTCTGAGCAGGCAAAAGTTATAACTATCGTAAATTAAATCACAGCGAACCATAGCTTCTATCGCTGCCAGTACGTTGTTAGCGTGCATGAAGGTTCGTTACGCGTCGGAAAGGAAAGTTCGTCCCCGTTCCTACCACAGATTTAATAGCAGTTACTATGTAAGACCGGGGTCGAAAATTTTACAAGAAGCAAGAACTAAGTTCAGCCGTCACGGTCAGGGCATCCGCCGCCAGCACCCCGGAATACAAGGGGTATCTAGTTAACCCGTCTGGCAACTATTTAGTAAGAATAGTTACGTTATAGTTTGGAAGATGTTGTTGGTTTTGAAATGTTGTTTGAGCTTTCCTACGAACATATTTCTGTTTTAATTTTTATTGGCGTAGGTGGCAACTGGCACTTATAAAAACTGGCACGGATGCTAGTTTAGGTCTATTCACATATTTACACAATTATATTTAACATGTCTTAGAGACATTATATTTACGCAATGATACATTTACGAGAGGAAAAATTAATGTCATGTGCGGGAATATTTAAATAATTTTTCGTCTGTTTTGTCAATTTGAAATGTAATCCGCAGAGCATTAGTGATTGCAAAACTAAAAATATTAAAATGCTACATTTTACTTATATGGCATGTTGAATATTTTGTGATTATGATATTTATATCTCAAAATATTCAACATGTCATATAAGTAAAATATAGTATTTTAATATTTTTAGTTTTGCAATCACGCATGCTCTGCGGATTACATTACAAATTGAGTTTAGATTAAAATCTAAACTAGCATTCTTGCCAGTTTTTATAGAGCCAATAATCACCTCGATGAGTTTACTTCCTATAATTTTCCAAATTTAAAAGCTTACAATAAAAGATTAAAGAACTCATATTATCGTATGATTGAAATAAAAAATTAAGCCATTAATTACTGGGTTGTACTAATCAAAAAAACTGATTATGAACTTAGATTTAA
Organism: Plagodis dolabraria; assembly: GCA_963854805.1. Lineage (NCBI taxonomy): Eukaryota > Metazoa > Arthropoda > Insecta > Lepidoptera > Geometridae > Plagodis > Plagodis dolabraria. Next base: position 15,877,370 of record OY978454.1, on the reverse strand, counting down.
ATAAATAACATCATCATCATCATCATCACTTTAACAGGAACGGGTCGATGGTGGCGTAGAATAAGGCTACCGCCATTGGGGGCAATTGCCGTGATCCTGACGCTTGGTAGGCGTCTTGGCGATTCCTGTAGAAGTGGTCTATTCTTCAGAAGGCGCTGCTTTCCTCATTCTAGTATTTTTCCCGTAGTCGCCTCTTACCACACCCATATGAAGTAATGGGGGGATCACATTCTAACCCGGCACCCGAGGGGTAACATAGCAATCTTATTATGTAGGCGCTGAAGGTTAACTATACAATTCAGTTTCATATTTATATGTATGCTAAAATGCATTGATTGAAGTAAAAATGATTGTAAATAATCCCCAGTTCCATTGAACAGTCGATGGCTTTGTCGCCATATCCGCTCATAAATTTACAGTTTTGTTTTCCATTCCCATCGGTAATGGATGATCGATTCTAAAACCGTGGATATTTACTACTTTGCCGCGTTGCTAAGTAGAAAAGAGCCTGGTTATTTTGCGTTATTATAACATAAAATAACACATCTACGCATAAATGTCTCTTCTTCTTAGTACCATTCAGAAAAGTCTTTTCATTTTATGGTACAGTTAATATTTTTAAAGTAAAAAATATGCAGAAACGGTTTTTCTATTTAGTAATAGTCGGTCATACCACATATGCGTTTTGTTTAACAGGGTAATACCAGTTATAGATGCGCCTTTTTTTTACTGATTCCGAATATGTAATTTACTAAATTTTCAGTAAAATATCAGATACGTATTTTCTCCGTGTGATGGTAGTACTCGAACATGACAGTACGATACTATAAAATAATATTTTTTAATCTTTATTTATTTGAATTCGTAGCGACCTAAATATTTAGGTACAATTTGAGAAAATTTATTTAAATTATTTACCTATTTAAATATTAATATACTAAATTTATTAATTACAGAAAATTAACAGCTTCTAATTTCTATTTATTATTTAGAATAAATAGCCACTTCTGCAGTGTGCACTTTTTATTACATATATATCAGAAAGTAGTGTATAAACCACGTAGAAAGTACTGTACTATAACAAACTTAACGATGTATGGCTATACGTCCTCGACAGCTTTGCCTATTCGACTGAAAAATCCACTGACCCGCTTCCGTGGATGAGCCAACGCGCTCGTTCCGAAACTTGGATTAATAACTTCAATTAATAACTTCCCTGTTATAATCAAATCGGAATTCTTTAGATGCAGGGGTCGCCAGTCCTATTGCTTTCAGTTTTTAATTAGTTAAGTCGACGATTGCTGATGGGGAAGGACTTTTGAATTAAAAGTTTCATGGAATATTTGCCTATGAATTTGGAAACTTGGAAAATGGGATGAATATTTGATTTGTAAAGAAATCGTGTTGCTTAGTTTGGGTGTTAAACTGATATCGAGGTTGACTAAGTTGCATTAATTGATTTTTTCTTTTATCCTTTTCCTCTGATTACGATATTGCCGAAACCTTATCAGTACTAATATTATAAATGCGAAAGTAACTCTGTCTGTCTGTCTGTTACGCTTTCACCCAAAACTACTGGACCGATTTGAATGAAATTTGGTATGCAAATAGTTTGAGATAGTTTTTATCCAATTGCGCAAAAAGAGGTTAATGTTTTTGCGTGATAACCGACATACGCGCGGGCGGAGCTGTGGAAAGCTAGTTTATTATACGACTACGCTAAAAAAGGAAATTTATTACAAAATTAAAAATTTACGAGAGGAACAATTTAAGTCATGTGCGGGATACGAACCCGCGTCCATTCACCCTATTAGCCGGGGTATGATCTGAATCGCCCTCTTAATATTTTGTATATTTCAACTGTTTTCTCTGCTCATAATAACATGTTAAGCAACGTTTTCATAGGTACCACAGGATACACGTCTAAATTCTTACAAAATTAACCATATACTTAAAAACTGTCGAATGAGATTCAAACTGTACTTGCATGGGTACACGAGGAAGAAAATATTCTTTGTAAGGGTGGGTCTAAGTTGCGCTCTATGTATAAGGACTAGTATTCTCTGTGGACCAAATACTCGTATAACATTTTTCTTGTACATTGTCAGGAGAACTGTCTACGAGTTTCTCGTAAAACGTAGAATAGTTTTGTTGTTTGGTAACGAAAATGCCATCCCGTTTCCCGCCTTTGTGCGACTGACATTTTAATATGTACTTGTATGAATTTATGTAAAGTTAAAATAAACAAGACCAGACTTTGAAAATGAGGAATGCTATGAATTTATATGTACTAGATTCAGAGCCTAGTCCCAAGTCCCAGTTACGAGATCAAAACTACTGTTACAAAATAAGTAAAAGTTTTGTATGCGAATAACTTTTAGTTATTATTTTCTGTGACATGCCACGAAAATCTTTTTGGTATAAAAAAAATAGACTTAAAGAATCAATGTTTTTTTTTAACAATGCTCTCGTCTGTTGCGGGATTCCAAAATATTGCTCACTACAAACATAGCTATAGCTAAACTAAGTTATAGGTATTGTCGTAACGTGTAGTTCGGGGAGTGAATTAAGCGATACTTACGACGAATATTTATTAAAATAAGGTGTCCTGGATAGTCAGCGGGCAGCATGTGAAGACCTTGTGACCAGGCCGTCTTTGTGCTGATGGTGGCTAGTACCTATTCGAGAGGAATGCTTCGCTAGGGGGCATGGCTGATGGAAACAATCTTTACACTTTACAAAAATATTATTTATTATACCAAAAATTACAATGTCTATCTCTATAGTCCTTTTAAGCCGAGCACTGCTGCTTACTGCTACGCGCGGGGAAAATACGGAAGTTTGTCGCGCACATGGGGGTCTAAATTTGTTTATTTTGGTACCTTAGGTTATGACGAAGGGAGGTCCCGTCCTTTGTACATGCCGTTCGTTGTTTCCCAAAAATATGTTCTCTTTTGCTCCGTTTAATTCCTCATGGATTCGTGTCACCTCGTGGCGGCCATTTTGGTGAGCAGCGTCCGTTCCTCAAAGTTCAGCGAAGGAAGCTGTGTGGTGCCAACGGCACACGTTTCCTCAACGCCTCTTAAATTTTCCTCGTATATTATTTGTATGAAAATTAATCTTCAATATGACTTGACTTGGCACTTAATTTCTGGAACGCGAAATGTGTATACGCACGTACATTCAGTGCAAGAAGTAACGAGGTCTCTCCTTGTCATCGGCGGATGAGGGGTATATATACCAGCTTGCGGGAGGCAGGGTAACACCCGTTAGTTTGATCTTCCTTCTCGCTTGCTCGCATGTGCTACCTCTTTCCTTTTTTCATAACCTCACTTTATTATTGAGTATTCTTTGTAATATTAAATTCTAAAGCCTAATCTGAGTATACAATTCAAAAGAGGAAAATGCCAATACTAATCTATTCAATTTTCATATACAATAGCCCTTGCAATTATGACAATTATCATCATGTGGTCGACCCAGCTTTTCAAATGACTACAACTTTTAAACGAGGATTATTCTTAAATTAATTTATATTGTTACCTGACCAGGAACAGGTGTTAAATATAATTTCATAATGAGCCTGGACGGTAAAAAGGAAATATCTTGAAAACCAGAGACTGTTTCCAAGTTCATTGACAAAACTTGTTATTGTTCTCAAATGGTCAATAATCTGTTAGACATGCAATAATTATATATTAGGGGTAATCATGGGTTATTGAGAGATCGCCTCATGATCTTTTCCAGCTTCCAGAATGCCGGGAAAAGCAGGACTTTATTATTAAACATTTTGATTTTATTATTTACTTTTCGCGAGCAATATATTTTCGAGGCGACTATTCCATCGCATTTTTATCAGGCGCTTGTGGGATCTCAGACCATTCTTCACATTCAAAACGTTAGAATATCTTTGCCGTGACATTCTCTCAATATTTCTAACTAATCAAAACATACCAGGTTTGGTCTTTCATACGTACATTCCGCAAACAAAACATTTAAGAGGCTTCGGTTTATTTATATTTCAATACATCTCCCAGATTTACCTAGGTTTGAGGTGCTATCTAAATAGTATGCTTTGCCCGCCTGTTTATTTAGGCGTTCTCACCACCGATTAGATAATTCTTATTGGAAATATAATGCAATAGGATAATAACACTACAGTATATATAAATAGTCATATCACTTGCGAGTATAATCATATTGGTCGTATTATGTTAAAAAATTTTTGTACACCATAAGTTACCTCTAACACCGTCAAAATATAAAAAAATACATTTGCCCGTAGCTAAATGTGATCAATTCATAAAGCATTAAAAATATTACGATATTGTATACAATATTCTCCGGATCTCACGTATTATGTGATCAAGTACAATAGTTGTACTATTGTATGTTCATGTGTCGTGAGAGAAGTCATATTGTACCGTTGACTCGACCCTGTGTATATATGTATATATATATATATATATACATGTGAAAGGATAGGAAGGTAATAACTTTAAATAATCAACAAATAGCAACTCAACTTGGACATAATATCATTATCAAATCTACTGCACTGTCCTCTGTGATTTTGGACAGTCTGGTTTCAAATTATTACAAATAATATTTTTTATATTCATTCCAAACTTCTTCAAATAAGATAAAATTAAATCTCGAAGGACTTAATATCCTCTTTAATGACGCAGCAAACATTTATAATGGCCAGAGGGCGACAGGGGCAAGTCCTTGAAGACCTCTTGAACCGCGTCTAGGTGGGCCCTTAACAATGCCTACTCAGGCCCTTGACAACTCTGAGCTGTAAAAGCATAGTATTGATGATGGGTCGATGCACCTTTTAGCAGTCATCCCTTATGTTCGTCATAGAACTTTAAGTAATATTACTATTTCTATGAAATAAAATAATTAGTTAACAGTTTTGACTTTGAATGTCTTGGAACGGCATTTCTAGTCTCTTATAATTTTTACCCTAATTGGGAATTTAATGACATAAATATTCAATATGATGTAAAAATATTTCTAGATCTTTTACATTTTAACTCAGAACTTTTTGATACTCCGTTTAGACTAGTAAAATAACGAGATCTTAAATTTAATTTCTAAAATGTAGGGCCGTAAGATATCTTTCATTTGAAAACTTACGGTATTCATAAAAAATTAAGACAAAGTGAAGACATTTATAGGAATGTTGCATGTCGAGTTAAGTAGGCACCTACATAATGGTAATAGTGTTTGATATTTTACAATATACAATACAGACGATTTACACGAGAATAAATACAAAACAAATGACTTACAAAACAGTATTAAAACTAACAAAGGTTGAAAACAGGACCGCAAGAAATACATCTTCCTTGACATCTCATGGGATTTGTACCTCGAAGTGAAGTCAATTGTGTTTGTCGGGATCAGTAACTACACGTTTCATATAGTTTAAAATAAATTATTTGTCTCTATCAGATCAGTGATTTGTAATACGATGAAAATTTATCAATCCTTAAAATATAGATTTTTCGTTGTCTTAAATAATAAACTGATAAATTGATTTAATAGATTTCAAACTTGATTAATCACTTCATCAGGTTGATTTGATTCTTGAGAGCATTGTCATTTATATATTAACTTAGCAAATTCCACACGGGTAAAGTTGCAGACATTAGCAACGACACCAAGTAGACTAATCTCAGTTGTGTTCGTTTCAAATAAGGGTGTGGCAGCTGCCAACAGCCTCATGTACCTCGCACTAGTCTGCTTCACTGCTGTGCCCTTGGGCCATACCGTAAGTTAGTTTGCATTGCATATAATAGAATTAAATTGATGGATCCATGGATTACATTTTAGTACTTTTTAATGTCTATTTGGATACCCACATTACTATTCAGTTTCTGAAACAGCAAACATGTTTTTTTCATAACATAATTTGAAGCATACTAAGCCATTAACATATTCTTTTCACGACTCTTATAATAATTGATTGAGCACAAAAGCTCCTTTATTCTTTATGTCCAAATGGTTAAGGGGCCAAGTACGAAGGACCGGGAAATGCGGGTGCGATTCCCGCTTGAGGTAAAATTATTGCATCCCAGTAAAAGTTTAAATATTCATTCCACAAGTTGCAAAGAGTTTGTCAGTATCCGGAAACATATAAAATCTGCTCCATTGACTTAAATCCCTTATCATAATCTAAATCCACCTTAGCTAGTCGAATAAGACGCCCATAAACAAAACCAATAAACTCAATCAGAAGCTTACTAAAAGATAAGCCGGAGACAATCTCGAAGAAGTTCAAAACAAAACTCTCACAAAGTTACCACTCACAGCAAGCATTGAATAAACTTTATCTACCTTATATACGTAACAACCAGATTGTAAGAATAAGGGAATCGAAACTTTGCGTAGATTTTCAATAAAGTCTCAATAAGAAATATGGGCACAGGGCGTTCGGAACCCTTGCTAATAGAATACTTATCATACTTTGTTATAGTAGGGTCTCAATAGTATAACTACTTTGGTAGTGGTTGAACAATTTGTTTTAAGGATTTGTGATGGTACAATCACGATCCCCACCTGATGTTAAGCGGACTAACCCTTGCCCATAACATGAGCATTTCGTCACAAGTGAAGAACTGCACTGCGCCCATCAGCCTGAGACATTTGCCTGTAATTTTACTGACTCATAAGGACTGCTGACGGAACTCACCGTTGACATATTTTATACTTGAGGGTGGTAGCTTCCCAGGTGAGCATTCGCGAAATACCCTTTCACGATGCGTTAAAGCTCAAACCGGCGCGGGGATTGAACCAAGGACGTGCGGCACGGCAGTCCGTAGTTATTGCCGCTCTGCTATCTTTGCTTCATGAAATTGTGAAAAAGTGCGTGTATGAATAAACTTAAATGTTTTGAAACTGCTATTGCAGAATACAAAAATATAGGTATGTATTCAGTTAGGGCCTAATGTTTAATTTAAGCTATTAAACTTATACCGTGTTTATGTCACACAAGTTCAATTTTCCTTTAGAACCAGTATTGTTACACCTTTGACCACGTCAATCAATCAATAATCAACATCAACTGAAAAGATATGAATGCAAATATAATCATAGAGACGAACCGACTTGTGACACTGGAAAATTTTAAATAACTTGTGAAGGGTCCATGAACACGATATTGAGCTCAAAGTGTGAGTCTGTAATCAGCATGATACAGACTTTAATACTATATTTTCCATTTTTAAGATCCAGTACTAACGGGATTATAAGTATAATAAATATATAATTATAAATATATAATTACTATATTAAGCCTCATTGTCCGTCCGCCCGTCCAAACTACCGGCCTACTAAGCCAGTTAAACTTTCCATGTTAATATGGTGGGACCCTAAAGTTAATAACAAAAAATTAAAAATAAAAAGGGTTCGATATCCTAAGAAACGCTTTTTAAAGTTATTTATTTTTGATCTTCTCTAAAAACGGTTTATAACACATATAAGCGTAGAACTTGGTTCGTTGTAGCTCAAAATGTAACGTATAAAATAAAACCTGCCAAGTGCGTGCTGGGCTCATTTAATACATTGTTCATGAGCTTATAACGACACAGAATACAATTACATTTATCTCACAAAAATTAATTAAAATAATAGTAGCCACTTAAAAGGTTTATTGCATATTAAGTACATATTTCATATTTACTTATTTTCGTCAAAATGAATTATTAATATCAAATAATTACATTAGTATTATAATATGAACTTTATATTCAAATAAATAAATAAATAAGGTCAAATAAAATTTTATTTTACTTTCAAATATAGCGTCATAATTTTATCATTGTTTTAGTTAAACTATGAAAGGTAGAGGTAAGGAGAATCACCTTTGTACATGAAAAAGTGTCCGTTCAAATGCATTGAATTATGGTGGCGCCACATTTGCATCAGGGTATTATTCTGTAAGGTCATATTTACTACATTACCTTGTACTACGCAAGAAGTTGATATTTTCAATAAGTGACTACTTTAGTCGACATGACAATTTTATTTTTTTTAACTCGGCACACTTCAATTCTTTTACAATTGTTACACTCATACCATACCCTTCGTCTACACCAGCGCCATTCTGGGCGGTTTTTGAACTGTTATGTACCCTACAGCTGGACCTACTACCATATGAGATGACTCTCCTTACCTCTACCCTACATAAGGTAAACCTAGTGAAAATAGTCAAAATCACAGAAATCTGTCGAGCTGTCAGGCTTGGCACTTCTGTCCCATTGGTCAATTAGGCTCTCGTAATAGGCAAGTATGACTGTAATGATATCGATAAAGACATCAGTCATTAAATCGCTACTAGAATGAATGCATTAATGTTAAAAGAATGAAACATTTTACACAAATGTATTTACACATTATTTTTATCCGACTTTAAAAAAGGAGGAGTTTCTCATCCGTCTGTATTTTGTTTTATTGTTACCTACCAACTTTGTACTAAACCGATTTTTATGTTCCCTTCTTTATTTGAAAGCTGATACTTGTCGTATAGTCCCATTAAAATTTCATCAAAATCGGTTAAGCCGTTTTTGAGTTACACTCCAATAACTAAAAAATATTTTCCTTTCTTGTTATAGTCGTCGTTGACAGTGAATGACAATCGATCCCGTAAGTAGCAAGAGTCACTAAAAAGAGTGAAAATAAATGTTTAACCAAAAATGGAACCGAGCGACGTCAACACTCAAAAGTATGAAATGACTTGTCGAAATCGGTAACATGCGCACAATATTGTGATAGGTAGGTACTTTTGAACTATCATGATGTCGACTTCAACAAGTAACTTCACAATGAGTATTGAAGTCGATTCCATTTTTTGATTAAACATTTTGTTTGGTACATATTGTGTTAATACGGAACACTCCTACGGAACGTCCTTCTAGTACTTGGCCAGTTCAATTTTTCTGAAATGAACAGTATCATCCCTAAATATCCATGTAATAACCATAACCAATTCGTAACCGTGCCATGTTTTTACGAGGAATTCGCGGTACGCAATATGTTTATTTAATGACATCGTAACTCCTGCGAGGGACGTGATTCCTCATCAAATATTATTATTGCTGTACTCTCTCTAATTAATGGTGAAGTTAATAGTTTATAAACTCAATAATGATGAATCTCGTAATGACACTTTGATGACAAATGCTCTAGTGATTCAAAATACCTTTCACCAGTGATTAGATTTGCGAACATTACTCATTTTAACAACTTTTTGTATACTATAATACGGTAATGCCATAATTTAGTTTAGTATGGTAAATATTTATATGTAGGTACATTTAAATATGCAGATATTTTTATTGTTTATTTTATTAATTGCAATAATAAGCAGTGTTCCTGTAGTTGATTGTCGAAACGAGTTATTTATAAAAACAGTAGGTTTTTCGAACGGAAAATGTAAACAGTGTCTAATGATAAGTGCCGCTAAGTTCCATGTGCTTGTGCATATGTATATATGAAAAAAGATGTATAAATATATTTATATATAAATATACATATACACAATTATACAATAACGCTATCACGCCTGTATATCTCCGAAGGGAAAGACTTAGTAGTATAAATGTTTCGCCAGGAATTTTATCGTGCCGTAAATAAGGAGTGACTCTAAACCAAAGTCAAAAATAGTAACATAATAAAGACTACTACAATCCTAAGAATTACATTAAGAAAAACAGCTAGATTTATCTTAAGAGAACTGTTATATAATATTGCGACCAAATAAACTTGACTGATTGCTTTTGGCATTCATATCAGTAAACATTTATATTAAGAACTAACTGCACTAGTACAAAATTATTCAGAGAAACACAATCAACATGAAACACCAGCACTCGTACACTGGATCGTACCCTACCATAATAAATCGCTATTTAACTCTCAGTGTTCCCGCTTTAATACGAGGACATCGGTATTTCGATAATGTCCCCTTTATCTTCTATATATCTCCCCTCTACGACAGGAATTTTATTTATCTGGGGTGAGCATGCGAAAAAATGCGTAATAATGAGCCGGGAGATCTATTTTTAGAGCATACTGGCATTCTTTTAAGATTTCACAAAATACTACTTTAAGTCTTGTATTTGGATATTTGAATTTGCCTTCTAGTCTTTTTGAAACAACCACCAGATTAACGGGGCAAAGAAAGCATGAATCCTGAGAAATGTGAGTTTGACTTCCAGGTGAGCAAGTGAGGTTCCAGATGAGCAGAAACTCTCAGTAGCAGACTTTAGGCTCACTCCTTATATGGAGCCAGAATATGGTATTTAAGCACACCTGCAATAACTAATGTATGTGTGTTGTGTTATGTATTCTTACGTATCAGTACTATAAACTATCTATACTATATAATATTATAAATGCGAAAGTAACTCTGTCTGTCTTTCTGTTACGCTTTCACGCCAAAACTACTGGACTAATTTGAATGAAATTTGGTATGGAAATAGTTTGAGATCCGGGAAAAAACAGGATATTTTTTATCCAACTGCGCAAAAAGAAGTCTAATGTTTTTGCGCGATAACCGACATACGCACGGGCGGAGCCGCGCCCGGAAAGCTAGTTGTAAATAAATTTGAACCGATCTTCCTCAGGAAACAATTTTGTAAATTTGTGATAAAAAGAATTCAAGTACTAATAAGTTAATCCAAAATCTATGTACCAAATAATTTACCTATGACCAACTCTGTAGATACAATAATGGTCATTATTTCAGTATTCACAGTATTTCAGAAAACCTTCTCCAAGGAACGTATTCATGGGATACCATATTTTTTTAATAAATAATCAAAGCTAACCTTTTAATAAACTACTACATATGAAATCTTTGGCTAGAATAGTATTACTTAATTTTAACCTATTAACATACATTTACAATTCCGCTATGCTCATATTATAATCACATCTTCTAAGAGTGATTAAAAAGGATTACGTATATCCAATTGCCATTTTATGGTTACAAAGTATTACACTGAAATAAACTAAAGGATTAACAACAAAATTATCCTAATCTATTCGCCGTAGTTACACTTCTTACATAGTTTTGAGGCTAGCTCTCCGAGTACATAACTACAATGGGACTTTTCGAGGTACTTTTGTTGTGTTGACTGATTTTCTGCATTACCGTTAATGCTAACTCTTAAGTCTAATAACTATGGTAAATATTTATACGATCAAGAGAAGTGGATACAACAACTTTATTCAAACAGAAATGTGGTGTTTGTGGTTGTTTTGATTCTAATAATATAATTATGTTACGAGTATATTGTATAGGTCTACTATAAATTTTTTTTTGATAAGGGTTGAAGTAATAGCTTTGTTTAGAACCATATAAGGAAACCAAAATACCATACAATATTTTTTTGAAGATACTTGCGTCTATTGTGGGAAAACATAATAACCAGTTTTGTCTCTATATATATATTTTACATTATGTAGTATATATACATTCGTTGTTTAGTTAATTACAATTTATTTTTTAGAGTTTGTTTTCTTCGTAACTACATTTAGGCTTGTATTCCCCGACACTTACTCTTTAAAATATCTTAACTGAAATGCGACACAAATATTAGCCTTGTTCCAACATCGTCGACCTCGAGTATAAATTCGAGACGTCAGCAGAAGTCATAAAAACAAATCGATAACATGAATTTAACCCTCCATTGGAGTCCCCGCACCATTTTCCGCGTTTTGATTTTTCGCTGATTAGGGATGTACAATACAAGAAAAGATCAATATGATTTTAAATTTCTGTACCTATAACATTTTGAGTTTATTGTGTAGAACGTAGCATATATTCAAAACATTTTTAGTGCCGCATTAGTCATAACAATGCGAAAGGGTCTTACATAAATTAGTTACAAAGGCCTTCTTATACTCGTATATTAATGTGCACATTTTAAACCTCTTACTTAAAAGAATAATGTTTCATGGTAATCCCCGGTAGTCAAGTCTAGAATGGAAGTTTGTGGCAAAATTGTTGCAATTTTAAACATGCCCAGCTGTGTATTTGCGGAATACTTCTTATATTGTATTTATATTTTGGCTGTCTGAATTTTAATAAATATCTAGCTCTAGATGAACGTAGTATTAGACCTACCGAAGCAAACGTAGTGGCTGGTGGGATATTTCATTTCCTATATTTTGACTGTAGCTTTCAAATAGAATCAAAGCTTTTTTGCCAGAAGTTTAAAAATATCACAATATTTTACAGCGGGCGTATGCGCCTAAAATAATCATTGAGTACCTTCTTATGATTTCACAAAGTTATCATTCCTCTTAGTTTTGGGCCTACCAACATCAAGAATATTGTAATAGTCGCTGTTAGTTGAAGAATGTTTGACTATATAGTAGTCGTTTATTGTAACTTACAAAGAGAGATGCATTAGTACGCTAGTGGTCGTCTTCTTAGTCATAACGATGATACAATAAATGGGAGTCGATAAACTGAGATAATTGTGTAAAAAGTATCGATAGTTTATAACTATCTACAACCACATCACTACCTACCCTTGATTGGGTTTAAAATGCCCTCCCGCTATGTTGATAGAGGACAACGGAATAAAAGCTCTTTTGGACCCCTATTAATATGAAACGGATATTGATAGTAATATTATGTAAGCGTTTAGTGGTATTTAGAATGGGATAGTATATTGCTGTTGTTTACTTTATAAATTTAATGCGGATTTTTCCTAAAAAATAGGCTTTAGAGACCATTCACAAATTTATTTTTCAAAACTTAATGAGCTTTCAATGCTAACCACTACATACTACGTGCCATGTAGTGAAAAAATTAAGTCCATTTTCGTTATAAATCATTTCGTCATCTCATACCACCTTTTCACAAAACTATAATGAAAGTAAAATCTAATTGAAATTTTACCAGTAAGTATACCTACAGAAAGATGGTAATTTACCATGATTATTGCTTAATTTTTGTACGAGCGACGTCTATTTGTTAGTCAATCAATGGTCACAAATGACCATCGGGGGTAGGCGTGCAAGGCAGACCCAACCACACCCCAAGCATCATTGAAGGAACATTCAATGATTCAGCCGTGCATCTCGTCGTAGTTGGCAGCTACATACTATACTCGAAAATCTGTGGTTGGCATTGGACAACAGTGGCGGCGCGGGCGGGCAGAGAAACCGTAGTCTTAGCAAGTTTGTTCGCTATAATTTATTCCTGTTTCGGCAGAACTTATAAAATCGTTAAATTATCCATATCAGAAAAAATAATTGGTTATGACCATCGACTGATGAATAATTGGATATCGTCGCTCATACAAAATTAAAGCAAAAGGTATCCTAAATTATCGTATTGTACGAATGTATTAAAAAAATAGATAATAGATTGCAAATACAAAATATTATTTTATTATAAAGTTGGTAGCTGGTAAAATGAAAATAAATGGTAGCAAAATATCCTCTCAAAACTTCTGTATTATGATTATAAGCCTAATCGATTATTTCTAACATTTACTTAATCAAAGCTAGGTATTTCAATATGCTAACTGCAAATTTTATTTTTTCCTTTGAATAAATATTTTGTCTAACCTACAAGCAGTGTCTGAGTTGGGATTACTTACATAATTCGTTTTTTTTATTTTACGACAGTCTTTTTGCCTTAGTAGTTTATAACTTATTATCTTTACGTAAGAACGTATTATCTTAATGTTGTCTTAGGTTTTCGCGATTGTTGCACATAGTAATTAAACAACTTTAAACGGTTTAAATCGCGTATATTTTTCATTATTTTATCCCGACGTTTCAAACACTTTGCAGTGCAAAGTGTATATATACGCGATTTAAACCGTTTAAAGTTGTTTAATTACTACGTATTATCTTATTATATACTTACCATTTTATGACAATTCTGAACTTGCTATTACGGGTCTACTACAAAATAAATTAACAGTTTTGTCATAATCCTTACGTTTGATATTTTTAGAAGTCATAGAAATTAACCTTACGAATAAATATTTATTACTCCTAGGATTAACCAAACCAATTGTACCAACGCGAACGCTCGTCATACTCAACCCAACGTTTTGCAGGCTTGCTCGTCCCGTAAAGTCCGTTTCAAGCGGTCTTTTTAACACGTAGGTATAGTTGAAATGTATTGTGACTTTCCTCCATCGGTATTTCTTCATAGTTACAATATAGGGACTTTTAAAAAGGAAATTAATCGAGTTCTTAAGGATAGGCAATGCAACAATAGTACTAATGGTATTGCAGATTTCCAAGACGGTTTGTCTTGTGTTCCTGTTTGTTACTGTTGTGTTGTTGTTTTGTGTTACAATTAAAATGAGCTGTTATTTATACTCAAAAAAACTTTGCTGCGAATTTCTTAAGTCTATTTGGCGAAACGATGTTTAGACAACTCTGTCTACCTTTTCGGGCATAATCTGTGCCTGATGTTATGTTGAAGAGATATGATGGTCACAGTGATAACGTAATATTTAAAATTAAACTGATATAATATACCTAAGTACATTTGTGAACTATCAGAACGCATACAATACATAGTCAAGTTTCTCATATGGATATCATTTCATTAAACAAAATACTATGAACTATATACAACACTACAGCTACACAATAAAAGCATTTAGACAAATTTTTCATTTCATTACATGTAGGTGCTTTGTATGGTAATAATGTATTTTATTCGCTATTCTCTTGTTATTATTTTATGTAACTGAAAAGTTACAATTAATTTTGTCGAAACACAATGCTTAACGAGTTTCGCTCACGTCGCCGAATTTTCATTCGGCACAACCAAATTTCATTTGAAATATTTTTTTAAGAAATTTCGGTAAGCTTACCGTGTGATTGTCAGAAAGTTGATATGGTCTTTATGTTGAGAGTATTAAGGGTGGGTTTGGAAGTGGATGCTTGAGATGATGCATGTTTTCATTTTCGCGTAGTGACAGCTCGAGGGGACGTATGATGGGCGGTCTCCTCCAAAATCCAATATGACAAATTCGGAAGTACGTGATTGGAATGAATGTTGAAGAAGAATTTATTTTTGCACTGTGGCAACGAATACCGACACCTGGGTCGTATCATGGTTGAATGAATAGATGAATTTCAGATAAGATATTGTAAAATGTGGGTAAATATCAAATCAAGAAGACGGAGTTCGATTAGGGAGAACCGGAAAAATTTGAGTATATTTTGTTAAAACACGTATTTGAACGAATTGATTCAAAATTATTACAAAATTACGGGAGCATAAATTATAGTCATATGCGGAATCCGAACTGGTGCCATCCACCATTATAGCCAGGGCTCTTACCTTTAGGGCAACATGACATATGACCTATGACTCTTATTTATCCTTACGTTCTTAGCTATCGTACGGGGATGGAACGACGTCTATAGTTCAACTTACGTTGTACTATTTTCAAATAAAAAAAAAATTTGCAATTAATAAGAAATTTTTATTTTTTGTAGCTCTGCATACCTGGCGTAAAGTCATTACAATTGCCAGAGAAGATAAATTAAATTTTATACCCAAAACCAGTTTTTCAAAAACCCATTACCAGATAATCCTCTTATCCCAAACACGTATACAAAACCAACAGTCCCTAACTGCTATTTGTTAACACCGCAATAAGAGTATCGGAGGAAGCCCAAATTCCGGAATAAGATAAATATTTGTTCCGAACAAACGAACCGAAAAACCCGAAAAGGCCGTAGAATCGATCGCTAAAAGTAACACTAAAGGCCTAGTGCAATCGCCTCAGGGAAGGTTCTACGGCTTTATACTGCTACCCGTTCCCCCGATTCACCCGATGTATCCGAATGAAAGATTTAGAGGCAATAACGTACGGTGTTAGCAAGGAGATATTTCGTCTTATTGTTCGTGCCATCGGATTAGTCGAAACCGAAGATTGGACGGTGCTATCTGTAGATTGAATTCGTTAGATTCAGTACAATGAAACTGGATACAATCTGTAATTGAATGCCTCGTACTTTATTTACACCTGTACAGTTCATTATTGTATGTATTTGTGTTTCACAAGTATTTGCTATAAAACCACCAAAATTATGACCACACAGTAAGCGTTTCTAAAACTGCAGTAGTAGTTAAAAAAAAAACTGCAAGTGAAAATTAAATCTTCGAAAGTCTCGTTTGAAAAGACGGAGTGGTGAAAGCATTGCTTTAAGATCTCGAGACGCAGTACACGTAATATATACATTTATTGTATTCGATGTCCTGGACCGGGCCGGGAAAGAAATTTTCAGTGGCAGTTTCGAGTAGTGAACTAAGCCTGTAGATGGCAATAAATAGGCTTGCCAACTATTACATGGAATCAAAACATGTTTCGTGTAACGTGTGTAAGACACTTCTGCCGAACCATTCGGAAGACAAAGGCGTAAATATTTGTTTTTTATTTTTTAAAATAATTATTTCATTCTCTTATACCACTTTCACATTCTTTAATTTCCTTGTAAGATTTTGTTATCAAATCATTTCACAAATTTACATGACGTAATGTAATTGTAAACAGCGTTGAATCCCGGCAATGTAGTGATATATCGCCATACTGATGTTGACATATTGCAAGCCGTTTATATTGAGGTAATAAACCACTGGCATCCATCAATAGAGCACGAGAAGAGCCAAATATGTAATAGGAGTAAAGATTTGTTTCATGTTATATATTATTACTTAGGTATGAAAAAGGAAATCAAATAATGTTGTAAAGGTAAACAAAGTGTTAAGGTTTTTTAGAGATCCTACTATAGATTGAGCTGTACTTATATTTTTTTAAATATGAGCCAGGACGTGGGCAGAGTCTTTCACATCACTTACACGTATTTCCAACAGACCTGTTCTACCACGAAGGCGCGTCCCTCTGTAGTAAATGCTAGAGTGTGGGTGGAACACACCGTTGCGTGCCAGGCGGGCATTCTCAAAATGCCCTACCACCAGGTTGTAACGACTGCCGTCCTAATACAACAACCGGGATCTTCGGCTTAAGTAGTAAGAACTTCATAAGCACGGAAGCGCTAAGTAGTAATGCCACTAGCGTTCACCCTTCTAAGTCATGACCACAGCGGACATTGCTTCACTTAGCTGATCGTATGAGAACGGCTAAGCAAACTTCATTACGAGCGCTTCTCTAGATTTTATGACGATGATTACAATTCCTCCTGTGGTACACTACACATCTCTGGCGATTCGTATTTCGTGTATTTTTATTATTAACAAGCATTTCGTATTTCTTATCCTTCTGTAAGTGATTATTTGCTGGCGATCTCAAGTTGTTTCTGCCGAAAAGAATTGCCGCATATTGTGAACCAAAAAATCCCTGTCAATGTCACAAAACGTGTCACAAAATTTGTTTGCAAATAATGTCACAAAACGTGACATTCATAGAGTATAAGTGCAGTCAAGAGAGGTGAACAAGCTGATTCAACGAATTAAATTTAGAAATTTATATTCTATGGAAGATAAAGATTCACTAAAGTTAGTAGAGGTCTTTAATAAAAGAACCGCGCTCGTTCCACGAGAACATTACTATTGTCTACCCTCTTTCATTTCAAACAGCAAATGGAAGAGATTCGACGATAAAATTTAAATAAAGGTCATTCTCGTTTAAAAGTTCAAATCTTGGCGCTTTTCTTGGATCGTGGAATAAGGTTTATTTATAAAAGAAAATGAAATACGACCACTCAGCGGTTCCTTGATTGTTTCGCACTCAATTACTAACATGAAAGGAAAAGTTGTATGAAACAAGCTTTGATAAAAAATAAGTGGTCGGTGTGAATTATCATTTTAAATAATTAATAGTGTTAATTAAGTTATTAATATCATTGCAGATCTTTATTTTTATCGTTTTAACCGTCTTAAAGGGAAGGAGCAACATCTGCAGTTAAACTAAATTGTCATTGAATAGCGTTGCATCTCAGTTATAAAGTATAGTATAGTAGTTATATACAAGTATTGCAATTTATACGGGATCTTTTCTAGATTCCAGACTGCTGCTGAGAACAACTTAATCAGAAAAATTCAATAATTGACCTGGTGATCGAACCCATGACTTCATGATTCTAAAGCAGCGCTTTACACCAGTTTATTAACAAAATCATTATGTATTGATGTTTGGCAACAGAGATGCTTCCACTCAAGTCGCTTCTACTAACTTTCTAGAATGTTCTTGTGCCATGTGAAGTTTTAGCTTTGATTCTACGGTCGCCAGCCTGGTGCTTATACTAGCTATATCGTACCCGATAGAATTGTACCCGTTACCAGTCCATGAATAAGGTCTAATGTGAAGCATCATCCTACTTAGCTCGTATATAACATTTGTTATCACCATATCAAGAAGAAATGTGATTGCAAAATAAGTTAAAGTACTTTTAATAATGTTTAAAATGGCTTTTGTCACCAAATGAAATCCTTACGACTGGTGCATGGCGCGTGACATTAAGATTCATTTACGAAATTACTTAAATATTCCTCAGGCATCCTCTTATAAACACTCATAAACCCTTTTCAATTTCAAGTGAACGCATTTTGACATAAAATTTGTTTGCAAGTAAGCCATGTGCATCATAAATAATGATAATTGAATTACATTAATAAATGGCCTAATTTGGGTGCATTTGATGCTAACAGGCTTAATGAAAAAAACATTAAATTTAATATTATAAAACTAACTACACATATTTTTTTCACCTCAACTGGAAATCGAACTCGCATCTCCAGGTTTTATGTTCTGTTGGCCATCGAGACGATTGAAAATGACAGAAATTTTGTTCTCTAATAATTTATAAATATGTTATTTGCTTAGTTAACATTTTATAATAATAGGAAAAACAATTATGACAAATTGCCAAATTGTTTGTTTATAACTCAAGATTTTTTATAAATTTATTCCAAGTGCTCAATAAGAGTAATATACAAACATGTTTCTATCTGTAAAAAAACCGTTAAAATTAAAAAAAAAAAAATTACGGCATGAATAAAGCTTCATGTTCAATAGATATCACGTAAACATAGATTAAAAAAAAAACTACGAGTTATGATGTAACGTATAAATTCCAAATCAGATAACATCTTCATGAAGTTGAAAAACATCAATAATACTGATTCTGTTCGTATTTTGATTGATATTCGCGGTTTTATGTGTCAATAAATGTCATACTACCTCAATAACGTTTTATATCAGATCACTCAACTGAATTGTAGTAACTGCTGAAATCAGGAAAGTAATTCAATGCTGTTCTTTTCAATGCCACTTTTCCCCCGAAGAGTCATTTAGTTATTCTTTTCTATAAAAACAGTCGCAAATTTGAAACGACACGTCTATGTAATAGTTGCTTAGAGTTAAGATTAAGAGAACTATATATTTTAGTTAAATGAAACTAAGAAAAGATACGTTCACTTTCTAAGTTACGGGATAAAATAACCATACAAAGAGATCTTATGCAAGAGTTGGTTATGAATGACGCAAAATTATTCTTGGAGTCGTCTTGTAAATATTGTGACAATGTGACCCGAAAGATTTTTTCTTTAGAAATGGGTTTTAAAAAATATTGTTTTTATAGCATTTAAAAGATAAAAATGTAGTTGATATGGTTGCAAGAAGGATTGAACTTGGAATGGGCTATTTATTTGATTTAATGTAGGTACCTACTAGGCAACCATAAATCAGCAAGAGGTTTGAAATATAAATATATGATTTTCCATAGCCACCAACATGTCATGTTTGCCGTATTTTCTAAGCAACTGCAGTTGTTGAGCTCAAGCCGTTTCTAACTGCGACAAACTGCGTGAGGGTGAAAATGAAATTAAACTCTGAATGAAAGCCGATCTCACCGTGAGATAAAGGGGCTCTTCTATGAATTATATCCCTTTCTAAGATCTTTTAGGCTCCTGCAGGAGGGTTTTGAACAATAGTGTAATCGTCCAATTAAGTGTTTGTATGAGTACAAGACAAGACGCCTGCAGAATGCTTTCAAGAATGTGAGCGAGCGCGAAATATCACCGGCTTTAAGGCGCAAGGCTCTTGACAACTTTGTTTGAAAAGCGCTGGAGGTGCTCCAATTGTATTGTTTTTTCTTAATGGATGAGAATTTTGACGAAGGGTAAAAGTTTTGTATGTTATTACTTTAATTACTACCAAAATCTTTTTTAGTACAGATTTGTATGGTCACAACAAAAAGGAAAAATGCAATCAAACTATTAGCTGTTCTAGTGTTTGAGCACGATCTCATCTGATGGAAGATTTAGTTATATGAACAGATTTAGTCACATCACAACACATCAGTCAGGATTTACTACTTACTTGAGGGTGATAGCAAGCCGGGCGGTCTGTCTAAAATGCCCTACCAAAATGCAGCTCTTATACGTACCAAAACATTACAGTCTAACAGAAAAATAAATAAGCAGTGAAATTCCTGCGAATTACTGAGTGATTTACTAGTGAAGTATTTTGTAGGTATGTGGACCTATTTACGAGGAGATATCATGTTTTGAAGTAATAATATAAAACGAACTCTTGAAAAAACGCACTGTTTGTACTTCATCTATACCCATTTGCTATGGTTTCTCCAGTTAGATTATTTTATTTTGACCTAGTCATATCAATATAAGATTTGCACTGCAGTATGAAAATACTTTATAACTCCGTTGCTCTTATTCAATGAATTAATTCCGAAATATCAACCTCGGGAACATTTCCGTAGTCACAGTCTAGAATATTCGTATCAAAGTGCCGTAAATTCAGCTCGGTTTATGTTTTGGACGTCCCTGGCTTGAATCGGTCATAATTTCCGATTTTCCGAGCAATTGGGCAAGATCAGCACCTTTTAGATCTATTTGGTGCAATGCTGTTATTATGACAGTAGACGGGAGCTGGAGTTGGGCGTATTATTATAGAACGTAGTTGTGTAAAATGTCCTGCTCTGTTTGGCTCTATGATGGTAGGTGGTAGAATTTTGTTTTGAGTTTCATGATGATAATATCTGTAATGCGATTTATTTAAAAAAATGTAACGGTAAATTTCTTACGATATTCATGTTAATTAATTATTTGATGAATTCTTAATTAACGGATATTAGACTGCTTGGATGGTGTTCAATATAATGCAGTTTAAAAAAGTATATCAACAAATGCAAAACAATATTTAACTAATTAATCATTTCATTTAATTGCAATTAATCGCGCTGATCGATACAATACATGATTGAAATGCTGGCACATATTTGGCTCAACGAATAAGCAATCCTGCGTGGCAATGCTGCCAGCATACTGGGCACGTATCCAACCGGTAGTGGGCTGCTGGAGCATTTGGACTACAGTGAGTCTGCACTGGCTTGTAGGTTGTCTAAATACTTTCATTTTAGCATCTGTAGTATTGCATATAGTTCATAGTATTATGTTAATAAAGGCATACCGCCGCGCCGGTTAAAAAATAAATGATTAGGATTACCCCGTAGGATGCCCGGACAGTACTGCACCCCGGTATCCTGTGGGAGTCGTAAGCGGCAACTAAAGAGAAAATGCCATAACGTGGGCAGCAGCGCCTCCTGCACTGCGATTTCCAAGTCGCCTGCCATGCGTGGGGATTATGGCAATGCTCCTAGGCTGTGTTCAACGACCCGGCTGATACAGTACAGTTAACTGTACTGCTTTCAAATTGGGAAAATTATTTATTGAAAAATGTGTATTGTAGTCTGCCCAGCATATTGGTACAAGTGCCTACAACCTTCATAATGCAATTTTTCAATCGAGTATACAAACAGAATTCAATCAAATACAAATCCAGTTCTTTATTTTATATTATTTTATAAAAGTCCAACAATGGGTACCAAGGACAAGCAGTTACAAGATACAAAACCGTTGAAGTATCGCTGAAGTAGAACATACAATGGTCAAAGGGCCACACACATAGTGCGATAGTTCAACTTCCACTAAAGCAAATGGGAAATAACGAACCTCTAAAATTTAACAGCCTTAAGACCATGCCTACATTATTTTTATAATGTTCAAATACTTAGCATGTCCAAGAGGAGGACACTCATTGAAATGGTAATCTAGTATCCTAAAATGAATTGTAAGCCCAAATACCATTAAAACGACAGCCCGAAATAGATCTCTCTTCACAATGTACTTGAAAACTGACCTCATATCCAGTGGAAAGTGGTGAAGCCAAATAAGAAGTTCAAAATTGTGTCCAATTAATTCATCTATTAGCACCATTATGGCCGATTTCAGTCATTTATGAATGAATTTCTGTTTTTATCGTAATCTATGATTCTTACGGGTATCTTATATAACATGCATGAATTTCGGCATGAAATCTGCTTTGTTTTCTAAATAATGGTCAACAAAAGACACATCTTAAGTCAAGTGTCACCGTTGCCAAAATTCAATTCACCCAGTAATTTACACCATATTTCTGCTACGGACACCAGGCAGTTCTAGTTTCTGTGCCAACGGTGTCTTATATCTTAAGACGATTCGTATTCAAGTCTTGGATGGGAACATCGTAATGTGGCCGACCTATTTGTCAGCTAGGATGTAGTGCGGAATTTGGAAACTAGATTGCTCGTAGTATACTTACTTACCTATATAGATTTAAATAGGATACAGCCAAGAACATGCACGATGCTTCGGGTGGCATGAAAGATTATTTTAATTATAAAAAAACATAATCTATTATCTGGGCGGACAGTGACGAAATCATGTAAACAGATGCTCGAAGATAGAAATAGAAGTATTAGCTCGCATCTTCTTAATTTTAATGAAATTTTACGCTGCCTTGGAAACTACATGCTCAATCGAGATAAGAGGTATTCTTTGTGTTATTCCAGGGCACACAGAATCTACACAAAATCAATTATAACATCTTTGGATATTAAATAATAAGATAACTTACGTACAATAATATAAGTAATAGACCACAGGAACAGAAGACGTATAAAGGCGAAGTTGGTACGTAATAATACTTTTTGCCTGATTCAAAAGATTTTGCGATCAAATCAGGTTAAAATCACAGGGACAGGGAAAATTTGCACTACAAACGGGATTTTTTCGTTTGTTGTGATTTTGTTAGCTTATTCGCCTTGCTTGTACAATATCAGATTAGATTATTCTGGTCGTGTATGTGTAAGTATTCAGTGATTTTCTGTTGAAAAACGACGAAGAGGTAGGTTCAGTGGACAAGTACTAGGTATTAATTTGGTTGTTCAATAGAAATGTAACGTAATGATTATGTTTAGAATTTTGTTATCAGAATCAGATTCAATTGTTTTATTGCTTTCAGTATCTTTTTATCTAGTAAGAATGTGCATCAAGCAACACGAGAAATCATATCATCAATATGCTTGGGCTTAGTATATTTATTTTCTTTTCATTTCATAACATTAAATAAAATAAAATAGGTATATTATTATTATTTGTCTACTAACATTACCATGCTAGGGAATCTGATTCTACACTATCATTATCAAGGGACATATTTTCGATTGGGATGTACTTATGTATGATTTGTTTTAAGGGGGTAATCTCCGAATGTAATAATTACATTTAAAAGAAAAAGTTATCCTAGAAAGCTGCACTGTCCTTAAATATAATGGATTTGTTTTATTTCGACTTATGTTTATTTACATAATAAAAGTATAAGTAAGACAAGTCAGCTGATAAGCTACTGTATCGGCATGCGTTGAACATTGAGGTTTGAGACAAGCATATTATCTAATGTATAGCTATATAGATATAAATATCGTATAGGTCTTTTTTGAGCACCCATTACGACAGGGCTTTAATAAAATAAATATCAGCCAAGTGCGAGTCGGACTCGCGCACGAAGGGTTCGTATTTTAACCTTTTTTTGTTTTAATGTGCCCGAGTCCGACTCGCACTTGGCCAACTTTTTGTATTTGTTGTTATAGCGGCCACAGAAATACATCATCTGTGAAAATTTTAACTTTCTAGCTATCACCGTTCTTGAGATACAGTCTCAGTGACAGACGGACGGACGGACGGATAGACGGACAGCGAAGTCTCAGTAATAGGGTCCCGTTTTTACCCTTTGGGTACGGAACCCTAAAAATAAACTCGTTTGCCATGAGTACCTACTGTCACCATATCTTGTCATTCTTCCCAATTAGGTGTCATAGAAGCGAAAACATTGCGCTAAATGATGCAGCAAGCCAGATTACAGTGTAGTAACTACGCATGCTATTACTTGACCCCCTTGACATTAACTTTGAATATAATAATAATCGATTGGAATCCATTGACGCGGCAACACTATTAGGCCTAGAACTAGATTCGTACCTAAATTGGAAATCGAATAATATTCAAAAAATTAAAACAAAATTATCAAGTTTTGTATAATTATGCACTGAGAAAATGCGTCGAGCTACTGACGCTGACATAGCCTTAACAGCGTACTAAGCATACGCATACTCCTGGTTCAGATATGGAATTAACTCTCGGGAAATGGTGCAATGATGAAAGATCTCTTTATACTTCAAAAAAATAAATGCATCCGTATCCTTGCCAATATCAAAAACCCCAATATTAGCAAACCATACTTTCATAAACCATTTTTTATAAAGTTCAAAATTTTAACTAGCTCGTCCATATACGTACATATTTGAAACTTGTAAATTCGTCAAAAAATACCCCTACTTTTTTAAAAAGGAAACTGATATATCACGGAGGCATCCGACAAGATTTAAACACAATCTAGTAATTACGAAATCTAGAATAAAAATGCATAGTTCCAGCCCAAATTCAATGGCCATTAAAATATTTAATAAATTACCAGTAGGATTAAAAAAAGAAGAAAATGAATATAGGTTTCAAAAAATCCTATTAATAGAAAAATCTTATTATTCTCTTGACGAATTCCTTCAACAATAATGTAGTATATTATTTATCATAAATAGACCGGCCCACTCCTTACCAACATTGCTACACCCAAATAGGGTAATTATGTGATACCTATAAGTTGTGTTTATTTAAGATCTGCATGTAAAACCACATAATTTTGCAATAAATAGTACATATGTGAATACAAAAATAAATAAATAATTTAACTATATCTACTTATGACCTAAAAATATTACACTTAAAAATTCTGAGCTCTGTTTTCTACCAGGAGGCAATCATAAGTAGAAAACAGAGCAATAAATAAATAAATAAGCAATAAATTATTTGATTTGATACGAAACATCGGCTGATGTGAATTCACACAGGATAACAATATATTATAGCCATAATCCCCACGCTTGGCAGGCGTCTTGGGGATCGCAGTTGCTGCTGCTGTCCCCAAGTGTCGCTGGTGCTGCTGCCTACCTTTCCGTATTTTACCTATAGTCGGCTCTTAGCAATGGGTGACATTCTAGCCCGGCGCTCCACGGGTTGCCAGCACCTCACAGGTTTCACAAAATTAAATATAACAGAAAATTGTATTGTTTCAATTAATAACCGATGCTTAGAGGTTAAGAATGACATACACCAAAATTATATAAAATTATTATACAATGAATTGTGTGTCTTTGTTACCTTCAATAAGATTGAGATACCACGATATTAACGAACTATATGCAGGCTGCGGATAGAGGCTAGTGCTCTTTATATAATTAATTTTTTTTCAATGCAACGTATAACATAAATACAAGTAGAATATGATTATTTAAACGAATTTTCATATAGTATTAAATTACTTTTTATCATATTCAATGTATTGAACACTGAATTAGTATACCAGTAGGTTAAGGAAAAAACCTACTTCTCAAAACAATTACAACGTTGTAACTAATAACATTTGAATTGAGGTCAAATGAAAACTATATATTTATAAATGTCGACGTTAAAATTATCCCAGTTTACAAGTTATTATTAATTTCCCTTGGGATAAGCCCTCGTTACTCGTTAACGTAAGTGGTTTAAAGCTGGCAACAAAGCCTAATCGCATTAGTGTGCGCCGTTGTACATAATTTAAATATATTATACTACATCATTACGCCAAAGCTTCTTTTTAATGCTTGTGTTGTAGGAAAATTCCTTTCACCTTATAACGTCGCAAGGGTATTTAATCTAAATTTATTTAATTCTAAATATACCTATTATAAAAAAATAAGTTTATCACTCGAAATCTCTATTAACCCTTATAAAAGTTCTAGAAAATCAAATTCACCATAAATAATAACAATTATACACATTTTACTTTTAATATTTATTTTAAATTAAAACAAATTCACATTTTGCAACTATCATTTTCCTCGCTGGAGTGAAGTGAATAATAGAGTGTTGCGCTCGGCAGCAAAGTTAATTCGCCTCCGCTTGAAACCTTCATTCTGGCAGGATTCTATACTTGAACGCTTTGGTCGTGGTTTAATCGTAGAATTTTTCGCTTCCTCAGGTTTCAGTAAAAGTACTCGTATAACAAATATATTTCTTTTCTAATCCATGCTATCTAATTATATTGCCAAATTGATTCATTTATAGGACCGTAAGCAATATTTACAAATAATGTTATACAGAAATATTGAGTGTCCGCCGCCTCTATCGCTAGCCTATCTTTCCTAGAGTTGGGTACATTGTCTCGCACTTGCATCAATCTATAAAAATCATTGATCAACTTCAAGACTTTTCGAAATTTAAACTTCAAACTGTATCAAAATTTAATGCTCAGTGGTTTAGCAACGATAACACTCTTCGTTACTTCAGAATAACAGTAGACAATAAATTTAAAATACCAAAAATCTTCATCACTCATTACAAAATGTATTTTAACAAAAATTCCATTTATATTTAAAATATCAGAATATAACATAACCCTTCTGTGACATGACCCCTCGTTTGGTAAACGCTCACGATTAAGAAACGTCAGAATTATTAGCAATTTTAATTTGTCTCGAATAAAAAACAGCGTATGACTGAAACTGTGTCTTGTATTAAATATTTTAGTTCAAGACACAGTTTTAGTATATAATTATATACAAAAAAAAGCTTTCATTTATACAGCTTTGATTGTACAAATTATTATAAGTTTCATAAATCTTGAGTCATAGTAGTCTATTAGCTGCATCGCCCAATATTAGACATAAGGTCCCCCTACTAAGGAGGATTTGCCATAATACCCACGCTAGGTAGGTGTATAAGGGATCGCAACGTAAAATGGCAGCTCTTCAGAAGGCGCAGCTGGCCTACCTTCTAGATTTTTTCCCTTCTTCGTCACTTACAATTCCCACGCGACGATATGGAGGGCTGCAATTCTAGCCCAGCACCTCACGCCACGAGAATCATAGTAAGCATTTGGTATTTGTTAGTAAAATTAGTCTTATTAAATTATAATCATTCATTACATTGTTCTTAGGCACGGTATGTCACGCGCAGTTTCTTATTGTATATTTTAAAAGATTAAAAGATTTTATTCTAAAAGATTGGATTTATAGATTGAACACTGAATTATCTTTTTGTGCACTACCTACGTCATTACTACGCACTGAAGTTATAATAAAAAATGAACTTTTTGAATTTATCCTCTCTTACATATAGAATACCTATTAATACACTTTTTTAGGTTCCGTACACGGGACTCTATTACTAAGCTTCCAGAGTCTATTCGTCCGTCCGATCTTAAAATGAAAAAATGTAAACATTGTTGACTTTTTGTGATTTTACTTGCTTCATTTTGACGCACTGTATGTTATAATAAAATATGTGCTTTTGGAATGCATTCTCTCTTACATTTTGTATAGCTGTTCAAACAGTTTTTAGGGTTCTGTAATAGAAAACAGGACCCTATTACTAAGCCTCGACTGTCATAGCCGGCTGAAGTGTTCACAGAGAAAGTATGCATTATATATCCTAATAGCCTAAATAATAAAACAAAAACTTAAAAATAAAAGGGGTTCCCTTACAAAAAATGTTTTATGCATTCTAGTAGGAACAGTAAAACGTACAACTATCAAACTAGTTCTTATTATAGTCCAAAATCGTATACTTAAAACAAAACCGGACAAGTGCGTATCGGACTGCCGATAAATATCTCGAACTAAGTGACGTTTGAAAAAAAAAATTACTATTATCGGTACAATTTGTATTGGTACGCAATCCTCGTTGAGCGTCCATCTGCTCTTGGGGTGTTTGTTATTAAACTTTTTGCTTTAGCGAACTTCATTTGTTTTTTTGTTAATTACAAAGGTTGTTTCTATTTTGCGCCGTTTCATGAGAACATACAACTATAGTATATAGACAAGAGCTCTTTATACAAAGTTAAATATCGCGTTGCTTTGTTCATTTGTTTTTTAACTGTGCAGATTCAAAGCTCTAATCCTTTCTTTTGTCAGAGACTTTAAATTGGTTCATTTTTATGGCAAAATGTAATCTTTGGAGACAGAAGTAAATTTATCAGAGCTTTTTACATTTTGGTCTTGTTCATTCAAGTTAATAAGCTCTTGGTGAAAATAAGTTTTCATGTTCGTTTCCTAGTCGAAGAGTAATATAATTTCACTTCTTATTGAAGCAGTGATGGCCGAGTGGTTATAGCTATGGACTGCCGCGCTGCAGGTCCATGGGTCGATCCCCATCGCTGGCTTGATTTTCACCGAATGGTGGAATAGCATTTAAGTGACGTTTGAAAAAAAAAATTACTATTATCGGTACAATTTGTATTGGTACGCAATCCTCGTTGAGCGTCCATCTGCTCTTGGGGTGTTTGTTATTAAACTTTTTGCTTTAGCGAACTTCATTTGTTTTTTTGTTAATTACAAAGGTTGTTTCTATTTTGCGCCGTTTCATGAGAACATACAACTATAGCATATAGACAAGAGCTCTTTATACAAAGTTAAATATCGCGTTGCTTTGTTCATTTGTTTTTTAACTGTGCAGATTCAAAGCTCTAATCCTTTCTTTTGTCAGAGACTTTAAATTGGTTCATTTTTATGGCAAAATGTAATCTTTGGAGACAGAAGTAAATTTATCAGAGCTTTTTACATTTTGGTCTTGTTCATTCAAGTTAATAAGCTCTTGGTGAAAATAAGTTTTCATGTTCGTTTCCTAGTCGAAGAGTAATATAATTTCACTTCTTATTGAAGCAGTGATGGCCGAGTGGTTATAGCTATGGACTGCCGCGCTGCAGGTCCATGGGTCGATCCCCATCGCTGGCTTGATTTTCACCGAATGGTGGAATAGCATTTTGCGATTGCTCACTTGACTAGACTAGACTTGACTAGACTAGACCCTCAAGAAAAAAGTCTGTCACCAAGCACCCCACAGTGTGTTCCGTCGGCAGTCCTTGAGAGCCAGTAAAATTACAGGCTCATGAGACTTAGCAACTATGTCTCGGGGTGACGGGCGCAGTGCAATTCGTGACTTGCGACGAAATTAATATGTAAGTCCGCTTAACATCATGTGTGTCTCGTGCTAGTTCCGTCACAGTAATATTAAAAAAGCTATAAATATTTTAAATCATCACATTCACATGTGAAGCATATTTGTTTTCGTAATTGATAGACAACGGTCTTACTTCTTACCTGGGGCCTAACTACCGTCTTTGAAAACTGTCTTATTTTAATCTCATCTTGACAATTTTATTTCGCTCCGACAAATATCATTGAAGTTAACTTACATTACAACTTCAACGTGAGAGCGGGTTGCACGCATTGAATCAAGTCATTTGTGCGATAGAGATAGTGCTATATGAACATTATTGTTTCCATGGTCATGGTACGGAACTTAGTATTATTTTTATAAGCTTGAAATAATGACGTTTGCTTTCTGTAATAGTTTTTAAGATGTGGGGGTTAGGTCCTTGTCAGTAAGTGTTGTGGTTAAAGATGCTTGCGTTAAAGTGGTCTGCGAGCTTCAACCGACAACTGGCTTTCAAAGACAGCTTTCATTTTCTATGCTCTACTACCACGCTATTTAAAACGATTTTTTACTGGCGGTATGATTTTATTAACAAAATACTAAGAATCATATACAACACTATAGAAATACAATAAAAGAATTAAGACAACCTATAAGCCATTGCAGACCCACAGGCAGTCCAAATGCTCCAGCCCACTACCGGTTGATAGCGTTCCCAGCATGCTGGCAGCATTGTAGATGTAGGTAAATTAGTAATGCCTTTTAATTCATTTGACATGGAACAAGAATTGGCTTTAACTATTATATTTTTTTTACGCTGTACGATATCCATCATATAACAATATAAATTTGATTCAGTAAAAGATCTGTTTTTTGTTTCATAAGAACAGTTAAACTGTTGTACCATCTGTTAGCTAATTACAAACAACTTCGTACTCAAAATTCGAAACATCATTGTTTTCCGATGGTTACTCCGCTCCTCCTCTCGCATAAATCTTGATTATATGCAAATTTTATTTCATTAAAGCGGTTACTATAAGCAATATTGCCGGGGTGAAATACAGCCGGTCCGCCATTGGATTAACTAATGGCTATTTATCTTGAAAAGATCCCGGTCTGGTCCTCGAAGATGCACCTAAATTATTAATTTGAGTGTTGTAAGATTAAGGA
The DNA here is from genome assembly GCA_963854805.1 of Plagodis dolabraria. Lineage (NCBI taxonomy): Eukaryota > Metazoa > Arthropoda > Insecta > Lepidoptera > Geometridae > Plagodis > Plagodis dolabraria. The sequence goes on along the minus strand of OY978454.1, from coordinate 15,846,808 downwards.
GGATTACGACTAAAAATAAGACTAACACCTACTTGATTCCGATTTTTCATACAAAATCTTTATTCCTAAGTTTATAAACGATCGGAATTTGCATTTTATTTTGCTCCGTATTTCTTACATTTGCATCAGTGACAGTGATAATGATCAAAATATAAGAACATATTTTGTGCAAAGTGATTTTGAGAATCAATATCATAATAATAATAACGACGGGGCAATACTGCCAGCATGCTGGGCTGGGACCGCTGGTAACTGGTAGTGGGCTGGACCATTTGGACTGCTTTTGAATCTACAATGACTTAATAAGTTGTCTAAATGCTTTTATAGCTGTAGTGTTGTATAAAGTTCGTAGTATTTTGTTAATGAAGGCATACCGCCGGTAAATAAAACCATAAATGGTGTTAGATATGTGAAATATCATAATGACTTAATAGGGTATTTGTTTTTTTTCTATGGGTCTTAAAATATTTAATGTTCCGGTTTGGAATGTTTGTGTTACTTTAGATTTGCGCGACTAATTGCAAAAAAGAAAAATGTTTAATGACAATAATGTCCATATACGAGTACAATATGTATTAAAAAGTTTGTCAAGGAAGATATTTTTTGACAATATAGGCAGTAAATTACACACCATTTTGCGGTATTCGTATATATTTCAGAGTTTTATTGTAAAATTCTTTGCGTAGATATTCTCATGATCTCCTATGTATTGCACACAAGTATTACAAATTAAGTTCATGGTATATAGCTAGCCCGCGCTATCGTTCTTGCAAGAATTATGCCATTCCCCGTACATACTCAGTTTATGTGACTTACAATTTAAAATGTTATTATCACACTAATATTACATATGCGGAAGTTTGCGAGTTAGTGAGGATGTGAATGTCTGGGTATGTTTATTACTCCTTCACGCTGTACTGCTGAACCTTTTTACCATTATCTACGTGGGGTGATTCTAGTGGCCCAGTCAGTATTATAAAAAGAAGGTTATGCTCAAAAGTTCTTCAAAAAATTAAAGAGTTTCTAGAATACTTGGCTAGTAAGCAAATGCCATATTGTACCGGCTAGTAAGTTCACGTAATTTAGAAATTGATTCCTCAAAATGTACCCTACCATATATTTACTATCACTTAAGGCAGTGATTTGGTTGAATTAATGTTACGTATATTCCATAAAAAAAATCATTTTTCCATCAAAATATATTTTTGGTATGCAGTCGACACAATGTTTACTTAACTGTCGAAGTCGAGTGAAAAATAAACTTGTTAATGTATCGCTTCGAGCTTTTTAAGTTGAGTCTAGTGCAAAGTTTCGAAACCTCAATATAGACAACTTTACTAATTGCCTTCGGGGGGAACTAATTGCTCTTTTTCATTGAAATTCTGATCGCTGCGTTAAATGTATGCACCTCGCCAAATAGCCAATCAGCTGCCCCGACAAGAACGGAAATCGTATGACAACACACGATATGTGTCATAATCGAAACAATACCTCGCTCCAACCGTATTCATTTCATTTATCTCCCTTATTTGCGTTATTGAATCACGGTGTCGATTATTCCAATCGAAAACTGATAATCGAATAGGGATGTATTAATTCGGGGTTCGATTTTTGAAAGCGGTGATATAAATCGTAAATCGGACGTCATTTTTACGAATTTATTACGTCTGTGTGCGAGAGATACGAGTCCTTTTTGTATATTTAATTGAAAGCGGCTATTTTCGTATGGAAAAAACAATTAATGTGTAAGTAAATATTCAATGGAAAGTTGAAAAGCGATGTGAAGTCTATTTTGATTGTTAAGTGGATATGCAGGTACTAAATATACTTGCAGAGGGAATTTAAGGGGGTGGTAGCTGCGCTCATGCATTTCGTGAATTGTTTAGAAAACAATGAATATGCGAGCACTGCGGTAAATGATAGACCTCAAGGGGCACAGGTAGGTGCGAAGAAAAGCAATTTTCTCAGTTCACACACAAAGGGCTCGCATACTTACTACACCTCTTCCATTCCTGAAGAGCACTGCTCTTTTCGGAATGAGAACGCGACTGTTTATGTTTTCACACAGTGATTAAAGTGAAGTGTCAAAAACAAAATGGCAACACGTTGCCCTGGAGGGGGTATGACGCCCCTAAAGGGGGTGCCGTCATTTTTGCGTCTCTTCAAAATGCGGGGCCGTTATGGCTTTGACGGGGTGTCGATAGTGGTGAACGCTAAAGGCAGCAATTTCGCTTTGTTTTTCCTCTCTCGTTTTAAATTTCAAGAGACTATATCTTTTACGAGTGCTTTGAAACTTAAGTTTTATGGGAAGCGGTGAAAGTTGATGAATAACATCATAATATAATATAGCATTTCTAACTTTGAGTTTTTGCGAGTTATGTGACTTTATGTAATTATCCAAATGAAATTTACTCATATAATTTTTCTCTTCCGGTATTTTTTAAAACACGCTATTTTACTCTGCTTCAGCTAGAATGCTAAAGACGCTGCTGTCTTCTGTTATTTTTTTTTTATTGCCTTTTAGAACTCCCTTGGAAGAGATAGGGGTGATTATTCAAGCACGTCGTGGGCATGAAAAATTAATCTATACAGAGATTATTTAATTAAAATCAACAGCGGGACACGTCATCGTTGAACAAACGCCTCCCACTCTGAGGGGGTTTTCATAATCCCTATGCTTGGCAGGCGTCTTGGGGATCCCAGTGCAGGTGTTAGTTCTTCAGAAAAGGTACCGTGGCCCACCTTCTGGTATTTTCTTGTTGCCGTCTCTGACACGACACCCACAGAAAGCTGTGGGAGGGTACAATTCTAGCCCGACCCTCCACGGGCATATACAATATACACATAATTAAAAACGAATTTTTCCAGTGAACAATATGAAATATCTTTTTAAAGTATGTAATTGGAGATTCGAAAACTCTAAGCTCCCGACAATATTCAAAAGTTATTCATGTTTTTAATGTCAGAAGTAGGATCCGACTTCATTAAAAAAATCAATGGTGCATGCTGCGTACAGAATCGATTGTGCCACTCATCCACAATAATGGTCGCCATCGTCATCGAGGTATGGCATTATCCTTTTTTCAGTTCGATGAGTGTAATTGAAAAACTTCTGAACCGATGTTGATGAAATTTAAATGGGATTAAATATAATGACCAACATAAAATGTTTTGATACCCTTAGTTCTTTTACCAAAAATCGAACACCAAATGTAGTAAATGATCACTAAAGTCATATTTAGATGCGATGACGAGCAAAGCGAGGAGGAGCGTTAGTTTATTTGTGACCACAACAACGCGCGAGCAGATCGAGCGAAGCGAGCGTGCCGCGGCAGCGGCCGGCCATGCGGCAGAAGAATTATAGCAAGATTACTTAAAGAGAACTATGGTTATAATTTTACATTAAAATGCTGTTCTAATTTTGGTGATAATTTACTACTTTTGTCTGTTATATGTTACTATGTCTGGTGGTAAGTTAAACATTAGCCGATTTAAATGTGTAGGATCATACTGGAGGTATACTCTTTCCGAAAAAAGGACCTTCAAATGTGATGACTAGTAAACATCTGTGCGCGGTCATACATTGAAACAAAAATAGATTCAGGCGTTACTTTGCGGAAATCCATATTTAATAATAACAAATATTTTAAAGTATTTTAAGATTTATAATATATATTCTCGATCGTGCGCTCGTAGAGTTCAGATCTCCTGAGGATGCTTCGTGGGGAAGCGAAAGGCGTCGAAAATGCTTCCGGTTTGGCTGCGTGGTGTTTGTGACGGCTTAGCAGGAAAATCAGGCGGAATTGTCACTAGATATATTTTTTAAGTGTTTCATTAATATAATATTTTATGTTTTCTTAAAATACTTTTGAAATATTTCTTATTATTAAAAATATACGCGTCGAACCTTCCTCATTTTAACCGACTACCAAAAAGTAGGTTTTTAGTGCGTTTGTTACGCGCTTACGGCGCTTAAAATGTAGCCAATTAACTGAAATATGTTTTTTTTTTGCCTGATAAGTTAGCCTTTGACCACTATCCTACGTGATGGTAAGTGATGATGTGGTCGATGTTGTTCAGGCTAAACTATAATTTAATGTACCTATTTGGATAATGGATGATTTAATGGTAATTGCAATTCTTGTTGGTGAACAGTATTTAAGGTGCATGAATGATCTTGTAAGCAGTATGTATGACTAAAAAGAGAGAAAGTATATCCAAATGCTCATTACCAGTTGGCAGCGTGCTGGCACTGCTGGCAACATTGTCCGTTAAATTGCAATTCTCATTCGTTGAGCCAAATAGGTGCCAGTATTTTGTACACGCGTCTCGTTGACCAAGCGCACTGATAAGTTTTAAAACTATTAAATAATTAGTGCAAATTGGACGGTGATAATGTGAGGTCAGTGTTTTGAATCAGTATTGTGCGACTTGAAAAAGTTATTTCATAATTTTTAGTGGTGGCTGTTGATTACGTTTTCTTTTTAATATTTTTTCATCTCTTTATAACATAGCGTACGCTATCTGTTAAATTATCTGTTCTTTTGAAGCAGTGATAGCTCAGTGGCTTTGGCTATGGATTGCTGCGAAGCAGGTCCATGGTTCGAATCCAGCCGTGGGCTTGAGCTTCACCGCATGGTGGAAGGGCATTTTGTGAATGCCCGCCTGGCTAGCGACCACCCTCAAGTAGAAAATCTGTCGCCAAGCACCTAACGGTGTGTTCCGGCAGCTGTCCTTGAGAGATTCCAGAGTAATTCTAGGTTAAGCCTTCGACCACATCATCACTTACCATCACGTGAGATTTTGGTCAAAGGCTTACCTATCACCAATAAAAAAAATTTAAAAAAATTAAGAAATCTTAACTCTTATATTTTTTTAAAGTAGGTATTATAATAACAAGGCAAAGGTTTTCCACCGAGAACAAACAGCATCAATGTCAATCAAAGATAGATTCCCCTTTAAATCTGACACAGACAGGAAAAATCCACTTGTTATCGCACTGACGCAGTCTTTTTATTTTAAAAAAGGAACGTCGGGACTTACACTATCGTAAGGGCGCAGAGAAAATCCTCAGAGATTACGCACTGAGTGATTGGTGTTACCAAACTCTTGCGGTAATGTTTGGGTAGCGTTCAGAAGTGAATACTAAAGATGGTGCATCTTATGATTTACCTCAATACGATTTTGTAAGTGAAATCGTCTATATTGTGTACATGATAAGGTCTATTTTAGGTTATTAACGATGGTGAATCTCTCGATGTTGTAGCTAGTATGATGGGAAAAGTTTTCTTATTATTTTTTATTTATTATATTCCCTGCTGCTAGGCGACTTTGAGGTTTAATGCTTTCTAGTATAAAGTGTTATGGGTAGTTATCTTGAGTATTTGGTGTTTTATACTGAAAGTGCCCTTAATACAAAACTGCACAAAAAGGTTGTGTTATGTTTTAAGTGTAATGACTATATGAGATATCGTTAGATTCGTTTCGATAGTGTAAATGACACTGGGTGTGGATCAATTTATTACTACCGAATATGCATTAGAAATCAAAAGTTTCATTAAAATCCGTTTAGTGGTTTTTGCGTGCAAGAGTAACAAACATCCATACATCCTTACAAACTTTCGCGTATATAATATTATTAAGTAGAAAGGAAGTAGGATATTCGCTGATCCGTGGGGTGCCGGGTTAGAAATACATCCCTCCACATCTCTCTCCCGTGTATCGTCAGCCTTTTCACATGGTCTAGGCTGGTAGAGATATCGAGCCGTAGCTCTTGATTTCTGCGGTACCTCATGGGGCAACTACCCCACGGTCGTTCTACACTGCGCAGAATGGCCGCTCTGCGCAGTGTCTGTCTGCACACTTCTTATGCTTTGTCTTGTAGTTTTCGTCCTTACCATATGGTTTGCTTGTTTGATGCTGTTTTGTGTTCTATTGATTGGTTGTTTTGTAAGTTTGCTGTATTCCCCTGTATTTTTATGCACTTGGTAATTCGAACGAAAAAATCAACGCTACGCAACAAAATGACGCGTTAATTCGAACTTATCGGCGTCAAACACGTAAAAAATAAGTCACTTGATCCTCTTATAACCGTGGAGACATCTAAGTACATTGTAGAACAAGTTCAAGCTTATATAATCGTACACGAACCTTTGTTTTGATAATGATTAGTTTGACATATACTTCCGCACGAACTGGTTTGTTTAGTTAAGTTTCAGTTACTCATTTGTACTTATACAGATTAAATAAAAGTTTGTGTTAGCTATGAGTCCTAAAAAGTATAAATGCTCAAATTTCGAACCATTTGATAATTCGTAACTTTCTAAGAGTCCCTCTCTAGTCGACTGTACATACAGTGAATGTGAGGGTGATGAAAATGTATCATATGTGTTACAGAGCAAAATTCAATACCAACCGTAACATATAAATTAAAATGACGTTTAAAAGTGACCTTAGATTGTCTGAATCAAAAGGAATTGCATTGTCTTTTGGAGTCATAGATACGGATACTCATTACCGCGTCTCACGTATCGTTCCGTAGTCAAAAGGCTGTCTAATAATATATAAGGCAATGTTGAGATACACTGTCCTTTTTATTGTTGTTTTGGTCGCTTTGTGTGCTTGTTACAGATAGCTCACAGTCACAGTAATAATATTAAAGAAAAAGGTTGTAAGTGTCTTTGTGTCTTTTGTTGAAGTTTGTTTTGTCATACCTTCACGCTGAACCGTCTAAGCCGATTTGGATGAAACTTAGAATATAAGTAGATAGTTTAGATCCTTGATACTTTTCACCGTCATCATCATCACTTTTCAGCATTATCTATGTGTTAGTGCAGTTAGTATTGCTATATATTCGTATTTTGATGTGACCTACTCGATTTTTTAAGAAATATATGGAAATTGAATTGTGGTTGCGGCCACATAATTTTCTTTTTGAATTTAAAGTAACAAATAAAATTTTACTGTATTTACTGTGTAATAAATTGTAATCAACAATTTATATTTAACAAGTAATTTGCAATGTCTAAATATCCTAAATCATGGGCACGAATTCCTTTTTTTCTTGTACAATAATTTTTCTAATTTCTCATGTAGAAATTGCTTTAGTTTTTCCAGTAAATAAATTATTTATATTAGTTGTAATTATAAAACTTCCGTTGACTATCAAATAATTAAAATAGGCGATCACATTTGCAAATACCAAAAACGAAATACCTCTAAATCATTTCTAGTTGATAGTTTTATTTTTCCTGCGCCGGAAACGAATCCCTGACACCTGATATCGGCGACCGCATCCGGCGCGGCGTGGCGCAGCGCATCCGGTCGTCTCCGATTTGCCCGTTGTTTGTTTAATTCGTAATCAATGTTTATTGTGTTTGTATTGTACGTGTAGAAACATATATATAAGTACAGTTTGGTACGTGTGTAGGAGGTATTAGTATTAGGGTGAGTGGTTATATTGATTTGTTACATAATTAGTTGACGGAGAGAAGTATTTCTGTGGCAAGAGCTTAAAGATGTGTATATTTGTCCAACGGTAACAATGAAAAATAAGTTCTTTTATATTACATTTTTATTTAACAATCTGATCCATCAGATGTGAAATTTTCATGGTAGGTTTAACACACAAAAAAATATTTGATGTTGGTTTTTTAGTATTTTACCATATACCAAAATATATGAAATCCAGCGTGAGATCTCAATTAATTAAACACTGGAAAAAAATAACGTCGATATTCTTCTTAGACGAGTAATACAATTTTTGCTTGTTATAATTACAAAAGGCGAATACAATATCCATTCCGCCAATTTCGCTCGATGAAAGGTACCCTATCCATGGATCATTGTTAAAAATGTCCGGTCACTGACTATAAATATATATAGTACATTTACCCGAGATGAGAATATAATCCGGATTTAGAAACGTACCGCTTTTTGCCGGACGATGTCGTTGGCTGGGTGGAGTCACACTTACAGCGATTATCAAGTAGAACATTAAGTATAACTTTGGAACAAAATTATCATGAATGTGACTTCACCTGTGAAAGATTTCGGTCCTTCAGGAACTACTTGGTGATTTAGAAAAGGTATCATTATATATTGTTTTGGTAAATAATACGGTTATTTTAGTAAAAAACTTGGCGTCCCGAGCTCCCCTTGAGAAAGACCGAATGTGGTTGAAACTATAGTCGGAGCTTTCTGATTTATTCACGTGAGTTATCCCGTATTATTTACTGAATAATGAAAGAAAACCACGTTCGTTGTTAAAATAAAATCATTATATTATGTTCTTATACCTAAGAAATGTATGTGTATGTGTGAGCCTTAACTTATATAAACATTATTAGTAGATACCAAGTTTTATTAAAATGAGTTATATGGCATCAAATTTACACATAGCACTTGAGCATTCTTAATATTGGTATTAAAACAACATGTACCAAGTCTTCTTTAAGCGCCTTCTTAAAAATTATTCACTGAATGATTTACTTACTGTAATTTATAAACAACTAACGGATCGCCCCGGCTTCGGAAAAGCAACAAAAATTCTAACAGAAAATTTAGCTTTTTTGAAAATAGTCTATAGCTATGTTCAATATCTCTCACTTTTCATATTAGTCCTACATTCTTCACGTTGGCGCCACTATGTAGTTTCTTGTGGGGAACATCACCTCGATTTGGTTCTAAATGACATACATGAAATAAGCTGCTAACATTAGTGACAAGTGAATTGCTAAACAAAAACAGCATACGTAATTATCTTTACATGTCTTGTTTGCACGAAAAACTTACAGAAAAGTCTAAAACTACGCGTATAATAATAAAATTAGAAATTAATAGTAATTGAATTTGGTCTAATCTACTTTTTATATGCCTTATGAGGAAATGGAGGTTAATTTTTTAACAACACAGTACATTTTTACAACACATAATATGTGAAGGTAAGCGTACATTTTGTATATGCTTAGTTTTTCCAACAATAGCCTGTCATAACTGATTTATGGCTAGAGTTTTGGCGTAGGCGGCTTTCAAATTTTCGAACAGCAGTGTTATATTGCTCTTAATGCTTATCCGCCCAAAAATAACACTATAGTTAATTCGGAAATTTATTCTTGGACTTCATACGAGTATCGCTTTTCGCTTACAATCGAGACCAAATCTCAGTTATGCTTATAAAAATGCGCATATCATTGGCTAGAGAAAGGACAGTAGCGGGTAAATCTCACGCTTTGTTGCCGCCGACCGTCCTTTGTGGCAGGCATAATAAAGAAATAAAATTTTCGCGTATATAAAGCTGAATTACCCTCTTTTTGATATTAACGCGATTTCCTCTAGCTTTGTGGTAAAGTCTTTCGGATTTCAAATGACGTTTTTGGCTTGTGTAAGGAATTACATAGTGTTTTATATAATGGCTACCTATATTGATTGTATCTATAGTAATTTGACTGGGGAGGCTATTGTAAACTGGCCACAAGGTTAATTCGCCACAGACAAAAAGTACACAGTTTTTTTTATTATATAAATATCGTCACATATCAGTATTATTATTTTGAATTATTGTAAACTTGCCACATTGGGTTTTTCTGTAGAGTCTGCAAAAACATCAAACAATAAATATGATAAATTCAGCGGTTTTTTTATCAATCAACAGCAACCCTAACCCTTTAATGTGAAAAATCTAGACAAATTATAGGTTTCTCCTCAAACAGGGTTATAAATCTTTACAGAGAATGTGCAAAGTTTTATATTCATATTGTGCATGGAGATATAGCATTTTGCGAAAGCCCGCCTAGACTAGATTGCCCTACTCAAGTAGAAAACCTTTTGATTAACCGTGTGTTCCGGCTGATAATTTTGAGAGCTTGTAATCCTAAGTTAGTCTAACCAACATCTTCACCCATATTATTACTTACCATCGGGTGACTTACGGGTCAAAACTATCATCAAAAATAAAATATTATGTTCATTGTGCAATGACATTTTACAGTAACAATGAGTAATTCACAGGAATTATAGACTAGGAGTAGGTACAAACTATGAAACACGATTTGTTTTACTAATTTCTGAGCAAAACAGCAATCAAAATGTTTACTACCTCCTAAACACAACGCTTTACGCATGGCCAAAACCGTCTATGAAAATCACATTATTTTGCCTAAAACCTTTATTGCGCTCAGCCTCAAATCGTTATTTCTCTCTTATAATAAAAGGGCGGTCCACCGCGGAATGTGAAATTGCTATAAAAACAATTAGGAGCTCGATTTTTTCCCAAAACACGTAGCAACGTAATTACTAACAGATGGCGTTGGTCGTTAGGATGGTGGGAGAAGAGAAATATTAGTCATTCATTCATTACGGTAGAGTAGGTAGGTATGAAGTTTCAATTAGGGTCGATCTTCATAATATGAGTTGAGCACCCCATGATGTGTATGTTATATAGTATATATACTTGCAAATGTTGATCCCCTTTAATGAGAGACTCGACTCGACATTCCGACCTGTGCCGCCACGCCGTGCACACCTGTCTACAGCTCCGCCAGTATCTCCCAGTGAGACCGCAATAGTCCCCGCACTATTGCCGTCTCACTCGGGTCATCGTTCCGACGCTAGTTGCAGACCAGTGCCTTGGAATACGCAGTCCTGACGAAGTCTTTGTTTTGTGTGCAGAAGCTGAGCAGCCGCCGAACGCCGAGCAACGCGAGCTACGAGCTCGCCGTGCCGTCGCGCAGAGGCGCTCTAAGACGTCAGGCATTACCACCTACCCAAGTCCCTTGTTTCGGACGAACAACATCATATCGGGCTGGTGGTCTTGTTTTGACCGCACTTTTCGGTGCGCATTTCACCACTTTACTACCCGACACAACATAGTAACAGTCGCGTAACAACACACTTTGTGCTGTTAAGCGACGTCGTTCAGGCGTGGGGTAGCGTCAGCCAAACCCGTCTGAACGATCAAATCCGCCATTTGCTGCGGTCGCAGTGTGACACCCTACGGTGACAACGGCCACTGTTGTTGTTTTGGTTTAACCTTGCACCGTGGCCTTTCCCGCTTCACGGGTCAGCCGAAGCAAGCTGGGCTCCGGAATTCTGGCCTTGGGGTCGCCCCTAGTCAAACCCGGAGTAGCGCTTAGGAGCACCCCTCTCCGCCGAGAAAAAAGCTCGGAGAGGGTACACAACTAGGGCACACCGTAGGTACACACTCCCTCTCACACAGTGAGCTCACAAGGTGTGTGAGGGAATTCAAACCCTGGATAGGGCGTCCTGAGTATTCCCCTCAGGATGCAGTCCCGTCCCTCTAACGGTGAGGTGCAGGTCCTTCAGACCTTCGCCCTCCGCCACCCCGATCTATACGTTGCACATATGCAACTCCTAGAAGAGGAAGAGAATGCCCGCTTCACGGACACTCTCATCGCTCCCTCCGGGACTTCAAACCCGGAGGCCAACGTCCCTCCTCTGACCCGGTCCTTCTCAGAGGACAGTCCGCTTTCGCCCGCTCCGGGCTCAGACAACAGACGCACGGTGGCAGCCCCTCCCCGTGAGAGGTCTCGCTCGCGCTCACCGATCGGGAGGCCAGCGAGCACCCGTCCCTCCATCGCCGTTGTAGAGCCCACTTCGGACTCCGAAGCGGAGATGGAGGTAGATCCGAGTCGCGCCTTACGCACTGACTCGGACTCAGATAACGACGGCTATACCGTCGTAGATAGAAAGCGCAAGCGTGCTCCTAAAGCCGCTAGTTGCGCAACTTCCGCCCCTCCCGCCAAGGCACCCGCTAAGGCCCCCGCCTCCGGCAAGAAGCCGACCCCCGCCCCGCGCCCCGCGTCTCCTCCCTCCGCTCCGGCCACCACTGCCGCGTCCCCTCAGGACGCGAGCGCGCGCCGCGAAAAACCGCCTCCGCCCCTGTTCATTCAGGACAAAACCAAATGGGACATGCTGTCCCGTTTAGTTTCGGATCGTGGGATCCATTATACTAATGCCCGCTCCACGCAGCAGGGCATTAAAGTCCAAGTCTCCTCCATTAGCGACCACAGAGCGCTAACAAAACTCCTCCGCAACGAGAGCATAAGTTTTCACACTTATGCGCTCGAAGAGGAGAAAGTCCTCCGAGTGGTCATCCGCGGTGTGCCCAAGGAGGTACATACCGATTCGGTATGTGCCGACCTGAAGGCACAAGACTTCCCCGTACATGCAGTTCACCGCATGTACAGCGGGAAGGACCGCAGTCCCTACGATCTAGTACTCGTAGTACTAGATCGTACTCCTGAAGGCAAGGCCATTTTTAATTTAAAAAAGGTCTGTGGCCTCTCAGGACTCGATGTCCAAGCCCCATACAAGAATGGGAGTCCCTCGCAGTGCCACAACTGCCAACTATACGGGCACGCCTCCCGATTCTGCTTCGCTCGCGCTAGGTGCGTTAAGTGCCTAGGCGATCACGCGACAGCAGCGTGCACTCGCACCCGGGATTCGCCGGACCCACCCAGCTGTGTGTTATGCGGCGCTCAAGGGCATACCGCGAATTACCGTGGTTGCCCTAAAGCACCACGAGTGAACCACAGGGTGGCAAGGCATAGGCCAACCCGTCCCTCTTACGACCGTTACCAACGGGTAAGCCCCAAACTAACGGTAGTACCTGCCTCACAGGTAATACCCGCGCCGCTCCCAGCCCGTAACGCATGGTCTAAACCACCCAGTATGGTTAAGACCGTCGCTACCGCCCGCGCCCCGGCCCGCGCGCCCGCACCCGCGCCCGCACCCGCACCCGCCCGCGCCGCGGCCCCTGCCCGCGCACCGGCCCCGGCTCGCCCCGCGCTCCCGGCACCCGTCGCCAACACCATTCGCGCGCCTCCCCGCGCCGCTTCCCGGCCACAAGCTCCACCTATGCCATTGATGGCTGCCCCTCTTCAAGAGGCAATCAACCTAGTCAGCGATCTGGCTATGTCGGTTGACATCAATGAGGTACAAGAGCTATTCCACAAGATGCAATACGCTCAATCCCCAGCGGACGTGATCCAATACACATTGGAACACGCGAATTTACTTAGCGCCCTTAAGCGCTTCGTTCCCCAGGCCCCTCCCCAGTACAACCACTATGGGTAGTACAACCGAACGCACGAAACCGTACTCAGTTTCGTTAGCGTCATTTAACGCTGACGGCCTCTTCAGACAACGTGACCTCGTCCACGACTTTTGTTGTACCCACCTTATCGATATCATATGCGTGCAGGAAACCTTTCTAAAACCGGGGAAGGCGAACCCTAGGTTTGCCAATTACAGAACGGTACGTGATGATAGAGTGAACTCCCGTGGGGGAGGCACTCTTATCTATTACAAAAGGTCCCTGCACTGCATTCCCCTACCTACCCCGACTCTTGTTAATATGGAAGCATCTTGTTGCCTCCTAGCTATGACTGGTCATCAACCTATAGTCATAGCATCCTGTTACCAAGCTTGCGCAAAGCCGATCGTCCGAGCTGACTTAGAAGCCCTATTCTCATTAGGAAGCGCCGTCATTCTGATTGGCGACTTCAACAGTAAGCACATCCTATGGAATTGTAACGTCAACAATCCCAGAGGTATTGCACTTGAAAACCTAATCGCAGAACTTAACTTTGACATAATTGCGCCCACTGAGCCCACTCACTACCCTTATATGGCAGACCACCGATCTGACTTGCTTGACATGGCACTATTCAGAGGCGTAACACTCCGGTTACGCTCCATAGAAGTGGTTCACGAGCTTCACTCTGACCACCGACCCATTATACTGCGACTAGGTCCCGACCCAACGACTGACCTCCCCCGCCCCACTAAGACGATAGTGAACTGGAAGCAAGTAGGCGATGCCCTAAAGGCTATCAGTTCACCGGACCTAGACAAGATCCCTGACGACATCCTGACAAAAGATGACGTAACCCTTGCGATCGATTCGTTCACCAATCACCTCTCCACCGTAGTAGGTGCATCCGCAAAGGAGGTCATAGTGCCGGACGACCGGCGCCTTGTCATTCCAGCGGATGTGAGACGATTGGTGACGGAGAGTAAAGCAGTGACCCGACATTACGACTCTTACCCCAGTAAAGAGAACAAAACTAAGAAACGCCACTTTGAACGCATGGTTCAAAGTCGCATGTCTGAGTTGCGTGATCAACAATGGGGCGATAAACTTTCAAACCTCGTGCCAAGCCACCATGCTTACTGGGACTTGGCGCGAGGCTTGAAAGGAAGTAACCATAACGACATGCCTCCCTTATACAGACCAGTCCCACTTGTCCCAGCGTTCTTTGACGAAGACAAAGCTGAGTGCCTAGCTGATAGCCTAGAGGCTCAGTGTTCCCCTAACGTAGATCACGTTGACCAAGCTCACCTCGATTCGGTGGATGCTGAAGTCGAACGTAAAAGCTCTGTGGTCACCTCTGAACTCCCACCAATCACCTTAGCGACTTACGCTGAGGTGGAGAGACTGATCAAGGCCCTCCGACCGCGCAAATCCCCCGGTGCCGATGGCATCTCCAACAGGGTTCTTAAAACCCTCTCTCCTCCTCTCATCCATCTCTTAGTCAGCATCTTCAATGCTGCTATGAGCCACTGCTTATTCCCAGACACCTGGAAATGTGCAAATGTCATTGGCATTCACAAACCAGGCAAAAGCTCATCTGACCCCACCAGTTACCGCCCCATCAGCCTCCTCAGTGCCTTAGGCAAACTTTACGAGCGGTTACTTGCAAACCGTCTCCAGTCCCATGCTAAGGAACACCACCTTATCCCAGATGAGCAGTTTGGCTTCAGACCCGGACACTCATGCGTCCAACAGGTGCACCGCCTCACGGAGCACATCATTGAGGGCTTCAATAAGTACCCCAAACCCCAGACTACGCTAGCAGTCTTCCTCGACGTAGCGAAAGCTTTTGACAAAGTCTGGCACAACGGCTTGATCTACAAGCTATACCAATTTGGCGTGCCAGAACGTCTTGTGCTCATCCTACAAGACTTCCTTAAAGCCAGAAGCTTTCGCTATCGCGTGGAAGGCACCCTCTCCTCCCCCCACCCAGTCAGAGCCGGAGTCCCTCAGGGCTCCGTGCTATCACCTATTCTCTTTGCACTGTATACCAGTGACATCCCACGCTCTCAGCCCAAAATATTCCTAGCCCAATATGCGGATGATACCGCCATTTACACCACTGGGTGGCATATCAACAGACAGTCCTATTTCGTCATGCAACGGGCCATCACCGAGATCGGTGACTGGTTCCGAAAATGGCGCATCGCGGTCAACCCAGCTAAAAGCACAGCTATGTGCTTTACTGAGAAGACACGCTCCCCTTACCCGAAACCGCTTATTTTGTTCGACGAACCCATTCCCTGGGTTCCTAGAACAAAATACCTCGGAGTCACCCTTGATCGTCATCTCACCTTTAACGATCACATAACAACCGTCCGAAACAGAGCGGCCTTCATAATGGGTCGCCTTGGTCCCCTACTTCGCAAAGAGAGTAAAATGTCTCTTAGTAATAAGAAGACACTTTACACTGCCTGCATCCGCCCCATCATGACTTACGCATCAGTAGTGTTTAGTCATGCTAGTGAGGCCCACCTTCATAAACTTCAAGTCATCCAAAACCGTTTTCTTCGTAATGCAACCGGCGCCCCGTGGTATATCCGGAACACCGAGTTGCATTGCGACTTAAACCTTCCCTCTCTAGCGCAGTTCAATAAGGACTGCGCCCGCCGATACTTTGATCGAGCGCCCCACCACCCGAACCCATTGGTTGTCCAGGCATCGAACTACTCGACTGCCTCTTCTATCCCATTTTTCAAACCCCCCCGTCGCCGACCACGGCAGGTATTAGACGACCCGGATGACCCCATCGCAGCCATTACATTGGCAGCTTTAGCGTTATCCGCAAGTCGTCGAGGTAAAATCCCCAGGTGTGAGGTAATCAGAGGTCACACAATCAAACACCGAGCTCGCCGGCGAGCTCGAGGCAAAAACAAGGTCACGATAAATTGCTCTCCAAATAGTCAAAGAGTATTATTCAGTAGGGCCCAATTGTGCAACACTGCAGTTGCACAGAGGCATTTTGCTCCGATCCCCCCCATGTCTCTAGACAGCGAGACAAGCCGAGGTCCGAACCACAGTGGTGCCCTTGAGCTCGCTGTCAACCCCTCCTATAGTAGCGGTACGTTTTCGGCGTCCGCAGGAGACGGAGGTAGAAAGCGCTTTTCGCCTTCTACGCCCGTCTCGGGAGAAGTGCCTTCGGCACTTCTCCCTCCCGGGCTATTGTAGGGCCAGGCCCTCGCCCAAAACCCGGTG
Organism: Plagodis dolabraria; assembly: GCA_963854805.1. Classification (NCBI taxonomy): domain Eukaryota; kingdom Metazoa; phylum Arthropoda; class Insecta; order Lepidoptera; family Geometridae; genus Plagodis; species Plagodis dolabraria. The sequence continues at coordinate 15,830,499 of OY978454.1, read as the reverse complement.
GAGCTGGACGACCGCACAGGCGGTAGCCAGCATCTATGTCCTCCCTAAAAAAAAAAAAAAAAATCCCCTTTAATACCTTCTTCGTCGGTAGTTTCAGAACATTGTTTTCTCGTAGAGTCTATTATGTAGATTCATTTGTTTTATCAACGATTCAGATATAATAAGTGCTTTAGTTATTACAAGTTATATACCTGCAAATGTTGATCTCTGGAATACCTAGTTCATTGGTTGTTTGAAAGGTTCTTTATCGTCGTTTTCTCGTAGAGTCTTATAAGTAGTTTAATTTGTTTGCATTAAGATTCAGATAAACATTGTGCTTCGCTTAATGTGTACTTAATGTGTAAATGTCGATCTCTCGTTCCATGGACCTGGAACCTTCTCCTTAAAGTTCATTGGTACGAGTAGTTTGAAGGATTTTGAACGTAGATTTCTCGTAGGATCTAATATGTAGTTACATTTGTTTGCATAACGATTCAGGTATAAATTGTGCTGTACTTATTCGATACATATGTGTGATATGATTAGAAAGATGACAGATATTGTGACATAATGATGAACATATTCATGTGCGGTATGCCTGGCTAGCTAGCTAGGTATTCACACCCTCAAGTAGAAAATCGATCAAGCATGTTACGGTGAGATAAAACAGCTATTTTAATATTGTCAAGTTTGCAATAACGCCTGCTAGGCGAATTACATTACAAAATTACAAATTTACGAGAGAAAAAATTAAGACAAATGAGAGTGCGGGTTCGAATCCCGCACATGACTATATTTTTTTCTCTCGTAAATTTGTAATTTTGTAATAAAACAGCTATCCTTGAAAACCAGTTCCTTTTCTTGGATAAGCCTGTTAACTAACTACAACCACGTCATCACTTACAATCAGGTGATATTGTGTTCAAAAACTAGCCTATTAGCAATAAAAAAAAAACTCAAATAAAGGAGCAGCACTCGACTGGAACCTTCATTCATAATCATCATCTAGCCTTGCTACATATAAACCTCTTCTAATACTATGAACAGCACCTACTTAGCTCGAACATCGGCTTTCTTCTTTAATAACTGCCAGTTATTTTAGGTACATTCACGCTCCACCGGATAGCAGGGTACTTTCCACAATGTTTCGTTTTCGTCCACGGGGTTAACTCAAGAACGCCTTTACTCCAACGGCCTTAGGTCTGTAGCAGCCAGACCAGCTTATGGCATCTAGCTCGCGTATGTTAAATGATTGACATGTTTAAAATTTTCCGTTTATCTTACCTACTTTAATCTTACACCTATGAGGTCGGTCGACATAAAGGATTATCTAACAACATAAAGGATTACAGCAAAATAGATAAAATGCTATGTTTTTCCCAACAGGAATGAATCGTAGAAAATTGTTTACTTATGGTTTTGTGGTCGGCCGCCTTCCCTCGTTAGAAATGCTTTTGGTGGTAGTTGAATATGTTTTGAAAATGTGAGAGTGAGTCTTCTTGTGGAGAACTTTCCCTTTGTCGCCATTAACGGCATCTCATATGGTCATCATCATTAGGTCCTGGAACAATAGATCAGTCTTTATATTCTAAATCTGGGACCGATACTCATCATACTCATAATTTTGTAAAGCTGAAATAAGCAATTATGAACTTGTGATTATAGTATTATCGCTTAAATATTAATAACAGCTCAGCGTATCTTTTTGATACTTTTAGCGAGTCACGTCAAATCAAGCTGACCAAGCCTAAAGGAAAATAATTAATCTCCCAAAGTTCATTACAGAGCACGATTGTGGCTAAAGGGCGCGCGACGAAATAGAAAGATAAAAGGCTGTTGACTAACGGCTTTGCCTAAGACTGCTGTGTCGTTATTGGTGGTGAGGATTATGTGAATATTGTGTTACGAAATGGCGAATTGTTAGTTTGAACAAGGAACCTTTATTCTAGTTATTTAGTTTTAGCCTCTATATAAGTATACAATTTTACCAATAAAATAAGATAAAGTTAAATTCATATTAAGTACGTCATTACATTACCGATCTCACAGATGGGAGATAAGAGTAGGAAAGATAACAATTTAAAATTTAAAAAAATAAGGTTGATCATCAAAGTTTAACATAGGATTAGCGTATTTTGTAGGATTACCTAGGGTTTTGTCTTATTTTGTTTATTTGATACAATGTTATTTAATTATTTTATTCTTACTTTCGGCTACATGAGACTACTTTCGGATACAGATCTGATAATATAAGCCTCATTTTCTGATATTACATGCATTATTTTTAAATTTATAGGGCCCGTGCTAAGACTACCCTCATTATGAGTTTATATTCTGAAGTGTTGAGACAAACATGTTGCTCACCTGATGATAAGTATCAGGGTTGTTCATCAAAGTACAATCTTGGAACTTAGCACTGGGCCTAGAATGCGTAGGGCCATTGTGATAGGTGCTGCATTTTCAACAACCTGATTTCTCAAAATCTAAACTAATAATGAATACTAGTAAGTTACTAGTTCTTATGTTGAGTGCTGAAAGTAGTTTTTTTATACTAGTACTTATGTATCTCCTTCAAGCTGTAAAGACTTCATATGAATGAATCATGAAATGGGGTTTGTGGTATTTTCATTAGTTTCTCCAAATCCCGGAAGACCGTTTTACGTGATTATGGGGAAACTATGTTTACTGATAATCTATGGAAGTTTTTATCTTGACTTTATTCACTTTAAGATCTAGTACTTGGGAATGCGATATTCAATTTTCCGAATCGTATCACTCAAATAACTTATACTATAACTACGGAATTAAGCATACAGTTTCCTTAGGTCCTGAAACAACAGATAGGATACATTAATTTCAAATGACTAAGTAGTACCTGATGGAGCTTAATAAACCTTATCAGATTCCCTTGAACGAAGTCAAGGGTAGTTGTAGTTCAATAAAAGCAAATAATTTTACCAATGCATCGGTAAAAGGTAAAATGATGAAATTATACCTCCGTGTAAATCAAGCTCGCCAATTCCTTTTATCGAAACGGTGTGATTCCAGCGAACGCAAGGGAATTATAGAGTACCTTCAGTACTCATAGCCCTGGGCTGTTGATGGCCTCGCAAGTCATTGCCCAACGTCCAGTTAATATGAAATAATATACATCGGCAAACAGCGTCTGTGCATAATAAGATCTGTATCTTGTCTGATTCAAATGCTTCCTTTGCCATCAATGTTATTAGGTGCCTCCAAATGATTTGCATACCTTACATTATTTATGTAGGTCGCATAAATTAATACTGTTTGGTATTTTAAAAGCAGTCTTCCAATATTGATTCAGTTCGAGTCTCTGCATTAATTAAAATGAATTTCTAACTTATATGTATCGAATGATGGAATATGTCAATATTTAAGTTTGATAAGCTATTTATTATAATTTTAATGCACTAAGGAAATGTCAATCGATCTTTTTATTTATTTGTTGGATGCTTTAGACGGTGAAAAATGCTTTTTCATTGCAAGATGGTTATTCGGTCTGTACTTGTAGACTCCCAGATATATAAGAATAATAGTTTATTTACTATTTTTTTAAGCATATTGAAACATAGGAATGCTATCTCCCACCTTAGGCAAGCCTGTGTTGCGGGAGGTTGTATTTTTCGTGCTAACTATTCTAGTATTCCTAACAAGAGAATGACGAGCATCGCATGTTCACTTTAGTGTATTTTTACAATAACATTATTAATTTTATTTATACAAATAATAGCAAAAGAGACGCAGGTAGGATGTTCCATACTTCAATTGTACTTATGTATGTATTTCCGGGGGCTACAAAGTGAAAGCTTGTTATTTAAACGTAAATGTTATGTTAAATTGATAAACGTTTATAAAGTGTTAGTTCCACCTATTAATTTCTAACATTTTTAACTCATAGGTACCTGGTTTATATCTTGATATATTGTATACACTGATAATGTACCTACAGAGCTATAAAGAGAGAGTGGAGTTGGTGAGTTCGCTCCACGGGATGAATAGTTTTTATTTTTGGCTGACAAATATATAGTTATGGAATAGTTATACAAATAAACAAATATTATACATACATATTATACATAGGTATAATCTTAGTAGGAGCCTGGAGTCTGAAATAATGATCTGTATTCATTAGTACTTACATTGGCCCAAAACATATCATCAGATACGAAAGCATGAAGATATGTGCACTTGTGCAACTAATTCTACAAAAACGCATTCAAAATACGTTCAATTAAAAAGAAAATATTCAAACACAGAACACGAGTCTACTATTAATGCCTTCGTATTCGATGTCTCCCCCGATTCTTTTCAATAAACTTGAAGCTGAAAGCTTTTCAGAATATTCATGAAATGTCTCCTTCTTTTCAGGTGGGTGAATACGATTGGCTGCGGTGAACAATTTACCGTTTTTCTACATCCAGGTAAAACTTAGTTAAATCAAACTTGGCAGACTTAGTTGAGACAGTTGGATTTTTAATTGAACGCTTGTGGTAAGGACTATTGAAGAAGAATATTTGATTTATTCCAAGTGAGTTGGTGAAACTTCATCTAAGGTAAAAGAAATACAAGCGGAGCTTTAACTTACTGTCGCTTGTGTTTGCATGAATTAAACAGTAAAAGCAAGATTCAAATGTTACCCTGAGACTTATAGTTAATTTTCCTTTTTAGGTGCTCTTAATTTTTGAATTCATTATTTATTTTGAACACGTTTAGTCATATTTTTAATAAATGATAGTAAGTATTTAAACAAATAACAAAATTTAGATTTAAAAGCTTTTCTGTTGGTCAATTGTCAAAACGAATTTTATTTGTATTACTATTCCAATTAGAGAATAAAACTGAAGTTAGATGGTATTAAGAAGTGTAATATTCTATAATCACATGAAATGTTCTTATTATAAATTAATAACTTCGCCATAATCAGACATCAGAACTTTAAACATTGTAATTTTTGTATCAACGCCTGGTACGCTCAAATTTATCGCTTCGCTCCTTTCGTATTCGACATCTGCAACCAAACTGAATTGAACTACAAACAAGACTTTTTTTTATCTCTATACTAGATTACATGACGCAACCTGATAATTGTAACACTGTAATTTTTGCATTAACGCCTGGTAAGCGAATAAACTTACAAAATTACTACGAAAGAAAAAATTTAACCCACGACCATCCGTTTTTATAGCCAGGACATGCTCTTCCAACTGAGCTATAGTAGTGAGTGAGTCATAGCTCAAATTTAGCACTTCGCTGCTTTTGTCTAACCATAGCTTGCTGTCTCATAAATATCAACATTTCCGGGATATTTGAGCTCCTAATGCTTTTCAAATATAGCTATGAATTATATACTCGCACTCGTATTTATTGTTATTTCAGTTTGTACAGAAGCGCTTAAATATTTTTAGGGTTCCGTACGCAAAGGGTAAAAACGGGACCCTATTACTGAGACTTCGCTGTCCGTCCGTCCGTCTATCACCAGGCTGTATCTCAAGAACGGTGATAGCTAGACAGTTGTAATTTTCTGTTGCCGCTATAACAACAAATACAAAAAGTTGGCCAGGTGCGAGTCGGACTCGCGCACGTTAAGACAAAAAAAGGTTAAAATATGAAGTCTAATGTTGTAAGCTAATGGTACGGAACCCTTAGTGCGCGAGTCCGACTCGCACTTGGCCGATTATTTTTATTTGTTAATTTTTGTTCGATGAATAAAAATATCAAAAATATTAACATATATCTGCCGTCTTCTCCGAACCAATTAGACTTATGAAGTTGATGCTTTAATTGAAAAATATATCAAATGTATTGCTACAGTTTTGCTGATACAAAAAGGAGTTTACTGAAACAGTACTCTCTGAATTAAAAGACTTTGTAGACTTTAAGATGTTTTGACGCTTACGATATTTGCTTCCAAGCAACTGCGGGGCTCTTGCGTGGTGCGAAGGAAGAGTCGTTAGTGCCGCTCATGCATTCAAGGTTATTGGCGTGATCCTAAGCCTTAAGATAATTCATATAGAACCAGAACTTCACCCTAACTCGTCAAGCTAACGTAGAAAATGCTTATTGTCCAGTAGAATTAATTTTAAAACAAAGTGACACATACTTCATTATTATTTACATTTTAACGCCCTGCCAAAAATAACCTATAAACGAGAAACGGGTGTACAAAATAAAGGCCGCTGACTCCCAAAATAATCTTTAAGCGGCAAACGATACGACACAAATTCGCTTACGTGTCACAGAGTGTCAATTTCAGAACTGCTTATTTTGGTATACTAACACCTGGTGTCCAAAGTAGGCCTTTACCTTATTAACCTGTGACCCCATTATGGGGCATGTATTTTGTAATTTATGCTTTGTGGTAAGATAAGTTGGGCGGTTCGGATGGACTACTTATATCTAATGTAGGCGGTCAGCTTAATTGGCTTAGGGGTGGATTATATACGAGTATGAGGAATGTAATATACTTAATCAAAAGTCAGCTTGAATCAATACTCTGAGGGTCCGTTTCAGAATGTCATAATAAAGTTTCAGGTTGCTATGCAACACATAAAATAACTTAATGATAGAAATGACAGTGAACATGCAGCGCGTTTCAAGCTTTAACCGATGGATAGGCTAAATCGATGACTGTGAAACGCAAAGATAGTGTTTTGTTTAATAAATATGTTCTGGGTAGTAAAACCGGAACTTACTCGAACATTCTGAAACAGGCCCTAAGTATACAGGAAGATAATATTGTGAGCCTTCAGTTTCTCTATAATCGGATAAATGGTAGTTGATGTTTGCAGTCCACTTGTGATCATAAACACTGAAATGTGTTTAAGATGTTTTTTTATTATTTTGTTAAATAACCTTGCCTTGCATGTAGCCGCTATCTGATAATCAGTAAGTGACTACTTATAGTATGCTTGTATCATAATAGAACCGACAAGCGACAGCCCCAGCTTCGCACGGGTATTTACAAAATATAAAAACAAATACTTTTTTGGAATTATTCTATCACGTATAATGTAAGATTCTAATAGTGAAAGAACTTTTCAAATCGATCCAGTAGTTTTCAAGTTTATTCGTTACATACAAAAGTGCCAATTTAGCAATTATTTAATACTAGCTTTCCGGGCGCGGCTCCGCCCGCGCGTATGTCGGCTATCGCGCAAAAACATTAACCTCTTTTTGCGCAGTTGGATAAAAACTATCCTATGTTTTTTCCCGGGTCTCAAACTATTTCCATACCAAATTTCATTAAAATCGGTCCAGTAGTTTTGGCGTGAAAGCGTTACAGACAGACAGACAGAGTTACATTCGCATTTATAATATTAGTACTGATTTTTAGCTATTAGAAGCAATGATGGCCGAGCGGTTATAGCTATGGACTGCGGTGCCGCAGGTCTCTGGTTTGATCCCCACCGCCAGCATCAGCTTAACGCATGGTGGGAAATCATTTTGCGAATGTCTCTAAGTCTCGGGGTGACGGGCGCAGTGCAGCTCATCACTTATGACAAAATATATCCGTTATAAGCAGAGGTTACCACTTAACATTAGGTGGGCCCCGTGCTTGTTCCGTCACAATCACATTAAAAAAAAGAACAAGAATACAAGTATTTCGAGTTTATAATATTAATTGTAGATGAAGGTACTCACAATTATAAATTGTTAATTATTATTTATAAGGGTTCTTAAATTAATTTTTATTGAATTAGATTTACGAGTATGTATTTGCTAATTTCGTCACTTTTGTTTTTTTATAAATATGGCCATGACTGTACCTTGAATTGAATTTTATTGTAACATGTATTTTGGTAGGGTAGTATTTATAGCTTTGGGATATATGTGTGTATATATTGTATATATACACACATATTCATGTGTATATATTGTATATATACACACATATACATTACATATTGTATAGTATGTATTATTGTGATTGGACCATACGCGTATTCATGAACTTAATATTATTTTCATTTGACTTCATCATATATTACTAATGGGTTATTTTTGGTTTCTGATAAGCGTGATTGGTTTATCCGTATTAATTTAAGTATAAATAAATAAACAGTCAAAGATAATCACAAGTTTGATCAAAAATAAAATCAATCAACAACGCACCTTTAAATTGAATGCGACATATTTTCGGCAAAGGGTGATAGTAAGCCAAGTGGGCATGTAAATTTAATTATCAATGTGTGATGAAGCTTAAACTTTTTATGAAACTCGATCTTACGATCGCTCACTCAATATCCGGCAGTCACTCAGCTCTGTTAAGGAAAAAATGATGTTAGTACGTGGAAGAAAACTCGTGTAATCATAATCTTAGTCGTTTTTAACCATAACTAATCGGGGAAGAAGTAAAAGAATTGTAGTTGACTTTCTTGACAAAACTTTTACTATACTTAATGACCACTACAAATCAATTCAACGACATTTTTAAAACGTGCAGAAGTCACGTTTCGTCCCCTGTCCGTGGGCAGAGGATGACACCCAGGGGACTGACGGTAAGATTAACGTGGCCCGTCTGTCCTCTCTCCTAAATCACATTATGGCCCCTTACTCTTTGTCTAATGCCACCTCGAGACGGACTTGCTTCCGAAGCGGCTGTGATTTTATCCAATGTTTTTAGTTAAATTGTAAGTTGTTTAAAATGAGGGTGTTTTTTTAAAGGAAATGTTGTAAGAGCATCCTCCTTTTACAATCATGGTGATATATTAACATTTTTTCATTCATGGTGATACATTACCTGAAAAATTTTGAAGCGCTCGAAGCGTAGCATGCTTAGTCGGTATTCACCAATCAATTAAGTTGCATTAGAAGTTAAGCAACGTCTACTGCAGTCTTGACTTGGATAGACGACCACTAGCATTAGTACTGAGCACTTCCGTACTTCAGAGGGCACGTTACCCCGTCAGTCCCGATTGTTGTCGTTATATATAGCATGCAGGGTAATTAGACAATGCCAGTTACCACCCTCAAGTAAAAAATCCATAACAAAAGCTAACTTATGAGCTATAAATAAAACCAATAAGATCCAAGGATCATTTCCCGAATTCGACATTGATTTATTATATGTAGTTGAAATGACACAGTTATTGAGTTGTATTGATGAATAAATTTCAAAGGTTGGATTCTGGAACTGTGTCCAGTAGTTGACATTGCTCGTCCCATATGACATTGGATCCAAACATCGTGAAAGTGAAGAAAATCGTACCTGTTTATACATATCTGCATACCCCTTCAAGGATAACTTGGCGTAATGATATGTAAATGTTCAAAAAAAGTATATTATAATATGTTACATAAAAACATATTTACCTGCAAAACACAAGTACGTGCCACTGCAAGTTTTCAGTAAATGTTCGTGACTAAATTGGGTACATATAAATATTAACATTTGTAGTAGTTGTGATGACGTAACACTTTTGAATTAAAGGATGCGTAGTTTGTATAATAAGGTATGTTATACCACTGACTAGTAAGCACTTTTAGAAATAATTTGTAAAGTATATGAGTCGGTAGAGTTAACTTTTAAACCGACTTCCAGAAAAGGAAGAGGTTCTCATTCATCTGTATTTTTTAAATTAAATAGTTGTTTGAGCCTTGCATTTAATTATTGCATGTATATATAAAAAAAAGTGCACACTTATTTATTAACATAACGTGATATAAAATGGCACTTTTTTTTTTTATGCTTGATAGGTTAGCCTTTGACCACTATCTCACCTGATGGTAAGTGATGATGTGGTCGAAGATGTTGTTCAGGCTAACCTAGAATTACTGGCTCTAATAAATAATAAATAAATTTGCACTAATACTGGAAGCAAAAATCTGGCAAAGTGGATGACTTTGTATTGATTTTTTGATTGTAGACAAATCCCTTTGTAGAATTTACGTACGTAGTATCTCTGAGTGCAGTCTGTTGTACCTTGTGTACTATTTCAGTGACGTCATAAAAAGTGCGCCTTCGGCTAGTTTGTACATTTCGGTTCAAAATATCAATGCTTTTTATAAAATGTTAAGTATAATAGTTCAGTGACTTTAAACATGATTCACGTGATCTAATTTCTGCCGGGGTCGTGCCGCGAGCACAAGTACAGCCCGGTCTAGACCTGGCATAAAATCCATAACATTTAACACCTACTTTTCGCCGCTATGCCCCGGCCGGCCCACGATCAAGCCGGAATTAGTTGAACTAAAGTATACAATAATTACGTCCACTAAATAAAGATTTTTCCCACTGATGTTACCAGTATTTTGCAGTATTTATCATTTTGTAATAATCAATCATTACTTGTTGGGTTTCCAAATTGACAGTAACCTGTTGAGAATCAATGATGTTAGTACGAGTACTTTAGAGATTAACAATTCTTGTCAGCAGTAATGTGTTTATTATTACTTTGTAACGCGGTAGAAACATCAAAAACATTAATTTGACACATCCCTAACTTTTCCAATATACACATTTCGGTTGTTTTGCCGCCCCTGATTGCGAAACTTTCACGGTTCGACGGTAAAGCAAAAAACGTCGAGTTATTTTTTTGTAAGGTCGCGTTGAAACTGTTGTAACGAGATATTTATTAGAACGCACGGGGTCATCGGTGTGGGTGGCGAATTTGCCAAATGTTCCTTGCAGAGGGTGATTCATTTTATTTAGTAAAAGTAGTTTTAGATTGAATAGTAGGTACTCAGAACATTTTGTATAGGAAAATGGTGACTTTACGCAAGTAAACGCCTGCAATCTCCGATACAGTCAAAGATTTCTATGATTGTGCCATAATTCAATAAAATGTACATATAATTTCACTTAGCAAAGTTTTCATGCTTTTTAAATTATCCCTTCCGATGCCAAGCTTTTAATTGACATGACCTCAATTCGCCAATATAAACATGGCTGCCAATTTTTTGCAAGATTTATCAACTAAACCTAAATATGGCAACCAATTTCTTCAACAGACGTAATCATTCAATTTCCAAGAAAGTGCATGACTATCATTAAAAATCTATGTAGAACAGGTTAACACATAAATTTTCTGTGTATAAACAACAAAATCCCGCTACTTTTACTTAAAAATTCACCATTTTACTCGCTTCAAAGTGTGCCATGTAACCGCGCGAAACACTCAAGGAAGATCGTTTTGTTTGAGTGAAAATATCGCTAAAATTCCGGTAGATGACAATTGGCTCGCCCCCTTTTATGTGGGATCAAAATATATATGGCAAAGTATCGGTGTTTAGAAACCTATTCCTAACTATACGTAAAATACAGGCATGACGGAAAGTATTAATATAATATTTTTTATGCAGTCGATTAATGGTTTTTCATAAAACAAGCTATTATCATAAATATTATTTATTTTAGAACTGCAACAATTTAAACAGCTCAGTGTCACCTCATTTTGTCGTTATCAATGACAAACTATCAAATATCAAGTATATTTGATGAGAAGTTTTATCGGGGGTATTTTTAAGCCCCCCTGTACATGCTCGGCTGTTGGACGATACGAGGTTGTAATACCACAGTAATATCGTTATTTATTGGATATCGAGGGGGTGGTTTGGTAGTGATCGCCAATATTGTATTGTGGTGACGTTTTACAAAAAATCTCGAAGATAGAAGTAAATTTAAAAGTAAAGGTTGGCTAGAAAAAGAAGGTGCCAGCCAACCTTCGACTCTTGAAGGGTTTCGTTTGAATTTACGAGACCCTTTATTACTAAGCCTGCACAATCTATCTGTCTATCCTACCCCCTCTACCTATAAATACTGTATAAAGGTTCAGTTATAATTTTTGTAATGCTAACTCTAAATTAAAACAATTATAATAAAAAATGGCTAACTACAGTCGAACTCACCTTACCGATCCCAAACTGAATGAAAGATAATATATAATAATGGATATATATATTTTTTTTATTCAGAAATAGACTTGAGTTGAGTTCACAAATAACAACATCATAATCTTAAAGTTATATGAACACCTAAGATATATGTTTAGTTATTGCATAAGATAATATTGTCGAACGGAGTCTTTGGTGCGTCAGGCATATTCGCAATATGTTAGTTTTTCTTTATTTTTGCTCATGGCTATCATAAAACTCAGAAGACGATGCTTCTATCACTAAATCAAACTTCTTCCAACCATTGCAAAATTAGTCTTGTTAGTAGTACAACGTAAGTTGAACTATTACAATCGCTTCATGCCAATACGATGGTTAAAGAACGATAGAAAATAAAGAGATGTAAATCATTGTCATGTTAGTTCAATTGGTCAGAGCATACCCTGGCTAATGTGGTGGATGGGCGCGGGTTCGAATCCCGCACATGTATTACATTTTTAATTTAGTAAATTTGTGATTAATAGCATATATTCTGCTGTGCACATAGCGGATGATACTATAATCCACATATTTGGCACAGCGATAGCTTGTACGAGACTGAAATTGAGTCTGAATCAATCATGTTTAATCAACCTTGCTGCTACCGTTTGTTCTGACGTATCAATTAATAATGCTTACCTGCACCAATAACTAAGTCATTAATTTATTTTGCTCTAGTTACGGTGTTGGAAAACATCGATGTAGACCATCACGTACTTAATGTACAAAACTTAGCGATTATGAACCAAATGTTGTAGGATGATAGGACATTGATCATAGTTTAAATCAAATCATCCAAGAGCGAGTTGGACTCCCATAAAGGTAATTGTGTGCGGTTTTATAATAAAATTCCCGAACATATTACAATGCTCACAGAAGGAAAATTCAAATTGTACGTGAAAAACATTTGATTAAGAAATCCTACTACACAGTTTGTGATTACTTAAACGACAAATATGCTTGGAAAATTCCACCTCTGCCAAGCCATCACATGTCTCCTACGTAATTTAAACAACTATTGTAATAATTGTATTATATTGTTTATAACACATTGTAAAAAGACGTTTAAAAGAATGGCCCCGAGTTTCTTGCCCGTTCTTCTCGCAGTGGCTCTATAATTTTTTGCTGCACGTGCTGAACGTGGCAGTACAGTGTAGAATATTTCAATATTAAAATTTTTAATTGACCTTAATAAGAGCGTCGTAGAATAAAAAGAAAAAATGATTTTGAATTTTGAATAACGAGGTTCCGTACCAAACCAACACAGAATTTACCAAATTATAGTTTTTTTTATATGGTCAAGTTTTTTAGCGCAGTCCCACCTGCACTTGGCTGGTTTCTAGGATTTGGTGTTACCTGACATGTTAAATATTGGACTCTATAACATGGTCAGTTTGATGCTTGTAAATATTAATGTTTTTGCTCTATCAAACAGAAAAGTCGTTTACTAAAACATGTTTTTATAATAAGGGGCAACACATGTTCTGTGAAAATTTACAGTCTCTTACGGTTCCAAAGATACCCTTTAAAGGTCGGATTGACGGAGAGCCAAGGTATAGGGGCCCGATTCCTAGTACGAAACCCGAAAAAAGCAAATTATGATTTAAGGTAGTGCGATTTTACGAACCCTAAAAAATTCTGAGTAGAATTAATTTGTTTCTCATTATTTATTTCTATAGATTTCTATGATATTTCATACCTGAATTATGAGTATGTCTGTAGCGGAACCGCGTATTATGTGGTAGTTACTACGTAAGTAACGTCAAACCCAAAATCATTTATTCAATTTTGGCGTTTACGACGCTATATATGAACGTGGATTACAAAATTTTACTATTAAAATACTCTACGGCCGCGTTCGGCAAAAATATTATAGAGTTACTTCGAGAAGAACGGGCAAAAAATACGAGGGTATTCTTTTTTGTTTTAACTCTTTTACAATTTGTATGGTGGTAGGGCATTTTGCGAATGCCGGCCTGGCTAGCTACCACCCTTAAGTAGAAAATATGTCGCCAAGCACCTAACGGTGTGTTCCGGCAGCACTCCTTGAGAGCCAGTAATTCTAGGTAAGCCTGAACAACATCTTCGACCACATCATCACTTACTATCAGGTGAAGTAGTGGTCAAAGGCTAACCTATCAGCAATGAAAAAAAAGAAAAAAGCGTATTAGAAAATTATTACAATATTTATTACATATGAGTTCCGTCAAATCACAGACCCCGATATAGTTGTTGATGTTAGCCAAAGATGTGGCTTGAGTAAGCGAACTATCTGCCAAGATAGTTCCCTTACTTTTAAAATTTGAAAAATATATTAACTCTGTAGTCTGTAGCGTAGTATCAACTACAGAGTTGACGTAGTATCATAGTATCTCATAGTAAAAAGCTCAAATTTTAAAAGTTTGTTGATAATGTTTTCATTAAACTTTTCACAAAATTCATAGGTCTCTGTTGCACAGAAAATAAAGGTCATAATTACTTATTAAACTGGCAATTCTTTTCTCCCTTTTCCCGGATATTTGCCTTATTCAGGGTCCGTTAATAAAGTTCACATGTGGCTCTTATATCGAGTTATTCTCTCATTAATCGAGAAATAAATCAATATTACCTTCACGTACGAGTGTGTTTGCGCAAAGAGGGTGTATTAATGATGGTGTACGCCACAAAATATTAGGAATAGAGTTGCCTTTTCTTGAAATATTTGTGTCTCATTGCGACTTTCTTCACTTTATTTTCGAATAAAATACTATGATTGTTTAAAAATGTATTTATCTTAAATGCACTTTATCACGACTAAATAAATTTTGAAAATATTTACTTTACTTTTTCGTGGTGACACCGGAATATTTAAACATGTTTTTAACACTCTTAGACAGTTTTTTTTGATGATGGCTCATAGTTTGTCTATCTGGCCCTAAAATAACTGGTATTGTCGCGGTGTAAGATGATACAGGGTTTTAAAAAGAATGTAATATTTACGGAGGTCGTCAATAAACTCCGCCAAACAAATGGTCGTGCAACAAGCATTTTTTCACTGTACTACGATTTCCAGTTTCATTAAAAAAAAAACAATATTTGGCTTAACGACACCTAGCAAGTGCACCACTTTTTTGCACGATTTGGAAGATCTAATCGGTTTAAGCTTTATTTTAAGTTCGTAGATATAAATCCATATTTCGTCACCTATTACGATGTCGCACACCAAATTGCACGCCATGCATTGAATTCGGTAAGTTCAGTGACGTAGTTAACATTGTTGAAGTCAGTCAGTCAAATTGAGAGGGTTTCATCGCGAGAACAGTTTTTCCACAGCAAAATATTTGCATAATATTGTTGTATTTGCCTCACAAGGATGCCTTAACTTACCTGTCTGTCTCAACTAAACTATACACAGCAGCAATGTTTTCGTATTTCACAACGATGGACGACCACAAAATTCGTCAATGAAATGAAGACGACCGCCCTTGAATTCTGCAATCCAGCTTTAATAGTCGTCTTGTGTAGTTTCATCACTAAAAGTACTTAGAAACCTGGCGAGCCTCTACTGAGCTCAAATGAAACAAAATCATACTGCATTGTTGTCTTAAAAGTTGTATTAGCTATTAATATAATTGAATTGTAACGCAATTTTTAAAATTACCCCTGAATCCTATTATAGAAGCAAGTATCACTTAGCTGAACGAACTGTTTTCTACAGGCAAAGAGTTTAATTTTCAATAATGACTAACTTTTGAAACTGATTAGTAAAATAAATATATAATGTGGATATTAATTCATCAACAATACTGCGGGGGATGGTGTAGAATCGATAACGGAATGTGTTCCACTCATGTTTAATTTTCACATACACAAAAAGTCTGTACTATTGCTTAAGCTGTGGCACGTTGGCTTTGGGAATAATAGCAAGGACAATCGCGGTCTACGAACACGGTGTATCTACTCTATTTGCACACACGCACGATTGCTACGCGAAGCAATGAACTGCTATACTAGGCACAATAGACAGCTGTTTTCTGTACCTATTCTGCCTAGTCGGTCTTTGGCGGCTTGCGATAAAAGAACTTGCGACGTGGTAGCGGTTTAACACAATACGGCATACCTAAGTAGCTGCAACACAATACAGTACGTACCTACGTAAACTTGAAATTAAAAATAATGTAGGTAAGTAATTTTTTTATCATTTAGAAGAGTTAAATCGATTGGCGATTATGCAAAGCATTCGGCAGTCTAGCTAGATTGGCCGGTAAGGCCTTCGTATTCGTCAGAATAGGTACTTGAAACAGACTCATCTATCACTAGGGCAAAACAGCCATTTTGCCCTAGTGATAGCGTCTAATTGACATCGGGTCGACCTTTTTCTTTTTCATTCCGACCTGTGCCGCCACGCCGTGCACACCTGTCTACAGCTCCGCCAGTATCTCCCAGTGAGACCGCAATAGTCCCCGCACTATTGCCGTCTCACTCGGGTCATCGTTCCGACGCTAGTTGCAGACCAGTGCCTTGGAATACGCAGTCCTGACGAAGTTTTTGTTTTGTGTGCAGAAGCTGAGCAGCCGCCGAACGCCGAGCAACGCGAGCTACGAGCTCGCCGTGCCGTCGCGCAGAGGCGCTCTAAGACGTCAGGCATTACCACCTACCCAAGTCCCTTGTTTCGGACGAACAACATCATATCGGGCTGGTGGTCTTGTTTTGACCGCACTTTTCGGTGCGCATTTCACCACTTTACTACCCGACACAACATAGTAACAGTCGCGTAACAACACACTTTGTGCTGTTAAGCGACGTCGTTCAGGCGTGGGGTAGCGTCAGCCAAACCCGTCTGAACGATCAAATCCGCCATTTGCTGCGGTCGCAGTGTGACACCCTACGGTGACAACGGCCACTGTTGTTGTTTTGGTTTAACCTTGCACCGTGGCCTTTCCCGCTTCACGGGTCAGCCGAAGCAAGCTGGGCTCCGGGATTACTGGCCTTGGGGTCGCCCCTAGTCAACCCCGGAGTAGCGCTTAGGAGCACCCCTCTCCGCCGAGAAAAAAGCTCGGAGAGGGTACACAACTAGGGCACACCTTAGGTACACACTCCCTCTCACACAGTGAGCTCACAAGGTGTGTGAGGGAATTCAAACCCTTGATAGGGCGTCCTGAGTATTCCCCTCAGGATGCAGTCCCGTCCCTCTAACGGTGAGGTGCAGGTCCTTCAGACCTTCGCCCTCCGCCACCCCGATCTGTATGTTGCTCATATGCAACTCCTCGAAGAGGAAGCGAGTGCCCGCCTCACGGACACTCTTATTGCTCCCTCCGGGACTTCAATCCCGGAGGCCAACGTCCCTCCTCTGACCCGGTCCTTCTCAGAGGACAGCCCGCTTTCGCCCGCCCCGGGCCCGGACAATAGACGCACGGTGGCAGCCCCTCCCCGTGAGAGGTCTCGCTCGCGCTCACCGATCGGGAGGCCAGCGAGCACCCGTCCCTCCATCGCCGTTGTCGAGCCCACTTCGGACTCCGAAACGGAGATGGAAGTAGATCCGAGTCGCGCCTTACGCACTGACTCGGACTCCGATAACGACGGCTATACCGTCGTTGACCGCAAACGCAAGCGTGCTCCTAAAGCCGCTAGTTGCGCAACTTCCGCCCCTCCCGCCAAGGCACCCGCTAAGGCCCCCGCCTCCGGCAAGAAGCCGACCCCCGCCCCGCGCCCCGCGTCTCCTCCCTCCGCTCCGGCCACCACTGCCGCGTCCCCTCAGGACGCGAGCGCGCGCCGCGAAAAACCGCCTCCGCCCCTGTTCATTCAGGACAAAACCAAATGGGACATGCTGTCCCGTTTAGTTTCGGATCGTGGGATCCACTATACTAATGCCCGCTCCACGCAGCAGGGCATTAAAGTCCAAGTTTCCACCATTAGCGACCACAGAGCGCTAACTAAACTCCTCCGCCACGAGAGCATAAGTTTTCACACTTATGCGCTCGAAGAGGAGAAAGTCCTCCGAGTGGTCATCCGCGGTGTGCCCAAGGAGGTACATACCGATTCGGTATGTGCCGACCTGAAGGCACAAGACTTCCCCGTACATGCAGTTCACCGCATGTACAGCGGGAAGGACCGCAGCCCCTACGATCTAGTACTCGTAGTACTAGATCGTACTCCTGAAGGCAAGGCCATTTTTAATTTAAAAAAGGTCTGTGGCCTCTCAGGACTCGATGTCCAAGCCCCATACAAGAATGGGAGTCCCTCGCAGTGCCATAACTGCCAACTATACGGGCACGCCTCCCGTTTCTGCTTCGCTCGCGCTAGGTGCGTTAAGTGCCTAGGCGATCACGCGACAGCAGCGTGCACTCGCACCCGGGATTCGCCGGACCCACCCAGCTGTGTTTTATGCGGTGCTCAAGGGCATACCGCGAATTACCGTGGCTGCCCTAAAGCACCACGAGTGAACCACAGGGTGGCAAGGCATAGGCCGACCCGTCCCTCTTACGACCGTTACCAACGGGTAAGCCCTAAACTAACGGTAGTACCTGCCTCACAGGTAATACCCGCGCCGCTCCCAGCCCGTAACGCATGGTCTAAACCACCCAGTATGGTTAAGACCGTCGCTACCGCCCGCGCCCCGGCCCGCGCGCCCGCACCCGCGCCCGCACCCGCACCCGCCCGCGCCGCGGCCCCTGCCCGCGCACCGGCCCCGGCTCGCCCCGCGCTCCCGGCACCCGTCGCCAACACCATTCGCGCGCCTCCCCGCGCCGCTTCCCGGCCTCAAGCTCCACCTATGCCATTGATGGCTGCCCCTCTTCAAGAGGCAATCAACCTAGTCAGCGATCTGGCTATGTCGGTTGACATCAATGAGGTACAAGAGCTATTCCACAAGATGCAATACGCTCAATCCCCAGCGGACGTGATCCAATACACATTGGAACACGCGAACTTACTAAGCGCCCTTAAGCGCTTCGTTCCCCAGGCCCCTCCCCAGTACAACCACTATGGGTAGTACAACCGCACGCACGAAACCGCGCTCAGTTTCGTTAGCGTCATTCAACGCTAACGGTTTCTTTAGACAACGTGACCTTGTCCACGACTTTTGTTGCACCCACCTTATCGACATTATATGCGTGCAGGAAACCCTTCTAAAACCGGGGAAGGCGAACCCTAGGTTTGCCAATTACAGAACGGTACGTGATGATAGAGTGAACTCCCGTGGGGGAGGCACTCTTATCTATTACAAAAGGTCCCTGCACTGCATCCCCTTACCTACCCCGACTCTTGTTAATATGGAAGCATCTTGTTGCCTTCTAGCTATGACTGGTCATCAACCTATAGTCATAGCGTCCTGTTACCAAGCTTGTCAAAAGCCGATCGTCCGAGCTGACTTAGAAGCATTGTTCTCATTAGGAAGCGCCGTCCTTCTGATTGGCGACTTCAATAGTAAGCACATCCTATGGAATTGTAACGTCAACAATCCCAGAGGCATTGCACTTGAAAAACTAGTCGCAGAACTTAATTTTGACATAATTGCGCCCACTGAGCCCACTCACTACCCTCACACGGAAGACTTTCGACCTGACTTGCTTGACATGGCACTACTCAGAGGCGTAACACTCCAGTTACGCTCCATAGAAGTGGTTCACGAGCTTCACTCTGATCACCGACCCATTATACTGCGACTAGGTCCCGACCCAACAACAGACCTCCCCCGCCCCACTAAGACGATAGTGAACTGGAAGCAATTAGGCGTTGCCCTAAAGGCTATCAGTTCACCGGACCTTGACAAGATCCCTGACGACATCCTGACTAAAGATGACGTAACCCTTGCGATCGATTCGTTCACTAATCACCTCTCCACCGTAGTAGGTGCATCCGCAAAGGAGGTCATGGTGCCGGACGACCGGCGCCTTGTCATTCCAGCGGATGTGAGACGATTAGTGACGGAAAGTAAAGCAGTGACCCGACATTACGACTCTTACCCCAGTAAAGAGAACAAAACTAAGAAACGCCACTTTGAACGCATGGTTCAAAGTCGCATGTCTGAGTTGCGTGATCAACAATGGGGTGACAAACTTTCAAACCTCGTGCCAAGCCACCAGGCTTATTGGGACTTGGCGCGAGGTATGAAAGGAAGTAACTACAACGACATGCCTCCCTTATACAGACCAGTCCCACTAGTCCCAGCGTTCTTTGACGAAGACAAAGCTGAGTGCCTAGCTGATAGCCTAGAGGCTCAGTGTTCCCCTAACGTAGATCACGTTGACCAAGCTCACCTCGATTCGGTGGATGCTGAAGTCGAACGTAAAAGCTCTGTGGTCACCTCTGAACTCCCACCAATCACCTTAGCGACTTACGCTGAGGTGGCGAGACTGATCAAGGCCCTCCGACCGCGCAAATCCCCCGGTGCCGATGGCATCTCCAACAGGGTTCTTAAAACCCTCTCTCCTCCTCTCATCCATCTCCTAGTCAGCATCTTCAATGCTGCTATGAGCCACTGCTTATTCCCAGACACCTGGAAATGTGCAAATGTCATTGGCATTCACAAACCAGGCAAAAGCTCATCTGACCCCACCAGTTACCGCCCCATCAGCCTCCTCAGTGCCTTAGGCAAACTTTACGAGCGGTTACTTGCAAACCGTCTCCAGTCCCATGCTAAGGAACACCACCTTATCCCAGATGAGCAGTTTGGCTTCAGGCCCGGACACTCATGCGTCCAACAGGTGCACCGCCTCACGGAGCACATCATTGAGGGCTTTAACAAGTACCCCAAACCCCAGACAACGCTAGCAGTCTTCCTCGACGTAGCGAAAGCTTTTGACAAAGTCTGGCACAATGGCTTGATTTACAAGCTATACCAATTTGGCGTGCCAGAACGTCTTGTGCTCATCCTACAAGACTTCCTTAAAGCCAGAAGCTTTCGCTATCGCGTGGAAGGCACCCTCTCCTCCCCCCACCCAGTCAGAGCCGGAGTCCCTCAGGGCTCCGTGCTATCACCCATTCTTTTCGCGCTGTATACCAGCGACATCCCACGCTCTCAGCCTAACGTCCTATTAGCCCAATACGCGGATGACACCGCTATTTATACCACTGGGTGGCATATCAGTAGAAAGTCCATTCCCGCCCTCCAACGGGCCATCACCGAGATCGGTGACTGGTTCCGTAAATGGCGCATCGCGGTCAACCCAGTTAAAAGTGCAGCTATGTACTTTACTGAGAAGGGCCGCCCCCGTTACCCGCAACCTATAACTTTGTTCGACCAACCCATCCCCTGGGTTAGTAAAACAAAATATCTCGGAGTCACCCTTGATCGGAATCTCACCTTTAGCGATCATATAACAACCGTCCGTAACAGAGCGGCCTTTGTAATGGGTCGCCTTGGTCCCCTGATTCGCAAAGAGAGTAAAATGTCTCTTAGAAATAAGAAGACACTTTACACTGCCTGCATCCGCCCCATCATGACTTACGCATCAGTAGTGTTTAGTCATGCTAGTGAGGCCCATCTCCATAAGCTTCAAGTCATTCAAAACCGTTTTCTTCGTAGTGCAACCGGCGCTCCGTGGTATATCCGGAACACCGAGTTGCATTGCGACTTAAACCTTCCCTCTCTAGCGCAGTTCAATAAGGACTGCGCCCGCCGATACTTTGATCGAGCGCCCCACCACCCGAACCCATTGGTTGTCCAGGCATCGAACTACTCGACTGCCTCTTCTATCCCATTTTTCAAACCCCCCCGTCGCCGACCACGGCAGGTATTAGACGACCCGGATGACCCCATCGCAGCCATTACGTTGGCAGCTTTAGCGTTATCCGCAAGTCGTCGAGGTAAAATCCCCAGGTGTGAGGTAATCAGAGGTCACACAATCAAACACCGAGCTCGCCGGCGAGCTCGAGGCAAAAACAAGGTCACGATAAATTGCTCTCCAAATAGTCAAAGAGTATTATTCAGTAGGGCCCAATTGTGCAACACTGCAGTTGCACAGAGGCATTTTGCTCCGATCCCCCCCATGTCTCTCGACAGCGAGACAAGCCGAGGTCCGAACCACAGTGGTGCCCTTGAGCTCGCTGTCAACCCCTCCTATAATAGCGGTACGTTTTCGGCGTCCGCAGGAGACGGAGGTAGAAAGCGCTTTTCGCCTTCTACGCCCGTCTCGGGAGAAGTGCCTTCGGCACTTCTCCCTCCCGGGCTATTGTAGGGCCAGGCCCTCGCCCAAAACCCGGTGGAGCTGGACGACCGCACAGGCGGTAGCCAGCATCTATGTCCTCCCTAAAAAAAAAAAAAAAATGACATCGGGTAGCGTTCGTACGTGTGAGAATGGAGTAAACCGCGGTTCTCGCTATCATACTAAAAGGCAACGCACCGCGCTTAGAAAATAGTTATACTGATTTTTTGTATGTGAAAATTAAACATGAGTGGAACACATTCCGTTATCGATTCTATACCATCCCCCGCAGTATTGTTGATGAATTAATATCCACCTTATATAATGACGTGATGCTCTTTTGCCCTGTGATGGTCAGACTAGATAAGAAAGACCACGTAGTAGTCAGCTATTCCCTTGCATTTGTAGTCCATGACATGACTGAATGTTAAGTAGTAGTATAACAACAATTTTGCCCACGTGGGACACAGTTTTCTACATCCCGTTCTTATTCCACACAAAGAAAGGGGTTCGGCACATCATGTATTCTTCTTCAGCTATGTTCTTTACATAGACAAAGCATACCTTCATCGTATTTAATAAATTTCTTTCGATCGATCAAATAATTTGATCCGTTATAGAAATCGGTCGTTGATCGCAAAACTGCACCTTAGTCCTATGTATACAACAATATAAGCGGAAATATTTCAGTATCCGGCTACAACGTAGGTCAATAAACCCTCGTAGCAGCGTAGAGTCCGTAGACGGTAAATCAGCGAGTGACGTCACACCCACGTAGAACAAACGCAGCTTTCATAGCACGTAGCATTGTTTACCGAGTGAACTGCTGAAGTCAAACTAAGATTTAAGAGTTCAGTACTATTTTTCAAACAACCTAACCACCCGGAAAGCTTTTGACTATGTATTTTAACATTAAAAATCTGTTCTGTATTAAAAGCCTACTACAAATCTTCGACCAAATCTTCAATTTGCATCAGGTGAGATTGTGATAGGCTAGACTAGGCTATAAAAAAACCATCTCATTTATAATATTGTTTTTTTTTTCACAAACAATATTAACCTGAAAAATATTCACCTACGACTGTCAAAAAAATATTCTGGCATGGATCTTTATTATTTTCGTAAATTTTTAATCTCATTAAACGAAACCCATTAAAATTGGACTTAGCGAAGGAAACAAGGCTTATATTTTATTTATTTACCATTTAAATCTAAGAAACTCTTTTAACACAGAAACCCTTTATAAAGTTGGCTAGCAAGGGAGCAATCGGACTTACCCTTATTTAGGGTGTAACTAAGAAACGGAATACTTTAAAAACTTAGGGGTTCTGTGTCTAGTGAACTTGAAAAGGGTATATTTATTTTGGTTAAACATAAAAAACTAGTCCGAGTCGTGCGTTGCTCTATAATCTATAATACATTACCCACCGTAATCATCCATCAACAATCCGTAAAAGTGAAATCTTTGTTTCTTTTGATCACGGCATACACCTTACATAATTATAACATTACTAGAATTGAAGTGTTAGTTTTATGTTACGAATCTGTTACGAGCTAAGCCATTAGTTTAGTTGCCAAATAAATGTATTATTATTATTTATTATAATAAATCAGCACTTATACGTAAGTATTTGTATTTATTTTACTAGCTTAACTACACCCCGTCACTATCGGTTTTACAAATCCTCTCCATCCAAAGGTTGCCTGGAAGAGATTACTTTCAGTAATAAGGCCGCCTATTGTAACACTATCTCTGTAAATTTTAATTTTACTTCTTATTACTTGTCTTGTATTGTGTAACAATAAACTATTATCTATCTATCTATCTATCTATATATTTGTTGATAAAATAGAGCATATGGTACATTATTTTTTAGTTTTGCAATGGCGCACGATCCACAGCTTACATTACAAATTTACAATGAGTTGCAATTATAGTCATGTACGGGATACAATAATTTTGCCTCTATTGGTAATTTTCTTGAATATGCTACATATTTCAGTACCTAACTAGTATAGTATTATATATATTATATTATTGGTGACAGATAAACTTTTGACCACAATCTCACCTGATTGTAAGTGATGATGTGGTCGACGCGACGGTGTTAACAGGCTTAACCTAGACTCACTTGCTCTTAAGGATAGCTGCCGGAACACACCGTAAGGTGCTTGGCGACAGATATCAAAACTGTTAGCAAGCTAGGCCCCTGATATACAGACAGACACGGGAATGTTAGTAATAGAGCTCCACTATAATCTGAATCATATAGATTTAAAACAACTATGACGATTTTGTATTTTTTTTATCTCGAGAGATCGTAGTCAAATGCTGCTGTAGATATTAATTATGGCACAAAATAAGTCGCAATCATGGAGAATGTTCTAGTAACACAAACAGTGCATGATCACTGAAACTTCAATTTAAGATATTTTGGAAATGAACGCTATTTTGCTTTGCCAATAATATTGAATTTTTAACTTAGCAACGTACAATATCTATTAAATTATTATAAAATCTATGTGTGTATGATGTTTAACGATTAAACTAAAATAACACATAGTTTTCTCTCATACCGTCGTGTAAAAAGTCGCTTTCAGAATACTCTTAAGTTCGAAGAAAGATCTGATTGTTATTGGGTTTTTGGAACTAAGAAATGTCTACTAGCTTTTTTTTTTTATGCCTGATAGGTTAGCCTTTGACCACTATCTCACCTGATGGTAAGTGATGATGTGGTCGAGGATGTTATTCAGACTAACCTAGAGTTACTGGCTCTCAAGGACAGCTGCCGGAACACACCGTTAGGTGCTTGGCGACAGATTTTCAACTTGAGGGTGGTAGCTAGCCAGGCGGGCATTTGCAAAGTGCCCACCACCATGCTGTAACGACTGCTATCCTAAGACAACAACCGGGACCGACGGCTTAACGTGCCCTCCGAAGCACGGAAGCGCTCAGTAGTAATGCCCAACCAGCGGTCACCCATCCAAGTCGTGACTGCGGCGGACGTTGCTTAACTTTGCTGATCGATTCAGAATGGCTAAGCAAACTTGGCTACGAGCGCTTCAAAATTTTGAGGGTATGATCCTGTTCCCGCCAATACCAATGGGTGGAAATTAACTCGAATCATATTACTTGGAATCAAAACATATCTGGCAAAACATGGATGCCAGCCAAACCTTCCTGGGATAAAAAGGTGGGATGATATATTTAAGGTATATGTACAATGTTGGGTTTATTTCATATGGCTTGATTTTGAAAACGAACCGTTTCCCGCCAAATGAGCAATATCTCCAACCTATCTATGGTTGAGAGAAGTTTACCGCGCGCCGCCGTGATACCGGGGTGGCGCTACTGTCTTCGTCATCTTGAGAAGCCTGTGTGTGCGCGGTCTATGCAAAATTAAGAAAATACTGATATATTATACTTGTTTTGAGACGTGAAAACTATACTAATTCGCTAAACAAGGTGCTAGAGATCCTCAGGAACGTTTATTTCGTCCCGGGACATGCTCCAAGTGAGGCTGTGGATTTTCGGTGAGTTTCGTCCATTATCAAAGCCATTTTTGTTTTACAATTTTTAAAGTTCTTTTATCCATCGAATCAAAGATACAAGCTACCAAAATATCCCAAATAGCACTTTTATACTGAATCCATTATCTCAATGGCACTTTATCATAAACAAGGGACAATCAAATATTACTGTTTATCACCATCTTCGTACACTTATCACACTTGGCTGGTGGTTGGTACACTATGATTTTTTTATCAACTTAAAATACAATGATTTATATTTAATTCAATTAATATTTAAATACATCTAATGGTCTTATAAACATTACTTTTATCAATTTAAACATAGCACCGACGTAAAGTCTGAGTCAAAATTTCTTATGGTAAAAAACAACAAGAACTTAACCATAAATTTTGTGCTCTTTGGCACACAACATATTTATTGTAGCTATATTTTCAGTTTGGTATACGATATTAAATTTCATGTCAAAATCGACAGTGTTAATATCTTAGACTGGAGTAGACTCCGGCATCTCCGAGTTTACACTTACCTGTCAATAAACAGTCTCTGACGTAACACCACTTAAGCCAAGCCTCCTACCTGCTTGAACAATCTCAAGTTTCAACAAGAAGCTTGGAGTATGACGGGGGTTTGAAATAGTTAACTGTTCCGAACTTTAATGTGTAAGCAAACTGTTTTGTTTGAGAAAGTTGTACAAAATTAGTCTATCGATTAGATCCACTGTAAATACCGTTACAAATCTGTTACAAAGCTGTTCACAGCCAAATGCAAGCCCCTCGACACAATAATATTGATGCGCATTTACATTTGTTATTTCGAAGAAATTATGGCCGAGCGGTAATAGATATGGATTGCCAAGCCCCAGGTCCCTGGTTCGATCACCGGCTTGAGCTTCACCGCAAGTTAGTAGGGCTTTCTGCGATTGGCTAGCTACCACCTTCAAGTAGAAAATCTGTCGCCAAGCAACTAACGGTGTGCCGGCCGCAGTCCTTGAGGTCAGTAAAATTACAGGAAATTAGACTTAACAATTATAGTATATCAGGGTGACGGGTGCAGAGTAATTCATGATTTGTGACGAGATGTATCTGTTATAGGCAGAGGTTAGTCCGCTTAACATCAGGAGGGCCACGTGCTTGTTTCGTCATAATATTATATAAAAACAGTAAGCTTTGTTTGTAGTCTTA
Organism: Plagodis dolabraria; assembly: GCA_963854805.1. Classification (NCBI taxonomy): domain Eukaryota; kingdom Metazoa; phylum Arthropoda; class Insecta; order Lepidoptera; family Geometridae; genus Plagodis; species Plagodis dolabraria. The sequence goes on along the minus strand of OY978454.1, from coordinate 15,803,785 downwards.
GTGTGGGTATAAGAATGGTACATACAATGTAAAATATGATCGCGTGGGTAGTAGTAGTTGCAACAACACTGGAAAGATATCGAGGGGCGCGCCTTTATGAGTGAAGAAACTATGTTTCGATGAACAATGTACAGAATGGTAAAAATAAAACAATAAAGGCGCGAAATCGGAAGGACGCGGGTTCAATTCCCGCCCGGGGCAAAACATTTTGTACTCCAATAATTTGTAAATTTATGATTTTTGCTTTGTACGCGGTAGTGCTTGTAATTATAATATTTAGCAATAAAACAAAGTTCAAATTAGGCTAGCTGTATTAGATCGCGTCGCAAATATAAATTTAAATATGTTCATTTTATCACAGTTTATAATATATATTATTATGAAAGGGCGTTTGTAGTTCTTGATTATTAAAAGAGTGTAATTATATCATTCAAACTTCAAAAATACAATATTCCCAGCTAGTTTAATTTGTGATATTGAAACCGTGACAAGATTAGTCTATCACTGATAAATTTACCGGCTCCACCATATTTTATTATCTGAGTAGATATAAGAACATAAATTTACTTAATTAGCTCTAGATGATGACACCCTATTCACATTAGCCTAAAAAAAACAAGTGACTGATTATACAGTATGTCATGATTTTCAATGGATTTATAGATAATTTTATCTGAAGCAATATTTAATTCAATATTTCGGTATTTTAAATAGTGGCAACACACACACGATCTCGTGGTCGGTTATTCAAAATCGACCAATCACTGTTGAGCTCGATCGACCAATCAGAAAAGATTTACCACTATCGGGAAAAATACAGGAATAAGGAACCAGTATGGTCCGTCGAATGGGCATTCTGGCAAGAGACTTCGAGGCGAAAAGTATGAGCTTAAAATTGTACAAGTTTGATATAAAGTAATTTGGAAGTATTATCTACAATGGTTTGGAATTCCTAAAATGTATAATAAAACTGATTTCCTAATAAATATTTTACTTAATTTTAGGGACAACATATCTAAATTTCATCATTTCGTTTACGAGCTTGAAACTTCTAATGTACGAAAGTATACGTAGACTGACAGAGGAGGGTGATACTAAAAAGGCTCTCTAAGCTCTGGTATGCCCATTCGGTATAGAAATAAAAACTTCGCTGATGACTTAATTAGTTTTATTCATTTGTAATTAGCAGAATATATTATAATATTTAGACAAAAATCGTCTACGGTGGAAAACAAAAGAAAATATTTCATTTCAAGTGCTAATGATAATCATACTTTATATTCTATATTTGGAAATCTGCAAAACGTATTAAAATTACCATTTTTAATATGATGGAAATGCTTGACGTTGCGTTAATAAATCTCTTTTTCGAGAGTCAAAAGATTGTTTTTCATACTTCTTCACTCAACACGCACACAAAATCTTTCTTGCTATATATAAACCCACACATCTTACCATATTGTCAGACGCTCTTAAAGTATCAGGTGTGCACCATGAATACCTAATCTTAATGGAGTCGGTACACGTACCTACAGATAAGGGGTCGAATAAATCATCTAGTGAATGTTTCACAAGTTCCCGGTGGGAAAAAGCAGATTGTACGAAATTCCCCGCGAGAAACAAGACCTTTTATTTTATTGGATGCGTTTAAAAGACAATCGTTAAATTATTTTCTTATGTGTTAAAATATGTAGGTAGTTTTTTTCCAGTAGGGGGAGTTTTTTTCCAGAATCTTTCAAAGATAATCAATTTTGTTTATCTTATTTATTATGCCCTATACTTCGTCCGTTAAGAGTTTGTTAGCAACGGAACTCAGTGCACATCCGTTTCATAAAATTTCAGTTTTTTCTTTTTATTTGCACGGGTAAGAAAGAAAGAAAAAACATACTTGTTAGATGTGCGAGTCATAGTCGCACACCGTGGGTTCTCTACCTCCACATTAAAGTGATTATTTTTCTAACGAAAAGGTAAGTTAGTCCGAAAAAGTTAACGTTGCAGTGGAAACCCCTTAAAATATATCGATCAATATTTCATTTGCAAGTGTAATTTGACTTTTTAACGTTATGTAACAAATTAACAGTTATTGTTTTTTTTTTTTTTATTGGTTATAGGTAAGCCTTTGACCACAATCTCACGTGATGGTAAGTGATGATGTGGTCGAAGGTGTTAACAGGCTCAACCTAGAATGACTGGCTCTCAAGGACAGCTGCCGGAATACACCGTTAGGTGCTTGGCGACAGATTTTCAACTTGAGGGTGGTCGCTAGCCACAGGCGGGCATTCGCAAAATTGCCCTTCCACCATGCGGTGAAGCTCAAGCCCGCGGCGAGATTCGAGCCATGGACCTGCTGCGTGGCAGTCCATAGCCAAAGCCACTGAGCTATCACTGCTTCATCACTGGTTTTTTCAATTACTTCTGCTATGAGGTGTCTTGCCAAATGTTATGATTAAAGTCTAAGAGAAATAAATTTAAGTATCTTAAATTTTTCCTTTATTATACACAAACTCTAAATTAAATACCTACAACTCTACAGCTAATACAACGAAAGCATTCAGGCAAACTAAAGGCCATTGCAGGTCTACATGCAGTCTAAATACTCGAGCCCATTACTAGTTAAAAAATGCTGGCAGCAATGCCCCGTCGCGTCGGCTTGCATCGTTATTTCGTTGAGCTATATTAAAAAAATATTATGTCAGTTTTGAAGACTAAATTTGCAAGTATCAAAATACGTAACGTATCTTTTAATTGCGTTGACTAAGTCTACACAAATTATATTTTTACACGTCTAAAAGACCGTAGGCATTATAATTTGGATTACTTTTGACTTGACACTCGTTACTCTACCGGAAAGCGCTTTTTCCCTTCTTACGTGACACTGCTGATAGCTTAGAAAAGTTTAAATAATATTATAAGAATTTCAGCAGTTGTAGACTTAAATAGTTTAAACATAAGAGTTCAGATTTAGTTTAGGCCCAATTTAATTAAGTGTGGTCATGATATTATTTTGTTTTGCTCGGTCAATGATACAGTAATAAAACAACGATACCTAACAAAATATTTTTTACATTCATGAATGTCCTTTTTTTTATAGGGTAAGTGATGATGTGGTTGAAAGCGACAGATTTTCTACTTGATGGGATAGCGTTAGCTAGCCAGGCGGCCATTTGCAAAATGCCCTATCACCAAGCAAAAAATCTTTAAAGTATCCTAAAACATGCATTTAGTTTGCTTTGTTTCGACTAGTACGAGACTGTATTTCTTTAACAATTTATATTTATCTTTTCAATAAGCGAAAGAACAACGACGATAAAAAGACTGGAGGTACAATTTCATTCGTTTACTGAAACGGTTCAGATGTCGTCCGAAACGAAATTATTTTCTAAAAAGTCTGGCTTAGATAACGCTTTTCCTCTTGAATTATAGGATGCAATCAAACTTGAGCTCAATTCTTATGCAGCTAAGACTTAATCTTAAAAAGCGTTTGATCAAATATATCTTTGCTCTCAAAATTACTAGCAAATATAGCACTAATTTCATTTACAATACAGTGAGTAATCGCCTGTTCAGTTCCGGGGGAAGAGCAGGCGCCACCGTTCGTCACGTTTAAATATGATTTATGCAAGTAATTTAGTTAAGTACATATAGACATTACGAGCTCAGTGGTAGATAGATTAAAATGTTCAACGTTTGGAACCTTTGTGGTGATATCTCAGAGTGCTTTTGTCTGCGGTATGATATAAATTATCTCGAGATACAATGATTCTGTGACGTAATAATTAAGGCGTAAACATGCTTACAACAGGTAATTGAATTTCGAGAGGTGAGCTTTTAATTAATTATTTTATTCGACAATTGTTTCACTGCAAAACTGTAGTTCAATGTTTATCAAACTAATATTGTAATGTGGCTTAGGTAAGAAATTGCTAAGTTTATATTTATCTTTATCACGCTTTTACTATTGACAAGAGCTCTAAAATTAAAATATTTAACACGTAATTGAAAGATTACAACTAGGTATATGGCAAGTTTAAAAAATAAGATTATGAAGGGTTAAATGTAATTCGAACCAATGGCAGTGAGAAGCGCATTAGACAGCAAATTACATATTGACTAATTTTTTTATATGCAATTTACGTAAAATAGCTAATAAAAAGCGGTCTCTGAAGAAAGTAATTTCTTCCAGACACTCAAGCGTCGTAAAACTAGTTAAAATAATTAAAATAATACGAGAAAAACCTTTGTAGAATCTATTTACGAAAGTACAATGACGCAGCCGAAAGTATCTATTAGCTTCACAGAGATCAGGTTTTTACAAAATTATTCTTCTATTTTTATTACTGATTAACATCCGCTGGTACCTTCAACCACGAGCATTTGGAAATATCGCGGTCCTTATATACCGGAACTAAGTACTTACCTATCCACTTAGAATACTCCTAGAAATCTAGGAACTAACACATTTTTACCCATAAGGTAATTTAGTTGAATAAGGGCCTGTTTCAGAATGTTCGAGTAAGTTCAGGTTATACTACCCAGAACATATTTACTAAACAAAACACTATCTTTGCGTTTCACAGTCATCATTTTATCCTATCCATTGGTTAAAGCTTGAAACGCGCGGCATGTTAACTGTCATTTTTATCATCCAGTTATTTTATGTGGTGCATAGCAACCCGAAACTTTATTAGGACATTCTGAAACGGGCCCTAAGTATAACAACTATAGAGATTGCATAAGGCTACCTTAAAGGGATTAACATATTTACTACAACTATTAGAAATAACATAAAAAGCTGTTTTATTCTATTGATTCGTGATAGAGTATTGGTTCCTATTGAAATTCTACCTAGTATGCGTACATTAAATTTAAATGGAAATCAGTTTAGTAACATATTTAAATAGTTATGTAAATAACAGTGGGGTGAGTATATTTAGTGAAAACATATTATTCTAGTATGAACTAGTAGAATAAAATTTCCATGTTTAAGTACCGACCGAGTTCAAGGCTGTTCTATGTAGTTTATGTCAGAGCACTAAGTGACAGGAGACGAGCGGGAAAGCAGAAAAATACATAATCGAAACCATTCGATGATGTATTTTTGATAAGTACTTAAATGTGAGGCCAAATCTGATTGAAATCATAGAATAATTACGGTTTCAAAATAACATAATATTTGCATTTCTTACTAAAAAGAACCGTTATTAACTGATGGACTTATGTACTTTAGTAAATATTACCTCATAGGGCAAGATTGTGTTCAAAGGGTAAGCTATCAGTAATTTAACAAAAATCGATAAATTACCTTAAGCACAGCACTAGGAAAAATCATATTTGAAATTTTGATACAGCGTGAAATCCCAACTATTATATAGTTTGCAGATTCACTCGTCACTCCGTCGATTCCACTCTCGCGGTTAGTTTCTCAATTCTCAAAATGAATTCACAAAAAACCTTACACATGTATGTAAAGCCATACATTAAATCGGTGGCGGAATTTTAACCATGGACCTTCCGCAAGTCCAAACAATCGTCGCTTTTAACTTTTGACATAGACTGTTCACTGTCGGTGACTCACCACCACACGCTACTCGCCTGGAAAACTCTTCAAAATGTGTTTGTGTCAGTGAACATTTTTTCATTCTATTATATTCAGTTTGTCACGTGAGTACCACGTGACCAGTCCGTGTTATCATCGTGTTATCGGCATTCTGCATCGTAATAAGCACTTGTGTGTTAATAGCTTGTATTGTAATGAGTTGCGATGTCGATCAGGAGTTTGCATTAAAATTAAACCTTGTAATTTGTATTTGTCTTGATTATTCAGTTTTGTAAACGTTATTATTGACTTTACCAACACAATTTATACTAACATGCTCTGTTATTATGAACTAGTGCTAACGTTTTAATATTTTCATATATGTTTAGTAATTATGTTCGTATATTTTTATTTTAAATTATTACATGTCAGTTTTTGTAATTTTTTTCCGTAGTAATTAAATTATATTTCATGTCATTTGAATTGAATTGTATTCAAAACGTCATTTCAGTTTGTAGTTTTGTAAACCGGTCTCAATTACATAGAAAACATAAATACAAATTCCCTCTAAAACAAAAGCAAAAATAATTAAAAGTAAAATCGCGCTGAAAATATAAAAATAGGGCAAGTTAACTGGTTCCAATATCTGGAAAGATTAATTTCTGATTCAAGATGTATCCCTGCGCTCTGTTGGAATTGCTTTAGAAAAAATGACCTTTGATAAGACAAAATTAAATCAACATTAATAAATAAAACATCAATAAGCTTCGTATTAATAAAACCTACGTGTGTAATATTGCATTGTTGGTCAGTGAGAGCTGGAAATTAACCAAGATGATAATTTGTAGAATAAGACTTTTTTGCATTACATGTTTGTTCGTGTATTTCCATAATGGAAAGAAAGATCTCTTAATTTTACCTAAAATACGATCGCGTGATACAAAACCATTGGTATCCTTGCACTTTGCTTCAGTAAGGGGCATCTCAGGAAGTGCAAGTTAATCGCCGTATATTAGGGTCATGCATCATTAGGGGTCTCTCAGACCCCTAAGTGAGGTGTCCGTGTATTATCCCAGCCTTGTCAGCGGTAAATCATTTCGGTTAGACATGTTTATGAAGTTCTTACCTTATAAGAAATGTATTTGTTCGTGCAATTTGGTGTGTTTATTTATAAGACAACATTAAAACATTTTTTAGCGTTTACAAATTATTGGAGCACAAAATTTTCGGCCTGGGCGGGAATCGAACACGCGCCCTCCAATTTCACGCCGGATTCCTAAGCCACTCTGAACCTACTCTTTCGAGCTGAAACTTTGGGCTCCAATAGCATATAGAAGCTTAAAGTAATACAAATTTATTTTTTTGTATTACTTTAAGCTTATTATATATTTTTAATCCCATAAGTTCTGCTTCAGGTAAAGTAGCCGAGAAAGTGTTCTAGGGTCCAGAAAAAAATAAACCTATTAGGAACCACTCTCATGCACAAAAACCATAGGTAACATAGAATGAATTTGCTACTTTAGGCAACCCATAGTCCTGACATCTGCTAAAATGAGAATGTTCGTATCTCACGCGATCGTATATTACGAAGATTAAGCTGTTTTAAACAGTCATGACCATTGGCCGTGGGCAAGTGATCACTAATAACTAGAGACCATTGCAATTTTATAGTTTTTTAGTGAACTTGACTTGTGATTTCGTGAGAGACATTTTGTAGTTAGATAACTCTTTTTATATCTTATTAATATTATACATTAGTTATTAAAATTAGCTCAAAACGTCTTATTAGTTGTATGAACAACTAATAAGACGTTTTGAGCTAATTTTTTAAATTAGAAAAAGAAAAGACGATTCTATATTCCGCAACGGAGTAGAGATATGTCTAAGCACCCACGTTTTGAAATTCATGTTTTGGTACCATGCACAGTTCCAGACTCCGGAGTGCTACTGAAATTTGTTTTTCAGAAAATCTCCATTAGGCGGTCTGAGGATCGAACACATCATACATCAACAGTCACGATGTCCACCATTGAAAAAGGCCTTCCCAGGGAGATAGAGGTTACCATAATCCCCTAGATTGGCAGGCGTTTAGGTAGGATCGCTGTGTAACATGGGAGTTCTACAAAAGACTCTGCTGCCCATCTCTTCACAACACAGGAAGATATGGGGGGAGGGGGAGTGCAAAGCAATTCTAGCCCAACACCCTACGAAGAAAATTAGCAAAATTTTTAAAATACATTTCGATTAATATTTCTTTATAAACTATCTTATCTAATGATAAATTTAAAATATCTTATCAGTACAAGTAAAACTAAAACTTGTTTTATATTGTGGATGTTAGTGCACCAACAGCACTTTGATAGCGGATATTTGAAAAACAAAATTCAAACAGCGCAACAAAAAGCTGCCAATACTGGCAAGCTTTTCAACTTTTTGTTTGTTTCACAATGCACGCAGTTTTCAATTAGCGATATAGAGATTTCCCGACGCCCGACGTAATCTGCTTCACGGTGAAATGGAGCGAAATGTACTCGTTTTTACAATACATGCATAGTTTCGGTATTTTAGCTAATGCTTGGGTTACAGTTTCTGAAAAAATAATGATTTGTTAGAAAGTAACCGTGGTGTTTGGTTTAGCATTTATGCATTTATTTTATTAACTTAAGTAAAAAAATTTAGTCCACTGTGGATGCAAATAGGTCAACATTCACCCAGTTAACATATATGCAAATTTGTGATTTTGCAATATATGCAATTTGAAAAAAAATAATTTTATACATTATAATATAAGACTTTAACAATAATTATAAGCTACAGAAATGTTATTTTAATTTATTATATTCAAGTCCAGAGTCACATATATTTTATGACGGCAGGTTTATATTCAATACTTAGCTTTAGAATACGATAAGTACTTTCTACGAAATTTGAATAAGGTGTACAAAAACACTGTAGTGGGAAGAAGAAATAGAAGGAAAAACTTTGAACTTTGACAATAAGGTATCGCATAAACGTGTATCACTTAAACGGTACGTCCTAAACCAGACAATAATGAACTTACGCCTTTACGAGTACGAGAGTTTAAATTAAAAAATCTTAGTACGAGTAGTGCTTTTTCGTGCTACAAATATTGTCTTACAGTACATACTAGGTATATGTTAATACTTAAGGGACTTTCGATGTACATATATCTCTAATGATTCAATAAGAGTAAATTTTTAAGCGAGTTATGTGTATGACTTGACTTAGTTCGATTTTAATAGGAATACCTAGAATTTTTCAAAGTAACATGTTGTATCTATAAAAGTTCTTCTAAGTCATCGTTTTAATAGTTATTTGTATGAGTCAGTCTTCCTCTTCCGACTGTTAGTCAGAAGAATTCTTATGGGCATATATTATAGGCAACACCCTTATGTATTTAGAGTTTAGAGCCAATTACGAGTATATTAACTTTATTGATTTGTTTTTAGTGTTTTGCTAATTGACCTATTCATTAAAAGCATAGATTCGTCGACTGGGTGGCTATTGTGCAAATAATTGGCGGGTGAGGGATGCCGGGCTAGAATTGAACAAAATTTCTTCCAGTCCTTATTAGGCATAGCGAAATTTCTGAAGATCTGCCATCTAACACTGCGATTCCCTTGACGCCTGCCAAGCGATTGGGTTATGGCAAATTCGTTTGAGGAGGATCTATCCATGCTAGATGATGCCTTTGATCGGTGATGCGCCTTTTGATTGTTGATGATAAATTTGTTTTTATTTATTTATTTATTTATGAATGTACGTACCCTATTTCGATTGATCTACAAGTTTGATGTAAATATAAGTATATAAATAGTGAATGAATTTAACATAAAGACATTTTAGTTATACTTCGTTTTCTTTGATTTGTCCCTTTTGTTTTGCAATACTTTAGTAAATAAGAAGTAGGTAGATGACGCACAGCTGCATTATTTCAATTCATTGACCAGGTTCACATTTGCATTGACGTCAAAAGTATTTTTTTATATTTGAGAAGACAATAATAAATATGCGTGATGGTCTAAAAGAATAGAAGCAACTGAATAAATTATTTCGATGAATATTATGTACTAGTAATTTATATTTGTGTTGTAAATGCGAAAGTGTTTAACAGTCATCTGTTTGTAGGTATTATCTTTATATAGCAAGTCTTACTCGTAATAGCAGACCCGGGCTATAGAAGGGCCCCGGGCTATAGCAGGGACCCGGGCTATAGTAGGGCCTTCCCTCGCCCAAAATCCGGTGAAGCTGAACGTCCGAACAGTCGGTAGTCAACATCTATGTCCTCCCTAAAAAAAAAGTAATAGCAGTATTTAGCGCAGAAGCAGTGATGGCTCAGTGACATTGGCTATGGACAGCCGCGCAGCAGGTCCATGGTTCGAATCCTGTCGCGGGCTTGAGCTCCACCCCATGGTTGAAGGGCATTGCAAATGCCCGCCTGGCTAGCGACCACCCTCAAGTAGAAAATCTGTCGCCAAGCACCTAGCGGTGTGTTCCGGCAGCAATCCTTGAGAGCCAGTGAAATTACAGGAACATGAGACTTAACAACTATGTCTCAAGGTGACGGGCGCAGTGCAATTTGTGACTTGTTACGAAATGCATCTCTTATAGGCAGAGGTTAATCCGCTTGACATCAGATGGGCCTCGAGTTTGTTCCGTCACAATAACATAAAAAAAAGAAGAGCATACAAGAATAATCCTTGTGGGCGTCGTTGGAGGTGACGAAGGGGAAAATATCAGGTGGGCAGCAGCGCGTTATGAAGAATTGCCATCTTATTGATCGTGAACGAAGACGCCTGCCAAGCTTGGAGATAATGGCAAACCCCGCAATGGCTGTTTATGAAAACCACTGGGCTTGACTAGTTTTCTTCTCTTGATGCGCCGCGAGCGCGTAAACGTATAGACAACCGGTCTAAAACGTTCCAATTTGAATTAACAGAAGCGGATTACACTAGATTTATATTTTTTATATACGATAGTGTAGCTTTTTTATTGCAGATAGGTAAGCTTATGGCCACAATCTCACCTGATGGCTAGTGATGATATGGTCGAGGGTTACTGGCATAACCTAGATTATTGGGTCTCAAGGACAGCTGCCCAAACATACCGTTAGTTACTTGGCTATAGCTGTTCTATTTGAGGGTGTGGTCTAACCAGGCAGGCATTCACAAAATGCCCTAAAACCATGCAAACTCTGTCTCACCTATTGGTCAGTGCCGAAGGTAAAGGCTGCTGGCTTAAAATATATATACACAGCCCGAGGTACCGTAGGAAGGCCTTTAATCGGCAAGTCTGTCTTAGTAGGTACAGCCACAGTATCAGACATTCTGCCTTAAAGCAGTAGACTAACACATTTATGTTTGCACCCTGCAAACATGATTGTGTAAAGCTTGAAAGGCATTGTACCGAAGGACGAAATAAGACGAGCACAGTATAGTGTCACGCAGAAGGTAACATTTGCATGGTGGAAGGGCATTTTGCGAATGCCCTCTGTCGCCAAGCACCTAACGGCTTGTTCCGGCAGGTGTCCTTGAGAACTATAACTCTAGGTTACCCAGGAACAACATCTTCGATCACATCATCACTTAGAATCAGGTTAGATAATGGACAAAGGCCTATGAGGCACAAAAAAACATTACAGCTGTAATGATTAGGCGTGATGCCGAGGCATTGTCGATCTCTGCATTGTCACTATTTCTTAATACAAAGTTCTGTATTTGGTGACATTTTGTTTACTGGAAGGTCATTAGTCAAATAGGCTTACATTCACAAAATAAAATACCTTATGGTGGAGCCCGAGCCTGCGGTAGAATACAAAACAGCGCTGTATTGGAAGCTGACATTCTTACGCTTTATGAAAAACCATAAAAGAATATCCCGAGGAATAGGTTACGAAAGAGAGCGGTATCCCTCTGCGTATTCGATTGGTTTGAGAAACCACGTTAAGCCAGTTATGATCAAAAGTCTCACGCTAAAAATGGCGAGCTTGTAGTCATCTATTAGACACAGCGACACAAAGCAACGACGCTTTATGCAATCCGACCAATGATACTTTTATTTACCACTGCCCATACTTTTAGGTGTTGCTAAATGTACCAGAAAAATATTCCTGTTAGTGTTTAGTTTTTGTATAAATTTTAAAACCATTCCTTCTATATCTATATAGTCTATACCTAACATGTTAATTTACAGACTCAAACACCTTATCCGTTGGCGTTAACTAAACCAAAAAAGTTATTCATTCGTCTAAAACATTATGTTCTCATTTGCATAAAATGCCAAAGTTAGGAGTTATTAAGGCAGTTTTTTCGGGTCAAAGCTTTGACGTCTCTGTGTTGATAGACATGATTACTGTGCTGGCAACCGTATAATTTTAGGATTATGTGATTATACTTCATTCAATTACATACTTCTGCCCATATCTTAATATTATTATAACTATTATCATTATAAAGAATAGATTCAGGCGTTGCGGAAATATTTTATAATAACAAATATTTTAAAAATAATTTAAGAAAACATTAAATTAATATTTTAGAAAAATACTTAAAAATTATATCTAGAAACAGTTCCGTCTAATTTTCTTATTAAGCCTTCGTGACATAATAAACGCGAAGTAGCCAAACTGATAGAATTTTCAAAGCGATTCGTGTCTACACGAAGCATCCTCAGGAGGTTTTGACTCTTCTATCATGCGCTCGAATTAAAATATTATCTAAAAAATATTCATTATTATTATATACATATATAGTTGGTACAATACTTAATGTCACAAAAACCTATTCAAATCAAATAGTTCCATCGAGAAAGTAAGTGGTTACTACCCACAATAGTAAAATTTGTCACTGAACAACTTGAACGTAGTAAAGAAATTATAACCGATATTAATTGAGTTTGAAGTTTAGTTCACAATAGCTGTAGTAAACTTTCCATCATTACCATAACTAGGATACTCCATTCTTTATCTACCTTCTCATTTCCATGTATAATGTGCATGCCTAACAACTACCGTCTCTAAACCGAGATAAACTCTCAAAAAAACACACATTCATCATCTATATAGCTGAGGCTGATCTCCATGGTGGATCAGTAAGATTTATTATGTTCTACGATGAAACTGATAGGTGCACGACCCCCTTTCTCTGGGGTAAGCGTTTCTGTTTTGAATATTGTTTTAGCACTGTTGTTCTTTTGATTTATCTCGGTGTGATGGTAAATTATGTCGGGATGTGTAAGGTGATCTACAAAAGAGTTGCTTACGAGAACGTTTTGATATAATATTTATGCCTGTGATATTTTTATGGGACCCTGAATTTCCGTTTGAGGAAGTTTGATTTATTGTAAGAGATTTTTTAAAGGTTATAAAAGGAATTATATCCAGTTTTAAAGCCATAATTGATTCGTAAATTTATGGATTTAGGAGATATTAGGCGGTAAATGAACTATTTTACTGACAAAAAATAACAATTAGAGGTATCAAACTATATTTTATGAGGAACCTTTAAGGCATTCATTATAATTTGTGGGATAATCGTATATTCAAATCTTCAAAGGAATGTAAAACATATTCCTGATGTCGGTATTATTTATAATACACGTGTATTTGTTGTTAACAATAAATGTATCATAAATTAAAGGGTATTAAATGAAAGGGGATATTATAACATAATGAAACTATAGGAATTTCGATTATTATGAACAGAGAAATTATTACCTAAATCGGTCAACAAGACCGATCCGTGTAATATTTTTTTTGTTCCATAAAAGTATATATGTGAAAATAGTTATTTAAGTAGTTATAATTGTAGCGAGATTAAAATACATTTCCAATATTATTTTCACAATTTTAACAGAATAATGGTTATATATTACTGTTTAAGGAAACAATATTAGGAATAAAATGTATTTATCTAAATATATACCAATCTATATATCCTACTCTCAATACCATCATATAATAATATATTACTTAGAGCCATTAATTTTTTTTTATACTCAATAAGTTAGCCTTTGACCACTATCTCATCTGATGGTAAGTGATGATGTGGTCGAAGATGTTGTTCAGGTTCAACCTAGAATTACTGGCTCTCAAGGACAGCTGCCGGAACACACCGTTAGGTGCTTGGCGACAGATATTCTATTTGAGGGTGGTAGCTAGCCAGGCGGGCATTCGCAAAATGCCCTACCACCATGCTATAACGACTGCCATCCTAAGACAACAACCGGGACCGACGGCTTAACGTGCCCTCCGAAGCACGGAAGCGCTCAGTAGTAATGTCACCAGCGGTCACCCATCCAACTCATGACCGCGGCGGACGTTGCTTAACTTTGCTGATCGGTTCAGAACGGCTAAGCAAACTTCGCTACGAGCGCTTCAAATAATATAATATAATTATAATAGGGCTAGATGTGTTCGAATAAGTTATGACTGATGTGTGTCATAATATTAAAAAGGTAGAAAACAAATTAAATATAGGTAAGTCGGCCTTTCACAAGAAATGTACGACATACTAGAAACACGACAACTGGATTCTTGTTCTTTATTTCTAAGGTTTCTTATCGTGAAGGTTCATTCAATTTAGAAATTACACACGAGTAGAGTACACTGACTAGACGTACGTGTTTTCACCGATACCTATTTTCGTACTTTCATTGTGTAAATTGCTAAGCGGAAAATTAATAAGACAGTTTTTATCAGTAAGTAAGAAGTAATTAAGCAGATGTAGAGAAGTGACTTTACATGGATTGTTTCTGATCGTTATAATTATTTAAATGTATATAATATTATATAGTACAATAGTGATTAGAATTTAACGCTTAATATATCATACACGGTAACTCAATTTCAGGTGAAAACTGTCAATGACGGGAATGAAACCTTATCACGCTTTATGAGAACTATTGAACGGCATTTATACAAACTCGAAACTATTTTTTTTATGCCTGATAGGTTAGCCTTTGACCACTATTTCACCTGATGGTAAGTGATGATGTGGTCTTAAACTTGTAAAAAAAAAACTCGAAATTTATGTTTCTATGATAACATTTATTCTAAGATAACATAATAGTGATTAACATATTTCACAATGATATTTTGTATGTTCTTTGAACTTCTTAACGATACTGTTTCTATTGAAAGAGACACTACAAATTATTAGGAAACCAACCTGATACAAATAAATAGTAATATTCTTCTGTACTTATTGCCTATGGCACATACAAACTAGGATCGATTTAAGTATAATATCGACTTGTTTAGTGTTATGATATCGTTTCGTAGAAATTTTTACAAATGAAATTTATCATCCGCACAGGATGTGAAGCATAGTGACAACACTATGCTTCACATTCTGATCATGGTATTATGATTGATACCTGGAACAGTCTATGACGCATATTGACGGATCACCACAGATTTTTCTCTAATGAATGTTAAACCTTTGAATCATCATAAACAGTAGAGTCGTGGGAAATATGGAGGGGAAGATCTTATTGTATAGATAGCAAAATAATCTGAATTAAAATGGTGGCCCTTGAATTGAAACTAAGTTTTTCAAATACTTTATAAACCATTTACAGCGGTAACATTTTTTTTTTTGTTACTAAGTATCTTACTTTCTTATCATCAATTCTTAATTTCTTATCGTCATTAAGTTTTCTATTTCACTGTGTTGTAATTAATTTTTATTTGCAAGTTCACATTTTTAATACTTTAACACATGTTTTGTTATATGTATATTTATACAACAATAATCATGAGAAATATATTATTACATTCAAATTTAGATAATATTTGAATAGAAGTCAATTCATCTGTCATTTCGTGAAGTTATTGGTTACCCGCAAGCTGTTGTGTATTTTCTGTCGTTACTATTTACCCTCTTAAGCAAAGCTTCTAAGAAACTTAATAGTGAGTAAAGGGTGACTAAAGTTTTCTCAAGAACAACATCTGTATACTGTACGACATCAAAAAAGGATCACTATGGAGCATAATGTGGAGAAACACCTCAACGTTTTCATCGAAATAAGAATCGTATCCGTTTCGCTGTAATAAGGAAACTGCTATAAAAATAACTCTTTAAATAAATCGTTTTGAGCATTCGTTATAAATAACATGTTTTACTTTCCTGGTAGGATCGATATTATGCAAAAGGTATCATTTATAACCGACGAAGGTCGATTCAACCTGTAGTAGTGAGTCATACCGAAATTGGGGCATTTCGTTTGTGCGGTTGAAGTATCATCGATCAATAGTGTTTAACTTAGTACCGAAGGTAAGGACGAATTCGGTTCCAATTTATTATAAATCAACACAATAACGAATAATTAACATTGGATGTTAATTAGTCGTTAAGCTAATTTTGGAATCTCTCAGTTAGAAATATATTGATCAAAGATTTATGAAGGTATGTTTACAGATTTAGTTATCCCACGCAGTTTATACGAAGCTATAAGTGTTGAATAATCTAATGGAATGCAAATAATTCTAATGAAAATGTGTTTGAAAACATTTTTTTAAATTTATTAATTGAACAGGTAGCAAGACTGTTTTATTTAAGTTTTTTTACAGCTAACCTTGGAACCCAATGTTAATCTGATAGTAACTGGTGAAAGATGGCTGAATTTAACAGTGATGGCTCAGTGGCGTTGGCTATGGACTGCCGTGCAGCAGGTCCATGGTTCGAGTCCCGCCGCGGTGGAAGGGCATTTTGCGAATCCGCCTGGCTAACTACAAAAAAATCTGTCGCCAAGCACCTAAAAGTGTGTTCCGGCAGCTGTCCTTGAGAGCAAGTAATTCTAGTTTAGGCCTGTTAACACCTTCGGCCACATCATCACTTACCATCAGGTGAGATTGTGGTCAAAGGCTTACCAATAAAAAAACCTGATGATTCAAGGGACCTTAGTTGACAATGGTAAACAGACATAACCTTGAATAGATCCTGGCCCTCAAGGACAGCTGCCGGAATACACTGTATAGTGCTTCGCTACAGATTTTCTACCTGAAGGTGGTAGTTAGCTTTGTGGAAACTCTTGAAATGCCCTGAAAGGGCATGCAATAATGACTGCCGTAACAACAACCGGGACCTACGCGACGGCTTATCGTGCCCTCCGAAGAACGGCAGTGCTCAGTTGTAAATGCCACTACTGGTCACAGATCCAAGTCATGACCATATCTATCATTGCTTAACCTAATGGATCAGTTAAGAACGACTAGGCTACTACGGAGACTTTAGAACGGGAAGTATAGTTGTCATGAAATCAATGATTGTTTATATCATAACTTACCATTTGATTCTTTGCCGAAAGAATCTGCTACAATTTTATCACAACTCTAAATAACTATTGCTATTTCAGTTCGAATAACAGTAGCTTAAGGCTATTATAAAACTATAATAGCTAGACCGTTTGTGTATGACTAATATTAGATATCGTGCTAATTCACGCACACGTATTTCCAAGTCGGAAAACTGTGGGACCTTGACCCTTCCCTTTATTGAAGTGACTCATAGAACTAATGGGTAGTTTGTGTATGTAGAATTATAGGGATAATTTTGTACGAACGTTGCGTAAGTTCGTGCTAATGATAAAGTTCGTGAGTGTTTTGGTTGAAAGTATCAAGGTTAAGCGGTAGTACTACGTCTTTATAGTCTCTGTAGCTGTACTGTTCTTTGTTATGTGGTTTTGCAATGTTTTATACTAATTGCAAGTCATTATGTTCCTACAATTATCCCACACAAGTGGGATCTACCACACTGAGGCGGCGCGGCGCTGTCCACAGCGTCTAGCAAGAGTTCTCAGTTCCAAGTTCTGTGCCCCGAGTTCACTGTAATAAATACACCGAGAGAAATAGAACTCCAACAGAACATGCGCTCTCTTGATCACCGCAGCCTGCCTTGAAAGTAACTCTGAACTCAAAGCATTAGACCGCACTTGCTCTGAGCCCGGTACCTAAACCTCCATCCAATACTACTACTAACAACAAGGTAGAGTATCAATAAAATAAAAGTGAAGTAACCAGGTCTGTCAATTACAGTGTTGAGATAATAAGAGCTATGTTCTTCTCTTAACGTACAGCAACAAACTAATCGCGTCTACGTGATGAGTTAAAAGGGTTTGCTCGTCTGTGCTGCTACTTTAGTGATTCAATAAATCATGTTTGTGTGCTTTTTAAACCAAAATCTAACTTTATAGGTTAGTTATACAAATATACTTAGCTTGTTAGTGTCTCATACGTAGAAAAAATTGTTTACCTTATCATAACATCATGAGTGTATTAGTATTTAGTTATTATAGAACACATTGGCCATTGAGTTTCATAATACGTACATTAATAGGTATTTGCAGCTGTAAAACTTGTTTTTACTTTTATAAATTATTATGACGTGGAACTAACCATATATCTATTATATACATCGCGGCGTCATGAACAAAAAGCCTTAGTAGGTAATTTACATACAAAAAGAGGCTTGTCTTTTCCTCTACGCTACCGAAACCCTTATGCCATAAAATAAATGATAAGTAACTGTATGAACCAGAAATGAGGTATAGAAGGAACATTATTAATTATAATGGTATAAATAAATTAAATAACAGGAAAATTATTATCAATTAGCGGACCGCGCCGCGCCGGTTTCGCACGAATATAAGATAACAAAAATTTAAAATAAACATTCAATTTTTTTTCATACTCCTTTGCCTATGTTAGGAGATAATGTAGAATTCTAATGGTGAACGGTTTTTAAAATAGGTTCAGTAGTTTTTAAGTGTATTTAACATACAAAAATACAAATCTTTTCTCTTTTTAATATAAGTGTAGATATAGGTAGTGTAGGCGTAGATAATATGTTAAAAATAAATATTTGACATGACGATGTTTCGAAACACATTTATACATTAATAAAAATGTGTCATTTCGCATTGAACTATATATTATACAAGACAACAAAACCTTTTTGTTCAGAACCATCAACTTA
Source organism: Plagodis dolabraria (assembly GCA_963854805.1). Classification (NCBI taxonomy): domain Eukaryota; kingdom Metazoa; phylum Arthropoda; class Insecta; order Lepidoptera; family Geometridae; genus Plagodis; species Plagodis dolabraria. Next base: position 15,785,254 of record OY978454.1, on the reverse strand, counting down.
ATAGGTCACTGGAAAATTACACCACTTCTTGCGTTCAACCTGGAATTAAAAAGTAAATTACAGTACTAGTCGGTACAATCTTTCTCTTTTACTTTTGAAACAACCACCTTTTTGTTGCGTGTCGTTGTGGACTAGCATTAACATAGTAATGAGATTCTTATAGTCAGGTCATAGAGAAAATTAAGTACGTTTAGCAAATGTTAAATTATGCAAAGCGGTTTGCACAAGTTTACAAAGTACACCGACTTGCTGACAAGGAACCCTTATAGTTTCGTCATGTCCGTCTGTCTGTCCGTCTGTCCGAGGTTTTGCTAAGACACCGTTTGTACTATATAGGAAGCTGTAATTTCGTATGGATATGTAAATCAATTAGGCCGACAAAGTGGTAAAATAATTTTTTTACGTCCTAAACTGAGTCATTCGTTCTCACTCTTTATAATTCAGTTTGTCAGTGGCTCTGTAATGAAACCAAATTGATAGTACTACTTACTGAATGTACCAACCAACTAATAAGGTACCGACTTTACAACACAACTTGCCAAACTACTTAGTGTTGTTAATCTTGTAGCAATCTCACTCAAGCTACCCGTTACAAGCTTGACGTGTCTGAATACAGCTACTGGCTCATGTAAGAACTCCAAGGAGAAATCAAATGTGCCATGTGCTATACCTACGCTCCGAGATACATAAATATGTTGTAAGCAAGTTAATTTTTGCTTGGCAAACAATAAAATGCTGAATTACTTATTGTAAACAATACACAAAAAAACTTTATTCTAGATCCTTATCCCTGCAGTAATGTGTTTTTAGCACAAACCAACAAATGATTTCGTATCATATCTAAATACACTTATAAAACAATATAACAAGAACGAAATTTAAGTCTTTTTATAAGTATTTCTTTTTATTATGAAATGTTGAAAATATTAATGTTCATTTGGTTTTGCTAGTCCTCCTATTTGCCTACCAATTTTATTGCATATAAACTAAAAACACACGATATAACAACACAAAAACATTGGTTTTAAAATGAAACGGTATTTGACAGCAACGCTTACAAATATTAAAATAAAACACTTGTTAAAAGTAATCGAACTAGTCAACGTTTTTGGATAGCACTTTTTTATCGTATTCGTATGTCAAATGGCTAACGGAATATTTTCAGCTTTCTTAATCGCAGTGTCCAAGTCACCTTGCGAGGTAGACGGGGGGATACAAAAGATAAATACCACTATCTCGAGTTAATGGATTTCTGTCTCGTGTCTTAGAGGGTGTCCATCCGAAACATGCCACTCAGGTCGCCAGGGTTTGATTTGTCTTCGTTTCTTGGACATGCTACATGGCGCGTACTGAATTCTAACGACCAGATACAATTTATAACGTTAAAACATTCAATTAAGAGCTCATAACTTTGTGTTCTTTTAATTAATCTCTTCTCTTTTGAAGTTTATTTCTATAAGATGTTATAATAAAATAGTATAATGTTTCTTGCGTACATTCAAAAATGACAAAAGAAAACAGATTTAAATATACATAGATTACCAAGTTTCTATATGAAAATTTATAAATACTCAGAGTTTCATTTCTAAAAATTCTATTGCAATTTTTATTCTTTTGACACAGACTTGCCTCTAAAAATTGCTGGATCTTTAAATAAATTAATAATTCGGTAATATGAAAAAAACATAGATCAAATTGTAACAAAATGGTTTTAAACATTTCTATGATATAAAAATTGGACTAAATCAAATGAAAACTACATCTGGTATCTTTAGTTATAACCTAATCAACGTAAATATTGTTTATATTATAGTAAGTAAAAATGTAGTATTTAAAACTACGAGACACATATCGTTTCCGTATTATTTTTAGTTTAGATACCTCATAGAGGTAAAACTTATTTATTCACGCTACTTGTGTTTGCAATAAACATTTATACTTAAGACTGCACGTTGCATTTTACTGGTTTCCCCTTTAGACAATCAAATTTAGACGTTTCCTTCCTGGATTTTGAGTCGATGTTCGATTGTTCTCAATGTAACAAATAAGTCTACGACGTCACCTGAGCAAACGGAGCGCGCCCCACAACAGGTTTATATCAATTTTCTGCCGACTGCTTCTGCATCGTGGAAACACTTACCGTTTATTTTCAGCAAAAAACACGTTCTTATTTCTTCAACGACTCTTTTGAAGCTCAATTTCAAAATATACGAATGAGATTTAACCCTGTTGAAAAACGGCTACAAAACATGTTTATTTTTGTCCGTACGTAAATAAAATTCGCAAATTTCAATGTCCTTTGCATTTTTTAAGAAGAATATTTGCGTGGGTGGCAAATTTAATAACGAGTTGAATGTAAACATAATTTATCAAAACGAAATTTGCATTGTGTCTGTCACGTATGAATCACCCTCAGGATATATTGGTTTCAGTAGGTGAAATTTTATTTCAGTGTTTTGTGAGTCACATTTATTCGTGTTTACCTAATTCCTGATTATATTTGAGCTCGCTATATTTATATTGGATGAGAGTGGTATGTAGGAAACCAATCATCTTAGCAAACAGTCTTGGCATGCGTTATATAAACATGGTCATTTCTACGCTTACACTTATTACGATAGAGAAAGCAGATTTTGTTTGTCTTAGGCTCTAAATAGACATTTAGATGTAAGCTGTGTGTTCTTATATCATTGGTTTCATAATACGTATACCTATTCTAATATTCCGGCGTAGTATCACGTTTGTTGCCGCTTCCTTTCGAAACAGCTAAGGAAATTTTAATAAAACTTTGTACATAAACTTTTTACATTCTATAGACTAGAACCAGGGACCGCTATATATATACCTGGGCTTCGCAGCTGGCGGCTACTAGAGGCTCAATTCTATATGCGTAAAATTTTACAGTGATATAATTATTTTAAGTTTTTGATAAACTTGACCGGTAGTATAAATGAGATGCCTGAAATGGCGTACAATTGAAAGACATGTATGCCCATGAAACTCGAGGAAAACCATATTAATCTCTGTTTTTTTTTTTTTTTTTTATACTGAACTGGGTAGCACTTGACCACTATCTCACCTGATGTTAAGTGATGATGCGGTCGATGATGGAGCGCGCTTACCCAGGAGATACCTGTTCACTCGCGTTTTGAAGACCCCCATATTGTACTTAACCGGAAAGACAGACTCAGGCAGGGTATTCCATTCCCTGGCGGTTCGAATAATGAACGAAGAAGCAAATCGCTTTGTTCGGGTAAATGGAATATCTACCATATAGCGGTGGCGCTTCTGAGTATCCCTGGATGTCCGGTTATAGAATGGAGATGGCGGAATCAAATCATGTAGTTCTGTGGCACACTCCCCGAAATGTATCCGATAAAAAACCGATAAGCAAGCGACTTTGCGGCGATGCTCGAGACTTTGGAGTCTCTTGCTTACAAGTTGGTCGTCGTTAATGAGTCTCTTGGCTCTCCTCTCAATAGCTTCCAGTGTCTCCAGCTGGTATTTGGCAGAACCATCCCAAAGGTGAGAACAGTACTCCATACACGACCGGACTTGCGCTTGATAAAGATTAAGCAGCTGTCCCGGTGTGAAGTATTGTCTCACCTTAGCCAAAATACCAAGCTTTTTTGAGGCCAGCTGGGCTTTAGACTCAATATAGGAGCCGAAATTGAGAGTCGGTGTTAATGAGATGCCAAGAAGCTCGAGATGGTTACTTATCGGCACGGACACATTCCTGAAAGTAGGAGCCAGCTGAAAAGGGCTCCGTTTGGCGGAGAAAAGACACGCCTGGGTTTTAGCAGCATTGAACTTAACCAGATTGGCATCGCCCCAATCGGAGACTGCCTTCAGAGAAAAGTTCAAGCGCTGAACCATCGCTTCCCTATGAGACTGGATTTGTAATGCACTGGTTCGTGCGTTAGATGTATAACTCTCCACAACGGTGCTGTCGTCTGCGTACTCAAAAATACCGGGCTTAAGCAGATCATTAATATGCAGCAGAAAAAGCGTTGCAGAGAGTACTGATCCTTGAGGGACTCCGGCGTTTATAGCCAATTGGTCGGAAGAACAGCCATCGATGACCACTCGAATCGACCGATCCCTCAAGAAATCTGAAATCCAAACACATAAACCAGTGGGAAGGCCGTATGAAGGAAGCTTGCTAATAAGGCTATCGTGCCAAACCCTGTCAAAAGCCTTCGAGATATCGAGAGAGACAGCAAGCGCCTCTCCGTGGTTCTCGATGGCTTCGCTCCAGATGTGAGTGGCATACACTAGAAGATCCCCAGTAGACCGGTTTCGGCGAAACCCGTATTGTCGGTCACTGGGGAGATCATTCACTTCTAGATATGCCAGGAGCCTGTGGTTCAGTACACGTTCCATCGTCTTACAGAGTATGGAAGTGACTGGAATAGGCCTGTAATTGGCAGGGTCTGCGCGACTACCCTTTTTGGGCACGGGCTGCACGTTTGCAAGCTTCCAGGACTTAGGCACTTGACCAGTCGTCATAGACAAGCGAAAGAGGCGAGTCAATATTGGAGTCAACTCAGGCGCACACATCCTCAAGACTACAGCTGGTATACCGTCTGGACCACTAGCTTTGTTCACGTCTAGATCGCGCAACGCTTTGCGTACTTCAGACTGTCGAATGCGGATTTCTGACATTAACGTCCCGCAGTTTGGCAGGCTAGAAGGTACAGCATTGCCAGCATCTAGACGTGAAGACTCTGCAAACACATAAATAAATTTGCTTTCTCTTCGGCAGTGTGCGCTAGTGATCCGTTAGGTTTCAGCAGTGGAGGCAGTGAGGGACGGCAGAAGTTCTCTTCGATCGACTTTGCCAGGGACCAGAACGCTTTGCTAACCGAGGGGTAAGAAGCAAGTTTGTTCCCTGTTCGGCGTATGTGGTCGAAGCGAGCCTTCTTAAGAGCCTTTTTGCAGGACTTGGCGGCTAGGTTAAATACTTTCTTCTTTTCACGTACATCTCTAGATTTGCGGGTTCGAGCATCAGCCCAGCCTAAATAGGCCTCATGTTTTAACGCTTCTGCATCTCTACATGTAGCATTAAACTTTGGGCGAGCTTTGCTGGACATCGGGACGTCAGAAAATGGTATGAAGTATTCCATACCCTGACGTAACACCTCAGTCACAGCATCCGCGCAAGTTGAGGGATCGCTCGAAGTAAAACAAACCTGCCGCCAAGGGTAAGACGCGAAAAAATATCGCATCTCATCCCAATCTGCTGACCTGTATCGCCACACCCGCCGAGTGCCTCTTGGGCTGGGATCGGGCGGGGAGTACACTGATACAGACTTCACCAGACAGTGGTCGGAGCTACCTAAGGGTGATGAAACCGACACCGAGTAGCGGTCTGGATCTGTTGTCAGCAGAAGGTCCAAGCAATTGGCTGTGTGGCCATCAACATCCGGTATCCTTGTGGCTCCTTGGACCAGCTGAGTGAGGTTTAGCGTCAAAGCAAGCTTGCGCATCTCTCGACCAGCGTGGTCTGTGCTCTGGTATGGGTATAGCCAGTCTTGATGGTGGGCGTTGAAATCCCCCAGAAGCACTAATTGAGCAGAAGGATACCTCTGTTGGGCCACATCGGCCGCCTCACTAAGGTAGTTTGCGAGCCTGGTTGTCTCCTCATCTCCGCTGTGCGAACGGTAGACACTAGCATAAAGAATTTTCTCCATGCCATTGTCCCACATGATAGAAAATTTGGGGTCTTCAAGGTTGCGGAGACGCCGATAGCAAATGTCATCGCGAGCATACATACAAACTCCCGCCTTAGCCTTGAAACTATGTTCAAGAACATAGCCAGGGTAGGCAAGGTATGTCGCGTCAGCAGGACATTTGATCTGCGTCTCCGTGAGGAACAGAATATGCGGTCTTGCGGTCTCAAGATGGTGGTGGACCGGGTCGAGATTGGAGTGCAAGCCTCGAATGGTTGAGAGGTGCACTTGGAGAGAGAGGAGGTGCTTCCGCTGTTTGACCTTAATTCTGTTTGTACCTTTCATTTATGTGGGGAGTGAAGTTAGGTAAAGGGAAACGGAAGTGGAAACGAGGCGCAAATTACCAGCCCGTGACATAAATTAGGCCATTCCACCTAAAGGGAACCAATCCTGGAGACCGCGGGGACGCCCGAGCCCCCCCAGAGGTGTCCATCGGGTCCTCTCGTCTGGTCGCCAACCAGCACGATGGCGCACCTCCGGGATTTTTCGCGAGATGGCGGGGCAGCCTTTCATGAGTGGCTGGCTCACTACTTGGGCCCCCAACTATCTGCGGTCGGCCAGCGGAGAACCGTGCCTCGGATCCCGCTGCTCTCCAAGATTAGCTGCCAGGTAAATTGACCTTCAATGTGTCACGACTAGCTATAGTAATAAGCGCAACTGTTTCCGACCCGTTCCCCATAATGGCTTCACCAGACATCATGCCGTAACGCGACCGCTTGGCGGCATGGCTTTGTCTGGTGGGTGGTAACACGCCGCGGCCTAAGCCTACCACCTGAAAAGAACTGCTCTTTTGGCGCCACCCAGGGGACACGTGTAGGACATCGAGGGCTGAATCCTACGGACGCGAGCAGTATAGTCCCCCAACGCGAGCAGTATAGTCCCCCATGCCACTGACTCTGGTGCCTCTTAGCAAGATCAAAGCTCTAATGTTTGGATCTGAATGTAAGGCAAAAAAGAGATGATACCCTGGAGCGAAGTTTGCTTAGCCGTTCTTAACTGTCAACTAAGTTAAGCAACGTCCGCCGCGGTCATGACTAGGATGGGTGACCACTACACTACTACTGATATTACTACTGAACGTTTTCGTGCTTTGAAACCACATTAAGCAATCGGTTCCGGTTGTCTTATGATGGCAGTCGTTACACCGTAGTGGTAGGGCATTTTGCAAATGGCCGCCTGGCTAGCTACCACCCTCAAGTAGAAAATCTGTCTCCAAGCACCTAGCTATGTGTTCCGACAACTTTCCTTGCAAGCCAATAATTCTAGGTTAGCCTGAACAACATCTTCGACCACACCATCACTTACCATCAGCTGAGAGATTCACCACTCTCTAGGCTAGCCTATTAGGTATAAACAAAAAATGAGCTTAATCGGCCCGAGATGCTGAATAATTTCATAGATCTTTTGAACTTATTTCTGTTCTTCTTTTAAAGAACATTATCATCGCTCATGTGAGGAAGAGAGAAGAAATGTCTGTAAATAACTAGGGTGATATTTTGGTATTATGTAAAAGAGACAAAGCCTATTGCCATCTACCGAGCACAGTTCAAGAATCTCGGCACATCATATCACTCATCAACAGATATTACGTCCAGCGTTTGAACAAAAGTCGCCCATTAAGGGTTTGCCATAATGGATGGTCGATGGCATCTTCAAGTGGCCTAAACACTTCGACACTGCACGGTTGTAGGTCTTCACGCCTGGCTAGCTACTACCAAAATACAAAATCTGTAACTTAGCATGTAACGGTGTAGACCGTCAGCAGTCTTTGAGATCCAGATGTACCTAATTCTAGGTAAACCCTTTCTATCATCTACGACAACATCATCACTTACTATCTATCTCTATCAGCAATAAAAACAAAGAACAAGGTATTGAGTACAATTACTTTAATCAAGTTAGGCCTGGTGACGTAACTTTATCTACTCAAATAAAGCCCAAACTTCGTCGGTCCGCAGTACCTCACTAGCCTAGAAAGGTTTGTTTTCTTGAATTACAATCAGCCTGCCCTTGATCGGAACAAAAGGGATTTCAACCAATATTCTCGGTTATTTTTCTTGGTTTACTTACGTTTGTATGTAAATATTCGTAAGCGTTCTACTCAAGGAGAACGTGCGTGCGCATTTTAATAATATTTTAGGTGGGAACGGCCGTGGGAAGGCTTTTACGTTTATTGAAGTATTTTGATGTTCTATACAATGCCAAGATAATGAAATATGTAACATTATTTTTATCCTATAGGTAGGTTATCAAAACTTGCTTACTCTTGGTACCTTTATACGTAAACTCTATTGATAAGGATATGTGTACCCACATAGCTTATAACTAATACCAAATGGTAGGTCTATTTAGCAAGAATCCATATTTGTGGATACTACCGCAGTATCAGATATTCTATCTCTAACCAATAGTATGAAAAAACGATTGTGTTTAGGAATTAGAGGCGTTGTAGCAAGAGAAAATGTTTGGCAAACGAGTATATCGGAGTGATGAGCGCTCAGTACAGTGTCAAGCCGATCGAGGATGGTGACACTGTAACTGTAATAGATAGGCGCACCGCTTACTATCAGGCCAGCGACCGTTTGTCTCACCACCACATTAAAATAAACAAAGTAAAAAACCTTTTGTATAAAATAATAATAACAATTAATTCAAGGGTGCCTAAAGAATCCTATATCGATTTAATATTATATCATTTAACATTATCTTCTTTCATTATTTTAGTCAATACACAAAACATAGCTAGATTTTTTCAAAATATGTTCCCAACAATAAAGTATACCTACGACAGTACTCAATAATGACTCGTTTATTTATATATATATATAAAAAGTATGTACACTATTGTTCTATGTGTATGCTGACAATTGTATGCCTACAGAGTGCCTGTTCGCCTAAAGCAATTGAAACTTTTTGTGCATCTGCAGCTATATTTAAAAGGAGTTGAGGAGAAAATCGTCTCAAAATGTTGGGTTAAAATTGCGGCACAAATTATTTTAAACTTTATATTTTTGATAGTTAAGTTAATCTTTTCGTTTGTAATAATGGATAAATACGTATCTCACTGTGTATTGGATAAAAAGATTAATTTGTATTTTTGAGCCTGCGCATTTGGATACTTTTATGTAAATTTTTGCCAAGAGATCGGAACCAGTAACGCTGTAGATTATGACAAAGAAATATGTAAAGAAATGTAACACAAGCACAAAAACAGCACAACGCAAAGCTTACCGCGGCGGGATTGGTTTAAAAAGTGTATCGTGCAACAACATAACACCAATCAACACACAACATACAACCAAATAATTTTTAAGCGCCAAATCAATTAAGCAATCCAATTGAATTTGGAAGATTGTGCGTGTTTTGTTAATTGTGAGCTTAATGAGTCGGAAATTAAAGTGATATTTATATGGGAGTTACTCTTCTTATTGTAACACTAAATGCCCAGACACAATGTGATCTTTTGATCAAATATTTAATATCACCAACTTGCACAGTTACAGGGTAAATTTCACCAAAGGTATATATTTCATCTAGGGTATTGGTTAGGGTTTACCCTGGACAAATAGTTACTTAGCTTAGCTATGAAATTGCGCAGTTTCTGACAAAATATTAACATTGGCTGAAAATCTGTGCAGCAATTTATTTTTATTCGTGTCTAGGTATCTAAAATTCAATCAATTCAATCCAATTATGATATTGAAATATTATATCGCGGGTAAGAATTACTTTTACCTTTTTAACTTTTTTTACATTTCAATAAATAATATATTTCAACTGGTCAACCACTTTCCTTCCCGTCTGTACTTAGCAAAGGCGGTATGCAGGAAAACGATTACTCTCCCTTCCATAGCGGGGAAAATACTTATAGTGCCAATTGTACACATGTTGGTTCCCTGAGCATTTCAATTCGCCTTTTTGCTTCGAAGTATACAGATAATGCTCTTTTGGTGTCGTCCTTTTTTCTTTCCACTTGGGGTTGAAAATGTACCTCAAGGCATCGGTAATGGATGAAATGTGTGAAGTCATGGCTCTACATGTGATTTATAAAAGTTAGGTTGGGATTGATTGATGTCTTATATATGTTGGGTTTATAAAATATACGAAGGTATAGAATTAAATGCAATACAAGTTACAATGACTTGTATAATTTGTAAATATGTAAGGACGCAACGGTTCAACGCAACGAAACGCAACAGTTTTCTTTTTTTACTACAGATAGGTTGTCTTTTGACCACACCTGATGATGTGGTGATGATTTGGTCGAAGGTGGGAAACAGGCCTGACCTGGAATAGGAACTGGCTCTCAAGAACCGCTGTCGGAAAACATGATTAGATGCTTGGCGACAGATTTTCTTTCTGAGGGTTGTTTCTCGTCAGGTGGCCATTCGCAAAATGTCGAATACGCAGCCTGGAAACTGCGAAACTTTTAATGATCATACATGATCATTAAAAGTTTCTCAGTTTCCAGGCTGCAGGAAGGCCTTCAACGACTGCAACAAACGTAAGCGATAATTGCCAGTCATCGATCTAAATAGTGACCGTACTGAACTTAACCTAGTTGTTCGATTAAGAACGACTAGACAAACTCCGCTATACGCATTTTTTCATTGTATTTTCATTAAAAAACCTAGACGCGCTCTATCTAACGAAATTTTAGATCAATGTTGGTCAATGTTTTGGTAGAAATTTTGAAGTTATATGTACGATTATACTTCAATACCTTAAAATACTACTATATTTTATGTAATTGTTCCATTTCATTGATACAAAGTTATGTATACAAGTGTTATTATTTTATTGATACAAAGTTGTTAAAAGTTTTCTCAAATTAAGCAATTGAAGCAATGATGGCCGAACGGTAATAGGACATCCTATGGACAGCCGTGCTGCAGGAGCTTGGTTCTATCCCCAACACCGCCAGCTTGAGCTATACCGCATGATGGGAGGGTATTTGCAAGTGCTCGCCTGGTCAGCTACCACCTTCAAATAAAAAATCTGTCGCCAAGCACCTAACAGTGTGTTCCCGCAGCAGTTCTTGAGAGACAATAAAATTACAGGCACATCAGACTCAACAACTGTATGTCTCAGACTGACGGGCGCAGTGCAGTTCGTTGTGACGAAATACATCTGTCATCGGCACAGGTCACCGCTGAGCATCAGGCGGGGCTCGTGCTTGTTCTGTCACAGTCACAATAATATAAAAAAAACAATAAACAGTTCTTAACAGTAATCTCAAAAACTCTGGTCCAGAATAACTTCAGAATAACCATACAAACAGGGGGTAGGAGTAAACGTGACAAACACATGAAGCTTGCAATCAACCATAGCAGGTACTGCCAACACAGCGTAAAGAAAAACAATTCTCGCAATTAACTTTTTCCTGTGTACCAAAAAAGGCTTCGTTTGCACTAGTAGCCGAGCTGGACCACGCAAAAATATTTCGTTGAGTCCGAGTGCAATGTGTCGCTTGTTGGTAAATTTCACAGAGACTGATCTTTTAACATAAATGTTAGAATTCGATTTGAATTAAACCTGCTGTGACGTTATTAATTTTGAATGCGCTACCTATGTTTCTAAAAATCACTGGAATTACCGAAGATATGTTTTCTAATTGAAAATATCAGAAATCTTATGTTCTCCATCACCATGTACATATTTCGCAGAGAGTCATATATAAGTTTAATTCTTGAAGTCTCTTATACATTGTAAGTAATATTTACTATAGTAGTCCTTAGCATGTGTGGTGTCATAATCTAGAAAAAAGTATCTACAGAAGTGCCATCTCAGTTTTTGTTACAAGGTCTATTTTGAAACTAAACTGGCTACCTAATCAAAAAATCTTTATTTCAGACATAAAACAGTCCATATTATAAAATAGAAAAACATAGAATTATAGTAAGAATTATAGATCAGAAATACACAATATAATAAAGTCACAGCATACATTCAAATGTCAAGAAAAATATTTGTAAAATAAAAATAAACGCTATGATTCAAAACTTTTTGATATTTTGTATTTAAAAATGTAATAATACCAATGACGCAGATTTAAAATTAAGTTTTTAGATTGTGATCAAAACAATCAAACAATTGCAGATATTTTTATTGACGCCTGTTAAGCAAGAGAGACAATATTACCAAGAAGGAAACATTTGGACTAAAAGGCTTCAAATCAGTGATCGATTGGCCATTTGGGCTGTATATACTGTTCTAATCTGAGCCACTGAACTACCTTCATAATGACTCAAGAAGAATCAATAAGATTTCAACCATATAAGATTGATATTTGAACTATCAAATATCAACCATATAAGATTGATATTTGAACTATCAAATATCAATCATATAAGATTGATATTTAAACTATCAAATATCAATCTCTTATATATATGGCTAAAATCTTATTTAAGCATTTTAAAACGCTACAACCATACGAACTTATGTACTGGTTGCACAAACATATTGCGACCGTGTCGAAGTATGTCGCCTGCCAATTCACTGGTATGTACTCGAGTGGAACAACGTAGTGTTAATTAAAAATGGCGTTTTTCCTAATCCAACGATGTTCGGGTTAATCAGAACCGTGGCCGATGTATTTGCAAAGAGTAATAAGAGTAATAAGGATCTGTCGCAACTAGAGTTCTATTGATGAATACGTTTATGACAGTTCTATATTATAAGGCTGTTAAGGAAGCACTTGATCACTATCTCACTTAATGACAAGTCATGATGCGGTCAAAGATGTGGTTCAGGCTTACTAAGAATTACTTGCTCTAAATAAAGAAAAATAAATAACAAACATATTCGATAATCAGTCTTTCTAGATTGTCAGGCTTACTGAGAATTACTAGCTCTCAATAAAGAATAAACGACGAACAAATTCGATAAACAGCCTCTTTAGATTGTCAGGCCTACTAAGTATTACTAGCTCTCAATACAAAATAAACAACTAACAAATTCGATAATCAGCCTCTGAATATTGTCACCATCTTTTCTGGCTATGTGAACGAAATACTAAAATATCTTTAGGTATGTCGATGAAACCTTTAGTACCTACAATATGTAATGGGTAGAAAAGTGGGTACTAAATTAATATGAAGTCGGCCACATGCTCGTTACAGCATAATAAAAGCTTAATTAAACTCTAAACAACTCAGTACAATCTCAACATCATATTGAATTTATTCATGTGTATGATTTTATTATGCCTTTACTAATAAAACTCCCCGATTCCGTTCAAGTGCTATCGAGGTAATAACCGAGCTCACGATATTATTTTACCTGAAAGATATGTAGGGGTTTATAGGAAAAGTTGATCAAGTTCTATGTACTTACCTACGATGTGCCGATAATTTTGGTATGAGTGGTCATATCAAGTCAAAGTTTTGCCTATTTATATAGAAATTCAAGCATTTCATAAGCTTTAAAGATTTTTGATAATGAACCATGTGTTGTCAAATAGTGATTGTTTAAAAAATAAATAACATCACGTAGGAATTAATCTAACCTGTTGTGCTTTTAAAAATAAGTTTTATAACAAAAACCGTATAATGCTAGTCTTACTCGTATGTGGAGAGTTCCGTACTAACACACTTTACATGTATATATGCATCGTGTTCTAAAAAAAGTTTAACTCGCATTTTTTTATGTTTTTTATCATTAAATGTTTTAAGTTGCCATATTCACACCAAGACGCATGTAAGTATTGTCGTTTTTACGAAAGAACAATGAAATACAAAACCCTAAAAAAAATATTGTTATCGTCTTTATTTTGTACTTTTTTATATTTGTTAGAACATCCGCCCTAATAACAAATAATAATTTCCTCTGAAAATATCAAGCTGCAGACTGTCACGAACGACGGAAAGACAGACAGAGTAAGCTTGGTTATAGGACCTCATTTTTTCGCATAAAAAGTAAACAATAAATAATGTCCCGTCAATGAACACTTGCAAATTTTCGGATTGAAGTATATAAATAAGGCTAAAATGTACTTTAATTTTCGTTTGTAGAATAAGTTTCAACAAAAGACTCAAATGCAGAACACTTCCAAAGCGTTTACCAAGTATTTCAAGCGTTAATCGTAACAATTCATCAAGTTACGCCCTAATTTTGACAACCACTCACATTCTCGCCAAGTAAATTTCCATTCTGGAAACTGTCGCAAAACTTGGCGTTACATTCATCAAAAACATTGTCAAAGAACAATGAGACAGCGGGCCGCAGATGTGATGCCACAACGTAGGCACTAGGCTCGAGCCTCACTGAAGCTTTTTGTCGAAGTGCGCTCAAACACCAGACTCTTTTGTCATCACAGATTTCTGCTTTCGCAATAATCCCCAGCTCTTCTAAGTTGGCACAATGCGAGCGTGTGAATGACGTTGAATATCTGTCATCCTATTTTATAATCTGTGAAGGACGCTTCACTTAATTTCTGTTGAATGCCGTAAAAGATTTAAATTACTGTGTTGCTTGAGTTAAGTTTTTAATCAAGAATAATTTCGTGTTGCTTACAAAACGTTGCGAGTGAATAATAACTATGCATTTCCAATAATATATTCATTATTAAACCGTTTAAAATTGTTCAATTACTATGTGCAACAATCACGAACATTTTTAGTAGTTGGGAGTACATGTACGTAAGCAAAAACTAAATATTAAGTTTCTCATAGAAAATAATCTTAGGTAAAAGAAGAAATTAAATTAAATCAGAATAGACGCAAAGAGCAGTGTAAGTGGGTGTCATGATATAAACGCTGCTTAATCGATATCAGTACAGTAGAAAATCTGTTATAACCATAATGTATATTTATATGTATGCGGTAATCATTTTCATGAAGGCGTGGTTAAGTATATAATACCTATGCCTATGCTAGTTAATATATACCCAATTATATTAATAACTTAATTTTATGATAGCGATGCTTATAGATTTTGCGGTGAGTGTCTAGAGGAAAATTTTATTATAAAACCGCAAATCTGTCCTTTATAAATTTACATCATAATTCTGCGAAAAAAATGACAGATGTGTGAATGATGACGTTAATTACGGATATTATTAGTCTTGTATTAATTAACACCTATTATTAACATTTTTAGAACTATCGTGACGATGATGATATGACGTGCTATCAACTTATTTCGCGCGTAAATATTAAACGCATATAAAATGTTTTTATTTCTTCTATTTAGATTATATTTTCATAAAATTACATAATAATCGCTTCAATACTAGTTTTTGAAGAAAATCGGTATCTAATTTTTACTGTCTAGTGAAACTAATTTTATTATTATTATGTCGGTTGAGATGCAGATTCTGTCTGGATATTTTTGCAATATTAGTAATTTCATCGTATTAAAACAAATGTTTACAGGTTAAATGTACACCTACAAAATAACACTTTAGCTACTACAATAAAAGCATTTAGACAACCTATTAGTCATTGCAGACTCACAATTGCACCAGACCACTACCAGTTACCAGCCCAGCATGCTGGCAGAATCGTTGAATTGCAATGCTCATTCTTCAAAAGTTATGTATGTTATGAAAATAATTAATTGACCTTTAGCACTTAGTTGTAACATTGTTCATACCTTGTTATTATTCATTATAATATTGAGTTAGATGGACAGACATTTTGTATTCGTAAATTTACTCGGGGGCCTACCCCCTTCACGTAGATAATAATATCTTATAAAACTTACAGTTAGGTCAAGTATGTAAAATTTCACATTTTATTTCTGAATTATAGTAGGAATGCATGCTTACTTTTTCATTATTAAAAGTCTGATTACCAAAAATATAAACACCGTGATATGCGTAATACAATTAAGTATCGTTAAGCTCCTAATTATAATAAAAATTAACTTTAGTTTACCCTCCGAACTATTTAGAAATTTTTTTTAGTTATTTATGCCTGATAGGTTAGCCTTTGACCACTATCTCAACTGATGGTAAGTGATGATGTGGTCGAGGATGTTGTTCAGACTAACCTAGAGTTACTGGCTCTCAAGGACAGCTGCCGGAACACACCGTTAGGTGCTTGGCGACAGATTTTCAACTTGAGGGTGGTAGCTAGCCAGGCGGGCATTTGCAAAGTGCCCTACCACCATGCTGTAACGACTGCTATCCTAAGACAACAACCGGGACCGACGGCTTAACGTGCCCTCCGAAGCACGGAAGCGCTCAGTAGTAATGTCACCAGCGGTCACCCATCCAAGTCATGACCGCGGCGGACGTTGCTTAACTTTGCTGATCGGTTCAGAATGGCTAAGCAAACTTGGCTACGAGCGCTTCAGAAACTGTAGGTATCCCGAAAATTAGTTTTCATATGAAGTTCTAATTTTCGCTTGGTGAGCAAACATTCAGAACTCACAAAGACTGAGATTAATATTATGAAGAATTGCTATTACGTATATATGCATCCAATTTAAGTTTACAGTTATGAATGTTAATCATTGCTTATCAAGATAATTATTTTCCGAAATAAATTTCTTTCCAATGTATATATTATTATTTTTGAAAATCTAGTTCTAGTACCTAAAACCGACGACACGAGAAAAAGAAAGCCTTTTACAAACTTGTATCAATATGTAAATGTATGTCATAAATATTAACGAGCCTTTTGTCAGCGTTTTCCTTTATGCAGGCTCTTTAAAGCCGTTTACTGAGTATTTATAGCAGAAGTAAGTGATCTTTAATTTGAAACGAACTTTATAGGGTTGCCATATAATGGCTTAGAAAACTTAGATCTATAATGTATACATTCTAAACATGGTATTTTACAAATATTATAATTGAGCCAGTGTGTGTATAATGTTGTCTTAGGTTTTCACGATTATTACACATGGTAATTATGAGTAAGTGTATATGTTAGTTTTTTACACTGACGTCCAAAGCGACTAAATCGATCTTGCTGTTATTTTTGAATTAGGTTTTTTAGGGTCTGGTTGACATAGGATGTTTTTAACCGCATATACTACGTGGGAAAGTGGTAAAATCAAAGTAGATGCAGGCAAAAGCATAGGCAGGAAATAAATGAATACCCTGCATTATTTATCTACGGCAGAAGTTAATTCTAATAAAAAGTATTTCTAGAATGATAAGATATATTTCTACTTTGAAATGTAGTTATTTCAACAACGAAGCGAACTGATTTTAAAAACAAAGTATTTATACAGCGTTTCTGTGTATCTATCTTATACATTATATTCTAACGAAATGAACTGTTTTTTTAGGGTTCCGTACCCAAAGGGTAAAAACGGGACCCTATTACTGAGACTTCGCTGTTCGTCCGTCCGTCCGTCCGTCCGTCCGTCTGTCACCAGGCTCTCAAGAACGGTGATAGCTAGACAGTTGAAATTTTCACAGATGATGTATTTCTGTTGCCGCTATAACAAAAAATACAAAAAGTTGGCCAAGTGCGAGTCGTACTCGCGCACGTTAAAACAAAAAAGGTTAAAATATGAAGTCTAATGTTGTATAGCTAATGGTACGGAACCCTTCGTGCACGAGTCCGACTCGCACTTGGCCGATTACATATATACTTTTTGTCATTCAGAATTGAGAAGGGTTTTTTTTGTATAAATTATTAATCATGCAATGCGCTATTAACAGTCTTTATTTTAACTCGTTTGTTTCATAATTGATAATTAAAATTATAGGATCCTGAGCTTGTTGTGACAATATATAATTATACAAGGCGTTTCTGTTTGAAAATATCACGCATTGTAGATATTTGGAAGTAGAAGGCAGCGGTACCCACAATAAACACCACGTTTCACTGATAGTTTTTAGTTCTATGCACACTCTGGACTGTTATTAAAGCAATAACTGTCTGCCCCGGGGGATTAAATCTAGGACCTTAATGTTTCAAAATGTACAATTACACCGCGTTCGAACACTTGGTTACCGTTACTATGACGAAACTACGTTTGCAAGGAAGGCGCTTTGGAGATTGGCCGGTCACTTCTTCATACAAACATCGAAGGAAAATCACTCTCTTATTTGATGCGATTAAATGCGGTAGAAAACCTTTTATTATAGTCCCAGAAATAAGATAAACGATGGAGTAGCTACATGCGTAGGCCCAAAGCCAACATTTGCTGCCCTTTGCTGACAAACATGAAGGGTTAACAGTCTACTGCGTAGAGGAGGGTGTGACGAGAAATAAATAAAAACAGCAACAGAGGTGCTCGTTTGAAGCGTTTTGTGTTACTGACGTGGGTCGGATCAGCAGTCAATTTGTAAAAACATAATTTTCTGACATAGACGTGTATTTAACCTGTGTTATATGAGTTCATTTGTTTATGTTCAGACATTGAGTATATGTTTATCTTTCACCGACAGACAAACTGGTGAGGATATATATCTGATGCTAAGTTTTAGCCTCTGCAAATATAGACTTTTAGAATACATAAATTTTCAGAATGAACTCTAGATTTTAGATCGGTAATATGACTTGACTTGAGTTGGTTACGGTTTTCTCCCTCGTGGACGCTATTATGGAGACATATTTTAAATTAGTATGAATCTTTATCTGTATCCAGTGAGTTCATTTTGTGACTTTGAAAGGGTCATCCCGATTCAATGGTTCCAGCAGAAGTACGCACAACAAACTGAAGAACAACTTAATTTCTGCATTTTTATATTTGTAATAAAATTAAGGTATATATGAAGAAGCGATGATGGGGCAGTTGCAATAGCCACGGACTACCGCGAAGAGAATGAAAAGGATATCGTTACGACCCCATAAAATGTGGGGATAGGGTAGGAAGATGATGACAGCCTGATGATGCTTTACCGCATGGTGATAAGACATCTAGTAAATATTTGCATTCCTATCTGTCACCTTGAAGAAGAAAATCTGTCACGATAGATACAATTCTTCAGAGTCAGTCCACATTCTGATTTAAGCCTCTTTACCAATCTCAATCTACATACACATCATAACTTAGCATGGATGGTAGTCAAAGGAAATCTATCATGTATAAATATAATCTTGGCCTAATATCGTTCATTTGCCGTGCTACCACGAAAAATGCTGCTTCTCTTGTAATTGTGGTACCAATAAAACGTCTGATTAAAAATATTTCCCCTGGTTTTGTTAGGGGTACGTGAAGCAGAAGTAGTATACAAAAACTAAAAGCTTAATAACGCTACTTTCTATCCTTTAGTGATTCTGTAGACACGCTACACACTTTTCCCAAACTTCACAAAAAACATGGTAAGCTTTCCATATACCTAAACTGACATATCGCTGCATTTTCATCATACATACATCAACGATAATTACTACATTGCTTAAACAAGTAGCAGTCAAATATATACCTTATCTCCTAGAGCTAAGGTTGACGCCGGTGCATCTGACGCTGTATTTATAGTTGCCTATACAAATGGACGACAAGGTTTTTCTGACGTACGTGTAAATCATGCCCGTGTGCTGATACTGGCCGAAAGCTATCAAGTTGATAAATGAGTGGAAACCGAGCCTAAAGCGCGAAGGGATGTTTTGAAGTATGGGTTGGAAACTAACATATCACCCTCTATGTGATAGAGTTTTGGAGTAAAGCTAGATAGAGCAGTTACTTCGACTCATTACTACGGGATCGACATTGTCTCTAAGGTCCGTATTAAAAAACTGAGTTTGAGCTTTAGGAATATTCTAAAGAAACATCTTAAGATGCTGAATTATTTTAAAAAATATTTAAGGACACACTATCAGCTGATAATGCAAATCAGTCTTGAAATGGGACATGACTGATTCTTGAGAGCGGCATTTTCTGAGACGCTGATGGTAAGAGTTCATAAATTATCGACAGTGTTAAGATGCTAATCAGGTCTTGAGAACTTACTATCTCAGATTGGTCTTGAATTCAATTATGATCAGTTTATTAATTCGGACCTTATTCTGTGTGAGTTAGACCCAGTTCCTTATCCTAGTGGGAGTTAGACATAACTCTGGCAGCGTTTTAGTCAATTGTAGATGTTGACAATGTGGCCGTACAAAATCGCCTTTTTCGAGATAAACTCAAACTATGCGTAATATACTCTGTTAAGCCCTTCTAGGAATCACTCCTTTTTGTAGACTACTCGTATGACCATTTCAATGATAAATAATGTAAGTAATGGTTATAGTGACTCCAGAATTTCTTAAATATGCATAATATCATCACGCCGTCGTGCTCAGATAAGTATACCAGAAATTGTGATTTTAACATGCAGACATACTAGCTGGGCAATGCTCTTAAGTGTGTGATTCATTACATTACCTAAATAGGACAAAATATTGCAGTATTAATACAAAAACCTCAAACAGATAAGATTACAAAGCCTGATTCACACATGTAGGTAATCTGCTACACAGTAGTAAAAATCTTACCGTAAATGAAACTCTGCGCTATATTTATATATGTTCTGCCATTAGAGCCATAATTTATCTTTTTTATCTGTATCATATGTCTTCTTGAGGTTTTGGGATTGGGGTTTGCTTAGTAACTTTTTATTTAATCTATGGTCAGGATAAGTTGTGAGAAGCCTAAAATCATTGATTATGATTGAGTAATATTAACACATTTAATCGAGTCAGTTTAGAGAGTTGTCATTCAAAGCTGAATACGACTAATTTATTATCTGTCAACCATGGTAAGCAACTAAACTAATGGTATATTCACACGGATAGCTATCTTTGAGAGCCAGTTATTACATTGAACAGGTCTTGTATCATATCCCACCCAAGTCATCATTTACTATTAGAAAAGACAGTGGTTAAAAAGTAGCCTTACAGTAAATAAAGCAAACTTCCTTTTTACTACTAACGCTTGAGGTTACGCGACGACATAGACACAGATATGTTATGTTGAGCTCGCTCAGAAAATATTCAATAAATCGGGATTCAATATCCTATATGTCCTAATCATGCATATAGAGACCTTGGAATTTGGAATACGCGAACCATAATTTTATCAAAACCCGTTTTGACATGTTGTTAAGTACTGGTAAGTTGCAACACCCTTAGGTTTTAGTGTGATTTTCAATAATTTTAAAGTTAAATTTAATTTAATTAGTAAATAAAAGATTTTATCACAACAATTCTTATAATATTTCTAAATATGATTACAAGCACTATCACGTGCTAAGCTAATTTGTAAAATAGAATTCTGATAATTTTAGCTTTTGACATCTTGTTCCTATATGTTTGGAGATTAATGTAGCTCTGATAATATATAATCAAGCTTTTTCATAGCGGGTATATTAAATACAATGATAGTTTCTTATCTCTCCAAAAAGACATTTAATGTTTGATCCTTTACAGTAAAATACACCACATATATGAAATAAAATCAAATCAATTACCATAGGTTTAATACCATAGGAGTTTAAAGAAAGGTGTCTAACTCATTTCTAATTTATTCGAAGATTAGTTTTTTATTTACCCTTCCCCTTCAACTGACCACTCGTATCCTTAACAACAAAAGAAGTCCATTCTTATTCCAGTACATTGTGCATGTGCAATACACCGTTGGAATTGAGCTAGATGCTTCGGAATCCTTCACGAGTTGAGGTTGGGGTGAACGGATGCGTAGATTGAATGCGGTCGAGGGGGACTGGGACTATCGACCATTATACTGGACATTATGAAAGAAGATAGACCTTGCTTGATTTGTATAGAAACTGTCGTTAAAACTTGTATTGTACTACCAAAAGATTCAAGTTTTAGCATAACTTAAAACTTCTGATTTTAATAGACGTTGTATAATTTCGGTTTAAGGGTGTTTCGTAGCACCTGTCATTAAAAGTCAGTTTAAAACCTAAATGAATACATTATCACGTACTATCTGATGCTCTGGCCGGAAGATAATAGATATTTAGTATTTGACATATATCAAAAGATGTGATATTGATCAAAAACCTTGAAGTAATAAAATACTTACTGACTCATATACGCTGTAACACAATTCGAAAATAGGGTTTTTTTATGAATATGCAATTATATATAGAATTAATTATGAATACAGTGACATTTCATAACATAAAATTTTATTTTAACTGTACTTTTTTATAGTTTATATATAGGCTTATTTTAGTGTGGTAATAATTTAAATATTTAATTTAACGTTAATGTGTTAATAAATAAAGTTAACGAAAAATAATTCAAAATAATTATAGCATTGTATAGTATTATTGCATGTGGATTTTAATAACTTTATAATTACCTGATTTAACTGAACACTTGTAAGAGAAAATTGTATTTGTATATCATTAATGTATAAAATCACAGTAAAATTAAAACAACATCACTTATGTTCTCCGTTCATTACGATATAATGTAAATAAACCTACATTTAAAGAAAATAAACCTACTATTGTGACTGCAATTAATGGTTTCATTAGTTTAAATATGATTCACTGAGAAAATATTAAGTAATATTAAAGCGAACATAAGTAATGTAATTTTGATTTTCGGAGAAGTGAGTATTATACCTAATAAATTAAAAACAACCAACTTCCGTAAACATGTAAAAGATGCAGGATAAAAAAGTTCTTATTTTTTATAATTTTTTAGCAAGCCAGACAAACTGAGTATTACTCCTTCAGAAAACCGGTTTTACTCAACTTCCAAAACAGTCTGAAGCCGAATCGAATATTTAGCTAATTCCGGATGGAAATCTTAGACTTTACTTCGGCCAATACTTCGGATTCCCCAGCGGACTGCCGTCGAAATCGAGTATAGGAATGAATACTGAATAAAGAATCAGTTGATCCAATAAAGAGAAATTCAGGAGATGGTATTTCGAACTTCAGGCATATTAGGATCCAGTCTTGAGTATAAATGCCAAACTATGTTTGTTACTTAGATTTGATCAAATCAGTATCTAATCAGTTTGCAATTACACTTCAGTAAGTATACATTTGTGTTATATCGATTTATATCATGCATTTACATGGTGTTAGGACATTTTCCGAACGCCCGCTTTGCCAGCCATCCAATAGAAAATCTGCCTCCAAGCACCTAAAGGTGTGTTCCAGCGGCTTTCCTTAAGAGCTAGTAATTCTAGGCTTGCCTCAGCGACCTTCCCATCAGTCTAAATAGTAATCAAAGGTTAGATAGGATACTATTGGCTATAGATACAAAAAAGTACACTGATTTTGTATTACATAAAATAGGTAATTAAATAACTTTAAACGGTTTCAATCGCGTATATTTAACATTATTTTTGTCCGGACGAGCGACGTTTCAAACAGAGTCACTCCGTGATTACGATCACTGCAAAGTGTTTGGAACGTGGCCGGGACAAAAATAATGATAAATATACTCGTTTTAAACATTTGTAAGTTGTTTAATTACTGTGTAATAATCGCGAAATCCTAAGACAGATTTATTATTTCAATTGGCACAAATTTTACATTTTAAACGAAAATACTACTTAAGTTTTGTTTTTTCTCTAATCAAAATGAACCCGTTTCCCCTCACAAACTGTTCAAATTTTAAAAAAGCTCCATCCACTTTTTGTTTTATCTGGTTTGTTTTTGCTTTAAACAAAGAAAGTAGTCCTGGCAATGGAAACTCGATCGTTAAATAGCGTCTACTTTCAATTAATCAGTGTACCGGTCGCTTGCACCACAGACTCGGTTGAAGTAGGCAGTCCAGCATCCCCCAGTGGCACGCCGCATCCAACCTACCCCTACGCACCCTTACCTTTCAATTATTCCGTAGCTTCTGTTAATCGAAGGGTTTCTATTGAATCTTTGAAGCAATTGTAAGTAAGCATTCCTTTGATGTTTTACTCATAAACAATTTTAAATGATTTTTTTACGATTGCAGGGTTTTGACTATAAATAGCAATAAGGAAATGAAATGATATTGAAACGTGCAAATTTAATACTCTGATATTATTTTGTTTTTAACGTACCTAATAATATTAAGACGTGAATAGAGTCCTTTCTTTTAATGGTAGGGAACGCACCAGTAATACTGCGGCTGCAGGTGTTATATGCGGCCGTGATCACTTACCATCAGGTAAAACCGTCTGACAAAAATTTGATATTGCGAAAACACGTACAAAGCGTTTTGTATCCAGCTTCATAATCCAAACGGCTGATTTATAGAACACCGTTGTCTCTATTTCATAATAGATATACTCTAGGAGTCTTCAAGTACAGCGTATCTCTTAATGCTTATTTGGAGCATTGTTTCCTCTAGCCTTAAGTCGCCTTTTAGCAGCAGGTTATTGATTTAAAATACCAGAAGTTAGTAAGATTAACATAAAAAAAAAAATCTGCTCCATACGATTCGAAGCATACCAAAAAGGTTCGTATTAACGCAAAGGGTGGTCGCTTCCTGTCTCCACGAGTACACTGTCGAATGTTAATTTGCCGGAAATTAAAGTTGTTTCAACTTGTTGCCCTTTGGAGATGCCTCTTTTACCATTATAATATATCCTTGTAAATTCATGAATAAAGCATGTGGAGAGTTTTTATTCGTTTTTTTTGCGAGATATATTTTTGTATTGTGATTGATTGAATATAGCATAACTTCTGTATCAGTCGGATTATCCACTGCTGGAAACAGGCTCCCACATCAATTACCGATAGCCTCATAATTGAATGTTTTGGGTGTAAAAATAGTTATTTGTTCTGGAAGACTGCAAAAGTTGTCATTAGGCGCGAGTACTTTTATTGAAACCAGAGGAAGTGAAGGCTCCTAGGATTGGATCCTAGTTCATAAATAGAATCCTGAGCGTAGCGAACGTTCAACAAACAAACGTAAAGGTACGAGACGCAAAATAACTTTGCTGCCGAGTGAAAGACACAATGTTTCACCTCATTACAGCGAGAAAAATTCTAAGTGCACGAGAAAAAACTATAATATGGTAATTTAATGTTAATTAAGTATACAAAAAAACAAAGTAACATTACAACATTTAATTATTGTATTAATGTGGGGGTTTCAAGTAGTAACTTATGTGTGTGTTGAGATGATGACAATTACCTATTGGTTATGGATTATAATTAAAAACAGTGTTGAAGTAGAACGTGTATTGCTGTGAATTGCTGGTGGCTTCATAATGAATGTCTCATATGTCTTAATACTAACTTAATAGTTATGTCGACTATATTTGAGTCATACACTACATTGAAAGTAAAATTATTTTTAGGAGCTGTTTTAAAGGTTGAATTTCAAAATTATTTTCCACGCTAGTAAATAAGCGCTTTACATGCAGATTTTGAATGATAAACTTTTCGTGCTTGTGAGTTACGACGAAAAATTATTTGCTGCAGAATGATCGTATGTTTCTTTTATCAACTTTGTTGTTCTATTATAAATAAGCTTATCTATTTTTAACTATGTAATATTATTTTTGTAGGAATATTTTGCGATAACTTTCAAATATTAAGATTGGATTGTTAGAATTTTAAAAACCAATTTTTAATTTCAATATTTCAAAAAATCTTTGCAATGATACTGTTTTAGCTCTCTGCTGTATAATACATGTTTTGTAAAATACAATCCTGATAAATTTTATGCTAACGTAAATCAAATTAGCAACAAAATCGAACAGAATTGAATGGTTTATGCATAATGAAGTAGTCGTTCGCACCGTGGTTGCCTACTGTTTACAACCATCCATTAGGGTATGATTAAATCACGAGGCTGTGGCTAAATAAGTTATCAAACTTGAAGTGGATATCTATGTTTTATCAACTACTAGCGACCCGCCCCGGCTTCGCATGGGTGCAATGCTAATACTAAATATACTACAGAATGTCTTTCTATACAACGTTCGCAGCTTTTTTGTCATTAGACAATACAAACATGTTTTCTTTAGAGGTTACTCTTGAAAGGTTATGGGTTACTTTTGACATCACATTAGAAACCTCTAAAATACTCTATCACTCTAGTATATACTATTATGCATGTATTCATAACCATCCTCTTGAATCACTCATGGTGGTAGTGCATTTTGCGAATGCCCGCCTGGCTAGCCACCACCTTCAAGTAAAATCTGTTACCAAGTACCTAACGGTGTGTTCCGGCAGCTGTCCTTGAGAGCCAGTAATTCTAGGCTAGCCTGATCAACATCTTATCATCACTTACCATCAAGTGAGATAGTGGTCAAAGGCTAGCCTATCAGCTGTAAAAAAAAACCTATCCATTAAAAAACCTTTTCAAAATCCGTTGCGTAGTTTTAAATATCTAAGCGTACATAGGGACAGACTACTTTTTGAGATTATTATTGTATTTTTAAGGAAGTGCTCAGTAGGTTCCACTAGCGGCCACCCATCCAAGTCATGACCGCAGTGGATGTTGCTTAACATAGTTGATCGATTAAGAACGACTTAGCAAGCTATGCCACGAGCTCTTCATTTACTTTTACCGAAATTAAATGATAAATTCTTGCTTCCGTTTTTATTGCAAAGTATTTGAAATATAATATTTTTTTGTATCATTGAATAATCTATTGGTATCATGTATCAGTTGAACTGTACACTGATAATAGGTTTACATTGTACACAACGAACGATATCAAGTTATGATAGTATTGATTGTGATGATTGTTATTGGTTCAGTGATTCACAATAAATAGGTTCATTATCGTATGTCACTTATTACTTTACTTAATTATTTAATATGGATTCATTAATAACGTAAATACTTTATGCCCGTATTTTTTTATGGTAATATATCCTACAACAATCTTTAAATAAAAAAGGGGAAAGAATAGGGTTTTCATGGTGGTAGGGCATTTTGCAATGCCCGCCTGGCTAGTTACCACCCTCAAGTTAAAAATCTGTCGCAAAGCACCTAACGGTGTGTTCCTGCAGCTGTCCTTGAGAGCCAGTAATTCTAGGTTAGCCTGAACAACATCTTCGACCACATCATCACTTACCATCAGGTGAGATAGTGGTCAAAGGCTAACATATCAGGCATAAAAAAAAAATGGATCAAGATTGTAGTTTTTTTGTAGTAACGACAAGTAAACCTTAAACTTCGAGTGCGATTCGAAGCCGCGACCATCTTGAAATTCAGCTTAGTTAAGGACAAGACCGTAGTCAAAATAATTTCTAATTCGGGCGGGGCTAAAAGAAAGGGGCGTCAACTTTTAGCTCATAAAAATATTCAGTCGCACGGCGGCACTAGTCGCCGTACCACGGATAGCGTCGCTAAAATTGTAGAGTTTCGTGCGCTATTAGAAGCGGCAGAACAGAAGTGTAGATAACAACATTTTTATCTGCAGATACTGAGAACCTCTAAGGTAAAAAAAAATATCACTTGTAGGTAATGATATTTTTTTAATAGACTAAGCGAAGCGAGGTCTCGGTGGAGGTCTGAGCAGTGTATATTTCCCCGTCAATAAATCTCGATTGCCTGAATCGATCTTCTTGAAATTTGGTACAAAGGTGCCCATCTTGCATATCAACAGAATTTGCAAGTAGGAAGAGCCAGTAGGAGCTTAATTGGTTTGTGGTTTGCTGAGATTATAGGGTTCATAAAACGAGGTTATAATTTAAAATTCAAAAGTATTATCTCAATATTTTGCTCAAAAAAGTATTTTGACTTCATGAAGCGGTAATATTATCTATACAGTATTTTAACTCGGCCCTGTCCTTGAAAAAACTACCTACAGCCGCGCGGTACGTAAACATGCGATAGGGCTGCCCGCATCCAGCATTTTAATTGCATTTGCCTACTTTGTGTTTCCATTTTGTTTTGTGATTGTAAATATACTTTTTTATATAAGCAAACTACTGATTCGCCCCGGCTTCACGCGGTTATTTAACAAAAAAATCTTAACTTATAAATTCAACATATAAAAAACCAGTTATTGTGACATAACTGTAATAGTTAGACTTATAGTATTGCGGACTTTTTATAGATGTCTTCTATAAAATTGTAGTATATCACTTGGCTCTATTTTCAATAATTTCCGCAGCGTATGCGATATACCTAACGATTTTTTTTGGTATTTTTTTCGCACTTTATGTTACGTTATCGAAGTTTACATACGACCTAACTTTTTTGAAAATCTTCTATAGCCTATGTTCGTCAGGGATAATGTTGGATTCTCATGGTGAAAGAATTTTTCAAATCGGTCCATTAGTTTCAGAGCCTATTCAATGCAAACAAACAAATGCACAATCAAATCTTTCCTCTTTATTACCTATATTAGTTTAGATAAAATACTTTGTAAATTGAATAGGAAGTGTGTACAAATGCGTGTTGTTTTAGATTGGTAGTAAAAAATATTTACACCTCGACTGAAACGTACGAAATGCTTTATTATTGAATTTTAAAGTATAAAGCTTAATCAAAAATTGTTTTGGCAAACATGGACAAGGTGGAGAACAGGGAATATCTGTTACTTGGTTATAGATACCTTCAGCTATTTTACAATTAATATATTTGGTTTGGACGAATTCATGCAACCAAAAACAGCACAATATATCCTACTCGTCATATATGTACTTGAACTTATAGGACGTGATAACGTCCTGGAGCATATTTGTGCCCTGAATACAATGTAAGTACACATGTTTTTTGTTGTTCTTATTTATAGTTCTATGTGTACATTATGCATTCCTTACTGCAACAACATGTGAAACGTTTTTTGAAATTAAATTATTATTATTATGTGTGATAACGCTTATGTAGAAAAAGTGAAAAAAGTGTGTCAGTATTTTGGCAAGCCGAAAGAAAAATGGTGAGAATATGTATTTAATTTTAAAATGAACATTGTTTAAAAAAAACTGTCAAACAATTTGTGTTTGGGCTTACTGTCATATACCTACCATTTACCAACTCTAAAACAGAAACTTGCAATTTAACTCTTGACCATATTTCTATATATCTATAGGTAAATAAACACTATGCATAGGTATAATTTCAGTTATAGAAAGTCAGTTTGCAATTTTAGAGTGTCTTTATGAGATAGCACGCAAATATTGTATAATATAATAAAAGTTCACAATTTTAATAGAAGTATAATCCCAATGCAATGCTCAATACAAAAGATAACTGTAATGAAACCGCCATATAAGATTCACACTACCGCTTCTTAAAGTGGTACAGGCAGAATCGTACCAAGTTTCTGAGTCACATTGGTTAAAGAACCCCACTCGTAGGTGCTTCGGTTATCGCGGCCATTCATCATGGAGACCATTTGAAGATATGGAAAATATTCCCAAGTCGAACCCCAGCCTTCGGCCTCGCAAGTTACTCACTCGAATCGGACTGCAGCACTTTGTATGGAAGCCATCTTGAATTCTGCTATTTTGGATTTTTTTGCATGTCATTTGACTGCTTTCTCGATTCCCTATGTCATTTGTTCAAAATTCCTTTACTTATCTGTAACCATTTACCAGATACGTCATATATCTTCACTTGGCAGGCGTCATTTTTATGAGGCGTAATTTATATTTCCCATTATTATCTTATCACGAAAACCATTTTGTTATTTTCTGTTTAGAATACTTTCTTTCCCCATGACTCCTTCCCATAGAACAATTTAAGTCAATGGTTTCAAAACATCTATGTATGGCAGCCATCTTAAAAAAAAATATCTTCGAAAAATAATTTCTAAATTAGGAATAAGGACGCCCAAAACCACCCAGATATTGATTTTCAGACGGATCGGAGCAACGTGAATTTTACCTGCCATCTTGAATATGTCATTTTGGTTTTTGTCAAGTCTCATTCGACTGCTGCCATTAAAAGTTGTACGAAAAGAATTGTACCGGGTCACTTTTCCTAAGGAACCCCACTTATTACAATATATAAAATAAAATTATAATAATAGTACACATTATCACTTTTGCTATGAAAATTGAAACTATCTACAGAAGTAACGGTTCCAAAGTTACGGGTACATGCTTTTAGAGGTAGTACGTAAGAACAGCGGAGTCATACAGATGTAACACACATTTTAATCCGACTAAATACATACTAAGTATCAATGAGATAAAAGAGATATAGGTAAGTTCCCTTTATTTGAATGATTGGATATCTAAATACCTAGAAAGAAGTTGGTCGTCTCGGAAAGTGTGTTAAGGGCTTTGGGAATAAGTTCTCATTTAATTGTACAGTAGCCTAAATATAACAAAATGAAATATTTTACCAAGGGTTAAAAATCTAGATACCTACTAAAATAGGAATTAACAATGCCGTGTCTGAACTTTAATCAACTCGCTCAAAAAAGTTATTATAAAGATTTCATAAATCAATATAAACAAAAGTACTTCCCCAATAAATGTTTAACTTGAGTTTCAATAATTTATGACTTCCAAATTAACGTATGGTAAAAAAATATTGTAATATTACGTAAAATAAATGCACAAAAATGATGGCGAAACAAACGGCACAGATCCCACGTCCAAACGGCCCGAGCGCTGCGGGCAGACTGATTTTCGTTGCGATTTCTTCTCGCGATCACAGAATTTTGTGCCAAAAATTTATAAAAATGTTTTCAACACAAGTTAGTAAGTAGTTCATTAGAGTATAGTATTAGCTATTTTAAAAAAAAAGAATCATTGCATTTACTTCAACTATGCCTCTTAAATTAATAAAAAACAATCTAAAAAGGGTCGCCGATTACAATTTATTACATATGAACTAATTAGTTTTAATAAAAAGTAATCAACTAATTCACTTAATAAAGAATTAAAGAATATGATATATTTTTTTCGCACAATTTGAACTCATAGTTTCAGTACAAGAAGATTCCAAAAGTGCGCGTTTCACTACGGTCATCCCCTTAACAGGTACTTTTTAAAATTTATTTTGAAATGGGCTTTGTCGATAAGCGACCACATCGCCCAGTGATGCCAAAATACAAACTTATCAACTAATTATTGTCGTTAGCCGTTCTTTGTGGCGTTCTATGGGGGAGGCCTTTGTCCAACAGTTGACGTCTTCCGGCTGATGATGATTATGAACTCTGCTAGTCTATACATTTCACTGGTTCTCAAGAACAGCTGTCGAAACACACCGTTAGGTGCTTGGCGACAGATTTTCTACTTGAGGATGGTAGCTAGCCAGGCGGGCAATCGCAAAAAACCCTACCACTATGCCAGATTCATTGTATGGTCTCGCATTACGTGGAAACAGCTATACTAAAATCAAAATCAAAAAAGTTAAGGAAACGTGTTTTTTGTACGGGAACCCCATTTATATTTTTCTAAAATTCGCTATAAGTACTTCGCTAGACTAACACACATTCCGTAAAAATATCAACTGTTTACATTAGTAGATTACAGTATTCTAGAAGTGTTACAGTCCCAAAGGTCTCTTCAATAGTTGATCAAACAGACAGATGGACGGACAGACTGACAGCCGAAGCTTAGTAATTGTTTTAGGATCTCATTTTTTAGTTACAAAACCCTAAAACGGGACAAATGTGAGTCTGACTCGTTTTAATGTAAGAAAAACTACACTAACAAATTGGTCTCAATTTATATCAAACTTTGCAAAGCTTTGTTCAATATAGGTAATATTCTGGCAGTATAAATTAACTTCCATAGATGTGGAACTAATACTGTGGCAGACCGCCCTTTCATAGTCTGGCTGGCTAAGTTACACGCTGGCAACATCTGCCTTTTATTGAACAAAGCTGTATTAACTTGGAAATGACTATTTAGAAACTTTGATTTCATTTGTCATATAAATTCGTTACTCTCTAGAACGCAGTTAGTGTAAGAGTAATTGGTTTTTTTTAAAGGTTTTGTGCCTTAAAAAACAATCCATCAGTATAATAATATATCTAATATTATAGATGCGAAAGTAACTCTGTCTGTCTGTCTGTTACGCTTACACGCCAAAACTACTGGACCGATTTAAATGAAATTTGGTATGGAATTAGTTTGAGACCCGGGAAAAAACATAGGATAGTTTTTATCCAACTGCGCAAAAAGAGGTTGTCTAAGCACCGGCTTAAACACAGAAATTATTATTTTAGGACAAGTATGTGCGCTTACTTGAATTAATTTAATTGAGCCGCGCCCGGAAAGCTTGTTCATAATAATCGCTTATTACATCGATAACTAAATAAGTCAGCGTTGGAGGGATACACCAAGTATCTTCGTTACCAAAATACAAATACAAAAATAATGTAATAATTAGTGTGTGCATTTAAAGATTTTTTTAAATTTCGATATGTATCTCCTTAAACGCAATTTGTTTTTATTATTTTTTTCGCGTGTGTTATATTGACCCTAAGTTTGACATCTATCTTCTATAGTATAGTGGTAGGTCATTTTGCCAATGCCCGCCGTGCTAGCCACCACAATCAAGTAGAAAAAATGCGCTAAGCATCGAAAGGTGTGTTCCGGCAGCTGTCTTTAAGAGTCAGATCCCATTATTTAATTTATTTATTTATTTGTAGCGGACAGACTTTGTTCACTATTCCACTCATAACATGACGCGACAAGATTTACGTGCTTACTAGTATCAACATATTTTCTTCTTGAAGGTGGTAGCTAGCTAGGCAAGCATCCTTCCTCTATCTGATGATCAAACCATGGCCCCCCGCGCATTCCAAAGCTACTGTCGCTATGCAATTACTATAGTAAGCCTAGCTATTACTGTTACAAAAGAGTAAGGCGAATTCGACTTTGAAAAAATCGGTACGTGGTCCGTGGTAAAAAGCATAAAAACGAAAAAACGAATGGATAAAAATCCTCCTTTATTTCAAGTCGATTAAAAAAGGCCTTTTGACAACTCATTCTCCTAAACTTCCATATCACTATGAACATACCATGATCCATTATCTCCGTGACGTCACCAACATTACACTTATAATTAATTTGAATATAACAAATAAACTATTTATCTAAATAATTGATAATGCTTATACTGCAATACGTATAATTACTCGTATCATGTTTAGGTGTGGCAATGGTAAGCTATTTCAATCACAATGGTTATCTAAATCAATACAGCTAACCTAATCAAGGGTTCTGCACGTATAGGGTTAGTTAATTAAATTTCAGTCTAGTATTTCAGCTATGTCCGAGACAGATAACTATGTAGACTTGACCACACAGTGTACATACATTTACACCTATAGATTTCAGGAAAGACTTAGACTGATATAATATATCAGTACTTAATATTATAAATGCGAAAGTAACTCTCTCTTTCTGTCTGTCTGTCTGTTACGCTTTCACGCCAAAACTACTGGACCGATTTGAATGAAATTTGGTATGGAAATAGTTTGAGACCCGGGAAAAAACATAGGATAGTTTTTATCCAATTGCGCAAAAAGAGGTTAATGTTTTTGCGCGATAACCGACATGCGCGCAGGCGGAGCCGCGCCCGGAAAGCTAGTATCATTATATTGTAAGGACAACCAGGCAAATTTTTGTACATAAATAAGGTAGTCAACTGTGGTAGTCTCGCATTTGTGATCAAAAAATAGAAACCTGCTTCTAAAAACTAAAGAAGAACTACATTTGTGCTAGTTTCGGTTATAAACATATGACGCATTGAGGAAAAACTACAGGTGTTTTTTTTAAATAAATGTTGGGAAAAAAATCTTTAGGGTGAATTTCACCAATAAACCCTAGATAACTTTAATCGCGGTATATACGAGCATAACATTATATCTGTACCCAGCAATATATAATAGACCTTTCCAGATATGTACTCATGTCCAATGATGTTGCTCTATTTGAAATTAATCATGGTATTGATTTTTATGAAATCTGACATAAGGCTGACAGCTGTAGCAAAGAAAAAATCTTACATAATAATTCAAAACATGGCGATGGAGGTCCATAATCTGTAACAACGTTTATGGCCACTGAGTAACATAGAGCTAATATATTGTTTTTAGGGTTCCGTAACCAAACGGTAAAAACGGGACCCTATTACTCAGACTTCGCTGTCTGTCCGTCCGTCCGTCACCAGGCTGTATCTCAAGAACGGTGATAGCTAGACAGTTGAAATTTTCACAGATGATGTATTTCTGTTGCCGCTATAACAACAAATAAGAAAAATTTGGCCAAGTGCGAGTCGGACTCGCGCACGATAAAACAAAAAAAGGTTAAAATATGAAGTCTAATGTTGTATAGCTAATGGCATGAACCTTCGTGCGCGAGTCCGACTCGCACTTGGCTGATTTTATTATTCAATTGTTTATTGTCTACAGCAGCGGCAGTCATAACTTATAAGAATCAAAGCAATGAGTTTTCCTTGTTCTACAACAAAAACCCAACAAATTTAAACACTGTCTCTAGGTTTGACGTTCTTGGATAGCAAAAGCCTATTATATCACATTAATGACATGCACCCGAATTGGAGCATTTATGAATAAAATTCTATTTTTCTGATGGCCTATTGTATAAATTTATCCGTATAGTTAAAGCCTAGATTGGTGAAATTGGCCCTGACTCGAATGCCAAATATTTAGATAAGAATTATTATTATATTTACGAAATATAACAAATCAGGCTTTTGTATCTCCGACGTGGTAGGTACAGGTATCTAAACACCAAAGCTTCGCCAAATATCTTTAAGTCTCACGTAATTTATTTAGTTGTAAAGCTTATTATCGATAACAGAAAGAACTCTAGATTGCTACTGAAAATGTAAAAGGAACTCCCATAATTCTTCCACTAAAGAATTGAAACCAGTTTACAAAATTACGCTTGACAAACGAGCCAGTTTTTCCCGATATATTTTTCCTAATATACTGAAATATAATGTTTCAGAGTCACATAAGCATCTATAGTAACGTTAATCTACGCTATAGTGATATAATCTCCACTGTCGGTCTAGCGTCGACGGCCACAATGACAAATCCTTTGTTATGCGAGACCAAAGCGCCGACGTGTGGCTGGTATCTCGGATTACTGCGAGCTAGAATATAATGGGTATCCATAACCTACTCATAGCATGTAGTAGAGTGGATGCTTCCAATTTCTCTTTAATTAACTATAGCTAGCTGTAGCGCTGAATACACATTTCTCAATTGCTTATTGCATGCCGGTTAAATAAATTTCCTTTCAGATAAATTATACATAATGGCATATGTTGTAGGGGGTTACACCAACGAGACCAGTGTAGGTATCTATTTCATATAAAATTGTTTTTGTTACCCACTTTTTGATAAATGATTACGACGGAACAAGCACGAAGCCAACCTGGTATTAAGGGCGCACCGAGCTTTTTAGGCGCGCCGCGTATGTGTGCGTAAGTAAGGCACGCCAACAGCATCCGTCCCCGTCCGACGGCCGAAGAATTACTAAAGCGAATAAGGACAAAGCATCGCGGCTCTGACTAAAATGGGCGGAACATGCTTGAATTTGAGTATTTCCTTCGTATATTAGAAACAAATACCTATTTGAAAAATTTAATGTGTATACGTTATAGAAAACATGTTGTTTTTTTATTATTCAAATACGGATGACTCTCCGTTAAGTATTTACGTCGTACTAAGGGTTTATTTCGGTTTTTAGATGTAACTTTGGATTTATTTTCCGAGAAAATTATAAGTAATCGTGTTTCCAAAGTGTATGGTTTATAGAATGAATCCTTAAATATAATATATATTAATTACATAACTCAAAATTAAGAAATAAAGAGAGCAAGGGATCAAACGAACCACAATTACGTATCGCTGCCTCGGTGCAGGATTAAGCGGTTACCTCTGTCTATAACAGATACATTTCGCCACAACTGACGAACTCATCACCCTGAGACATAAGTCTCATGTACCTGTAATTTTACCCTCACGCATAGATATCTTTCGAACCGGAACTACAGAATAAACAGGATCAGAAGTCTCTCTCCGCAAAGCCATTCCAAGAAATAAGCGACTCTAGCTAGCACGCAATAAAGTGCAGTTCAGGTCGCAAGGCACGTATATAGTACCTTATATTTATATTCGCCTACAAGGCGTGTCTCTTTCTATCGCATACCTCTGATCTCGTCTGACGGAGCACGCATCGTAGAATAATCCTGTCTGGACGGACACGGCCCTGGCTGAACACAGTTATGTGAACATTCCTGCTTGGTGGTAATAAATATGGTGGCTGTACCTACTTTCCCGGACGAACTCGTACACAAAGTGTTCTACTACTACTAGAAACTTTCAATCATAAGTCAGCTTTAAAGTTTCCAAGTGCCTAACCTACTCTCAGCTGTCGTTTAGAGTCAGTTAACATTCTGGGTAAAGCCTGTTTATCACCTTTGAGTTTTGACTACCACATCAACACTCACGATCAAGTGTGATTTTCTTCACAGGCTAACTTATCAGCAATATAAAAAGTCAGTCTACTTTATATACACGCGTAAAGCTACATAATATACAAAAAAGGTATAATTACGATGAGTAATTCCAAGATAAGATAATTACAACTGTTTTATCGATTGCAGTATAGATAATAAGAAAAAACAGGACCCTGTCACTAAGGCTATGTCAATCCTTCCGTCCGTCCGTTTGTCAAACATTACACGCTTGTCATATTTCAAGATTAGATAATTAGATAATTATCATATGTTTATCTTCGTATTAAGTATTTCAAATTATGTATTCCTTGCTTAAATATATTGTGTTAATGTAAAACCTATTATATGTACTTCTGTTGAGTAGGTATTTTATATGGAAAATCTTTATTTATTAGGATAAATTTTTTTGTTCAGTTCAGGATTGAAAAATTTAGTCCAACAATCACTTGACTGTTTTTGCACGACTAGCGACTGTCAAAAAAAAGGAGAGTTATGTTTTCAGGGTTCATGTATGTATGTATGTTTGTGAGTTTCTTTATTCCACCATAACTTCGTAACGGCTTAACCGATTTTGATGTATGTGATGATATAGAAGCTTTGAGTTATTCCGGGTAACATAGGCTAGTGAACGTTTTAAAAAACTTAAAGAGGGAGCCAAGGTTCATGAAATAATCGGGTTTTTTTTTCTCGTGAATATTTTACAACGTAGTTTAAGTTGTATCACCGTAAAGAGCTTGCTTAGTACATAAAAAAACATATAACAGTAGTATTCAATATGCATTCGTTCACTAATAACAAAGAAAAATGATTAAATATCCGTCTCTACACTTGCTTCTTATATATAGACAAATAATTTATACAAATCTTCAATCAAATTACAAATAAATAAAATACAGTTCTGCGTCAGGACAGAGACCATGCATCTCTTAACCGGAGAACGTCTTCAGAGAGAATTTTTTTGGGCACAATGGTGTTTTAATTTCTCAGTAAATATAATATATGTAGTATGTGATTGCTTAAACGACAAAAATTCTTGGACTGGTTCGCCTCTGCCAAGCTAGCGCCTGTTACCTACGTAATGTAAATTAAGTATTGTAATAATTTTACTATATAGTATGTACTTAACACATTGTTAAAAAACGTTTAAAAAAACCTTTCTTCTCGCAGTGACTCTATAATTTTTGTTTGCTGAACGTGGCAGCACAATGTAGTATATTTCAATATTAAAATTTGTAATTGACCTTCATAAGAGCGTCGTAGACGCCTTAATTGAATAAATGATTTTGACTTTGACTTTGACGTTATGAATGTTAGTGTATTTTACTATGGAGCAAGATCAGTAGTATTATATACATATAATCTTCATTGTATAGGTAGTAATGGTCACATTTTCATAACCCTTTGTTGGCCATAACATATTATATTATTTGAAAATGTTAGGATACTTAAAAATATGTTGAGGCCTCAAGCAGTATTTTACCCTATATAATTTTTTAAGCTGTAATGTCATGGTTGGAATCAAATTAACTTTCCTACTTATTTTAGCAGTTCTCGTAGCAGAGCTTTCAGTCGTTCTAAAGTTCTAAACCGATCAAGGAAGTTAAACAACGTTGATTGCGAAAGTGGTAACACTTCTATCAATGAACGTTGGCACTTCCGTTCTTCGAAGGGCAAAGTTAAGCCGTCAGTCCTAGTCGTTTTTGGCAGTCATTATAAAGTGATGGTAGGGCATTTTGCGATAAGCAGATGATATTCTTAAGCAGAATATCTGTTGCCAAACATTGAACGGTGTGTTCTGCCAAGATGTCTTTAAGAGCCCGTCATTTTAGGTTTGCCTGAACAACATCTTCGACCGCATCATCTTTTACCATAAGGTGATATCCCATCCCATCTGCAATAAAAACATAAGTTTTGTTTGAACATTGGAAGCATAGTACACGAATCCAAAGTTTTATTTTCGTAGCACAATTTACGGGAAATAAATGACCATGGGAAATAAATGGCCACATTAGGCAAATGTTCTCCATAAGCTGTCCAATGAGAGATTTCATTACTCTTCTCGATCGCAAAACAAACAAATCGGACATACTAAATATTGCCTAAAACCAATAAAAGCGAAGAAGGGACGTAGAAAGCACGTAAAGGGAATCCGCCCTCATTTGCAAGGAGGCGAAATTAATTGAGCCCAATTATCTTTTTGTTTTGCCCCCAAAATGAAACCGTCTCTGGCCATTAATTATAAAGCTGCAAAACGTTGCCAAGTTTAACAGTTTTAATAGGTACCTATCCCTTCACAATACATTTAGTCCGGAGCGTTGAAAGTTTTTAATAAAACAGAAATTTATGGGATGAAATTTCTTGAGTATAGTTTAAAACAATGGTTTCAATGTAGAATATTTTGTCGAAAATTTCTTATTATTCTGAGCTAGAACCGATTCCTTGCAAGCACGATCTGTCAAGACGCGTTTCTTGTGACATGTTTTTGGAAACATTCAACAAAATAGCCTACCTACAAAAAACTTCTTTTTTATGTTTTTTTTTCATGCTTGATAGGTTAGCCTTTGACCACTATCTCACCTGATGGTAAGTGATGATGTGGTCGAAGATGTTGTTCAGGCTAACCTAGAATTACTGGCTTTCAAGGACAGCTGCCGGAACACACCGTTAGGTGCTTGGCGACAGATTTTCAACTTGAGGGTGGTAGCTAGCCAGGCGGGCATTCGCAAAGTGCCCTACCACCATGCTGTAACGACTGCCATCCTAAGACAACAACCGGGACCGACGGCTTAACGTGCCCTCCGAAGCACGGAAGCGCTCAGTAGTAATGTCACCAGCGGTCACCCATCCAACTCATGACCGCGGCGGACGTTGCTTAACTTTGCTGATCGATTCAGAATGGTTAAGCAAACTTCGCTACGAGCGCTTCAAATTGTGATGTTATTGTGACAGAACAAGCTAGAGACCCACCTGATGTTAAGCGGATTAACCTCTGCCTATAACAAATGCATTTCGTCTCAAGTCACGAATTGCACTGCGCCCGTCACCTTGAGACATAGTTTTTAAGTCTCATATACCTATAATTTCACTGGCTCTCAAGAACTGCTGCCGGAACACACCGTTAGGTGCTTGGCGACAGATTTTCTACTTGAGGGTGGTCGCTAGCCAGGCGGGCATTCGCAAAATGCCCTTCCACGATGCGGTGAAACTCAAGCTTGCAGCGGGATTCGAACCATGGACCTGCTGCGCGCCAGTCCATAGCCAATGCCACTGAGCCATCACTGCTTCATGTTTTGCGTCGACGGGCCTATACATAAAGTTTTGTATAGGCCCGTCGCGTCTATAGAAACGCGCACTGTACGTTTCATGGTTCACGTAATATTACTTTCTTATTGTTTGGTTCAAATATCAGTGCTTTATCTTGTCCTAATCGGTCACACTTTTTAATCACCCTATAATAGAGAAGAAGGGCAGCACCTTCTAAAGAGTTTCCATCTTACACTGCGATCCCCAAGACACCTGTTAAGCATAGAGATTATGATAAACATAAGGCAGAAGTGTCTAAATTTGTTTTTATTATTTCTTATTGATGATGTTACGATATTTATGATTTCTTACATTTGTCGTGGTCTCACCTGTTAAGCGACGTGCCTTTTGCCATCTACCGGCCAAAGCTCTAGCCTTAAAACTACGAGATACAATTTATTGATCGTAATTTAATTGATTAAAAACATTAGTTAAAATCTTTGTCCGTAGAATAATAGAAATGGATAATTCCAATTTGTGAGCGAATACAAGGCGGTTTGTAATCTCGAACTCGTACTCATTACAAAATTTTATTTAAAAATAAAACGAGATATAAAAGCCAAACTTTATGCACAAATTGAATTTCTCCCAGAATCAAAATTTAATTTCTCATCTGAAACTTGGCTCTGCGCTTTCATATAAGATTATTACGAATATAGATAACGACGTGGATCGTTATACCGTCTGTACACTTCGGCTTTATGGTGATAGCGCAAATAGTTTTGATATTGAGTTATGCAGACACGGCCTGTTATGGGGGTGGTATTGGATGCATCGGTATTTCATAATACAATAGTTGAGTGTTTAGTATGATAGGTGTAACTTTATACCTATATGATACTCATGCTTTTAGATAAAGTATGAGTATCTATATATACATGATTTGAATGAAAATATTTTTCAAAACTTTTGTTTAGAATAAATTATCGTTAGGAAACCTTTGAAAGTATTTTTATTTACGAGGTTACTTATGTGTGGTTTTATAATAAAGTTCCGAAAGATATAATATATACCTACAATCCTCACCGAAGAAAAAATCAAGTTCCACGTGAATAACATTTTGATAAAGAAATCGTGCACAGTTTGTGATTACTTAGGACAATCCCGCTTCTGCCAAACTATTGCCCTTCATCTACGTAATTTAAACAAATATTGTAGTAATTTTATAATATCTTTGTAACACATTGTTAAAAACCGTTTAAAGTAATGATCCCGAGTTTCTTGCCCGTTCCTCTTTCAGTGGGTCTATACTTTTTTTCTGAACGTGGCAGTAATATGTACGATATTAAAAATTGTAATTGACTTTCATAAGAGCGTCATAGACGCCTAAATTGAATAAATGATTTTGACTTTTGACTATGTTGTAATTAATGGGAACGTGTTTGAATTCGCAACCCCTCTTATTCCCGTAAGAGTCGTAAGTGGCGAACCAGGGAAAACATGCGCTTTATGTGCAGCATGCCTCTACTTACGTAGATGTGAGTGGGTTGTTGAAGAACATTTTTGTTGCTGCATGCTCCTGACCTACAATACTTTATAATACTTACTATATCTAATTTTATTTTCAAATCTAGGATTAAATTAATAGGTACGCGGATAACTTTATGCTTTACTACCCTAAAAAGTATGTATTTATCAACTGTAGCAAATAGACGGTACCATTTTTTAAATCTTGAATGTCAAATTTCATATAAGTATAATACCAGGATAAGTTTAAAATACTGCAACATTATTGGACGTCTATGGTGAAAAACATGCTTATACATACAAATAAAAATAATTTATTGACATAATATCGTGTTACAATGTTAATTTTGAATCATCTGGTCCTCAACGAAGCTTAACACTGTTTCGAAGAGCAGATCCTTCCCCAATGTGTGAGTATAAAAAGCAGAAATTCTGCTATTAAAACAAAAAGAGTCTACATAATTTGTGCTTACTGAGATTAAAGTTCTCCTCCTATTATGTTTAGTTTGGTGAATCTAGCCTTTAACAAGATATCATGTTAAGGTTTTTCCAGTACGTAGTTAATTAAAAAATATTGTAAATTAGATTTGTGTTTGTTTCGTTTTAACTTTATTAAGCCTACAATTATCAATAGAAGTCATCGCTTTCTCAATGTCTTATTTACTTTGTTTATTGTTCCTACAGAACATATTCAGTTTTTTATCCAAGTACTTGTAGAAATAATATTCTCTCTACAAAAACCCCAATTGACGTGAAAATTATATTTCTTAAACGATCCTAATCATAGCAAGTAAAATCATAAAATATTGTCCAAGAACTTTCCTGCTTTTCGGAAGTCAAACGTAACGGTCCCACTTAGGGCCCGCCCCTACAATCAGATTATCATAAGGTCCGGCCCAGTGGTCCGGATAGATAAAATTGTCATCCACAAAGGGAAGCTAATTTCGCCTTTTGTCGTACTTAATGATTTTAAACTGGTAACGGATGCGTGACGTGGGATAGAAGTGATTATGCGGGAAATAAAACCTGTCTTATAAAAGAAACGACGTGCTTTATGTGAAAAACAACTTCATAAAAACATTAATATAACCTAACCAACTCCCTCTGGACACTGTGAGCGAATACTGCGTGAATAGGGAACGTTTCGGTTAATATAAAATTTCTGACGGTAGTATAAATCATTTCTTAATAACTCAAGTGACAAATAAAACCTATTAATCACCGCGTGACCACGATCACTGCAAAGTGTTTGAAACGTCGAGACAAATATAATGATACGCGATTTAAACCGTTTAAAGTTGTTTAATTACCTAACTTTTTCGTTGGTGCAACGCTAGCGTCTAGTATTTTTACTAGTGAAAGACTAGCTTTTGACCCATATCTCAACAGATGGTAATTGATGATGTGGTCGAACATTTTGTTTATGCTGACGTAGAATTATGGCCTATCAAAGAAAACAGAAAACAGCTAGAAGTTTGCCGTTTAGTCCTTCTCTGTATTCTGTATCAGCTGGATTGTCACAACATAGCCTCCCCCATTAGGGGGATTCTCCATAATATCAACGCTTGGCAGGCGTCTTGGGGATCGCAGTTTTTAGATATCAGTTCTGTAGAAAGCGCTGCGGCACCTTTCAAGTTTTTTACCTTTAGTCCCTACTTACGACACTCACAGGTAGCAATGGAGGCAGTTAAATCTGTAGATATTGCTCCATGGGTAGGTATACCTACATAATATATTCTTAAATGCTTTCTGATAACAATAACTATTGAACTGAAACTCATTACCGCAAGGGCAATATAAAACCCTATATCTTTACATACTATGTCCGTCATGTTGTGGGTCTCTAGCCCGTAAAGGGAGTAACAAAAATGATATTTTTTTATGTCTATAGAATATTTGCATCATGTAATATTGTTAGGAACAAATTTAGCTTGACAACCCTCTCACGCCTACATGCACAGCCTTTTGCATTTACAATATAAATAGGCTATTAGACAGGGCATCCAGACTAG
This sequence comes from Plagodis dolabraria, assembly GCA_963854805.1. Taxonomy (NCBI): domain Eukaryota; kingdom Metazoa; phylum Arthropoda; class Insecta; order Lepidoptera; family Geometridae; genus Plagodis; species Plagodis dolabraria. Next base: position 15,742,510 of record OY978454.1, on the reverse strand, counting down.
GTTGTCCTAGTTGGTAAAAGGAGTTACAAAATTATGTTTTATATGAGTATAAAATATTCGCATCATTTGATATTGTTATTAACAAATTTGGGCTGTAATCCTATATCTGACAAGGCTACTTTTAGCTTTCTTTGACAATCCTCTCACGCCCACATACACACCCTTTTGCATTTACAATATGAATAGGCTATTAGATAGGACATCCAGAGTAGGTGTTATAGCTATATTTAATATCCTAACTCCAGAACCCAGGCTGAATCACTGCAATTGTAGTAGATTTATTAACCGGCGGCGGGCTGGAGCGTTAAATGGTGCGAAATGAACGAGAAAGATTAGTATTCATGAATAATAATTTGGAATTTCAGGTCGGGATTGACTTGTGACGATAATGGGCAGTCGATCGTTTGGATCCCTTTGAGTAGGGTACGGAAATCGAATATAATGGAACTTTAAACAACCCTTCTTCATAATTTGGGATGGATATTGAATATATTGATAAATATTCTCTATTCGATGGGCTCATAGTAAAACTTGCCTAGTCATTCTTAATCAATGAACTACTACTGTGATCTTTGCTTGGTAGGGTGGCCATTGTAGCATTTATTATTGAGGGCGTTAGTCCCGGTTCTTGCTCGGGATTCAAGCCAAAAACTCCGACACTTAGTATAGTCATAGGACAATAATTTTAGAATGCCCGCTAAGCTAGTTACCACTCCTAACTACGAATAATTTATTATTGAGGGCGTTAGTCCCGGTTCTTGCTCGGGATTCAAGCCAAAAACTCCGACACTTAGTATAGTCATAGGACAATAATTTTAGAATGCCCGCTAAGCTAGTTACCACTCCTAACTACGAATAATTTATTCGTAGACTCCTATATGAGTAGCAAATCTGACCACTGGCGAAATTTTGAATCTGGCAACTTAGAGTCAGTGTCTGACCACATGATCACTTAATATCAGGTGAGATTGTAGGTATATGCTAAAACGAATTCCTAATTGCAACTCACATCGACGGTATGATGGGTGAATTAAAATCTATCCTGTAAGCAATATGTAACACCAAAAATTGTAAGAAATATTAAGTAACAACGGAATTGACTACTTACACTGATAAGTATATTATAACTTCTGGAAGTCGGTCCATGAAAATAGGAGCTTAGAGTGTTTTGAATCAGCATGACTTCATAAAATTATTTAATGATTTTCAGTGTTAGAAGTCGGTACCGTCTGTGGTATCGTAATTCGTTTTTAGGGTTCCGTACCCAAAGGGTAAAAACGGGACCCTATTACTGAGACTTCGCTGTGCGTCCGTCCGTCCGTCTGTCACCAGGCTGTATCTCAAGAACGGTGATATGACAGTTGAAATTTTCACAGATGATGTATTTCTATTGCCGCTATAACAACAAATACTAAAAATAAAATAAATATAAAAGCGGGGCTCCCATACAACAAACTTGATTTTTGTACCGTTTCTTGCTTGATACTAATTACTGTGACAGGTACGGAACCCTTCGTGCGCGACTCCCACTCGCACTTGGTCGGTTTTTATTTATATTTTTACGCTTATAATTACATCACTGACCAGTTTTAGATGAAACTTGGAATGTAGTTGGTTATGATCTGAATTAACACTTTTTTATATATTTTTTTTAATACATTCTATACAATACAGACTTGTGGTCCGTACACTTGTTTGCTTTTGTTTTTTTTTACATATAACACATTTTTTAATTTTACATTACTCTCCAACTTATCAAAATTCTTCCTGAAGGGAACTTAGCCTAGTTTTAGTAAAAAAAAATATCTTAGATATATAAATAAATGTATATGTATATTTTCTCCTTATATCTAGTTTGTTTGCTTATAACTTTATTCAGTTTGTCGTTGAGGGGCCAGCTACAGATTCCGTCGATGCCCTTGATGTTTTGATTAGAGCCTCCACGAACTCTTCGTTTCTCTCTTTTTTTTGAATTAACACTTAGAATACTTCTAATCATCATTATCACCTTTTACCATTTTATACCAGTACTAGCGACCCGCCCCGGCTTCGCACGGGTAATTACGACTATAAATGGAAATGTAAGCTATCCTATCTTTCAATTTAGATCAAATTGCACACGGTGTGCAAATCAAATTTAAAATCGGTTCAATAGTTTAGGAGTCCATCGCGGACAAACAACGTGACACGTAATTTTTATATGTAAAGATAGCCGTACGGCGTAGCTAGTTGTAATAAATAATGATAACCTACTATATATCTCGATTATATAATACGGACTCTGAATGTGGATACTTTAGTTCTTCACACTTAAACTTTATAGCCATACTCGCCTTCGGACTATCACCGCTTTAAATTGACATATATTGTTATATCGGCAGCTCAATAATATTATTTATCATTTTGATTTCAGGCTGCCCTCTGTGCTGACTACAGTGTTCCAGTAGACTGCGTTTCAGCAGGTCAGCCAGCACCGAGACCAAGTTCTTTCCATGAGATCTCTGCTCCCAAGGTAAGGATCTTTTTGCTGTACTAACAGTACCTTAAAATAAAAACTGTCTTTCAACACCAAAAATACTGTAAAATCGAATACCGTACCGTTGGGGGTTTTGGTGCTCAAAGGGCGACATAGAGCCCTAAATCCCTAATTATGTCACGCTGCTGTATGTCTGGCTTTCCTGCCTGGCTAGCATGCGCAAATAAGACATATGTCACGCATGACACGAGAATAGTATTTTTTCGCGCGTAGAGAGAGTGGTGGACGATAGCAGCGGCCGCACCACGCTAAGATCCGTTAATTGAGATTTTCAAGGCACGATCCTCCATTGCGCTATTTGTTGGTTGAATTGCGAACAGTTTTAGGAAATAAGCAGTGATGGGCTTTGTACTAATAAAATACCATACTATTATAAACGATTAAACATTTTCACCGTTCTCGACATTTCATTACGAATTATGATGGTATTATGATTAAAATTGTTCCCGTTGATGTAATTTTCAAACGAATGTAAATAGAATTGGCGATTTTTCTGCATAATGTATGTAGGTATTTCATTTTTATCTCTGTTGACGATGGCTGTTTATCTGTTTTTCTTGTTAATGAATGCTAAGTAGCGAAACAAAGTTTTTAATTTTTATCAAAGCTACTTAACTAGTTTTCAGTGTCCCATTTATTTTTTCTTTATTAAACAATAGAATAATATTTTATAGCAATATATTGAGTGCGGAACCCTAAAAGGAATTTATTCATTTAGATTACTTTAAATGTTTACTGTTGCAAATTTCAAGAAAATATTATTAATTTTTAATACCTACTCATTTATTTACATAAGTATAATAGTTATTTGGAGTACTCAGCGAAGTACCTATAATTCCATTACTTTAAAAATAGTTGAAAAAAACAACCTACACTACCTACAGCATTATTCAAAGAAATAGTATTTAAGCTAAGCACACGAGAGTTCGTGGGTTGTGTTCAAATTACGTTATTGTATAGATTACGCACACATATATCAAGGGTCTGCTAACACTGGACGGAAAGTAAAATTTGTACTAAATCGTCGATCGCCCCCATATATTTAGACGCGCGAGAAACACTCGATTTATCTCGTCCTCAAAACTGAGGTAGAGAAAATACACGCAAATACTCGCAGATAAGTGTCAAAAATCGATTAAACTGAAGGCGCGCATGTTAGTGTTGGTCGACAAGTTGCCACAGGTAGCACAAAATGTACGTAAACACGGACGAGTTCTTTACTCTGCCATGTTAGCATTCGTAGACATATTTCAATATGTCTATTTTACACGAGATAAAGGGTAGACAAAATTTACTCGCGGCGTGCATGCTAGCCGGGCTGGTCGAGTTTCTCTTTTTTTCGTGTGAATTGTGTACATTTTTTATTTTTTAACCCTCACATCTCCGCTGTTACAAAAGTTTCAATAACAGAATTGAGAAAATAAAATAAACAACTGCTTAGAACCTGCTTCGAAAATATCACGAAAATCGGTTGAGAAATGCGACGTGTATATATAGTATATATATAGACACACGTAAGGATTTTTGGTGTAGCTGAAATGGAGACTGCTCATTTTATTCGCTCGGTCAATCACAGACGGTGATAAAATTGCCTCGCGTTGAATATTAAGCACTTGCTTAACTTGTTGCGATCACCCTTTAGGAGCCACAACAGCACTTGGAGTAATTAAGCTCACATGCGAGGCTCAAACCTTTAAAATTTACGAAGACATCTGACTATAAGATCGATAAACAAACATACAAATATTTGTTTCTTACTAATAAACAAATTGTCATCATAACCAGTGTTAAAATTGATAACACATCGTTTTATCAAAATCTTTCGACTGATTGGTTTGTATATCTACTCATTATGATTGTAATATCTATCGTCTTCTTCCTACCCTTATTCCGCCCGTGAGGTGGGGTTTACTACATTATGATAAATAGATAACGCTTTAATGAGACACCACATAGAAGCGCTCGTACTAAGCAACGTCTGCTGCGGTCATGACTTAGATGGATGAGATTTTTTATTTATTTAGGGAGGACATAGATGCTGGCTACCGCCTGTGCGGTCGTCCAGCTCCACCGGGTTTTGGGCGAGGGCCTGGCCCTACAATAGCCCGGGAGGGAGAAGTGCCGAAGGCACTTCTCCCGAGACGGGCGTAGAAGGCGAAAAGCGCTTTCTACCTCCGTCTCCTGCGGACGCCGAAAACGTACCGCTATTATAGGAGGGGTTGACAGCGAGCTCAAGGGCACCACTGTGGTTCGGACCTCGGCTTGTCTCGCTGTCGAGAGACATGGGGGGGATCGGAGCAAAATGCCTCTGTGCAACTGCAGTGTTGCACAATTGGGCCCTACTGAATAATACTCTTTGACTATTTGGAGAGCAATTTATCGTGACCTTGTTTTTGCCTCGAGCTCGCCGGCGAGCTCGGTGTTTGATTGTGTGACCTCTGATTACCTCACACCTGGGGATTTTACCTCGACGACTTGCGGATAACGCTAAAGCTGCCAACGTAATGGCTGCGATGGGGTCATCCGGGTCGTCTAATACCTGCCGTGGTCGGCGACGGGGGGGTTTGAAAAATGGGATAGAAGAGGCAGTCGAGTAGTTCGATGCCTGGACAACCAATGGGTTCGGGTGGTGGGGCGCTCGATCAAAGTATCGGCGGGCGCAGTCCTTATTGAACTGCGCTAGAGAGGGAAGGTTTAAGTCGCAATGCAACTCGGTGTTCCGGATATACCACGGGGCGCCGGTTGCATTACGAAGAAAACGGTTTTGGATGACTTGAAGTTTATGAAGGTGGGCCTCACTAGCATGACTAAACACTACTGATGCGTAAGTCATGATGGGGCGGATGCAGGCAGTGTAAAGTGTCTTCTTATTACTAAGAGACATTTTACTCTCTTTGCGAAGTAGGGGACCAAGGCGACCCATTATGAAGGCCGCTCTGTTACGGACGGTTGTTATGTGATCGTTAAAGGTGAGATGACGATCAAGGGTGACTCCGAGGTATTTTGTTCTAGGAACCCAGGGAATGGGTTCGTCGAACAAAATAAGCGGTTTCGGGTAAGGGGAGCGTGTCTTCTCAGTAAAGCACATAGCTGTGCTTTTAGCTGGGTTGACCGCGATGCGCCATTTTCGGAACCAGTCACCGATCTCGGTGATGGCCCGTTGCATGACGAAATAGGACTGTCTGTTGATATGCCACCCAGTGGTGTAAATGGCGGTATCATCCGCATATTGGGCTAGGAATACTTTGGGCTGAGAGCGTGGGATGTCACTGGTATACAGTGCAAAGAGAATAGGTGATAGTACGGAGCCCTGAGGGACTCCGGCTCTGACTGGGTGGGGGGAGGAGAGGGTGCCTTCCACGCGATAGCGAAAGCTTCTGGCTTTAAGGAAGTCTTGTAGGATGAGCACAAGACGTTCTGGCACGCCAAATTGGTATAGCTTGTAGATCAAGCCGTTGTGCCAGACTTTGTCAAAAGCTTTCGCTACGTCGAGGAAGACTGCTAGCGTAGTCTGGGGTTTGGGGTACTTATTGAAGCCCTCAATGATGTGCTCCGTGAGGCGGTGCACCTGTTGGACGCATGAGTGTCCGGGTCTGAAGCCAAACTGCTCATCTGGGATAAGGTGGTGTTCCTTAGCATGGGACTGGAGACGGTTTGCAAGTAACCGCTCGTAAAGTTTGCCTAAGGCACTGAGGAGGCTGATGGGGCGGTAACTGGTGGGGTCAGATGAGCTTTTGCCTGGTTTGTGAATGCCAATGACATTTGCACATTTCCAGGTGTCTGGGAATAAGCAGTGGCTCATAGCAGCATTGAAGATGCTGACTAAGAGATGGATGAGAGGAGGAGAGAGGGTTTTAAGAACCCTGTTGGAGATGCCATCGGCACCGGGGGATTTGCGCGGTCGGAGGGCCTTGATCAGTCTCTCCACCTCAGCGTAAGTCGCTAAGGTGATTGGTGGGAGTTCAGAGGTGACCACAGAGCTTTTACGTTCGACTTCAGCATCCACCGAATCGAGGTGAGCTTGGTCAACGTGATCTACGTTAGGGGAACACTGAGCCTCTAGGCTATCAGCTAGGCACTCAGCTTTGTCTTCGTCAAAGAACGCTGGGACTAGTGGGACTGGTCTGTATAAGGGAGGCATGTCGTTATGGTTACTTCCTTTCAAGCCTCGCGCCAAGTCCCAGTAAGCATGGTGGCTTGGCACGAGGTTTGAAAGTTTATCGCCCCATTGTTGATCACGCAACTCAGACATGCGACTTTGAACCATGCGTTCAAAGTGGCGTTTCTTAGTTTTGTTCTCTTTACTGGGGTAAGAGTCGTAATGTCGGGTCACTGCTTTACTCTCCGTCACCAATCGTCTCACATCCGCTGGAATGACAAGGCGCCGGTCGTCCGGCACTATGACCTCCTTTGCGGATGCACCTACTACGGTGGAGAGGTGATTGGTGAACGAATCGATCGCAAGGGTTACGTCATCTTTTGTCAGGATGTCGTCAGGGATCTTGTCTAGGTCCGGTGAACTGATAGCCTTTAGGGCATCGCCTACTTGCTTCCAGTTCACTGTCGTCTTAGTGGGGCGGGGGAGGTCAGTCGTTGGGTCGGGACCTAGTCGCAGTATAATGGGTCGGTGGTCAGAGTGAAGCTCGTGAACCACTTCTATGGAGCGTAACCGGAGTGTTACGCCTCTGAATAGTGCCATGTCAAGCAAGTCAGCTCGGTGGTTTTCCATATAAGGGTAGTGAGTGGGCTCAGTGGGCGCAATTATGTCAAAGTTAAGTTCTGCGATTAGGTTTTCAAGTGCAATACCTCTGGGATTGTTGACGTTACAATTCCATAGGATGTGCTTACTGTTGAAGTCGCCAATCAGAATGACGGCGCTTCCTAATGAGAATAGGGCTTCTAAGTCAGCTCGGACGATCGGCTTTTGACAAGCTTGGTAACAGGACGCTATGACTATGGGTTGATGACCAGTCATAGCTAGAAGGCAACAAGATGCTTCCATATTAACAAGAGTCGGGGTAGGTAAGGGGATGCAGTGCAGGGACCTTTTGTAATAGATAAGAGTGCCTCCCCCACGGGAGTTCACTCTATCATCACGTACCGTTCTGTAATTGGCAAACCTAGGGTTCGCCTTCCCCGGTTTTAGAAGGGTTTCCTGCACGCATATAATGTCGATAAGGTGGGTGCAACAAAAGTCGTGGACAAGGTCACGTTGTCTAAAGAAACCGTTAGCGTTGAATGACGCTAACGAAACTGAGCGCGGTTTCGTGCGTGCGGTTGTACTACCCATAGTGGTTGTACTGGGGAGGGGTCTGGGGAACGAAGCGCTTAAGGGCGCTTAGTAAGTTCGCGTGTTCCAATGTGTATTGGATCACGTCCGCTGGGGATTGAGCGTATTGCATCTTGTGGAATAGCTCTTGTACCTCATTGATGTCAACCGACATAGCCAGATCGCTGACTAGGTTGATTGCCTCTTGAAGAGGGGCAGCCATCAATGGCATAGGTGGAGCTTGTGGCCGGGAAGCGGCGCGGGGAGGCGCGCGAATGGTGTTGGCGACGGGTGCCGGGAGCGCGGGGCGAGCCGGGGCCGGTGCGCGGGCAGGGGCCGCGGCGCGGGCGGGTGCGGGTGCGGGCGCGGGTGCGGGCGCGCGGGCCGGGGCGCGGGCGGTAGCGACGGTCTTAACCATACTGGGTGGTTTAGACCATGCGTTACGGGCTGGGAGCGGCGCGGGTATTACCTGTGAGGCAGGTACTACCGTTAGTTTAGGGCTTACCCGTTGGTAACGGTCGTAAGAGGGACGGGTCGGCCTGTGCCTTGCCACCCTGTGGTTCACTCGTGGTGCTTTAGGGCAGCCACGGTAATTCGCGGTATGCCCTTGAGCACCGCATAAAACACAGCTGGGTGGGTCCGGCGAATCCCGGGTGCGAGTGCACGCTGCTGTCGCGTGATCGCCTAGGCACTTAACGCACCTAGCGCGAGCGAAGCAGAAACGGGAGGCGTGCCCGTATAGTTGGCAGTTATGGCACTGCGAGGGACTCCCATTCTTGTATGGGGCTTGGACATCGAGTCCTGAGAGGCCACAGACCTTTTTTAAATTAAAAATGGCCTTGCCTTCAGGAGTACGATCTAGTACTACGAGTACTAGATCGTAGGGGCTGCGGTCCTTCCCGCTGTACATGCGGTGAACTGCATGTACGGGGAAGTCTTGTGCCTTCAGGTCGGCACATACCGAATCGGTATGTACCTCCTTGGGCACACCGCGGATGACCACTCGGAGGACTTTCTCCTCTTCGAGCGCATAAGTGTGAAAACTTATGCTCTCGTGGCGGAGGAGTTTAGTTAGCGCTCTGTGGTCGCTAATGGTGGAAACTTGGACTTTAATGCCCTGCTGCGTGGAGCGGGCATTAGTATAGTGGATCCCACGATCCGAAACTAAACGGGACAGCATGTCCCATTTGGTTTTGTCCTGAATGAACAGGGGCGGAGGCGGTTTTTCGCGGCGCGCGCTCGCGTCCTGAGGGGACGCGGCAGTGGTGGCCGGAGCGGAGGGAGGAGACGCGGGGCGCGGGGCGGGGGTCGGCTTCTTGCCGGAGGCGGGGGCCTTAGCGGGTGCCTTGGCGGGAGGGGCGGAAGTTGCGCAACTAGCGGCTTTAGGAGCACGCTTGCGTTTGCGGTCAACGACGGTATAGCCGTCGTTATCGGAGTCCGAGTCAGTGCGTAAGGCGCGACTCGGATCTACTTCCATCTCCGTTTCGGAGTCCGAAGTGGGCTCGACAACGGCGATGGAGGGACGGGTGCTCGCTGGCCTCCCGATCGGTGAGCGCGAGCGAGACCTCTCACGGGGAGGGGCTGCCACCGTGCGTCTATTATCCGGGCCCGGAGCGGGCGAAAGCGGGCTGTCCTCTGAGAAGGACCGGGTCAGAGGAGGGACGTTGGCCTCCGGGATTGAAGTCCCGGAGGGAGCAATAAGAGTGTCCGTGAGGCGGGCACTCGCTTCCTCTTCGAGGAGTTGCATGTGAGCAACATACAGATCGGGGTGGCGGAGGGCGAAGGTCTGAAGGACCTGCACCTCACCGTTAGAGGGACGGGACTGCATCCTGAGGGGAATACTCAGGACGCCCTATCGAGGGTTTGAATTCCCTCACACACCTTGTGAGCTCACTGTGTGAGAGGGAGTGTGTACCTAAGGTGTGCCCTAGTTGTGTACCCTCTCCGAGCTTTTTTCTCGGCGGAGAGGGGTGCTCCTAAGCGCTACTCCGGGGTTGACTAGGGGTGACCCCAAGGCCAGTAATCCCGGAGCCCAGCTTGCTTCGGCTGACCCGTGAAGCGGGAAAGGCCACGGTGCAAGGTTAAACCAAAACAACAACAGTGGCCGTTGTCACCGTAGGGTGTCACACTGCGACCGCAGCAAATGGCGGATTTGATCGTTCAGACGGGTTTGGCTGACGCTACCCCACGCCTGAACGACGTCGCTTAACAGCACAAAGTGTGTTGTTACGCGACTGTTACTATGTTGTGTCGGGTAGTAAAGTGGTGAAATGCGCACCGAAAAGTGCGGTCAAAACAAGACCACCAGCCCGATATGATGTTGTTCGTCCGAAACAAGGGACTTGGGTAGGTGGTAATGCCTGACGTCTTAGAGCGCCTCTGCGCGACGGCACGGCGAGCTCGTAGCTCGCGTTGCTCGGCGTTCGGCGGCTGCTCAGCTTCTGCACACAAAACAAAAACTTCGTCAGGGCTGCGTATTCCAAGGCACTGGTCTGCAACTAGCGTCGGAACGATGACCCGAGTGAGACGGCAATAGTGCGGGGACTATTGCGGTCTCACTGGGAGTTACTGGCGGAGCTGTAGACAGGTGTGCACGGCGTGGCGGCACAGGTCGGAATGTTGTTCCTAGATGGATGAGAGCTAGTGGCACTACTCTTCATGAATAAAGAACAGAATGAAAGCTATGTAAACTTTGCCCGCTCAATGAGCTAGTTCAAATGGATTCTGTACTCGAGCCGGCGCCGCTCACCCCCCGCGCGTCTTGTCAGCTGCTGTCCTAGAGCCAGTACAGTAATTCTAGGTTAGCCTCAACAACATCTTCGACCACATCGTAACTAACATCAGGTAAGATAATTGGTCTTTGAAAATGTTTAACTGAGGGCGTAGGACGGAGGTAAACGAGGTCTTCGTTTTGTATGCGAGTGAGTAAAACAGAACTACGCAATATTTAAAAAGGAATTTTAATACCTCAGGCACTGTATCACATGTGTGCTACATAATAATTATAAATAAAAATTGTACTGACACGGTTTACTATATAGACACAAAACTTGATTAAGTGAAATTTTAAAGGAAGTAAAACGCCCTATTGCGCGCCTAATATGTAAATAAACACCCTATTCACATTCATATGGAGTAGCGGCGTGCTGCTCATTTAACGCATTTATACCTTAGTCACCTTTTACGATAATCTAACAAAATGATAAAAACAGTCCTTTAATTTTTAAGCCGTATATATATGTATAAGAGTATTACTTATCAACAAATATGTAAGATATAATAGGATATCATTATAATAAATGAAGATATATTACATGGAAAAGAATTCAAACTGTCTTTACTGCATGTCTGTGTCCATTAGTTAATAAAGCCAAGGTAAAGGAAACGATGCGCCAAATGTTCTGCAGTTTTTTTGAATAAGGTTATTTATATTGTTTATCTTATTTCTTCATATTATGAGCACTTTTTTCACCAATATAATTGAAAAAATCAATACTGAATGTTTTAACGACTCAAGCGAATAGTAAATATTCTATAGTCTATTTGCATCAGGGATAATGTAGGATTCTTATGATTAAAGAATTTTTCAAATCGGTTCAGCAGTATTTTAAGTTTATTCGTTACACACACGCCTCTAAATAACGCTTGTAACTTATATCTATATCTTAATTATTCATGTATGTGTGTAAAAATATAAAGATAAAATTGTAAAACCTGTCAAGAGGGACAAGTTAAGTTACATTTGATTAAGTTACTAATTTTGTGTTAACAAGCTTTCTTTCATTTGCCTCTCTTTCACTGCTATGCAGTCCCATACTGACAGAATTTAGCAGTAGTCTGCATCTTCAGTAAACGCTAGGTTGTGACTTACCCAACTAAACGGAAGTGAGTGTTTTTATAAAAATGAAGAAACCAATAAATCGTAAGGGTAGATTCTTTTACGTCTTCCCCTTCGTAAAACAGACGTAGATAATGTTATGTATGTATATGTTTATGTTTAAACTATCCTGTAGGCCCAATCGCAATTTTTTTTAGCTGAAACTCACTTGGGGTCTAGCCCCACAACAATTTTTTGAACGTTTAACATCGCACTACTCATAACAACGCAAGTATTACGCATCTCGATAGTTTTTTTTTTTTTTTTTTTTTTTTTTTTTTTTTTTTATCGCTTATAGGTAAGCCTTTGACCACAATCTCACGTGATGGTAAGTGATGATGTGGTCGAAGGTGTTAACAGGCTTAATCTAGAATGACTGGCTCTCAAGGACAGCTGCCGGAACACACCGTTAGGTGCTTGGCGACAGATTTTCAACTTGAGGGTGGTCGCTAGCAAGGCGGGCATTCGCAAAAATGCCCTTCCACCATGCGGTGAAGCTCAAGCCCGCGGCGGGATTCGAACCATGGACCTGCTGCACGGCAGTCCATAGCCAAAGCCACTGAGCAATCACTGCTTCAAACACTGATAGTAGCTGGAACGTAAGGTTATGTTTAAATAAAAAAGCGAATAGTATCAGCACAACGATTGATTATTTTGTCACGGTTACACTGTATTTGTCTTTTTGTAATAAAGAAACAGCAAAGTGAGAGCTGGGCACGCACACCGAGGGTTTTGTACCAACACAGAATGAAGTTATTTTTTCGTACTGTACTGTATCAGCCGGATTGTCCAATACCGAACACAGCCTCCTCCATTAAGAAGGTGCCATAATCCCTACGCTTGGCAGGTGTCTTGGGGATCGCAGTTTAAAATATCGGTTCCTCATAAGTCGCTGCGGCCCACCTTCCGGTATTTCACCTAGAGTCGCCTCTTTCGGCACCCATAAGTAGAAATGAAGGTCTTACCCGGCTCCCCACGGGGTATATACATCGTACATTTCGAGAATTGGAGTCCAATACAAATTTGACCGGTTTTTACTATTTGTTATTTGCAGTAGATATTGAATTAATACCATCACAAGTTTTATACTGGTATGAATTGCCGTTTTTGACCAACTTGAAAAAAGGAGGAAGTACTGAATTCTGACTGTATTTTTTATGTTTGTTACCTCAGAACTTTTGACTGGGCTAACCGATTTTGATGACTCTTTTTTTATTTGAAAGCTGATGCTTTCCGTTTGTTCCCGTTTATCATAAAATCGGTCAAGCCTTTTTTGAGTAAACTCCGATAACTGAAAAATGTTCTCCAATTTGATAATAATATAGTCACTGACGATGAATGACAATCGATCCCGTAAGTAGCAACGGTCACTAAAAATGGGGGATTTTTTTTATTTTCTGCCCAAAAATGGCTTCAACACTCAAAAGTGTGAAATAATTTGCGAAGTCGGTATCGTGCGCACAATATTGTGATAATATGTAATTTTTAACTTTCATGGTACCGACTTCAACAAGTTATTTCACACTTTTGAGTGTTGAATTCGTTTCCATTTTTGGGTAAAAAAAATATTTACGTAATACATACAAGTGTAAAGTAGAGCAAGAAAAAAGCACAGTTCTTGGATGGAGACCCCTTTTAAAATTTTTTTGTTAGTATCAATATATATTAGACAATTTGCCATACTAATACAAGTTCGGTGAAATTATTTCAAGTGGCTACCCTTATATATGGTATGGTACCAAATGAATAAATAGTAATATATAAATAGTAACATTGCCTTTTAAAAGTCAGACAGACAGACGTACAGACGGACAGAGAGCCAGCCGAGGCTTATTAATAAGGTCCCGTTTTTTAATACGGATCCCTAAAATTGACGGCATGTGTTGTCTCGTGCTTGCTCTGTTAAATAAACACCTAACTTTAAACTAACGAGAATGCTAAATTTCACTTAGCGAAAGTATGCCACAAGTAACAACCTTAGCAATTTCTCTCGGCCACGCCCACATTATTAAAAAATCAATGAACAAGCATCTTGTGAACTTTCAAGAACGTAGTGTTGTGAAAGAATGAGTCACATATTCACGAGTCATTCAACTCGATGATTGTATCTGCAAGTTCGTTATTCGGTCACTTGGAATCGCGTGGTCGACTTAAGTATCCTTTTTAAGTTTTATGAGTCATTGCTGTATAAATACGAGAAATGTTTGCGAAAATGACAGCTGAGTCAAAATATGCAGTTGCATATCTCAAGAGAAATCTCATAGTAACATGTTACTATCAGATTTATATTATCTATAGTAATTAAACAACTTTAAACGGTTAAAATCGCGTATATTTATCATTATTTTTGTCCCGACGTTTCTAACACTTTGCAGTGATCGTGGTCACGGGGTTTCTCTTAACTAGCTTAAACACTTGATTTGACAATTTTTCCATATTATTTTATCATACAGTGCAATTGTAGGTACTTTGTGGTATTCCAGTGACCGGTGAAAATGACTAAAAGCTTCTGTGATATTCATTTGTAAATACGACTCTTTCAACATAATTTAACCAACGTTGACAGAGTCATCATAGGGGCGGTTCCCCGGCTTTGGTCACTTTGAAGGTAAAACTTGTTATCATAATATCATAATTTGGATTCTGAAAGAATGTGTATATCTTATATCGAAGTATAGCAGTACATTACAAAATGAGAAATTTATGAGAGGAAAAATGTTAAGTCATCAGTTTAACCATCGTATTGGTTAAAGAACGATTTCCTCTCAAATTTCCTGTCCCTAAAGACAAAAATATTAAAATAGTAGAATATCCATGCTGAAGGGTTTATCATATCAGCTAATACATAAAGCAGAATAGGATAAAAAACACTTAAGTACATCTCATCTAATTTTTTTTCTTGGAGCTCCTCCTAAACGACAAATAATTTACAAATCTAACTATAGCGAAAATGTGAGCAAATGTAGACAACATTTCCTTGTTGGAAATTTTAAAATCGGACCTATGCTTCTATTTTAAAGTACCATTATCCCAATTATTCGCGCATAAGTGACTTTTAATAACGTTGTGGTAGTATCTCTTATTCTTTCTTTTAAAAAATCAAAACGTTGGAGCATAATTTCTTGTATACAATAAAATAACAATAAAAAGTTTCTTGCAGCAAAAACTCGTGAAGCAGTTAAGAAATTGACAAATACTGTTGATAAACATCGCAAATTATAACATTTAGTGTCTGACATTTAATTGTGACAACTTCATTACATTTTATACTTTACGACTACACGTCACGTAAAACAATCAACCTTCTGTACAAATTATAGGTACCTAACAGAGAAAAGAGGCTATCGTTTATCAATCTGACTCATCCAGCATTCAATGCCGTCAATCACAGCTCTCTGTCTATAGAATGTTAATTGACATTAAAATCATTCATAACTATGCTAATTGCTGGTCAATGATTCGTATAATAAATCACTGGTATTATTCATCGTAATTATTAAAACAGGGCGATTGTTGTTCCCGTGAGTCAGGATGTGAGTCAATTAGTACATCCCTATTTTTTACACGTCATTCTAGCGTGAATAAGGGTGTGTCATTGTTTAGTCTAAGTTACCAGTAATTACTAAGTTACAACATGCGTTACCTACATAAGTTGTGGTGACTGATTGTCTGACTTAATCATCAGACGCCTGGATAACGGACTTCGTAATATTTGCCAGAGGAAGTCTTTAACGAATAAAAGCATAAATACGAGGATACACATTTTGATTAAAGGAATACTTTGTTTAGGACATCTGATTCAATAATGCTCTTGTCAATTTTTGGTATAAGACTGACGGTTTTTTCTTTTGGTTTTCATATAACAAAACAAATAGGTTTTATATATACACACTATGGAAAGTTTCAAGGACAAGTTATCGAAACTAATAACATCAAAAATGCCTTTGGTGGAAATTTCACTAAGAATGTTTTATTTTAGTTATTAATATTGATTTCCGCAAATGAACGTCTGCATTTACGAATATTTTCTATTTTCATTACTTCACATTCTATTTTGTTCATGTACCGCTAAAAACCTGATATTCGTAACTCGAATGGAAGAATCGAACATATTTTTATGGAATTTATTTCTTAATTTCAATTGATTGTCCCTAAACAATATCTGGGTGGAATTTTCCGGTTCTTTGTCAACTAGAACCAACTAGAACATAATTTATCCACTGCTGAATGTCCCGAAGAAGGCTGTCATGGCTTGTTATTAACCTCACGTTTGAAAGGCGTCATCGTAATACAATTATAAATAACTCCTACATAAACAGAAATTTCAATAAATCTTTCGCGAACTTTTACGGTATTCCCCTTACAATAGCCGATGCGTCATGGTTCCATTTTAAGCTCCAGCTCAACAGGTATTTTAAGTTTAGTATTTCGACTTACACTTTGCCATTCAGCTCATGTTAAGTTTATTTTATGCGTCATAAAAGCTTCATTGCGGAGAATTTAGAAATGTTCCTGTCTGATACTTTACATACTTATTTTAGAAATGTTCCTGTCAGGTTCTTTACATACTTATAACTACTGTTATTTCCAAAAATGATGACGGCATTTTTAACGAGAGTGTTATGCATGCATGCCCACTTTACATTTATATAACAAGCCCCGAAAGCCAGGTAGTGCACTTGGAGGAACCACCCATTTCGTCCGAGATACTGCACTACCGTAAGCACTAAGTAAGTACTGAAATTTGAAACTAGTTTAGTTTTAGCCCGATAGACCCGGCCCCGTAACTAAAATGGCTTCATACGGTCTCCTTTACACGAAAAAGAGTGTACAAAAAGTGTTTGTGTTCTACTATGTTCTACACTACAAGTTTTAGAAGTTCACAACCATCAAATAGTAGTAATAGTACACAGTACATGTCATCGTTACGCACTTTTACCTTACTTATTTATTTTGGCAAGTCAACAGCAGCAAACCTTACAGTATAATAAAGAAAAATTAATGACATTGTTTTAAATATGTAGGTAAAAAAAACCTTAGATATCAATGCTGAGAATATCCAGAAAATATAAAATATTTGAATTAAAATCAAGGCAACAATTCCCTGATTCTTAAATATGCACATCCACAGTGGCTTATCAAGTATAAGTATAATAAAAACTATCTACTGATATAATGGATATCGAAACGTTACATAAAGTAAATTCTTCTTTGCTTAAATCATCACAATAACAGCCTAATACTAATAAACAACCGAGTGGTATTTACCAGTTCACAATTAATATTGTTATGTATGAATTTGCCCCGTACACAAGTAAATAAGCAACGCAGCATGATGGTTGTAATTCCCAGAACAAGCCGGTAACGCAATTATTCTAAACATAATACCTAACCTCAGAATGCCTTTGACATGACATACATTCAACTCGTCAGCAAACTGACGGATGACGCATTTCATAAAATGGTCTTTAAATGTGCTCCGGTAATTTAAGGGGCTTGAATTTTGTCACATGTGCCCCTAAACAGTATGTCGTCCGTTGACTATGGTTATGGTTGCTTGGGGATTGGTGTAAGGTATAGACTATTAGCAGAATGTAGCATGAGAGGCTACAGTGGCTGATCTCGTCTGATGTAGGATAAAATGTAATTTATATTTATAATTATAATATGATAATATTATAGTTCTATAAATTGTTGAGAAAATTATTCATAGTACCTACATCTCTAATCCTCTTTAACAGATGATGAACCAGATACTAGTCGAATATATGGGTTTGGGTTTAAAGACAATTATTCTAAAAAAAAGACTTAAGTACTTACATGAGAACAATTTTTTTTTAATACTGATAGTTTCGCGTTTGACTACACCCTGCCTGATGTTAAGCATTGATGTGGTCTAAGATGGAGCACACTTACCGAAAAGAAACCTACGAGTATTTACTCTCGATTTGAAGACACCCTTGTTGTATCCAATGGGAAAAACTGACAACGGTAAGAAGTTCCAAGACTTTTGCAGTACGCACGAGAAAAGTGGAAGCAAAGCGCTTCGTACGAGTCTTGGGGATAAATCAACCATGTACGGATGGCGCCTCTCCGTTTGTCTGGTCGTCCGATGGAAAAAGAGGGAGGTCGGAACTAAGTCGTGTAGTTCTTGTGCATATTTGCCAAAATGTATCCGGTAAAAGATCGATAGGCAAACGACTTTACGGCAGTGCTCTAAGCTTTACAGCCGTTTTTTTTTTTAAATGAATAGTTGATTGTAAAAATTAAGGTAGCTACTCGTCTAACTCATTATAACAAGTGATTTAGCAAAATATATTCATTTAACTTGGCTTTGAATGTATTAAATGTGTGTTATTTTTTCTTATTAGAGGGTTGTGTGTTATAAAGTTTTGCTGCTTCATATGTAATTTTTTTTACCATAGTTTGTGCGACATCTTGGCACAACTAGGAAACTAGCTAGACGTTTGCTTATATTTTTTTATTTGATAAAGGTTTTATTTTATTGCTTTTTTATGCTATCTTTTGACCTCTATCTCATCTGATGATAAATGATCGAAGACTATGTTTAGGCTTACCTAGAATTACTAGCTCTCAAGGACAGCTGCCGGAAAACACCGTTAAGTGCTTGGCGACAGATCAACTACTTGAGGGTGGCAGGCGGGCATTCGCAAAATGCCCTACTACCATGCTATAACGACTAAGACAACAACCGGTACCTACGGCGTAACGCGCCCTCCGAAGCACGGAAGCGCTCAGTAGTAATGTCACCAGCGGTCACCCATCCAACTCATGACCGCGGCGGACGTTGCTTAGCTTTGCTGATCGGTTCAGAATGGCTAAGCAAACTTCGCTACGAGCGCTTCAAGATTTTACTGAACTCGTTATATCTGAAGGTACATTTTTGTCAAGAGTTTTACAAATAAAGATAGAAGTGATCTGTATGAATAACTGCTTTGTAATTATTTTTGTATGCTTATATAAATTTTATTTGTTGATGTGGGGTAATGATAATTGAACAGCATTTAAACAATTTATATATTATATAACCACGATAAGGGTTTATAATAGTTCCATTTCTGAAACATAGTTCTGTACCTACTTCGTAGAAAGAATGTTGAATTCGTGCCTTATCAATTTACTAACATACGCGACGAATGATGTACAAGCCTAATTCTGCGTGACTTTGGTGTTGATTGATATGGCTTTGACGGCACGCGCGGCATTTCATTTAGTGTGGCACGCTTTTCTGATACGACCTTCTATATCTAACGTAATTTTTTATTCTTAATTTTATTACAAATTTTTGTAAGAGCTATATAAAGTTTTGTTTAATTTTTACTTAATTGAGACATACCCCATGGTAATAATGCTTTTTAAATGTTCGCTTGGCTATGGCTTCCTATCAGTTTCAAGCAACTAATGTATCGATTAACACCTAACTATTTTTTCTGTTAGCTGTATTGGATAGCTAGGACCATATTATTTACCAACAGGTCAGTAAGGTGTCAAATCCTATCAGCGATAAAACTTTAATACGTTTTTTCGGTTTAAATATATCTACAAAGCAAATTTTGAACATGTTTTCAGAAAGAGTTTTGCAAATGTGATTAAACTTTCTATAATTATAAAGGATACGACAAATGCTACGCCTGATCTGAAAACACAATTGAAAAAAATCATAAATATAGCTCTAAAATTTCGCTTAATCGCGTTTTGTGCAATAAGTATAATTTTGATTTGTTATTATTAAGAAGCAACCATGTGATAAAGTAATGGAGAGAATTATAATATTTTTGAAAATCTTACTTTTATTTTAATTTCCTTAAACAAATCGCTTATTCTATTTAAATGCATATAAATATTGCGTAGTTCTGTCTCGCCCACTCTCTTGCGATACGAGGACTGTCCGTCCTATGCCCTGAATCTGAATTTTTTTAATGACTTCTTTATTTAAAACACACCATTAACATACAAAGAATATAAACTTTCACAAAGTACATATAGATAAAATAAGCAAAAATGCGACGAAACGGAAATTACTCTCTGCCTCTAGTTACTTGGGTCCGAATCGTTCCGCTGTAATTAACGTCAGACGTGTACGTACACACACCTGCGCATGAGTCAGTCATACGTGAACTACAAATCCATATGCTACCAAACTTTGGGAACATCTGTATGACTCACCGATAAGGTGCTAGGTCGGTAACAATGCCATTGGCAGGAAATTCACTGATAGGGGCGAATAGACGTTAATATAAAACGGTTGTACCCCAAACAGGCGTGCTAAAATTAAGAACATATTTGTTGGTACGTACTTACCTATATCGTTTTCTGCGTGCAATGAATAATTGAGGCATGGAGTCAATAACTAGGTTAAGTGCCGCAACGCTAATTAATATGATATTAAATTAAACTCTTTTAATTTGAAAATCGAAGGTATTAACAGGCTTAACCTAGAATTACTGGCTCTCAAGGACAGCTGCCGGACCACACCGTTAAGTGCTTGACAGATTTTCTACTCGAGGGTGGTCGCTAGCAAGGCGGGCATACGCAAAATGCCCTTCCACCATGCGGTCAAGCCCGCGCGGCTGGATTCGAACGTCACTGCTTCAAACTCGTTACATCCTGTATAACGTGAGGGTACACACACAAAAGTAAATACAGTCGAATTGAGCACTTTCTCCTTTTATGAAGACTGTTAAAAAATTATACTTTTTGAAGTAGTATAATAGAATAGGATTAAAATACATTTCTATTGCTCTACATATGGACTAGATTTCATGTTAAGTGCCAGTTATTTTTAATTTTTATAAATGATAACTATACAAATTTTTGTAAATTTTTTGACAAGTTCTCAATCATGGACTCAAGATCCTTTTTTTTTTGCTTTGCTAATTGGTTTTCTCGGCCACGCGTCTGGGTATGCCACTTCACTTTTGAGACCTGAGACCAATGTT
This sequence comes from Plagodis dolabraria, assembly GCA_963854805.1. Classification (NCBI taxonomy): domain Eukaryota; kingdom Metazoa; phylum Arthropoda; class Insecta; order Lepidoptera; family Geometridae; genus Plagodis; species Plagodis dolabraria. Next base: position 15,721,868 of record OY978454.1, on the reverse strand, counting down.
AGGTCTGGTCCTCAGTCAATACCTCAGGTCTCAAAAGGGAGGGTAAAAGCAGGAAGATGCTGATGACATCGATGTATGAGTAGCTAAGACACCTCTGTATTTTGTCGAACTGCAGCAATAGCTTTCTGTACAGTAGACTCCTGCTGGATTGATACTGCAGCCGCCAAGCAACGTTTACGAGAGTTTGTTTAGATTAAAAGAATATCAAGTGATATCATAGGCACAAGAGATCTTAGGTTAATACACAAAAATATGTGTATAAGCGTTCTCCGTATATATCTCATTGGAAGCGGAAATAGTAGGCACTTAACTAAGTATAGTTACGTGAAACGGGCAGCCTGCTCTCTTTCATGTGCCGTTCCCATGGAGGAATGAGGTTGACCGTTCCATTATAAGTTTGGCATTGAACACCCTGAAGAGTTATGTTACAAAAACTGTGTGTAGTTGGACACCTTTCAATAGACTACCACTGAGTAAAAAAAAAGTAAAAGCGCGCTGCTGTAAAATAACTTATGAACTCGTATGTATTATTTAACACTTACCTCTACTTGTTGTCGTTAGTATCTAAATGATGGAAGAGAAGGTTTTTGTAGAATATTAGTAGATAAAAGAACTCGAGGCAAAAATGAAGTTTCATTTACTGTGTCTCCATAATAGTCATAGAGTTAATATCGTTACGGTACAAAAACAGTGTTGTAAATGCAAAATGAACCCTCATTTTCATTAGTACAACACTGTTTTTGTACCGTGGCTTTGAGTTCCGATCTCCCTAAATTCTCGCGACAACGACTCAAGCCAAGGCGCCATTGAGTCCGTTGTCAAGTTGTTTTCGATGCACGCTGCATATGGATTTAGAAGGAGCTTCACTCCTTTTGCATCCGTCCCTTTTGGCAATTTACCCTTCAGGGTTATAGAAGGCCTTCTCTCGCCCGGTGGAGTAGAGTTGCCATAGCGGCAAACAACATCCAAGTCTTCCCGAAAAAGGTTATAAAGATAAGGAATAATATATTATAATATATTAAGGTGACAAGATTATGCGATTTAGATGATTGGTTATTGATATATAACATCTTCTGTAATAAGCAAACAAAGAACTAGAAGAAAAACATGAATTTTCCATAAAACATTAGTAGGAAAATTAAAAATCATAAAAATAATACATCATACTTACCTAATCATTGTCACGATAAAATAAAGATAAGTAAATTGCAATTGATTTAAAAAAAGCTATTAAGTACTAATAATTGTTTTCTAAATCGATCGATTATATATGCATTACTTCTATGCATATTCTTAATATTATTTTCATACTAAATTTCTGTTTTTAAAATACGGAACTAACTTGTCACTCAAAAAATATTAAAAAATAATAGTACAATTGCATTTCCATGCTGATCCAAACACACTGAGCTCCGGTTTCATGATCAGACTACCTTCTACAGAGTTATTTCAGTATTACAATACTGTCAGTCAGTTTCGTTTTTATTTTCAATATCTTTCACTGATCATGATCAAAGCTAGTCTACAGAGACTGGTATATATGTTCTATGACAGATTGGGTGCCCGAAAATTTGAATATTTGCACACTGAAATTATGAATTTTGGTAGGATGAACTTTCAACTGCATGATTTCACGAATTTTGGTAGGTAGTTTGGTGGGATTGACAGAGTTTTTTAATTCCGTACATGCAGGTTAGCTCATGTACAAATTAAGCATTGTTGTATAAAGTGATTCTAATTCCCATGAAAACAAATATATTTAAGTACGCATTATAAAAATGAAATTTGTTGAGGAGAATCAAATAATGTATATGTATACAATGCCAAAAGAATTATAAAGGATTCATTAATACTACGTAAAATTACGAAACTTTTGTTACCCCCTTAAGCCAAGATTAAAGAAAATTGTAATCCGTAGTCTCTTTTATTCCAGGTAACAGGCGTAACATTAAGTAGGCATGAAATAACAAGGTAGACTACGGGACGCCTCATTGGTGAGACGTTCGTTTATATCATAGCCAGCTAAGCCATCTTAGTCACATAACAAATCCCAGTACATTGTGAAACTATTTTAGAAAAGCGGGTTTGGAAACGCTTAGTAACCGCTCCATTATTGGATCAATTAGGTAACGGTAACGTATTACAAAAAGAAACAAATTAATCACGTCACAATGACAACTGACAGTCTGTCAGTCAGTAATAGACTGACTCGAGTGAGATCATCAATACGAAAGATTCAACTCTTGAGAGCATTCACCTTGAAGTTGAGATCATCAAGGTAATACTGTTGATTGAGTTTTTAGCACTTTCAACGAGGAAAGATCTATGAATAGATTTATCGATGGATGCGTCAAGGTAATGATTCGTCAACTAGCACTTTACTTTATGACAGGATTGGTTCAAAATCCAATATTTGTATAAAAACCGATTTGTTTTATTAAACTTCAATTACACATGCAGTAAGTATGGTAACAAAGTCCATAGTACATCATGTAAGTAGTAATAATGAGTCAATAGTGTAAATAGAACTGGTAATTTGCATACTATATATATAGGGTAAAGGTTGGCTTTAAAATAGTGATAATACAAATTCAAGATTAATTCAAATGCAAGATTTCAGTCCAAATCAACTTTTAATAACAGTGTTTTTTCAATGCAGTAAAATTGACATTTTGAGAAGGGTCCGGGGTTCATAATTTTTAACTAAAATTACGCGCAAAACTCGCTGGGCATCGTAGAAAACCAAAATTTTTACTATAATCTGAACTAATGGCAATAAATGCCGGGGTACCTCAAGGGTCAGTTCTTTCGGCAACACTCTTTTTGCTCCACATTAACTTAAACCCGGTATCTTTGGGTACGCAGACGATAGCACTGTTGTCGAAAGATATATATCCGATGCACGAGCTGGTGAAGCTCAAGTCCAGTTTGAAAGAGAGGCGATGATTGGACGATTAAACTCTAGCTTGTTGGCCGTGTCCGATTGGGGCGATGCCAATTTAGTGAGATTTAATGCATCCAAGACACAGGCGTGTCTTTACTCCGCTAAACGGAGAACATTTCAACTATCTCCGACTTTCCGAAATGTAACAATACCGGTGGCGAATCGGTTAGAGCTTCTTGGCGTGTCCTTAACTTCAAATATAAACTTCGGATCTTACATCGAAGCCAGAGCACAAATGGCCGCTAAGAAGCTGGGTATTCTCGCAAAGGTGGGGCAGTACTTCACACCGAGGCAGCTTCTTAATTTATATCAAGCTCAAGTCCGATCGTGTATGGAGTACTGCTGCCACTTCTGGTATGGATCCGCGAAATACCAACTGGAGGCTCTCGACTCCATTGACCGACGAGCCAAAAGACTTATAGGCGATGATAAGCTGGTTGAGTCCAAATTGCAGAGTCTCGGTCATCGTCCCAGGGTCGCGAGCCTATCGGTTTTCTATCGTTTACATTTCGGAGAGTGTGTGCAGGAATAACACGCGTTGATTCCACCATGCCCGTTTTACCAGATGGTTGAAATTCCTCCAGTTCATTCGAAGCGTTTCGCTTCAACATTTATCTTCCGTACAGCGAAGGAGTGGAACTCATTACCCGTGTCTTTGTTTCCTGAACAGTATAATTTGGGAGCCTTCAAGTCTAGAGTGAATAGGTTCTTCTAGGCAAGCATGCTACATCTTCGGCCACATCATCACTTTCCATTAGGTGAGATAGCGGCCAAATGCTTGCCAATAGCGCATAAAAAAAAAACTCGTATTACCCTATACCACCAATTAGGCAAACTTTATCCTATTATCAGTGAATTATGTAAACTCAAGTGAGTTTGTATACGGATGTTTGTTACGGGTATCCTCCTAAAGTTAGGTAACTTTATATAGGACACTCGTAAGATAATCATCAAAAATGACTTGTTTTGTAATCATTATACTGTTGTTATTTGTCAATAACTATTGAAATTAAGATCTTCGCGTTGTATCATTACCTGATAGGTTATCAATGAATGCCGCGCCGATTGAAAAGTGATGTTTAGGAAACTACAAGTCCGGGGTGCGATTATCAGGTCGGACAGTTTCTGATAAATACATTTCCATTAGCAGACTGGAGTCTGGAATTTGCCCTAAAAATAACATGTGACCATAACATTTCCGTGTGAGTTAACAAACCTAGAAAAGCAGCTTGGCCTAGCCCTTCAAAAATAAATATATATATATAGAAAGGAAATGAAACACAATAATAGGCGTATAAAATAAAAGATAAGAAAAGTTTATAAGGCAATCAATTTAAATTTAAAGTAACTATCTGAGCAAATGAATATAACTAAATATAATTTAAGACTCTAATTTATTGAGGGGATAGAATTTATTATGAATCTAACCGCATTACTCCTTAAATACAATATAAATATTTTTTTTATATTATTTCTATGATTACTGTTAAATAAAAAAAAAATTGCCGAAAATTTAAATATATTACCAATTATTTTTTCCTCTCATAAATTTGTAATTTTGGAATGTAATCCGCAGAACTTGCGTTTATGCAAAAGTTAATATATTAAAAAATATTTTACCAATAATTTTAAATTTAATTATAACTGTAGATTTGTTGTCTCACAGTCCCATTTTCATGAAATCTATCCAAACGCTATAAACAATTTTTAGTATACTTAGTTTAGTGTCTTGATTTACACCATTTAATACATCTGCAAAACCTGAATCAAATCTAATGCACATGTCAGAGTGTGCACCCACTATGATATAATATATCTATATAGGCATTATTTATGTAAGGGTTTCACTAGAATAGAAAAAGTTTCAAATTGTTTGTTTTAATCATTTCTGAACAGTTAATTTAAAAAAAAAATATCAAACACATACCATTAAGTATCAAATATTTTTAGGTTCTTACTTCGTTAAAATGCTCTCAGTGTAGGTCTCAGTGTAGGTATGCAGCAATTAGCAGTGATCTCATCGTAAATATTGACATAGCTATAGTGTTTGCTTCTCATGGAAATATAAATATCAGTGTTTTTGTAGTACCTATCTAATTTCATTCAATTATCGTCTGTTATAGGTGATTAGCAACCACATTTAGTCACGTATTGTTGCTGATTGACTGGATTTGTTCTACATCGCTTATAGTTATTATTTTAAGTCAGAATACTAATTGTATATTCAGAGTCACTTTAGATCTGACAAAATTATTTTATCATATATTATATAATATTTATTCTATCCGCTTGAATAGAAAATATTTTTATAATTTGAACCTTTATGACAGTTAATAATAACAAATATTTTAAAAATATCTGCGTGGCGTTTGTGATGTCACAACGGCTTTACATGAAAAAAAAGGCCTGATAAAATTGTTACTTGATTATTTTTAATATTCCTTAAGTGTTTGAATAAAACATAAATTTGATGTTTTCTTAAAATATTCGTAACTGTTAAATATGGATATATTCATTACTTTATGATAGTTAAAAAAATCGTTTTCATCGATGATGAAAATGAAGGAAAATATAATCCATCCTTGCAGAAGCCTTTTACAAGTTGATGAAAGGGAAAAGAATTTTAAAAATATATAAATGAATATGATTAATGTAAATATTGACATATTAAAACAAAAGAAAAATACACCAGGTACTGCAAAGAACTAACATACACTGAGAATAGGGCAAACAAATATTAAGTTCAGAATACTTTTTGTTCTTCAAAGTCTAAATTTGTTTTAAATATTTACATATTCTCATTGGAGGAGATCACTTCTTTAACATACTTGGAGATGTGAAACATTTTTATGGCTGAAGTTACGCAAAAACTCTACATTCATAAAAGGTCACCTCGTAAAAGCCAAACATACAAACATAGCCCACGCTACTCTGTATCAGAAACTATTATTCAGCTAACCCCATTATCACTTGCTTGCCAAACGTTAGACTTAGATTTAACCAACAGCCTACGAAAACCATTGGTCAGTAAATTTAATTTATTCTAAGCAGTGTCGTTTGCATCGCGTTACAATTCGCTGTTCACTGTTTCTACGAGTTTATTTCGAAAGCGTTTGCAACTTAGCTATTTCTTGTCCTCCTAGCTAGCGAATCGAAACTATCTTAATTATATTCTCAGTGTCGCTGCCGTAGCCACATTCCAGCAGCTGCTTCGATCTCCAGTGCTCACTCTGTTGTTGCTCTAATGTTGTTGGATTGGATAGTTCAACGTATCGCGCAAACGACCTCAAAACGGCATTCGACCTAGTCAAACCGGTCGAGCGTAATCTAACATAACTTCAAGTCGTATTGAAACCCAAACGCGAAAGTTTACGTTTCGTTACCCAACAGCGAAGGAGAAAACTTTGTGACTTATTTTGTTGGATTAGAGCTTACAATCGCTCGCGCTGTAGTGGGACACGTGCGGAATCGAGGTATTAATGGAGACGGTGGCTCGCAGCAACGCGTTCCAGCGCTTTAGTTTTGAAGTGAGTTAAACCGCTTGTTTGTACCCTGCCTTTGCCGCAGCGCTACATCGCTGCTGAGTGTAATTTAACAACGATGACTCAACCTCGGTAAACAGTATGCGGGGCGATGAGTCACCGTTTTACACATTCGCGTATAGCGTTTGAGTAGTGTTGTCAGTCTACAGTTGGACTCTTCAAGTATCCAACCGCATCCTAGGCGTTTATATCGCAGTTTAACTGCAAAACGCCTGGCTTTTACAACCATTAACAAGATAACCTACCTTCTACTACTAGACATTGAGTGTACAGGACCAAATTTGTGAGAAAGTGTAGGTCTAGTTTTGTAGTACTATTATATGATTGTGTGTGCGTGTCAGTGAAACGGTCGATAGAATTTGTGATCGTCTTGTGCTATTTGTGGATTCCCTAAATACTATTGGATTTATTTGTGACAATTTGGATTTATGACTGATTAGTGATTAGCAATGCCTTCAAACAAGAAATTAGTATCGAAAATTCGTCAGATTGCTCAGTGGATACTAGTCGTGCATGTGGTGAGTTACTAACTGCATTCTTAGTAAATAGAAACGACAAATTTTGCGAATGATATCATATTATCTTGAAAATAGATATGCAAGTTAGAATAATAACTATGTACATATTTATTGCATTCGTTAATACCAATAACAATTCATAACTAACATACTAATTTAGGTACCTATCATATGTATATTTTATTATGATAGGCTAGCCTATTGATCACAAACTCACCTGATATAAGTTGAGTCCAAACGTTTAAACAGGTTTAACGTAGTATGGGACATGTATCTTATACATTTATACAGGTATATTTAATCACATAATATAGTATTTTACGTACCTATTTATAAATGTAAGTAAATACCAATTACCTCTACAAATACCTATATTATGTCGGTATATATTTAAGTAGGAGGTTATCTTGGTACCTATATAGGTACAACGATGTTTGGATAACTTAAACATGCATGGTGTTAGGGCATTTTACATATTCCCTTCTCGATAGCTACTACCATCAAATATAAAATATGTCGCCAAGCACCTAAGTGCTCCGGCAGCTGTCCTTGAGAGTCAGTAACAGAATAATATAGAATTGCCCGAACACCTTCGACCGCATCATCACTTACCATGAAGTAAGATAAAGATCAAGAGCTAGCCTATTAGAAAAGTAACTTTTTTGTTATTATTATTTATGAAGGTAATTCCTACCATATAAGTTATTATGTAAGTACCCACTTATTTGTTTAGTATCTACATATTATAATTTAGTATCCTATATAAATACATAAGTCCGTCATCGTACCAATTAAAATAAGTTTAAAAATAACACAGACTAAATACCTGCAAACAATATTTATACCTATATGACAACATGCTGCAGTTTTATGGTATCAAGTTATTTGAGGATTTTTTTATAAACCACCTGATTTCAGAAGTTGATTTGACGTAGTCGTAGGCAAGTAAGTATCTAGGTTAGTTCAGGGAACAAAGTTGAGGCACAATAATTATCGTTTTATTGACTCATTATTTACACTTCATTATTATTCACTTTTTATCAATTATTACTTCAGTTAAAAGTCCTCAATATCTCAATCTTTTAATTTGAAAACAATTCATCAATCAGGTCACAAACATCAATTTTAATTGGTGTGACTTAAAACGGTAGCAATAAATTGTATTTTTCAACATGATGGCGACAAGTATATAGGTACATTTTATATTTAAAAAAAATCTTAAGTTCTGTCTCCCTCAAAGTTCTAAACTCACGCGTAGGTTTCTAGTCCCTCTGACCGAATAAAAACTTTTTATTCGGTCTGAGCCTAGTGCGAAGCGTGAAGAAAAATTTCTCATGTAAAAATCAGATAGAAGTTCTCACAGTTACATGAATCTTACAAAATAATTGCATACATTAATGTGTTAGATACATATAACATGCTATCGTACAGATATTTATAGTATATATTTTCTCAATAATTCTCAGTAATTCCCTTGATAACGTCCTATACTGTTAGTTATATTGGTAGTAAGAGTAATGAAGGTAAGAGCTATGAGAACTTGAATCTGTACTTACACATATGTTTATCTATTTTAACAATAATAAAGAAGAATGGATGTAAAATGTACTACTAATCTAGTTCTGAAAATAGTTTTAGACAGATGTTATCAAGAAGGTGAGTAAGTATCGTCGGACGCAATTTCAAATATCCAATTATAAAGTAGAATTTTATTATTTTATGCTCGCCTCATTCCAAAGCAAACATTATTATTACAAATCTTCGCCTGGCTAGACGTATGACAGACATCAATTCAGGGCTTGGAGCCAACCAGTACAAATGATATAAATTTATGTCCTAGAAGCACAAGAAAGTGAAAATAATAAAAAGCTGTCTGTATAATTTTACAGTATGGGACCTGTTTGGGTCTTCAGTTTGCTGAACGTGACCAGACAGTGTTTGGCGGTGTTGCAGGCAGCACCGTGCCAATTGTCTACTGGCAAATGTAATTCCCTTCCAAAGAGTTTTATTTTGTTCTATTTAATTCTATGTTTCAGTTGGTGCATTGTTCCAAATAAAACAAAGCTTGCTGAGATGTATGATTTTGTGTAAAGAAATCGTAGGATGGCTATAGTATTCTACCTTTATTTACGTCATCATTGTTATTGTAAACAAAGCGGGTACGAGGGTATCTCTCCGTGAGTCATTTCCTTGCCTCGAATCTGCTTAACTAATTGCAGATCCGATGTACGACTTTAAATATCTTCGTCTGAGGATGTTTGAAGTATGCTTGTTTTGGATTTCTAGATAGGCACTTGTAACTTATTCAGCTATGTTTATAGTTTTGTGATTACATTGATTGCGGGTTACTTATCGAACGGAAATCGATGACATTAAAAAAATATTGGCATTCTTTACTACTATACTTATTTTCTTTTGATAAATAATGTTTTTTACCATATCAATACTAATCTTATATGATACATAACTGGTACGTATAGTTGAAAATTAAATACTCATATAAAATAATTTATACATAAGTAAAACAAATCGTTGAACTGTTTATAACCTTTGTCACGCTGGCTATATTCAAACATCGATCGGCTCACCCAGTTAAGGTTTAACTTTATCAAGGGAAATTTCCATAGAGCTAAAGAACGCGTTTTACCATATCGCAGTCACGCGACACAGAGCGCTATTTTAGCCATCCCAGGAGGCGTGTCTCTGGTATTTATACATCAGGCCCGGCGCGGCTGGTGAGTCATATAGTCGTCTGAAACTTTCGTCTTGCCCCACATCCTTCATACTGCTCGTATTACTCATGCCGGGTGAACCCGGAATTGTTTATATAGGCGACGTTTTAGTTCATGTTTCTTATTTCATTTAACTATGAGACAATGAGGCATTGTGCTACGTAAAGAGATGAGAATTCTTTCAGCTATGTAAAACAACGTATACAATAGACGTTATTATAATTATAATGATAAGAATTATGAAGATTTCTCACCTGATACCATTTTAGGTAAGATTCCATTTCGTGAAACTTTAGTATCTACCTACCTGCTAAACAATAACAATAGAAGAGCGCAATATTTCAAGGCTTTGAGTACCTACCGACAACGAGATTCAAATTTATCTTATCTCATGGAAATATTATTCACAGAGTAGGTACACATTACAAAGGTAAAGATAAAATGACTCATATCTAAGGACGTCAGAACACACGTGCCTGGAAATCTTATATTCGCGCTCAACGCTTTATTATACAAATTTAGATCCTGAATTCCGATTCAATCATCCACTATTTACCAAGAATACATTTTAAAATCCGAGTATTAATGCCAATCGTCTGCGAACACCTATTACGTCTAGCGCTACGACAGATTGATTTTATTTCCTTGTTCTTGACTGAGTTGATCCTTACAAGGTCACTTCGTAATATTTTTTGTTTCATTGTTTCTCTTCCTTCTTTGTGGAGCTCATTTTATGACTTCTTTATGCAAATTACTCAAAATACCATATTGGAATAAAACAAACATAATAACTATGTAAAATTATTTGTGAATGCGGATTTCATTCCTTTCGCTGTAAGAGGAAGTCTATATTACTAATATCAACCTAGAGCGCACATTATAAATATCTACACGCATAAATCTGACCGTAGTCGCGTCGTCGGTACACAGGAAGTGAACTGTTGACTACTATTCCCCCATTATACGATACAATTGATGAATGGGCAGACGTGAACATGTGTGCTTGAGCTGAATTCAATTTGATCCCTTTCAGAGCTAACCCTTACGCTTCAATGCCGACACTGATTTGAATCAGTCTAAATAAAACGAAACTCTGCTCGTATCCGCTTATGATGTTATGTTAAAAAGAGCACCTACTTTGTGAAACTTTGAATTGAACTGTCGATTATTATATAACATATCAGTACATTTATTAAATTAATTAACTTATGTATAAATACGATAGGTACATATAAATATAACCTTCACGTATAAATTACGATACTTTCAAAGGTGGATTGACGACATCGTGTAAGTCGTGGGCACCCAAGCAATAGTTACAAGCGGCTAAAAGCCGTTCTTGGTGGTGTTCTGTGGTGGAAGCATTAGTTCAGCAGTGGACGTCTTCCAGGTGATGATGACGACGATGATGTATAAATACCTCGGGTGCTACAATTTGATTGTCATTTGAATATTATATGGTACTATTATACTGTGTACCTCCAGCAGGCAAAGGTGGCGAAACATCGTGAGGCGCATCACATCTGCCCCTGCCAGTACTACTGCATAACGATCACGACCGCTCTGTCAAGAGCGTAACGGATAAGAAGAAGAAGAAGATTATACTGTGAATGATCTCTGCCAATCATCGAGCATTAAGCGTTACTTGGTCGTTGCTGCCAATACAAGATTTCACATTTATTAATAACATGTATATTAAAGAGAAGAACAGTCAGATATGCGTATTCAATTTACCCTGAAAATAATAATAATAAAGAATCTGAATGGCCAAATCTCTGTAGACATCGCAAATCAAAACGAGGGGTTGCAAGTGGCAACCCCGGCTTTTAATTATGTAAATAAATTTTCATGCATATCAAGGAATGGTAAAACAATGCGCCAGATGAGGCAAGCCTACCCTTCTATAGCCCAATTTAAAGAACTGCCCTAAGGGCAGGCTTTCAACCGGAGCTGCATTGTTCTAATTTTAGATTCGGGATTTATATATACGTTATTTGCTAACTTCATCGTTTGATTGAATCCTTAATTCAATCAAACGATGAAGTTTGATGCCGTAACCAGCAATATCGCTTTTACAATATAACTTATCTTGTAATAAAACCCTTACGAGACGTCGCATTGGTTGCATTAGCACGCGCATGAAACGCTTACGAGAACAACTTACGAAAGTGAAATCCATCTGAGCCCGTACTAATTTTAACTCTTAATGAGAACTCTTGGTACGAGACCCTTCGTGTCCGGAGGCGCGGAAGCGGGAACTCATCACCGTCTCTAATGGCCTGAAACCACCCTCGGGTTAAATAGATATCGTCTTATTTATAAACAGATTCGCAATAAAACATGCAAACTCTCGTAGACTCATTATTTTCATTTCGAGACACCCACCAATTATGAAAGGGGTTGAATTGATGGAACTTTCTTTCAGTTATATATGTTGGTATGAAATTCACATAAAGATCCTCGTTAAATTAATTGTTATTGCGTCATGCCTTTTTGTACTCTTAAACGGTTAGCTATTACGAGGAGCAAACAAATAAAATTACGGTGGAATATTTCAAGAAACACTCGTAAAATGTTGTCTTCTCCCAAACTAAATTTGAAGGCGTCCCACAAAGTGTTATCACCTCGTGGTAAAGACGATGCAGGGACTATATCTCATAATATTCTTTATATCCGTCCCCATAAACAGAAACGGGTCGTGGTAATGATGCCCCGTCTCGAGGGGAGACATCTTCTAACCGACCGTTACGGTCACCGAATATGTGACCGCTGCATTTTATTACCACTTTACTTTGCCACATAATCGACCTTCGTGATGAAGGGCTCCTATATTCCAGCTAATAGCAGCGTGGTGTGTTGGAACGTTCTCTTTTTGAGATATATAGCCTAATCTGTCTTCAATGTGTACCTAATACAATTTACAAACAATATTAAACCATCAAAAATTAAAACAATTAGAGTAATCTTAGTTGTATACTATTGTAGTATGGGAACATAGCTAATGCTATGATTTTATTGTTCTAGGTCGAATTCATAGAGGCCTACTGTACACCACGAGACACAGCGCGACGGTCGCCACAGCGCAGCCGCCGCTCCCGCGAGACTCGCCGCTCTCCTGAAGCCACCAGATGGCGACAAGACACCCGTCGTACGAACTACGACTTTGACTCCACTCGGCGTCCATACGACTACGAAGGTCGAAGATACCGGGAGTTTGACGGTGATTCAGGAAGACGGCCTGACTTTGACGCAGAGTCAGCGCGGCGTCGGGCTGACTACGAATCAGCGAGGAGGACAGACTTTGATTTATCTGCCCCTAGTGGATCCAGACGTAGTCCTGAAAGCGCGCCTGAAGGTTCAACTGATTCACCACCTGAACCAGCGCCATCAGCGCCGCTGAGACAAGAAAGACAAGCTCGTCACCGATCGCAGCCATACTACGAATCTGGTAAGTTTTGTTTGATTTGCACGATTATATGATAAGTTTAGTACTTCATTAGATTGAGTACGAAACAGTTTTTTCTATGTTATTTTTCTCTTGAATAATTTTATTGTTTTCTGCTAGTTTTATAATTAATGCATATCTTCGGCTTGGTCTTATCAGAAGGCTAATAAGTCTTTTGATATCTACCAAAAATAAAAGCTGTACGTAATTGTCTTTGTAATTAATGCGAATGATAAGTCACTGTTCATATTCGTAGTATAAAAACTTCATCAACGCTTATCGTAAGTATTGATATGATAAAATTTGTACCAAATTAACACACACGAAGGCACATTATGTATATACATGTAGTAGTATGTTAGGTTCAATGAGGACATATACAATTGATATGCTAAGTACGGGAATTACGGGATATCTATCTAATACGAGATCCACCAAAGCACACACACATTAAAGTTATCAGGTAGGTCATTGTGATTAACAATTTGCTTAAGTAGCTCATTCCAATTATTTGAAGTTTATTGAATGTAAAACGACACTCGTTTCCGTTGAAACCAAATAATTTCAGTAAATACGTGTAACGACAATAATTGTAAAACGATTTTGATTACCAAACATCCTAGTGAATTGGCAATTTGTAATGCGTTGCTAGCTCGCATTAACATAAGTTATTTACTAGAGTTAGCAATTAGTATCTTGTATGCATAATATTCCACATGAAATAATGTTAAAAAAGTTAAGATACTTTGTGCATGTTTGCGCTGAACAAATTCATTGGAGGGTATCATAACTTATCTCCTGAGGCTAGCACGACAAAAGTCTTTTCTCTCGGCTTTACAATAGCCGTAGAGCCTAGTTAGTCTATTGTTCTAGCTGCTAGGACTAGTCTGATCCTGTGCCTTTATAAAAATAACGGTGCATAGTTTCCGTGATATCGCAACTGTTGGTTAAACCTTTACAAGTTGTAAAAGTTTAATTGTACCTGGGCTTGGAGTCTGATTAACTACATATTGCACAGTCTTAATAACATCTAAATTTTATAGTCCAGTTTAACGTTTAAGCTTGGTAAGATTATAATATCGTTATATTTTACAAAATTACACGTTTTGTTAGCGTTTTTGCAAATATTACAAGTTTAGAAGAATATTTTCGCCATTTTGAACTTTACAATTTGTTTTTGTCTATGTGTAGTTAAATAATTTGTCCTAACATGCTTAGTTCACTTCTTAACGTCATTATATAAAACAAATCAACTTTATGTTTTCCACTTACAGTGTTGTCTAATTGTAATTTTTCAATGAGAAATATTCAATAACAAATGTAAATTTTGTTGCCTAAAAAACAAATTCACCAAGATATATTTAATACTTTTAAAAAGTAATAAATTCTCATACAGTCTTACTAAGTTAAATATTTATCGTCATAATACATTATTTCCTAATGATGAGTTCAATGTTTTTATACATAATATATTTAATATCTATAGTTTTATATTTCATACCTTTATCTATAGTCAAAGGATTGTGTTTTTTTTAATATCCAGGGATTGCTAGCTAATAAAGCCAACGTGGCTACAATGACAATTTTTAATCAGCCTTTAAGCTTTTGTCGTTTGTTTGTTAGTCGAGCGAAGGAAAAATGTCCCGGGATAATAACTTCGCATTGATTACTTATCGTAATAACGACTACTCATTATCACTAAACTAATCTATTGTTTTATTCTTTTGAATGTTTTGAATAACGTAAATATTACCATATTAACCCTCATTATCACTAAACTAATCTATTGTTTTATTCTTTTGAATGTTTTGAATAACGTAAATATTACCATATTAACCCTCATTATCACTAAACTAATCTATTGTTTTATTCTTTTGAATGTTTTGAATAACGTAAATATTACCATATTAACCCTCATTATCACTAAACTAATCTATTGTTTTATTCTTTTGAATGTTTTGAATAACGTAAATATTACCATATTAACCCTCATTATCACTAAACTAATCTATTGTTTTATTCTTTTGAATGTTTTGAATAACGTAAATATTACCATATTAACCCAACCGTATACTTGCTTGCATCTGCAATAACACTAGTGGTTTTATAAACCCCAGGTTCTTATATTCCAAATAAAAATCAATAAGTAGTTAAATCCATCATAAATGATTAACCATGAACTGAACCTTGACATAAGCTGATATAAAGTCTTATTTTGTAAAACACACACACACACACTACGTCTATCTTTAACCTTTCACATCGAACACGCTTCAGAAAGACATTTAACACGTTAATCGCGGCAATTTAACAAATTTCGACTTCGACGCCTGGTCATCCACGCGGAAAAGTAATTACGTCACGTAATGACGTCACTTACCCCCCTACCCCATCCAAACCGTGCTAAATAGACAATTTGCACGGTTTTTCAAGCCGTTTTGTAAAGGGGACGATGCGGGAACTTCCGACATTGACATTTCAGCGTCAAAGTTTACTCAATAAGTTTGGATAAGGTTACGTACAATTCACAATACCCAACTTAACTTTTTTTAAAGAAATTTACTCAATGTATGCCTTATAAATCTAAAAAAGTCACAAGTTAAGGCTATCATTATTTTATTCAACATTACAGACTAAATGCAGTAGAAATAAAAGAAAACAAATAGTAAACTTAAAACAAAGAGGTATATGGTTAACTTAACGGTACAGAAAATTCTGATTTAAAACAAAAGCCATTTTTACGTAGGAAACACAGAAAAACTTATTATAAAATGGCATGCCGTGGTCTACGATTCGTTAGTTCTTTCCCATCGTCACCGTTGCAGCTGGAGGGTTAAAAGGCAGGTTTTTTTGTACTCATGGCGTATTCAGAAGGATTCCTTTGTTGTGCAAAGCAAGGATTTCTCATTAGGGTATTTCGTGCCTTTGAAATAACATTAGCTTAACGTACTTCGTAAATGCATCCCCCGTATGCGGTGGATTCATATGCCGCGATGGCCCTTGAGTTTGATTGAAATGAAAACAGAAAGTTGTTAAAAAATAAGGGCTACTTATTTAGAGCTTCGTACGGGTAACGAGGCTCTATTACTAAGCCTATGCCTGCGCTTTACGTATGATTGTGCGCCAGCCCGTACACCCTCTTTTGAGTATATAGAAAACCGTTATTTGATTATTTTATATTCAATATAACAATCAGTAAAAGAAAGCAAAGGTAAGAAGAAAATTAACTCAAATGTGACAAAAACCGGACAAGAGCGAGTCACGCTAAGAATGCCGATCTGATAAATAAAATAATGCTGAATGCATATGTTAAGTATATGCATTCAGCAAAATATATTGTGTGCTGGTAACCCTCAGTGTACAAGCTCTACATTCACTTCGCCAGTTTCTCTTAAGGCATATTGTGTATGTAGAAATAGCTTTCTCAATCTGATTAACTTCTGTAAAACAAATATATTTACAATGCCAGCCGCGCCTTGTCAATTTATTGCTCGATATTTCATTTTTTTTTTAATAATAGAAGGTAGTGTATACTCCCAATTTCTTTACAATCGATTGCATTTTCGAGTGAAAATGGAAAACCTGGATGCACATTTTAACGAGTACCTACTTGAGACAAGTTGAAACTACCTCAGACATAGTAGAGATTTGCGTCTAGGTAACACTTTAGTTACAGAAACCTCTGAAATAAACATGAACATTATTATTAAATCACATACATGTGATTTAATAATATAGATGTACGCTTTCATATATAATCGTTATGCTTCTGTTGTTACAGAGTCATCATCAGATCAGTCATCCTCATCAGAGGAAGAAGAGGACGAATTCGGAGACTTCGATCCTTTTGCGACAGCACCATCGTTGCATTCCCCAGATAGTGGACGTTCAGACCCGCGTTACGCAAACGCACCGCGTCGTAACCCAAGTCCATATTACTACGGAGATCTGTTTAAGACAGCACCACCTCCGCCTGCACCATCAGCCCCGACTGCATCTACCACATCTTCATCTCGAGGCCCACGCTACAGAAAATCGGCAAGTCTTGACGCTCCCCACGTTGCCCAGCGACCAAATTTACCCAAAAGATTTTCAGTTGCTGAAGATGGCTTTCGTGAACTAGAGCGGTCATCTTCTTCGTCTGGGGAGAGCGCGTGGATGCCGCCAAGGCGTCGCGGGCGCGACGCGGCCGGCTGCGCGTGCGCCGCGCCCGAAGATGTAGAGGAGCAACGGCCTTCTAGAAGCGTCTTTTACGTGCCGGCGCCTCTGCCCCGCTGGCCGCAAGAGATGACCACCAGACAGATTTATGAAACTGCCTTTGACTGCAAAATTACACGCTCTGACGATGGCTTGGATGACTTTGACCGGGTTAGCAATCACCCGGCCCTACTTCAGGCTGAAGAACGCAAGGTTATTTCTTCAGCTTCCTCTGCTTTTGAAGCTGTCGAACGCAGCGAACCAGATTATAAGGGTCGCCGGAAGGTGACTATGAAAACAGACAGTGTTCGTCGTTCAAAGATACCGACTATTCGTCAAAAAAGAGAAAATGAGAACAATGCCTGTGTATTGTCGGAAGAATTAGAAAAAGTGCATATTGAAGAAGAGGAACGTACATCTTCGACTTCTCAATTGCCACTGCGTGGCTACACGCCATCACCTCCGTCAACAGCACCGCTGCCCACAAAATTTCAACAAAAAGATGGATCAGCTATGAACAGCATTAAGAGCGCACCTAATTTGCCCCAGTCACAACCAGCCCACCCGCGCCTCAAAGATCTTAGGTTACCAGTTAAATCGCTGCGTGCTCGTGATAGCGTGACAAGCAGTGAAATAAGTATGGCTGATGTAAAAGGATCAGTTTCCACTGAACTGGACATCGGTCAGCGACTAAGGGATTCAAGCCACGAATCCCGCGATGGGGACGATGAGAGGGTACAATCGAAGAACGGTATTTTTTTAGAGATTAAGGGCCGACCCACTTCCGATTCTGACACACCTGAATTGAATCGGTACACTGGGCCTAAGGGGGTCGGCCCTATAATGGAGTTTAAGGGTAGGCCTAATATAGCTCGCCCGCGGCGCAAGTACTCCAGTACTGAAAGCATGGCGACTAGCAGCAGCGGAGGGAGTATGGAGTCACTGCGGAGCAGTAACAGTGAGGGAGACAGGAGTAGCAGTAGTTCAGAAAGCCGCCACTCGTCTTCTTTAAGTTCACATAGTTCGGATTCAGGAAATGTTCCGTTTACTAAATCGCATCACATGCAACTGTCGGGGTTTGGGCACCATCCAAATAAGCTGCACATTCTTAGCCCAATATCAGATAAGTCTTCGCAAGAACCAGCATCGGAAACGTCTGATAACAACAAAAATAATAACTCTCAGAAAGTGTCCCCAGACGATGGTGAAACCGGAAACACAACAATACAAACGACCGTTGAAATCGTTGCCAAACCCAAGCGCCGTGCGTTGCAAAACAGAAATCTTTTAAATCTTACATTCAGGCATTCAACGGGTGGTGATGCGGAGATTCAAGGTTCTGACAGTGGCATTTCCATCCATTCTCGCGAGGGAGTGGACTCCCGCAATGCATTTATTAATTTCAAGAATAGTAACACTGAAGAAGAAAGAAAAACTGAGGACGTTGATTTGTCGGATCTTCCTTTCGATATGCCTAAATTGAGAAGACGACGCGCAGAGGCCGAAGCTGATTTACGAACCTTGCCATTCGATATGCCAAAATTACGCAGAAAGTTACGAGGCCAGTCTTTGCAGTTAAACAATGATTTTGGAGGAGCAATTTCTAATGCTTCTTCCAGCCAAAGTGTACAGGATATAAACCAAGGTTAGTATTTCATTTATTTTATTTTATTTTTTAGACTAGCTTCTGACTAACATCTTAACTGATGGTGATTTAAGTGATGATTTTATCTAATGTGGAAATCACTCTTCACCTAGAATGAGAACTCGTTCTCATGAACACACCGTTAGATGCTTAGGGACAGATTTTCTACTTGCAGATGAAAGCTATATAGGTCTTTTATAAGATGCCCTAACACTATACTATTTGCAACTGTCATCCTAAGACAAGCATCAGGAACGACAGGTTATCTTGCCCTTCGAAGCACGGAAGTATTTAATAGTAAATGTAATTACAAGTCACCCATCCAAGTCTTCATCGTAGTGAATATTGCTTTACTCAGTTGATCGATAAGAAAGGACTGTGTGGTTGAGACGCTTCCCAAAACTCCACTTAGAGCGTCTCAAAGTGAAGCACATCAGACTTCTTAAATATTTTTCCGATCAGTTCCGTTCTAATTCCATTTGTGTCAGTAGAATTAACTTGTCAATCTTAGGAAAAAAGTGCAAGAAGGGTCTGTCTAGTCAATTCTTTGCATCCCCGTAATTTGAAGCGACCGCGGCCACATCATGCCGATTAAGACGTATGACTTGGGATTACTCCACACGGAATTCTCTGGTCCAACGCCCAATATTTAATTTGCTTGAGTGCTTTTTGAGGGAAACTTTTTCCTTTATGTTGAGAGCAATTTGTATCCGTTATGTTGAGTTAGGAGTTCGCAATTTGTAGGATTGCATGCGGTTTGACGGGTAGTAGAAACGACATCTTAGTTACTTTTGAATATCTTTATTTTGATTCATTTGTCATGCATAAAATATGACCAACTGTATTTTATGTAAAACGTTTTCTTCTTTTTCTATAGGAAACAAACACAAGCCTAATTTGAAGTTGAACTTTGATAGCGGAAGTGGAGGATCGGGAAGTTCCAAGGGATTGCATTTGAATTTGGGACCTATAGCTCCGCCACGTGATCTCGTCGACGCTGCACTCCCACTTGACCGACAAGGGTAAGTTCAACCTATTTTAATATGTAATTCTCTTTCAACTTGATAAGTATTGCACCGTGGTCATGTCCCGTTCGTTTCATTTAAAGTCAAGTCATCACTCAACATTACTGTAGCATTTTTAAGTAAAACCAATATTCTCTTTACACTTGAAAGAAATTTTGGAAAGTTTAATTTTGCCAAATATTTGCATGGGAATTTGCCTACATCCTTTAGTGAATGTAATAATGGAAATTAATTGCCTACGAATTCATATTAAAAAACAAGTCGGTTTTAATTCGTGATGTGTGTGATATTGCATTATCAAAACATTATAATATAGTTATGTCGTAAACTGGTCCTAAAATCAAATGAAGTTTTTTTTTTTTTTTTTTTATAGTCCTGATTTGTAAGCTTTTGACCACAATCTCACGTGAGATGGTAAGTGATGATGTGGTCGAAGGTGTTAACAGGCTAAACCTAGAATTGATGAGATTTACTAAATATAATGTTTAAAGGTGATTACAAATATGTATACCTATTTAAAGATATAAAATATACAACTTTAAAATATAAAATGGGGATTAGTACCTCTTTAAGGGAGTGAAGTATGGGTCAAATATTCCATCACGTAAGTCCACATGATGGATAGCTAAAGTCTTAGGATATCTTGGGACGGCTCACAACAGCTGTCCTAAGACAACAACCAGGACCTATGTCATAACGTGCGTTCAGAAACACAACTTCATATATAAAATGACACTAACAATCACTCATCCAATCCAAGTAATGACCCCAGCGTTACTTTAGCTATAGTTGTTCGGCTAAGGTTGACTAAACAAGTGCCTACCACTTCAAGCGCTATATGCCATGAATTCATTTTCTCTTAATCTATTCCAGGTGGTACCACGGGACCCTTTCACGCGTTGAAGCTGAGAGTCTACTGAGGGAAGCCAATGAAGGTGCATTTTTGGTTAGAAACAGTGAATCAGCGAAGCACGACTACTCTCTTAGTCTAAAGTAAGTATTTACTAATTTTACTCAGAATAATATACTATTAAATGTGGCACTGACTGGCAAAATAAGTTTATTTTCATAATCCTTTGTTATTTTTGATCATAACAGTTCAGTTACTTTTTCTAGATGAAATTATAGCTGTTTTTAGAATAATTCTACATCTGTACATTATTAACTTAACGATTAGACGTAATCCCTTTTTAAATTACGTATCTCTACAGTATCATATGTCATAACTTATGTAATTCAGACATAATATTTGATTGTAACTTCACAAAAAATCTAGGATAGTTCTCCTTACGATTTCAGCAAGTCTAACCTACTCTTCTTCCTCTTTTCAGATCTACACGCGGGTTCATGCACATGCGTATCTGCCGAGGCGGTGAAGGCTACACTCTAGGCGGGGCCGCCACAGCGTTCCCCACTGTCCCAGCTCTCATGAGGCATTACGTCACTGCCCAGAGACTTCCAGTGAGAGGAGCTGAGCACATGGCCTTGTCGACGCCTCTACCCGCCGTCCTTCTCTGAGCAAACTAGTACAGCACACGGAACGTATGAAACTTTCCGTGGGTTCTTTTATTTTGATTATCGAAGCGCCATCTCTTAGCAGAGCCGGCCAAACGTTGGCAAGACGAGGTGTACATAGATGAACGCAATCGATCCTGATTGCTCCGAAGCACAATTTAATCTATTTGCTTAGCTTTAGATAAATAAACCCAGTGAATAATACCAAAGAATTAGGTTAAAAGCAGCAGCACTGTATCTATGCTAGTCCCTATTATCGCAGCCAATACCAATATAGTTATTTATTTATACGCATAATCATTTTATAATCTGTGTGTATTGAATTGAA
Organism: Plagodis dolabraria; assembly: GCA_963854805.1. Classification (NCBI taxonomy): domain Eukaryota; kingdom Metazoa; phylum Arthropoda; class Insecta; order Lepidoptera; family Geometridae; genus Plagodis; species Plagodis dolabraria. Next base: position 15,699,977 of record OY978454.1, on the reverse strand, counting down.
ATAGTTCTTTTTAATGTACGCGCTTGATATTACTCATTATTTATCTTAGAATGTTATCGTAAAGGTTTAATTAGTCAGTGTTATCGTATATAGTAGGTATGTATTCATTTATTGACGCACACTATGATATTTCTTATTGCTTGAGGAACGATAACCCGATGTATATTATGTATTTATGATATGATACCGGTCCGTTTGGTTATTTTATTATGAATCAATTCGCATGAGTCATTTATCGACTTGACCTCAACAATATGTAAATATCAATTTATTTGCAATAACGTGGCCTAAGTTACAAATATAAGTCAAGTCTACTAGATTCAAAGATATTGCATAAAATTATGCTCTACATAGATTAAAATAAAATTTTTACTTACTCTTTAACTCATCATAAAATAGCCTATATAAAATAACATAACTATATACCATTATACTGCGTTAATCAAAACTTTTGAACGCAGTATTAAAATATGATGTTAGATAATGTTAAAGAACAGTTGTAAATAAGGGGGTATTTATAGACCTTCTTGTTAACAATTTCCAGAACAAGGATACACAAATGGATGATTTGCAAATTAGGTTTGTGTTTTGAAAGTTTGACCTACAGATGGAGCTGAAAACAAATTCCTGATTTAAGAAATCCTATAAACATCGAAACATGAGGTATCACCTAATCAGGCGCTGTTGAAAAACAAAGACCATTCAAAAACTAAAGACGCCTAAAAGCCTAAGTCAGTGACTCACACCAAAATAATTCGATTTAGAATAGCGTGTTTATGCCGCAAATTTTATATTTGTAATATTCCGCAAGGCCGGAAACGTAATGGCATGTACTTTATTTATATCAAACACTAGCGTAGACAAATATACTGGTATCACACAACTTGAATTACGACCTTAACTCATTAAAAATAGAGGTGAAAATAGCAGATAGAGTGAGCATAGTGACTCATGAAAACGTGGGTAGACCAGTCACGAAAACCTATCGATTTTAGTACCAAACAAACACATAGGATGGTTGTCTCCTACATGTGTGTAAATGTCAAATGTACTTACTGATACCAATCTTACTAGATTTTTATATCTTTCATACAACTTGAGTGTTTTAATATTAACCCCAATATTAGCACGTATGATATAAATTATATTAATAAATGAAAAGATTGCACGTGTTACGTAACATTCACTATATGATTTATATTTTTTGTTACTTACATTAGACATTAGGCAAGAGTTATGGGGGCCCTTAGTCATATAAGTTTATGTATGTCCATGACAGATAACGGTTTAGTATAAATATTTATTCAAAACAACGATAAGAAACGAAACGTTATCTTCAGTGGATGATATTGCAGCTACGTTGTAACTATATTTAATTTGTAAGGCCTGTTTATACTTAGTGACTTTTTCATTAATATAATTTCAAATGAAAATAAGCTTTTTTTAATAAAAGTAATGGGTTAGCTCAGTTTACTAAATTACTTTATACTCCAAGTGAATTTAAGATATTAAAATGTATTCATATGTATTAAAATTGTGTAAAGGGCCATTAATAAGTATAATATAAAATTTATTTCTGTGATTATCGTTTTCTATCAAGATGAACGCCAAAAATGTTGTGTTTAACTATAAGTTTGTATTTATTGTGAAAGTACGTAAATTTAATTTAACACATTTGTAAACTTATTCTGATAAGTTGGTGTAAAAAACACGATCTCAGTTTAACTTCCTGTGTATGATTGAGTTACCCTAGACTTAATTTTGATTGATTTGTACCTGATTTTTGAAAACGTTGATTGAGACTTAAAAATTACGTTTTAACAGATTTATTATGTTACTGTAATTGATTTAGAATGTAGTTTTAATACGTAGACATATGTATGGGAATGAGCGAATTTGTATGTGAAACAAGTTTTTAATAGTTACGTATGTAATATTAACCACCGCAGAGCAGCTTTTGCAAGCATGCAAATACATTTTTAAAATTAGATTTTAATGTATGGTTATATAATTAGAGGTTGCTGTACATTAGTGGTATTGTGGAAATAACAACTCAATTTATGAAAACTTCTTTACTTTAAACTAATAATAAAAACATTTACCGAGACCACTAATGAGTAGCAACCTTCATAATGATTATGTAGTAAACGCATAATGGAAAGTAGAAATAACGATAATGGAAATTCTTATAATTATTCCAGGAGTTTCAAAAACGTGTCAAAATTTTTTGGAAAACGTATTTAGGTCCAGATCGGGATGTAGGTAAAATTATAGCTTATAGTAGTTATGATCAAGTGTAATTTGGAGGTGTAGTTTGAAATTGACGATAAAATAAATTCCATAAATAAATATATCTCTTTTATTTTATGCCTAATTCTTTCGTTTGGATTTTTAATTATATAATCTTACTGTCATTTTCAGCGCTTGTTTTTTTATGTTATATTTATGGAACAAGCACGAAGCCCTCATGATGTTAAGCGGTATCTTCTGCCTATAAAAGATGAGTTTCATAAAAAGTGACGCACTGCACTGTACCCGTCACCCTGAGACATACAGTTGTTAAGTCGCATCATGTGCCTGTAATTTTACGGTTTCTCAAGGACTGCTGCCGGAACACACTGTTAGCAGCAGATTTTGTATTTGAGGGTGGTAGCTAGCCAGGCTATGCTAGGGTATGACTAGACTAGATTGTAATAAAAATAAAAAAACTTAGTAGATATTAAAATGAAGGAAAAATATGTATAGATTAAAATATTTATTGTTTCAGTATTACTATACTGAAGAAAAAAAAAAAGGTCTAATTACTATTAGACCTTTTTTTTTTTCTTAATCACCAGAAACATAGATACAAACAAATAATTTGTTTAGAATAATTAGATTAGTGTCAATTGGTTAGTAGCGCAGAGTAGTGTACATTTTTTATGTGCAAATACTAGATCAGTATTACCAGACAGTTTTTTTCCGATACTATCCGCATGTTGGATACTGGTAGGACATTTTAGGAATGTCCGCATTTTATCACTATTAGGTAGATTTAAAAAACTTCCAACACTGAATGAATAAAATAACTAGTGGAAGTACACTAAGCTGAAATTTTCGTGGTCCGACTTCCACAAACTACTTAGGGCCTGAAGCCCATGTTACTAGGCCACGACAATGCTGGAATCCACGAGGGGGTGCGAAAGCAAGTGCCTCTTGCAGTTGTGGGAGAAATCATATAAGGTCTCAAGTTCGACATATCCAGGCCACCTCCCCCGTTGGTGGATGGGAATACATAAAGGCATTTTGCATGGGAAAATGCCTTTACGCATTCCCAACCTTAAACCACTTCGCAAACTCTCGATATCTCCACTTTTTAAAAAATTTAGATCAGTCATTGCGATGACCAACAACCAAATTCATTTTACTATCACCAAACACTAGGTACTGTAATCGCTGTTGACGGCCGACCTTCACGTAGGTACATCGTCATGGACATGATCACTTCCAATTCTAAACTAAACTCTCAGAATCACGACCACACAGGGCAGCGAAATGGGGCTTCATCGCCAATTGCCATTTGAAGTCTCTGCAAACTCTCTTGTTGACCGAATATAAGAAATAATCAGTGAACGTAAATTATCACGAATTATTAGTTCGTTGTGATAGCGACACACTATTTTTTAAAGGACACAAGGAAAGTAACAAGGAGGAAAAAATGACAGTCTCTCAATTAAAAAGTAGGTAACACGTTGCTAATGAGTTCCATTGATATATTTATGTTTTTAATATTATACAATTACTACGCTGGTAATGCAAAACTGTGTTTATCGGTTCGTCCTACTATTAGCACAACTTCACAACTTAGAAACAACCTATGTACGAATATTGCATGTACTTAGTATTCGTAGTTAATAACGAAAAATGAATATCGTTAGAAAATTCTCCATCTTTCTTTTACAGTGCCATCTAGCGTTATTTTGCCATATTACCAGTAGTAATATAAGACCAGTGACAAACAAAAACTTTCTGGTCCCACTAGTGTTACTGCTGTATGCTAGATGGCGTTTTTAAAGATTACTTATTCCCCATACTATATGTTGTTACTTGTTGTACCGTGGCTTCGCTCGCATGGGTAGTTCTCACAAAATGTATCATGTTAGATTGTTACATACGTTCGGGCAAACTGACCTCCTTCTGTTTCCTGAAAAGGGACGCCACCTCATCAAAGTTTGAAGGGATATTATTTCAAGTGGGTATACGTTACGTTTTTTAGAAGGTGAAAACCCGTATGTACCTACTGTTAATGATTTTTATAATTAAGAGCCATTTCACGTTTAACGCGCGTAATCTAAGATTTTAAGCGCTTAATTTACTATCACAGGAAATATCTACAATGTATTGAATAATTGATAAAAATAGAATAATCTGTTCTAATTTCGAGTAATGTACTACATTTACAAACATAACTTTAATTATTTTGTAGTGACCATTCTCCCGCACCTTGTTTTACGAATTATGGTACACATAGCCAACTTCAGAGTTCCTTTTCTTGTATAAAAAATCATCAAAATAATTCAGGCATATAATATTGTTGCTACATAATGTACCAGAATATCAATAATTAATCATCCTTATAGAAAAAAAAAGTTCGTGCGCCAATTTCTACGAATTATATCAGCAGCTTAACACGATTTATTGCGTAAAATAAAGTGTAATTCCATACAGATATTATACCAAAAGAAAGTACATTCTTCAATTAATATGATCTCAAATAATTGTAATATTAACTCTGTTATGTTAGACACGAAAACATATTTAATGTAACTCTAAATTAGCATAAATTGAAATGTACAAGCGCGAGGCGATCAGTACGGCGCGAGCGCCCATCGAGGTAGGACTTGTGTTCGTTTTGCCGAGCTCCGACGTTCCGTACGCGAGACGCTTAGATGCAAGTTTATAGGGCTTATAGGGTATTTTTTTAAATAACAAGCTAGAGTTTTCTGTTGTCCATAATATCAGTATTGTTGTTTAAGTAACTACATCTTTTGTATAATTATATTAGTTTTAGCAATGGGACGAAAGAATCCTTTTTACCATTGTGTTAAAAAACGAAACAACAGTTATTTTTAGAAAATTTAAAAGAACAAGCTTCTAGACGCCATGGAATTGAGAGTATCTGTACTGTACTGTAACTGTCGGATCATCCACTGGTGAACACAGCCTCCCCTATTAAGGGGGTATTTGCCATAATCCCCACGCTTGGCAGGCGTATTGGGGATCGCAGTGAAAGTTAGCAGTTCTTTTGAAGGCGCTGCTGCCCATCTTCCAGTATTTTTCCCTTAGTCGTTTCGTACGACACCCACGGGATGATATGGGATGGTGAAATTCTAACCTGGCACCCCACGGGGCAGAGTATCAATTGAGCAATAATCCAGCACCCTCCGCCCGCGCCTCCCTCGCCTTATACGCCTATGCGCTCCAGTGTCGCGAAGTCTGTCGTCTAGCAGTTTCACCTCAAAACTTATCACGTGCACGTGCGTCATTTATTATCTTTTTGTTTTTTTTTAAATACTGCCTATTAGTGCTCTGAATTAACTAGATATTTTTTCTCTTCAAGGAGAAACCTAGTTTATTTCTGTTGTGAACTTTTAGTCTTATCTTTTAACTATCATTGAACAATATTATTTATTTATAGCATTCTTTAGCTGACCATTTATCTGTTTTAAAGGCTGTCACTATACAGTCTTTGTCTATTCGTTGTATATAGTTTACCTGTTTCTTTAAAGTAAGAATAGTGTGTAGTTAAATTTGTTAAATAAACATAAACTCAAGATACTAGACTTGAAAGATAAAATTGATATTTTAAAGAAGAAAGATAGTGGAGAATACATGTGGTATTGGGCGTGCTGCTATACACGATCTTATGAAAAAAAGCATAGTAGACCACGGGAAGACGATAGAATCTGGGCTAGGAAAGCGTAAAACATTAAGCGTTGGTGATTGTCCAAAGATGGAAAACGCTCTTTACATGTGGTTCATGCAACAGCTTTATAAACACACTCCTATCTAAATTAATATAAACCTACTCCCCTATATGGAGAAATACTGAAAGCAATAGCAATCAAATTTTATAAAAAAATTACCAAACAAGATTTTTGGGCCAACGATGGATGGCTGGATAAATGTAAAAACGATTTAGTTTTATTATATTTATTATGTTTTTTTCTCTATAATCCAGTAATCCGAACATTTCAATAATCCGGCACCCTCTGTTTTTTAAAAGTGCAAGATTAGTGAGATTATACTGTACATACAAATTGGATAACATTGCCTCAGTAAAACACGGCAGAGACAATGAACCAAAGGCTTTCACCTCAGCGTACAAGAAAACACGGTCATGGAAAAGTGTGGACTTTTCATTGAAATGGAATACTGTTTTTTAGGAGCGACGCTGACGGATTGTGCAATGAAGGTTTAGTCGAAATAAAATGCCTTAGCTCCGTTTTCGGAATAGATCCTGATTTTGCCATATGAGAAAAGAAACTTAAATGTTTCAAATTTGATAAATCTCAAGTAGAAATGAACCAAAATCATGACTAGTACTATCCAGTTGCATATTGCTAGAAAAAAATACATGTTTATTTGCTGTGTGGACTGGACCTGATTTTCCTCATAAAGTAGTAAGGATAAAATATAAAGATGATGTTTTTGGCAAGTATAAATGCTTCCGAAATTGGTATGATTTTACAATGATTGCCTAATCCCAGAAATCATAGACCTTAGAAAAACAAGATCAATCCCTTAACGTCAAATATTTATATAATTTTACGCCCCTCAATTTTTAAATTATTTAAATTTATTTTTTGAATTTATGATTCAAATATTTATATTTTTTGTTCAACATTCAACAAGGATAAAATTTAAATATAGGATGCACAATGTAGGTAGACTTTTTAACGTGTATGCCTACTTCTGTCCCATAAAACTAGTAAATAATCGACAGTAAATTGATTATTTACTCATTCCAATCACATAATTTTTAAAACCACAACTTATATTTCTTTATGAGTGCAAGTATCAAAATATGTTACTCACAGTCGTGCTATTCCGTCATCATTTCTTCCGCTTGTGCAAGCGATGCCAGCGCATTTACCTAAACTTCAGTAGCGTGATTTTGTGAAATGGCTCTTAAGTAGGTTGTCCATTTTAATATCAAAAATATTGTATTATATTTTAACTGGCTAACTACTCCATCGTGCGCTCGTAGAGTCAAGATCTCCTGAGGATACATTTGTAGAAGCGAAACGCTTCGAAAATTCTTCCGGTTTGCTGCATGATGTTTGTGACGTCACGTCGGTTTAGCAGAAAAATTAAGCGAAATTGTCACTAGATATATTTTATATTTTTTAGTGTTTTATTAAAATATTAATTGAATGTTTTATTAAAATATTTGTTATTATTAAATATGGATTTCCGCAAAATAACGCCTTAAGCTATTCATTTAATTTTATGAAAATTAGTTCAGTCATTTTTACTTGATACACATCAAGTCAAAAACAAATATTTGTTTCAAAATAATTCCTTAGATTATTTTAAGTATCTCTAACCTTATTTTTTTTATATACGAGTATATTCCATGTTACACTTTTTATGGTAAACAAGAAGATTAATCATATAGGTACCGAATCACATTGTATACAGAAATAAGTACACTAGTGTAGTAAATAGTACAAAAATATTGTTTCTTCAAAATTGCTCTGTTTATTGCTCACACTTGTTATGTTTAATGTATTTGAGTCACATCAGAAAAAAGTGACAACTCTAGCCTCTGTGGCCAGCATCAAGCTACATCGGCTTTTGTTTAAAAATCAAAGGCGTTCTATTACTTTACATCTCTAACACTGGTTATACTGGCTATGGGGTCGGTAATTATTAGATTTTCATGACAGATTTTTAGTAAAGCCTTAAATATTTTTGAGTGATCAGCATTATTAAAAGCTTACTGAAAAGTGTCATATATACACACAAAAGTCCCCACATTTTTACTCTATGCGAGTACATTGAGTAAAAATCAAGCGTTTATAAATATGTAGTACTGGAACGATTATGAATAAGCAACTTTATTTCTTTAGATCTTTTATGTTATTATCCTATTAAAATAAATAATACTGGTATATTCATATTAAAAAGAACTTACAAAATTTGCATTTCAAAATACTGCGGAATTTTGTCAATACTTTAGTTATGAGACAGCAGAATCTTATAAGTTTTTGTAACATGTGTCCTCTTTAGAATAGAGGTGTACTAGAATTTTAACCTCTTTAATAAATTATACTGTAAATAACTGGGTTGGTTAACCTGAACTAAAGGTCCTTTAGGACTTGCAAAACCCGTATTGATATTAAATTTTGTTTAATAATTCATATTAGGTTTTATTTTCTGTTAAAGGTTGAACTTTAGATAAGGGGAAGCATTGGGATTTCAAATAAAACTGCCAAATCTCCTAGTACTAAAATCTGTATTATATTACCACATAATTAACGAACAAAAGAGCCATATAAGTCTTAAATTTAAAAACTACTTTTGCCATTAATATTATGCTGACTTAATGATGATCTGGTGCGACAAACTTGCATGTTTCAGCAAAAGTCAGTGCCACCTAATTCGTTACTAGTGAACTGACTTAATTTAATTACAATTGAACAATTAGATGTCACTTTATCGTAACTATAGATCGTCATTATACCTTTTCCGTTACAAGCTCCTGGCTGATCTACATCGCCCCCTTAATGAAAATATTGTTATGAATAAATTGACTAAGTAACTGCTGATCTCAATATAAACACCATAGAAAGTGTCATTTAAAAAAAGTAATCGTTGATTTTATTTGTAATATTTTCAAAGAAAGTTAAGGTTTTCATCAGAATTCTAATTTTCTAAAAATAAACTATATAAATCCGCTCATTACCTAAAAATTCTCAAATCTCAAGACAAATCCTGAGATATGGTGCCCCTATTCGAAATAAATAATCTTAAGCTTTTTGGACAAGCTATTAACATATAAACTATATACGCGAGGATGTTGCAAGTGCCTCATATACGTTGCCCGGTAATTAAGCAACAATAGAAAAGAAACGCAGCCATTTATAAACAATAAATACTTATAGGTAGGTACTTAAATAATGATGGATTATCAAACTATTGGTGTAAACTTGTGCGCGCAAATAAACAAGGACATCTTTATAATCTCTACGACGCATATGCGTGCAAAAGGTGTAAGCAGTGAGATGACCCGCAATAGAACTGAGTGGAGGACATACCCATGTGCTGACCCCGCTAGGAGTGAGGTAAGGAAAGCAATTAGATGATTATTATTAGGTAAGTACGTATTATAAATTGTGCTGAAGTTCATGGCTATAAAATATTAAATGCTGACCTGCTTTTTAAATGGTTTTCTGATATAAAATAATCAAAACAACCAAGAAGATAGAATTAAGAAACTGAAGGAGAGTGTCTTTATAAAGTTTCGCGAATGTTTTTAAAACGAAATTTTTGCCTGATCTTTGTCTTTCCAAAGTGCCAAGATCAGAGAAAGTTTCCTGATTACCATCGCATCGATTAACAGGTCAGGGAAAAGGCAAATTTCTTTAATACTGTAGTAGATACATAAAATAACTTATAAACCTGCATCTGCATCTAGGTACTTAAAAAGTACCTACTTAGGTACAGGTGTTAGGTTGTTCATATTTGCAACAGTCTCTACTTGGCAAGGAGTATCAACTAGTGGTATCTATTAATGAATGCTTCCAGCAAAAAGTCCCGGGTTGTTATAGGATGGCTAGTCATCTATGTTGAAGACCTTCGGGCGGCCTGAAAACTCCGACACTTTGCAAGGTCGTAGGGCATTTTAGGAAAGCCTGGCTGCCTAGATACCACCCTCTAATTGAAAATATTTTACAAAGTTCCTAACCGAATAGAGTTCTGAAAGCTGTCTTTGAGAGGTAGCATATAATCACTTACCATCAATTGAGATTGTGGTACGAGGTTGATATTTAAGCAACATAAAAGTTTTGATCCCTCAAAGTAGAGGCCATTATTCCATCTGCCGGGGACAGATCCTGATGCAAGATTGCTACAAAACAAAATAAGATTTGGATTTTTGTTGTGGCTTCCGAGTAATCATGATAACAAGTTTATAGCCTAAGCTGTGTCCACTTAGGTTGCCGGGGCCCTATTAAACCATGGGCTTCGAGGAAGGGATCTCTTCCAAGAAATAGAGCCCTCTCTAGTGATAACGTAAGCGCGTCATGGTCGCGGTTGGAAAAAACTTTTTGTATATTATACATGATAAACAACAACAATCACTAATTTGTAACATTATTACTCATGTTTTTCATAAGTCGAGAACAGTAATGAAAAAGATTACTTACTTGTAGGTTACCCCTAGAACCCTAGAAATATATTTGATTGAAGCCTAGAACCATCTTAAATATTGAAAATTACGATAACTCGTAAAAATAATTTACCTGAATTGAACTATTAAAAATGCTTAATTACAAAATGTACATATATTTTCGAAACTCGTATCATGATTACGTACAAAATATATCCTAAGAAAAAAATAAAACGCAAACATATAGAAAATAATCTTTTAATCTATCTGTAATCTGCTCTTTTTACACAGTTAGTTACATGTTTTTCACAGCATTTTATATTTACGGACCGTTGCCAGAAAGGCCAGTTCTCCCTGGCCGTAACAAGTACAAATTCATCATAAAACGTTTGTAATCTGCGCAGCACTGAACTGCGTTCACGATATTCGTAGTTTATTCTTACATGCTTTAACTTTTACAGTTTACTTAAAATGCCGAAACAATTTTATTGAAGTTTGTGCTTGGACATCTTAATTCTTAACTAATATTAAAATTTATATTCTATATTATAATATCTAGGCGTGGGTGTCGGAATAGGATGGTATAATTTATTATTATATTTACCGAAAGTTTGGCAATCCCTGAAGGTACGAAAGGTCACTGATTTCATTAAAGTTTAGGAGGGTTACGCTAAAAATAGATTTTGGCCTAACACTCGTATGGGAAGTGTGCTCATAACGCTATCTATATAAACGTAGTTTTATCATTTAAATACCAAGAGTTCGCATAAATAAGATCTATGCTTTTGGTCTCTTGCTTTGGTCAGGTACTTACACACCATTATGGACCAACTCAGAGTGACTCAACGAGCCATGGAGAGAGCTATGCTCGGAGTTTCTTTGCGCGATAAAATCATGAACATGGATATACGCCAAAGAACCAAAGTCACCGACATAGCTTTCAGAATTAGCAAGTTGAAGTGGCAATAGGCCACATTGCTCGACGAACTGATAACGGATGGGGAAGAAAGGTTCTCTAGTGGGTACGTTTGTTTGTTTGTTTAGGGAGGACATAGATGCTGGCTACCGCCTGTGCGGTCGTCCAGCTCCACCGGGTTTTGGGCGAGGGCCTGGCCCTACAATAGCCCGGGAGGGAGAAGTGCCGAAGGCACTTCTCCCGAGACGGGCGTAGAAGGCGAAAAGCGCTTTCTACCTCCGTCTCCTGCGGACGCCGAAAACGTACCGCTACTATAGGAGGGGTTGACAGCGAGCTCAAGGGCACCACTGTGGTTCGGACCTCGGCTTGTCTCGCTGTCGAGAGACATGGGGGGGATCGGAGCAAAATGCCTCTGTGCAACTGCAGTGTTGCACAATTGGGCCCTACTGAATAATACTCTTTGACTATTTGGAGAGCAATTTATCGTGACCTTGTTTTTGCCTCGAGCTCGCCGGCGAGCTCGGTGTTTGATTGTGTGACCTCTGATTACCTCACACCTGGGGATTTTACCTCGACGACTTGCGGATAACGCTAAAGCTGCCAACGTAATGGCTGCGATGGGGTCATCCGGGTCGTCTAATACCTGCCGTGGTCGGCGACGGGGGGGTTTGAAAAATGGGATAGAAGAGGCAGTCGAGTAGTTCGATGCCTGGACAACCAATGGGTTCGGGTGGTGGGGCGCTCGATCAAAGTATCGGCGGGCGCAGTCCTTATTGAACTGCGCTAGAGAGGGAAGGTTTAAGTCGCAATGCAACTCGGTGTTCCGGATATACCACGGGGCGCCGGTTGCATTACGAAGAAAACGGTTTTGGATGACTTGAAGTTTATGAAGGTGGGCCTCACTAGCATGACTAAACACTACTGATGCGTAAGTCATGATGGGGCGGATGCAGGCAGTGTAAAGTGTCTTCTTATTACTAAGAGACATTTTACTCTCTTTGCGAAGTAGGGGACCAAGGCGACCCATTATGAAGGCCGCTCTGTTTCGGACGGTTGTTATGTGATCGTTAAAGGTGAGATGACGATCAAGGGTGACTCCGAGGTATTTTGTTCTAGGAACCCAGGGAATGGGTTCGTCGAACAAAATAAGCGGTTTCGGGTAAGGGGAGCGTGTCTTCTCAGTAAAGCACATAGCTGTGCTTTTAGCTGGGTTGACCGCGATGCGCCATTTTCGGAACCAGTCACCGATCTCGGTGATGGCCCGTTGCATGACGAAATAGGACTGTCTGTTGAGCCTAGTGGGTACCACGTTACACTGGAATACGTAGAGTTGGTAGGCCCCCCACTAGATGAACTGACGACATCGTAAAAGTCGCGGGTAGCCAATGGTTACAAGCGGCTAATAGCCGTTCTTTGTTACTTTCTATGGGAGGCTTTTATTCAACAGTGGATGTCTTCCGGCTGATGATGATGACATTACACAACTTATCTATAGTTATTATTATTACAACATTTTGCCTATTTATAGTTACCATAGTTATATTTTAGTTACGTCTTCCTAAGAGTACGGAGGGCGTTGTTGTCTGTACTACAGTTTTAATACTTAGTTATTTATTTTTATTATATATTTTCAAACAAATTATTATTATTTTCTTCTATTTCGGCTATGACTGATGGCCTCGTAACGGTTCAACGGTAGTAGTAATCTTTACAGAAATAGATTAAATAAGCCAATCGAGAACATTTTATCCAAGCCATTTTTGAGGGGGAAATGCCTTCACCTTTTTTCCAAGCCTCAGTCAAGAAAATGTCGTGGGCTGCAACACTAAAGGGCGTAGTAAAGACCGAAAAAGCCACACAAGCTCTCACAGTTAATATTCTAATAAATAAAATTCTGTGAGAACTGTTTGAAGTTTAATTAAAGTTTATTATAAGAAACTAATGTGCCATCTACCGGAACAATGTGGTTTGGACTTGACGCCTAGCGATAGCTCGACCTGGTACCAGAGCAGCTTGATAGTCTTTTAGTCTATACTTTTAGCTTTCTTGAGGCTGTTAATTAAGTGTGAGGTTTCCGGGTGACAAGATGCAGTTTTTTATAGTGACATATCAGTTCATAATAATGCGAAACCAGCGGAGCGGAAACATCTGAATGATGTTAATTGTTCGACCTCCAAATTATAGGAAAAAGTTTCGTAAATCATCGCGTATGTTTTTTTTTTATGTTTATGTATGACGGTGATATTTTTTGTTGAGTAGAGTATACCTCCAAGTTATTCCATTTAAGTTTTATCAAAATCGATTAGGTAAGTATTTTTTAAGTAAGCATTACAAATCAATGATAGGGGGATTTTGTTTAAATAAACGGAACCGACTTCTACTAACTTGAACAATTTGAAATTACATGTGGGAGTTGAAACCTAAGAATGGGAGCTAAGAGTGTTTTGAATCAGAATGGTGCCGTATGATAAAGTGACATTTCCGCCTAATTTTCTTGCTAAGCCGACGTGACGTCATATATGTCACGTAGCCTCACCGGAAGAATTATCGACGCGTTTCACATAACGCAAAGCATTATTTATAAAAATGTGTTTTTACTATGTTTTTGATCATACTATTAAAATAACATAATGCCTCAAGGCAAAATAGGTAGGTAATATCATTAATTATCATAAATATAGCATGCGCTAGCATTTTATGAAGGAAATAGAAGGGATTTGCATTGGTAGGATATTTTGCGAATGACCGCCTGGCTAGCTACCACCATCAAGTAGAAAATCTGTCGCCAAACACCTAACGGTGAGTTTCGCAGCTGTCCTTGAGAGCCAGTAATTTTAACTTAGCCTGAACAACATCTTCGACCACATCATCACATACCATCAGGTGAGATAGTGGTGATAAGCTTGCCTATTAGCTATAAAAAAATACTTAAATTTTGAGAAGTATTACTAGGATGTATAGAATATCTAATATATTCGGTGCAGATAAGTCACATAACCTCTTAAACACTACAATAAAAAGGCAGGCAGCAATATCAAGATTCTCCTGAGTCTTTCGACTCACATTTGAGGCTTAGTATAAGCAAAAAGTATTCACATATTGAAGATTTTTTTACATGGTTATGAAAACTTTGCAGTTAAGATACGGTCTAACTATAATAAAGAAGATGAATAATTATAAGCAGTACTAGCAGCTTATCTTATACCGAAGATGCATTTATTTATTTTAATAAATAGCAGTTGTGTGCCTAAATAACCCAAAAATATATATGTTACTAGCGGCCCGCCCCGGCTTCGCACGGGTAATTACGACTATAAATTGAGATGTAAGCTATCCTGTCTTTCAATTTGGATCAAATTGCACACGGTGTGCAAATCAAATTTAAAACTGGTTCAGTAGTTTAGGAGTCCATTTCGAACAAATAACGTGACACGTGATTTTTATAAATAAAAATTATCTATAAATTTAACTGCCAATTAATAACATTAGATATAAAAATGTAAAATCAAAGTCGAGGTACAACCGATTCGTCTTCTATTGTTTGATGTACTGCTGTCATATTATTAGTGAAGTTTACGAGATCATTATCTGAGATCTCGATTGTCAGTATTAACCTAATTCACAGCTGCGCAGAAATTGAAGTTTGAAGATGCGTTCGGTACTAATAAGCAGTTATGCGACATGGCGCTTACCAACAACTAAAACCTTATTCAGCTTTTCACTGAATAAAATATAAAGCTATCTTAGCTGGTATCCCGAAAACCTTAAAATCACAAGAAATGTTTTAAATAGATCTTTTGTCTCGCGTCCATTGTGGTAAATTAAGCTCAAACCAGACCGGAAACAATGGGGTAGGATATCGTAACGGGCAGGCTTCCTTTTATAAAACAATGCTTTTCTTTTGTCACTATTTTGTACAGTTATATCATACACAGATATGAATTATATTTTATCATTTGTTTATTTATTATATTCAATGGCTAAAAGAGCATAATAGCTCATACGGTATTAAGGGTATATTTTTGACGAACGCGCCCTATACAAACGTAGCTCCAATCTCATTTTAAGAATAGCGAATAAAACTTAATGATTTTTTGCCTACGTCATCACGATCCAAATATTTAGGTTTGTGGTGCATCAGATTTTCATTAAATTATACACTTTTGAAATTACACTGGCTCAAAAACCCGTAATTTTAGATAAAAGAAGGACTCAAATTTAAGCACCTCTTTCAAGAAAAATAATCATGTTTTAAAGATTTCTATTGCACCACAAACATGGGAAATATAATGAACTTTCTATAATGGGAAGTAATATGTGTACCATATTTTTTGAATAAATCTGGAGTTACAAAATCAAATCAAAATCAAAATATTTTTATTTCAGACATTTAGCATCCATATTAATTGTTAGTAACATACATAAAATTAAATTAAAATTTGTTAGTAGAACAGTAATAGTGACGATAACAAAGTCATTTCGTCACTAGGTGGGAAACCAGGCTGAGCACACCCATCCAGTGTCTCATGTAACATGAGTACACATCTTCTGCTACAACAGTTAGAAGGCTGTTAGTGCTCCCGCGCAAGCGGCACATCAGGGACGCAATTCTTTTGCGCATAATGGCGTGGAAATCGTCAATGTGCGCATCTGCAAATATCCCTGATGCACTGCAGAACCTCGGTAGCCTTAACAGCATTCTGAAACCGTTGTTGTATTGAATACGTAAGGCATTGTAAGATTTTTGTGTATAATTGGCCCACAGACTGCATGTGTAAAAAAATGTACAGTACGCCTTAAACAATGTGACTTTAACTGAGCCTGTACATCGTGCAAATCTGCGAGCCAACATATTACACCTCACTGACAATGCCCTACGTTCTCCATGTCCATATCGTCTGACATGTCCTCGGTGACCCAGTGGCCCAGGTGTTTGAAATGCTTTACCCAATTTAGAGGAGTTCCGTCGAGCATTACTGGCATAACTGAATAGCTTTTACGACCTGCCTTAAACTGCATTACCTCACTCTTTTTAACATTGTACTTGAGCCCATGAGTCACCGCATATGTCTCACAAATGTGAAGAAGGCGCCTGAGAGCGTTAATCAAAGGACTCAGCAAAACCATATCGTCCGCGAAGCTTATGTTGTTAACGCTTACACCATGTATTGAGCATCCGACTTCTGATCTACTGAGTTCTACGATCAACTTATTAACATATAAGTTAAATAGCTTCGGCGAGGTTATACCCCCCCTGCCTCACCCCGCATTCCAACCTATATTCATCTTAATATGTGCCCGCCCATCTTACACTGTTTTGCTGATTTCCTACCAGAATTTTAAAATGTGTACAATATTCAGGTAAATTAGTATCAACCAGAAGCTTTTGCCATAATATGTCATAGGACACCAAGTCAAATGCCCTCGACAAGTCCAAAAAACAGGCAAATACAGGTGTTTTTCTGCTAGTGTAGTAATGGACAGCATGCTTTAGACAGGCGATTGCTGTTTCAGTGGAAAGTTTAGGACTAAAACCAAACTGCGCATCATGTAAATCTAAGTGCTTGCAAAGATGCCTGTCGAGTAGTTACGAAATACAAAAATTACGCTCAAATAACGCGTTCAAACTCCTAAAAATGAATGCTGTCTCACCTATCAATCGCGGGGCATGGTGAGGCGCGAGAGGCGGGAGACACGTGATGCCAGTCAGCTGTGCCCGGGCGGGAATCACGCGCCGAAAATTTGTTAAAAAATATATGCACCTACCTAAGCATTTCATAAACTGTACGTGTACATAAATAAAGTTGGAAGTACTCCACGCGGTCAAAGGGTAATCATTTTTAATGACCAAAACTTCGATTAATAGCTACAACTTCGAATAAATTCATATTATGTTCCGAATTTCAAAGAATATCGATAATTTCATAAAAATAACCTGCCATGTTAACTTGGATTTGTACCTGGTATGTCATTTGTATCATATTTTCTACAAACAAGCAAGTAAATAATTAATTCTGAAGAGCGCGTAACGCGTTATTTCAGCAGTAAGTTGCGAGTATAATGGTGGCCTGTTTTGTCTTTGTGACTACGTGGCCCTAAAAATAATATAAACGGTAAATTTTATTTTATTATTTTGTTTTTAGGACTTTTTCCTGATAGTTTATTCAGATAAGACTGTCACGTTACTGAAAAAAAACTACGTAGCTTCTATAAGTTAAAACGTCTATATGGGATCAAGAAACATCTTTCAGAAGAGATCAGATTCAACTGTGGAACTTGTTGGTATTATCTCCCCTTTATGGCCCTAAACGTTTTACTATTTGAAGCAGATTTAACTTACGGTTTTTTACGTCGAGGCTTCGTAAAGGACTATATCCACTCATTGAATACTAGATCGAATACCAAAACTCATGCCCATTCTATCTTTATATAAAAGTGAGACCACTTGATTATGTATAATGCGTCCAAAATCTGAAACAATCTTCTCCCTCCAATGAGAATAATGATAAATCTGGTGTTCATAGACTCAAATACAAAGAAAATGTTATTTGGTCAATATCGGAAACATTTTGAAGAAATCTTTCAAGTCAAACAGACAAATTTAGCCCAACTCACATACTAGTAAGTAATTCACATAAGGCAAACCGACAGTACACATAACACACCAATATACCTTTAATCACACCATATTTTTTATGTAAGTATAAGGTTTTGATAAAAGAAGAATTCTCTATTCTCTTTCTGAGAAAGTATTTCTCACCAGCTAATGAAACAAAACTGTTTCTGTACATCAGCTGTTCCTCATGTAAAATATTGTTTGTATAATTACTTGCTACTTTTCTATCTATAGTTCATACCAATTCAAGCAGGGGGTATGCTGACAACTAGCCCTGCATGGACTACAAGGTCTGTACAGTACAGTGCTGAGCTTACCTCTAGTCATCTAATTCCATTATCATGTTTAACCCTTACAAATCGGTATCTAATTCAACAATATAAATTTATTGCTATCTTGTGAATATATTCACAGCTGATCCTCAGCTGTTAATACCATGTTTGTGACTAATATATGTTTGTAATTTTCAGTGACAATAAATATTATATTATTCTAATTTATATACAAAATTATGTAACAGTCATCAATATCGAACAAAAATGTAGTATGTAAAATCCGGATACAAAAGTGACAACCCTAGCAAAAATAGTTAATTTGAAATAACTTTAAGATTCCATTGAATTGGGATGTATAATTTATGTGGCGTGTTGCTGAAGTAAACAGCATAATTTCAGTATAAATAACTTTTCCCAATACGGCGGAACTAACGAGAAAAATAAGAAACCAAAATTAATTAAATGCGTATAAATGTGAATCTACGAGATTTATTTATGCTCTCAAAGATGCAGCATGAAAGACACTATTTATGTTTCTAACATTCTTATTGCGTATCAATGCTTAGATTAAGAGAATTTTTTTTTCAGTATATCCGGACGCAAAATGACAGATTTTCAAAAAAAACATTATTCAAAAACTAGACGAGCTGGTTAAATGGGGATAAGAAATATGGCATTTCTATGATTATATCTATCAGGTTTTACAATAAAAATGCGATGTCCGAAAAATAGACTTTATTTTATTTATTGCAATATGTACTAACATAATAAGACGAGTACAAACCCTGTTAGGGTGTAGCAAATACATAATAATTGTTAATCCATAGGTATTACAGTAATTAGATACATAGCTTAATTATGTCAATAGAGTAATTAAAATAGTTTAAGAATAATTTTCGTATTATGTTAGCTACATATACAGTCAATGTATTAAGATTAACATTATCGTGGTTAGCTAGATCAGGATCGGGAGTTCGTTACGTTTTTATCTTCAATATATTCATTAATAGTGAAATAACATTTTTTTGCTTATAAATTCTTAAGTTTTATTCTAAATTTATTGTCATTTGTTTCGTTTCTTATATCTAAAGGTAATTTATTAAATATTTTTATTATTGTATACTGTTGCCCTTTTTTAACTAGTTCTAATTTTGGTTCTGGTGCCAGGAGTTGATATTGATGCCGAGGGTTTGGGTTAAAAGTAAAAAGATTCTGATGTTTTCTTACGAATTTTGACGCTTTATAAAACACTGTGCGCCGCGACGTGTTAAATGGGTATTAAAAATATCAAATACTAGGTATATTATCTACGTTCAATATATTAATTTCGGTGGGTAGGCAAAATAATCACAAGTACTTTTAGATTCCTTCACTTTATAATTGTTTAAAAATATAAATACAGCATTTCAGATAGTAATTTATGAATAAATCTATTTAATAACAAGCCCCACCTGCCACACTGTGTTATCTTTCACTAAATAAATTCACATCACATCTTTTATCTATTTCTGTTTGCTGCACATACACAAAACTTTCAAGATGGACGCCAACTCATATGAATCAATTCAGGATCTGATGGCTTCTTTCTTCAAACGGATGGACAGCTTTGAGGGTAAGCTCCAGAAGGCTTCGCCATCTTCCAACAATGAAGCTTTGGCAGCTGAATTTGCTGCCTTCAAGTCCTTTGTCATAACAGCCTTACGTTCACTTCAAGAACAAATTCAATGCCTGGCGAAGGAAGCAGACAGGCAAGAAATGCGTAACAGACGCAAGATTCTTTTACTTCATGGGGTCCCTGAGAGTCCGAAGGAAGTAGTCACTGAAGTCATAGCAAAGACTGTTAAGGAGCAGTTGAAGCAAGCATCATTTTCAGTTACTGACATCAGTCGATGCCACAGGATGGGCCGCGCAGGAAGCGCCGGCAAACCCAGACCTATTCTGTGTAAGCTCAGGGATGTTGCTGTTCGCGACCAAATCTGGACATCCAAGACCGGTTTGAAGGGGTCCGGCGTCACGCTCTCCGAGTTCTTGACAAGGACTAGGCACAGTATTTTCATGGCCGCACGGCAGCGTTTTGGCGTCTCTAAGTGCTGGACAAGGGACGGCAATGTTTATGTGATCGGCTTCGACGGAACCAGACATCGAGTCAGTTGTCAGAATGACCTCGACGGGATTCCAAAGGAGGCCTCGATAACAGCGGCAGTGAAGGAGACGGCCTCGGCGAAGGAGGCCGCGGTACCGGCCAAAACCAGGCGAGCAGCAGCCAGGAAATAATATATTGTATGTACTGAATCTACGATGCATGGGTGCAGTTGTTTGCAGCCGACCAAATCATTTTTGATATTCGTTTAACTCGTGTAATGTTAATACACTAGGCAGGTACCCACTTTTAAGATAACCGTATTATTTATTGCATTGTACCGCCTAATCTTCACATTTTATTTTCAATTTACGTACATAACTTTGTTTGATAATTTATAGCATAACTAAATTCTCAACTGAACTCTATGCTATGTATGTCAACTGTCAATACTTATCACTTTCACTTTTCATTTTAAGCTGTCAATGTCTCTGAAGAAGAAGTTAGTTTTTTTTTTACCGGCGGTATGCCTTTATTAAACAAAATACTATGAACTATATACAACACTACAGCTACTACAATAAAAGCATTTAGACACCTATAAGTCATAGCAGACTCATAGGCAGTCCAAATGCTCCAGCCCACTCCCAGTTGGCAGCGTGCCCAGCATGCTGGCAGCATTGCCCCGTTGAATTGCAATGCTTATTCGTTGAGCCAAATATGTGCCAGCATTTTGATCACGCGTCGCATCGACCAAGCGCTCAGATAGGTTTTGGAAAATACGATGAGCTCCCGTTCCCCACGGACCCAACGTCTCTACACCAAACGGCTCAAATATGTAACCCATACCGAGGTTAGCATATTTGCGCCGCTTGAGTTGCTCCGCCGAAGTAGCCGCAGCTAAAAGAAGTTAGTAGATTTCGCCGTCCCGTTTTGATATAATATAGAGCTGAAAAGAGTATATTAGGGCGTATGATTGACGCATAAGTCTAGTTTTTTTTTTTTTCTTAGTTTTTTTTTCGTTTTCTTTACTCTAATATTATATTTTTATTAGTGTTTTACTCTTATATTTTTTATTTTATTTATTTATGTTGTGGTGGGTTTTTGTTTTATGTTTTTTATTTTTCTTATATTCTGTTTTCTCTATCAAACAAAGTAAAAAAACAGTGTAACAGAGATGGTTTGTGTTTGTAAATATAACTGCACTATGCGTAGGTTCTAATTAATAGAATTGAGTCGCTATACCAGTGAGTGTGATGTTTAATTCTGTAAATTTTTTTTGTTTTTGGTATTTTGCTTTTTAGTTTTATGTAGTATCTTGATATTTATTGATGTTTATTACTGTTTTTTTTTGTATTAGCACAGCTGGCGGGTGGACACCTATTGATAAGTGTCCCTAGTTTAATTGATTTATATTTATTATATATATATATATATTATTTTTTTTTTATATTATTTTGTAGTAGGTATTCTACTGACTTTGGTATGTCTATATTACAGTTAGGTAGTAATGATGATAGTGATGATTTTTTATCTATTCGTTCCACAGACAGCTTTTCTAGTATTCAGAACTTGTCAAATCTCATCGACTCAGCACTGATTGACGTTTCGAAAAATTTTAATGTGTTCCATATCAACGCTCAAAGCATTCCGGCGCATTTTCCTGACATGTTGGCGTCTTTCGAGAATCCTCTGATACATGCTATCCTTGTATCTGAATCCTGGTTAAAACCGTGCCTCCCTTCAAAATTGTACTCATTACCTGGATTCAAACTCATTCGAAATGATCGCAAAAGCAGTCGCGGTGGTGGTGTTGCCATATACCTTCGTTCGCACATATCGTTTTCCCTACTGAGCATGTCAACACAACCATCGCCTCCCAATTCAGGCGAGCATATTTTTCTTGAAGTAACCCTTTCGCACACTAAGGTGTTCCTTGGTGTCTATTATTCCCCCTCAAACAAAATTAATTTTTTTTCTTCTTTTGAAAGGCTTTTAGAAGATCTTACCCCTTCTTATGATCATATAATTATCATGGGTGATTTTAACACCTGCTTACTGAAGCAAGATTCCCGCACAATTGCCTTCGAATCCACAGTTAGGGCTAGCAATCTGACCATCCTTCCGCTAAATGCAACGCATAATCCTCCCAATTATACCCCATCTCTTCTCGACTTGATGCTCGTATCTTCTTCATCACATGTAAAAAAATATGGTCAGTGCGCGGCGGACGCCTTTTCTTACCATGATCTAATCTATCTCTCCTACAAAATTCGTCCGCCTAAAGCTAAGCCCAAAATCCTTCTGCGGCGCAATTTTGGTGGTATTAATACAGAGAGTCTAAAACACGATGCCAGTAATTTGGACTGGCAAGGTGTTGTTAACGCTGAAACTATTGATGCAAAAGTCGCTATTTTTAATGAAATTATTACAAATCTGTACGATATACATGCGCCCTTGAGACCAGTTAAAATGAAACATGTGCCAGCACCTTGGCTTACGCCCGACATAAGGTTACTTATAAATAAAAAAATAGCGGCTAAAGCTAAGTACAAGTGTAACCCTATCGATGAGAACAAATCTAAGTATGCGGAACGACGAAATCTCTGCAATAAAGAGTGTAGAAATGCGCAACGCCGACATATTCATAATTCCTTAGAAAATGATGATCCTTCAAAGGTATGGAAATTCCTTAGATCACTGGGAGTTGGAAAGTCTCGTAACAGCAATATTTCCGACAACCTAAATATAGATTCACTTAATCAGCATTTTTCCTCTTCTAAAAACTTTCATGGTACTATAAAAGCCGCAACACTTGCTAATCTTTCGTCAATTCCAACTCCTGATCATCCTTCTTTTGACTTCATGCAATTTACTGATTCTGATGTTAAGAGAAACATTGAAGCTGTCACCTTCCTGAACGGTGAACAAATATTACTTAATTTACTACTAGCGCCATCTAACCATTTATCTACCATTAGGAGCAGAATAGAATATCTATCCGTTCTCAAAGAGATCTCAATACAATTGTGAACGCCTTGCTCGCTGAAGTAGTACATCAATGATCCGAGAGAGGTCGCCTATTCTTAAACCAAAAATCTGGTGATGTGTTGCAATAAGTAAAATAATATTTTCATATTAAGTATATCTTGCTAAATAAATAATAATAATATCTCAAAATAAATAACGAATTTTAATAGGTCTAAATTACAATAAAATAACTATAGGTCCATATATAGTAACTGACAGAACTGGCTTGTTACAGCTGTCAAGTGTCAACATGGCCACCGTTATAGTTTTTACTTCCGATTTTCTAATGCAGAAGCACGTTGTAATTTTAAATTAGTAAAATAAAAGTGAAGCCATTGGTGGATTCAATTCTAAACGGTCTAGTCACCACTAGCATTACCATATTTGGTAATGGATTACGGAGCAAACTTCCGGGGGTTGAGTGGCTAGGCGCCAAAACGGCAAACTAGCTTCACTTTACATGAGACCTCCAGAAGATAAACTTAACTGAGATCTTTACAATTTGTTGAGCTCAGACTTTATTATACCAGTTCTAAATAATTTAAACCTCAATCCAAGCTATAAGAAACCCCATTTAACGGGTAAGTGAATATGTGCTTAACCAATAATTACCACAAAACTAACCTCTAACTTGTGTATTTAATTCTTGCTATGTTATCCCATTGTATTTACTGTGTTTCCCTATGTTCTAACCTTGCTAATAGCTATTCGAGCTATAAGCATATATCATCTTGTGTAACCTATCTCTATTTATCTATGTTTTTCTGTATTTTCTTGGTTGCTTCACAACACACAATTTTACTTAAGCCCTTCAGGCATCTGTTGTTTGCGGGCGGGTCACATCCTTGAGACCTCTGCGTTCCTAGCCATGCTCAGTAGCAGAGGAACAATGGACCCACCAGCTCAACACCTTCACTGATAGGATTCTGACCTGAGCACATCCTTTCAGGGTTCTTCCAGTACCGGGTTTCCAACTCCAGGCTTCCTGTACCAGGCTTCCACTACCAGGCCCAGTACCTAACGAGGCTGATCCCCTGACTCCGGCCGTCCCCTGAACTCCTGCGCAGACCGCTGCCAAACTCCACGTCTCTACAGCGCCTAGCTGGGACAGCCTACCGGCGCGGCAGTGTTGGAGCTGAGCCACTGCACGGCAGACCTGCTGCTGAGCATTAACTCAGTTGCTAGCGGACCGGAGATAAGTTCTCAAACAAGGAAGCTCGCTATTGCCACACCTGTCTGTAATCCACGACCCTTTTCTCTACCCAATATAATTCTAAATCTTTCCTTCTTGTTTTCTTTTATGCTTCCTTCTACCAACCGTAGGTAGGTAGGTGACATTGCCCAACGTGGGGCAATGTCACCTACCTACCTACGGTTGGTGACATTGCCCAACGTGGGGCAATGTTCTTCCCTTAGAAGGTTGCGAAACTTTTTACCCATTACCACTAAAATTGCGCTTGCACAATCACTTCTACTCCCAATACTTGACTACGCTGACATATCATATCTTGATTTAACCCAAGAGCAGCTCGATAAGCTTGAACGCTTACAAAATTTTTGTATTCGGTTCATATTTGGACTTCGCAAGTATGACCATATATCCGAGTTCCGTATAAAGCTGAAGTGGTTGCCCATACGTCTGCGCCGAAATGCACATATTCTTTATCTACTCTATAGCATCCTTTTCATTCCCAATACCCCTCCATATCTGAAAGAGCGTTTTAAGTATCTTCATCTTACTCATGACTTGTCACTTCGCTCTTCTAACACTTTCCAATTGAAAATTCCTCCACATTGTTCCCAGTATTACAACAAGTCGTTCACAGTGCAGGCTGCACGACTATGGAATGGTTTGCCACTCGACATTAGACGTGCCAAATCTATTTCAATTTTCAAAAGTATGGTAAAAAATCACTATTTATCTTCTATTATATAACACTGTATGTATTTGTATATATTTATGTTATAATAATGTATTGTATTACTGTTTATGCAGTTATTTATTATGTATATAATAGTTTAATATATATGTATTATGCTAGTATGTATTAAGTTTATGTTTGTATTTATTTAATATAACGAAATGAGTACTTATATGATTTATACATTAAAACACATTTTTTTCATGTAAACTATATTTATTGTTCACCACCGTATATCTCTTCTCTTGCTTCTGTCCATCCAAAGGTTGTCTGGAAGAAATCGCTACATAGCGATAAGACCGCCCATTGTACTACCTAAGTATACGTATGTTAATTACTCTTAAGTGTAAATTAGCTTGGTAAACAATAAAGAGTTTTTTTTTGTATTGTATTGTATTAATTTAAAAAACTGATTGAAAATAGTTA
Source organism: Plagodis dolabraria (assembly GCA_963854805.1). NCBI lineage: Eukaryota > Metazoa > Arthropoda > Insecta > Lepidoptera > Geometridae > Plagodis > Plagodis dolabraria. The sequence continues at coordinate 15,674,337 of OY978454.1, read as the reverse complement.
ATTGGTTTTTTTGTGCCATAGATGATACCTTATAAATCCAGCAAATTATATAAAAATAACTCGCATGTAGATTTAGAATATTAATAGATCTAACGTTTGCAGTTTGAATCCTTTTTTTTGGACTAATTATCACAAAGTTTAGTATACTTTGCGTTTACCATCGCAAATTTTGGGAAACAGGTGCCTGCGATGGGCCGACCCGGGCTGCGCCAGAATCGCCGATCACCTGCGATGGTAAATGCAGGGTGTACTTAATTTTGTAATTATTAGTCCCAAAAAAACGATTCAAACTGGAAACGATAGGTCTAATAATACGCTATATTTACATGCTAGTTTTTTATGTAATAAGATGATATCGTAATATCATAATATCGTAATATCATCGTTTACTCACCATAATTGGATAAAAATAAACAAATTAAATATCTATCTTAAATACGTTTTAGTAACTATACAATAGTTCATATGATCAGTGCAAAGTATCAAAATTGAAATCCGGATATGTAGTGAATACTCGACCAATTTTATTAAATACTCAAATACTCATTTATTGATAAAGCTTGTTTACACGTCAAGAAATATATAATTAAATTTAATTTGAAAATTAAATAATTGTTACCCTTTTAAGTACCCACATGGTATACCTACCATGCGATGTTATGCTGAGTAAAAGTAAATGTAAATTATAAAAAGTATTACTTTAACAAGTAAAGTCAACACAATAAATACAATAGTCAATTCCAAATGTCAAAAAATAATAATAAAATAATACAAAATTAAGAATAATAATCGAGATGTATGTAATAATAAATTAATAATATTATACATTATATCAAATTTTAATAAAATCGTCAAAAGTGTAGAAGGTTTGGTTGATAAGCCAGCGTTCAGTCTGATCTTAAAGGCAGCGATACTCGGAGCAGAGACAATATCAGCAGGAAGCTTTGGTATACACAGTCGGCCCCATGGCGTGGGTTAGTTTAGATGATTTGGTAAGGGAATGTGACACACTTACGAGCTTATCCTTATTACGTGTATTGTATAAGTGTACATCACTGTGCTTTACGTATAACTTGGGGTTCATTCGCACAAAGACAGCCACTTGGAAAATGACAATAGCTGGCAGAGTCATAATTCCCAGCTGTTTAAAGTAGGGCTTCACAGAGGTATCTCTGACACTCGCACTATTGCTCTGACGGCTCGCTTCTGCATACGGAAAGCACGTTCCCATTCTGCACAGCGGCCCCACAGCTCTGCTCCGTACTGCAGAAAAGAATGTACCGTCGCAAAGTGGCATGCGCGCGCTACCTCTTTTGATACCACGCGATACACGATTGAGGGCGTAACATGCACTTCCTAGTTTCCCACACAGTTTTTGGATGTGGTTTTCCCACGTAAGTCCCCTATCAATAGGGACTACTAATCCATTCTTGGACTACTAATAGATATTCTCGAGGACTACTAATAGACAATGATTACTTCTTTTTTATTTTGTTCTTTTGTTTGAACATAATAAGTTATTGAAGTAGTTGATGGCTCACTACGGACTGCAATGCAGGAGCTTCATAGCTTAAATTTCGCTGCGCTGCGGGCTTAAGCTTATTCATCGGTATCGCTATTCGTCCACCTGGCCTCTCTCAAATATAAAATTTGTCATCAAGCACTTAAGCGGTCTATTAGGAATAGTGCATTCTATCGATATTATTCAACCACATTATTAATTTTGTTCCGTCAGTTAAAATTGTGGTCAAAGGCTAGCTTATTAACAGCCTATCCTACCAGCACTAAAAATTTTAAAGAGTATATGGTATATGGATTACAATTACCTTTTATTTAGTTTTAGCTCACCCGTTGTGTTGGTTTTATCCATTTATAGCATCTTTTTTACAAATACGTGAGATCAGGCTGAAAATACCTATTACCTATATAATACCGTGGACGTTATATCTATACCAAAAATTCCTCAAATTAGATTTGTAAACGAAAGAACAAACGGGCAGCGTAGAACAGCTACATTGTAACACATGTGGTGACAACAGATAAACGCTTTAGGAGCTAGGGATATAAGGTTCAATTTAGAACATCATTAGATTTTAGGGACATTCGTCATATAAAATATCTAATATTCAATGAGGCATATTGTCACTTTCATTTCTTATTTATATCTTTTCAACGGGTTTAAATTTAATAATTTCAGTATTGTAAAGATTTTGCGTCTGTCAAACCTCAAAATAGAATTTTAACAATTTATTCCTTTGTTCAACCGAGACGTTTTAGTCGTACCCTTTCAGCTCAATGCATAATAAAGTAATATCGGTTGAGAGCTTTTTCGAAATTGCTTAGATTCAAAGCAAAGACTTTCGATATTGGAGATTGTCATTCGTTTTACCACCGTTCATATACTTACTTTCATAGAATATTGATTGCAAAATATACATACTTATTTAAAATTACGTCGTTCATACGTTGCTCATATTTGAAGCGTTCGCAATGGGGCTTGCCTATCCGTTAATAACCGATCGACTAGTTGTTCACCAATTAATTAATGATTGTCGTTACTAATGTGATTTGGCATTTCTTACTGAGCATTTCCGTGCTTCGGAAGGCACGCTGACACATCGGTCCCGGTCGTTGCCGTTACATGGCTGTGCTTAGGCTATGTATGTCGCGAACTATCGCGAAACCTGCAAATCGTAAGTAGTCCATGGAATATCTCTGTGTGAGATTTGACGTTGATATCATTTTCTTTGCTTCAGCAAACCTTTTTAATTAGTAAAAAGAAATTGTTCACGGTAAAGAAAGGCCAGTGTTTTGTATTCAATAGGGAAATTAGGAAATGAGACGTGTGAGAAATTCCAATACGATTATGTACATGAAATGTAATCTAAAAGAAGCAAGTCTGAAGTGCCAATCTTGCGGTGGCTTGGGACGGACTATAAGAGGATTGGAGGAAGTTCTTGGGGTCCCTAGTCCCTACGCTCAAATATAATATGGCATGAATTTTGAATAGTTCTCATACTGATATCATGACATGCCTTGATCCTGATTAACAAATTTCGAAATCGAAATTTGATACTTGTATGAATTCTTGACGTCATTTAAATGTCTTTTCGATTGAACTTAGGCTTTATAATACAAGTGGCGATAATGTCACTTACGACACCGCATGCATGATGAAGTAGAAGATCCGTTACCAAGCACCAGTGTGTTTCCACAGGTAAACTTAAGAGCCAGTTCTTATTGTAGGATAAGCCAGTTTACCAGTTTCAATCACATCATTACTTACCACCAGGTTAGCCAGTAGTTAAGGAAAATTTGTAATTGACCTTCATAAGAGCGCCGTAGACGCCTAAATTGAATAAATTATTTTGAATTTGAATTTGATGGTTAGCTTAAAAAATAGACTACCATTCTCAGGATTTAATTAATTAGCAATTTACAAATTGAGTTAGAAGATATGTTATTACAAGCTTTTATTTAGTTTCAACTGTTTGTCATCATAACTTGCAAATTAAATTTGATCCACTTCCCGGTTACTGATTGAGCTGAAATTTTGCATACATGCGCGTGACAATGCAATATTATGATTACATGCTGCTGATCTGATAATGGAGTTGAGAGTGGGCTAAGGATCTTCGCAATGAAACGACAAAACTTCGTCGAGTTTGGGCTTATTTGAATTGTCTTGACAAGTATTTATTGAAAATTTTTAGTTCATTTTATTTACAAGAACTTGATAAAAGCTTGTTTGCAAAAAGTTTTTTTTATAGAGAAAAGCTTGTTTAACATAGCAAAAATCTTACACAGCATTTTGTTTTACAAGATTTAGATGTCAAGAAAAGGGGCCGAGCAGTGAAGAGACCCGCATAAATTGAGACAAGACAAATGCGTCCCGAGGCGACAACATCCCGGTTGTAGTAGTGAGGTCTTTTTCAGACATAAGACGAAGAGACAACGGCATTCTTTTTAAATCGCTACACGATAGGTAGGTAGGAACAACCTGATGTATGCTTGTAGGCTAGGCCCAAGATGGGAATTTATTATTAAGGATTGTTTACTAAGAAAATAGAAAATACACGAGTGCGGTAGCTAAATAGTTACATGAGCATAACATATGAATAACTTGCTACAAAAACTTAGAGTGAAGTGCTAAGTTCAAAAGTGCTCCAAATAGGATGCTATACTTCTGTCGCGGATACCGCCTCAATGTGTAAGTCTGGGCAAACCAAATGCTGATGGTGGTGCTTTCCACATCGCTTTAGGTTTAACCTCTAGTTTTTTTACTTCTGATAGGCTAGCATTTGACCACTACCTCATCTGATGTTAAGTAATGGTGCGGTGTGGTATAGGCTAACCTAGAATTACTTTTACTTATATACCAGCATCTTCTCAAAGTTTTTGTAGTATGCGTTTGTAGTCTTTCGGGAGTATCCAGGAGAAGATCAAGTTTTATATTTCTTAAAAGTAATCTGCACTCTTTTTAACTTCCTTCCCAGGTGTAATTTCAGGTTATAATATCCTACTCAAGTGATTTCTTTCGCATCAATCTTGTTGTATTTCAGTTTTTGGGGTCTCGTTACTAAAGGATGGCGGGTCCACGGTATAGTCCTGGTTCAGCTCGATATCAGAGATCAACATAGTCACCTCAATAGTCCCGTCAAAAAGTTTGAGGATCCTATTATATCTGTGGAATACTGTCTCCTTTCCTTCTTTATATTTTTCTGATTTGGTCAAGTGTAGTAGTCAAGTGTAGTGATTGAACACAGAGTATTAAATCTACTACAAATGCATTTTTTAGTTTTTCGAAAGATTTGTCTTTAGTAAGTTTGAGTATGACCTGGGTTAAGTGCATTAAGATTAGCGTATAAAATTATATTATCTACGTGGGGCTGTCAAAGGGAGTAATGAAGAGGAGTAAACAGTAAACGGGCACGTTTACTGTTTCTTATGCTTCATTACTCCCTTTCGCCCCACGCAATTATAGGCGCAAAACTCCGCTCTTTGCCGTCAAGTTGGTAAGCTACCAATTAAAGCATTTCCAAGGAGTTTTGACATGATTAGTACACACTAAGCAGGCGGTTGGTCGCAAAACCGAAGCTTATCATTTTCAACTTTTCTCTATAACCCCTAGACCTGGAAGACCTTGTTATGTCGTTTTTTACAGTTAATGTAAGTACACTTATAAGCTGATATATTTACATGGCTGTTGTACTCCAAGCCATAAATTTGATGCAAGTCATTAGTGAAAATTAATAATTGCGTTTATAAGTAAATTAACTAGCGTTTTTTTAATGATTCACCCTCATAACCTGCTTATAAGTAGTCGCAAAAATAAGTTTTCAAGAAACATGATATGATTAAGCAATAATAAATAAGATTAAGGGCCAGTTTCAGAATGTCCTAATAAAGTTTCGGGTTGCTATGCAACACAAAAAATAACTGAATGATAAAAATGACAGTTGATATGCAGCGCGTTTCAAGCTTTAACCGATGGATAGGCTAAATCGATGACTGTGAAACGCAAAGATGTGTTTTATTTATTAAATATGTTCTGGGTAGTAAAACCGGAACTTACTCGAATATAATGAAACAGGCCCTTAATAAAATGATTATATGTATTTTAATAGTGAAGAACGTTTTCTATGTTTTAACATTAATTTGATGGCAGGCGCCAACTCTCCGGAATTTTGTGATATTTTATACTTTCAGCAATCAGAAGCACAAATATATCCTAAATAATCATGTATCGTGATCTGATCATAGTACATTACCCAAGGAGCAAATTTTAGAAACGTTTAGTCAATTGTTTCTATAAATAGTCTATACGTGGTTTATGTTATGAATATAACCACTATAAAAGGATCTAGGCAAATGTAAACGTTCTAATAGAGTAATTTGCTTTAAGGCTGAAATTAAAAACCTGCTCTAAACCAATATACTTGATGAAGAGTAAATTTACTATAAGTTTATACTTAAAGTCAATATTTTAAGTACTCCTGTAGACTAACAGATTATTTTAGGGATATTTGTTCTATAAATATACAATTAAGTCGTATAGTACACTTAAGAATATTTTTCTTAAGACTAATCTTATTATAATATTTTTATAGATAATTTCAAGTGTATTAACTGAAATAATTCACCTCAAGTGCGTGTTTAGATTATAATTACTATAAATTACTATAATCAGAACCTTTTAATCTGTTGAACTTCTGATGTCGGACAGTTTTATGCAAAATGGATAAAGTAAAGAGCATTAAAAGATCTGGTGTATTTTGACGTTGGGTACAGCACTATATTCTAGAAACGCTCGTAGCTTAGCAGTTTGCTTAGCCGTTCTTAATCGATCAGCTAAGTAAAGCAACGTCCGTCACGGTCATGATTTATATGGGTGACCGCAAGTGACATTACTACTGAGCGCTTCCGTGCTTCGGAGGGCACGTTAAGCCATCGTCATCGCCAAGTCCCGGTTGTTGTCTTAGAAAGGTGGTAGGGCATTTTGCGAATGCCCGCCTGGCTAGCTACCACCCTCAAGTTGAAAATCTGTCGCCAAGCACCTAACGGTGTGTTCCGGCAGCTCTGTCTGTCTGTCAATAACATTGTGATAGTTTTTGATTAAGAGGCATTACTTACATTTTGCTTGGCTATTTGTTGCATAAACCAGTTTTGTGCTCCAAACAGAACTTTCTCTTAAAAAGGTTTTACACAGACAGTAATAAGAAAAAACTGTTTCGAAACATAGTGGCTTATAGACAAGCATAGAACCTTCATAAGAGCTACCACTCTTCCAGAGGAGTAAATTAACTAGAGCAAGTAAATATACTCTTTTAGGATTCTAAAGAATAGTCTATAGAAAAAATGCACTAAAAGATGTTTTCTAAAAAGTCTGTTTACTCTTGTCACCATTGTAATTTAAAATATGGCTGTGTTGGTATGAAATATTTTTATTTTAGAATAATTCTCAGCCATATTTTACAAGAGGAAACTAATAAACTGTCCTACAATTATTAATTCAAAGTGGTTCCTTCTATGTCGAAACTTTTTCAAATAATTTCATTAAAAAATTAACTGAAGTACATTTTATTTACGCATTTAATATCCAAAAATACACAAATTACAGTGAGCGCATTTATTTTAAAGAAATTTTTTAGCACCTTTTACTTTATAATTAAATCCGCACATATCAAATACCACAACATTATGAAAAATATATCTTAAATCTTATTACGCCATATTGCATTCAATGTTTGTTTTGTAAATATAACTCCATTAAAAATATAATAAAACAGTGTTGTCTTAAAACTGTTTATCTTCAGTTATTTAGGTTTTAAAATTATGTTAGCAATAATAGCTATCTCAACCAAGTCTAGTAATAGTCTTAACACTCACTAGAAATCCAAATTGTAATCTAGAAATTGTCTTGTAGCATTCTAGAATGCTTGCTTGAGAAAGCAGTTAAGAATTAATTCCTAACAGTAGCTATAGACGTTACCTTAAGACAATCTTGTAAACCTCTACAAAGTTGTGCCCATTTTTACTTAAGTCTATCTACTAGCTGTCCTGAAGATATCTTGAGGGATATTTTACTCTTATGGTAGATTGGCGTGTTAAATTCTATTAGATATCTTATAGACATTCTATAGATATGTATGTGCTCCTTGGGTATGAACATATATTTAATTAAAGTACACGATGTGTGATAAAATTCATCCGTAGCTCTCAGACTAAAATATTTTTAGGTAAGTTAATCAAACAAAACGGTATAGAGTCTCCATTACTATTAATCTTGTTGAAAGGTCCTTTATTTGAGCGCGTGCGGTAGTAACATAATACATGATTGATGTATGTAAGAGCGCTGTACGATGTCCAGTGGGTTTCTTCACAATATTACCTACTCGTCCCTTTGAGAATTCAGGTATGACACGAAATTCCACGATGAACCAAGACTTTTATTAAATTGTCATATTCAATTATTCAATATTTTTTTTTATTGCAATAGACTCAAACAATAAAATGACCTAAATAAAAAAGGACTATCTTTAGGAAGTGAAATATAATGTACATTTTTAGGGTTCTGTACCCAAAGGGTAAAAACGAGACCCTATTACTGAGACTCGCTTTCCGTCCGTCCGTCCGTCTGTCACCAGGCTGTATCTCAAAAAGGGTGATAGCTAGACAGTTGAAATTTTCATAGGTATTTATCTTGTCGCTATAACAACAAATACAAAAGTTGGCCAAGTGCGAGTCGGACTCGCGCACGCTAAAACAAAAAATGGTTAAAATATTAAGTCTAATGTTGTATAGCTAATGGTATGGAACCCATCGTGCGCGAGTCCGACTCGCACTTGGCCGATTTTTTAAAGCAGAACACAATATGATGCTCATATGTTTGCACACTTTCTTTGAAACACAATTATATTTAATAACCTGAAAGGTTAGCATTTGACATCTACTGTCAGGTGTTATAATTATTTTGGTAGAAGATGGTAATAATGGCTTACCTAACCTAGAATGCTACCTGGATCTCAATGACAGTTAACGAAACATATTTACGTACAATTGACGGTGGTAATTAGGTTTTGTTAGGTGCTTGGCGACAGATTATCTACTTGAGGGTGGTAGCTAGCCAGGCGGGTATTAGCATAATGCCCTACCACCATGCAAATAAAATACTCAAATACAATTTGATCCATGCATTGGTATATTGGCAAATACTTTTTAACTTCCTTGCCATTAAGTTTCAGTTAATTGAGGATAAATTAAAAACTAAAAATATTAAAACGTTATTAAGCTGAAGGTGTCTTCTCAGTCTACTCAATAAAAAAAAATATTAAGGTTTTATGACCCAGTATAAAGTTAAACCTCCTTTTTAGGAAGTAGATTAAAAAGTTATGAGAATACACCGAAATAGATTTATGTCTCGTAAATAAATTAGGAAAAGATAATCAAGAAATCATGTAATAAATTTCCTACGTTGCAGCTGTGCAAAGTTATATGATTAACAATATTAGTACGTAAACATAATTTGCCGTAGTAACATAAATATAACATTAATGGCACCTACCACAAGAAATGAATGGATCCGTAGTTAGTTTAAATTTTTATAAGTAGAGGTACAAACATAAACATCAATGTGTTTTCTTTATCATATCTGGGGAAGACTATAGACTACATAGCTTAAATAAGGTAAAGAAATATATAAAACATATACTCCACTTATAGATTACAAGTCTCCACATATATAGTCCTCGAAGTATATGTCCTCGAAGGTGTAGGTTAGTGTTGTCTACGTCCCAACATTTTGCCAGACTATTTGATCTCATGAAATGCCATCTAAATTATCTTTAATTGATAAATGTCTTTGTCAGAAAACTACATCTGATTCTGAACTCAGAACTTCAAGATAACAAAGATAAACTTTACTCCACAGTACCATCGACTTACTGCCTTATTATGAATACTTACATTTTTCTTATGCCTGATAGGTTAACCTTTGACCACTATCTCATCTGATGGTGGTTGTTCAGGCTAAACTAGAATTACTGGCTCTCAAGGACAGCTGCTGGAACACACCGTTAGGTGCTTGGCGACAGATTTTATACTTAAGGGTGGTAGCTAGCCAGGCGGGCATTCGCAAAATGCCCTACCACCATGTTGTAACGACTGCCATCTTAAGACAACAACCGGGACCGACGGCTTAACGTGCCCTCCGAAGCACGGAAGCGCTCAGTAGTAATGTCACCAGCGGTCACCCATCCAACTCATGAGCGAGGTAGACGTTGCTTAACTTTGCTGATCGCTTCAGAATGGCTAAGCATACTTCACTACGAGCGCTTCAAACATAAAATATACAATATTTTCTATTTAGAATTTCAAATACTGTGTACGAAAGCACTTAAGTACAAAAATTGTTAGGTATCTCCTTAATTCAAAAAATAACGAACGAGTGCATGCGATATCAAAATAACCAACTAAAGCTGTTTCAAAACTTTTACCTGTCTTGTTAACGTCGAGGCTCTTCAACCGGATATTATCGATCCCTACTGGCTCAGAACTGCGTTTGCGGTTTTATCCAGGGGATACAAACTTACTAATAACTAAACCGTGGTTTCCTGCGATAGTCACGAGCGTTTCTAACTTTAAGTAGGTCCGTATTAATTATGTTGTTCTTGAGAGATATTTAAGATTACGATGTATGAAAACAAAAATGATTCAAGGGGGCACTGCTGCCAGCATGCTGGGCATATAAACTAATCTTGCTTCGACTTCACTATTATCAACCGATACCACAAATCAATTTTGGGTTTAAAGAGCAGTTTTGAGTTGGATTTTAAGATTAAGACTGATTCTTTAGAGGCGTTATGTAAGATACCGTTAATATGTGTTTGTTAATTAGATGTTAAACAGATTTTGAGAACTTTCCAGCAGAGGTCGATGTTGTGACCACAACTAATATTGGTTTATTAATTAGTTTAAAAATAATGTTAAAAAATATTTTTGATTTGAAATTGTACGAGTATGTTGAGCAAAAGAGAGAAGACAAAAGAGATGAATGTAAACGATGTGTCCGATTGTGAATAGATAAAAGGGCAGAGTTAAATCGAAGCAGGTACGGACTTTTGTAGAATGATAATGTGTATAAAAGGTATAAGTACTGATATGACATATATAAAATATTTTATTGTACAAGCTTTTGTACCCACACCAAAAAAAAAACAAAAAGTAAAATAAATAATTTAAATAATGTTCTTATTATAGAACATTATTTAAATTATTTATTTTACTTCTTTATTACATATTAGAAATACTATCAACTAATTACTTAACCTACTTAATATAAGTATGCAATGAAAGCACATTTATTACTATTTTGGTGCAATCCATAGATCTATGTCTAAGTAGAGACCAAAAGTTGAAATCCATTGCGTGTCCAATCCGTGTCCTAGTTCCGATTGAATGATAAATTATCGAAGTTGAGCTCAGACTGTTACGGCGGCGGCGGCGGTGCATGGGATCTTTGTGCGTCCACCGTACCATGCGTTTTGAAGCAGATTAGTAGCGAGTTGAATTGAATTTACGCGAAATGTACGTCACAATTTTGCATCTGACATGCACATGTAATTAACATTTTGCATGGTGGTAGGGCATTATGCGAATGTCCGCCAGGCTAGCTACCGCTCTCAAGTAGAAAATCTGTCGCCAAGCACCGAATGGTGTGTTCTGGCAGCTGTCCTTGAGAGCCAGTAATTCTAGGTTAGCCTGAACAACATCTTCGACCACATCATCACTTACCATCAAGTGAGATAGTGGTCAAAGGATAACCTAGCAAGCATAAAAAAAAACAATCACTGAATTGTTCTCTTAACTTCATGGTGAGTAGGAAAAATTGGACACTATTTTTGGACTGGTTGGTTAATGATTCGTTCAACTGTGCAAATGGTTTTAGTCGTCTATAACGGTCATACGACGGGAGGGTAATTAGCAGTTCTTAGGTTGTTTCGCCGGAATCTGAACAGCTATAGCAGTAAGAATGATAAGAGCTCAAAAGGGTGTCCTAACATAAATGAGAAATAGAATAACCTTCATACCATATATTTTGTACTACATAAGTACCTTATTTTGAAAATCGTCTTTTTATATTATCCCCAATTTTTTACGTAGCATAATAAATCATGAGTTTATGTATTATAAAGTGTTTTCTTTTGTTCTAGAAACAAAATTACTATCTTCATAACCGTCAAAAAAATAGATAGGTTTTCGTTTAATTCGAGTATCATTAACCTGCACTCCGGTCCAGATGATATCTTCTTAGCTACGTTGCAGCGAGGCTTGATATGAATCTTATATCAATGTTAGTTGTTTAGTTTTGTATTACCGGGCAACAACCTGCTAGTCTAGGTTGAGCCTGGCACTTTAATTGTAACTAATACACTAAACACAAAATAGCGTAACAAAGGTTAACTTAACACCTATTACGATGGTCTTTTAATGTTATTTTTACTACAATTATCCTGTAACGTTTTGATATAAAGTTATATATGTACAAAAAGTATTTTACGTTCCAGGATGGACTAGAAAGTAATTTTGGGCCTACTCAACGAAGCTTATCAAAGGCTACCACGGGGCCTAGGGCTTTCTTTGGATGGGTGAATGGATAGCCACAAGAAGCATTTTCTACAGAATGCTACCTAAAGAGCTCATTGAGCCGTTAGACTTGGTGGGTTGGACAATTTTAGTAAAAAGGCGTGGAAAACAAGAAAAAAATTACTAGTATAGATTCCATGACAAACTGCCCAATAATATGAATCTAGCATCTTAGTTTTATAATTAATTGTTCTGTGTTGAAACTCTAAATTAAAAAAATCAAACGTAAAATCCAAATACAGTAATGGAAGCGCTGTATATTCATATTATCTAATCTGTGTTCATATGGTTACTTTTTTTGATCATTCTTCACGAGAACGTCGTAGACCCTAAATTGAATAAATGATTTTGAATTTGAATTCGAATTTGTTATTATACTTTTATGTATAATTGTTATATATAATACTTATATTACCTAATGGCGCATTTTAATAAAGACAAAATTTTAGTATAAAAGATATACAGGGTTTTTGGAAAATGCTTCCCTCTTATAGTTGACTTCTGCTAGTCCTCACAAACATTTTGAGAGATTTTTTGTATGTTTTGAAAAAAAAAACATTTTGTTTTTGTGTTTTTGATCGAATAAGTACGAGGAACACCTTATGTTAAAAGTCTCTTGTGCCTGTAATTTATTATTTCATATTTTTTATTACTTTGCTCGATGTAAATAATCAAAACTCTATCCAAAGAGACCTCGGCGCGGTCCAGTGTTGCCGCGGCGGACGCTCTTGGCTCGGAGTAGGCATTAAAACACTTTTTTTTTAAAACAATTTCTTTTTTGTCAATATGTTTTTTTAGGACTAGCAGAACTCAACCCTAAGAGGTTGTTAGCATTTTACCAATAACCCTGTATAATATTCACACAAGAAGGATCAATCATTATCTTCCAACTTTTATGGAAATTTTGGCTCATTGGTATTCAGATTTCGTGTACAATAGCATGTCAGGTGAATTAGGAACTCTGGTGAAATATGGCGAGTTCACTATCGCGTGACACGTGCTATGAAAATGAAGAGCTTATTATTGAGACGTATCCCAAAGTGTGATATATGATATTTATACCTTACTATATTTTATCTAAGTAAATCTAATGGTTATTTAGTGTTGAAATAGTTATTTTCAAACAAGGAATGCCAGATTCGAAAAGGGGCAGTTACGATGCTGCTTCAAAGTCTCCGCCAATTTATTTACAGCTACTTAAGTCTACTGCGTTCGTTTCTCACAAAAGAAATCGCTTTTTGGGCCAGCCTTAGTGCCCGTTATCAGGTAGTTTAACACTTGTACTTGTATTCAACTTATGGAAGAGGTATGAGAACAACGAAAAACAAGTTCCGGGCAAAAAAAACTTTATAGTTTCTCTACAACATTTTGTCAAAGTTTTTAATTTTTGTACCTATTTTGTACATTTAAGTATTTTTATGATAAACATAAATAATAATAAAAAAAAATATCTACATGTTTGACCAAAGACTGTACAGAACATCGCATAGTGCATGGGGACCCAAAAGTTTGGGTATATTTGAAAAATACATTTTAGTAACAGTCCAGAGACTGTTATACTATAATGTAACCCGGTAGATGATAATAGGCTTACAGTGGTACTACCTTACAGTGATCGTCAAATCTGCATCTTAAGATCGATCTCAACTTTAAGATGGATTTATTAATATGAGCCTTAGACACCTACAGAATTTAACAACGTACTAAGATAATCCTGTTATACTGCTAATTTAACTTCTTTCACCAGACATTACGTCCATCGTTGAACAAACGCCTCCCTTAGGGAGTAACTTCTAAACTACTAGTACTTTAGAAGGACGGGAGTGGTTTGCCGTAATCCTTGCAGTTGGCAAGTGTCTTGGGGATCGCAGTGTGAGATAAAGGTTCACATTATTTAAAGACTTCATATCATGCAGTGACATATTAACAAGGAAATTTGAATACAAAATATAAGGGAAAATACAACGGCCTACACACATGTTTGTTTAGAATTTTTCATGCCTGAATTTAATAGGTGACGGTTACAAAATACCAAATACTAATATTATAAATGCGAAAGTAACTCTGTCTGTCTGTCTGTTACGCTTTCACGCCAAAACTACTGGACCGATTTGAATGAAATTTGGTATGGAGATAGTTTGAGAAAAAACATAGGATAGTTTTTACCCGACTGCGCAAAAAGAGGTTAATGTTTTCGCGCGATAACCGAAATACGCGCGGGCGGAGCCGCGCCCGGAAGGCTAGTACCAAATATAGTTATTTTCAATTTTGTAAAAATAAAGATGTGTTACTTCATGATCTAATAAAATACCAAGACCATTATAAAGGTTAGAGATACACATTTTGCATACAAGCATATTAATATTATATTTCAAAACGCTTGTAGCGTAGTTTGATTAGCCGATCCGCTTGGTAATGAAGAGGATGGGTGACTGCTAGGGGTATTACTAATAAATGCATTCGTGCTTCGAACAGACCTCAATTTACAAACCAAAAACTCATATACACAAGTAAATGTAAGCAAAATGTCTTCTACAAAATATTAAAATTTAGTACCAACATCGTTGTTAAAACCTAGGTCAGCTTGCTCGAGCACAATGCCGAGCAATCTGTCTAGGGTTCGCCGTAATGAAGACATGTAGACCGTGACTTGTGCGGAAATTAAGCTTTGCATGAAACACAATTTATATCAGTAGTTGTTCGCGTCCAAGTTATTACATTTTCTTATTTTTGTTCATTATGTTGTCAGTCTATCTAGTAGCAGTTCTATCAGCGTTATATTCTTCCGTTTGTGACCTCTAGTCTTGAACCTTTCTCCTCACTCAGTAATAGGTTGATTGGATTATGTAATGGCCTCTTTATTGCTTTGTCGGATACTTTCCACTTATTATTGAACATCATCAAAAAATGCATAAAAGTGATCAATGGCAGAAAAAAGGCAGCTCCTATCTAAACATACCATGGTGTAAAAGCGCAAAAGAAACTCGCACAGAAAGTGTTATTCTATTCATGGTATGTTGTTTAAGCCTGCACAGAGACAGCGATACTTAATTGTGGTTCGTTTGATCCCTTGCTGTATCTTCATTTCTTGATTTTGAGTTATGCAATTAATATATATTATATTTAAGGATTCTTTCTATAAATAGTACACTTTGGAAACACGATTACTTAAATTTTTTTTGATAGAAAAAAAAACAAAGTTACATCTAAAAAACGAAATAAACCATTAGTACGGCGTAAATACTTAACGGAGAGTCATCCGTATTTACATAATAAAAAAATAAACAACATGTTTTCTATTACGTATACACATTATATTTTTCAAATAGGTTTTTTTATTATACGAAGGAAATACTCACATTCACGCATTTTAGTTAGAGCCGCTTTGTCCCTATCCGCTTTAGTAATTCTTCGGCCGTCGGACGGGGACGGATGCTGTTAGCGTGCCTTACTTACGCACACATACGCGGCGCGCCTAAAAAGCTCGGTGCGACCTTAACTCTGTAACTGTAGGTACCAACTTAAACACAATACACACAAAAGATACTTAATATATTTTTATATTGTGTCCGGAGTACCACTTACATAAAAAGAAAAGAACAAAAGATCGAGCCATAACAAGATCCATAAATGCTTTGATCTATGTGTCTAAGCTTCCGTGTACTGAAGATGAGCGATAAAATCATTACATAATCATTTTATAAATTTAAAAGTCCCCTATGACGGTTAAAGTAATACAAATGGAGCACAAAGTTACGGCTCGAACGAGTATGTTCCGATGGCCGAGTGGAATAGGCATCCGGCACGGAATCGGATGAAGCGCGTTTGATTCCCACCCGGGACAAGAGAAACTGTGCCCCAATAATTGGTAAACGTTAAAGTTGTGTTGCCAGGCTACGATCTGAACGGATTTAGATTCGATTTGGTAAGTATTATCTCGAAGTCTTGAAATAACACCATTTTTTTATCCCTATATACAAAATAATTAAATACTCAAAGAAGTGGGAATAAAAATAAAATTCCGGATATAAGTTACTATATTCTTTTAAGAGAGGTCAATATTGTGAGAGTGGACGTATGGCGGAAGAAGGAAGATATTTACGAATACTAAATGTGTACTTCTGGTATCACAAAATTGTAGGAGCAATTCAGCTATTAAAAGTTTCAAAAACTGTTACCGAACAGTTTTAATTAACTGTAAAGTTAAATGAGTTTTCTGTACTGGCCCTGGATATAACAAGGGGCTTATAGAAGTCACTAACCTTTGGGAATAAAGACATCCTTTTGAAAGGGACATGTATGTTTTTAAGCTGGTGATAATCGATTCATATCAGATCAGGATGTTGTATTGTAATAAAATTACATACCTAACTTATGTTTTGAAAAAAAGTGTTATAAAACAATATATCAAATAGAAATATTTTTTTTTATCCGCTCATTATCATTATACAAAAAAATTGACTGAAAAGAGAGCTCTTTAGCCAGCTAGAACGAAAAGGAAAGAGCTTCCTAATTGAGTAAATAACTAATTATTATCTGGTAACTTATAAATATTAAACATTATAAAACACGTATGACATTTTTTTATAAATTTATGAGCGTAATTAAAGGTGACACCGTAGAGATATTAATTCTCTTCTCTGGGTAATACAATCCTTAAATATGTACCTTTATTAGCTGCCTCAGCTGGGCAAAAGGCGGCGTAGATGAAACCTTGGCGACTAACTCCGCTGGCCAGAAACACTGAAAATGAGCCAGTTAGCTGCCCCAGCAAGGAGTAAGAATATGAAGTGCACGAAGATTTTCTTCAGCTTATCAGAAGTAAGTTACATGAAGTGGAGATAGATTCAGCTGAGCAGTTGAACATTTTCAACGGTATGATGAAAAAATTATACTCTTACATATCTCATTCGATAAATAACTCGTTTCACATTTTGCCATAGACAGTGCCAAATCATGAAATAACATAACTATCACGTATCAATACTCCGCGTCACATTACATATCTTCGTGATCTTATTTTTTTTTATAGCTGATAGTATAGCCTTTGACCACTATCTCACCTGATGGTAAGATATTAATAAGTTTTGAATGAATTCCACCCCTTACCTTTGAGTTATTTCCATTCAAAAGTTTAAACATAAAGAGTACTGAAGACTTGTGGGGTATGTCAGTTAAAGTGGCAGAGTCTATTATTTGCATTATTGCACCATACTTAGTAACAATATTCAATCTTTGTGTTGATAGAGGAAGTTTCCCCGACTTAATGAAACTAAGTAAAATCACTCCAATTTTGAAGTCGGGGGCTGCATCTGACCCTTGCAATCATAGACCTATTTCCATCTTACCCGTTCTGAGTAAAGTATTCGAAAAAATTATGCTCAAACAACTTTTATCTCATTTTAATGAGCATAATATAATGAATGAGAATCAGTTTGGTTTCACTAAGAGCAGATCGACAACAGATGCAGGTGTTCAATTGATGTCACATATACTTGAAGCCTGGGAGAGTTCACATGATGCTATTGGCGTATTTTGTGATCTTTCCAAGGCATTCGACTGTGTAGAACACTGCACTCTGATTTGTAAGCTTTCACACTATGGTGTTCGTGGGAAAGCTTTGAATCTAATAGAGTCATATCTGTCTGACAGGCTACAGATGGTTGGAATAAATGGCAGTACTTCTTCCAGGTCTTTCGTAAAAATAGGTGTACCGCAGGGATCAATTTTGGGACCTTTTCTGTTCCTAGCGTATATTAATGATCTGCCTTGCATGGTCAAAGATTTCTGTGATATTGTTTTATTCGCGGATGATACCTCTCTGATTTTTAAAGTAGATAGGAAAGATAGTGAACTCATTCATGTAAATAATGTGTTATCTATGATCTCTGTATGGTTCGCCGCTAATAGTCTTCTGTTAAATTCAAAAAAGACCAAATGTTTAAAGTTTTCATTACCAAATGTTCCTTATGTTGAACCAAACATTAAGCTTGGCCTAGATAAACTCTCTATTGACAAAGCGACAGTCTTTCTGGGAATCAAAATGGATTCAACTTTACAGTGGGATCCACATATACATGATCTAGCCGGAAGACTTAGTTCTGCTGCATATGCAGTTTGTAAGATAAGACAGTTAACAGATGTAGCTACTGCACGGCTAGTTTATTTCGCATACTTCCACAGTATTATGTCGTATGGTGTATTGCTGTGGGGAGCTGCTGCTGAGATAGAGACAATCTTTATCTTACAAAAGCGTGCAATTCGAGCCATATATGAAATGGATCCTAGGGAATCTCTAAGGGATCTTTTTAAAGAAATTGATATATTAACTTTACCGAGTCTGTATATATTTGAAAATATTATGTATGTTCGGAAAAAATTGAGTAAATTTAAATTAAACAGTGACAACCATCATTACAACACTAGGAACAAATATAAATTAACGGTTCCATGTTTTAGATTATCAAAGACAAATAAAAGGTCCTTTTTAGGTAATTGTGTGCGGTTTTATAATAAAATTCCCGAACATATTACAATGCTCACAGAAGGAAAATTCAAATTGCACGTGAAAAATATTTTGATGAAGAAATCCTACTACACAGTTTGTGATTACTTAAACGACAAAAATGCTTGGAAAATTCCACCTCTGCCAAGCCATCACATGTCTCCTACGTAATTTAAACAAATATTGTAATAATTGTATTATATTGTTTATAACACATTGTAAAAAGACGTTTAAAAGAATGGCCCCGAGTTTCTTGCCCGTTCTTCTCGCAGTGGCTCTATAAACTTTTTTTGCTGAACGTGGCAGTACAATGTAGAATATTTCAATATTAAAATTTGTAATTGACCTTCATAAGAGCGTCGTAGACGCCTAAATTGAATAAATGATTTTGAATTTGAATTTTGAATTTGTTAAACGAGAGTTCTCGCTGTTTTTTATAGAAAATATTTATGCTTTCTTTTTTGAAATGATAGTGAACATATATAAATAATGGTTCATTTGTGTGTATACTTATGAAGGTTCTCTTACATATGACATACGGCGACAAACAGACCGATAGTGGAGTCTCATTAATAAGGGAACATTTTTCTCTTTCTGAACGGAAACTTAAAAAAATATGTATATCACCACAGCACCTGAAATATTAAGTTTAAAATAATTCGTCAACTGCATTTTAACTTTATTTTATTTTAAGTTGTTTATCAACTAAATTTAAACGCAAATGCAAGTCTCTGCGAAACTATAACCGAACGTAAACACAAAGTTTTTTCCGATCAATTACTTACAATAACAAACTTACGTTAAACTAAGTCGTGAAGTTTCATATCACAATAAAATAAATTGAGCATAAAATTACAAATGAACTAACCTCACTAACAAGTCTAGTCAAGTCTAACAAGTCTATATCCAATTCTCTTCGTCGATCATCATCTTGAAACCCTCTTAGTTCGCTTCTCACAGTTTTCGATTCAGCAGATTTTTTGCTTCGTCGCAGAAAATCAGATTTTCATTTTAATGCCCATACAACATTTTTAAGTGGATAATCTTGCTGGGGTGACAAGATGAAAGACCATGCTTGCGAATTTTATGGAGCACATTATTTTGGCGGCTTTCATAGCTTTTGGAAGTTCAAGGTTATTACGTAGTTGAAGGTGTTACGTTTGTGACAATTTTATTATCATTTTGAACTAATTATCAGTTATGTTAAGATGTGTTCTAACAAAAAAGTTATGATTATGTTAATCATTTAAGATATATGTAAAAACATCTACAAAATTATGTTTTAAATAGTTGATAGGATTTTTCGTTAGCTGTTAGTATATAATTAATATTTAGTGATCAATTGTATATGTTAGAAGCGCCGGTATTTATAGCTAAGGTAAGAAATTGTTTTATGTATCCCTTTCTTAAATAATATTTAAATGCGTGTTTGCAATTTTTATATTTAAAGAAGATAATTGTCGAGTGCTCCTAGCGTAACTTAGTCGTTCTTCATCGATCAACAAAGCTTATTGCGGTCATGATGGGATAAGTGGCATTATTACTTTACTGAGCGTTTTCGTGCTTCGGTGGGCACGTGAAAGCATCGGTTGGTTCTTAGGATGGCAGTGCAGTGGTTATAGCATGATAATTGTGCATTTTGCGAATGCCAGCCTGGCTAGCTACCACCCTCAAGTAGAACATCGGTCGCCGAAAACCTTATGGTGTCCGCGTGTCAGTGAAATGTTCCAAATTCAGAGTTTTACCCATTATATGTTTTCCAATTTCTTTGAAATCCTTATTATAATTAGTCTAAATTATTGATTTTACTATTTCACATGTTCCCAAATTCTCTATTTTTCAAATCGCAGTGTAACATGACTGTTCTTTGAAGGGCTTCTACCCACCTTCTACAGGAAAATAAAGTTCGATGCAAGGCTGGCACCCCACGGGGTACAGCATCCTCAGTTTATAATTAGTTAATCTCTTGAAATGTATGGAGTACTCTCTCTTTTTTTTTTTTTATTTTTTTTTTAGGGAGGACATAGATGCTGGCTACCGCCTGTGCGGTCGTCCAGCTCCACCGGGTTTTGGGCGAGGGCCTGGCCCTACAATAGCCCGGGAGGGAGAAGTGCCGAAGGCACTTCTCCCGAGACGGGCGTAGAAGGCGAAAAGCGCTTTCTACCTCCGTCTCCTGCGGACGCCGAAAACGTACCGCTACTATAGGAGGGGTTGACAGCGAGCTCAAGGGCACCACTGTGGTTCGGACCTCGGCTTGTCTCGCTGTCTAGAGACATGGGGGGGATCGGAGCAAAATGCCTCTGTGCAACTGCAGTGTTGCACAATTGGGCCCTACTGAATAATACTCTTTGACTATTTGGAGAGCAATTTATCGTGACCTTGTTTTTGCCTCGAGCTCGCCGGCGAGCTCGGTGTTTGATTGTGTGACCTCTGATTACCTCACACCTGGGGATTTTACCTCGACGACTTGCGGATAACGCTAAAGCTGCCAATGTAATGGCTGCGATGGGGTCATCCGGGTCGTCTAATACCTGCCGTGGTCGGCGACGGGGGGGTTTGAAAAATGGGATAGAAGAGGCAGTCGAGTAGTTCGATGCCTGGACAACCAATGGGTTCGGGTGGTGGGGCGCTCGATCAAAGTATCGGCGGGCGCAGTCCTTATTGAACTGCGCTAGAGAGGGAAGGTTTAAGTCGCAATGCAACTCGGTGTTCCGGATATACCACGGGGCGCCGGTTGCATTACGAAGAAAACGGTTTTGGATGACTTGAAGTTTATGAAGGTGGGCCTCACTAGCATGACTAAACACTACTGATGCGTAAGTCATGATGGGGCGGATGCAGGCAGTGTAAAGTGTCTTCTTATTACTAAGAGACATTTTACTCTCTTTGCGAAGTAGGGGACCAAGGCGACCCATTATGAAGGCCGCTCTGTTTCGGACGGTTGTTATGTGATCGTTAAAGGTGAGATGACGATCAAGGGTGACTCCGAGGTATTTTGTTCTAGGAACCCAGGGAATGGGTTCGTCGAACAAAATAAGCGGTTTCGGGTAAGGGGAGCGTGTCTTCTCAGTAAAGCACATAGCTGTGCTTTTAGCTGGGTTGACCGCGATGCGCCATTTTCGGAACCAGTCACCGATCTCGGTGATGGCCCGTTGCATGACGAAATAGGACTGTCTGTTGATATGCCACCCAGTGGTGTAAATGGCGGTATCATCCGCATATTGGGCTAGGAATATTTTGGGCTGAGAGCGTGGGATGTCACTGGTATACAGTGCAAAGAGAATAGGTGATAGCACGGAGCCCTGAGGGACTCCGGCTCTGACTGGGTGGGGGGAGGAGAGGGTGCCTTCCACGCGATAGCGAAAGCTTCTGGCTTTAAGGAAGTCTTGTAGGATGAGCACAAGACGTTCTGGCACGCCAAATTGGTATAGCTTGTAGATCAAGCCGTTGTGCCAGACTTTGTCAAAAGCTTTCGCTACGTCGAGGAAGACTGCTAGCGTAGTCTGGGGTTTGGGGTACTTATTGAAGCCCTCAATGATGTGCTCCGTGAGGCGGTGCACCTGTTGGACGCATGAGTGTCCGGGTCTGAAGCCAAACTGCTCATCTGGGATAAGGTGGTGTTCCTTAGCATGGGACTGGAGACGGTTTGCAAGTAACCGCTCGTAAAGTTTGCCTAAGGCACTGAGGAGGCTGATGGGGCGGTAACTGGTGGGGTCAGATGAGCTTTTGCCTGGTTTGTGAATGCCAATGACATTTGCACATTTCCAGGTGTCTGGGAATAAGCAGTGGCTCATAGCAGCATTGAAGATGCTGACTAAGAGATGGATGAGAGGAGGAGAGAGGGTTTTAAGAACCCTGTTGGAGATGCCATCGGCACCGGGGGATTTGCGCGGTCGGAGGGCCTTGATCAGTCTCTCCACCTCAGCGTAAGTCGCTAAGGTGATTGGTGGGAGTTCAGAGGTGACCACAGAGCTTTTACGTTCGACTTCAGCATCCACCGAATCGAGGTGAGCTTGGTCAACGTGATCTACGTTAGGGGAACACTGAGCCTCTAGGCTATCAGCTAGGCACTCAGCTTTGTCTTCGTCAAAGAACGCTGGGACAAGTGGGACTGGTCTGTATAAGGGAGGCATGTCGTTATGGTTACTTCCTTTCAAGCCTCGCGCCAAGTCCCAGTAAGCATGGTGGCTTGGCACGAGGTTTGAAAGTTTATCGCCCCATTGTTGATCACGCAACTCAGACATGCGACTTTGAACCATGCGTTCAAAGTGGCGTTTCTTAGTTTTGTTCTCTTTACTGGGGTAAGAGTCGTAATGTCGGGTCACTGCTTTACTCTCCGTCACCAATCGTCTCACATCCGCTGGAATGACAAGGCGCCGGTCGTCCGGCACTATGACCTCCTTTGCGGATGCACCTACTACGGTGGAGAGGTGATTGGTGAACGAATCGATCGCAAGGGTTACGTCATCTTTTGTCAGGATGTCGTCAGGGATCTTGTCTAGGTCCGGTGAACTGATAGCCTTTAGGGCATCGCCTACTTGCTTCCAGTTCACTATCGTCTTAGTGGGGCGGGGGAGGTCAGTCGTTGGGTCGGGACCTAGTCGCAGTATAATGGGTCGGTGGTCAGAGTGAAGCTCGTGAACCACTTCTATGGAGCGTAACCGGAGTGTTACGCCTCTGAATAGTGCCATGTCAAGCAAGTCAGATCGGTGGTCTGCCATATAAGGGTAGTGAGTGGGCTCAGTGGGCGCAATTATGTCAAAGTTAAGTTCTGCGATTAGGTTTTCAAGTGCAATACCTCTGGGATTGTTGACGTTACAATTCCATAGGATGTGCTTACTGTTGAAGTCGCCAATCAGAATGACGGCGCTTCCTAATGAGAATAGGGCTTCTAAGTCAGCTCGGACGATCGGCTTTGCGCAAGCTTGGTAACAGGATGCTATGACTATAGGTTGATGACCAGTCATAGCTAGGAGGCAACAAGATGCTTCCATATTAACAAGAGTCGGGGTAGGTAGGGGAATGCAGTGCAGGGACCTTTTGTAATAGATAAGAGTGCCTCCCCCACGGGAGTTCACTCTATCATCACGTACCGTTCTGTAATTGGCAAACCTAGGGTTCGCCTTCCCCGGTTTTAGAAAGGTTTCCTGCACGCATATGATATCGATAAGGTGGGTACAACAAAAGTCGTGGACGAGGTCACGTTGTCTGAAGAGGCCGTCAGCGTTAAATGACGCTAACGAAACTGAGTACGGTTTCGTGCGTTCGGTTGTACTACCCATAGTGGTTGTACTGGGGAGGGGCCTGGGGAACGAAGCGCTTAAGGGCGCTAAGTAAATTCGCGTGTTCCAATGTGTATTGGATCACGTCCGCTGGGGATTGAGCGTATTGCATCTTGTGGAATAGCTCTTGTACCTCATTGATGTCAACCGACATAGCCAGATCGCTGACTAGGTTGATTGCCTCTTGAAGAGGGGCAGCCATCAATGGCATAGGTGGAGCTTGTGGCCGGGAAGCGGCGCGGGGAGGCGCGCGAATGGTGTTGGCGACGGGTGCCGGGAGCGCGGGGCGAGCCGGGGCCGGCGCGCGGGCAGGGGCCGCGGCGCGGGCGGGTGCGGGTGCGGGCGCGGGTGCGGGCGCGCGGGCCGGGGCGCGGGCGGTAGCGACGGTCTTAACCATACTGGGTGGTTTAGACCATGCGTTACGGGCTGGGAGCGGCGCGGGTATTACCTGTGAGGCAGGTACTACCGTTAGTTTGGGGCTTACCCGTTGGTAACGGTCGTAAGAGGGACGGGTTGGCCTATGCCTTGCCACCCTGTGGTTCACTCGTGGTGCTTTAGGGCAACCACGGTAATTCGCGGTATGCCCTTGAGCGCCGCATAACACACAGCTGGGTGGGTCCGGCGAATCCCGGGTGCGAGTGCACGCTGCTGTCGCGTGATCGCCTAGGCACTTAACGCACCTAGCGCGAGCGAAGCAGAATCGGGAGGCGTGCCCGTATAGTTGGCAGTTGTGGCACTGCGAGGGACTCCCATTCTTGTATGGGGCTTGGACATCGAGTCCTGAGAGGCCACAGACCTTTTTTAAATTAAAAATGGCCTTGCCTTCAGGAGTACGATCTAGTACTACGAGTACTAGATCGTAGGGACTGCGGTCCTTCCCGCTGTACATGCGGTGAACTGCATGTACGGGGAAGTCTTGTGCCTTCAGGTCGGCACATACCGAATCGGTATGTACCTCCTTGGGCACACCGCGGATGACCACTCGGAGGACTTTCTCCTCTTCGAGCGCATAAGTGTGAAAACTTATGCTCTCGTTGCGGAGGAGTTTTGTTAGCGCTCTGTGGTCGCTAATGGAGGAGACTTGGACTTTAATGCCCTGCTGCGTGGAGCGGGCATTAGTATAATGGATCCCACGATCCGAAACTAAACGGGACAGCATGTCCCATTTGGTTTTGTCCTGAATGAACAGGGGCGGAGGCGGTTTTTCGCGGCGCGCGCTCGCGTCCTGAGGGGACGCGGCAGTGGTGGCCGGAGCGGAGGGAGGAGACGCGGGGCGCGGGGCGGGGGTCGGCTTCTTGCCGGAGGCGGGGGCCTTAGCGGGTGCCTTGGCGGGAGGGGCGGAAGTTGCGCAACTAGCGGCTTTAGGAGCACGCTTGCGCTTTCTATCTACGACGGTATAGCCGTCGTTATCTGAGTCCGAGTCAGTGCGTAAGGCGCGACTCGGATCTACCTCCATCTCCGCTTCGGAGTCCGAAGTGGGCTCTACAACGGCGATGGAGGGACGGGTGCTCGCTGGCCTCCCGATCGGTGAGCGCGAGCGAGACCTCTCACGGGGAGGGGCTGCCACCGTGCGTCTGTTGTCTGGGCCCGGAGCGGGCGAAAGCGGACTGTCCTCTGAGAAGGACCGGGTCAGAGGAGGGACGTTGGCCTCCGGGTTTGAAGTCCCGGAGGGAGCGATGAGAGTGTCCGTGAAGCGGGCATTCTCTTCCTCTTCTAGGAGTTGCATATGTGCAACGTATAGATCGGGGTGGCGGAGGGCGAAGGTCTGAAGGACCTGCACCTCACCGTTAGAGGGACGGGACTGCATCCTGAGGGGAATACTCAGGACGCCCTATCCAGGGTTTGAATTCCCTCACACACCTTGTGAGCTCACTGTGTGAGAGGGAGTGTGTACCTACGGTGTGCCCTAGTTGTGTACCCTCTCCGAGCTTTTTTCTCGGCGGAGAGGGGTGCTCCTAAGCGCTACTCCGGGTTTGACTAGGGGCGACCCCAAGGCCAGAATTCCGGAGCCCAGCTTGCTTCGGCTGACCCGTGAAGCGGGAAAGGCCACGGTGCAAGGTTAAACCAAAACAACAACAGTGGCCGTTGTCACCGTAGGGTGTCACACTGCGACCGCAGCAAATGGCGGATTTGATCGTTCAGACGGGTTTGGCTGACGCTACCCCACGCCTGAACGACGTCGCTTAACAGCACAAAGTGTGTTGTTACGCGACTGTTACTATGTTGTGTCGGATAGTAAAGTGGTGAGATGCGCACCGAAAAGTGCGGTCGAAGCAAGACCACCAGCCCGATATGATGTTGTTCGTCCGAAACAAGGGACTGGGTAGGTGGTAATGCCAGACGTCTTAGAGCGCCTCTGCGCGACGGCACGGCGAGCTCGTAGCTCGCGTTGCTCGGCGTTCGGCGGCTGCTCAGCTTCTGCACACAAAACAAAAACTTCGTCAGGACTGCGTATTCCAAGGCACTGGTCTGCAACTAGCGTCGGAACGATGACCCGAGTGAGACGGCAATAGTGCGGGGACTATTGCGGTCTCACTGGGAGATACTGGCGGAGCTGTAGACAGGTGTGCACGGCGTGGCGGCACAGGTCGGAATGTGACTTATGATTGTGAAAAAAGTGAGTACTCTCTCAAGAAAATACCTGCATAAATTCTTCTATACCAGTCGAAAGACTTCAAAATGTTTTTTTTCTGGCAATTGGAGCTTTACAAAGAAACCTTGATATGAACCTTATTGACGTAGGAATTATTTGATTGAAAAAAAATGATGTTGTGGGGTTTCCTCGAAATTTAAGATCACATTACCTACCACACCCCCTTCATCACATTACCCCTTGAAATTTACGGACATTTGTCTTAACTTTCGATTATTTGCTATGGTTTCCTCAAAAAATGGTATCATATCAGTTACATAGTAGCCGCATCATGTCTTAGATATCCTTTTTTAAGGTAATGACCCTAGAAAAGGTTACCGCTATACGATAGTCTTTATAACGCGTTGACAGGTTCACAATTAGGAACATTAGAAATGTGTCCTTCCAACTATGTTCATATCTATTCGTAGGCTTCCAACCACAGGCTGCTGTGTTGGCGAAAGCAACAACGTGTACCAGAATAACAAATTGCATAATCTTTGCTCTCGCCGCAGCCCTCACTCCGCTACTAGCTGTTCGAAAATGTGGGTTTATTTCTTAAAATCTAGCTATATTTTTCCAGAATTCGATACTAAATAATTAAAATTTATTCCAACTACTAAATCAACCATAGCCATCATGCTGTAGACAACATATAAATGCCAACACTCACGTTACTAAAACTCTCAATTAGGTTTCAGTACCATTAAACAGAACAATTTAAATATCCACAGTATTTGCTTATTACTAGCGAGCGAGCCAACATCCTCATAATATAAAACTTTGTAATAATAATCCAGTACCGAATCATTTTATGGTATATCATAGTTCTGATGCTTTATATGAAATGTTATTTACCTTCCCGCATCAAATACTTATGAGCACCAGATACCGACGCCCCGTTTTTAGAAAAACATAGCATAAAAAAACGAAAAGCGACCACAAAGAAATAAGACCAACGTAGTTACTTATGCTTCACATAACTAAAGAAAAGGGATAATTTATTGAGATGATTACATGTACAAGGGCGCGTGGCAAGGGTTACAAAATAATTATGCAAATTAATTTAATACCGTAGCGAATTTTAAATGTTTACAAGGTTCAAGAGTAAGTTAATTAAAATCTCGGGAAAACGGCCTTACTCGTAATCAGTCTGGTTTGCGAAGTCAGCATAAGCAGTAAGCGACAATAATAAGATTCGGGGTGGTCATTGTTAACATTAATTTATTTATTCGAATGAAATAAAAAAAAAAATATATAAGTAATTAGTTTGCACAAAAAAATTATAAATTCTAGGAGAATTTACCGCCGTTGAATACCATGTTTATCGCGACAGCAAAAGATAAAAATTATGCCATTATTTGACCTACAAGCCAAGTCATCCATAAATATCTTCACAAAACAAACCTGAAATCGCTATATTTACCGAGTTTCAGAAGTTTTGAAGCTAAAATGAAATAGTATCGCGAAACAAATACCAAAGTTTGTTCAATATTGACTGAAACTTTCAGCTTTCTGAGTTGATTAACCATTTCGTTTGACTAATTTGGTTTATTTGGATTTAAACTTATACAAAGCTTGCTTTCGATAACATTCAAAGACTTTAAGCCTTTGAACTATCAAAAGCAAATTGGAAACTTTCAAAGGAGTATAATACAATACTTGTTAAAGGCTTGGAATACAGCTTAAGGCTTCAAAGCACATAACAGTTCCGGGAACAACGTGATCTCAAACTATTGTTTTTGATATAAATACATTCATGGTGATTATCTAAGCACCACAAACATATACACACACCTTTTTTTGAAGCGCTCGTAGCGAAGTTTGCTTAACCATTCTGAATCGATCAGCAAAGTTAAGCAACGTCCGCCGCGGTCATGAGTTGGATGGGTGACCGCTGGTGACATAACTACTGAGCGCTTCCGTGCTTCGGAGGGCACGTTAAGCCGTCGGTCCCGGTTGTTGTCTAAGGATGGCAGTCGTTACAGCATGGTGGTAGGGCACTTTGCGAATGCCCGCCTGGCTAGCTACCACCCTCAAGTTGAAAATCTGTCGCCAAGCACCTAACGGTGTGTTCCGGCAGCTGTCCTTGAGAGCCAGTATTTCTAGGTTAGCCTGAACAACATCTGCGACCACATCATCACTGCTTTCAGGTCTTTCGCTACTTATGTAGTTGTTGTGATAATGATGTCCTTGTCCACATCGAATTGCCTTACCATCCAAGTTGTTTTGCCACATCCTGGAACTCCATTTACCCATTGTATTTTCGGTACTTCCCAGTCTTTCCAGAATGCTTCGATCTCCGATCCCCCCCAATATAGATTTCACCATTTCGAGGATACGGTCATCTAACATAATTTTGGTGCACTGGGCCGTTACTACAATCGGGTTATTTTGTGGTGTCGCGTCTTTAGTTTCTCCCTTATCCAGGGACACAAATCCGCCTGTTGCATTGTATGCCGCCATATACTGACCTAACATTTTCCCCTTGATAACCTGGGATGTGTCGTTGTTGTATATAGCGGCTTCTGTCTCTTCGAGTCTCACCTTTAAAAGGTTTTCATTTTAAAGCCTGAAGGACTGCAAGATGCTTCCGAGCCCACTTGGCCTCTAAACGGAGCGTTGTCCAATATAGTTATATGTTTTATTAAATTTGTAGCGTTCCTTCGTCCCATAACAATATATTTCACTACGTAAAATGATACAACCATACGTTTACGGTGGTACACTACCGATAGCGCTACTATATACATCTCCACTAGCTGGTATGGTTGTATTCATGCACTTTTTATCATTAAATGTTTCTTGGTTGTGTCATTTTACGTAGTGAGGTATACACCTTATATACCCAATTCGTAAAATAATTATTGAGAATAATCATTAGTGTTCTACCAGATATGAGTACAAGACTTATTTCGTTACTTAGGGTATAGCGTGAATCGACTACGATTTTAGTATAGCGGAATGTCTCAAACATAGCCGTGACCAAAAAAACATGAGGAACCTACCTAAAATTTATCTAATACCTTAACAACGTGAATCAATAAAACCATATTTATATTTAGAGTCGAGAACTGACGGAGTTTAAACTCATATTTTACAAATTATTGGAGCACAAAATGTTATGCCGATATCGGAGGATGCGGGTCGATTCCCGCCTTGGGCATAGAATTTTGTGGAGTTTTTGCTTAGCACGCGATAGTGCTTGTAATCATATTTAGAAATAGAGTTTAAACTCCTTGGTGGCACTATAACCTCACTGTTTTCCCGTTATCCAGAACGTACATACCTACTGAAATACCGTACAATTCCCACGGGAAATAAAACAGAATCTTAAGCATAATAACTTATTCATCAGGCAAGTATGAATTTACTCTCTGAATAATGCTTGACTTTGTATAAAATCAGTCGAGGCCAACGTTACGCTGTTCTGTAAACAAAAATAGACGAATAAAACAAAAACGTGAACATAAGATAAAAAAGCGCTCGTAGCGAAGTTTGCTTAGCTGTTCTTAACCAATCAGCAAAATAAGCCACATCCGCCGCGGTCATGAGTTGGATGGGTGACCGCTAGTGACATTACTACCGAGCGCTTCCGTGATTTGGAGGGTACGTTAAGCCTTCGGTCCCGGTTGTTGTCTTGGGATGGCAGTCGTTATATCATCGTGGTAGGGCATTTTTCAAATGCCCGCTTGAAGCGCTACCACCCTGAAACAGAATACTTATCTGTCGCAAAATACCTATTGATGTGTTCCGTCAGCTATCCTTGACAGCCAATCATTCTAGGTTAGCCTGACTAAATAACATCTTCGATCACATCATCACTCACGTGGTCAAAGGCTAGCGTATCTATAACTATATATAATATAGCTATAAACAAATAAAAAAAAACAATAATTCTATAAAAGTACGAATGAGCTGACGTGGCTGAATAAGTAATAAGCTATCAATTGTTAATTGGTCAATGTTGACAAAGAGAATGCTCCAGATATTTGGTTACTCGAACCGGCCAGCGCGCAGCAGCGGCGTTTTGGCTCATATAACGATATATTTTTCTCAGTGTAAACTACAAAAAAACTTGTATTCATATAATATACGTTTATATTATTAATACAATACATTTCCACTGCCACCCGTTCGCTTCGGTATTATGCAACCAATTTATAAACCTAATTAACCTTGTGATGCTGCAAATTCAACCGCAGGCTGACCGCTGTAAATAGACTAATAATGGAATAGTTAAGCAGAGATAATTCGTTTTGTACAAAACTGCCATCTATACGCACGCACGTATATTAAACTAGTGGTTTCAGTCACGTGGGCCGCAGTGTATACTTACCACTAAAAAATTAAAAAAAAAAAAAATTACCCAGGTACGTGGTCGAGTACTGTATGTTTTATATATATATATATCCATAACACAAATGTGTGTCATATTTTTTGAGTGCTACATATAAATAACACAAGAACACATATAGTGTCTTCCCCTTAATAGAGAAGATAGGTGTTTAATGGACACATTCTTAACTTTACTCTATTTAGCAGTTAAAGTCAAGCTAAAATTACTCATTAATCCGTGTAGTTCGCTAGATTGTAATATAATGACGTACCTACCAATATCATCACTAGAAAAAAAAACATTTGTGTTTTAAAGAAAAACATATTTACAAAACGTACAGTACTCGACAAATAACAAACAGATAACAAATTCTTAAAAGTTTTTCGTTTTAATTTCAATGGAACGATAAAACGCTCAATGAAAATAGGTAATTTGTAGTCGGGTTCAATACTTTTTCAATTAATTTATACTTGTTTGGAAGAAAATAGAACAAGAAAAGGCAGCAATCACAAGAAGGTAAACTGTCAGATTTGGTGAGAGCGTAGTTCCCTGGGGACTCTGGGGGGTCTATACGACTTTCGCTCTCACCTTAGACAGACCTTATCCGTCACGGGATGAGTAAGAAAGGCCCGAGTTTATCCGATACAAGCAGCGCAAATCATGCAAACTAGACAAAGCAACTATTAATTAATAAACCCAATACCACCCCGGTCAGCCATCCAAGTTAAAACCG
Source organism: Plagodis dolabraria (assembly GCA_963854805.1). Lineage (NCBI taxonomy): Eukaryota > Metazoa > Arthropoda > Insecta > Lepidoptera > Geometridae > Plagodis > Plagodis dolabraria. Next base: position 15,642,702 of record OY978454.1, on the reverse strand, counting down.
CAGCGAAATTCGCTTAAAGTAGTTGTTCAGTTAATAAGGACCAGGCAAGCTCTTCACAACTTTAATTATGATCTCTTTCTAATCAGGCATTTACAGGTTTTTACTTAGGTTTTATTACCTGGCCCTTACTTGATGCCAAACGCCAACCCTCCCTGAGAATACTCTCGTAAGTAGTTTTCCCTCTACCAGTAGGAAATCAGGGCGTAAGGTGCGCCCAATGTTCAGCAACATGCCACTCACATCGACGTGAGTGGTGTCATGTTGTTCATTTGAAGTATTCTTACCCTTACCACAGCCAATACAATTATATAAAGTTGTCCTCATATGTTTAAGCCGGGGGTGTATGTAGCTTTCATTGTTCCAAATCAGGTCACAGAAAAAATTGCAGTTTAAAACTTCTTCAGCCATATTTTCAAAGAAAGAATGGTTGCGTGCACACCGTGACATGAATCGATAAAAACTACTTCCGTGTCGTGAAAATATAAAGTTGTACGGGAAATTGGAAAAGCTTCACGCCTCGCTCGTTCTATTATGACAAATTTTTGATGAGTTTGTGTACTTTGATGCAAAACATATCACAACGGTATCATACCAATATATCATCAAGCCTTTATATCCACAGGATTAATCGAAAAATATCGAAACTTCATGTTTTTACGCCTGCTAGGTTTTGGGCCCATGTGCCGGGGGGGAGTCTATTGGTGTAGATGTCCACATGACGATGATTTATTATTATAAGATTGTCACAATATTGCACTTTTTTATTTTCCTTTATTACAAAATCCACAGATCTATATTATATATATGAGGTATTGAAATTCACAGCTCAGATTTCATTTTAAGACATTTAACTTACTGGTTCGTTTGTATCTGAAATACAAATTTTGGGATGAATTTACTATCATATTTAGATTGATTTATTTGGTTATGTACGTAGGGTGCCGGCTTAGAACTGCACCCCACCATTTTTCTGTCGGAGTCGTAAGAAGAGGAGAAAACTACCAGCAGCTGGGCAGCAGCGCCTTCTGAAAAACTGTCATCTAGCACTGCGAACACCAAGACGCCTGCCAAGCGTGGAGATGGTAAACCTCCATTGGGTGAGATATTTGTTCAACGGTAGCTTTCTTCCGGCTATTGATATGATGTGAATATAACGTAGACTAATTTCGTAGGGTGGTCAATTGAGCCCAACAACCAGATCGACAGTGGACTGAATTAACTTTGGGCTAAACTGACTAAAAAACTTTAAGTTATCTTCTGAACCCCCGGCTGAGTTTTTTTTATTTTATTGTGACGGAACAAACTCTAGGCCCATCTGATGTTAAGCGGACTAACCTCTGCCTGTAACAGATGCATTTCGTCACAAGTTACGAATTGCACTGTGCCCGTCACCCTCAGACATAGTTGCCAGAACACACCGTTAGGTGTTAGGGACAGATTTTCTATTTGAGCGTGGTCGCTAGCCAGGCGGGCATTCCCAAAATGCCCTTCCACCTTGTGGTAAAGCCTGCGGCAGGATTCGAACCATGGACCTGAGTTGACCGTTGAATCAATGTTACATCGTTCTTAGGTATAAACTATATTTCTAGCAAGGATATTACATATGAGAGAAATGAATACAATATGATTATTTTTGGTGTTATTTTTATTAAAATCAATGTAGTGTGAATTTATTTTACTTTGGAATTTATTAAAAAATGAACAGTTATACGAACACAAAAAAAAATTAACTTTATATACTTATGACCTAAAAATGTTACACTTAAAAATTGTGAACTCTGTTTTCTAGCAGGAGGTTTTCTGTTTTCTGTTTTCTCAGTTTTTTTTACGTATACACTGTCTAATATCAACATCTGTGTAGATTGCGTGCTTATTCGACATTCAATAAGAAAGTCTGAAGTTTATTCTTAAATAATTCTAATAAAACAGAGGCTCTCTCTCTTAAAAACAAGAAATGTAGTGTTCTATAGTCAGGCAGCCGTATCTAAAGGATATCCGCTGACTATAAATTAACTAACACTTAGCTATGTAGTCCGTAGAGCTACGAATTTATGTGAGCTCCATTTAGAATTATTCTCTGCAGTAGCGAGAACTACTAATTAATTTTAGAGTAGGTTTGCAATCTCTTTCTATGAGAAAGTAAAATTAATACGCTTTTATGAGTATCAAATTAAAGATAGAAGAGGCTTTTCGCCTAGCTTATTTATATAATTAAATTACTTACTTATAAAAATAATGTATGTTTTCTTTTTTATGTGATTGTTTACGGAAAAAGCACGATTCCCTCTTGATGGTAAAGCGTCAACCTTTGCCTATGACAGACAAATTTCGTCACAAGTGACAAACTGTACTGCGCCCGTCACCCTGAGGCAGACAGTATCACACGTAATATTGACTTCAAAATTCAAATTATTACTAGACTAAAAGCACATGCATATGTTTTTATTCTCGTGTTAAAAGTATTACAACGAGTAAAAGTGATATGTTTTTTTTGTTGCTGATAGGCTAGCCTTTGACCACTATCTCATATGATGGTAAGTGATGATGTGGTTCAAGATGTTGTTCAGGTATGTATGAGTGTATCTACCTTATAATGGTATATTCGGATACACTTTAAGGTACGCATTTTTATTTCAAATTACTAGGCGTCGAAATTAGCTAATAACGTTAACAATTAATAAATTTACAAGCTATGGTCTAAGGTTACACATTTTATTTGTAACCTATTGACTTTGTTACAAATTGCTGGAAAACAGACTGTAGTTATGTAAAGATTTTATCTACTTGCACTTGTTATTTTATGTTCCACAAGCCACATAGAAATAAAAATCCAGAAACTGTTACTATATGGTCCAACTTCCATTTCGCGTACTGCTACTAAGCATCGGCATATCATATTATGAACCGTATAGTCCTTAGAATCCGTAGAAGCCTTTCTTCATCACGAAGTGGAGAGTATACATTATATACGAAGTACTACAAGAATTGTGTTACTTAATCAAGTGAGGGCGCTGGAGATAAGCTAATAGTTTGTAAAGTGAATAATACACAGCCAACGTAACTAACGAAGGTAATGTATTAATTTGTAATTCAATAACAGAGCCGTAAATGTGATTGATATGGGTTAAGAACTTCAGTACTAATATTAACAAGCATTATGTTAGGTATTAAGGTGGGTAGACGGTGAGTGTTTATTGCCACTTAGAAACGTTCCATGCGCTAATTATAATCAAGTTATATTCATTGTAACTCTAAAACTAATTTATTCATTGTAAGCTCTTGCCCAAGCAGTCTTTAGCGTTGTTGGTACCAATGCTAGAATTTTTGTTAACAGAGAGTCCAAGCATAGTTAGTGACAAGGTAAAAGAGATAAATGAAATAACTTAGTCAAAAGTAATATCCTTACTTTCGTCGCTGAAGGTAATAAACGCTTTGCAGTACTGCTTGACATTTTGTCCCTTAAACGTAGGGCATCTATAAAGAAATTGTCAGAGGGAAACTTTTCGCTGTAAAACACTAAGCTTTTATTTTATTCAAGCTGTACTCTCGTTGAGTTTTGCTCACAGCTTTTATTCACACTCAATAGTTGACCCACATACGAGGTTACAAATAGGTTTGCCCAAAATGGTCTTGGTCTGTTACAGTCTTGGTTTTTTAGGATTGGTCTTGTTATTGCATTGTGGTAAGACCAAGATAGTTTCATTGTGGTATGAATATAACTAAGCTTGACCCTGTAAGACTTACTTAACAAGAAGACTAAGTCTGCGGTCAGTTGCGTCTTTCAGATAAGCTAAACTACTACTTAATAAAGCATAGGCTTTATTAAGTAATTAGTTACAACACCGGTATAGACAGCAATTACAAATATACATCAATTATGCATGTTATAAGAAGGTAGCATAAAATAAACGACTTTCGAGCAAAGTTGTTGAAATACTCATTAATAAACACTGAAAATCAAAAAACTAAATAAAGCAACATACGGCACATCACAGGATTCATGTGTGGCATTCACTACTTGCATATACACAGCACAAACGAGTGCAAAAGTTAAAACCAGTGGTTTTACTTATATTTGAGGTGACAAGGTTTGACAAGGTCATTTGACTGCCCTCTTGATGCCCCATGACATTTGTTTAAACCCTCTTTCTATCTTTTACAGTTACTGAGACGATTTCCAATTTCACTAAGCAGACGCCATTTCCGTGTTTTGAAATTTTCCTGTACTTATCCACACAATACCCACTACATTTTTGCCATAGATACATCTCTCTAATATAATACGCTCAAAATTAACCTACCCTGCTTCGTTGTTCTAAGATTTAAACTTGCGTGTTTAATAATAAATAGTTACGGGTAATTCAAGATTTGCGAGATATGCTGTAAGACCGAGACTGTTTCTACTATGTATTTAGATTTTAACTAACGAGTTTAATAAATAGCAATAAGTAATTGCATTAAATATTGCTGTAAGACCGATATCAAGACCTGGTATATTTACGCAAGATGTAGAATAAAGCAGTCTTGGTCTTGAACAAGACTACCTTATTCAGGTCTTAGTGTTTCATACATAACAGGGCAACACTAGTCAAATAACAAACTAAATTAAACCTCACTGGTTAACATTACCAGTTAAAATTTCCATACATATTAAATTTTTGCGAAGTCTGCTATTGGAATACCGCAGTTGATTTGTAAACTATTTAAAAAAAATTGGACACATAACAAAAGTAAATATGAGACGAAGGTCTTTTCGCAGAAGGTGCACACGCTCAACAAATAATCTAGAAAGGGAAATGGCTTTTAAGGATAGTTGCCATAATATTAGGTACTCACACATTCTCTACTGTTATGGTGGACTATTACGCGAATACTTGCCTGACAAAGGTGAGTATTCAGAGAATACCCTGCCATTACGCAGTGGTAGCCTACGACAAACTCCAAATCATGGACCCTCGCGTGACTGTCCATACTCACTGCCATCTTTAAAGAACCTAGAAACATTCCAATTATGAGTTTTTTACTCATAAAAACTATACTATCTCGAACAGCACGTTTCGCTTGCCATTTGTTCCCACTTGGAGTGTAATGTAACTATATACTCGTTCTGGAAAGAAACCTTTTAGCTTAAAATCATTTTCTTTATACATCGTTGGCGTTGCAGTCTAAAGTTGTACAGGTTGATCACGCGAGAGGACAACGACCCCTGACCCGTGCAAACAAAACCAATCTAAGTCATTGTACAGCGTGCTCCATTTAGAAAGGCGTTTTCGATGCCTCCACCTGAATGCACCAAGCTATTTTAGGTTTGCATGTCGGCGATTGCGGTTTTTTGTTGAGATTTTGCTATTTTAGGTGCACTTTGTTTCATTCTAGTGCAATGTTATTTAGTTTTAGAATGTTACACTTTTATAGCGGCTGCAGTGTTGTGAATATTATTATATATATTATGTTATTGTGACAGAACAAGCTCGAGGCCCACCTGATATTAAGCGGACTAACCTCTGTCTATAACAAATGCATTCCATCACAAGTGACGAGTTGCACTGTTAACTAAAATCTAAGGTGGCAGACACATTTTATATTTATAGATTGACTCCATTGTTTATAAAATATACAAAATTGCTAATATACAAAATTGCTAATATACAAAATTGCTAAATATACAAAATTAATTTGTCTGTGACATGTTTCTAGTTAAATGTTCATAAGGAGGGCAAAAGAGGTCTATCCTCTCCTGGCGGAGAGTGATCACTGTCGTCTGAAAAAAAAACACGTTATAAGAAGTTTTAACTTTTCTTGAAACATGAGCACAAGTTAACACCGGTTCTAACGCGTCTTGTCCGGCTCTACTACAAATTAGGTGGTGTCGCAAAAGTATGGAAGAAGGCTTTGGTGCACCCGATATCACATACATTGCCAGAAAAAAATGTATGGCATAGCGGTATCACACCACGGTAAGGTCAGTGGTGAGTTTCTAGTCATCCAAAGTAAAGTTATACGCAAATAGACAGTCCAGAAGATCGCACTTCTTCTTGCGGTGTGGGTTTGTGTGTCTTTATCTCTGTGCAGGGACTGTAGATGTGTGACAAATTTTTACCTCTACAGCTCGACAAATATTTTCCAAAGCCATTCAATCAAATTCACACTGTGCATAGTGATTTGGAGAACACTGAAAAATGAAAATAATGTTACTCCGCTCATTTAACTCGCAGAAACGCAAAATCAAAAATATACTTGTTACTAACCAGTTTTTTTAAAATAAATATTTGAAATTATAAACAATTATTCCTCCTAGTTATTTTAGCATTGCTCTGTTATTTTTTTTATATTATAGTTGGTTAAAGCTATAATAATAAGGAAGATTTTTTTTTATATATTTACTGTGCTATTTGTATTTGAATCACGTGAATCCCACCTAACCGCCGCCACTGGTGGCAGTTTAGTGGAAGACGAAGACCAATATTTTTCTAATGGCTACAAAATTTATACTTTGTCCTAACTGGTGCCCGTGTAAGTGGTGGTCGTTGGGAGTAAACCCTCGAATCGGCCCTGTTGAAAATCCGTTCTTAGTTGACGTTTCCTCATTATGAACTACCTGTTCACCAAATTGTAACATCATAAAAAATATTGTTTCTATATTTCGTGTTCTGCCAGTGGGTTCACCTTTCGCTATCATTTAATTTTATAAGTGCTAAAATAATATGCAAAAATATTTTTATTGAATTATTTATAGTCAATTTTTTTCAAAATAAAACAAAGCAGCTAAAATATTGGAATATTTTATTACATTTGTTTTCACGCACTACAAAAGATACGTAAGAGCCTAGGAGGCTTGGATTTGCTTTTGTTTATTTCTGTTCCCTTTTTACTACCGATGAGAGTATCCCACAATTCATTCTCCAGGATAAATCTTATCTCCTAAAATACCAACCGAAGATCCTGGTATTCAGTCGGATTTACTACGCGATACAATACGAAAAACCGAACGATGCCATTCTCTGGGGTCCGCAACGTGACCCAAAATTATTGGAGAGGTTTTATTGTCCCCGCGTGCTAGAGTTATATTGTTGATTTCTGTGACACATTTTTTTTCTCATTTAGGGGATTTTGGAGTTTCGGAATATATTTGTTAGCTTTGATATTTATTTTGGTTTGGTTCAATAGTTATTTATACCGGTGGGAGTTCATGTGTACATCAAACGTAATTTGAGTTTACATAAGTTATGTTAAATCCCACGTTGTAGGTACGTAATTAAATTATCCGTGACGTGAACCCGTAAGTTCCGTAATACAATGTTAACTATGACTTACTGTGATGAAGTCTCAACAATTAATGGTAAATCCTTTGAAAAGACAGCCCGCATCATTGCTTGTTTACCATTTTCGTCCGAATTTAGCACATAGTCACTTCGACAAATCATTAAACATATATGAGATATGTTTTACTTTTAAAAATTAGGATACAACTTAACCACAAAATGGAACCGACTACAACACCCAAAAGTGTGAAATAACTTGTTGAAGTCGGTACCATGATAGTTCAAAAGTATCTACTATCACAATATTGTGCGCCTGGTACCGACTTTGACAAGTCATTTCACAATTTTGGGTGTTCAAGTCGGTTCCATTTTTTGGTTAATAATTTTTTTGACACTTTTTATGGATCTTTGCTATTTACGGGATCGATTGTCATTCATTGTCAACGACTATATCATCAAGATAGAAAATATTTTACAGTTATTGGAGTGTAAATCAAGAACGGCTTGACCGATTTTGATGAAATATAAATGAGACCAAACGGCAAGCATCAACTTTCAAACGAAAAAAAGAATTTTCAATATCGATTCATCAGTCAAAAGTTCTGAAACATAAAAAACAGACGAATTGAGAACCTTTTTTTTTTTTTAATATTATGGGTGACAAACAAGCTGACGGCCCGCCTGATGGTAAACGTAACCGCCGCCTATGGACATCTGCAACACTAGCTGCGCTGCCGATGCGTTGCCTGCCCAGAGAGGAATTTGTAGATGCCCCTTTTAAAATGGTCCATGACCTCCTCATTTTTTGGAAGTCTATTAATAAAACTAACCAACTGCGAGTATTTGGACTATTCAATGATTCCGCACTTACACCCAATTATATTTATACAGTTATATATAATTATATGTATTTATTCAAAATCAGTTTTTTTTATCAGTTTGGGAGGAGCAGTCATCGTCGTCATCATCATATGATGCCCGGAGAGTCGGATGCTGTCACAGGTGGAGAGCCACCTGTGACAGCATCCGACTACAATTTTGAAGCTTCAAATGTCAGCACACTGAGGAGATGGCAACACACGCAACGAATGGCACAAACCTTTTGGCGGCAGTGGTCGCGTGAGTACCTTAATAAGTTTTTACAACGGCCTAAGTGGTCAGCCCATATCTCTCAACCCAATATAGGTGATGTTGTCGTTGTAAAAGAGGACAATCTTCCGCCATCGCGATGGCTCTATGGCAGAATAATTGCTACTCACCCTGGCACCGACGCTATTATTAGAGTGGTGACATTGAAAACGAAGAACGGTACTCTGAAGAGACCGGTGTCTAAATTATGTTTCTTGCCTGTGACGTCGTAAAGTTCTGTTTTGTAATATTATAAATATATTATGAATTTTGTTTCGAGTCAAACAAATTAATACTTATTTTGCAAATTTACGCTTAGCACGCGATAGTGCTTGTAATCAGATTTAAAAACAATAAAAAATTAATACTTATTTGATATACAGTCCACATGTTGTAATGAAGGTTAAAATAAATGTTTCAAAATTGGTATCTAGCATATAAAATGTAAGTTTTTTTTTTTCCGGCGGTATGCCTTTATTAAACAAAATACTATGAACTATATACAACACTACAGCTACTACAATAAAAGCATTTAGACACCTATAAGTCATAGCAGACTCATAGGCAGTCCAAATGCTCCAGCCCACTCCCAGTTGGCAGCGTGCCCAGCATGCTGGCAGCATTGCCCCGTTGAATTGCAATGCTTATTCGTTGAGCCAAATATGTGCCAGCATTTTGATCACGCGTCGCATCGACCAAGCGCTCAGATAGGTTTTGGAAAATACGATGAGCTCCCGGTCCCCACGGACCCAACGTCTCTACACCAAACGGCTCAAATATGTAACCCATACCGAGGTTAGCATATTTGCGCCGCTTGAGTTGCTCCGCCGAAGTAGCCGCAGCGCCAGCCCTCACGTTGGTTTCAGAAAGATGTGACGGCGCTAAAGTGTCCACGCACGTAGCGTCCCACACTAAGGGCCGTCCTAACTTCCACGGAACCAGAGTCATGCCGTCAGGTCTTTTACCATCGTCACGCATCAGACCATTCGGTTCGAGAATAGCTGGAACATTGGCGCTGGTAAAAGCCCGGCGAATGATATCGTTAAGGCTGGCGTGGCGGGAAATTCGACCAGCACTTCGAGAGCAGGAGAGGCCATGGTGACCGAGTTGATCAACTGCAGTACCACACTGGCAGTGATGTGCAACACAACACCTTGCACCCAAGCGTAAGCTAATAGCTAGACGAAAAGCGGATGGATCTATAAGGCTACCAGTTTTGTAAGAAGGAATGGCCTGTAACCAAAGACCGGATTCCCACACAGAAACAGCGAGAATACGAGCACGATCTGCGATGCTAGAACACGTACTTAAAAGATCTTTCCGTGTTAGCTCGCATAGAGGCCGATCCCACTGTTTCTGAGATGACAACATTTTTGGGAATTCAGTATTTGGACAAGCCAGTCTCCATGTGTTTTTGGCCTCAGCCAGATATGCTACATCGAAAGAGCCTAAAGATCGTGCAAGAATTTTTTCTACTAATTTGTGTGTACTGTGTACAGAAGACAAAAAAGCTGGTAATGCCACACTAGAAATTTTGCGTATCCCTATGCCCCCCAACCTCACAGGGAGGGAAGCTTGCACCCAAGCCCTATCATCCATCTCAACATTCAAAACCGACACTAACGTATCTTTTACTAAGTTGTCTAAGCTTAACAAAAGCTCACTGTGTTGCCACAGCTGACAACATCTTAAATAGTATGTAAATTTAGGAACGAAAAGGCAAAATCTTATAATTGTAAAAGCCATATGGGCGTTAATTTTGGATAATCTGCTAGAAGCATTTCTAAACTTTTGAATTTGTTCTTCGACAAATGGTGATAAAGATTCGTTAAGAATCGGTGAACCCAAAAGACGAAGCGAACTCTTTTCTACTAATTTTATATTAGGCGCAAGTAAGTTGAATTTTTCAATAATCGAAACTTTATCCGGACAAGTATCACAAACAAAAAGTTCACATTTAGAAAAATTTAGTTCAAGGCCAATAACACGAAAATCGTCTATAAGTACTCGCAAGTCATCCAAAACCGTGTTCGCATCGCCTCCTAAGGTTCCGTCATCCAAATACCAAACGTTAAGTTTTGATTGGAGACGTTGAATTATTGAGTGGATCGCAAGGCTAAAAATGGCTGGTCCCAGAGGATCACCCTGTTGACATCCTACGGAAGATAAAATAACGTTATTTTGGTATGTTAATTTTGACGGTTTGCCGTAGCATTGCCAAAGAAAAGGGTATAATTCCGGAATTTTATCTTTCACTTCAGTCAAAAGAGTGCCTCTATCTAAAGAGTTGAATGCATTTTTAACATCCACCTTCAAAAGCACATCTCCACAATTTTGATCAAGAAATGTGCGAAGTGAATGTACAGCAGCCTCACAGCCACCCTGTGAACCAAAACCGAGTTGCAGTGGTTGAAAAAGATTACTTAAAAAAGCAACCTTTTTCCTACAACCGCATTTGGCTGTGAGGCGACGATAAGTGGTGCCTACTGCTATAGGCCTAATACCACCATCTTTTTTATTTAGGGCACATATGTATTTTATTTTATTATATATATTTATATAATTTATATATATATATTTATACATATATATTTTATTTATTTTCACATTTTTATAATGTAAGTGTTTGATAATATAGAAACTTTATTATGTTTTGTAAAGAGTCTTGTCACCTTAGTCATGGTGGGCATTCGATTAGAGAAGGACTAAGTTCATATAGTCCTTGGTGGGCGATATGTTGGAGTAAAATTATTGATCTATGATCTATGTATTTAGTTACACGTTAAAAATGTAGATGGCGCTCTCAAACGTGCGGTCGCCGGCTGAATCGCGGTGACGAGATTCTCACAGTACATTGTGAATTATTTTGCAAGTAATTTTAATACATGCCGAGATACGTTGGGAAATCGACTTTGTTGTTTCATTGTTAGAGCCTTACTTAGTCGGAAGTAAGGTTCTCAGAGGCAATACTCGTTCCGAGCGCTTTGAATGTGCGAGGTTCGATCAATTTTATTTTTAATTATTTACCTGTATATTAAGTTGAATGCAATTAATAATAATGGACTATGGTATAAAAATTATTAATTTTAGGATTTTGTCATATTCGAATAATTAATAATTAATTTTGAGACTTAAGATACCAAATTTTATGATTTTGTTTTTAATATTCAATTATTTGCACGCCTGTAAAGGCGGAATAAGAAACTTATAATTCTGTATATAATATAAAGATCTGCACGTGTAACCTTATATCAGCAAAAAATTATATTCCATTCTATTCTAACAGTCAAATGTCTAACACGGATAAGCATTGTGTCATAAATAAATGTAGGCCATTAATCGAGACTATAATAACGGAATATTGAAGGCAGCAATAACAGTATATTGTGGAAACGTTAATAGCATATTAAAGTGCTTGTAGAGGTTCATATGTACCGGCCATAATCATCTTAATGAAACCCCTGAAGGTCTCAACCCTAGTTAGGCGATGGTATTAGTAGATTAACTTACCGATACGTCCGCAGATTAACAGTTACTCTGGGTGGCATTTAATGGCATCCTTAATAATGTTCTCTATATCAAAAGGATCAATAACACAGCTGATTGAAATTTAAGAGGAATATATAGCGCGTACTTCTCCATACAAAAAGAAAAAGTTGATTTCTACCTCTTAATATTGCCCGTTTTCGGTGATTTTTGTGTTCATGTATTGAACATATCATTGATTATGCTTGTACGTTTTATTTATTCCATTTTTCTAAAGAACTTTACAGTTTTAAAGAAAGCAGACTATGCTTCTAACTTTAAAGTTATTTATAAAACTGGAATAAATAAAACGTTATCCTCTTTAAAACGTTATCAACTTTATCTAAATTCTAGGTTAAGCCTGTTAACACCTTCGACCACATCATTACTTACCATCAGGTGAGATTGTAGTCAAAGGCTTACCTATATAATTATTATTATATAGGTAAGCTGATAAGCTGATTATTAAGTATTTTTTTATAAGCAATAAAAAAAATAAGTGGTTGTGATCGTCAATTATTTTACACTTGCTCTTTCTTTCTACAATTAACTCATAAATAGGTATATATATGACAAGGAAAGGTAAAAGTTTTTTTTTGCCATATAGGTTAGCCTTCGACTACTATCACAGCTGATGGTAAGTGATGATGTGGTCGAAGATGTTATTCAGGATAGCCGAGAATTACTGGCTCTCAAGGACAGCTATCGAAACTCACTGTTAGATGCATGGCAACAGATTTTCTACTTGAGGGTTGTATCAAGCCAGGCGGGCATTTGCAAAATTCTCTACCACCATGCAGTAGTTTGATTATCGTGGTAGCCGGATAGTTGGAGCAAGTTTTGAGTCACATGATTTATGGTGTTGTTGGTTAAAATCCCACTTAAGCTACTATCATTATTTGTCTGTCTCTCTGACCGTCTTACTCATAAATAGCGAATCTGAAATTTTGATATGCTTCCATTGTTGACCTAAAACCATTTTTTTTACAAGTAAAACCCCACACTTCGAATGTTGGTAGAATTATTTTATGGACCTTAGCATATGTGGTATTATCGTCTGGAGCTATCTGAATGGAGACAATTAAAATAAGTACTCTATCAGCCGGATTATCCACTGCTGCAGCCTCCCCCATTAAGGGGGATTTGCCATAATTCCCACGCTTGGCAGGTGTTTTAGGGATCGCAGTTTAAAATATCAGTTCCTCAGAAAGCGCTGCACCCTACCTTCCGGTATTTTATCTTTAATCGCCTCTTAAGACACCCACAGGTAGCAATGTAGGGATGACATTTGAGCAACCCACGGGCAATTAAAATATAGAAGATATAAATTCTTAACAATGAAAATATATATAAACTTAAGACAATTCTTGTAACGAGGTCAATTCCATCTAAACAAAGTATAAAGGTAATTAATTTTGTATAAAACATATCTTCCTAAAGAACGTGTTTCATTCACAAACATTTATTTATTATACATATATTTTCATTAAAATGCTTCCGGTTTATCTACGTGACGTAAAGTTGGCTTTAACAGGAAAATTAGGCGGAATTGTCAGTAGATATATTTTTATATTTATTAAGTGTTTTTCTAAATATTTGTTATTACTAAAACTACTTCAAGTCATTAATTATATCTAGTCATGTTCGGCTAGTACTTAAGCGCAAGGGAATATATTGTATGTAATAATGTAACAGTAAAGTATAATATTTTATTAATATTGTAACTCATCGTATTTCTATCTTCTAATCTCCTAGTTCGTATTGGATTGAAGAAAGTTTTAATCAACTGGATTTAAGTTTGTAACCTTTTATAACAAACTTAAATTTTCATCCAGCTAGTCTGATTAAAGTTTTGAAACTCTGAATGGAATTTAGGACTAGAAAAGATTTCTGCGACTATATGGTTGTATTCGTAAATAAAATGAAATAAATTTTGTATTTCTACGTTCGATTATATTTTGTTGTTGAACATTTTTAATACCTGTAAGCTTCAATTGTAATATTTATTTGTTATTGATAGATTTGATTTAATTTAGATGCGGTCATAGGCGGTAAACAGACTTTACTAGGTAACCTTAGGCCGGAAATTCTTCTCAAGAACAGCTGCGGTAATACTCTAATAAGTGTTAAACAGATCTTCTACTAACCAGGCGGGCATTTACAAAATGCGCCACTCCATGCAATAACGACTGGAAACCTAAGACAACAACCGGGACCAAAGGCTTTCCATGCCCCCGAACCACGGAAGCGCTCAGTACATTACACTTATGGTCATCCATCCAAGTAATGACATGATGATCAAAGTACTGATGCGGAGAACATCGCTTAATACAGTTGATCAGTTAAGGACATATACACGCCAGCCTAAGCGTGAACTTTCATTTAAACTCAACTTGTTATTAAAAAAAACTCGCATGTAAATATAGTGTATTATTAGACCTATCGTTTCTGGCTTAAATCCTTTTTCTTTTGGACTAATAATTTTTTTTTTATTATATAGCGTTTAGTATACTTAAAGCATTCGTTTTTAGGATTTTGAGCCAGTTATTCGTAGCTCCATATTTATTTAAAAAGTACACATGTATAAATAACTTCCCATTATAGAAAGTTCATTCTATTCCCCATGTTTGTGGTGCAATAGAAATATTAAAAACATTCTTATTTTTCTTGAAAGAGATGCTTAAAGTTGGGTCTTTTTTTTATCTAAAATTACGATTTTTTGAGCTAGTGTAATTTCAAAACAGTATAATTTAATGAAAATCAGATGCACCACAAACCTAGATATTAGGGTAGTGATTACGTAGGTAAAAAAATATTGAGTTTTATTCGCTATTATTAAAATGAGATTGGAGCTACGTTTTGTATGGGGGGGTCTGTCTAAAATAACCCTTAAGTACAACTAGGCTCGTCTGCGAGGATTTCAATGTGTATTTCTTATATTACAAGAAATATATATTATGTAAATGAAATTTTCTTATTTACGTGTGTATGTTTATTCTCAGCGTGTAGCTTTAATTTAACGATGATAATAAGTTAATTAGTTTATGCTCCTTGTTGGCGCGTCAATCTGTATTTGTAGACCTATTCTACAAATCTACGCAAAAGCTACGTCGTAGGTTTATTGCCACGAGAAACTACAGAATTATTAGAGGGTGAGACCGGGTATCTGTTACCACTTAGCTCCGTATCAGCTGAACGCATTTGGATGTAATTTGCACATATGACTTTTTTTCTTGGAATATAACAGAGGATACTAAACTTTTAACATGACATAGGTTTAGGTTTAAAGAAGTTTATTCTCAAATAAGACATAAAGTCACTTACACAAGAACATGATTAGACTTAAAATATTCAATAGACGTTCGTCGTCACAATTAACAGTACCGAATAAAACATAATGAAATAGTTATACACAATAAACACAAATCATTTTAGTCAACCATATTGTGTATGTTGATAAACCTAGTTCAAGAAGGATCGCGATAAAAGTAGCATTGCAGTAAGGAAAGCTATATCACTCAAATGTTCGCTCAAAAGTTTTGGTACAAGCAAGCAGAGATGTACTCGTTAAATAAAATACTAACATCAAATTATCTGAACCAAAAACAGACAGCAAAACTTATTATAACAGTGCAGGAGTACAAGTTCCAAAAATCAGTTTAGCAGTATGAAGTCTGAAACTGTGCCCAGCGAATGACTGTTTATCTGCCATCTATTAATATGAAGTAAACAGGACGCGTATAGCAAATCGTGACGCTGGTCTGAAATCACAGTTACAGTCACCCAAGGAAAGACATGATGATCAATGTAGTGAAGCGATTGCATACCCCTCAGTGGGCATACGCAAAAGCAACGTCGGCAAACCTTTGGAGAAAATCAGGGTAGTTTTTTAAGTAAACATCAATGTTTCGTACCTTACTGCAGATATACTACATAATATCAGCTTTCAGTTATTTATGTATGAAGTTTATTACCATCGGGACTCATATTTTAGAAATGTATACGCTCAGGTGGTTAAAACCCGAGACCATTACTTAGCATGAATAATGTAAGAGTAGTAGATATCGTTATCAACTACGTTTCAGTTTATTCTTCAAAACGTAGCGTTTTGAAGTCATAATCATTAACTTGCATGTCATGACTCATGAGTCTGAACATCAAGGCTTAATATGTCTTCAAATTTATGTACGTGTCAAGTAATATAACAAATCGGCCAAGTGCGAGTCGGACTCACGCACGAAGGGTTCCGTACCATTATGCAACATTAGTCTTCATATTTTAACATTTTTTGTTTTACGTGCGTATATCGGTTATCGCGCAAAACCATTAACCTCTTCTTGCGCAGTTGGATAAAAACTATCCAATGTTTTTTCCCGGGTCTCAAACTATTTCCATACCAAATTTCATTCAAATCGGTCCAGTAGTTTTGGCGTGAAAGCGTAACAGACAGACAGACAGACAGACAGTTAGTTAGAGTTACTTTCGCATTTATAATATTAGTACTGAAGTACTGATGTCGCAACTTAATTAGAGCTCTGAAATCTTTTTATGAAAACTATGGTAAGTCAGAAAAACCTTCTTTATGAGGAAAAAGACGGAATGACATATTTGTGAATAATTGAGTAAAATTTAACACTTGAAAAATAAATATCCGGAACACGAAAAATTGAGAGTATCAAAGAGAAATTTGAAGGGTGATGTAAATAAAAATAAAATCGAGAGGGGATATATACTGTATCGGCCGGATTGTCCATTGCTGAACTCTTCGCGCCACACCGCCACAGGGATTGCATTACCTGTGGTCGCCTCTTACGATACCCATGAGCAGAGAAGGGGAGGGGGGAATAACATCTAGGTGTCTCACGGATTGTGAAGATATACTTGTAGTTAACTTCATCGAGGAAAGTTTGCAGGGAAGCTGAGGAATATAGGTAGATGAGTAAAAAGGGATTAATAAATACGGCATAAATAAAGTAGTTGCAGGAGAAAACCTATTTTTCGCTTATGTAGATTTAAACTCACGACGTGGATAGACTCACAGGTAACTCGAAAAATTTTACTATTTTTCGATTGTAAATTGCGTATAAATCTATTGTTAACCCTTCAATGTCACCTCTTCTCAAATCATACATTATTACTACAATCAATAAAGCAGTAACTCCTCTCTTTCATGTTTTCGCTCAACAGGAAAACCGGAGATTTCGGTTTTTCGATACTTAGGCGGGTTTTATGTCATAAATAATTCATGACCTCGTTTGAGTACCATTCGTTGCTTTGGTGCAGTACATAAGTTACAATGAATTCAGTTTTTGATCAAGGACTCTTTACATTTGTATGATGTACATTCTGTAAAGTGGATAGTGAAGTAAAAAGCACAATAAGTATTAAAAGTGTAAATCAAATACCCTTGGCAACAAATTCGATGCAGTTCTGTGCAGATTGCTTGTCATTTAAGGGTAGTTTATTTCTCGAGCAGTAGCTAAACATCAGGTAGATTTCTTCAACTCGTTGACCTGAGCATTAAGTAGGTACCTAAATAAAAAAATAAAATATATTTTTTCGAAATTACACAGTAAATTTTATTTTTATGTATGTTTATACGTTGCCCTGAAAACTATGGTAAAAACAACTTTGAGTCCGTACTAGCCTTAATGTTTTCAATACTTAGAACACTGCTATTCTTCTCAAGAGAAAGAAAGTTTGAGAGAAGTATGGCCACTAACCCACTACGAGGCCCGGACAGCCCTACTAGCCGAAACTTTTAGACCACCCGATGGCCTCAAGCACAGTCAAACGAACATAAATCTAGGGAAACAACTTAGACCCATTTCGTCATATCGCTAGTGGCATTTATAGCTCTGCGTTTAGGTTCCAGGGACACAATTGGTGCCTCATTTTTGATAAGTGTTTAAACCTTAAACAGCAATCTATCCATAAACTATATGCTAGGCCACCAGATTGGTGGTCTCTTTTTGGTCGTCTGAAATAAATAGTTAAACGAAACATAAGCGTGTACATCTCGGAGTAACGAGCGCAGTGCAGTGCAGAACGAGGACGGTGACACTGCAACTGTAATAGACAAACGTGATGCTTATCATCAAGCAGGCAACTTTTTCATCTCTTCACATTGTGACACAAAAAAAGGAATTGATAATGCTTCATATTTATTTATTTTTATTTAATCCTTATTAGCTGCACCCCGCGGTTGCACCCACGTAGACATTAATAAAAAGTGATGATAACGAAAGTATCTTAAGTGTAAATTCAGAACCTAAGCCACCTATGTCTCAAGTTTCATTGAAATCGGTTGAGCCATTTCGGCGAGAAGGAGAAACAAACATACACAAACACTCCCTAATATTATTACGCATGTATACTAGCGGTCCGCCCCGGCTTTGCACGGGTGCAATGCTGACACTAAATATCTTCAAAAATATTCATTGGCATGTTGTAAGTGGCCATATTGATCTATAATAAATGCAAAGTGTATTCATAATACTTAATCGGATAAGGATTAATGGTGTATTGCCTAAAATCGCTTCGTAAATAAGCCGTTATCGCGTAAAGAGTAAAGGATAAAAAATGAGTATTGTGTGTTATTTCTAAGAGATAGATATATACTAATGCAGATTTTTGTAGCTCTTTTCAAGGTGTACAATACTGTATCACATTATATTGATCTATCTAGTAGGGTTCAGCCGGTTTTTGCAATGTAAGCGGAAAAAATGTGTTTATTTACGATATTACATTAGAAACCTCAATAATTTTCATTGTTTCTCTATTTTATTATGCATGTATTGTAACCAGAGATATCTAAATAAATAATTTAGATTTCTGTGATTCTAACCATTCCTCTTGAGTCACTATCTATTAAAAGAAACCGTATCAAAATCTGTTGTGTAGTTTTAAAGATCATAGCATCAAGCATAGGGACAGACAGACAGCGGGAAGTGACTTTGTTTTATACTATGTAGTGAAGTATGATGTATACCTATATACAGAGATTGATCACTGCATCCTACTGAAGTTCAGGCTTCTCTTATCGACTCAGGTCGACGTCGTGTCGAATGTGAAGTGATTTATGGAACACTCGACACATTGCATGTTTCCGGAATAACCTACGGCGCTACCGCGAATGTTTACAAAGCAATGGGTGTAAAAACATTTCAGAGGGTTATATTTCTGTTTTCCTGCTATAAAGAGGATTCAAGTAGTTGACATAATATTCTAACAGAATCTTTATAAATTACTACGTATATTAATTTAGTACGTAGTAAAAGATTTTTCACCTGGAATGAATAAAATGATGGAGTCAATAAAATTCTATATGCACATATTACTTATTAACTGAATGTGATGAATAGTAAAACATAGAAATATCTCCTTTTCTCGACGACCGGGCATAACTTTTATATGATAATATATAAAGTCGACAATCCTTATATAAAATAATATTCTTTTTCAGGATTTAAATTAATGTATTGATGATGTGTTGTGTTCACGGGCATAATTCTTAACAAAATACAACACTACAGGTTTTCCAAGGAAAGTGTGGAGACAATGTAAAGGCCACTGCAGACCCACAGGCAGTCCAAATGCTCCAGCCCACTACCAGTTGGCAGCGTGCTCCACATGCTGGCAGCATTGCGCCGTTGCATTTTAATGCTTATTCGTTGAACAGCACTACCGTGCAAAGGCAAAACACTGTAAGTCAAGTTACAGTGTTTTGGTTTAACAGGGCCCAATCGTATTTTTTTAATGTGTTCTATGCTTCTGTAAAGAAAAAAATCTACTAACACTTACCGATACTGATATAATACAACTTAATAAACACTGTATTCTACAAAGCTTTACGGTTTGAAACTCCAAAACACGGCAATCAAACATACCGTGTTTTACCAAATCAAACGATGCGCGCAAAAATTATACAGTGTTAAGTAAACCAACGTTTCTAGACACGCGCTCTGCGGTCACCACAAGGTAGCCCGCGTTTGGCTGGAGATCAGTTATTAATGGTTAGTAAGGAAATCGCGTGATTGGGGGAATGCGCGGGCGCGCGGGTCGGTGTTCGGAAATAAGAGATATAACGCGCAGCACTTATGGAGTTCATATCACTTGGGGCTAATTAAATAGTTGCATTGTTTTATATGTCAAAGATTCATATATAACTATTCAATATACAAAATCTTAGTCACTGAATTCCGAATAGGTGAAGTCTCAATGTTTGTCAAGAATGATTATAATAGAGAATATGAAAAAGTTAACAATCTAAAAAAAAATTTTTTTTTGATGGATAAAATTCTGGTCAAGTTGATATTTAACTACCATTCCAAGAGAAACCGGATTAAAAGGAATAAGTGAGCTAAACAAAAGGAACTTTTATTGCTTTGTAAATCTATTCCACAACTTAAGAAACTTAAGTTCAGTAAGAGATCAAACGCAAAGTTATTAATAAAAAAATCATGATGTTTTGATTTTTATTTTCATTACCACCAATTTATTTTTAAACAGTAATAGAAAATTTAATTGATTAATCACACTTATATTACGGATCCAAAGATATATGTGTATGTTTGTCCAGCCGAAATTGCTAAAAGTATTTAAACTTGGAATGGACACAGCTTAAATTATGGAGAAAGGCATTGCTCATTTTCGTCATCATTACCACCATTTTTCATCACAACGCTGGTAATAACATAGAGTGCTCACTGTAAGTATTATGAATTGATGATATTATACAGTAAATCACTCAATGATTAGTACAGTATTACCACATACAGTGTTTTGCCACAACAATTGCTACATAACCGAAGAACTTTGACATGGCAAAACACTTTTCTGCTTATATTTTACTTACTATTGAAAATACTACAGAAAAAACCATATGGCTAGATAGATATTTAAAATACTTTGAATTCTGTACCAAAAAAAAATCTCTAAAGTTATCACGAAAAAGAGTAATCAAATAAAATCAAAAAAAGTTTTAATGATCCTTTTCTCAAAATGCATTATTTGGACTTACAGTGTATTGCCTTTGCACGGTCGAGCATTAGTGCCAGCATTTTGATCACCCGTCGCATATATCAAGCGCTCTAATAAGTTTTGGAAAATAAGATGAGCTCCCGGCCCTCATGGAACCAATATCTCTCACCAAATGGTTCAAAAATTTAACCAGTACCGAGGTTAGCATATTTGCAATACGTGTTGTGACTTATACATAAAAATATACGTTAATAGAGTTGTGTCATTTGGTTCATGATAATTTTTGATCGGCTGGATTGTCCTCTGCTGAATACAGCCGCTCTCATTAAGGAAGTTGGTTGCCATGATACAGTACAGTTCAGGTGTATGAGTCTAAATTAAATTATAAACCGAACGGCTTTCACACACTGAACAGTCTGAATTCGGGATCATGCTAATTCAAAATACTCTGAGCTCACATTTTCTTGGTCCGTCTTTCATAAGTTATTTCTAAATGTTAAGGGTTATAAGTCAGTTTAGATTTTATACCCTTTTCTTTAGAACATAATTAATGCTTACAAGGTCGATTTTCACCTACCCACAACTGTCACCGACATCGACTAGACTTGCAGTTAACATGTCATCGAGGTATGAACAAATTAGCAATAATTTTATCAGTTCTTAATACTACTTAAGGGGACGATTCATATCAATAAGAAACTTGTAACGGAAAAAAAACAAAACATGAATTAAATAAAGTTCAATCTCAATGCGCACTGCACGTGGCGGCTATGACCTTTTGTTTGTCCAAAATGCGCCAATATTTGAGAAAATAATACTTTTCACATGGATGGCATTGTCCTATTTGAAGCTTTACAACATGGATTTGTTAAGGATATATTTCACCGAAGGTTAGATGTGGAAAGTCATTGATGAGTTAAAATAATTTGATCTTATTTTTACTTTTCAAAAAAATCTGTAAATCTACTGTAATTTTGAAGCAAAAACAATTATTTGCGGTCGGGTGTAAAAGTTTAGTACCAAGTGAGTATGTTTTTATTATTTAGTAAAATTGCACTACCGCAAATTTTGATATACGAGTACAGTGTGGGTTTAATTTATTTCCGAATTAGTGGGGATTGTAGAGTAAAGCTAAAGTGAATTATAATAAATAAAAAATCCAGTAGATTACTAATATTTTACAAAGTATGGCACTGTTTGCGCTCAAACAAACGGGAAATGACCGAAGATCGCGGGCCACGTATACAGAAAGGAGGAAATGCCAAAAAAGTTTTGATGTGAAATTATTATATCCCAAAATGTCAAAATTTTCAATTGTAATATATATACCCATTGACGAAAACCAGCGCAGAATAACACCAAAAATCGAAACTCTACGGTAATTTTAAAGCAAAAAGAGTTATTAGCCGTCGGTTACAATTTTGGTAATCAACGAGTGTATATTTTTATTGCTTATTAGTAGTGAGCTACTACCAGAGACGCAACTTTTTTATATTAAATGCATGTATGTTTTGAAGTTATGAAAAACTCTTCAGTACATAATAATATGTTGCCAAAACGTTCTAACTTAATACATATTTTCTGATGATGATCCTCTGAAGAAGAATTCTCCTTCAAACTACCAAATACAAAAAATCAGCCCCTTAACTGATGCAGATTAAATTTTGGGACCGACTTGGAGTTAAATTTTTTCTGTATGTCTTTATACGACAAACTATATACAACAATGAAATACTATAGAGGAAAGTCACCAAATATGGGATACCATTTTGTTTTAGGGATATAAAAAAATAATTTCATAAAAATTAAATCATATTAATGTTATTACCAATCAGTCATATATTTCTTTGTAGTAATTAACAGTTTTTAATCAAATATATGAGTAATCAATTTAAAATCTAACCCAAAAACAAAAATTACAAATGAGTAACCAAATATGGAATAGGTACCCATATATGGAATATCAACAATCATTAACGAAAATAGACGGAAATATCTATGAGATCAAATAAATGCAAATAAAATTTTATGATAAATGAAAGAAGTGACTTAATTCACTTGCAAAAGTCACAGATCCAAGTCTCAAACTCCGGACTAGCACAATCATAATGTGCCCAGAGCCCACACATTAAGCATTTTATCCAGCTTTCTCCACGTTCATCCATAGAAAAAAGTCTTTCATTTCTTGGTTGATTGTGAAGTCGACATTCTAAAAACAAACAGCATACGATTATTTGATGAAATAGTTGCTAGTATCTATCGGGTGATATATAAAGACCTAACTATGGAATATTCCATAATTAGACAGCGTCGATTATCCATATTTGGATTTTTATACTAGTTCAAACTCGTCGGAATATTTTTAAGTCACAATATTTAAATCACAAAATGTTAAAAATAAACATGATATCGATATTCTAAATGGTATAATACTGATATATACATACCTAATAACAGATAATACTCATTTATTACTTACCTTTAAAAATTTCTGCGGGACAACAAAACAAAACACGTCTGCCATACGTGCAGCGTTCGCGCAATAGACCGAATAAAACAGAAGATATTTGTGTTTTGCGTTTCATACTTATATTTTTAGAGAAATTAAGATATTCCATATTTGGTGACTTTCCTATAATGAAAACATTTTGACAACATTACTTTATATTCACAAAAAATAACATGTTTTTTTGGGAAGACGTAGTTTTTAAGTATGGTGAAAAGCTTTATTTTAATTGTTGTTTTTAAAAAGAAAAAAACCTTGTGTTCGTGCAAAGCTCATTAATCAATAATTCTGAGTTGCACAAACCATGCGCAGAGATGGCGCTAGCAGTTTCCAAATTGCAGAATTATCTAGGATGTAATTGGCTGCTTGAGTGGATCGCTCAACGTCATCGTGTATCTGCTGTCAAACTGACTTGATATATATTTTTTTTCTTCACGTGTTCACTTTGTCTGTTCGGACAATACCTTGTTATATTCTGTGATGTATAATTGTGATGAAAGGATCTACATATTTTTCACCGAAATGTGGAGTGATTGACAGTGCGGGGAAGTTTCACCCGAATTATTGTGGACCTATAGGTATATACTTTTTCGTCCCGCTTGAGACCTTACCGGCCGGCAGGCAAAAAAACTACATCTCATCGCCGCATGACACAGCCCTTGAAGGAACCGAGAAAATTAAGTGATGAAGAGGTGAGTGAGCTAATTTTGATCTGCACTGTGGATGTAACCCGTGTTTTATTTCTTATTCTTTATTCGTTTATTCCATAAATGGACACAAACAGATAGCAAGCTATTAATAGGCCTTTTAATCATACCTTTCCGTACACAAGAACAAGGTTCTGGCTATTTACACGCCAAACCAAAGTATTTGACTCGATTTGATCGCGATAAAAACGTTTACGTATTTTACCTCAGCGTTTCGCGATTAGGTCCCGTTAAAAATATTTGACTATGCGGTCAAGTGCGAAAGTCTTAAAGTTACTTTTGGAACACGGTTCATGAGGTATTACAGCTTAAAAGAATCGTATATAACGCAGTGTCATTTAAAATTGGATGATGAGCACTTCGGAAGGATTATAAATTGGTTAATGTTATAAGACCATATTGCCGTTAACGTTGAGACAGTTATGTATTACAAAATTACAATTTACGAGTGAAAAAATTATAGTCATGTGCGGGATTCGAAGCCGCGTCCATCTACCACTTTAGCCGGGGTATGCTCTAACGAATTGAGCTAACATGACACAGTGACTTATAACTTTAATTCTTGCTCTCGTTATGCAACCATCGTATCGGGATGGAGCTAGGTACACCTATAGTTCAACTTGCGTTGTATTACAAACAAGACCGGTTACAGTTATGTATTCTCCACTGATAATGTTTATTTATTGAAGCAACATAAAAAAAAAAGTCTAAAATATCCCACGAGACTGGAGAAAACCTATGAATACAGTATTAGCTCCGAGAAAAAAGGAAGTCTACTGAAAAATGAAATTTCTTATACATTGCCCAATATTAATAATTTATGAGAAAGCCACAAAATACCTTCAATGTTTATTATGTTTGAGTATTTTAGGGTATTCTCTGTTGTGTTTTGCTTTGTTTTTTTTATTACAAAGTACCGAAACCAGGAAATGGTTAATTGGATGTTAGGCTAATTACACTTAAATGTACTATATGGCTCGAAGTCAAAGTGAAAATCATATATTCAATACGGGCGTCTACGACGCTCTTATGAAGGTCACTTATAAATTTTAATATTAAAACATTCAAATTTCTTTCCACTGGGAGAACGTAGACAAGGCAGTGGAGTGATGCCCCAATACACACTTCTTTCTTTGTAGGATTCCTACCACTCAGTGAAACAATTAATCGATGTATTGAGGTCGCGGTACATAACCACTTTGTTCAGCTTCTGAAATCAAAACTAAATATTTTTTGAAAAGAATTATATAAAAATTATAGGTAAACAATAAAAATTAATTTTATCTGCATATTGTCAAATGCTAAAGCTCCTTTATTCGCCGACCCAATTTTGGGTTTAAACCAAATATGGATGGTCGTTCACCGTCTGGCTATAATTAACGAAATCGATAGCGCTCAGTTGCCAATGCGGTGAGGGCGTTAATTCAGATGCACCAAATTATTTGGTCTGCAATTCTGGCACTGAAGTCAATTTCGAGATATCAATCTCGGAAATATACATACACATTAATTTATGTATACATAAAGATAAAAAAAAATTGGAATGAAATAATTGAATAAGGGATACCTAACATCATTTGAGACGTTTACGAGTTAGTAAAACTAGTTTCCGGATAAAGGCTAGTTTGTATGATTTTTATATTGTTATGTTTGTAATAACGCCTGCTCTGCGGATTAATGCTCTCGTAAATTTGTAATTTGTGATCTAGTTTGTATGACTTCATGAATTAGGTCACGCTCAAGCTGAGCGGCTCATCAGACAGGCGTGTATAAATTATGTGTTGTAGGGAATATAACCCGTGGTATCTGCTATCCGCTTAGAAATAAGGAGGCAAAGGTTACTTTGACTACTTTTACAATAAATAAAAACGGCTAAGCTCTCATTCCGAGATTTGGAGCCCCTATGTGTTAGTTATTTGTGTTACTATGGGGAAAAGTAATATTTTATTCCTCGAGTGCGTTATTTTCCATTTAAGCTGATGCTTCTAAAGTAGAATACTCAGCGTAGTGAATACAGTGTACACCGCCCGAGAAACAGAATATTGTATTTCCGAGTTACAGACTATTTTTCATCACCACTGATGAGAAAAAGAAATTACTCGTATATGTAAATCAATAACAATAATCGTATACATATTTCATCATCATAGACCTATATTATCATTATTCATTAAAATATTTAAAGGAGCAATCAGAAGCACAAACACGGAATTATCAGAAGTGAGAAACTCAAACTCCCATATGAACCAAATTTGAATTTTGCACCCGATTTACGCAAACACCAATTAATCTTTTTCGAACAGGTGTGATGAAATATCTATTTGCGTTACCAGGGTACAACATATTACTTTCTTCCTCGGGGGGGTTAAATTCAGAGTGAACTGAAAGATTCTAAGGTAGAGTTATAAGCGTAATGGGGAATAGTCATCAGAGAATCAAATATTTTAGCCCCAAGTACTATCACTCATTATTTTTCTTCACTGCTTATGAGATAAAGAAAAAGTACCTAGATTTTTCTAGTATGTATAGACAATATTATTAATAGATAAATCAGAAGCAAAAAAATGGACCAATAAGAACAGGAAACTCAAACCATAGGAATAACTGTAAATTTTGTTCCTGCTGTCCTCTAAAGCTCATTGTAGTTTTTCCAACAATCTCATGAAAAATAAATTATTTTTTATTTCTATTACATAATTCTTTAAGTCAACGTTCAACATATTATATCAAAACTTAAGGTTCACTGTTTACGAGCAAGATCCATGACATACTCGGACAGACAGACAGACAGCAGAGTGGCATTTATAGGGCTCCGTTTTGTAATTTGCGGTATAATCTGTGGTTTCTTCACGGAATCACGGAACCCAAAAAACTGCGCTGTTGGACGAAAACTTACTTTGCGACCACTAAAATTGAATTTTGGCGCATTCTTTTGTTTTAACATGTTTTTATTTTATTTAATTTCGAGTTATGATAGATTTCGAGATTAAATGCGAGTATATAACTTTTTTCTATACTGTTCGTATTTTTGTATATGTACCTGTTTCAGAATGTTCAAATAGCTAAAGTCCTTTTAAACGAATCAGAATGTATTTGTAGAATAAATGTTAATTCTTTCCGTTTCACAGTCATCGATTTAGCTTTTTCAATAGCTTACCGTTGAGAAGGCTAGATCGATGACTACAAATAACTTAAAGGTCAGATGAAGTGGTAAGTTAATTTGATGGCTAAGTGCTATTATTAAAAAAAAGTGTGGACTTCTGTGTAAGATGATGAATTACTTTGTTTCGGGGGATGATTATTAATGACGTGAGTTCAAAATAGGGGCAAAAGGGGTGCAAAAACTTCTCATCAAATCTCAATTAAAGAAGGAAAAAGCCAACACAAATATAATAGTATCTTAAATTCGTTTTAAGACTAAGTGATCTTTCAAAAATAACAGACTGAGGGTGTGGGACCGAGAGATTTCGTTTTGCATGCGAGTAAGCGAACAGAACTACGCAGTGCTTAAACAAAATTATTGTTTCTTTTTAATATATTAATATAAAGTGAGCTTTTTAAGAATGGAAAACTTTTTTCAAGTACTTGATCACATGGCTGAAACATAATAATTAGAACTAAAATGTGTATTGATACGATATAGGCACAAAACTTAATTCCTATCACTATCCCAAACTTGAACATTTGTGGCACAAATTACTGAAAAACTATGACGCTTATATACTTGAGCTTTAACATAATAATTGGAGTTCATATCTAGATGTGTTATCTATTAAAAAATATTTATATAACCATTAAAAAATATAACATTAACAGATTTGTATTCATTGGAAAGAATGTTATTGTACTACTAACGCCATCTGTTTGAAAACCAAGGACTACTGCAACAGTACTAAACTCAATACTCACATACATCATAGTTATTCTACTAGATGACACCACTAGAATCAGGTGTAAAATAAACGCAAGCTAACACAAAGCTCAGTTTTTTGCTAGTACCGGAACTTTATTAGGACATTCGGAATCTGACCCAAGTCAGTAATATGATATCCTCATGCAAAATTATAAATATTAATAATAAGAATATTTTCAAGATAATTTATATGAAGTACTCATACATTTTTTTTGTACCAAAAAAACTACTTACCTTCTCTATTAATATTATGTAGCAAATCTACCGATTTTCATAATCTAACGTATTCTCTTTGTTGTTATGTATCTGCAATGTACTGTACAAGAAATATTGAGGGGCTTATTAAGTTATATGGCAATTGCAACTCATACAGTAGGATATCAAAAATGTGCAACTTGTTTTTAATGCGTTTTGTTGTTACAGAGAGATTATTACTTTACTGCCCCACATAATTGGGAGTAGGATGACAATCCTCAATAGCTTCGAAAGAAAAAAACGTTGAACAAACAAGTCCACAACCGAACAAAAAGAAGTATGTAGCAAAATCGTCAAAGGCACTTGTCCCCGTTGTTGGACTTCCACTTCACGAACAAGTGGGAATCGAGCCTAAAAATACCAAAGAAAATTTTAGATAAAATATTCTTGGACAGTTTTCTTGGACTTGTGGCGGCGTACGTTTAACCTTTTTAGTTGGTATACAATCTCGTTTGTATAGATTGTCAGGAGTTGTCAATTTAAATATTTTAGAATAGATAAAAAGTTTGTTTATAAGACGTCAGACTAAAAAAGTCGAAAATTATATTCAGGAATTATATTAGTTTGATACAACAAGAAAAGTGTATCATTACTTCTACGACTTTAATCTCTTCATATTGGTGACCCTATCAACGTGCAGCATGTAATTTCCGTACCTGTTTAATGGTCAGCATAGTTGCCTTCCAAGCAGCTGATTCAGGTGCGCTACGCTGGTTTGTTTGCGTGTCCCGTGTTTTACTCCAACACAAATAATTGGAATGCTACTGTTGTTTCCGACAACGGGGGACCGTATCGTCGAGTGCAAGCGGCTCGACTTGTATCCCGCTGTTATCTACGCAACGTACTACATTAAGGAATAAGGAAGTGTTTCATCTGCTTCGGACAACGGGGGACTATATCGTCGAGTGCAAGCGGCTCGACTTGTATTCTGCTGTTATCTACGCTACGTACTACATTGAGGAATAAGGTCAGATCTATCCTGATATACCGAACCAAGTGAAATTTAACTTTTGAAATTGTTCGTCACATTTTGATATACAGGGTGAATTTAAATGAAAGTGCTATATTTGCATAAATGATGCAGCTTATTATCACGATCGCGACCCTGCAACAAAAAAATATTTTGGACAATTACAGACATTTTTATAATTTTTTTATTATTATTTGTCAATATTTTTAGGAAGTGTTTCATGTATTTCTATTTCGTCCTAAAATAATATAAGTGATTTTAAGTGTGACATTGTACCTACCCAAAATTTTAAATTAATAAGTTTTATATTATTTTAATTGAAGCTGTTGTTTAGTAAGTCGAGGTACATCGTACGTTGCCACTGCATTTCTTCGCACCTTGACATTTATACATATTATTATTATTATTATTTTATTTTTTTACCATCGCATTTTATTAATTAAATTGACAATATGAGTGAAAGTGAACCAGAGCAATTTGTAGAGGCGTCGGCTGGCAAAGTTGTTGTGAATCGGGTTTCAATTAAAACTCCACCATTTTCGAAAGATCGCCCGGCGTTGTGGTTCGCTAGCTTGGAAGCGCAATTTAATATTAACAACGTCACTCAACAATTGACCAAATTTTATTATGCGATAGCACATTTAGATACAGAATGTATGCATGAGGTTGAGGATATTATCCTACAACCACCGGAGCGGGATCCCTACAACAAATTGCGCGACACTATTATTTCACGTTTTTCGGTATCCCGTGAAGAAAAGATTAGGTGCCTTCTTGAGAAGGAACAATTGGGTGATCGTAAACCATCGTCATTCTACAGACATCTTATGTCTTTAGCAGGGCCGTTTTTTTCCGGAGCAAGTACTGAAAACAATTTGGATGAGTCGCTTACCATTGTATTTACAAACAGTTCTTACCGCCCAGCAATTACACAAGTTATCCGACCTAGGTGACTTGGCCGATAAGCTGATGGAAATCAACTGCCAGCCAAGTCAGTTTGCGAACAACGCTATTGCTACATCTTCATCTGCGGCACCTCTTAAGCCAGTAAATCAGATAGAAGAATTAAATAAGAAAATAGATGAATTAACTCGGGTTGTTGCATTTTTGTCAGCTAGGGATGACAACCAAAGGGCTCGTTCTCGGGAGCGCTATGACAATCGTCGTCGAGGTCGATCAAAGTCGCGTGATCCTACATTATGTTTTTACCACGATCGATTTGCTACCAAAGCACGCAAATGCGTTGCTCCCTGCAGTTGGTCTGGTTCTGCGCCAACCGGTGGTAGCAACGCGCCGGAAAACCAAAAGAGCGTTCGTTAATGGCGACGTCCGACCGCTCCGTTAACAGTCGCCGACTGTTTGTTACCGACAAGTATTCTAGTAGGAAATTTCTTATAGATACTGGTTCGGATCTCTGTTGCATACCCGTTAAGCATGTCAAAAGTTTTGAAATTAGGCCAGCATCTTTTGAATTGGTGGCCGCAAACGGGACTCAAATTAAAACTTTCGGTTTGATACAGCTCAAATTGAATTTAGGACTTAGGCGCGACTTGCAATGGAATTTTGTTATTGCTGACGTAGAAAGCGGTATTATAGGTTCGGATTTCTTATCACATTTTCATTTATTGCCCGACTGCAATCAAGGAAAGCTTTGCGACGGGAAGACGGGTTTGTCTTCATTCGCGGAACTTTCTGCAGCGTATCAGCCCAGTGTTAAGGTTATATCGCTTCCTGATTCAGAGTATTCTACACTCCTTAGTAAATTTCCTAGTATTACGCGTCCTCCTGGTCCTCCGCAAGAGCCTAAACACTCGACCGTGCATTTTATTAATACTACGGAGGGTCCTCCCGTAAATGCGCGACCACGCCATCTTGCGCCTTTGAAACTTCGAGCAGCTCAAAAAGAATTCGAAGACATGGTGCGCGCGGGAACTGCTCGTCCATCGAGTAGCCCATGGTCCTCTGCTTTGCATCTTGTAGAGAAAAAGGATGCAACCTGGCGTCCCTGCGGCGATTATCGCGCGTTGAACGCCCGCACTATTCCCGATCGTTACCCAGTCAAGCACATTGGAGATTTTTCAAAATTTGGCTGGATCTACTATTTTTAGTACAATCGATCTTGTTAAAGCGTATCAACAAATTCCAGTAAATCCAAGCGACGTTTGCAAGACCGCTATTATAACAACTTTTGGTTTATACGAATTTCCATACATGAGTTTTGGTTTGCGCAACGCAGGACAAACCTTTCAGCGCTTCATAGACAAAGTCGTGCGTGGATTAGATTTCTGTTTTTCGTATGTCGATGACATTTTGGTTCACTCCTGTGATGCAGCTCAGCATGCGTTTCACCTTGAAACTCTTTTTAAGAGGCTGCACGATTTTGGAGTCGTAATTAATACTACCAAAAGTGTTTTTGGCGCAAAAGAGGTCACATTTTTAGGATACAGAATCAGTTCAGAAGGTACTCGACCTCCAAGTGCAAGAATTCAATCCTTAGTAGATTTTCCGCCTCCCAAGACAGTTCAAGGTATGAGACGTTTTCTTGGCATGGCCAATTTT
Organism: Plagodis dolabraria; assembly: GCA_963854805.1. Lineage (NCBI taxonomy): Eukaryota > Metazoa > Arthropoda > Insecta > Lepidoptera > Geometridae > Plagodis > Plagodis dolabraria. The sequence continues at coordinate 15,610,895 of OY978454.1, read as the reverse complement.
TATCGTCGTTTTCTCCCCGACGCTGCCAAGTATCAAGCACCGCTAATTGATGCTGTTGCTGCTATTCAAGGTAAGGGCGCTAAGCCATTTATTTGGACTCCCGTTTTAGAGGAGTGTTTTGAGGCCTGCAAAAAGAGTTTGACTTCTGCCACACTTCTGGCTCACCCAAGCTGCAATGCAACACTTGGTCTTTTTACAGACGCTTCTGCCTCGCATATTGGTGCGTGTTTACAGCAACGGATTTCTAACAACGATGACTGGCAACCTCCTTATTTTAGTAAAAAGCTTACTGCTAAGCAGGTGGAATGGCCAGCTTATTATCGAGAATTGCTTGCCGTTTACGAAAGCGTCCAACATTTTCGGCATTATCTCGAGGTCCAGCACACAACTATTTATACGGATCACAAGCCGCTTATTTACGCTTTCGAACAGCGCCGTGAGAAACTACCGCCCATTCAATTAAATCAGCTGTCGTTTATAAGTCAGTTTACTACTGATATCGTCCATATTAAAGGTATCGATAATATAGTTGCAGATACCTTGTCTCGCGTCGAATCAATTTCACTCGAGGAGGATTTCTCTGCGCTTTCTCTCTCTCAGAGTACAGATGAAGAGTTGGCTGAGGCTCGCAAGAACTCCTCGCTTAAATTAGAGAATATAGTTATACCTGGGACAAATGTCTCTATTGTTTGCGATACTTCAACTGGTCGTCCTCGTCCATTTCTCACTCAACATTTTCGTAGAGCCGCTTTCAACAGATGCCATAACCTTAGCCATCCTGGTGCGCGAGCAACCGCACGCCTGGTGACTGAGCGGTATGTCTGGCCAAATGTGAATGCGGATTGTCGCAATTGGGCGCGTTCTTGCACTGACTGCCAACGCTGTAAGGTGACGAGGCATTGCATGTCTCCCCTTGGTTATTTTAATAGTCCATCTGGCCGTTTTAGGCATGTTCATCTGGACATTGTTGGTCCGTTGCCGCATTCCAACGGGTTCAACTATCTCTTAACCGCTATCGATAGATTCACTCGTTGGCCGGAAGCTTGGCCAATGAACTCAATAACAGCTGAAGAGGTTGCTGATACCTTTATTAACGGGTGGGTGTCTCGTTTTGGCGTTCCCAGTTTTTTAACAACAGACCGCGGACGTCAATTTGAATCCGCTCTTTTTCAACGTCTGATGAATGTATGCGCCACCAAAAGAATTCGCACCACTAGCTACCATCCTCGTGCTAACGGTATGGTAGAGCGATTACATCGCCAGTTAAAGGCATCTTTAATGTGCCAGTCAACGACTTGGACAAAAGCAGTTCCACTTGTACTTCTCGGTATGAGGACAGCGTTTAAGGAAGACATCAAATCTTCCTCCGCTGAACTTGTTTATGGAGAAGCTCTTCGTTTGCCTGGGGAATTCTTGGTAACACCAGACATTCCTAGGAACCCAGACGACGTTTCAGATTTTGTCTCTGATCTTAGAAGCTATATGGAGGTATTGCGTCCTGTTCCCGCTTCCCGTCATACGCAACAATCGTCTTTTGTTTTTAAGGACCTGGCGACTGCAACACATATCTGGTTACGTGACGATACCGTACGTCGTCCCTTACAACCTCCGTACACTGGCCCGTATCGAGTCATTAGGAGAGGGGACAAAACTTTCACTATTGACCTTAAAGGCAAGGAATCAACGGTTAGCATAGATAGAATTAAGCCAGCTCATATTGAGTCCCACATTTCGTCCGCTCCAACATTTAGTGAACCATCAACGACGGGCAATCTTTCGTTATGTCCGCGTTTTACTGGTCCAGTGGAGTTGACAGCTAGTGGATCACCACCACTTGCAGCCTCGCCACCTCCGGTTGTTACAAGATCTGGTAGAAGGGTTAGGTTTAAAAATATTTTGGATCTGTAATATATAAGTAATATAAATTTTATTATTTTTATTATACCCTTGGTTTTCTTTTCTTCGTAGGGGGGTGATGTGGCGGCGTACGTTTAACCTTTTTAGTTGGTATACAATCTCGTTTGTATAGATTGTCAGGAGTTGTCAATTTAAATATTTTAGAATAGATAAAAAGTTTGTTTATAAGACGTCAGACTAAAAAAGTCGAAAATTATATTCAGGAATTATATTAGTTTGATACAACAAGAAAAGTGTATCATTACTTCTACGACCTTAATCTCTTCAGACTTTTTTTCTGGTAAGCATGATCTTGAGTAGGTACTATATACCAAGTTTTCGAAGTAGGACTTTATATTTGCGATTTAAAACTGAATTTTTCAAGTATTCAAATGAAAATTGTTTTCACATATCAAAATGAATCTGTGTACCTAATATTCTATTTACCCATGCGCATCGTAGAGAATCATTACAATAGAAATGGACGATGTCGTCCACTACGGATGCTAAGAGATCAAATTAAAAGGGGAAATAAGCGATCTTTTTTTTATGAACTATCCTAGGAATGTTTACCGCCTTTGATCACGCCATCACTTACCGTTATGTGAGATAGTGGTTAAAAGCTAACCTATCGCAAATAAAAAACGTTAAAATACCTGGGATCGATTGTCGATTTGAATACCTATAAGGATGTCTTTATAGGTATTCAAATCGACTTAGGAGCGAGAATCGCAGACCAAGTAATTTGGTGCATCTGAATTATGGCCCTCACCGCATTGGCGACTAAGCGCTATCGATTTCGTTAATTTTAGCCAGACGGTGAACGACCGTCCATATTCGGGTAAACCCAAAATTGGGTCGGGGAACGAAAGTGCTTTCTTTTGAAAATATGCAGAGAAAAGTTTTTCATGGTTTACCAATAATATGTTTATAATGCTTTGAATTTCAGAAGCTGAACCAAGTGGTTAAGTACCGTGTCCTCAATACATCGACTGTTTTACAGAGTGGTAGGAATCCTAGAGAGGAAGAAGTAAGTATTGGGTCACCACTCCACTGCCTTGTCCATCAATACAGCCATCAAGCCGATATCTTCATAGAATAATAAAATATGTAATTGACCTTTATAAGATATATTGGATAAGTTATTTTGACTCGGACTTTATGTGTATATATATATATACACATAAACTAAACAAAATATTCTATATATATATATAGAATAATTATTTAATAGAGTATTGAAAAGGGTATAAGGTACCTATTGATACGAGTGTGGAAATTAGAGTGTGGTGTTATGTTTTCAATACACTTGCTCGTAAAGTATAATGCTTTTATAGATCCTTTACGAGCAAGTGCATTACCTGCGTTAGTATTGCGTTATGTAGCCCTAGCACGAATAACTTGCGAGAACGTAAACGTTACGTTAACGTATCGAAATGTCACCATTTTGTATAGGATTTGATCAGCGCCCCTACAGTGCGTAAAAGGAACCAAATTTTGGCAGATTGAAAGGTTTTGACATTTAACGCGTCGAGATATTAACGTGAACGTTTCGTCACGTAAAAAGTTTTGTATGAAATCGTGAGCACGAACCTAATTTTAACGTAAACTCGAAGGCTGGCTATCGAGAGTCTGTCAAAAATCTACGAATGTTTGTCATTGAGAAGTTTTCATTGAGATGGTTGACGTAACGTTTTGAATTTGCAATAAAAACATCGAAATTTTATGTTTTTAATGTGTTTTTTCATTCATATTTCAACTATGAAAAGAGTTACAAACGTGGCAGCATGATTACAAGTTGAAATGTACCATTTCGTTAATCAGAAACATAGTAAGTGTTAATTAATTTATGGCACTGGAGGGAAGTGATGCTAATGTACGAATGGCCCAAATCAGGACATTTTCTAAAACTCTGCATCAAACAGCCTCTAAATTCCACCGTTCCAGCCCACATTTACACCAACTTCGCTCTTTGGATATGTCTCGCGGCGCTGCAATGTTGTTATGAAAGTCTTCATTGTGCATGGTCAAATCGAAAACAATAAAGCTCTCAGCAGATCGCCCATCATTTAGATCAACTAAGAGCTAGTTTCACCATACTCTGTTATTTATTTGACGCCTTGTTAATCCATTTAACGGACTGTTAAATGAACCGAGTGTCCCACCAACTGTTAATGGATGATTAATTCTGTTAACAAGGCGTTTCTTCATACAACGTAGACTGATTTAACAGCTCTGTTATTTTTAAAGACCCATTAGCTAATGCCTGATTTAGCGTAAACAAACATGGTATGGTGAAATTAGGCCTTAGGCTGTCAACAAATGCACCAGAAGAAGGCAGCGATACTAAAGGAATACCAACGGCTCGTCAGACTAACTACCTAAGTATACGAACTCTGAGGTGATGACCATGCTCAAGCCAACAGTCTAACCACTACGAAGAGAAGATTTTAATATGAAATGCAGAAGCTGTGATATTGGACTTTAGGTTCTTAATAAAAGTCAACGAAGTGCATTTGTGCGTTTTATTTATTGGTATATCGAAAAGTTCTTGGCTTATGAGTTTAAGGATTATTCAATATCCTCTTGTTGGATGACGTGAAAGGCGACTAAGATTAGGATACGTGACGGCTCGCCACTACTCAGGTCGGTGTGAATGGGGTGTTGCTACGCATTGGGCGTACAACAGTGCTGATGAAATGGATCAGTGTGCGCTCTTAATGGTTGGCGCACACTGTTCCATCCGACGCCATTCGCTTTAACCTTCAGTATTTTTCGTATGGTGGGTACTCCAAACTGCAACGCGCATATAACTATTCAACGCTTCGACTAGGAAGACGGTCGCTATATACAGCTATCTTAACACTAGCATCCGTGAGTAGGTCAATATAGGTACCACAACCTCATCTACAAATTGCAGTGCTGTGTGATTAAAGATTAGCCAGTGAAATTACCTACAGACACATGTATAAAAGACTATTGGGTGGCGAACTCATAGTAGAAGCATTTTTCTTCCCCCTCTGATCGTGCTATGGGCGTGGGTTTACCTGATATCACGCTCTTTTTGCCACACTATTACTTAAAAATACAGAAAAGGAGATGGATAAAAAACAAAGCTACACCAACAGTAGTAATTACTTTATTTTTGGCAAAGTAATAACACACACAAAATTATAATCCAACCATAAGCTGACTCTTCCAAAATAAACACGTATAGGTCCTAAAATTATTATAATTTCAAAACAACACTATCAATCCTGTTGCAAGTCACAGCATTCCCGATTTTTTGTAACGGTGCATTCATGGAATGCCAAGTGGTTTGTATTTGCGAAACTATTAGGTATATTACTATATACTCGCTCCAGTTTGTCACAGTGTTCTTCTTTCCCAGAACAGACGGTAAAAATACCGCTGGGGACCAAAATTCTATCAGAAATCTCCTTCAGTGAACATTTAGAACCAAGAGAGTACACTGCTTGAACTCAGTAGCCTTTTTCTGCTAAAACACCATCAAATTTAGCGCAAGCTACTCTTCACGACGGCTGACGACCCTTCAGGGTTTCATGAGACTCCTCCCTCTAATTAAAGGCGTAGATTCTGATAGTAGTTGTTTGTAATTAATATATAGTAGGTAAATTATCAGTGGCACAGATTCTAGGCTTGAGAATTCCTGGCTCATAACTATTTATATAATATCACATTTTATATTAAATACCTATAAAGATGTTTTATTACAGATTAGTTTTCACCAAATAAAACGCCAAAATTGACAAATAGCAATCATAGAGGACTTTGTATAGGCTGAAAAAGAATTCAAACCTCTTTTGGAACGAATCATTAGCTCTTAGAAAGAAGGTACAATTAATTTGATTTACGCCGGATGACATCAGTTTCGTAATCCTATCGAGTTCACGATAGCCAAGAAACATATGAAACCTATGGATAGGAACTATTGTTCTATACATACGATAGATTATACACATATATATAATATCGACGCCACAATATCAAATAACACTTTATCTCTTTTTAACTCAGTAGTCATGTCTTAAGTAGAAAGAGACGGGGAAATGTTTGTCACTACATAATTCGGAAACATTTTGTGATGACGACACAATCTTGACAGCACATGCCACATTTCGCCATTTTATTTGCCCGGTTTCGTGTATTAGGGATAAGTATGGATTTGAAAAAATATATCGATGATTTTTATCGATATTGTATTAAGCTATACATCGTAATGTTTTCAACTTATTTTTATTTAAATATGGGCGTTTTCTATACATCGAACACTTTTAAAGCCCTGTCGGAATTCCTACTCCTACAGCCAACGTGATGATGGCTATTCTTCATCAAAGCTATGTTTTTAAAAATAACAAAGTTTTGAGTTGGCTAGCTACTAACCCTCAAGTAGTATATGAGTTCCAGTTCCCCCTCTAAACTCAGCATGAAAATCATCATTATAACCCACGTGTCTTATGATATTCCAAGAGATGAGATTGGGGCCCAATGCTAGCCAATCTGTAATTGAAAAAGTATTCAAAGTAAATTGTATTAAAAAAGGTTACTATTTGTATCAACATTTCAGTGAGAGTTTGTTTATTTATTTTGTCAGTGAAATATAAGAAACCTCCGGACCGATCAAAAAACTTCTTCTAGTAGGTATTTCAAAAGTTTGTTATCATTCCCTCCGTAATATTAAAATGCTAGTACCTATTCTTAAAGTGACTTAAATTTATTGAAATATATAAATTACGTTTTATTTCTCGGTTGGGTTGTGGCATCTGAAGTTAGATATTCTGTGGCATCAGAATACATATTGAATTGTTTTTTTTTTATTTTTCCGGCGGTATGCCTTTATTAAACAATATACTATGAACTATATACAACACTACAGCTACTACAATAAATGCATTTAGACATACATATTTATATATATAGATTAGTAATATTAGTTGGCCTGGGATGCCCTGTTCTATATGCTACGAATAAATATGTAAAAAATAATGTATATAGCTCAAAATAAGCTGAACATTTTCACGGCGGGCGTGTTTAAAAAATAAAAGCTTATAAAAGGGATCATACGGTGCAACAACATTTCCTTGATGAGACCAATCGGATGCGATCATTTCTAAGCGCCAAATCAATTAACCAATCCAATTGAATTTGGAAGATTGTGTGTGTTATAGTTATATAGTTGTATAGTTATATTGATAACTGTATGATCATCGATATCGATAAACAAGTTATAATTGGAAGAAATCAACTCTTAAGATCGCAGCCATTTAATTTGCCCTTTCATGCTGTAGTTAGACACGTTTATTTTATAGGTATTTCCGGTCCATAGATATATGTCCATGCCAAGAAATGATGCGTTGTGCTGTCAACCATCGCCTCCTGCGTAAACGTACTGTAAACTCGATACGTTAAGACGAGGCTGCGGAAAAAATACTCTCATTCGACTAGATTTTTTAAGCCACTTAAATATGCAATCGACACGATAACTCAATTATTTGATTTTTCAAACCTTTTTCTATCCGTTGTCCAGACAGGAACACATTTGAAAGAAATTTACTCGATAGTTTTAATTTTTTAAAATGAAGCCTTTTCTTTAATTTATTGGATTTTTCTGGGAAACTACGTCAGTTACATATCAATAATAAATACACATAGAAAGGAAATGTAGTTTATTATCCGCTGTATAAGTAAAATTTACCTAGAGTAATTAGTATTCTCATAAAAAATTAAACTGTGTTTTAGACTTACGACCTTTAGTTCTGTGCAGGATTACGGTCAATCGGAAGATTCGATATTCAACCTTATTAGCTTACGATTACGAAATAAAATCAATGCGTAAGAGCTGTCCTTCAGTGCCGCGCTGTGCGCCGTTGGACGTGGACCTATCGCTCGCGCGCTATCACCTCTGCATTATAAATACGTATCTTGGTAGGTACGAGTATATCAATATGGGACATAAAGATAACCAACAAAATAAAAAAGGATGCAGAAGAGTCGATACAAAGACTTTGCAAGAATTATGAGAGAAGCAAAAGCGTAAGTATTTTTCGTTATTAATATTTCAGTTTTTTTTTACCTATTGTACCTATGCAAATTTAATAATCGTTTGTGTTTTGGTGTTTATTCTATTCATGAAACATAGGTACTATCTCTACCGAACTAAGAGATTCTATACCAACTAGGTTCCTTTAGTACTGTAATGGAGCTATAAAATAACTATATGTCGTACTAATCTAAGTATGATTAGTAGGGTACTATAATAATATCTGGTATATGTATAATTATGGTCTCACCTGATGGTAAGTGATGTGGTTGAAGGTGCCGAACAGGTATAAAGTAAAATTATCTGGCTCTAAAGTACAGCTGCCGTTCAACCGTAAATGGAGTTTTTCAAATCAAAGCATTTAGTTTGGTGGGTAGGTACCTATATCGCAATAAAACATCAAACATTGTTTATGTCCCTCAAGACTAGATGTAGATTAATATCAATGAAAGAATATTCAGAATCAGGCAAGTAGGTATATATTCAAGATATTATATACAAAATCACCTGCATAGGTACTTATAAATATACATTTTATCACTTAGACATGTACATATAAGTATCGATTTATGCATAAATAGAGTTGAATAATTGACTGTGCTCATAAAATGCACCTTCTTTCTCATGAAAAAAATAACAAATCAGTCGAAGTCTGAGATCACTCGGACAGGGAAAACTGTCGGAGTCGCCATCTCATATAATAAGTTTAGACTGTGTTCTTCCACTACATGAAAATAAGTGAGTAATTCTTTGAATAAAGTATTGCTAAATTTGCACATTTTATTCACAGGAAATTTCGTAAAGGAAATATTTTATATACTACCTATATTAGGCTAAAAATATATATTAATAAATATATATATAAATATATATTTTGACCTATCCATAGCAGAGCAACAGGTAAAATTAAATAAAAAAAACGTTATAAATACATTTAAATTCTATATATATATATAGAATAATTATTTAATAGAGTATTGAAAAGGGTATAAGGTACCTATTGATACGAGTGTGGAAATTAGAGTGTGGTGTTATGTTTTCAATACACTTGCTCGTAAAGTATAATGCTTTTATAGATCCTTTACGAGCAAGTGCATTACCTGCGTTAGTATTGCGTTATGTAGCCCTAGCACGAATAACTTGCGAGAACGTAAACGTTACGTTAACGTATCGAAATGTCACCATTTTGTATAGGATTTGATCAGCGCCCCTACAGTGCGTAAAAGGAACCAAATTTTGGCAGATTGAAAGGTTTTGACATTTAACGCGTCGAGATATTAACGTGAACGTTTCGTCACGTAAAAAGTTTTGTATGAAATCGTGAGCACGAACCTAATTTTAACGTAAACTCGAAGGCTGGCTATCGAGAGTCTGTCAAAAATCTACGAATGTTTGTCATTGAGAAGTTTTCATTGAGATGGTTGACGTAACGTTTTGAATTTGCAATAAAAACATCGAAATTTTATGTTTTTAATGTGTTTTTTCATTCATATTTCAACTATGAAAAGAGTTACAAACGTGGCAGCATGATTACAAGTTGAAATGTACCATTTCGTTAATCAGAAACATAGTAAGTGTTAATTAATTTATGGCACTGGAGGGAAGTGATGCTAATGTACGAATGGCCCAAATCAGGACATTTTCTAAAACTCTGCATCAAACAGCCTCTAAATTCCACCGTTCCAGCCCACATTTACACCAACTTCGCTCTTTGGATATGTCTCGCGGCGCTGCAATGTTGTTATGAAAGTCTTCATTGTGCATGGTCAAATCGAAAACAATAAAGCTCTCAGCAGATCGCCCATCATTTAGATCAACTAAGAGCTAGTTTCACCATACTCTGTTATTTATTTGACGCCTTGTTAATCCATTTAACGGACTGTTAAATGAACCGAGTGTCCCACCAACTGTTAATGGATGATTAATTCTGTTAACAAGGCGTTTCTTCATACAACGTAGACTGATTTAACAGCTCTGTTATTTTTAAAGACCCATTAGCTAATGCCTGATTTAGCGTAAACAAACATGGTATGGTGAAATTAGGCCTTAGGCTGTCAACAAATGCACCAGAAGAAGGCAGCGATACTAAAGGAATACCAACGGCTCGTCAGACTAACTACCTAAGTATACGAACTCTGAGGTGATGACCATGCTCAAGCCAACAGTCTAACCACTACGAAGAGAAGATTTTAATATGAAATGCAGAAGCTGTGATATTGGACTTTAGGTTCTTAATAAAAGTCAACGAAGTGCATTTGTGCGTTTTATTTATTGGTATATCGAAAAGTTCTTGGCTTATGAGTTTAAGGATTATTCAATATCCTCTTGTTGGATGACGTGAAAGGCGACTAAGATTAGGATACGTGACGGCTCGCCACTACTCAGGTCGGTGTGAATGGGGTGTTGCTACGCATTGGGCGTACAACAGTGCTGATGAAATGGATCAGTGTGCGCTCTTAATGGTTGGCGCACACTGTTCCATCCGACGCCATTCGCTTTAACCTTCAGTATTTTTCGTATGGTGGGTACTCCAAACTGCAACGCGCATATAACTATTCAACGCTTCGACTAGGAAGACGGTCGCTATATACAGCTATCTTAACACTAGCATCCGTGAGTAGGTCAATATAGGTACCACAACCTCATCTACAAATTGCAGTGCTGTGTGATTAAAGATTAGCCAGTGAAATTACCTACAGACACATGTATAAAAGACTATTGGGTGGCGAACTCATAGTAGAAGCATTTTTCTTCCCCCTCTGATCGTGCTATGGGCGTGGGTTTACCTGATATCACGCTCTTTTTGCCACACTATTACTTAAAAATACAGAAAAGGAGATGGATAAAAAACAAAGCTACACCAACAGTAGTAATTACTTTATTTTTGGCAAAGTAATAACACACACAAAATTATAATCCAACCATAAGCTGACTCTTCCAAAATAAACACGTATAGGTCCTAAAATTATTATAATTTCAAAACAACACTATCAATCCTGTTGCAAGTCACAGCATTCCCGATTTTTTGTAACGGTGCATTCATGGAATGCCAAGTGGTTTGTATTTGCGAAACTATTAGGTATATTACTATATACTCGCTCCAGTTTGTCACAGTGTTCTTCTTTCCCAGAACAGACGGTAAAAATACCGCTGGGGACCAAAATTCTATCAGAAATCTCCTTCAGTGAACATTTAGAACCAAGAGAGTACACTGCTTGAACTCAGTAGCCTTTTTCTGCTAAAACACCATCAAATTTAGCGCAAGCTACTCTTCACGACGGCTGACGACCCTTCAGGGTTTCATGAGACTCCTCCCTCTAATTAAAGGCGTAGATTCTGATAGTAGTTGTTTGTAATTAATATATAGTAGGTAAATTATCAGTGGCACAGATTCTAGGCTTGAGAATTCCTGGCTCATAACTATTTATATAATATCACATTTTATATTAAATACCTATAAAGATGTTTTATTACAGATTAGTTTTCACCAAATAAAACGCCAAAATTGACAAATAGCAATCATAGAGGACTTTGTATAGGCTGAAAAAGAATTCAAACCTCTTTTGGAACGAATCATTAGCTCTTAGAAAGAAGGTACAATTAATTTGATTTACGCCGGATGACATCAGTTTCGTAATCCTATCGAGTTCACGATAGCCAAGAAACATATGAAACCTATGGATAGGAACTATTGTTCTATACATACGATAGATTATACACATATATATAATATCGACGCCACAATATCAAATAACACTTTATCTCTTTTTAACTCAGTAGTCATGTCTTAAGTAGAAAGAGACGGGGAAATGTTTGTCACTACATAATTCGGAAACATTTTGTGATGACGACACAATCTTGACAGCACATGCCACATTTCGCCATTTTATTTGCCCGGTTTCGTGTATTAGGGATAAGTATGGATTTGAAAAAATATATCGATGATTTTTATCGATATTGTATTAAGCTATACATCGTAATGTTTTCAACTTATTTTTATTTAAATATGGGCGTTTTCTATACATCGAACACTTTTAAAGCCCTGTCGGAATTCCTACTCCTACAGCCAACGTGATGATGGCTATTCTTCATCAAAGCTATGTTTTTAAAAATAACAAAGTTTTGAGTTGGCTAGCTACTAACCCTCAAGTAGTATATGAGTTCCAGTTCCCCCTCTAAACTCAGCATGAAAATCATCATTATAACCCACGTGTCTTATGATATTCCAAGAGATGAGATTGGGGCCCAATGCTAGCCAATCTGTAATTGAAAAAGTATTCAAAGTAAATTGTATTAAAAAAGGTTACTATTTGTATCAACATTTCAGTGAGAGTTTGTTTATTTATTTTGTCAGTGAAATATAAGAAACCTCCGGACCGATCAAAAAACTTCTTCTAGTAGGTATTTCAAAAGTTTGTTATCATTCCCTCCGTAATATTAAAATGCTAGTACCTATTCTTAAAGTGACTTAAATTTATTGAAATATATAAATTACGTTTTATTTCTCGGTTGGGTTGTGGCATCTGAAGTTAGATATTCTGTGGCATCAGAATACATATTGAATTGTTTTTTTTTTATTTTTCCGGCGGTATGCCTTTATTAAACAATATACTATGAACTATATACAACACTACAGCTACTACAATAAATGCATTTAGACATACATATTTATATATATAGATTAGTAATATTAGTTGGCCTGGGATGCCCTGTTCTATATGCTACGAATAAATATGTAAAAAATAATGTATATAGCTCAAAATAAGCTGAACATTTTCACGGCGGGCGTGTTTAAAAAATAAAAGCTTATAAAAGGGATCATACGGTGCAACAACATTTCCTTGATGAGACCAATCGGATGCGATCATTTCTAAGCGCCAAATCAATTAACCAATCCAATTGAATTTGGAAGATTGTGTGTGTTATAGTTATATAGTTGTATAGTTATATTGATAACTGTATGATCATCGATATCGATAAACAAGTTATAATTGGAAGAAATCAACTCTTAAGATCGCAGCCATTTAATTTGCCCTTTCATGCTGTAGTTAGACACGTTTATTTTATAGGTATTTCCGGTCCATAGATATATGTCCATGCCAAGAAATGATGCGTTGTGCTGTCAACCATCGCCTCCTGCGTAAACGTACTGTAAACTCGTTACGGACTATCGAAATGTTCGTGCTTGGGCTACTGTATCGAAATGTTTTTCGTGTCACACTCGTGATTTTTACTCTCCAGTTAGGTTTAATAATCTGCCAACAGATTGACTCCTAGGTAATTGTTGTGTTTTAAAACGGCGGTATGCCTTTATTAAACAAAATACTATGAACTATATACAACACTACAGCTACAACAATAAAAGCACTTAGACAACCTACAAGTCATAGCAGACTCATAGGCAGTCCAAATGCTCCAGCCCACTCCCAGTTGGCAGCGTGCCCAGCATGCTGGCAGCATTGCCCCGTTGAATTGCAATGCTTATTCGTTGAACCAAATATGTGCCAGCATTTTGATCACGCGTCGCATCGACCAAGCGCTCAGATAGGTTTTGGAAAATACGATGAGCTCCCGGTCCCCGGTATCGTCTTTTATAAATATAAATCTAATTTGGCATAACAAAACAAGAATATGCTTACCTTAGACTATCAAAAATAACGTATAGATACGCATGGTGTTTTATAATAATCTTCTTATTACTATTCTGCCGAAACTTCAACTTGAACGTTGAATATACGCTGATTTCATGTCATAAGTAGGCTTAGGTTTAAATATATTTATTATCATAAAGACAAACAGTTTGTCACTTACATGATAACATAATTACAAAATATTTTAACGAATTAATTAAACATACAACATAATACTGACTTACTTCACACTTCTTTTACTTATAACAATAACGATACATCTTCTATGATGTATTCGGCTAAAGTTTTTTTTAAAGGCATGAGTGAGTTAACATTTTTTATTTGTGAGGGTAGTGAGTTTTGAAGTCTGGCACCTTCATTTGTGAGCATTGTCTTACCGTAATTTGTTCGATGCTTTGGAATGACAATATAGAAATGACAAATAAGTCCAACTTAAACTAATCAAAATAGTGTTCAGTAACTTTTGCTTATTTGAAGGAGATTTTAATGGTGAGTTGGGTCCATAGTAATTTTCATTGCATATGTCACTTAAACAAAGAGAAAGTCTGTCATCCACATTCTCATTATGCCCACAAGTGCTGTCGTTATCGAGTTGGGAAACTCGTGATATCGTCGTTCAAGCCTTCACTACAGTAATGACCATGTGTATACATAATGAATCACCCTTGTTTGCCTGGCCCTCAATACAAACATGTCCATGAAAATCTGGTGAGAATTGTGGAGCAGCGTGGCACGAATTTGGAAAGGGAGACCAAATGTTTGTTGTTTGCTTGTTGAGGCGTCAGTGTCTAGTGAATAAATAAACATTGAATGAGCTACCTAATTGCTTTGAAATTTCGGTCTTTGTTTCAAAATAAAATTAAGCAAATTCGATACATTTATTATTTATTGTTTACCTATCCGATCTGTTTTGAGTTTGTGGCAATAATTTACAACTGCATTTGTTTTCATATTTTAAACTTAACTTAACTTAAAATCAAAAAAATTATAATTATTAAAGTTATTTTTATTTTACCTCCCATGCACGTTAGTTGTCCCGACAAAAAATTTTTTGTAAAAGTTTTTGTTTGATAGTTTTGAGTGCGTTACTTGGTTGAATGATAATAGTATTGTCTAATATTGTCACTAGATATACATTTTCTATTATAGAAGATATTTCAAAACTGAAATCAGCAATGTTAATAAAATTTATACGTACATTATTCCATGATGGTAAATCGACTCAAAAACAATTCATTTGATTTCTCAAATTATTTATGAATCTGGATGGGTGGTGAGCGCACCCATCGAGTTAATGACTGTAGCCAACATTCTATATATAAACTAATATCGGATTAAGAAAAAAATATTGAATAATAAACACATCACCGTCATTCAACACAAAAATATATGAAATAACTTATCAAAGACGTGCTGATTCAAAACACTGACAAAACATTATCAAGGTCCGACTTGCGTAAATTATTTCATAGTTTTAGGGGTGAAAGGAAATTTTAAAAATAATTGGACCCGTCCATTTATTTTTTATATATATTTATCACTTGTTTTATAGCATAAGAAAATATTTTAATCTCCTTAAATACTGTTCACCAACAAGAGTAGCAATTACCATGAAAGGTATACCAATATATTCTTTAGTTAATTGACTAAACTTAAAAAATACTCAACCGATTTAAAAGGACAACTTGGAGCTATTATCTCCACCCAAAAACAAAAATAATCATTGGCGGATTAACTTACCAAACATACAAAAAACCTACAGATGAATTGAAAACCTCCGTCTTTTGGAAGTTGTTCAAGAATATGCAAGTTCCGCTACTACAATACATTTTTTTTCGAATCTTTGAACTTCTTAAATATCTCCACTGTTCGAAACAGTACTTCATTCTTTCAAATTACTATACGTCAACACCTGATTTATTTTCTTTTCTTGTCTAGTCACTAAGATTCAATAGTATTGTCCATCATAGATCATAAGGAATGATAAAAAAATGAACATCACATAGCTGCCTTTTGTAAGCAAATGCAGAGAGAATAAATATGGAACAGTGTCCTGTTTGCCTGAACAAAGCCTGGACATGTTCACGCTTGCATTCATTATTTGGGTCAGTGATCCATTATACTATCCGGTTTTATCATAAATCATCATTACAATAAGCTTTGAATACTCAATTAAAAGCAGAGCAATTGTTGCAAGCTGAATATGATATAACTAAAAACACAGTTTCTGCTCACGGACTCGCCCGTGTGTTTTAATTGTATTGAGCTCCTTCAAGACATAATAATATTCTAAATAGATGAAAAACTATTTTCTCCATAAATATACACAGTTTATATTCCACGAAAATATTCCAGGAATAAAGTCCATTCACATAATATTAATAAGTTTTACTTAGGATTACTTAATGATTTGATTCGTTCGTGACCATAGCTTTGTCGATTTGTCATACATATAATATACATATAAATCCCATACAAAGATTTCTGATTCGGCACATAATAAATATTACCTCAGTTTCAATCAATGTCTATACCTACTCGTCACCCGTAGTTATTTGTGAGTAAATATACGATTCAATTAGTTGGAAATTCATGTTCAATAATATAAAGAACATCACCTTTATATGAAAATGTATAATTCAAAATAGACATGCTTACATTCGTTGACACTAAAATTAGTATCACTATCGTCGCAAATTAACGTTAAAAGCACTATATGTCTAAAAGTATGTTAAAAATATTGAAACTATTACAAGGTACTTTCGATCCATCATTCAAGCGACTAATGGAATAATAAAAGTTATTCGATAACTCATTCTTGCCGTAAACCACAGTCCTCGTATAAATTTTATAGGTTCACTCCTTGGGAAATGGGTACTTAATTGTCAATAAAATATAGTGAACTATGGTATCAAATGTTAAAAGTGAATTCACTTTAGCCATCCAAATAGACCGCACCTTATATCCCTATAATGGACAGATCAGTTTTCACTCAAATTATATGACCCCGTGGATGTCAGGCAATCTTTTATTATTTCTCGTGAATATTGTAAAAATCAACTACAGGATTTTTTCTGCAGTGCATTTATACTTTTACAGCGCGGCCTTCCAAATGCTTACAAGGCTGTCGGTATATCGCATAATATCTGTTTTGTAGTAGGATTGTCCACAGATGCACATAGCCTCCCTCATTGTTGAGGGCTTTGCCATAATCCCCACGCTTGGCAGGCGTCTCGGGGATCAAAGTGTATAATAGTAGTTCCACAAAAGGCGCTGCTGCTCACTTTCCGTTATAAATATACCTTGATCGCCTCTTACGTGACACAGTCGGGAATAAATGGAGGGGGGGGGGGGGGGGGGGGGCGATATTTAGACCGGCATTCCTTTTGTATAGGATTGAATATACCTGTAATTCACAATTTTTTTTACATGAAAAGACGTACCTAACCTCTGTTGTTCTATGTTTTAAGACAAAAATTCTATAACTATGATTATTTTACTGTACTCTGAACAAGGGCAAACGTATAAGTACATATATATGGCATACGTGGAAACGTAAAGTGGAAAGTAAAGTTTTATTTGCTAATATGGCCTTCGCAGTTAAACACGTATAGTGTATTAAAAAAAAATTACACCAAACTAGATGAGACGTATTAATATAACGGTAACGGTGGCAGCTTGGCATGACGGATCGTCTATTTTCTTGTCAATTAATTAGAGGGCGATGGCTGGGATGAAAGAAAATTGTCGTTACAACTAGAGACTGGTGCAAATCCTAGATATTATTATAACTGATAATAGGCTTGCATTGGTGTTCTATGTTTTGTACTGGTCATTACGTTTATCTACACGGTAAAAAAGGATTCCTTGATTCAAGATAATATGCATTTATATATGCACTATGCAGTAAATTGTCTTAAGTTAAGAATATATATTTAGTTGAATTTCAAATAAATATTAATATACAACAATATAATCTGCATTCATTCAAAATTACACTCGCCATTGATTGAATATATCAAAATCTTCAATTAAGAAAATTAATGTATTGGTTAGAATGAATGATTTAAGAAAATTACGGCTTAAGACAATCATTTCTTACAATCAACGTATGAAATACCTTGTTCTAAGTTGTCGCGTATTTAAACTAAAGAACTAAATATTTTAGATCTGAATTAATGCTGTTAAAAATTTTGACTTGAGAGGTTACCGTTTTGGGTCAAATGAATACATTATCACAGTTACTGTTTTTAAGCAATCGCTTCTTACTATCAAGATTACTGATATCTTGTGCCAAGTAGCAGGTGATTAAATTAAGATATTTTTTCTTTCTAGAAAGAAATTGTTATTTTAACTGAATATAATATTTTACTCTAGCAAAATAAATATTTATTGCCGTGTACTTTGATATGATTCCTTTAATAACTTAGATAATTATGCAGAAAGCAATAATGGTATTCATATGAGATTTAACGTTTTTAAAACAAAGAAATCATAATATTGATTGAATAAAAAATGTTATCGTCACAATATACATGAATGTTAACCTGAAGTATTATTATAATCTAACGTATTAATACAAAGCAATATCTAGTTATTAAAAGAGTTCAACCTTTCAGACAAATATAATAGAGAAATCGGGTTGAAATGTAGGTATTTAGTTTAATATTGCCTTTAAATTGCTTCAATTTAATATTCATGTATTTTGAAGATGTATTTAATTAGCTCAATAATAGTAAGATTTGCAAGGAAACTGACATAAGCTTCACTGAAGTAGCGAATTTATCAGGGCAAAACACAAGGAAGCCCGGGGGGTTACCACAACCTGTTAAGGTTGCGCATTGGGGGCACTTCTCTCTTGCTCACGCATTTTATATTAAAAAAAGAACGCGAAATCGCGTGAGCGAGAGAGAAGTGCGCTCAATGCGCAACCTTAAAAGGTTGTGGTAACCCCCCGGGCTTCCTGGTGTTTTGCCCTGATAAATTCGCTACTTCAGTGAAGCTTATGTCAGTTTCCTTGCAAATCTTATTATTAAATATATCTTCGAAATAAATTATTTGAGGCAACTAAAGCACAATATTAAACTAAATACCTACGTTTTAACCCGATATGTCTATATATTTGGCTGAAAGATTGAACTCTTTTAAGAGATATTGCTTTGTAATAAATAGGTTAGATAATAATAATCAGTGTACTTACATAATATGATTTGTGGTAAAATAGAGGAGTGGAAAAAGAAAGCCATGAATCAATTATAGTACTTTATGAATATATTGTTTACCTTAAATCACACGCATTTTCAATTAATTATCTTGTAATTTTTATACAAAAATAAATAATAATAATAGATTTACACTAATAAAAACAGACAACAGAGCATTATAAGTAAGTACTCAAAGCAACAACGTTATCCTTTGTTACTATAATTATCTTAATACTTTAAATCCCACGCATTTTCAATTAATCATCTTCTGGTTGAATCCAAAAATTCTTTAATTTGTTTTTCTTAACTTATTTACTTGTCGTATTTGGACATATTTATTTATGATCTGGAGTAAGATGTTCTGAAAGATCTTTTGTAAGGCCTTTACCTGAAAATAATGTACATACTTATAAGAAATAATAAACGACTCAATAATAGTACATTGTTCACAAAGGGGAGAAAATAACCTATTCTCACGAGGATGTGAGTACACTGAAGTGGGAATCGGTCAGTTGTTCCTGAGTGAAGAATAGCATTATAAATTGGAAGTATAGTACTTAGTATCTAACAAAAGATTTTTGTGGTGACGTGTCGTGACACTGGCTAAATGCACAAAACTTTGGAGCTAATAACGAAAAAGTAAGTGGGGAGTTTAATTTTGCCATTTTTTTATAAAAATATGATGAAGCGCAATGTGCATTTTTAAGCACACTTTAGCATTGTAATAACTGGCTTTAGGTACGTAGATACTTTTAACTCGCTGTCAAACAAGATAAGAGGTTCTTTCCGACCTTAATTGTCTTCAATGAGTCTTCAATTTGATTGTTACACATGACTTAGGTACCGACGCTATGTCACCATGTTTAACAATCACGCGAAACTCTAGTGCCCCACATAATTATGTACCTACCTATTGAAAAACTGGCTATCTTAGCTCAGGTGAAATATGCTAAATATGCCTACATACAACGACCTTCGTTAGATTTGACGGTACAAGTCGTCTGCGCCGGGTGTTCTATACATATATATGTACATATTTTTTTATGCCTGATATGTTAGCCTTTGACCTCTATCTCACCTGATTGTAAGTGATGATGTGGTCGAAAGTGTTGTTCAGGCTAAGCTAGAATTACTGGCTCTCAAGGACAGCTGCCAGAGCACACCGTTAGGTGCTTGGTAACAGATTTTCTACTTGAGTTTGGTAGCTAGCCAGGCGGACATTCACAAACCCTGCAATGCCCTACCACCATGCTATAACGACTGCAATCCTAAGACAACAACCGAGACCGATGGCTTAACGTGCCCTCTGAATCACGGAAGCGCTCAGTAGTAATGTCACTAGCGGTCACCCATCCAAGTAATGACCGCGGCGGAAATTGCTTAACTTTGCTGATCGGTTAATAAACTTCGCTACGAGCGCTTCAAAATAGTAGCGATATGAAACCTACTGTTAAGAAAGGACCTACTAAGTACTTACTGCAAAATGCTTGAATGATTTCTTGAGGCTTCTGCAAAGATATCAAGACTCCTTAAATCATCCGGATCAGCAGCATCCATGGTATGTGTATTACACTATTAATTTTGCGACCAACACAATAATCAACTTCAATTCATGTACATATTTTTTCGCCTCCGTGCGGAGGAGTGGGAACTTGATAGACCACCAAATTTGAAGTCCTTACTGACACAAAAGTGAAAAGAGTCAATTCAATAAACAAATTTACGATAAGAAGAGTACTTCACGTTCACTTCAGTCGGACGCGGAGCAAACAACCAGTCAGTGTGGTCATTACATAAATCCAAAAACGCCAATACCATACTTTTTTGAGTGATTTTCGGCACTTATAGCCGTTTTATCATTAATTGTAAAATATAAGCTATTCGAGTTGAACTCATGCATTAAACGTTTTTAATAACCACAAATTGTTTATTAATGTGGATATGCATCGGAAACTTTCTGACGACTCAAGTACAAGTACAAATGCTTCCAATAACTCAATAGAAGTTCAATGACGCTGCTTACGAATACCAACGGTCGTACCAAATGTACTTCACGTTGATCATAAATTTGAAATTAATAAGGGTTTTTTATAAACCCAACAATTTTTTTGTAAATTACTTTGTAAAAAAATGGCAGTCACGTGAGTTTTACCGTCGCCCCGGACTATTTCCAGAGATTGTTGTAAATTCGCTTCGTCACGTAATATACTGTATTTTTCATATATTAACAGTGAAAATAATATGTAACAATAATGTGTGAATTTGCCACGTAAATATTGATGGTAACATAAAGTAGCGTTAGCAAACTTGGATAGATACTACGAACTAAAAATCTAATAGCAACTCAGCACGTACTCCTATTCATTATGTAAGTTTTAGTGTATTATAGGTGCCTAAACCGATCCTCATGTAATTCGGTGGGAAAAATATACAATATATATATATATATATCCGCACATACATGCATAATATATACACGAGAATTGCTCATTTTAGAGTATAAGATTATGGAAATATTATTATTGGAATTATGTAGGTAATTACTTATTCTATTTTAATGTAGTACTTGGTTTATGTTAGTGGATAAGTTTTTGAAAGTGTGTCTCGTAATTTTATTCTTCACATACTCATTCCGATTTCTAACGAACAGTGATATGTGAAGAACCAACGATAAATAGAAAAATAATCAACATAATATAGAAACAGCCAACATTTAGCCAAGTTCAAACCGGAAAAGCTATTCTGGCAACACTTTAAGTAACTACAAACAGAAAGAAGACTAGGGTGTTTTCAAGCCAAGACAACGATTTTCTTGGAAGAACAAAATATATTATGATAAACTAAGTATACATTAATTTATTTCGAAACAATTATAATTGAATAATTTGATCTGATACCCTTTTAACTAATATTTATTTATTGAAACAATTAACTTATAAAACGTCTGTTTAATAAATTACCTACTTATGTATGTAATTTATTTTTATTATAAATTAAAATTTATATAATATAAAGATAACATAATAAAATTACTATTTATATTAGTATATGAAATAGTATTATCTGAAAATATATTACTTCGCTTGAATAATATAAACTTCTAAACGAAAATAGAGAGAAACTCAGCTCAATGATCGTTGTGTATTAGAACAAGAACAAAGTTGTGTCAATCTAAGAAAGTATTGTATGAAAATAACATTTAATTTCCTTAATCTAATTGAAGTAGGGACTTTGACTGGACATTAAAAGCAAATTTGGTCAGAAGTCATAATTCAGTTTTAACAATGAAAGTAGTGTATTGGAACAAATTAATCATAATATATTGGAATGAACTACATTCATTGGTTTGAAGCAAAAACACTCTGTAGTTAAAATAAAACGCGTTTTATGATGATGACACCGTACGTTTGAATTAAGACAGAGGATATCTTAATATAAAATAAACAATATTTCAATATATATTTTGCAATTTTCTTTTAACATTCGTGCTTAGTTTCATATAAGATTGTCAGATATTCAATTAGAAGACATATTCGATTCACGCAAAGACATGCAACGATTGAAACAAATACTAAGTTATCTTTCTTTTAAGCAAATATTTTGTTTTGAAGCAACAACATTTTTTTCAAGCTTCACTAAATTATTACTTTATATTAAGAAAATATATAATTTAGTTTAATATGCTATCATTGTATCGGAAAATAAACTATTTCATCTCAAAAAAATATGTTTAAGACAGCAAAATGTCTTAACCGAAGAAATTCTCCTTACTCTTTTTTTTCCGTGTACGTAAATGGCTGCAATTATTGTATTATGTTTTTATTTAATGTTGTCTTAGGTTTTCGCGATTCTTACACATAGTAATTAAACAACTTTAAACTGTTTAAATCGCGTACATTTATCATTATTTTTGTCCCGACGTTTCAAACACTTTGCAGTGATCGTGGTCACGGGGTGACTAATTGGTTTTATTTGTCACGTGAGTTATTAAGAAATTATTTGGTCTACCGTCAGAAATTTTTATATTAATCATAACGTTCCCTATCCGCGCAGTATTCGCTCACAGTACCTAGAGGTCTTGCAGATTTGTGTCGGCCATGAGATTTAATTAATTTAATAACAGGATCCCAAGCAACCACCTGATTGGGATCCTGTTATTAAATTAGATCCCAAGGATCCCAAGCAGGTGGTACTTGCCAACCATCATCTCTATTGAAATTTGGGTACTTTTGATATCGATAGCCTCGCGTAACATTTTTGGCATAAACCGGGTCTCTCTGGCAAGGATGTGTGGGTTGTCGATCCGAATGTAGTGGTTGGGTTTGTCCTGGGCATGTTCACAAACCACAGACTTGGTGGAGCATCTGTTCTTTATGTCAGCAATGTGTTCTTTTACCCGGATACCAACGCACCTCGTTTGTTTGCCCAATGTATGACAGCCCACATTCACAATTAAGTTTGTAAACACCTGCATCTTGTAGGGGAATATTGCACTTAACAGGCCTTAAAAATTGTTGGATCTTCTTGTGCGGCTTGAAGTAAGTTTTATTGAAGCTCGTCTTAAGATATTACCAATTTTGTCCGTGACACCCTTGATGTAAGGTAAGATAGCAGGTTGTCACTCAACTGTGGAAGGCTTGGGCCGGCTTCTGTGACGCATTCGTGGGAGCTTGTGATTATTACTTCGCAATACTTTTTTTACATACTGAAGCTCCTTGAGTGTCGCATATGCCATGTGCTCTCTGTAACGGATCACGTTTATTTACGTGACGTTACATGTCAGCATATACGAGTATGTTGACAATAGGTGGCTAGGGATAGTTATCTGAATGTTTCGTGCATGCACAAATTCTAATTTAAGTATGTGCGTATTTGATCCGAGAGGTGAAATACCTACTTTGGGAACTCTGATTTCAATAGGTTAAAGATATTTATGTATAGAATATTCGTATATGTAATACGTACCTATTTTTCAATACTGACAATAAAAAACTAGCTAATCACTAATTAAATTACAAATTTACAAGAAGACAAAATTTAAATCATTTGCGGGATTCAAACCTTTTTTTTTTTTTTTTTTTTAGGGAGGACATAGATGCTGGCTACCGCCTGTGCGGTCGTCCAGCTCCACCGGGTTTTGGGCGAGGGCCTGGCCCTACAATAGCCCGGGAGGGAGAAGTGCCGAAGGCACTTCTCCCGAGACGGGCGTAGAAGGCGAAAAGCGCTTTCTACCTCCGTCTCCTGCGGACGCCGAAAACGTACCGCTATTATAGGAGGGGTTGACAGCGAGCTCAAGGGCACCACTGTGGTTCGGACCTCGGCTTGTCTCGCTGTCGAGAGACATGGGGGGGATCGGAGCAAAATGCCTCTGTGCAACTGCAGTGTTGCACAATTGGGCCCTACTGAATAATACTCTTTGACTATTTGGAGAGCAATTTATCGTGACCTTGTTTTTGCCTCGAGCTCGCCGGCGAGCTCGGTGTTTGATTGTGTGACCTCTGATTACCTCACACCTGGGGATTTTACCTCGACGACTTGCGGATAACGCTAAAGCTGCCAACGTAATGGCTGCGATGGGGTCATCCGGGTCGTCTAATACCTGCCGTGGTCGGCGACGGGGGGGTTTGAAAAATGGGATAGAAGAGGCAGTCGAGTAGTTCGATGCCTGGACAACCGGGATTCAAACCTGCGTCCATCCATCCTTTTAGCCGGAGTATGTTCTAATCCAATTGTGCTAACATGACAATGAGTCAAAACTCAAATTTCTCCTATTATCCTTTAACCATCTTATTGTGATGGAGCGACATCTATAGCTCAGCTTACGTTGTACTACCGCACGGTTTCGAATCCCGCCCATGATTTAAATTTTTCCTGTAGTAAATTTGTAATGTAATCCCCAGAGCATACGATATTGCAAACACAAAAATATTAAAATAATCACTTATTGGTACGTGCTGTGATGAATGAAGCAGGCTAAGCCGAAAACAGAACATAACCGCTGTATTCTCATTTGTAAAGAAATAATAAGTACTAGTATTACACACATTCCGTTGAGAAAAAACTTACAGTTGTATAATCTTTCGATATGAACTTCGTACGATGTTTGATAACTAAAAACTTCTCGGGCACAAACATTCTAAAATCGTAAATAAATGTTTTAATGTCCGAACACAAAAATTATACCGTGATTCATTTATGAAAAACGCTAACGTGGCCTATAGAAAGAGGAGGAAAGTCTTTATTGTGTAATAAAAACAGGGATTTATGTTTAAATTTGGAAGATATTTTCGGATGCGGCATATTTGAATGTCTACATTGAAGTGATAAGATATGAGTAAGTGATTAAGGGTCGGTTTCAGAATGTCCTAATAAAGTTTCGGGTTGCTAACCAACACATAAAATATTTGAATGATAAAAATGACAGGTAACATGTAGCGCGTTTCAAGCTTTAACCGATGGATACGCTGAATCGATGACTTTGAAACGCAAGGATAGTGTTTTGTTTAATATGTTAAAATAAACCGGAACTTATTCAAACATTCTGAAACAGGTCCTAAATCAAATAAATATTGTGTAATAAACTATATCACTCGAAAAGTCCACTGTTGATTATTTTTGGTGGATAGTTAAGCTTTTGACGGCTTCCTAAACTGTCTGTAAGGGACGATGTGGTGGAAAATGTTTATAGACCAAACCTCAAACCTAGGTTATTTTCTATCTTCATCATAATCATCTGTGGTATTAAGACCCCATAATATTGCGATGGATAGTATGAAGAGATGACTTTTCTAATAACAAAAATACAAGTTAATTATTTTCGCCATCAAAAAACACAACACAATAAAATTAAAAAATGTTTAGCTTCAGTTGTGTGAACTTTACGAGAGCACTTGTAAGGCACCTAGAATTTCTTACATATACTGTCGTTTTCAGTATGCCCTGTATATTTCAGATACGCAGGATATGAAGATGTTAAGGATTAAAAATCCTGTTGTACGCCCAATGTGCAACAAGACTTGACTCAATAATTCATAATTTATGTGAGGAGTTGCATGCTGCGCATTATTCCCATGGTCACTTTTTACGACCATCTGCATGTTTATATGAAACATAATCCGCATATTCTTGTGCTGGGCACTATACAAACACAAATATTTTTATTATTCGAAATATCTGATATTTAATAGTATATAGACGAAAATTAAAATAGTCTTAAAAGCTTATATTTAAATCACTTACTTATCCAAGTTAGTAAGGTACTACAAATGTATCAACAGGAGAAATTATGTACAAGGAAACCCAATGAGCAGAATATAAGTATGTAGGTATATATTTTTTATTAAGTTTCTTCATGTCACTCTAGCCCCACACTAGGATACCTTGTGTTGAGGGTGGAATAGTTTCTTCCTAGCACAGAATAACTTGATTCATATTGTGTGTGATATAAACTGTTGCTTTAGGTATTTTCAATTAGCAAAGAAGAAAAGAAGGTTGACTAAATCAATCAATCTTTAATTAATATTTTATTATAAATTAGATACATAACGTTATAATAATAAAATTATAAATTGTTTATTGAGACAAAAAATTACACAGAACACAATATAAAATATCTCTCAAAATAAACCACACTAGCGCTCGTTTCTAGTTTATTTCTAATTAGCGAGTCATACAAGATGATTGCAGATTTTGGAAATCTTTAGGGTTGTTCAGTACAAAACCTAGACGCTGGATCTTTAGTGATGTCAAAAAAGTGGTCGTCAGATCACGATCAAAAGTGACAACTAGGTCTTTAAATGAGGTATTAATGTTAAGATGGTCAAGCGGGTACTTTATGTGTATAGGATTTTGTTGCGAATAACAGGCCAATTATACTCAACATAAAATAACCGGGCACACGCAAAAACATAAGTAAAAGTGGCAGACACCAAACAGCAGTAAATTTTCGAATAGACTCGATGCTTGAGAGTAGGCAGATGTAATTAATGAAAGTAAATTTACTCACGCATGAGGCTATGAAGTCTGCAGTCCTCGTCAACTTATGCGAGCTTAGTATTGTATCCAAATTTTTGAAAGTATTAATTTAAAAAAATATTAAAATTAAAACATAGTTTGGGAACGTCTGCACTCTTTGGTATCCCAGGAGGCCGAGGTACAAATATAGTTAGTATGTAGTAGTTTGAAAACATTTAAATAATTGAACAGCATATAGTATAACTTATATATGAAATCATATTATGTTTCATACATCAATGGCAGCTCCACGCCGAGTCAACGATGGCTGACGACCATCAATTTTTAATTGGAGACATTTCCTTTCAGGCGGTTTTTAGGTCACGTATCATGGAGGCCCGTAAAATATATAATGATAATGGGAAACATTACATTGCTTTTGTATTGTACTTTTGTAATAGTTATTAGAAAATAATCTTTTGATTAGTCTGTGAATGAGATGAATGAAAAAAAAATAGATAGTATATCGACGTTGACAAATATACTCGTTACTTTATAGTATATATATAGTTTATGTTTTCTTATGAAAGGCATCAGCATCATAGAGTAAATATAAATAAATTATCATTGCAAAAATTCATGAACAAAATAATGTATTCAAATTTAGGTACCTACAGCGCTTTTCATGAGAAATGTATAAGAATTCAAAGTAAAAACCTAACTGCTGCGCCTTTCACATCAACATGATTCAATTTTTCATTTCAAATTTGACAAGGCAATTGTGGTATATACGAGTAGTATTTGGTAAACTTTTAATTTGTCTTCTAAAATCAATAATCAAATAATTTGTCACTACAGAGCATTTGATTATTGATTTTAGATATATTTTTCTTTTTGAACTGAAGTTTTATTAATTTATATACAACATTTCATCTAACTTTTAAGGTATAGCTGCTGTATATTAATGATTGTTTTATTCAAAATATCATCATCAATTCAAAGTTTATTCGGGCTGGATGTTAGGGTCAAACTCAGATGAAGTAAATGGTTTTTGGTCAAAAAGCTGTTTGTGAATATACAATTATTCATTATAAAGTATAATATTTGTTATTTTAACAGCACGCCATTGTACAAAACTGAATTTCATGTAGGAAACAATCGGGTCGCGGCCTAGTTTCAAAATTGAATAAATTGCAGCGCTTTACCATAAAGCTTTTTATGAGCATTGTATTTTTATGTAAACAGCACAAATATTTGCCACTTGATTCTGCTTTATGTATTTTAAGAGTTTTGTGGCTTGTTAATGTATTTATCCATTATTTAAAGTTTTTTTGCTGTCAAGGGAGAATATCGACATCGTCATTGCCTCATCAACTGGAATTTCTACTGTTGAAAAAGGTATCCCCCATTGGGAGGATTTGCCACTTTATTACATTGCTGTGGGAATCTCCACGCTTGGCGGGCGTCTTTGAGATCACAGTAGAAGTTGTTTGTTCTTCAGAAAGTACTGAAGAACAAACAACTTCTACTGTGACATATCCCCTAATAATCGGCAATTATTAGGGGATATGTCTCTAGGAGAAATTATATATGAATCAAATTCAATATTTTGAAAGTCTGAATATTCATATCTTCAATATCATTGATGTCCAATAGATTTTAATGTAATTAATGGATTATTTAATTCATCTAAAATATATAATAATCGTAATGAGGGTAAAGCAATAAAAATTAACGTAATTTCCACCTTCTGTTATTTTTCCCTTAGTCGACTCTTACGAACCCACGGGAAGAAACGATCGGTGAAGTGACGTTTCTACCCGGCATACCACGGGGGAAAATATAAAAAAAAACTATATTACGAAAACTAAACATAACGAAAAATCGCATCCTCACGCTCATAATGAGTGTTTACACGACTGCCCAAAAAAGGAGAGTTATGTTTTCAGGGCTCATGTGTGTATGAATGTATGTGTTGGAAGTTTTTTTATTCCACCATAACTTCCAAACGGTCTAGCCGATTCCTATGTAAGAGTTATTGTTTGATTCGTCTTGACAGTGCAAGTGACACTTGGTACATAAAAAAACAATAAAAAAATCATACTGGCAGATTCAAGACGCCATATTGTGAGACAAAAAATGTTTTTTCTTCCAAACCTATAGAGTGGGCTATCAAAATGAAGGGCTAATATATGTATATAACTTGCAGTTTTATGTTCAATGGAACGATAAAACGTTTAACGAAAATAAGTAATTTACGGGTTTTTTATTTTTTTAATTAATATATACTTGTTTTACAACTAAATTCTGTTAAAACCTATCCTATGTATAAGGTTCATGCTGCACACATCGGAGTACTTGACTAGTAGATAGAGCCTTGCATATCGATATCAGTGGCATGACGCCCTTGACAATTTGAGTATTGTTTAGCTTACAGTAGGTATCTACATCATTCTGTGATATTAGATATGGGTAGTACGTTTTAGTAAGACAGTACATAAACTATACATTTTTGTATACATAGCCCCGACCAGGGGTGTAAAAAAAATATTTTTTACTAATCTATTCACAAATTCTCATGAATTTGTTTTTTCTTTATCGTGCGCTCCAAAAGTTCATAGATGTTTTATATGTGAATAGCATATTGTTGAAATCTATCGTTGAACAAAGTCCTACCCTAATATGGGAGAGTCCACTTCTTCAGAAGGTACTGTTGCTCACCTCCTGGAATTTTTACCTTCAATATTCCACATGAAGATATGAGGGATTATGGCAAAACCATTAGGCAAAATAATTAGGGAGGCATGTTCAGCTGGGAATGACCCAGCTGATATAATATATTTTATATATATTTCAAAATATTTTCATTACAAACAATCAAATTGTTAGAAAAAAATTGCATACGACGTGAACAGCGAATTAATATTGGGCTAACAATCGGTTGAACCTAGGTCCAATTCATGAATTGACAAAATTATTTAGTTGGCATAAAGAGATTGTTCTAAATCGTTCGAGAGGGAAAAAAAAATCTTTGAAACACTAATTTGATAATAGTGTGAATTCTCGGATGAAAAAAACAGGATAAGCGGGGGCTTTCTAAGTGCACTAATGTGAAATGTTGCAAATTGTTCTGTGCGTGATTTATCGCGAAAGGTTCCACTCGCAAGAGACAGTAATTGACTTTCTAAGCCACTGCTTGTGAAAATATGTGATTATTAAATTAACTTGCATTTATGTCAATTATTTAATGTACACTCACAATGAGGTTTCCATTTTCATAATTGAAGGAATCTCCACAAGCATCGAATAAGATGATACAATAATGATTACGTTCTATCCCATGCGCAGTTTGATACAATTGCTGGAAACATTGGTGGCCAAATTTATACATATAAATATTGTCTATTACATATTGTTAGAGCCCTATAACACGGACCATTCTGTTGCCTCTGGGAAGAACCGTTGATTTTAGTTCTGCAAATGATCTTTTCTGGTGTGTAATATAGGTATATCTCAAAGTTAAACTCAAAGCTGGCTGTCCCAATAAGCTTTGAAGTAGTTTAAATTAGCAGCGAGGGTTTTCCTGATAACAAGGAATACATTATTAATGACTTTTGCGTGTAAACAGTGTCCCATTATATGTACCTACGTAAAAAACTTATCTTGGCACTAAGTGTTTGAATGTCAAATATACACTAAGCTTCCTTGGACGTCTTATCATAGAAATACTGCAACTTAAAAACATGGTCATACAGTTCGTGAAGTGACGTGGGCTGGCAGGTGCCTGGACCTGCATGCTAATAATCATAGGCTAATAAGTTTTTCACTACTAACAGGGCTAATATTAACACTATCTATAAAATTCATACGTTTATAAAAATTTAACAATTATCGTCGGTCAAAAAAAAAACATAATTACTAATTTATGCTAATAACTATTCCTCTAAATTTTAGGATCAATTAATTGTAAGTTAAAATAATAAAAACATGATGATAGTTATGTATATTATCATCATATTGTCTGTTTAATGTTGACTACTGTTACTGAACTATATTGCACTGTTTATCTTTGATAAAGCGAGCAATTTTGCTCCTATAGATTAAATATCAAGCCATTACGTTAATTAACGTCCACTGAAGCAGCGCTAATTGAGAATATCTATGTATAATGGATATGTTTGTAGTTAAAGTCATCATTGCAAAATGGTCAATTTTACATACGACTGGGCAATAAAAAACATAATTCAAGTACTTAAATGCTGATTTTAGATAAATACACTTATAACATTAACGGATGGAAGTTTAGACAAGTGAAATTAGTAAAAATATGTTATTTAAGGCCAAAAGATGTTTTCGAATTCCTTTCAGGTCTTAAAATGTACACCGTTCTGCCAAGGGGTGATTGTTAGAACATTATAGAACAGGTTAGTTACATGTCTTTTGCATTAACAATAGACACAATTTTAAGGTAGTTGTCACAAGGACAATATCGGTATAAATAAAATAAAATCAAATAGTATCATATCGGTATTGTCAATAAATCCAATATCGCAATGCCCTAATTGTGACTAGTTAGTCAAGATGTATACTGAAATTACTGCACCTTGGACCCTGACTTTGGCAAAAGTAACTAACTAGTATTAAAATGAAGTATATACCGTACTTTATTCAAGCTATAGAATATAATTTTACGTTGTGGAAAAAATGATGTCTCATTCAGTCGTAATTAAATTGCAATTTCTTTAAATCCACAATCATTTAATTAGAAGGTGTGTTCCGTTTCCCATAAAATTATGGAATAAATTATTTAGCAAAGCAGAACTTTTTCTAAGCCTTTATTTTTTTACTCGTTTGCCCAATCTTCTATTATTGACTCCTAAAATGAATGTCAATCATGTTTGTACGTCAGTCCTTGGTCAAGAGAGTTGCGGTACTTCAGGTTTAGTACTACGCAAGTGAGCTGTCAATCTCCAACTTTTCCTTATCCGTGGGGTCGAGACTCGAGACCCAGTAGCCCATGTGTTCTCCTACAGATAATACGGGGACGAGTGCCGTAGCACCGTGAGTTGTATAGCTACCAGTGAATCTTTAGCTTCGTCAAGGCTAGTACCCATCAAGGGAATATTTTCATTCGCCTGTGGTTTGATATTCCTTTTAAATATTTTTTTAGAGTTAAGGTTCCCAATTGTGCTCTTGCAGCAATATAAACAGAGATAAATTAAAATATGTTTACATAACATTATGCATTAACAGCACCGGTGCTTAATGTTATGTAAAATTTTAATTTATCTCTGTTTATATTGCTGTTGTATGCAGTTCTGTCTAGAATAAATATTTTTTCTTTCTTTCTTTCTTTCTCCCCAAGGCGGTTCCCGCCTTGTCGTGGCGGTGTGGCTTAGTAGTCGTGGCTTGGTCAACCACGGTGAAGTGAAGAGGAACCAGGGGCCGTACCGGCATGGGCCGGGAGCAGGTGCATACCTGCTACAACGACCTCGACTCCGTTTTAAAATCAGCCAATGCTGAAGTTCCGCAAAGCTGTATGCTATCTCTGACTATGTTTCTCTTGCACACCAGTGACATGTTGCAATTCAATGATATTTATTACTATGCGGGTGACAGTACCAGAAATGTCTCATAAACCGGTAGTGCTAATTTTTTTCGGGTAGAAAGTTAAATAATTAGAGAGTTAAATAAACTGAAAATTAAGAAGTTGGGCGGTTTTTTGAAATCAGCTCAATCTAACCCCAACAAGACACAATTTTGTGCGTTTACTACTAAACTCGACAGATTTGTAGCCTGCCTTTTGAGCGCATCCATCTTGCAACCTCTGCCAATATCGGAATACTTGCTGTTCGGAACGCAGCCCGCAAACTTCTACTCTTGTCTTTGACGCTCGTCACTTGGAGCGTCTTGTCTGTGGCTATTTTTTATGTGAAAATAACCAATTTCGAATTGTCACTTTTGTCTTGTTGCTAGGACGATGTATCACAATGGACGTAGCGATGAGACGTTGGCACTCTGACGTTCAGTGTGTAAACACAGAGTCTAGCTTCTCTTTCTATTACACAGATTGTCATATAGAGTAAACGAGAAAGCTAGTGTAAAATTGACAGCCCCGCGCTTCGTGTCTTTTTTTTACCGGCTTGTAGGCCACAACATTGCGATGCATAATATTTATAAGTATAATTAAATGGTAATATCGCTGTAAAGACTGAACACCGCGTTACATAGTGAAATAATGTCGTGTTGTGCTGTGTTTTGTCCATCAAGAACAACTAAAGGAGGAGTAAAAGATCCAGAATTATCATTTCATACGTAAGTTGTTGTGGGCATTTATTATCTAAAATAACCAATTATAAAGCAAAATATTAATTCCGGTTATGTAATATAATTTTTTTTCTCATATGATTGCCAAGTGGTGGTAAATAGTTATTGATATATAGCTTTAATTTAAGTATATTGATAGCATTGTTTTACGCCTCGCGGCTAGTGATGTACCACAACTGTGCAATATTTTGTCGATAAATATGGTCGATGTCCTTGCCTAAAACGATACAATAAAAAAATACAATAAGCGAAACGTTGACCATTAAATGATTAATATATAGCAAATAATATGAGTATATATATATCTTATTAATATTATAAATTGCCTCTTTAGCCGTGCAGCTTTAACGCTTGCCTTTTGATCCCGAGGTCCTGGTTTCTATTCCTGGGTCAGATATTTGATTTTGTGACAATAAAAACACAATCCAGTCCGAAGTCTGGTACTATGCCCGATAGATGGCAATACGCTAACTCCCTATTACATGGGACTTAAAAACATCTGGTGAAACGTGGATGTTTCTACACCTCTGCCAAGCCTACGGGGAAAAAGCGTGACGATGTTATCCTGGTAATATTATAAACGTGAAAGTTTGTGCGCACGAATGTTAGTTACTCTTTTATGCACAAACGGTATGTAGATACTTCAGGTCCTGGAATAACACATCATAATCAACCGTCAATACCGGCCGGTCAACCGTTTTACCGGCGTATATATTATGCCTGCCTCTCTGTTCCCAATGCCTACCCACTCGCGAGGTCTACTGTTCGAAGAATAACTAGATAAATAAGATCGAAATAGAATATATAAAAAATAGAAATAAGATTTATATATATATATATATATATATATATAATCTCTTATTATTAATAATATATGGTATAATATCTTATACCATATATTAATAAATCATTTTGTTATAGGTTTCCAAAATGTCCGGAAATCAGAGATCAGTGGATAAAGGCTGTGAGACGGGAAAATTGGGAGCCGACTAAATACTCCAGGTTATGTTCTAAACATTTAGAAAAATCCGGTTTTTTGACAGGGTTATCAATCAAGAAACTTAAAACGGATGCTGCACCCGTAATTTTTGAAGGATATCCCAGATATTATCAACCGTCAGCAGCCAAAAAAAGAAAACAGAAAAATGAAAACCTGGAACTGACACCAAGGAAACGAAAAAGAATAGAAGCTAGTGGCGTTAAGAAAGAAGATCTGCCTACAACGCCTCGGCGAGCACAACAAAGTGTTGACATCTTTAACAAAAGCGCGGACAACGGCTTTGCGGCGTCTTAGACTCATAAAAACTTCAATAGAAAGTAAACGCAAAATTATTTAAAAAAATGCTAAGTTAATGAATATAATAAATGATTTAAAGTGCAGAGAATTACTAAATTTTCTGCACTTTAAATCTTTAGATGTTTTTCTTTAAAAACATACCAAAGCATCCCTTCTAAAAAAATATTCACCTGAACTGAAAAAAATTGCACTAACTTTACACTTTTTGTCACCACGCTCATATAAATACGTATGGACTTATTTTGATACTTGCTTACCCCATCCAAAAACCATAAGCAAATGGTATCAAGGCGTTGATTGACACCCAGGCTTTACTAAAGAATCTTTTGAGACACTAAGAGCCAAATTAACGGATCAACCAATAATTGGTGCATTAACTATGGATGAAATGGCTATTAGAAAATGTATCGAGTGGGATGGCCATAATTCTCATGGCTACGTAAATGTACGAAACAATGTTGAAAATGATTGTGTTCCTGTAGCCACTGGAGAACTTACGTTTATGGTGACCTGCTTAAATGGGTCATTTAAGATACCAGTTGGCTATTTTCTGATAAATGGAATAACTGGCATGCAAAAAGATGAACTGGTACGTCGCTGTCTAGATCTATTGAGTGATTGTAACGTCACCATAGTTTCTTTGACGTTCGATGGCGCTCCTAACAATATTGCAATGGCTAAACATCTTGGCTGCAATCTGGATCTGGAAAATCCTAAAACACGGTTTGAATATAATGGTTTTAAGATTTCTATTCTGCTTGACCCTTGCCATTGTTCAAAATCAGTACGAAACACTTTGGGTGATAAAAAAGAAATCTATAATGATGGTGGCAATAAGATATCTTTTAAGTATTTTGAGTTACTACATCAACTCCAAACTGAAGAACAGTTGCAGTTGGCTAATAAAATAAGACTAGGACACATTGAGTACGTCAAACAAAAAATGAAAGTCAAATTAGCTGCACAACTCTTAAGCCAATCAGTGGCAGATGCACTATTATTTTGTCGGAATAAAATGAAACTCAGTGAATTTGCTGGCTGTGAAGCAACATGTGATTTTGTAAAAAATATAAATTATATATTCGATTTATTAAATTCGCGAAATCTCAACTCGTATGGATACAAACAAGCAATCATACCTCGAAATCTTGCGAAAAGTGTACAACTAATACATGATGGAACCGAGTACATATAAAAATTTAAATTTACTGATGGTACTCTGGTCGTAAACTCGCAAAGAAAAATTGGATTCATAGGCCTTATTATTTGCTTAAAGTCAATAAAAGATCTTTGCGGTTATTTGCACGACCATAATAACCACAAACTAAGCTTTATATGTACATACAAAT
Source organism: Plagodis dolabraria (assembly GCA_963854805.1). Classification (NCBI taxonomy): domain Eukaryota; kingdom Metazoa; phylum Arthropoda; class Insecta; order Lepidoptera; family Geometridae; genus Plagodis; species Plagodis dolabraria. The sequence goes on along the minus strand of OY978454.1, from coordinate 15,575,157 downwards.
TGTCCCAGGATCATCTCGAGCTTTTTTTGGTGCAATTAGATCAATGGTTGGCTATAACTACAACCCTTCCGCAAAACAATTTAGAACGGCGTATAAAAAGTTGCTAGTTCACGCCGAGTTTAAATTTGCGGAAGGAAATTGTATTCCTTTAGAGAAAATACATATCCTAAATTTCTCCAAAAAATCAGAATATGTTGAAAATACAAATAACTCTCTAGCACAGCATAGGATGATAGAAGATTTAGAAAAGATGACTCAACAAGAGTACACATATAATGATGATCATTATTACATTAATGACCCAAGCCAACTGACAGAATATGTCCAGGAAGTAATTTATTACATATCAGGGCTTGTGGTCAAAAGCTTAACAGCATTACAGGGCACGAAAAAAGCTTCATTGACCTCTTTCAAAGATAAGGGAGGTTTACTATACCCAAGTAATGACGTATATTTTATATGCAAATTATGCGAAAATTTTTGATATGTAACCACTACAGATAAATAAACAAGTAAATAATAAAAAAATAAATAACCACTATATACTAAACTGAATAGCAAAGATGTATATAAAATGATACGTGACGTAATACTGCAAGTACTGTATCAGCCGGATCGTCCACTGCTGAACACAGCCTCCCCTATGTAGGGGGTATTTGCCATAATCACCACGCTTGGCAGGCGGCTTGGGGATCCGACTAATACTGCAAATAATGCAATCAAATAACTATGCAAATGTCCTTCAAACTTTACACACCTGTTTAGCTTTAGCTTCTTTGAAGATCATAAATATTTACCGATTAAATCAATCTGTGAAAAGTATTTCAAACTAAGAATTCATTACATGATGAAGAACGCAGTAGTAGAGAACAGTGTCAGAAACTTTATTAAAAAATCAATACTCTTTAAAAGTCATTAACTCATTAGTAATTCTTAAGTATATCTGAGTCTATTTATTTTAATTTGAAAATTCTTTTACTAATAGAAAGCTTGATTTTTGTGTGCTATGTTTTATTTTATTTTTACAACTAAATTTTATTGAAATCGATGAAGCAGTTTTTGAATTACACTCCAATAACTGAAAAGTTTTTCAGTCGTCGATATTGTTTGTCGATATTTCCGCCAATTGTGGACCAACCTGAATTTTTTTTTCGTTCGAAAGAATATGCTCTCAAGGGGGCATCCATAAATTACGTAAGGTGGTTTTTAAAATGTTGTGTCCCTCCCTCCTCCGTTGGTGAGATGTCGTGAGATTTTGTTCAACTCCCTCCCCCATCCCCCAATCTCACGTGAGATTTTTCAGAATGTGGGTTTCTTACGTAAACGCGTTGGATTGTTATTGTATAAAGAAGAAAAACAATTTGCTTCGTGCTTTTGGTTACGACTAGTTAAGACTAGTACCTAACCAATATTGCTGAGAGTTATAAATGTAATAAAAATTTAACATAAGAATACTTAAATCATGACTACTGTGATAAAAATAAAAGAATATCTACTCTAATTCAGTCCATGGAGAATTATGGGCGGTCTCAAGAGGATTGGAACCAACATGTCCATATGATTTTCAGTAAAATCATCTGCTCCTTCGACTTCGTTCTGATTCACTCCAAGTCGTTGGCACTTGCGCACAGTAACTCATTAGCTCGTCTTGTGACAATCCGTGATAGTCGCAATTTGTGGAGCATACGCGCTTGTTTAGCTGGTGCAATGTGGGCGGCTCGCCTGTGCTCTGCAGCTCTTGTGACAGATGCAAAGCATGTACATACAATTTGGATTGAATGGACCAAAATAGCATTTTTTTTTTGTTTCAATCAGAACAAAAATTGCGTGATATTTGTCGAGACCCTCCCTCGCCCTTACGTGAGATTATATGAGAATTGACTCGACCCCCTCCCCCCCTAAATCATCTCACGTAATTTATGGACGCCCCCCAACGTGGTCCCATATAAATTTCATTGAAATCAGTGAAGTTTTTTTTGAGATACACTCCAATAACTAAACAGTTTTATTCGATCTTGCTTGATGATATAAGTAATTGGCAGTAAATGAAAATCGATTTTAATCGAGCAAGGATCACTAAAATGGGTGAAAAAAAATTGACAAAAATATTGAGCCGACTTCAACACTCAAAAATTTGAAATAACTTGTCGAGGTCGGCACTATGCGCACAGTATTGTGATGATAGGTAAGTTTTGGACTATCATGGTACCGACCTAAACAATTTATTTCATACTTTGAAGTGTTAAGTCGGTTAAAGTTTTTTGTTAATTTATTTTTTTAATAATAATAAAAATATAGCACATAAAAATAATCAGTTACTAGGTAACGCAGTCTACAACTATAATGGTCACATATTTTAATGTGAATTATTATTAAACATAAGATCCAATGTTATATCGTTAAAGAAGTTTATCTTAAATGAAACGATGTTCTCGAAAACTGAATAAAAAAAAGTTCAAAATGTATCGTAAATTGTTTTCTTATTAACAATTTCCCAGTGTGTACTACATATATTTGTGCACCTTTTTATCGATATGTTCTACCCTAGTGATCACTTCCCTACTCACGCACATTCTTGCCTTTCTAGACACTCAAACTAACATAAAATTGACACGCTACCAAAGCTATCACTCCGTCCATTGTGATACATCGTCCTAGTCTTGTTGCGTATAAAATTTGGCGGCTCGGTAGTTTTTTGATATTGTAATCTGGTTTGTGATATTGCTTTGACCGCCCTTGTTTACCGCGAAATTGTTTGCTGTCATTTGTAGTGATTTTGAACTTGTTTTTGTTGGCCGGTCACTGAAGGACAGTGACCCTGGAAGAAAAACATATTGTGTGTAACTTACTTACCGTATCTATCACGAGGAGTATTCCGAGTTTATTTATTTTATTCCGAGTTCCGTTAATACTTTAATTACTTATATTAGGATCATAGCAATGCATCTGAATTACACTAACAAATGTACTTTTGTTTACGATCAAACGTTGAGTTGATTTAATACTCGTTATTGGTGGGTATAATCGTTGTATTAAGTCAAGAAACAATGATTTTACACAAGAAGGTGTTAATTAACGGGCAAAACTGCGTTTTAATGAGTTACACTGTTACTTAAAAGGAAAAAAAAGTGTAGCATTGAGTAACAGTGTTACTAATCGGTAATTTTACTACCAATGGGTAACAGTGTTACACAAAATGGTGTCACTCAACGGGAACAAATGAACAATACGGTTTGTACATGCAACTGAATTTCACCTTAGGACGTTCCGACAAAGTATGATGTTTCAAACAGATGCGAATAAGAAGAGAGCATATTACCCTTTCAAAGACGCATCCTCCAGACCCCTGGTATTGCAGATATCCGTAGGTGACAGTGATATGACCACTGATTGAGCTACCTGCTCCTTTGGTTCTTATCCCATAAAGAACTCAAGATTCCACTGCAGCTATTGTTGAACTGCGACTGTCCTATGTTTGCCCGAGAGGATGGTCCTTGCACCACTAATTCTCGTATCACTCTCCTGCCCCGTCTACTATGCCCTATGCTGATATCATAGCGTATTCAAAGCAGGGCCGCGTGGCGCTTGGTAGATTAAGTTAAGTCCATTTTTCTACATACAACAAAAAGCAATGACTACGGAAAGGATATCTGCCAGACTTGCTTCGGAGATGTAGACGTCTTGCGATCTCTTATAAAACCAACGTAACCTTACCAATTCGGGATGAGTAAGCAAGGTTTGAGTTTATCTTATACAAGCAGCGCTAGGCAAATCATTTATTAATATTATTCTTTTTTATGACTGATAGGTAAGCCTTTGACCACTATCTCACCTGATGGTAAGTGATGATGTGGTCGAAGATGTTGTTCAGACTAACCTAGAATTACTGGCTCTCAAGGACAGCTGCCGGAACACACCGTTAGGTGCTTGGCGACAGATATTCTACTTGAGGGTGAGAGCTAGACAGGCGGGCATTCGCAAAATGCCCTACCACCATGCTATATCTACTGCCATCCTAAGACAACAACCGGGACCGACGGCTTAACGTGCCCTCCGAAGCACAGAAGCGCTCAGTAGTAATGTCACCAGCGGTCATCCAACGTCCGAGGTGGACGTTGCTTAGCTTTGCTGATCGGTTCAGAATGGCTAAGCACAGTTCGCTACGAGCGCTTCAAAAATGAACCCAGACCCGTCCATAAGCCAGACCTACCCAAGATCTCAAGGTTAAAGATGTTTAATATTATTTAACATATTTACCAAACCATTGAGTAGTCATATGAGCCAGGAATGTTTTTGATTTCCCCGCGGGTGGACCTCGTCGCCAACAAATATAATTATTCAGGGTAATGGTCGTTGCGGCGAGAGACACGCAGTTTTCCAGAATATTCCATCTGAAGTACTTTTATATTCAAAGGTATGACATTAGAATGTTAGAAAGTTGGCGTTGGATAATTTGGTGGAGTATGAAAATGTTTTCATCAATTTTGGCATCATAAATACGTTGTCCGATACAAACCAATTAACGACAAAAACGAATCAAATCAAATCAAATCATTTAGTTACTAGAATCAGTACTAATATTATAAATGCGAAAGTAACTCTGTCTGTCTGTCTGTCTGTCTGTTACGCTTTCACGCCAAAACTACTGGACAAATTTGAATGAAAAATTTGTATGGAGATAGTTTGAGACCCGGGAAAAAACATAGGATAGTTTTTAATAATTAATGTATTCGAATGTTATAATAAATAAAACTAATAAATAGAGATTTCATGTCATTATCTAGTGTTTAATATGTAAATTCAATTAAAGAGAAAAAAAATATAGACGTAGAATTAAAACGTTTAAATATCTATAAATCACTACACCTGTGAGATTTTTAACAAAAGGTGGTAATTAGGCTTGTATAGTCGCAAAATAAAATAAAAAAAACTAACCTAAATATGTTTCTTAGGACTAACATAAGTCAACCCTAAGAAGTCGTTAGCATTTTTGCAATAACCCTGTATAGTCTACTTCACCTACTTTATATGAGCCAAAATATAGATAGTAATTGATTCAACATTATTCAATTCGGTTTATCAACAACAGACACTAACTGCCGGTTTCCGGTACGCGTATCAAAACTCAATTCAGCTAACAAGCCCCGACACATTTTAAAACTCTCAACTGGTTTCTGGCGTGTATATTAACTAAAATATAAACAACACGTGATTAGAGAGCCAGGCATTTTAAAAACTCCGTCCTCGCACCATGCGATGGAGTATACCTAAGTCCGCGGTGAAAGTTTAACCATGGATCTCTTGCGCATTAATACAAAAATATACCACTGCTCACGTCAAAGTGGTAGGTTGTTGCTACACATCAGGTCCATAATAGAGATTTAAACTATCTAACGAAATTCATAATAGAAACGTGTTTTCTCAAAGTTAAAAGAGATTGGGTCTGGAAGGACGCCGTAACCTTTGTTTGGAATGCTTTCGTTGGTAGTATATACCCAGCTGCGGATTGTATAATATTCTTTTATCAGTTATTACAGAAAAAAATGTAGGAAGACAGATATAAAATCATTCATAAAGACATATTTATATACCTTATACTATGATTTTAAGATGTAAATCCTAGAATAATTGGCCGATTTTATGTAACTAGCACAATTCAGCTTGACAAAACGTTAAAAATCAAAATATTTTCGGAGACCCAAAATTAAATCAATTGGTTGTCACGTAGTAAAAAATATAGTGTGACTTAATAAAAAAAATAAAGTAAAGAGTGATGAAAATAAAAGAGGGAAAATCAAGTATAACTATATTGTCATTAAACATGAAAGGGTGGACTCTCGTTATATCTCACTTAAGTAAACGGATGTGTATAACTAGCCTACAAACAAATTAAAAATAGGAAATAAAAAAATAGGAAAATCTAGCCGTTCGGAAATAATTTGGAGCCAGGAGCGCTTTGCCAGGAACGTAGAGTAGAGAGCAGCAGAGCAGAGGCGGGTGCGCCTCGCCGCAGGAAAGTGGAGGCAGGTACACCTCACCAGTACTTCGCCAGGAACGTGAGTAGAGAGCAGCAGAGCAGAGGCGGGTGCGCCTCTCTGCAGGAGAGTGGAGGCAGGCACACCTCACCAATACTTCGCCAGGAACGTGCGTAGATCTGAGGGCAGCAGCGCAGAGGTAGGAGAGCGCCTCGCCGCAGGAAAAGTGGAGGCAGGTACACCTCACCAGCACCTGGCCACCTTGATTTGCTGGTCCGCGTTTGTATTTGTGGACTGACTCCGGTGAGCTATGGTGGGAGAGAAAGGTATTAGGAACGGAGATAAATAACTATTACGTTAAATTAACCATGTTAACTATTATGTTAACATGGTTAATAAGAGATATGATATTAGTGTTGACAAACAGTCACTTGAAGTTTTCAGCAACCCAATGTGCGTTTGACAATGGCTTAACATGCATTTAACGTAATTTGCGATTCAGAAACTGAATGTAGGTACAGATGTATAGATTTGGAAAAAATAGGTATCTTGGGACAGCCCAAGGTAACTTATATCATATATGTTATATAAACTTAACTTACCTAACATTAATTAAAACTTATTATAAAAAATAGCAAACCAAGGGCGTTGAGAAAGTAGCAATTAATGGTAATTGATTTAAGAATTTAATTTAAATTAAGCAATTATTAATAATTATTGAGTCAGAAGTAAATAAAAACAATTATATATTAATAAACATAGTATTTAAACTGAGTATAAAGGTAGAAATATCTCACAAAGGAGGTCTTTATTTAATGTATTCACAATGCCGCGGTTGCCATCAAAAGTGAAACAAACAAGAATTATAGTTAAAAATCGAAACACTTTGCAATGGTAAGATTTTTTTTCAATGGTAGTATAATTAGTGGTACCTACCGCTAAAGACGCTAAAACCACTATTTTGAATTTTGACGGTAATTAGGTATAGTGTGAAGTAGTTATTATACATCTTAAAAAAAAGGAGGAGATTCTCAATTCGAATGTATGTTTTTGTTGTGTTTGTTAGCTCATAACTTGTACAGGGTGTACCGATTTCAATGATTTTTACATTCAAAATCTGGTGTTTGTCATGTGTTCCCATTGAAATTTGAGTTAGGTCTGACAAGTAGTATTTGGATAATTCCTAATGATGCGTATTTTATGTCTGGAACCGGTGTTTTTTTCTAATAACTATTTGTAACTGTTATGATGAGTATGCCACTTAATATTGAAGGAACCTGTAGGATATAGATATATTAGAGATATACATTTCTAATAATATAATATGTATTAATTAATATATTTGTCGGAGTTAGTTTACTACGAGACTTGCAACACTTTATCGACGTTATTCTAGTCTGTGGTCGCTACTAGTCTTTAGTCATTTGAGATACTGTGACTCAGCCTTCGAAGCTTACGTCACAAGACACGGCAGTAGATTCGGCAGTCTGTTACCGACCTCCGAAGGCGACACACAAGAAACTGAGTTTATATTGAGTGCTATAGTGTAAAGTGCCGACAGTGATTAAAACCGTGGTGAATCACGTCACTACATTTTGGCGGCGAGGAAAAAAGTGAGTACCTACTATTTTTGAATTTTGACGGAAAGTCTGCACGTATATACACAATATTTTGTAAATTGCCGGCCATATGGCTACGGACCCTCCGATGGGTTTTGTAAGGGCGGAGGGTAATAAGACCAAGGCGCCTTAATCGATTGAGAAAACCTAGAAGAACAATCTGCCATAACGGTTATTTTAATATGAACCTCAGTATTTCACTCTAAATGAGCAAATTTTTTCTTTTCTTTTTAATAAATTACGCCTATAGGTTGACAAAATATTCTTATACAATTATAAGATCTAACATGTAATTTGTGTTTGTCTGGCTTTGTGACAGTAACTAGGGGTGCAGGCTATTAATAAAATAATATTTCGATCAGTCCTAATTTATCCCTTTGAGGATATACAACAGGAGTTCGTGACGGTCTACTATGCTATCAGACACACGTTCGTCCTCATAAAATCTAAGGAGTTCGTGACGGTCTACTATGCTATCAGACACACGTTCGTCCTCATAAAATCTAAGGAGTTCGTGACGGTCTACTATGCTATCAGACACACGTTCATCCGCATAAAATCTAAGGATGTTTGTACTTGTACTGGACACTGATCGAAATATGATTTATATAGCGTTCAATATTGTTAATTATTTTGGAAAGGGGAAATGCTTTGCACATTCTTACACACAATGAAACCGATGTTCTCTAAGTGAAATAGGTACCGACCATCTGCTGTCCCTACGTGGAAAAGGCGGAAACAAATACCTGTTATTCTTTTGAATTTTTCCAGCCCTACGGGAATCGACATGGCGTACAAACTAAACCTAGCCCCTATGGAGAGCTTTGACTGCGACAGTGACCCTGCCAACATCGGGCTGAGGTGGGAGAAGTGGATGCGCGGTTTCGAGATCTACCTGGAAGCATCTGGTGTTAAAGATTCTGTTGCTAAGAGAGCCACTCTTTTACACACTGGTGGTCTAGGGCTTCAGGAAATTTTCCACAACATTCCTGGAGCAAATGTAGCTAGCAATGAGGACATTGACGTTTATAAAATAGCAATAGAAAAGCTGAATAATTATTTCATGCCCAAACAAAGTAGAGTCTACGAGAGACACCTCTTTAGACTCATGCGACAGGAACCCGGGGAGAGTTTTGAAAAATTTTTGTTAAGGTTACGCAAACAAGCTGACAAGTGTCAGTTTGCTAGTAAAGAGGAAAGTCTTATCGATCAAATTACTGAAAAATGTGCATCAAAGGAACTTCGTAAGAAAATCTTAAAAGGAGGTGATAGTTTAACCTTAAATGACATCGTTGTAGAAGCCAACACGTTAGAAAGTGTTAACCGGCAACTAGATGACTTCGACCACAAGTCACAACCTTCTCTAAGCAGTACTGTGAATGAAGTAACAGTAAACGAAGATCCGGATGCCGTAAATAAAATACATACGTTTAAAAATAATTATAGATGCACAAGATGCGGGAAAAATACGCATACTGAGCAGGACCCTAAATGCCCTGCCAGAAAAGTAAAATGTCATAAGTGCGACCTTGTTGGACATTTCAAAAAATGTTGTAAGACGAGAAACCCTCGCAACCGTCAACACGTTGCTACTAAAAGATACAGTAATAACCCTGAATCCTATAAGAGATCGAGAAGAGACGATAGCAACAAGGACCGCGAGGAGGTACACTACGTTTTTCGTATCGATGAAGATTGCCTCGTAGATTGTGACATTGGCGGAGTAAAAGCCAACCTATTGATAGACTCTGGCAGTAAATGTAATCTTTTAACTGAGGAGACATGGAACCGTCTTAAGATGTCAAAAATTGAAGTGACTGAGCAGAACAGCAATCTGGACAAGATATTTCTTCCCTATGGGAGCAACACACCTCTGACGGTGATTGGATCATTTAAATCAGCGGTACAGGTGCGAGACAAAAACGTTCCTGCGACATTTTATGTCATAAAGAACGGCAGCAAAGATCTGTTAGGCAAAGAGTCGGCTACAGCGCTGGGAGTATTACGGGTTGGTTTAGAAGTAAACTCAGTTGAAAAAAAACCTTTCCCAAAGTTCAAGGACTTTCTTGTTGAGATACCAATAAACAAAGAAATGAAGCCCATTTGCCAGCCATACCGCAGAATACCAATCCCACTAGAAGAAAAGGTAAGTTACAAATTACAAGAGCTTCTGGACGCAGACATCATAGAAGAGGTGAGAGGACCATCCAGGTGGGTATCACCCATAGTCCCTATACCGAAAGATAACGGAGATTTACGACTCTGCGTAGACATGCGAAAGGCGAATGCGGCGATCATGCGTGAAAATCACCCCTTGCCAACAATGGATCAGATGCTGCCACACTTTAAAAAAGCAAAGGTATTTTCACGTCTTGACATTAAAGATGCTTTCCATCAAATAGAAATACACCCAGACTCCCGCGAGATAACAACATTTATTACCAGCAAGGGCATGTACAGGTACAAAAGACCATGTTCGGAATCTCCTGCGCCCCGGAAATCTTTCAAAAGACATTAGAGACAATACTGTTGGGATGCAAAGGTACCGTGAATTTCATTGATGACATCGTGGTTTACGGCTCAAGTCAAGAGGAACATGACCGCCACCTACAACACGCACTATCACTGCTGTCTGAGAACGGCGTCTTGCTGAACGAAAACAAATGCAAATTCAATATTCACAGAATTGAATTTTTAGGTCATGAGCTCGCCCCAGAAGGCATTAAACCCTTAGGCAAATATGTGGAATCTATCCAGAATTTTAGGGCTCCTTCCACAGCAGAAGAACTCCAAAGCTTCTTGGGCCTAGTCAATTATGTCGGAAAATGGATACCAAATCTTGCTACTCTAACTGACCCACTGAGAAGAGTGTTGCGGAATAAGACAGGTAAAAAAACTAATATATCTGAAGAGTGGTTGCCCGAACAGCAAGAGGCATTCAAAACGTTAAAAAAACAACTGTCAAACATGAACTCGTTAGGCTATTACGATCCCGCTGTCAAAACTCAGGTTGTTGCGGATGCTAGTCCTGTAGGTCTGGGGGTGGTTTTGATCCAGATCGACTGCAAGGGTCCCCGAGTTATAGCATATGGCAGCAAAAGCCTAACGGATTGCGAAAAAAGATACTGTCAAACTGAAAAAGAGGCACTGGCCCTGGTATGGGCCGTAGAACACTTCAAGATATATCTTTATGGCAAAGAATTTGAACTCATCAGTGATCATAAGCCATTAGAAGTTATATTCAGACAAAACTCGAAACCATGCGCCAGGATAGAGAGGTGGGTACTACGACTTCAGTCGTTTCGTTATAAAATCATTTACCGGCCTGGAAAAACTAATATTGCAGATCCCATCTCAAGACTGTGCGTCAACGCTGTAAGTACACCTGAATTTGCTGACACCATAAACCAAGTTGTGGAACACTCTAGACCAACTGCAGTTTCCCTTGCCGAGATAGCAAGACTTTCAGCTGAAGACGTTGAAATCATTAAGGTGCTAGCGGGTTTGTATGAACAATCCTGGGATCCAATAGTCAGTGGTTACAAACATTTTGCTACAGAATTCTGCTTCCACGAAGACATCTTACTTAGAGGTAGTAAAATTGTAATACCTCGTAAATTACGGAACCAAGTTTTGGAAGCAGCACACGAAGGACACCCTGGCATAGTGGCCATGAAGCAATGATTACGTACAAAAGTTTGGTGGCCTAAGATCGATAAGGATGCGGAACGCATGGTAAAGAATTGCAACAGTTGCATTCTTGTATCTGCTCCAAACCCACCGAATCCGATGAAGCGGAGGCAACTTCCGACTGGACCATGGGTCGATGTTTCCATGGACCTCTTAGGACCTCTGCCATCTGGAGAACATATTTTGGTGGTTATCGATTACTACAGCCGATACAAAGAAATAAAGATAACAAGAAATATATCTTCTGTAGAGATAATAAAAATTTTAAAAGAGGTCTTCTCAAGGCTGGGTTATCCCGTAACGGTCACTGCAGACAACGGACGTCAGTTTGCAAGTGATGAACTGAATTTGTACTTCCAGGAATGCGGTATTAAACTCTACAACACCATTCCTTACTGGCCACAGCAAAACGGTGAAGTTGAAAGGCAGAACCGAAGCATATTAAAGAGGTTGCGCATCAGCCAAATTGAAAAACGAGACTGGAAACAAGATCTTTTCTGTTACCTAATGATGTACAACAGCACTCCGAATCAGACTACGGGTAAATCTCCGTCAGAATTATTTTACGGCCGAATTTTCAGAGACAAAATCCCGTCACACATAGATGTCGAAAGTAAAGTTATTGATTTTGAAATTAGAGACCGAGATGCAGAACGGAAACAGTTAGGTAAAGAGTACAGTGATCAGAAAAGAAGAGCAACTGAACACGACATTGAAACAGGGGATAAAGTTTTTGTCAGAAATCCTAACAAGGATAATAAGCTGTCACCAAATTTCGCTCCTATCACACACACAGTAACAAAAACCAGACCAGAATCAGGAGATGTCGAGGTGAGGAATGACGAAACAGGCAAGGAATACAGGCGAAATGTTATCCATCTTAAAAAGGTAGGAGGAGAATGGAGAATCACTGACACTGATAAAGATAATGGCAGATCACGGGAAGACATTGAGGTAGACTCGGAAGACATTGAGGTAGACTCGGAACCCAATGAGAGTGTTGACTAAGTTCATTTATATAAATGCAATGTGTTTCACGAGCTTAAATAATATTTTGATTTGATTTGAAAATTGGTTTTAATGTGAATCCTATGTGGTTCACATTAAAACCAATTTCTTGTAAGTCTTTATTTTGTAAGTACCTAGATAAACCAAGAAGATTATGTAACGTCTTATAAAAAATTTGGATTACTACTTAAATCAGATCATTATGTAGTGTTCTGAAAGAGCTTATACAATTAACATTGATTTTTATCTTTATATTAAAAAGGAAGAGATGTAGGATATAGATATATTAGAGATATACATTTCTAATAATATAATATGTATTAATTAATATATTTGTCGGAGTTAGTTTACTACGAGACTTGCAACACTTTATCGACGTTATTCTAGTCTGTGGTCGCTACTAGTCTTTAGTCATTTGAGATACTGTGACTCAGCCTTCGAAGCTTACGTCACAAGACACGGCAGTAGATTCGGCAGTCTGTTACCGACCTCCGAAGGCGACACACAAGAAACTGAGTTTATATTGAGTGCTATAGTGTAAAGTGCCGACAGTGATTAAAACCGTGGTGAATCACGTCACTACAGAACCCATTCGTGTTATTATTTCTAATGTGATTGGAGAAATAGCACAATGGATTTAAAATCGGCCGAGTGCTAGGCGGACTCGCGCACGAAGGGTTCCGTACCCTTAACTATGCAACATTAGTCTTCATATTATAACCTTTTTTTGTTTTAATGTGCGCGAGTCCCACTCGCACTTGGCCATTTTTTTGTATTATAGTGGCAACAAAAATACATCATCTGTGAAAATTTCAACTGTCTAGCTATCACCGTTCTTGAGATACAGCCTGGTGACGGACGGACGGACGGAAAGCGTAGTCTCAGTAATAGGGTCCCATTTTTACGCTTTAGGTACCTAACCCTCTTCCATCTTGCCCGTGAATTCGCAAGAACTGATAATTATAAATATTGTTGGACAGCCCACGGTAAAATATATATTAGTAAAAATGATGGAGGAACGCTAAATAGAATAAGTTCGGAACTGGATCTACACAAGCTGAGGGAAGTACAATGACTAGAAAATATTGTATCAGTCTGTATAATATGCAGGTTATTATTTAATACATTACGTCTCCAGTTAGCTATAATGTACCTTAGTAAACCGTATACTGCGAACTTAGTATTGACCGACCTTTCAGTTTTTACGTTATATCAATGCTCACATATAAAACAAAAATCTAACATTCACACTCTCACACAAAACTTTTACATAGACACAAGAAACATAAAACTCAATACAGCAACCACGTTTCAGAAGATATTAATTAAAATTGTATCTACGAATAAAGATGCATTTCGGGATCGGTCTCTTAAACTGTGCCCTTCTTTGATTTTCTCTAGCAATGGATAGTATAAACCATATTAATACAGAAATGGATATCAGTGTGGGAAAGTGTTATTCTTGTTCAGCAGACGACTGCACACAGTATATCAGCAAAACAAAAAATTCCCTAACTGTATTCCATACCAATATACGTAGTATAAACTGCAATTTTGACAGTTTAATGGTTATTTTAAGTAGAATCGGAGTTCTTTGCGATATTTTGATACTAACTGAATGCTGGCTTAGTAAAGTAAATAACCTATCGGTCATTGACGAATATTCTGGTTACAAATCTAATTATTCTAATCAAAATGACGGAGTTGTAGTATATGTGAGATCGGAAATCAGTCATTCAATATTTGAGCCAAAAACGGCTGATTGTAATTGCATTGTGATAAAAATTGGCTCAGATACAGCAATAATAGCAATATATAGATCTCCATCGTACAAGATTTTGGATAATTTTTTGCGCAGTCTAAAAGAACTTCTTGTATCTCTATCGTCTTATAGAACGGTTATGGTTGTTGGAGATATAAACATTAATATTATACCTGAAAATAATGACGAAGTTGCTGATGAATACTTAGCACTGGCTGCGTTTTATAATTTATTTCCCACACATACAAAACCTACCAGAGAAAACAACTGTTTAGATCATACATTACTTAAAATCTCTCCTAACAATGTGACCACTCTCGTACTTGATACGTATGTTTCGGATCACGCTCCAGTAGTTCTACATATAGAATACTCTTCCCACTCAAAGAAGCCCAAAAGCCTGAAAACTCACATAGACCTCAATTCTCTAACATTAGAATTATCAAAAATAGATTTTAAGGTGATATACGAATGTAGTGATGCTAACACCGCTGCTGACTACCTCATATCTATAGTGTCTTCCATTATTAAAAAACACACGGTGGTTATCAAGCTATCTCGAAAAAATAAAATATTAAAGCCTTGGATTACACTTGGTATTCTGAGATGCATCAGATTTAGAGATAAGTTACACAAAAAAGTAAAACGAAATCCGGATGATATGGTTCTGAATGTAATATTTTGTCGATATCGTAACTTTTGTACTAGATTGCTTAGAAAACTAAAAAGGGACTATGAACGACAGCAACTGGAGAAGGCAAAGGGCAGACCAAAAGCTACCTGGAATGCGGTTAAGGCCATTGCTGGTCTTAAATCAAAAGCTTCTTCTTCAACGGGACTGTTAACTGTGGGCGAAACCGGTGATGCGTCTGTAGAATGCGTAAATGACTTCTTTGTTGGCATTGGCGAGGAGCTTGCGAACAAAATAATTAAAACTAGAGTTACAACACACCCTACTATATGTCGCAAACCTTTCACTAATAAGATAGTCAACTCTATGGTTATGTTTCCAACAGATCATCAAGAGATAGACTTACTTATCACCGGACTACGGGCCGACTGTGCGACGGGATGGGATGAAATTTCATCTAATGTTTTAAAAACTGCGCGAAAATATTTGATCCCTCCAATTGTCGCTGTGTACAATCTGTGTCTCTCTACGGGCGTTTTTCCAGATGCTTTCAAAAGAGCTATTGTCCACCCTATTTTTAACAGTGGGGATCGAGAAAGTGTCAACAACTATCGCCCAATATCGGTTCTGACTACACTTTCCAAACTCTTGGAGAAAGTAATTAATAAGAGATTGGTTACCTATCTGGAAACTCATAACATAATAGCAGACAATCAATTTGGCTTTAGGAAGAACAAGTCTACAGAAGATGCAGTTCTGGGGTTGACTAACAACATCGTTCAGCATCTTGACATGAAAAACAAAGCTTTATGTATTTTTCTCGATCTGAGTAAGGCTTTTGACACTGTATCGATCCCCCTCTTACTTCAAAAAATGGAAGAAATTGGCATACGTGGTATAGTTATAGACGTTTTTAGAAGTTATCTGACAAATAGGAAGCAATCAGTAAAAATTGAACAATTTGTAAGTTCTGATAAGGTGGTTTCGTATGGTGTCCCTCAGGGAAGTGTTTTAGGGCCTACCCTTTTTCTTATTTATATTAATAGCCTCTGCAAACTTTCTTTACCAAATTGCCAAATATTTTCTTACGCAGATGACACAGCTCTCCTTGTCCATGGTGATAGTTGGGATTCAACCAAAGTACACGCTGAGATAGTCTTAAATACGGTAATGACATGGCTGAATGATAATATACTTACTGTAAATATTCATAAAACAAAATATATAACCTTCTCTCTAACACATAACTCACAACCTTCGCCACAATCATGCGTGATTAAGGCCCACACATGTAACACAGATACTGAAAGCTGTACTTGTCTTCAACTGGAGCGCTGCAATAGTATGAAATATCTGGGTGTAATTATCGACAATACATTGTCTTGGAGTATTCAGCTGCAAACGATAGCTTCACGCGTGAGAAAACTTTTGTTTGTATTCAAGAAACTTAGACCTGTGGCTTCTGCAGAACTTCTAAAAGCTGTATACTACGCCTTGGCACAGTCAGTATTGTCATATTGTATCTCGGCGTGGGGAGGGACCTACACTACCTCTATGCTGCGATTAGAAAGAGCGCAAAGAGCAATTCTAAAGGTAATGTATGGTAAACCATACAGATATCCAACAGTACAATTGTACAACGAGTGTGTTGTGCTTACAGTGAGACAGCTTTTTGTGCTTAATGTAGTATTGCGCAGGCACTCATTGGTACCGTTTGAAACAGTTCAAAACAGTAATAAACGTAAAAGTAGGAAACTTCGAGTGTGTGATATTCAAAAATATAGAACCGCTTTGGCTGGACGACATTTTAATATACTTAG
This sequence comes from Plagodis dolabraria, assembly GCA_963854805.1. Taxonomy (NCBI): domain Eukaryota; kingdom Metazoa; phylum Arthropoda; class Insecta; order Lepidoptera; family Geometridae; genus Plagodis; species Plagodis dolabraria. Next base: position 15,558,652 of record OY978454.1, on the reverse strand, counting down.
CTTACGTCTGTATAATGCTACCAATGAGTGCTATAATATACTCCCATTGGCCTTGAATGCCTGTAAGAAATCTGTAACGATTTGGCTGCAAAGTTTGTCATATCATGAAACTGAAAACCTTTTAAGGGTAACAAAATAAACTCTACTTAATTCATAATACATACACACGCACGCACACACACATACACCCTCCCACACACACCCTCCCACACACACACCGTCACAAATACATAGCACCTTTACATACGCAAATACATATTATTTTTCTCAATACACTAATCTCGGTTTATAAGCATAAATGAAAGGTCGTTAACTTAAAATAAGATGATAATATTTTAACAATATAGATTCAACATGTGATTAATTAATTTTTATAAATTGCTACATAAATTATTACATTAATATACTAGATGTTAGGATGACATAATAATATATCAAAACTGTAACACAAAATGTTTTTGTTTAAAATGTATATAAATTGAATATAAATGTATACTAAACTGACTAAAATAGGTATTCAAATAGATGGTTAATCTAATTGTATTCATAATTATTATAATATTTACTGGTAATACATATGCATCATATATAGATAGATACACAATATAAATTACTGTTAATTTGTAACTGGACAAAAGTAGTTGCAAATAGCAAAATATGTGTAATAGCTAATAATTTTATGAAGTGAAGATATATAATAATGTCTCCAATATATATTAAGATTAGATTAAAATCATATATAAAAAAAAAATTAAATGTTCATACGTACAAACCTGTAATATTATAGGGAAGGAACTACCAACCAAGATACGGGTGTTGTTATACCCAGTTTGGTAGGTAGAGCCGCAAATTTGAAGCATGTACTTAAAATGAATAAATACAATTTTGAATTTTTGAATTTTGAACCCTAAAAACGGTTCAATAATATTTATAATATAACTGAAAAAAAATATTTTCAAAGACGATCCAGTACTGTTTAGCTAAACTCAACTTTACGTCAGAATTATAAAAAACAAATACATAAGTATCATTGCTAATCTATCCAGCTAGCTAAGGACCACATAAAATAATAATAATGAGTAATCAATAAAACAATCCCTGATTTCCCCATATATCAGCATGTTATTTTATATTAAATTAATAATTAAAGTTTTGTTTATGCGACTAAGTTTGGGCACATTTTAATTTCAGAAATGTATCTTTATTTCAGCAATAGCAGATCGGCGTTGGAAATTCCGTATATAAAATGGTTGATTTAGTGCCTTAGTACTATTGGATGTTGGCCATACGACATAATGGGAGTGGAACAGTGGTTTTCAAAATTTATATCATCTCGTGGAGTTTGCATTTATTGTTGCATACTATTATTCTATTCTATAAAATTTATACGTCGAAATTTCTATGAAATAAGCTTATTTGAGCTAGGACATTCAGTAATTAATATTTGTATAGGCATAGTTGCAGTGGTAAGTCAACATTTTATTTGATGTAATTAATGCCGACCTATAATACACCTATAACTAAAATAAATGAGTATTCGTATTATTGACATAACTAAAGTTCAGTCATATTTTTCTTTGATGTCGCCTATTCCCTACTACATCTTGTTTATCAAAGTATTTTTCTGGATGTTTACCTCTGACATATTGAGCGCTAGATGCATGAAATTCAATCCGATTCTTTTAGGTAATACAAAATTATGAATATTAAAAATACTTTTTTATATTCGTTTAACATTAAAAAACAAATTTAATTTACATACCTAGATGGTATAAAAAGTGTTAGTCATACATCGTAATTTTTATGGTTACTCTTGATTTCATTTACAAAGAAGTTAGAATAGTATTACATAAATACAAAAAATATAATAGTAGTATTATTGTTGCAGCAAAGAACGATGACAACCTGGACAAAATCATACAAAGATGTGACTCAAACCTTTTTTAACGAAATGCATTTGATTTATATCAAACAAGATAGTGATTATTCAAATCAGGTAAATATATAGAATTGATAGTGATTATTACCAATATGCTCAGAAGTTTGCTAGTAAAATGCACCAAAAAGATGTAATGTTAAGTCCATGACTGAGTTTGCACTATACACTTTGGGCTTTGGCAGCCAGTACTCACTGTCACTAAGCTATCATTGGCTATAAGCATCGAGAAACTAACCTCGAGAGTGGAATTGACGGTATCTGGCAACTAATGTGTGATATTGCACTCATTCGAAATTTAAAATATTACTTTTCCTTGTCTTACTTATTGAGGTGCTTACAGTATCGTAATGCGTAGATTTTTTGATAACTGATAAGTTTTATTATAAATCATACTGAATATCACAGGTTATTTATGTAGTCATTGTACCATATTCAGTTAATTTTAGTGATGTGAGATATTATCCTTACTTTATTTCTTTCCTATATTAAAATTAAAACTTATAAAACGATATTTGTTTAGCACTCATTCTAACTTTTTTTTAATCAAAATCAAAATGTTTTTATTTCGGTTAATTATAAAATCCATTGGTTAGTAGGTATAGTGCAAAACTTATTTCTAAAGGTTAGTATCACATATTAATTTAAACAATAAAATATTAAAATGCACCACATCGCTCGGAACCCTATGCGTATACCTGTCGAGTTTTATCCACAAGTAAACACACAAAATGCCGCACGACGGGCGAGTTGTAGTGTTCAGCCACTGTACGTAGAAAACTGTTGGGACTGTCTCGCACTCGCCTCAACAGAGAAGCCGTCTTCTTCCTGAGGATACCGTGGAAGCCATCCGTCCGAGCCTGAGCAAACATCACTGATGCACTACAGAAACAAGGCAGACCTAACAGCATTCTTAACGCATTATTATATTGGACTCGTAAGGCATTTAACGATTTTTGAGTATAGTTGAATCATAGATTGCCGGTGTAAAAACTCTGACAGTAGACAGAGACAGAGTAGTAGATAGTCTAGGTGTATACCTAGTATAGTATTGAATGGCTTAAACATAAATAGAGTAACACAGTTCAACAAGGACACAACAACAATGTTCAAGGCATACTGTCAGAGTTTTTACACCGGCAATCTATGATTCAACAAGGACACATGCTAAGAGTTTGTGAGACCTATGCTGCTGCACATGGAAGACCATGTATTCACATTTTTTTACATTATAGGTGAGTCCATGTGCAGCAGCATAGGTCTCACAAACTCTTAGCATTTGTCCGATAGCCCCCGCGGTCGGGCCCAGCAGCACCATGTCATCCGGGTAACGGATGTTATTAATAGTAACGCCTCCGATCATTTATGTATAGATTGAAGAGGTTGGGAGATGTTAATCCATCCTGCCAAACCCCGCACTCTAACCCATACGGATCAGAGAGCATATTGGACAACTATACTACATTGATTTGATTCCAATACCAATATTGCAAAAGTCTCAACAGTTCTTCCGGTACACTTCTGTCTCTCAACTTCTTCCACAACACTTCATACGAGATGAGATCAAATGCCTTGGAGAGGTTGAGAAAACAGGCGTACACCGGCGTCTTGCGATCAGTGTAATACTGGACGGTGTGTTTTAAGCTCAAAATAGCACTCTCAGTAGATAGTACGGGCCGGAACCCAAACTGTGCATCGTGCAGTTCCATGTAATTGTTCAATTGAGAGTCACACACCGTCCAATATTTTAGCGGTAGTCATCGCCAGAGAGATGGGACGGTAATTGCACTTATCAGATATGTCCCCAGTGCGGTTTTTGACAATAGGCACCACAATCCACCACATAATTGTTCCACCCACATAAGGGTTTACCCTTTCCTTTTACATTAACCCTCTCTCTGGGACGCACAGCCGCTTCCTGCAATGCTTTTACAATTTTATCATAAAGCTTATCTAAGATAGGTACATGTTCTACATTAGTGCACAACCCATTACGACAATCCACAAGTTCCTGTGGGAAGTCGATTTCTTTTAATATGCTGCAGCAGTAGTCCGTGTACTTACTAATTTCAGATTAACTTCTTTCTCCCACAGGACCTCGCTGCGTTGTTCACTATGAGTCATCCGTTTAGGTCTTATAACATCTAACCTACATTCTATATATAAAGGCATGTGGTCAGATATATACACGTCTTCTTTTATACCCACGTTAACTACACTATGCCAGGCTGACAATGCCTAATAAGTTAGCCTTTGACCACTATCTCACCTGATGTTAAGTAATGATGTGATCGAAGGTGTTGTTTAACCTAGAATTACTGGCTCTCAAGGACAGCTGTCGGAAAACACCATTAGGCGCTTGGCGACAGATTTTCTACTAGAGGGTGGCAGCTACCCAGGCGGGCATTCGCAAAATGCCCTATCACCATGCTATAACGAATGCCATCTTAAGACCGGGACCGACGGCTTAACGTGCCCTCAAAAGCATCGAAGCGCTCAATATTAATGTCACTGGCGGCCATCCATCCAACTCATGACCGCGGCGGACGTTGCTTAACTTCGCTGATCGGTTAAGAACAGCTAAGCAAACTTCGCTACGAGTGCTTATATATTACTAGCTTTCCGGGCGCGGCTCCGCCCGCGCGTATGTCGGTTATCGCGCAAAAACATTAACCTCTTTTTGCGCAGTTTGATAAAAACTATCCTATGTTTTTCCTCGGGTCTCAAAATATTTCCATACCAAATTTCATTCAAATCGGTCGGTTTTGGCGTGAAAGTAGACAGACAGACAGATAGACAGAGTTACTTTCGCATTTATAATATTAGTACTGAAGTACTGATTTAATGGTGATTTAATCTTTAATCTTCTGTATTGCATCTATATAAAAATAGACTTAAAAGCGGTGAATGGCTCATTTGAATTTAACAATGTATATACTTTAAGTCTAAAAAAATCAAATCACAAAATTCTGAAAGTACTCATTAATGAATCGATATTATTATACTGAATTTGCAAATAATTTCTACCCTAGCTTGTGATAAGAAACTAATTTTGATATTGTTATAAACTTGCAATAGGTAAAGCTATGTACATTTGGTAAAATCTTACAATGGTGAACACATAATATTACACATAGAAAGTAGTTTCGACTGTCTACCTACTTCCTATAGCCAAGCACATAATAACATAGTATTCACACTCAACGCTTATGATAGAATATAGACGCATACGTTGTATTTCATCAAAAATAAATTTTAGCGATATCGATTAAATTAGCACATTAATTACGTCCCATCACTATAAGCCACGTAGTGATGGCTTAGCCAATTAGATAGCGTTTTGATAAGATAAATATTTACTGAATTTATTTCGTACAAAGCAACTAGAATGGCTTCTCTTTGGGTTACTTTCTCGAAGGCTTTAAGCTATTACTAAATACTTATCAGATGTTTTATTGTTTAATTCGAATGGTACTAATTAATAGCTTCATTTTGAAATTTGAACCTCGAAATTTGACATGGTTTTTAAAGAAAATCCTCAAATTAAGTTAATCACAATATACAACTTTGTAGACAATAAGCTCAGTAAACATGACATGTTTACTGAGCTTATTGTCTCTCAACGTGTTAACGCCATTTGCCACGGTGGTGTCGTCTCTTTCACTTATAGTTCCCCGAAAATTCACTTTTAAAATGCCGCGTTTTTGTAGAAAATAAAATTCGACATTGCGGTTTTGAATATCAAATAATAGAAAAACACGTTTTTATGAGATGTCACGTTGTTCTTGTAAAGAGGCGAATGTATTTGTGTTGAGTTTGCTGTCTAACGAATTACTGACTGATAAGATATCTACCGATACCTCAAACATATACATTGTTCAATATTTAAGAACACATTAACTGAATGTTTGAAACATATTCAAAATGTTATGTTGTACATTTCTGGGAGGTCGAGGAGCCTCCTATGGTCTCATGGATGGACCCGGAGCATGAGGAGTGTGGGGCCATTTTCAGGGACAACACCGGTAGGCATCCGTCAGGACGGTTCATGACGAAGCTACCCTTAATTGCTTCTCCGCCAGTACTGGGGCAGTGTAAGCAGCTGGCAGAGAAGAGGCTGCTGTCGATGGACCGAAGTATGCAGCGGGACCCTGTGTTAAGGGAAAAGTATATAGAATTTATGCGGGAGTATGAGGCACTAGGGCACATGTCTCCTGCTCAAGTCGACTGGAGCTCGACCGACCATTATTTCCTGCCTCACCATGCGGTGGTAAACGCGTCAACGGGCAAGTTAAGAACGGTTTTCAACGTGGTGGACGGCATCCCTGAAGAGCACCAGCAGAACCCGGTTTTCTTCGAGGACGGAGAGAACCCCAATATGGTCGCGGTGCTGGGGATGCAGAACCAACCTGTGGCAGACATATTCACTTTCAAGTGGCCTTGGAAACACCATCAGCCTCGACGAAGCGGACGGTTCTGTCCACCATTGCGAGGATGTTTGACCCGAATGGATGGATAAGCCCGGTGATCTTCATGGCAAAGTGTCTGCTGCAGCAGCTTTGGACTTTAGTTGTCTCGTGGGACGAGCCACTAAATGGAACGCCATTGGATATATGGCTGGAACTTATATGGAGCATGGAAAGTGTTAACCGGATTGCCTTGCCTCGGCGTATATTGCCGCCGGGCAAGTATATGGCTACTATTCACGGGTTCTCTGACGCATCGCAACGCGGATATGCGTCAGCCGTATACTTGCGAACGGTGGACTCTAAAGGGCACAGTCTCCGTCGTACTGCTTATGGCCAAAAGCAAGGTCGCTCCTATAAGGACATAGGGAAGGTCTGCGCCTGGTCGGATAGCCAGGTTACTTTAGCGTGGCATGGAAGAACGGCACCACATACTCTTGACACTTTCGTGCGGAATCGGGTGTCGCAGATACAAAACATTGGATTGGACATTCTATGGAGACATGTACCAGGGTAGCTTAACCCAGCGGACTGTACGTCACGGTGATGCACAGCTCCGGACCTCGTAGAGCACTCCCTATGGTGGGCACCAGCATGGCTGGTAGGAACTGAGAGGTCTTGGCCAGTTCCAAATACCAATGAGTCGGTAGCGGTGTTGCCTGCATGCATGCGCTGGCAACTACAACGGAGGTTAAGGAGGACTGGTTGGTGGGGCGGTGCAGCAGATTGGAGAAGCTGCTGGCGGTGACCAGCAGGATCAAGCGCTTTGTCCATAACTGCCACCATCCAGACCAGAAGCAGCTTTCGCCTACCGTGTCACCAGAGGAACGGCGAAGCTCATTTGCGCATTGGGTACAGGCCCTTCAGGAGGACCGCTTCAAGCTGGAGCTATCGACACTGCGGTCAGGTCGTGCCATGCTGAAGGGAGCGGTCGCCTTAACCCCTTTGTGGACTCGGAGAGGCTTCTGCGTGTTGGAGGACGTCTTAGGAAGGCGGGCCTGCCTTACGGAAGTCGGCATCTCATGTTACTGCCTAAGTCTGGAGCTCTGGTCGAGCTCATTGTATCAGACCAGCATATTCGTAACGTGCATGCAGGGTGAAATGCGTTGTTGGCCATTTTGCGGAGCGATTTCTGGATATTGTTCGCATGAAGGATCGTGAGAAGTGTTATTTATCGCTGCGTGCCTTGCTATAAGTTGAAGGCTTCTACCATGCAGCTGCAAATGGGAAACCTGCCCTTGGATAGGATAACGAGAACGAGGCCGTTCGATGGTGTCGCCACGGACTTTGCGGGGCTTTTCTATGTGAAGACCAGCCCGCTTCGCAACGCCAAAATAACGAAGTATTACTTGTGCGTCCTGGTGTGCTTGGCAACGAAGAGTGTCCACCTGGAGGTGGTGTCAACTCTGAGGACTGAGGCATTCGTCGCTGCTTTGGACCGGTTTGTGTTGGGTAAAGGCTTACGCAACACAAACCTTTGTCTTTTGTAAACTGGAAGCTGTTCTCAACTCACGTCCGCTTTGCCCTTTGTCGTCCGATCCTAACGATTTGAAGGTTCTGACTCCAGGTAATTTTTTGGTTGGGCAGCCGCTTACTGCCCTGCCTGAGTACCCTTGGAAGGAAGAGCGTATGGCACGGTTGTCGTGTTTTCAATTGTTACAGAAGATAGGCAAGGACTTTTGGTGTCGTTGGTCCCTGGAGTATCTGCACTTATTGCAACAACGGGTCAAATGGGCAGACCGGACGGATCGCCCCAAAGAGGGTGATTTGGTTCTGTTGAAAGAAACCAACTCGCCTTCTTTGTGCTGGCGAAGGGGGCGCATTTTGAATTTGTTTTTTGGTCCGGATGGGACACCACGCGTCGTTGAGGTGCTGGTCGGAGGCTCGATGTTGCAACGGGCTCTAGCGACGCTCTCCCGCCTCCCGTTAGAGTAAGCTAGCGGACGGCTTCTCCGTCCGAGGAGGGGGGTTGTTCGGTAAACAAAAGTAAACTATGCGGTCGGGTTGAACCCTATCTCTAGGTGGATAGTGTTCATATTCGCGCGGACGGTGTCTGCGGGCCACTACGTCACCATTGGGCTCAAGGGAAGTTTTTTACAATTGTAATTCCTTATTCTATTTGCAGTTACAGTAGCCTAAGGTGTTTTACAGTAAGCCCCCTTCGACGGAGCGACCAGCGAACCGTTAAGGGGTAAGTTGTATATTTTTTCTTTTATTTTATTTTACAAGGAACACAAACAGCTGCCAAGACAATGATATAGCTAAGAGAATTTTGGTACACAAGAGCCTAATAGTATTTACTTATGGAAACAATATTATGTAAGTGTAAGTGGCCTAAATATTATAATAACGGATAAAAATATGTCTATATTGGTAACAGAATAAATATTATACATAAATTATGACAATATTATTCCATAATGTGTCATATTCATAGATATATGGTAATTAATCTAGAAGTGAAGTTCGATCATTACTCTTTTAGTCACACCATTATAAAGATATAGTAACACTTTTCAGCTCCTTCACCCTACAGGCGACACAGCACGTCTAATAGAAAAAGTTAAATTAAGTAATAGAATATTTACTGACTTTTGATAATACATTCCAAAAACCGTACCATGCCGCCTGCACGCCAAAGGCAGGTGGTCACTTGCCAAATGCCAAAAACAATTATTAAATCGAACATTGAAGTGACGAAATATAATATTATAAGTGTAGTGTAATATAAATAAACGAATCAATCCATATAAAACACAAGTAACATATGAATAGAAGAACTAACCAATAAATAAAATATCGTTGATTATATGTTTGAACATATTCTTTTTAAATATTTTAAGTGAAGTGTGAATGGTACATATAGTTGCCAGACATAACAATAAAGCTACGTTCAGTGGGAACAAGACAAAAAATTCATTGATATGAGATTTTGAACGAGTAAGAAGAAAACAGGTAGTTTTTATCAGCATGGCGCCGAACAATTTGCGTGGTTACATTTGTAACCAAAGTGCATCTACGGATTTTTTGCTTTTGGTTAAAAAAGTAACCAAAGTGCATCAAGCGGTTAGAGAAAGAGGTAAGGTATGTTGGCCTCTACAGCTATCCTCATAATCCAGGCTGAGGATTTTGAATTTATAGTTAATTAACCGTAAAAAAATATTTTGTCGTTTTTCAAGCATGTCTGTATATTTACTATAGCGAGGATTCCATACTTGAGAAGCATATTCAAGTTGGCTCTTTACCAAAGAACAATATAACATTTTTAGCGTTTTAATAGATTTGAAATCTTTCGTAACTCGGAAAAGGAAACCCAGAGTTTTTTTATATATCGGCTTGTGTCTTCCTGTGACACTCTAGGAACCCAGTCGAATACGCCACGACTTCGTGGTAAAGTGTGGGATTACGGGGATTGAAAAGGGCCCATACAATTATTGTGACGGAACAAACACGAAGCTGACCTGATTTTAGGCGGTAACCTCTGCCTGCGGAAACATTTAAATGTAAGAAAAATTTGCTGCCGCTAGATTTCTTATAAACTCATTCCAGAACAAAAACGGACTCAAATTGTTCGGTGTCATTTTTTTTTATTAAAGTGAAATCGCGGACGTTAAAATCATATCATATTGTGACAAAGATTACATGGATTGCTACATGACGGAAGAAAGCACTAGTCTATGGGCATTCAAATTTGACAGCAAACTAACAAAATTGAGGCAGGCGAGAAGCAAAGGCAAAAAGATATTGCGTTTCTCTTTTCTCATTTAAGGGTTCTGTATGAACGATTCTATTTGAAGAATATAAGATAGTGATGTAGTGTTTATGATAGCACATCACCAGTTTTTAACAGAATCTTTGAAAAAGTTTATTTGGGAAAATCGATCAGGAAGTCGATTCTTGTTACACTGTGAAGATGACTTGGCATACACCGCAAACTGGATGTACCTGGTGATTTTTGGAGATAAGGTAGAGCTCGTGACCCGTTCCTCATATATTTGTATCCTATACCAAGAACTTCACGAATTGTTTATTTTACTAAAAATCAAAGAATTCATGAGAAGGATATCCCAAAGAGGCCGTGATAGTTTTCAACCAGCTGCTAAATAACATCTCCTCAGACGAATGGTCCTCATGATATAGAAATAGTTTCACCGAATGAAATAGTATATTATGATACAAGTGAGCTAAGTTGCTCATTATACACGAGCTGTGGGTTGCAGCACGAGCCGTAGGCGAGGGCGTAAATCAGCCGAGTGTATAATTAGCAAGTTGCTTACAAGTTTCATACGCACTGTTTCAACATCCTTGCGAGGAAAAAATACAATATATTGCACAAATGCGATACAAACAACACACGAAAATTATGGAAAATAGCGCGCAAGTTTTTTTTTTGCATGCGGCAAATGTATGGTGTTTGATTACATATACTTAGCCTTAAACCTCTTTGTTGTTGCAAATCTGTATTACCTGGCTAAATTGAAAATGCTCTGTTTACTCGCTTACAATTTGCAGTTAGGTACTAACTTAACTCTGTAGGGATAATTCTATTACGCACCAGTGTATTATATTATTATGCACGAGGGTGTTATAGTTCGGTTTATGGCCCTAAGAACGATATAATAAAGCTCACTTTACGATCAAGGGTGTTGAAAATATATTTAAAATGTAGTAGGGAATACTTTAAAAAGCAGTTAATTTATTACTTGCTATGAAAATGGTATCCGTGGTAGTGGTTATCACAAGCTTATTTTTTCTAAGTAGGTGATTATTACGCCTATAAATTTTATACGCTTATACGCTTAGCCGCTAATAATATCGCACCCTGAAATAAAAACCTTGAGACCGTCCAACGGTGAAGAAGGTATATTATATATTAGCAATATTTCATTGTTATGAAACATTGCTAATATAATATATTGTTATATAAATGTTCAGTCAAGTTCACTATTGGGCTAAGTTTAAATTAAAAAATTCTATGACAATATGGCGTTGATTAAATGATGTGTTTTTATTACAGATACACAATGAAGTTGAAAAACTGTCAACAAGGTTTACGAAATTGATATTATTTGAATTGTATGCAGGCTTTCTCTTTTTTACTTTAACACCGTTGTATGAAAGCTACAATCGTGGTATGTTTGGATTTGAGAAACCAATTAATGAAACGTATGCTGTCGCGAATGATTATGATTTTCCTTTCGATTACTCAACAAATACGTTTGGATTTGTATTCGTTGTGTGGATCAATGCTTTTGCCACAGTCATTGTCTCTAGTTGTCTTCTTTTATTGGATTTATATATATCTATAATGATGCTAAACTTGTGGGGCCATCTGAGAATTTTACAACATAACTTGAAATCGTTCCCGAGACCCGAATTAAGAAACGCTTATTCTACTAAGGCTGGTACTTGGTACAATGAAGAAGAATCAAATCAAATTACGAATTTGTTAACTAAAAACATAAAACACCATAATCTTATTAAGAAGTGAGTATATTGTGCTAATTGTATTTATTCTATACAAGTTATTATCTTGTCAACTGCTTCATTGACAGGACCGTCACATCATCCATTACATCATTGCTGAATCAATCACAAATCAGCCCATCTTTTGAAAACAACAAAACGTTAAATTATGATACACACCATATTGTTACAGTAGATATACTTATATTCAAACAAATGCGTAAATTGAGTGAGGTAATGAAACAAACCTTTCACTCTCACGCTTTAGGTAGTTCAGAATGCAGAGCTAGAACGATGGTCACGCTGGCCGTGTCATAATGTTAATTAATGTATGTACGTTCATCAACATGCACTTTATTATTCTTTCTTATCATAATATTCACGCCCGACTTCCAGTATTTTACCCCTAGTCGTCTCCTACGACCCCTTCGCGAAGGGGATGGGGGGAGGTGACATAGTAGTCCAGTACTCACGGGCAGTAAAATTATCAGTAAGATTATTACGTTGTCTAAACATGCATGTCTCTATTTGTTTTATGATTCAAAACTAGGTACACTTCAAAAACAATTTATAGTGTTTATTGAAGTTTATTTTAATCTTTATACATATAAAATATTAAAATAGTTAACCCTTGTCTTGTGTTACCACTTTGGTAATTATTAGCCCAGGTTCCCACAAAAAGTTTTGTATATTACGTCCAATACTTTTATAGGAACAAAATGTTCTAAGCAACTGTGAATAAATCGACACGTTCACACATGTTGGATTAATAATTATGTCAAAGATATTGTAAAAAAAACCCTGCATGTTTTTATTTTTCAGGTTTATGGAACAGGTGTCTCATGCTTTTAGTTTTACAATCTGTTTTTACCTTATCTTTCATCAGATTTGTGGCTGTATTTTACTGTTAGAAATGTCTCGAATGGTAACTAAACAGATTTATGTCATGATTTGTATTTGCTGTTTACTTTATAATAATTAACCTATTTCCTTTATGTTATAGAATTTATCAGCGTTCGGAACACATGGTATCATGACTTTTACATTATACCAGCAAATTTCGCAACTGTGTATAATTTTTGAACTCGTTGCTACACAGGTGAGAGTTCAGCCGTATACAAAATAAAGCATTGTATTCTAAGTTTAATTCTTATGAAACAAAAACTTCGTAATTATTTATGAGTATTTAAAACTTGGTGACGTTTTTGTGCAATGATATACATCCGTGGTATGTCAGGCTAGAATTGGATCCCCGTTCTCCTCCTATTTTCTTTTGGAAGTCGTAAAAGGTATAGAAATTATTAAAGCGTCATTCAATTACTAAATGTTGACAGTTTGCACATGTTCACATGACATGTTTGTTTAAGAGCTAGGAAGTAGTCACAGTTACACACTGTTTTAATAACATATACAACCCACCCATTATTGAGTTTAAACGCATGTTAGTATAAGAATTGTCATAAGACGTATAAAATATTACTAATAAGTTTATTACAAAACACTATTTCTAAAGTTCTCACAAAATTCTAAAGTTTTCACATCTATTCATTCTCTAGACAAAAGTTTATGTTCAAAAAATGTGTTTGCGAAGGTAAAGTGCGATCCACAGAACCCTTCGGAAATAGAAGTCTCAAATTTCTTATACGGGTCATTTTTGTAATTACTAGTGTCAACTAGGTGACGATTTATAAATAATATGTTGTTAATCCCTAATATATATATATACATACATATTACATTAGTTTTTTTTGTTATTGTTCCTTTTAACATGTTAAATTCACATGTACCTAATATAATTTAAATAATAAGTCCGTTTAAAATCAACATAATAATATGGAAGTGCGTACAACTTAAGTTATTTTCATTATGACTTTCATTATGACATTGTTTTTTTAGAGTGAAACGTTAAAAGATGCAGTCTATGAAGTTCCATGGGAATTGATGAATACAAAAAACAGAAAAATTGTTTTAATTTTCCTTTGTAACTCACAAAGAGATATGCAATTCAAAGCATCGGGCATGGTACCAGTAGGAGTGAAAACTTTAGCATCGGCAAGTATCCATTTAAATTGCAATATTATTATTCCTTATAACAGCTTTGTTTCTCTTCACCACCAGAATAACCAAATGGTATTCGATGAAGGTCATACAGGTTTACGCACCGACCTCGACATGCTCAGATGATGAAGTAGAGGCAATGTATGAGGAGATATCTGAAGCCGTACATTCCTCCAAAACATACTACACTGTCGTTATGGAGTACTTCAACGCTAAGTTAGGCACACGGAATGGCGATTAGTTGAGAGTGGGGCCATTTGGATATGGGCAGCGGAACCAGAGGGGCCAGCGGCTGTTCGACTACATGGAGAAGGAGGGACTCTTTGCGATGAACTCCTTCTTCGGAGAAGCGACCATCCAGGAAGTGGACGTGGATAGGCCCGATGGTATAACAAAAAATGAGATCGAGTTTATCATGACGACCAGGAAGCAAATATTCAATGATGTCTCTATGATCCATAAGGTGAAAACCGGTAGCGATCACCGTATCTTTAGAAGCATATTGAATATCAATGTAAAGCTTGAGAGGTCCCGTCTGATAAACTCCACGCTCCGTCCTAGTGTTGCACAAATCCAAAACCCTGCGAGCTTTCAACTCGAACTACTTAACCGCTTCCAGTGCCTAGCTGAATGCGGAGCAGTGGACGAGATAAACAACGGGTTGGTGGAAGCTGTCCAAGCGGTGGGGTCTCAGTTCTTTAAGACCCCTCGCCGAAATAAACCGAAAAAACTCTCAGAAGAAACCATCAAGTTGATGGAAGACCAGAGTGAGATGAGACTGCAATCTTCTGCTGATATGTCGAACTATGGCAAGCTGATTAGATGAATTTCGAAGGCACTGCGACACTTGCGCGCCTTCAATACAAATCGTATTAAGGTCGCAATCGAGCGTAACCAAGGCTCCGAAGTGTTCGCAAAAAATTCGTCTATAGGGCAAAGCCAAATGACCAAGCTGAAGATCGACGATGGCAGAATCGTCTCATCACAACCGGAGATTCTGGGAGAGCTTGAGAGGTTTTATGGCCAGTAATACACCTTGACACGAGAACCCGTTGTCAGTAAAGGTCAGGACATGAGAGCTATACTGACCCGACACTATACCGAAGACATCCCAGACATCAACCTCTACGAGATTAGAATGGCTCTCAAACAGCTTAAGAACAACAAGGCGCCAGCTGATGATGGAATAACGACAGAACTTCTGAGAGCGGGTGGAAAACCGGTACTCTTAGTTCTTCAGAAGTTATTTAATTCCGTCATCCTTGAAGGTAAAACGCTAGAAGCATGGAGCAAAAGTGTAGTGGTATTGTTCTTCAAAAAAGGTGACAAGACCTTGTTGAAGAACAGCAAGCCCATTTCACTTCTGAGCCATGTTTATAAGCTGTTCTCGAGAGTCATTACGAATTGTCTTGCTCGTAGGTTTAATGACTTCCAGCCTCCCGAACAAGCCGGGTTCTATAAGGCTTGAGTACCATAGACCACATACATACGCTCCGCCAGATTATACAGAAGACTGAGGAGTATAATCGGCCATTATGTTTAGCGTTTGTGGTGTAACTATGAAAAAGCCTTCGATTCAATCGAAACCTGGGCCGTACTGCAGTCTCTTCAGCGATGCCAAATTAACTATAGGTACATCGAAGCTCTAAAGTGTTTGTATAGAAACGCCACCATGTCGATTCGACCACAGGACAAGAGCACAGAACCAATCCAACTGCAGCGATTTGTGAGATAGGGAGACGTTATTTCTCCAAGACTGTTCACGAATGCATTGGAGGACGTTTTTAAGCTCTTGAACTGTAAAGAATTCGGCATCAACATCTATGGCAAATACATCACTCACCTTCGTTTCGCCGATGACATAGTCATAATGGCAGAGTCGCTTGAGGAACTCAGTACAATGCTCAGCGACCTCAGTAAAGTTTCCCAGCAGGTGGGTCTTAAAATGAACATGGACAAGACGAAAATTATGTCTAATGTCCATGTTGCACCCGTACCAGTAGTTGTTGGGAACGATACGCTCGAGGTTCCTCAAGTTGAAAATATGTCGCCAAGCAACTAACGGTGTGTTCCGGCAGTTGTCCTTGAGAACCAGTAATTCTAGGTTAAGTCTGTTAACACCTTCGACCACATCATCACTTACCATCACGTGAGATTGTGGTCAAAGACTTACCCATCAGCAATAAAAAAAAATTAAAAAAAAAGTTGTTGACCACTACATTTGCCTGGGACAGACTGTCCACTTAGGCAAGTCCAACTTCGACAAAGAGGTCGCCTGAAGAATCCAACTCAGATGGGCAGCGTTCGGGAAGTTACGCGACATCTTCTCGTCGAAGATCCCGCAGAGCCTGAAGACCAAAGTCTTCAACCAGTGTGTTGCCAGTGATGACTTATGGCACTGAGACGTGGTCCTTAACTGTGGCCCTCATGGACAAGCTCAGAGTCGCTCAACGAGCTATGTAGAGAACTATGCTCGGAGTTTCTTAGCGCGATAAAGCCCGGAACGTGGATATTCGCCAAAGAACCAAAGTCATCGACATAGCTATCAGAATTTGCAAGTTAAAGTGGCAATGGGCGGGCCACATTGCTCGACGAACCGATAACGGTTGGTTATCGAGTGGTTACCACACTACATCGGAAGACGTAGAGTTGGTAGGCTCCCCAATAGGTGGACTGACGACATTGTGAAAGTCACTGGTAGCCAATGGTTACAAGCGGCTAATAGCCATTCTTTGTGGCGCTCTATGGGGGAGGCTTTTGTTCAACAGTGGACAACTTCCGGCTGATGATGATGATTACTTATTTTACGATCACAAATTTTCGCGTAAAATTTAGTTTTTGCCACTATTTCTTTTATTCATTATATAAAAAGGAGATAAATGATATAATAGATATGGATTTCATTAATGATATAATTGATATAATCATCATCTCATTGATATTATGTCTAACACTATACAAAACAACCTAAAGCCATATCAAACTAAGGAATAAAAAAAAACAATAACTCACAGTGCAATTCTGTGATTTGTTATTCCAATGGTTTTGAAATGTGTAAAAGAAAATATCGTTCATTTATGGACTTTCTAATCTCTGCACGGGCATTCCCAGTGACGACTGACAAGAGAGCCTCACCACGGTAATGTTGATATCATTACCGTAGCCTCACGGTCACTTGTCTTTATCACGCGTTTTATTTAATGCATAAATATCATGTTATGAAAATATTTGTTATTAATAAATACGTATATTACCGCAAAGTAACGGCTGAATCTATTAATTATAGTAGATGTTCGTGTTAGATATACATAAGGTTAAGTTCAATATATATGTAAAGTGCCAAAGCTTTGAGTTACTAGCAGATACTAATGTTATTTTAGGTAAAATGACAAGTTCAGATATTTGAATTCCTGGGTTCAAATCTCACTATGAGCTACTATTTTTTTTAATCTACATTTAATTGCATATATACTATAACGTGGCAATTATTTGAAAACTTTTCATCAATCTGTTGTTTGAAGTAGTTTGTAAAACTCTATATATTATTTTTGTATAATATATAATTATGTATTATATTTGTTTCAGATTTTAAAGAATTCGTTCTCCTATTTCTTGCTTCTGAGAACTACAGCTCATGTAAACCACTAGATATATATAGCACATAATAAAAGACAAACCATTTAAGAATTATGATTCACTTATTTAGGTAGATAACTTTATGCACCGTATTTTTTTTGTTTGGTGAGATATAATTAGGAATTATGATTAATATATTGCGCCTTACGGATTTTTAGCTATTCTTCTTATCTCTTTTTAATAGCTTAAGCAGGCAGCGAAATAAAACGAAATTATTTTTAATAAACTAAAGTAAAAATAATGATTTCCAAAATATTTTACTGAAATATTTATGTTTTATGAATAACATCAGCTACTTATTTAAACATAGTATATTAATAACTCATTAATTGGTTGAAAGAAACAATGTATTTGACGTAAAAAGTAGGCTAGTACTAATTTTAATTATTTTTGCTTTTATCATACACCATGTCTATATCCAACCATATGTATTACTGAGTTCACTAAACCATAAAAAAATGCAGTCAATAGTGAAGATGTCAAAGATATTTTTTCACGAATATCTATTAAGATCGTTTCTAAATTAATAATCGGCAAATGTTTAATAGTGAATTCAACTGCGGTGGTGTTTGTAAAGGTATAAAATAATCAAGTTAATATAATATATGTTTAAATCAACTAGGGCGTAGATTAAAAATCCAGCGACTCCCGCTTCGGCTCGTACATGGCGCAAAGGTTCGCCATCGCAGTCCAACGAGGCAATGCAGCCAGCGTTATGGGCACTTATGCGGCAGGTACAGTGAGGGACGGGTTATTTGAATAATTATATTTGACCATTGTGTAAATTTTATATGTGTGTTTTTGTTTTTAGTGTAATTATATTGTTTAAATTGAGATTTTATAAAATTAGGCGTTAACACTGGAGTATAAATGCGTGTCCCACTGTAGTAGACCTAGGTAACGTATATGATAACTCGTAGTGAATATTTGCACCTAGACGCACCGTTTTCACTATTTACTATCTACACAAATCACGCCCTTATCTGCAGCGAACTAACTAAATAAATTCAATAATGAGGCGAGTGCGGCTCTTGTGGCGCGTCTAAATACGATTTCACCTTTCTTATTCTTATTCTTATTCTACTTGGGGGCGATAAGTCCTGCACTGACGTCCCGCTTGGGGTGTTTTGTGCATTTCCCCCGCCAGCTTCTACCCAAGCCATCTCCTTAATGTAGCGGAGATTTCACCTTTGGAGTGGTGTGATTTTTGGAGTTTCCTGGAATACTGGTCAGGATGACGCGTAGCCGTGACTATATACAAGCATGGTAAAATTGTTCTAATCAACAAGCCGTAGGAGGCCCTGAATACAACGAAAAATATAATTTTGATAGATGTTTTGGTTTGTAAAAAGTAAAACGTCGATTATAAAGTACCACTTTTCTTAAATTTCGGAAATAATCTAAATAACAAGTATGCGATTAAATAAACATCACATTTCATAATTCGTTAATTTTTATACTTAGGTAATTAGGCCACGAGAATATATTATTATATGTGTTAACGGGCGCGTGTTCTAGTGCTGCATGCCAACATTATAACTTCTATTAATGCAATTTATTTCAAAATACAACCTGCTGAAGATTATGACAAATGTGTTTTATTTTAACCTCTCTGATATTGTATGACCCGCGCGGGCTTTGAAAATGAGATTTAATAATGTTAACTAATTCATTCCATACAATATGAAATATTTTGTATCACAAGATAAGATTATTTTTTAATGTTAATGTGACGGGACAAGCACGAGGCCCATCTGATGTTAAGCTGACTAACCTCTGCCTATAACAGATGCATATCGTCACAAGTGACGAATTGCACAGTGCCTATCTTCCTGAGATACAGTTGTTGAATCTCATGTACCTACCTGTAATTTTACTGACTTTCAAGGAGTGCTGCCGGAAGACACTGTTTGTTGCTTTACGATTGATTTTCTACTTAAGGGCAAGACCGTAGTCAAAATAATTTCTAATTCGGGCGGAGCTAATAGAAATGGGCGTTTACTTTTAACTCATAAAAATATTCAAGAAAATTGTACAGTTTCGTGCGCTATTAGAAGCGGCAGAACAGAAGTGTAGATAACAACATTTTTATCTGTAGTTACTGCGAACCTCTAAGGTAAAAAAATATTATCACTTGTAGGTAATGATATATTTTTAATAGACTAAGCGAAGCGAGGTCTCGGTGGAGGTCTGAGCAGTGTATATTTCCCCGTCAATAAATCTCGATTTCCTGAATCGATCTTCATGAAATTTGGTAGAAAGGTGTCTATCTTGCATATCAACAGAATTTGCAAGTAAGAACCTGTAAGAGCTTAATTGGTTTGTGGTTTGCTGAGATTATAGGGTCCATAAAACGAGGTTGTAATTTAAAATTCAAAAGTATTATCTCAATATTGTGCTCAAAATAGTATTTTGACTTCATGAAGCGGTACGAAACCACGGTAATATTATCTATACAGTATTTTAACTCGGCCCTGTCCTCGAAATAACTACCTACAGCCGCGCGGTACGTAAACATGCGATAGGGCTGCCCGCCTTTAGCATTTGAATTACATTTGCCTACTTTGTGTTTCCATTTTGTTTTGTGATTGAAAATATACTTTTTTATAAAAGCAAACTAGTGATTCGCCCCGGTTTCACACGGCTATTTAACAAAAAAATCATAACTTATAAATTAAACATATAAAAAAACAATTATTGTGACATAACTGTAATAGTTAGACTTATAGTATTGCGGACTTTTTTATAGATGTCTTCTATAAAATTGTAGTATATCACTTGGCTCTATTTTCAATAATTTCCGCAGCGTATGCGATATACCTAACGATTTATTTTGGTATTTTTTTCGCACTTTATGTTACGTTATCGAAGTTTACATACGACCTTACTTTTTTGAAAATCTTCTATAGCCTATGTTTATCAAGGATAATGTTGAATCCTCATGGTGAAAGAATTTTTCAAATCGGTCCATTAGTTTCAGCCTATTCAATGCAAACAAACAAATGCACAATCAAATCTTTCCGCTTTATTACCTATATTAGGTTAGATAAAATACTTTGTAAATTGAATAAAAAGTGTGTAAAAATGCGTGTTGTTTTGGATTGGTAGTAAAAAATATTTGCACCTCGACTGAAACGAACGAAATGCTTTATTATTGAATTTAAAAGTATAAAGCTTAATCAAAAATTGTTTTTGCAAACATGGACAAGGTGGAGAACAGGGAATATGTTTTACTTAGTTATAGATACCTGCAGCTATTTTACAATTAATATGTTTGGTTTGGACGAATACATGCAACCAAAAACAGCACAATATATCCTACTCGTCATATTAAATATGTACTTGAACTTATAGGACGTTATCCGCACCAACCACTGGGTTACTGTCATATACTTACCAACTCTAAAACAGAAACTTGCAATTTTACTCTTGATCATATTTCTATATATCTATAGATAAATAAATATTATGCATAATAGGTATAATTTCAGTTATAGAAAGTCATTTTGCAATTTTAGAGTTTATTTATGAGATAACATAATAAATACAAATAATAATAAAATAAAAGTTCAAAATTTTAATAGAAGTATAATTCCAATACAAAAGATAACTGTAATGGAACCGCCAATTCACCCTACCGCTACTAAAAGTGGTACAGGCAGAATCGTACCAAGTTTCTGAATCACAATGGTTAAAGAACCCCACTCTGGTGCTTCGGTTATCGCGGCCATTCATCATGGAGACCAGTTGAAAATATGGAAAATACTCCCAAGTGAGACCTCAGCCTTCGGCCTCGCAAGTCACTCACACGAAACGGACTGCAGCCTCGCCTTGCACTCGCCCTTTGAACTCACGCACTATCCGTGCTCTAAATGTAGTATGATGAATAAGAAAAGTTCGTAGGGCAAATCCAGAATGTTGGAAATCAAGATAGCCCCCATACAAAGTACTCCGATCACACTGAAGCTCAGCTTTACTTCAGATTTCCCATTATTATCATATCACGAAAAGCACTTTGTTATTTTCAGTTTAGAATACTTTCTTTCCCCATGACTCCTTCCCATAGAACAATTTAAGTCAATGGTTTCAAAACATCTATGTATGGCGGCCTTATTAAAAAATGATGTCATGGAAAAATAAATTCTAAATTCGGAATAACGACGCCTAAAACCACCCAGATATTGATTTTCAGACGGATCGGAGCAACTTGAATTTTACCTGCCATCTTGAATATGTCATTTTGGTTTTTGTCAAGTCTCATTCGACTGCTGCCATTAAAAGTTGTACGAGAAGAATTGTACCGGGTCACTAAGGAACCCCACTTATTAAAATATATTAAATAAAATTATAATAATAGTACACATTATCACTTTTGCTATGAAAATGAAACTATCTACAGAAGTAACGGTTCAAACGTTACGGGTACATGCTTTTAGAGGTAGTACGAAAGAACAGCGGAGTCACTACTAAGTATTTAACTGTTAAAGTCAAAGAGATAAAAGAGATATAGGTAAGTTCCCTTTATTTGAATGATTGGATATATAAATACCTAGAAAGTAGTTGGTCGTCTCGAAAAGTGTGTTAAGGGCATTGGGAATAGGTTCTCATTTAATTGTACAGTAACCTAATAATAACAAAATGAAATATTTTACCAAGGGTTAAAAATCTAGATACCTACTAAAATAGGAATTAACAATGCCGTGTCTGAACTTTAATCAACTCGCCCAAAAAAGTTATTATAAAGATTTTATAAATCAATATAAAAAAAAGTACTTCCCCAATAAATGTTTTACTTGCGTTTCAATAATTTATGAGTTCCAAATAAACGTATGGTAAAAAAATATTGTAATATTTCAAAAAATAAATGCACAAAAATGATGGTGTAACGAACGGCACAGATCCCAGGTCCAAACGGCCCGAGCGCTGCGGGCAGACTGATTTTCGTTGCGATTTCTTCTCGCGATCAAAGAATTTTGTGGCAAAAATTCATAAAAATGTTTTCAACACAAGTAAGTAAGTAGTTCATTAGAGTATAATATAAGCAAATTAAAAAAAAAGAATCATTGCATTTAATTCAACTATGCCTCTTAAATTAATAAAAAACAATCTAAAAAGGGTCGTCGATTACAATTTATTACAGAAGAACTAATTGGTTTCAATAAAAACTAATCAAATAATTCACTCAATAAAGAATTAAAGAATATGATATATTTTTTTCGCACATTTTGAACTCATAGTTTCAGTACAAGAAGATTCCAAAAGTGCGCATTTCACTACGGTGATCCCCATGTGAGTATTCTCACAATACCCGTCCACCATGCTGTGAAACTCAAGCTGGTGGTTCACTCTAATATTCTAATCTTATTTTAAAACAATAACATTGAAATACATTAATTTTCTTACCTTATTCTCATCTACAGTTTGGCTACAAAGCAATAGAAGGCGGGTGGGGTAGGAGTTACTTCGCACAACTACCCTGACTTACTCGTAGTAGGAAATTTAAGCCCTGACTGATCTTTAAAAATAAGTAATGGCGATA
This sequence comes from Plagodis dolabraria, assembly GCA_963854805.1. Classification (NCBI taxonomy): domain Eukaryota; kingdom Metazoa; phylum Arthropoda; class Insecta; order Lepidoptera; family Geometridae; genus Plagodis; species Plagodis dolabraria. The sequence continues at coordinate 15,535,551 of OY978454.1, read as the reverse complement.
GTAAAGTTTGAATTTATACAGTATTATAAACAGTTAGTATACAGCAGCGCGCATCGCAACGAAATAATTAGTCCACGGGCGGCGCAAATGTTAATATACATTGATATATATTTTCGAGAACTGTAGGTTCTGATGTTATTTTTGCCCCGTGGGGTGCCGGGTTAGAATTGCACCTCCCCATATCATCCCGTTGGTGTCGTAAGAGGTGACTAAGGGAAAAATAATGGAAGGTGGGCAGCAGCGCCGTCTAAAGAGCTGCTTACACTACGATCCCCAAGAAGCCTGCCAAGCGTGGGGATTATGGCAAATACCCACTTAATAGCTGTGTGGGCTGTGGTCAGCATTGGACGATCCGGCTGTTACAGATATTATTTGGTGATATATTATAAGTTTGGTGCACTTAGTGACTTATCGATTAAACATATGTAGCATGGTTTGTTTAAAAAAATATAACGGAGCAGCTTGGTATCAAAGATCGTCTAAAAATATAGAATTGCGCTATAAGTAGCTTATTAAAAAACAGTTACTTTTTGTTTATCATTTGAAGCCTGCGCAAAATGGTTTCTGAAATTTGAACCTTCAAAACAGTTTAAAAAAAAAATACTTTGAATATTATTGATTGTATTAACTTAACTTTCAATTTGTAGTACATATCAATACTAGTTTACCAAGTTGTTTTTCTTGTAATAGCATTTTCATCACACTAAAATGAAGTGAAAATTGTGTCTTTAGTCAGCAGTAAAGTTATTTTGCATCTTGTACATTTGAATTCTATATTTATTATTTAAACCTTGAACTCCTTGCTTTCTCAGGATTCAATAAAAGTACTCACGCCAAGTAACAACTTTTTATAACGTTGGTCAACGAGTCTTGAATATATTACTATTATGTGGTGCTAGTGAAAACGTATAGTGTATTGATATAATTAAGTAAGTTTTTTTTTATGTTATTGTGACGAAACAAGCATGGGGCTCGCCTAATATTAAGCGGTATCCTCTGCCGATAACAGATGCATTTCGTCACAAATAACGAACTGCACTGCGCCTGTCACCCTGAAACAAATACAGTTGGTAAGATAGATAGTTAGATAGATAGATAACTTTTTATTTGAATACACCATAATAACAATAAGCTATTTACTAAAACATAACTTAAAACCAAGTGTATCAATAGGCAGTCTTATATGTCAGAGCGATCTCTTCCAGACAAGCCATGGTTAGTCTCAATATGTGCCTGTAATTCTACTGGACTGCTGCTGGAACACACTGTTAGGTGTTATTTTCTACATGAGGGTGGTAGCTAGCCTGGCGAGTATTCGTAAAATGCCCTTCCACCGTGCATTGAAGCTTAAGCCGGCGGCGGGAATTGAACCAGGAATCTGCGGCACTGCAGTCCATAGCTATTAATGCTCGGCCACCATTGCTTCAAAAATTTTGGGAGCCAGTCATTCTAGGTTAGCCTGAACACAACATCTTCGACCACATCATCACTTACCATCAGGTGAGATTGTGGTCAAAGGCTAACCTAGCAGGCATAAAAAAAATTGTTAAAGCTTAGATTATACGCTATAGAATCTTCCGTGCTATGATATTATATAAGTATAGCTTACCCGAGTGTACAGCTAATATATAATTTAAGCTACTTTTTAAACTCTTTGACGATTAACAATTCAAACTAGGGGTAATTAAAATAATTGATAGGCATGATTAGAAAACTGCTCACAAGGTTACAATTTCAGTGCACTATAAAAGGGAAACCTATTAATTCGAATTGCATTACTACAATGGCGTCCAGAGATGTGACAAGGTTCGTACGTATTATAAAAACTTACGCTCATATTTATATCTAATATATGAAAAACACGGGTGTTTGAGCGTGAACTTACTATGAGTCGATATCGCTATCGACAATGTTTCGGCTTCTACCGGAAGCCTTCCTCAGGATTTTGAGTGTGGTACGTCAAGTGTGAAGCGTGACGCGACCGCGGCGGACGTACCACACTCAAAATCCTGAGGAAGGCTTCCGGTAGAAGCCGAAACATTATCGATAGCGATATCGACTCATAGTAAGTTCACGCTCAAACACCCGTGTTTTTCATATATTAGAAGGTTCAAGATATTTTTTTTTTATTGCTTATATGTAAGCCTTTGACCACAATCTCACGTGATGGTAAGTGATGATGTGGTCGAAGGTTTTTCAACTTGAGGGTGGTCGCTAGCCAGGTGGGCATTCGCAAAAATGCCCTTCCACCATGCGGTGAAGCTTAAGCCCGCGGCGGGATTCGAACCATGGACCTGCTGCGCGGCAGTCCATAGCCAAAGCCACTGAGCCATCACTGCTTCAAAAATATTTTTGATTTGATAAGCCATTTCTAAGAAAAAAACTTAAATTTAGTGAACTATAAAGACAAAAAAGTTTCTTTTTAAGATATTATAACTTAAATTAAATTTTAATAGAGTAGCCAGCCAACATTTTAATCGTCAATGAAATTAAGTAAAATACCCTCTAATTGCTGAAAACAATTTGCAAATAAAGGCTAGTAGTAAAAGTTTCTTATTAATTATATAATTTTCAAAATATTTGTATGTAAACCTGAGATGTGTTATTTATTGGTGGCTTTGTGAAGGCACTCAGAATAATGTAAAGGATAAAAATGATAAAAATATTTAATGCACAAGCGGCATTATGTACATAATATGTTCGCTTATTTTTCGTATTATATGAAGTGCGCCCCGACTAGGTTTAGAACTTGCCACTCTGAGCTTTGCAGAGAGTTAAGGTGTCATACAAAATCTTAATAAATAACCATTGATAAACATGTTTTATTTCAGTAACTACGCGTCGGCATTAGATATACCTTATATGAAAAACCTAATTTTCGCCCTTAAAACAATTGGATGTGCGCCGCATGATGTGCTTAAAGAAAAACATTGGTTTACAAATATTAGAAATATGAAATTTTTCTTCGTACTATGGTCTATCAGCGTTTTATTGGAAATAAGTTATTTGACAAAAAAGTTTACTGAATTGAGTTTCATGGAATTAGGACGACTCTATGTTAATATACTTATAAGTATTGTGAGTGTGGTATGTAATTACAATTTATATATACTTCGTCCATTATTACTGATAGGTATTAGTACTCAATCTCATTTATTGAAAAGTAGTGATGATGTGGTTGAAGGTGTTAAAAGGCTCAACCAAAATATAAACTAGAACTGCTGTGTTCCAAGTGCAGTGGCCAGAACACATTGTTAAATTCTTGATGATATAGATTTTCTACTTATTGTTCGTATCTGAGCATTTGCAATTTTTTTTATGATGAAGCATTTTATATGTCCTGTGATTTCTTTCTTTCAGATCTTTAATATATAAAGTAAAAAATATGTTATTAATTATTTTTATAATTAAATACTCTATGGATTATATTTTTACTTGAAATTTTCAACGTTTTGGTATTTCAAAACAGTAAAAATAGAAAATATAATGAATAAATTGTTAAAAAAAACACAGTACGTAACTGTAAAATACTCGTGAGGTATCGGGCTAGAATTTCACCTCCAATCTCTTCCCATGGGTGTTGTAAGACCTGACTAAGAAAAAACCGGAAGGTGGGCTGCAGTGCCTTTTGAGAAATTTGCACCTATAACTACAATTGCCAAGACGCCTGCCAAGCATGGGGATTATAGCAAAATCCTCCTTATGATAAGCAATACAACTCGGCCTCCAGTCTTCGTAGTCCCAAACAGTGGCCCTTATGGACAAGTTCAGAGTCGCTCAGCGAGCTTTGGAAGAGCTCGGAGGCTCGGAGTTATTGCTCAATAAAATCCGAAACACGGATATTCGCTGCAGAACCAACGTCAACGCCATAGCTTTCAGAACTTGCAAGTTGAAGTGACAATGGACAGGCAACATTGCTTGACAAACTGATAACCGATAGGGAACAATAATTATCTAGTGGTTACCACAGCACACCGGAATACGTAGAGTTGGTAGGCCGCCCACTAGGTGGATTGCGGACACTTTACAAGTCGCGGGTAGCCAATGGTCACAAGTGGCTACTAGCCGTTCTTTGTAGCGTTCTAAGGGGGAGACTTTTGTACAACAGTGAAAGTCTTCCGGCTGATGATGATGATGATATACTGTAAACAATATGTACATTGTTTTGATTTTATAAATAGGTAAATTGATGAAGAGATTGATAAAGTTCGTAGATAAATATTAGACGGTAAGTTTGATTCGCAGACTAAATTACGAGGATTTTTTAGCACAGAATAACTATAACATGGACGTTTTTATTTAAAAATACGATGGAAGAGTTTGTCAACAAAATTCATCTGTTTTATCACAAGGATAAAAATGACTTCGCTAAAAAGGCAAGTTATTATTTTCAATTATTATGTACATAATACAATTACCCAAATACTTCTTCGAAACTTAAGATATGCGTTGTTTGTACAATATAATATTTCTTAGAAAGCAAAATTATGATTTGTGAGGCATATGTCTTGATAGTAACGACTAATTTGTTTATTTAGCAGCCCCTAAAAGCAATCACATCACATATTATAAATGCAAAGTTTTGCAAGTACATAACAGTGGCCTTACTTTCCAAGGACTCTTTTCGTCTTCAAGACCATAGGATCTGACAATACTAATTTATTAAGACATACCTTACGTACCTTACTACCATACGGCTCTTGTCTTAATAAATGAGTATTTAGTCGTATGCCTCCTATTAATCAGCGAAAACTATTTGTAAGTTCTTCTGTGCACGTAGTTAAGTTTGCATATCTGAGATTCTAAAATTAATATCCCTTTCAGGCCTAAAAGTATTTTTTATATTAAACGGTTTACTTTTGCATTTTGAAGAAAAAGGAACCTTAGAGCAGTATGCAAAAAATAATAAAAAAAATCATATCGGCCCCTAGAGCCATGTACAACCCCTGCACGATAGTGATGTTTAGGCCTCAATGATGCGAGTGCACGATAGTGACGTTGTTAGGTTTTTGTCTTTTAATGAGAAATAAAACAAACAATTTAGTGTATATGAGTTATTATTATAGCAATACTTTCTATAAATCAGAATTGAGATCAAACTTTATAATATTTAATATTATTTTAATAATAATCAGTTTCCTTGTTAATTTTCATTAGACTCGTAAAATACTTGGTATCATTTTTTATTGTAGGCCGCAAAGCAGTTTTGTTTCCTCGGGAGACAAGGATATGCATCACACTTTTGACTCTTGATCTTTGAACGGCTTTTACATTTTTTCATTCTACATGCACGAAGATTATCAATACCTTCAAAGAGCGGAAAGTGATCGCAGCCATCATATCTCCTAGCTTTAGTATCTTAGCCTGAGTTGGATTGATCTCCTGAATCGTGTACTGGTCTGCAGCTCAAAATATTCGGGAACCTCAGCATCACTCTCTCTAACCCTCCTTTTGCAAATGGGCGTATTAGTAAGTCCATCTGCTACTTGCATCCGAACTCTAATAAATCCATAACTTTGTTGTTTGGGATCGAAGCTGCTGCACATTCCAATCTATACAAATGCCATGCATTGCAAAGACCCAGATCAAAGAAATGGAGTATTACTTTTAGTGTCCATTTTCTGGTTTTCATAAATGTGCAGTAACTCCATTGACTGATCCGCCCAAATAATACGCTGAAATAGTTTTATCCCAGCGTTTCACAAAAGTAGTCTCGTCAGCAGATGTGCAGGTTGATGCAACTAGCAGTGACTTATTATCCATCCATTTGACAACTACAACATCCTCGCATACGAATTGTTGTGATTCACCACGTTGCATACGATAGTCGATCAGGTTTGAAATCTGTGTTTTTTCGCTCAGGTAATCAGTTCATCATTAATGTTGCCGTACCGTGCAATTCAATAACGTTCAGCTTTTCAAGCAAAGGTATTGAAGAGAAATATCGGTCAAAATAAGCAGCTCCCTATTGGGATTGACTTTGAGAGGTGGAAAACTATTGACGCACCGACACCTAAAGATTTGTCTCCAATTGGAGTGTTGGCACCTTTGTAGATTTCAAAATCAATCATTAATCCATCAGCAGTTGTTGCCACAAATACTTTTAAACCTTGGGATCGGGGTCTTGGTTTTAATTACCTGTCTCAGCCCCCGCGGACATACACCACTGAAGGAAATTTTTGGAATTTCATTTAACGGCCTTTGAACGGATAATTCTTCATCTTCACCAATGCCTTCTATCTATGAATCATTGCCATCTCCAAGTAGCTGAAGTACTAAATCGCTGGTCATCTCCATCCCTCGCAAAGATTTAATTAGTAGCGATAATATTCAACGAATAACGTCAATACCTGAAACTGCCTAAAACAGAGTTAGGTCTAAACGTCACTATCGTAACTTTTGATTTTTTCTACGTGATTTCTTTTTCAAATTGTAAGATAATACAGTTAAAATACATGATTTGAAACCACAACGGCTGCAGATACTAAATAATAAGAACAACGTGAAGTATTTAAAAGAAAATAAACAAAATATTTGTACTTACGACCACCACGCTCTTTGACAAAAAACTCCGCCACGTTAGCCGCCTCACAAAATCAAACTGACGGGTCGAATAAGCGATAATTATTATTAAGTGTGTAGCTTAATGCATGCACTTTTGTATCGCGCAGTCTTTGTCTTATAAAGTTGATTGAATAAAACGTGGGATTTTTTAAAACAAAATGCACTATTGTGTTCTGGCGACCTTAAAGGGAGAATCTGGTGTTCTATGAATACTATACTAAGACATATGGAGCAACTGGTTTTAGATTAATAAAATAAAATAAAATAAGTTGGAGCTGTGGTTTGCGCTGGAGTTTGGGCTGAGTTTGAAGTTAGGGTTCGGACTTCTCTATATACCTATAGGTACTTTTAGTATAAAAGTAAAGTAGCCGTATTAAACATTTTTTGTTTTTCAGATTTACATTACTGTCGAAAGAATCTCAAATTTTTTTTGCAAGTTAATACTGACTGAATTTTCCATCGGTATCATTCTTTTCAACGTAGCGCCAGTGCAAAAGAGTTATAAGCGAGGAATGTTTGACAGCATCAAACCAGCAAACGCAACATTCGACCAATGTTGTTATTTCGATTTGCCCTTTGACTACACGACCAATTTTACTGGTTGGCTGATCGTTTTCCTCTATAATTGTGTTTTTTCGTATGAAATGTCATCTTTAGTTGGTATACTTGATTTATATCTGTTTATTAATATATTTCATTTGTGGGGACACATAAAGATACTGAAATATAATTTGATAAACATTCCGAGGCCTGCGATGAAAGACACAATTTTAAATGCTTCTCGATATAGTGATCAAGAGTCGAAACATATCACCTATTTGCTTAAAGAGAGCATCACACATTACAACTTGATAAAAAAGTAAGTCAATTTTAACACGTACACATAGGCGCAGACTTACCATACCATAATAAGTAGTTATTACTACAAGATTACTAGTTTTAATATTATAGATAAAAAAATAATCAAATATTGTATGTTACCCAATGTTTCTTTGGAAGATTGTCTGATTTTGGTTTTATTGAAACCAGTATTTAGCCTGCCAATCAAAAAGTACTACTTAGTTAAACATTTTTATCTCAGTGCATTCACTAAAACCCAGTTTTACCACCGGATTTTATTGGAGCTATTGCTCAATTGCTGAATATCAGCTTGCAATTAGATCCTGCAAGAATAAAAATTATAAATCTAAAATGTATCTTTTATAGGTATATGGATACAGTATCAGAGACATTTGGGGTTGCAATTGGTTTATACTACTTATACCATCAAATCAGTGGATGTATTTTGCTTATTGAGATATCTGAAATGGTAATAATCAACATTCTAAGGCTAATTTGTATGAATATATACGATTAACTATATGTTTTTATGATTTACAGACTGCTGAAGCAATATTCACATACGGAATCTTAACATTCGTCTCGTTCCAACAACTAATTCAAATGTCAGTCGCGTTTGAACTTATCGGTTCTCAGGTTTGTAACATTTATATATTATGAATAATGTTACGGCGCAATGGCTCAAACTGAATCGATTTGAATCAGAATGGAAGACAAGATGAGACCATAATGGGAACTAGCTTTTAAGATCTAGCTGGCGGAATACACCGTTATTATGCGTTATGTTCTTCTTAAGGGTGATAGGCAACAAGACAGGCATTTATAAAAGCGTTACCTAAGTCCAAAATGTCGGAGTTTTCACCGTGGTCGATGGCTCGTGCCCTGCAGGTCACTGAAGCACTTAATTCCCGCTAGCAGTTACCCTTCAAATAAGTGACCATAGACCATTACCTATTCTAGTTAAACAACAACTAAGCAGTCTTCGCTGTGAGCCCGTCAACGTATCAAATTAATAATATGTCATAAGTAGGTGTAATAGCTGGGCAATAAAAATCAAATAAATAGCATTACATTTCTGAACCTATACAAGTAGACTTACCTACACTCATCAGTTGAGCTTCACTATCCGCAGTGAAATAATTATATACACTTATACCTCAACACATTCTGAATCTAGACTGATCTAATTGATATGGTAATCATACCATCAAGCTCTAGTGATTTCGAAGGAAAATCAGAAGTTACTGTATTCCATATAATAAGTGTATAATAAGTCGTCCGTGAGAGCCGGGCTAGAATGTCACTCCCCCATTGCTACTGTCGGTGTCGTAGAAGGCAACAAAAGGTAAAATACCGAAAGGTGAGCAGCAACGCTTTCTGAGGAGCTGATATCTTAAAACTGCGATCCCCAAGACGCCTGCCAAGCGTGGGCATTATAGCAAATCCCTCTTAATAGGGGAGGCTGTGTTCAGCAGTGTACAATTTGGCTGATACAGTGCATATAATAACTCACAATATATTTAACTAGCTGTACCCGCGACTTCGTTCGCGATTGCCGTACCTGCACACTAATTATTCACATTTGTGCACTGTTTATCTCATATTAAGGAACACTGTGGTCTGCGGTGAAGCACTCTTATAGTAAACCATAGCTGAGAATGGAGCTTTCTACTTTGGATTTCAAAACTCCCGGGTTGTATTTTCCAGAAGACAGTAGTTAAGTAACTCAGAGAGTTCTTTCCCGGTTCGCACAATAAATGTTGAAGCAAAGTATCTTGTGCGTTTCTTTAGAATTTCGATTTTAAAACGGCGGTTTGTTTGACGGTAGATCGTTTTTTTTTTATTTCTCATTCTCGAAAAGTAGTGTTTGTTTGATCTGAGTAGCGGGTGGAAGACGCTCCTTCCCACCTAAGGCCGGGAAAAACATTGGTGTAAACATAGTTATATGTCTAAGATTTTTCGTTGTAAAATATTCTGTTGTTGTAAAACAATTAATAACAACTATGTTTGGCAGGTTAGTAACTAAATATAAGGTAAAAAGTGTAGGTTAAAAAAAAATTAAAACTTTCCCTAAATTTCATTGTTCTAACTCCTAGTGTATCTTTGTATCTTCTACTCATGTTTATTATTTTTAGTAAATATTTAGAAAACCTACTATTTTTTTACCCTCCTCATATTTTAAATGAAAAGTAGAGTGTTTAACACGGATGTAAGTCATCGATTCCTACTTGGACTATAGCCGCATTAATTTAAAAATGTACTGCTCAAATTCATACCAAACAAAATTTTACGTAAAATTTCACAAATAGTTCAAACCTCTCAATAAATTTTTAGTAAGTATGTTATTTTATCAATGAATAATTTTTAGAAAAGCTACTTTATTTACTTTCTTTAAATCCGATATGAAAAGTAGAGAGCTGACCGCGGGTGAAAGTTACCAATTCCTTTCGACCCTTGTATAACAGTCTACTAAAGTTGTGCACTTCCAACTTTAAACGGATTAAATCCCGTATATTTATCATTATTTTTGTCCCGACAGTCACCCCGTGACCACGATCACTACAAAGTGTTTGAAACGTCGGGACAAAAATAATGATAAATATACGCGATTTAAACCGTTTAAAGTTGTTTAATTACTAAGTATCTCCGAAATGTATCCGGCAAAAGAAATATATGTAGTTTAAAAAACTGATTGTGGTGAATGTACCACATTTTAGAGTTTTATCGTAGCAAGCTTGCAAAACTAAATAAGGGTGCCGTGCTGCCCGTGGGGCGCCGGGCTGCCCGTGGGATGCCGGTCTGTCCGTGGGGTGTCGGGCTTCCCGTGGGGTTCCGGGCTGCCTGTGGCTTAAGATGAGCCGTACGTTCAAGGGTTTCTCAACATTCCGCAGTCCAAGTTATTTAAAACGAAATATTTAGTTTGTGATATCTGTAATTTCTGAACTGCAAAACTGAGGACTTTGAAATATTTACGGGAAAATAATTAAATAACCACTATTGTAACAAAAAAAGAATGATTGAAATCGGACTACGCGTTAATAAATTACAACTAAATGTACATTTTGACTTTCATCCCCTTTCCCAAGAGAACCGTACTGAATTTCGGGATAAAAGTATCGTATGTTCTTCTTCGTAGTATGAACTCGAATCGTGCTAAGTTTCATTCAAATCCATTCAGTAGTTTTGGAGTGATGCGAGGCCGAGATACAGACAGACAGCCAGAAAAAAAAACAGTTTTTGCATCAGTATCAGCTTCAGATTGCTCTCAAAACATATTTTCAAAATATCTGCAATCTACAGAAATGGACCTGTTACCGTTTTATTATAAGTATAAATAGATAAATGTAAGCGTCTTACCCCTCGCGCTTCCCTACCCGCCTTCTGCAACCTGTTATAGGTATAGATTAGACTGATTAGAGCATTGCATGTTATGAAAAATATACGTAGGGAAGTTGTGCTTATCGTAACAAAAAAAAACTGTGTTTTATCGTCTTTTGGAGAGGTCCAGCTACAGACCTATCTATTATACTTATACGATAAAGTGCAAACGCCAGCTTAAGATGAGCCGTACGTTCAAAGGTTCCTGTACATTCGGGGTGTCAAGTTATTTGGAACGTAATATTTAGGTTGTGATGTCGGTAATTTCTGAACTGCAAATCCGATGACTTTGAAATATTTACGGGATAAATTTTAAAGTACCACTATTCTAACAAAAAAATCGGCCAAGTGCGAGTCGGCCTCGCGCACGAAGGGTTCCGTACCATTAGCTATACAACTTTAGACTTCATATTTTAAACTTTTTTTGTTTTAACGTGAGCGAGTCCAACTCGCACTTGGCCAACTTTTTGTATTTGTTGTTATAGCGGCAACAGAAATACATCATCTGTAAAAATTTCAACTGTCTAGCTATCACTGTTCTTGAGATACAGCCTGGTGACAGACGGATGGACGGACAGACGGACGGACGGACAGCGAGATAGGCCGTTTTTACCCTTTGGGTACGGAACCCTAAAAAGAACGTCTGAAATCGGACTACGCGTTAATAAATTACAACTAAGTGTATATTTTGACTTTCATCCCCTCTCCCAAGGGAACCATGCTGAATTTCGGGATAAAAAGCTAAATTATCCTACCTTGTAGTATGAACTCCAATCATGCTAAGTTTCATTGAAATCCATTCAGTAGTTTTGGAGTGATACGCGGCCGGGATACAGACAGACAGACAGACAGACAGACAGACAAAAATAAAAAAAAATATAGTTTCGGCATCAGTATCAGCTACAGAGTACAGTACATTTTTTTTTTCAAAATATCTGCCATGTACAGAATTGGACCTGTTACAGTTTTATTATAAGTATATAGATATCATAGGTGTATAGAACACGGAAAATTTTCCCTGGTGAAAAAAATCCAGTATGAATTCTAACATTATAGTCAGAATTCGCATTCCAAAAAATTGCTGACAGTATGTATCTTATGTGGTGCGTCACATTATGCACGACTTGCAATTCGCAGAAATGCTGTATTAGCGAGATGCAATGTCTGTCGAGGGGCGCTCGTCAGTCGTCAAGCAAGTACTGTTTGATAGCCCTATTATAAATAACTACCTACTCTTTGCCTATCGATGTACTGTATCTAACATTGGAACTGAAATAAACTCTTGAATCTTTTAAATCGTTTGATTTGTGGTACAGTGAAATATAACAGAAGAAATTAGAACAGTGTAGTTAAATATGTATCACTTTATTAATATTTAATATAATTTTACTTCTGATCATATTGTGTATTTCAGACCCAAACAATAAAAGATGCAGTTTACGATGTGCCATGGGAATGCATGAATACATATAACAGAAAACTTGTCTTTATTTATCTCTGCAATGTTCAAGAACCCATGCATTTGAAAGCATTGGGTATGGTACCAGTCGGCGTTAAAACTATGGCTTCGGTAAGACTGCCGCTTTTAGTATATTTTATTATGTTATAAAATAGTAGGAAAAATATATACGAGTGAGAGTATATACGAGTCTTTCATAACCACCAACCGGATGTCGTATATGTCCGAAAAGAGTGCCCCAAAGTGAATAGCAATGCACTACTCATGTCGTCGTGAAAAAGAGCTAACTGCACAATAATTTTACTTACTCAACGCCATCATACAAACAGGTTGAAACATGAGGTGAAGGAAGAGCATTTCCATGAGAATATTGCCGTCAAAATGGCAGCCGACCCTGACACAGAAGCCAAATCGTTTTATCAAATGTATTTGAGTTGTTAGTGAAAATATATTGTGTAGGTTCTCTGTCAAAAGTTCAAAAGTTGTAAAAAAATCAGACAGCAATGAAACCTAAATGAATCATTCCAATTATCATTACACCATATGAAAAATTATCACGAACATCTCATAAATGTATTAGGTGTACCTAATATAATTTTAAAGAACATAATATAAATACATGAAATTGACAAAGATCTATTATATATTAATTTTATGACCCGTGTGCCCGGGGTGGCGGCGTACCCCCGGTATTTCTTTTGAGCGACGAAGAGAAACATACCAGACTGTGAACAGCAGTGCCTCCTGCATAACTGCTATCTTGCACTGCTATCTCTAATACCACTTCAAACCGTTGGGATTATGGCAAACTATCTTAATGGGCAGGCATTTCTACAGTTCTACAGTGGACATAATAGCATGATGGTTATGATAAAATCGAAGACTTAGATACCTAACTATTTATTTTACAGATCCTCAAAACTTCGATATCTTATTTCATGCTGCTACGAACGGCAACTGCTACCAACGTATGAATTATTATATTTAGCTTTTGATCACTCTATGGTGTAATTCTGGTTAATAAATGTAACATAAATACACTTTCATGAATATACAGTTGTTTTATTTCAATTTTATCAATGCATTATCTTCGTTTAACTTCTGGGGAGGTATAAAATAATAGTGAGATTAATCCTAGATGTATCGTACTCAATGGAAACCGATACATTTTGAAGTGCTTGTAGGTTACATGCTAAGTCATCAATTCATTACCCGATAACCTACAGTCAAGCAACGTACGCTACGGTACGACTTGGGTGATCGCTATTGGCATTAGTACTGAGCTTTTTTGTGCTTCGTGAGCACGTTAATAGTAGTAAGGGATTTTGCAAATGCTAGCCTGGCTATCTACCATCCTAAAGTAAAAAAGCCAGGCTCCAAGCATCTTTTTGTTCCAGCAGCTGTTCTTGAGAGCCAGTATATGTATATAAGTTAAGATCATTAACATCTTCAACAACAACTTTACATACGATTGGGTGAAATAGTGTCCGGAACCTGTAATTATTGTATCAAAGAAATTATGTATCGAACATGAGTAATCAAAACCATTTTATATTACAGAAATACTGAAGTCTGAAGTCAATCAAGTTCGCAACCAACTTATTAATAATTTAAGCCACGTTGTATTTATGAGATTCTATGGGTGCATTATTAATGATCTTATTACGATGTCGTTCTCAAATCTCGTCGCGGGCGCTGAAATGCGAAAAGGGTTGATTATCTAATTATTCATACTCTAATGCATAATCATTTTCGCCTTTTGAACATTTAGAAAGTCAGAACAAGATTGAGTAGCTAAATTTACTAAATATAACGCTATCAAGATAGGCTTTTTTATAATGTAAATGTTGCCAGTTTAATTTCACCATTTATTTACCTTTAGGTGCGCTAGTGGTGAGAAGATAAATAAAAAAACTAAGAACGAAAAAGTGGAAAACATTAAGAAGACTGAAGCTGTCGTTTTTATATAACAAATATGTAGGCTTTGACAACTATCGCACCTGATAAGTGATGACTGTTATGGGCTTAGCGACTTTTTTTTTACTTTAGAGTGGTACATCTGTCAGAATAAAATTACTTAGAATTGAAGAGCAGCGCCATCTGCTCAAGCCGCAGCGTACTAAATGGTATGAATGACTGTTTGCTATCACACTGTCTACACACCTCACTGTAGTACCGATCGTGGTTAGAATCATTTAGTTCTTCACTAAACCTATAGAGGTCGCAATAATAAATATGTACGTACCATCCAAACTTCACGACGGTGCAAAGATGAGCGAACTTCAGACTTAAGCCAGAGCTCAAAACTTCCGGCTGTTTAGCAAAAATTTCAAAATAATAAAGCCTCCGATTGGCTCTGATCATCATAAACGATTTAGCAGCGAAGATTACCTTATAAGGTAATGCTTTGAGGACCAAACTTCCGGTAGACTCAAGGTGTCTTCAATGAGAGAGTGCTTCGTCACTTGTGACGAGACAACCGGACCGTGAAGAACTAAAGAAAAAGTTACTAAATTCTCTTCACTATAATTTAATACAAAAGCTTTCACATTTTCTACCCCGTTCTAGGGTGAGTGATAGATTATAAGATGTATTCTGTGATCTAGCCATAATACTGTGTTAATCTAACCTTAAATTGGCAACGCCATTGTGTAAATTAACAGTGCTAAATACTTCTATATCTGTTCTTATTAGTGTCTGAACTTTATTACATTTACCATGTGCTTGTAATCAGTGAGTAAGCTCTTAAAGCTGCCACAATGTATGAACATGTGTAAACTGGATTGCAAATACTTCTGGTATGTAACCTAATTTTAACAACCAGTGCACTCAACCATGTGACAACTATATGCTAGGAATGCTCTTCAAGCTCCTAATGCATTGTAACCTTTTTGTACCTAACCTTTTCTCTTTTTTATCTGTTCATATTATCTTCAACTTTTGTAATTTTGTAATGTCATTGTGTTTTTTTTTATCTAGCCCTTCAGGCAACCTAGCCCTTCAGGCAACCTCATGTTTGTTGGTGGGCCACATCCAAAGGCTCTCTGCTCGTCCCCAATTGCTCAGTAGCAGGGACAGTGGACCCACCAGCTCAACGTCATACTGGACCTAATTTAACCGGAGCCCTGTGCTGTTCTCGGGGTTCTTCGAATAAGACAGCTGTAGTTCTGCATGTCGTAAAAGGCGACTGAAAGACACGGGTAACACCCTCCGGGGGTATAAAACCACCCGTTGCTTCTTCAAAGCACCATATAATCAACAGTTTTTTTTGCTTTAAATTTGTCACTTTTAGTTTTTTTCTTTGGTTATATGGATGATCTTAAATCATATTTTAATATCTTAACTTAACTTCATTATATCTAATATCTGCTTATAAATTGTTCTATCTCATTTTTAAATCTGAAATCAACTTAAAATTATCACACTTAATATTTATCTACCTACATTTTTCCATCGGAAAATAATTTTTCTGTATAACTTTTATTTGACCTTGTTGGTGTAATAGGTATAGATCACAGAACTATCACTCACTCCTAAACAAATCTTTTCTCACTATAAAAATCATGTCACTTTTGAATAACTTAACATTTTCTCAAAAATTGCATCGGAGACTGCCGTTCTCCAAAATTCCAATGTTCTCTAATTACTTGGAATGTCGTTTTAATTCTTATATCTCTTCTTGTCTGTTAACTTACGATATTCATAGCATATATTTATGACATATCAAAGTTATTTAGTAAATATTAACTAAATATTTACTTCTCTAATTACAACGACTGACTAAATGCAAATTTTTGTGATAAATCTCTCTAATATAACTTAATTGACATTGACTAAACATAAATATAGTAGATAAAACTTAATCCTTATTTTGACTGATAACTAAATTAAAAAAAATATCGGTTTTCTAAATAACTTGTAATTGAATACTTTGATTGTCGCTTCAAAACTAAAATATTTTTCCTGTGTATCAAGTAACTGATATGCTAGGTAAAAACTTATGCTTTTAGCATATCAATGATTTTAAAATGAGAAAATACATACTATGGTAATTATCTTACTTTTATTATCATTGAATATTATGCAAAACTTCTCACTAAATTCCCTTTTATAACTTAACACTTGTAAACATTAAATAAACTAAACTCATACTATGAATTAACTTAATAATTGCTCTAAATATACAAATCATCAATTAAAATATATATTCTTGTATCTTAAATAACCATATGGTAGGTAAATAAAACCAAACTCTTAAATTTGATTAATTTAATCATTTTTTAACATACTCTTTACTATTATGGAAAAATAGATCTTATAACTACTCTTGCAAATAATTGTATCTTATATACTACTTTAACACTAAAAGTGGTGATTCCTATAAATGTTTGTTATATACTACTTATCTCAACCATATTATACCTATAAAACAAACACAAATAATATGGTACTTAACTAATTTTTTTTACTACTCTTGCAAATAATTGAGTCTTATATACTACTTTAATACTAAAAGTGGTGATTCCTATAAATGTTTGTTATATACGACTTATCTCAACCATATTATACCTATAAAACAAACACAAATAATATGGTACTTAACTAACTTTTTTTACTACTCTTGCAAATAATTGTGTCTTATATACTACTTTAATACTAAAAATGGTGATTCTTATATACATTAATAAATGTTTGTTATATACTACTTATCTCAACCATATTATACCTATAAAACAAACACAAATAATATGGTACTTAACTAATTTTTTTTTACTACTCTTGCAAATAATTATGTCTTATATACTACTTTAATACTAAAAATGGTGTTTCTTATATACATTAATAAATGTTTGTTATATACTACTTATCTCAACCATATTATACCTATAAAACAAACACAAATAATATGGTACTTAACTATTTTTTTATTTTTTTCCCCTTACATACCGAATTAATAGTACCAGACCATACATTATCTCTGACACTCTCCAATTGCTAATGGAAGATGTGTAAAAACTTGCTAAATTCATTCTATAACATACCATTATGGTAATTCTTCAATTGAGAGCGGTTGTTCAAACTCTTTAAAAATAAGCCTTATGAACTGAGCGGTAGGCAACGAGATTTAAACCCCCGAGAGGGGAATTGATGGTTCGCCCGATCATGCAACTGGTGTGTGATTTCTAACACATTTAAGTCATAGCATGAGCGCACATAAACAGTACGCGACCAGAAGCTTGATCCGTACGTACGTGTTTGAAAATATTTTTATTTTTGACGATTGTAGGTACTCAGTGCAATAAAAATGACTACCTGCTCCATTAAATGTTGCGGGAAAAGTAGCAAAACATCCAATTATAAAACAGATGGAATTACCTTCCACAAGTAAGTAAAATTATTCAATTTACGTAATTTATCTACTACATTTTAATAGGTCAAGTTAAACTGGACAATCTAATAGACCCGTATGAATGCATTTCACTCCCACTTACTACATTCACCTATTGTCATCCTTGTCTTTCTGTAAACCGCGCCCTCTCCTAGTGTTGTGCTTATACAGTACAGTAATTTATCGTTATAGTGGAACTTAAATCGATATCGTCATACTCTGGCCCATAAATATATTTAGCCTTGGATGTAAAAAGGGTTTTAAATGTTTGATATGAGTTTATAATAATAATAATTTATTTCACAATATACAGTTACATGTTTTTGTTCGTAACTTTATTACAATCGGTAAACTAAATTGTATTTTTTGACAGTAAAATGACATGCAGATCCCACACTAAGAAAAAAATCTTGTGTCATGGGAGTCTGCTTCCTTCATAATACATTAAGGTATTCCTAAATATGATTACAAGCACTATTGCGTGCTGAGCAAAAAGCACATTTACAAATTTTTATTAGAGTACAAAATGTTTTGTACCGGATGGGAATCGAACCCTCGTCCTCTGATTTCGCGCCGGATGCCTTAACTATTCGGCCACCGGAACCTCACTCTTACGAGTCGGAAATTTGTACTTCAAATATAAGAAATATACTCCAATAGTAATTTGTTAGGGAGATTACTACTAAACTTAGGTTACTAAATTACAATTATACGAGAGGAAATATTTAAGTCATGTGCGGGATAAAATTTTTCCTCTCGTATATTAATTGTAATTTTGTAATGTAATCTGCAGAGCATGCATTATTGCAAACATGAAAATATTAAAAGAGGTATTTAAATGTTTATAATTTTAGTAAAGATATTTAAAGCAGAATTGTGGAATCACACAACCATATCATTATTCTATATTTTATTATAACAAAACAGCTATACTCATACAAAATACCGCGCGAGGTATCTGCTTATTTAGGTATTATTGCCAACGCAAGTGGGAGAAAATATCACTTTTATCTAAATAGGTCGTCACGGAGGAATAAATTATACGATCAGCTTATATATGTTGTACGACTGTATGTATTGATATCGATTATATTTGCATCATCATGTCCCATCACTATGGGACTCGGGTGTTTACCGCATGGAGGTGGCTTAGCCAATTAGAGCGCGTTTAGGTTATACAGAGTTTGGCATCAATTCATCTCGAACAAACCAAATCTTATTGCATCTCTAAGTGTTATTTTCTCGATGGCGGTAGGTAACTCATAAAACCAAGCCATTACCTGGAGCGGGCACACAGACTCCTTAAATAAGCCTTAATGTATTTTCCTTTTGTTTAACTTCTATCTATAATACAAATTTTCAATATAAGCGAGGCAATCTTGGAACAAATATTAAGAATAAACTCCATTAATGCCTATTATCTGTACTAAACTTAGCTATTGATCTATAGTGCTGTTCATGACTTATATGTAGCTAGCTGTTCTTGGGGATTTATCCATCCGCAGCCTACAGAATTCTAAATCCTATATATGTCTTATATATATATATATATCCTATGCTGCTGTCAGCAACCGTTCTTGGAGTGTTTACTAATGCACTCAAACGGTGATACGGATTACTTGGGAGTTCTTTTGTAAGAATATGACATCACTATAGTGAACTAGGCAAGGCTAACACCTAAGGCCATATACTGGAGTTACCATAGCTATATATAGGTATCTCAAGTAGAATCCTTGGAGTAAGTTAGACCTACTAGAGTTTTAGTATTAGGAACGCTTCAGGCTAGAGAATTTTTTTTCTAGGAAAAAAAAAATTCTTCTCACCGAAGGGGAATATGTAACCTGGCTAAGGCCAGGTACAATAAATTATAAAAATTATTAGAATAAAATTACTTAGAATTGAAGAGCAGCGCCATCTGCTCAAGCCGCAGCATACTAAATGGTATGAATGACTGTTTGCTATCACACTGTCTACACACCTCACTGTAGTACCGATCGTGGCTAGAATCATTTAGTTCTTCACTAAACCTATAGAGGTCGCAATAATAAATATGTACGTACCATCCAAACTTCACGACGGTGCAAAGATGAGCGAACTTCAGACTTAAGCCAGAGCTCAAAACTTCCGGCTGTTTAGCAAAAATTTCAAAATAATAAAGCCTCCGATTGGCTCTGATCATCATAAACGATTTAGCAGCGAAGATTACCTTATAAGGTAATGCTTTGAGGACCAAACTTCCGGTAGACTCAAG
The DNA here is from genome assembly GCA_963854805.1 of Plagodis dolabraria. NCBI lineage: Eukaryota > Metazoa > Arthropoda > Insecta > Lepidoptera > Geometridae > Plagodis > Plagodis dolabraria. Next base: position 15,515,670 of record OY978454.1, on the reverse strand, counting down.
GTGTCTTCAATGAGAGAGTGCTTCGTCACTTGTGACGAGACAACCGGACCGTGAAGAACTAAAGAAAAAGTTACTAAATTCTCTTCACTATAATTTAATACAAAAGCTTTCACATTTTCTACCCCGTTCTAGGGTGAGTGATAGATTATAAGATGTATTCTGTGATCTAGCCATAATACTGTGTTAATCTAACCTTAAATTGGCAACGCCATTGTGTAAATTAACAGTGCTAAATACTTCTATATCTGTTCCTATTAGTGTCTGAACTTTATTACATTTACCATGTGCTTGTAATCAGTGAGTTAGCTCTTAAAGCCGCCACAATGTATGAACATGTGTAAACTGGATTGCAAATACTTCTGGTATGTAACCTAATTTTAACAACCAGTGCACTCAACCATGTGACAACTATATGCTAGGAATGCTCTTCAAGCTCCTAATGCATTGTAACCTTTTTGTACCTAACCTTTTCTCTTTTTTATCTGTTCATATTATCTTCAACTTTTGTAATTTTGTAATGTCATTGTGTTTTTTTTTATCTAGCCCTTCAGGCAACCTAGCCCTTCAGGCAACCTCATGTTTGTTGGTGGGCCACATCCAAAGGCTCTCTGCTCGTCCCCAATTGCTCAGTAGCAGGGACAGTGGACCCACCAGCTCAACGTCACACTGGACCTAATTTAACCGGAGCCATGTGGATTCCAGGGTTCCAGTAGGAGGCTGATCTCCGGCTTCACTTCTAACCCGCTAGCTTCTGCAATTATATAAGACACATTTTATATACATAGTTCACTTGTATATAAGCTAACAAGCTTTCTAGTATTTAAGTAGTATATAAGGGGAAAAAAAAAAATTAAAAAAAAAAAAAAAAAAAAAAATTGCAGAAGCTAGCGGGTTAGAAGTGAAGCCGGAGATCAGCCTCCTACTGGAACCCTGGAATCCACATGGCTCCGGTTAAATTAGGTCCAGTGTGACGTTGAGCTGGTGGGTCCACTGTCCTGAGCAATTGGGGACGAGCAGAGAGCCTTTGGATGTGGCCCACCAACAAACATGAGGTTGCCTGAAGGGCTAGGTTGCCTGAAGGGCTAGATAAAAAAAAACACAATGACATTACAAAATTACAAAAGTTGAAGATAATATGAACAGATAAAATAGAGAAAAGGTTAGGTACAAAAAGGTTACAATGCATTAGGAGCTTGAAGAGCATTCCTAGCATATAGTTGTCACATGGTTGAGTGCACTGGTTGTTAAAATTAGGTTACATACCAGAAGTATTTGCAATCCAGTTTACACATGTTCATACATTGTGGCGGCTTTAAGAGCTTACTCACTGATTACAAGCACATGGTAAATGTAATAAAGTTCAGACACTAATAGGAACAGATATAGAAGTATTTAGCACTGTTAATTTACACAATGGCGTTGCCAATTTAAGGTTAGATTAACACAGTATTATGGCTAGATCACAGAATACATCTTATAATCTATCACTCACCCTAGAACGGGGTAGAAAATGTGAAAGCTTTTGTATTAAATTATAGTGAAGAGAATTTAGTAACTTTTTCTTTAGTTCTTCACGGTCCGGTTGTCTCGTCACAAGTGACGAAGCACTCTCTCATTGAAGACACCTTGAGTCTACCGGAAGTTTGGTCCTCAAAGCATTACCTTATAAGGTAATCTTCGCTGCTAAATCGTTTATGATGATCAGAGCCAATCGGAGGCTTTATTATTTTGAAATTTTTGCTAAACAGCCGGAAGTTTTGAGCTCTGGCTTAAGTCTGAAGTTCGCTCATCTTTGCACCGTCGTGAAGTTTGGATGGTACGTACATATTTATTATTGCGACCTCTATAGGTTTAGTGAAGAACTAAATGATTCTAGCCACGATCGGTACTACAGTAAGGTGTGTAGACAGTGTGATAGCAAACAGTCATTCATACCATTTAGTACGCTGCGGCTTGAGCAGATGGCGCTGCTCTTCAATTCTAAGTAATTTTATTCTAATAATTTTTATAATTTATTGTACCTGGCCTTAGCCAGGTTACAATACTAAGGCTGAATTTAACCAAATTTGTAAAAAAGTAACATAATTAAACTTATTCTAATGTAACAATTGAATTGATGAACAATTTAAAGTTAACAGGAGATTGTGCAAAGAATTCCAACGCCATGTTAAGCTCTCGTTAGGTTCGGTTTTTATTAGGGTAACGTGCCTCTACAGCGCGGAAGCGCTCAGCGTTAACTGCCGCTGGCTGTCATCCATCCATGTCATGACTTAATTGATGGGTTAAAAATGACTAAGCATGCACCACTACGATCATTTCTAGCTCTATTGACACTATTTCATAAAATATGATATACATACTTACTTGTAGGTATTAAGTTATATGTATAAATAGGCTGACTCTTGAAAGCAGTGCACAGTTTATTAACTTTGAATTGAGCTTCAACGTAGCGGGCTATAAATTATGAACAATTGGTGACAAATTTCTCCCTCGAACTTTCCTTCTCTACACTCTTTGACTTTGAACCGAGTTGAATAAATTACTATTGAATGAAGACAAAGGCACGTTAAAAGCTTCGGTTAGTTCATAATGTACGGTTTCATGAAGTTTTCTTTCATTAGGATTGTAAGGGTTCTTACTTTGTTTCATACTGTAGTTGTTATAGTAAAAAATATAATATAAGCAACCATTTCGATACATTTTTGAGAGCCCGTCATATATGATAGAATGCTTTAATTTACCATCAGGTGAGATTGTGGTCAGAAGTCAGTCTATAAGCAATAGAAAAATATTTTTTAAAGATGAAATCAAATCTTTTTAATAATTTAAGAGCTTTGGTATTATGTATCAGCTACGTATATAGTTCTAAATCTAAAGACGAAAGAAGTTTTCAAAAATAATTTGAAAACGCATTGCACTGAAACATAATATTTTTCAAATCATAAAATTATGAGAGAAGTAACATTATTGTAGTGAAATTGATAAGCAGAAACTGATTCTCAAAAACAAAATTAAGCAGAGCAAAAACGTCTAAATTATATATTCCTTGTCAATACAGTTTTCTTAAATTCATGAGATAAAAATGCATTTTCATTATTTACTAGCGGTATGCAATTCTTGGTCTCCAGGACAGTCACTTTGTTGTAAAATAAGTTCTCTCTACTATTTTAATATTATTTTTTATAAAGATATGTTCGTGTTTTTGGAGTAACATTATTGAAAATTTGAAAATTAAATGATGGGGTCAGATTAAAAAATCGGATTATTACATGACTTTGTTTTCAATTTGATATAATTAAATTATTTTTGAAACACTATCTCCTTGACAATATCTTTACTTTTCCGAAATCATATTTAAAGAACACACTTGACTCCAGAATTGAGATTAATATTCAGGAGAAATTTTGATGTCTACAACTCATGAATTTTAATTTGAAAGTAATATAATTAAATGAAATTTAAAATTTACATGGTCATTTGGACCCTATCTTAAAGGATAAAACATGAAGTTGAAATATATAGATGTATGGGTACACACTGTGAAGATACCCTATTAAATCAACAAAGAATGAGGTTCAAAACCGATTCACCGACATAAATAAATTTATTTATTCCCGTGAAAAGGATCCCACTATTAAAATAGTCGGTAATATTAAGTAAAATAGTCGGTAATATAACGGTATCCTGGATGGAGGCTTTCCGTCAATTTTTTCCATAACGTAATGATTGATCTACTAGCAAACAACAGGTGTACTTTGAATTGTGATTCATCATATGGAAATATTGTACTTCCGAATAATTTCCTAAAATATGCTTTAGTATTGTACGACTTATGCGTCACGGATAAATATCTGAAATAATATTTTTCTTTGACGCATCGGAAGGAAGAGACCAAAGATTTCCACTTGGCATTTTTTTACTAAGTACTTCCTTCACTTTAATTCTTCATGTATATGATTTTTGAAAACGTCAAGGACATTACATGGCGTGACCTTTTCCAGAACATCTCCAATTTAGTCAAAAACACATACATATTATGGTATTGATATTTGCTTTGTTAGCTCCTAGATTTCTTTATTTTAGATACAGGTAGAAAGAATGTGTTTTTAGAAAAAAATATTGTATTAAAACTAACGAAATTACCCTTCGAAATAATTTACTACTTTTGACTCAGGGTCAACGCTCTAAAAATATAACGAATATGACGTGGCTAAAAATATAAGAGCACAAATAAAAGTGTGCTCTTATTCCAAACACAACCAACGTCAAGATATCTAAAAATGCATGAAAGTGTGCCTTTAAGAACTCTTAAAATAGTAATCCCAACGCAAATATTTCGAAATATATCATACTTTCGGTGAGTAAACGTTAAAAATAGTTAGTTTTGATTGTAAAATCAGTAATTATATAGTTATTTGTTGAAAATGCAACAAAATGTCCCTGTTTGTTCAAACGTTTGTGATGGATTCCTAAACTACTGAACCATTCTTATATATGATTTGCACACCGTGTGCAATTTGATCCAAATTGAAAGATAGGATAGCTTACATAGTCGTAATTACCCGTGAAGCCGGAGGGGGCGCTAGTATAATATAAAAAAATTATAAAATGCTGCAACCGTAATCAAACCTCATTATTGTAGCATACGGTTTTTCGTAGTATGATACAAATTATCTTCCTCAAATGCATACTAGGTAATAAAGATAAAAGGAGCATACGCAATAGCAGCTCTTTAAAGTTGTCATATGGGATATAACCATGGTTCCATAGCATATTTTTATCGAAGCTTTTAACGAATAATTTTGCATTCATAAAACACACACGCCTCACTTTTTACATGAATACGCACATAGTCTACTATGGTACGCCATTTTAAGTTTGAGAAAGCTGTTGTTTAAGTTATCTCTGTATGCAACAACACATTAAATTGTATCTTCATCAGTTATTATTACCAACGGGATATTTACCGTGTTTTTGATTAGTTTTGAGCTCCCGATATTTCGGCACTGTTGCACGCGACATGATCACGAGTAAACTGAAGTCTGTGCGAGTGGATGGTAGGCACTAAGAGCAGATGAACCGGTCTACCCTCTTTCTAGTACGTTTTTAATATACAATAAAGTAATCGGGAGCTCAAAACTAACCAAAAACACGGTAAATATCCCGTTGGTAATAATAATTATAATATTAAAATAGGTTTCATCTATTTTGTAAAAAAAAATTGTCGTGTGTGTATTTATTAACAAAATACTACGAACAATAAAGTAAAAATAAAACAAAAAAAAATAATAAAACAATAAAAACTATGTCACCTACCTACCTACGGTTGGTAGAAGGGAGCATAAAAGAAAACAAGAAGGAAAGATTTAGAATTATATTGGGTAGAGAAAAGGGTCGTGGATTACAGACAGGTGTGGCAATAGCGAGCTTCCTTGTTTGAGAACTTATCTCCGGTCCGCTAGCAACTGAGTTAATGCTCAGCAGCAGGTCTGCCGTGCAGTGGCTCAGCTCCAACACTGCCGCGCCGGTAGGCTGTCCCAGCTAGGCGCTGTAGAGACGTGGAGTTTGGCAGCGGTCTGCGCAGGAGTTCAGGGGACGGCCGGAGTCAGGGGATCAGCCTCGTTAGGTACTGGGCCTGGTAGTGGAAGCCTGGTACAGGAAGCCTGGAGTTGGAAACCCGGTACTGGAAGAACCCTGAAAGGATGTGCTCAGGTCAGAATCCTATCAGTGAAGGTGTTGAGCTGGTGGGTCCATTGTTCCTCTGCTACTGAGCATGGCTAGGAACGCAGAGGTCTCAAGGATGTGACCCGCCAGCAAACAACAGATGCCTGAAGGGCTTAAGTAAAATTGTGTGTTGTGAAGCAACCAAGAAAATACAGAAAAACATAGATAAATAGAGATAGGTTACACAAGATGATATATGCTTATAGCTCGAATAGCTATTAGCAAGGTTAGAACATAGGGAAACACAGTAAATACAATGGGATAACATAGCAAGAATTAAATACACAAGTTAGAGGTTAGTTTTGTGGTAATTATTGGTTAAGCACATATTCACTTACCCGTTAAATGGGGTTTCTTATAGCTTGGATTGAGGTTTAAATTATTTAGAACTGGTATAATAAAGTCTGAGCTCAACAAATTGTAAAGATCTCAGTTAAGTTTATCTTCTGGAGGTCTCATGTAAAGTGAAGCTAGTTTGCCGTTTTGGCGCCTAGCCACTCAACCCCCGGAAGTTTGCTCCGTAATCCATTACCAAATATGGTAATGCTAGTGGTGACTAGACCGTTTAGAATTGAATCCACCAATGGCTTCACTTTTATTTTACTAATTTAAAATTACAACGTGCTTCTGCATTAGAAAATCGGAAGTAAAAACTATAACGGTGGCCATGTTGACACTTGACAGCTGTAACAAGCCAGTTCTGTCAGTTACTATATATGGACCTATAGTTATTTTATTGTAATTTAGACCTATTAAAATTCGTTATTTATTTTAAGATATTATTATTATTTATTTAGCAAGATATACTTAATATGAAAATATTATTTTACTTATTGCAACACATCACCAGATTTTTGGTTTAAGAATAGGCGACCTCTCTCGGATCATTGATGTACTACTTCAGCGAGCAAGGCGTTCACAATTGTATTGAGATCTCTTTGAGAACGGATAGATATTCTATTCTGCTCCTAATGGTAGATAAATGGTTAGATGGCGCTAGTAGTAAATTAAGTAATATTTGTTCACCGTTCAGGAAGGTGACAACTACAATAGAAGCATTTAGACAAATTAGAAGTCATTCAACTCACAGGCAGTCCAAATGCTCCAGCCCACTACCAGTTCGCAGCGTGCCCAGCATGCAGACAGCATTGCGCCGTTGAATTGCAATTCCTTATTCCTTAAACCAAATAGGTGCCAGCATTTTGATCATGCGTCGCATCGCCTAAGCGCTCTGAAATGTTTTGGAAAATATATCGTTTAATCTCCTTGACGAGTAATAAGAACTAATTCCAAACCATGACCACGATAGTTCCGGGATACTCGTGTTTATTTTTTTGCTGGTAGTTGTAATTTTGTAAGCTTAGCAAGTGTTTCTATCTTTTGGCAAACGCCATTCATCTATTTTTTGTTATTTCTCTAACATTAAGTGAAGCTCATAATAGAGCAAGACAGTCTTACAGTCTGTTCATAATAATCCAATAAGTAAATAATAAAAATCCTAGTCACAACCGTGTTTATATCTGATTTAATTTAAATATGATTATTATATTAAATATAAAAAATGTACATGGGTTGGCTAAAAAATATCTCGCTTATTGTTTTTCTTGGTAAATATTTTCTTCAAATTATTATAAATCCAACTTGTAGTTATATTGTACAGAATAATTATGTTTCAAATTGGTAAACTTTCAGGTTCTTGCTAAAAGATGAGATGATAAATATATATACTTTGCCGTCTTTCTTACCTGCTCTGCTAGAAGCATATTATAATAAATCCTGTCAAGTGTGAGGTGGGCTTACACTCCGAGTTTCCATACGTTGGTATGATTGGTTGACAAAATGTACAAAAACAATTAGATTTGGTAACGCCAGAAAACATAAATAAGGTCGAGGCTTAATGGGACTAGTACATTCCTTTTCCCCATACATCCTCACCATTTTAAATGCAAGCAAAACTGCCGCCATCAGTCTTTGGTATAGTGCACTAGTGCCACGTGGCGTGAAGAAATGAAACTAGTATTGAACTCACCCGCCGCCGTCTCGGCTGACAAATTATATAGCTCCGCAAATAATATTACAAAACTACCTACAAACAAACTTTAAACCCCGAGCATTGTGCTCTTTGTAAATTCCTAGTGATAGCGTGTGATAGCTCATCACTGATAATAGGTGAAACGAAGGATTGCAGTGTCTGCTGAAGAAGACCGCGTGGCGAGCCCGCGGGCGTGTGTTATATCGCGCCGTTCTACTACCTGGCTTGCATTCCCTCGTCTTTCTTTATTCCCGCCTCTTTTCTTGCTGTGTGTACTATTCTACCTAACATAATACAGACTGCATCGAATACATAAAATAATTACTTTTTGGCGCTATCAAGATTCTTATTCTGATTGATATCGGTAGTCCGACCTGCACTTAGCTAGTTTTTTATTATATCTTAGATCTTGTATAATAACTACACTTAGTTTAACGCCTGTATTTATTTATAGTAATGAAACAAATTTAAAAAGTTTAAATCGCGGAGGAATATTTTATTTTATATTTGTCTGTGAATAAAGGATAAAAACTAAGATAAATCTTTGTATTTTACAAATTATTGAAGCACAAAATTTTATGCTGCGGGCTGGAATTTAACCCGCGTCCTCCGATTTCGCGCTGGATGCCTAAACCGCTCGGCAACCTAGGCACGGCTATTTCTGCCGGAATTCGTTGCTCCAATTGTATTGCTTTAACCGTCATAGGGGACGGTACGATTTATCCCGACGGTTCTCACACTTTGCAATGTTTTTCCCGGCTACCGATTGAGCTGAAATTTTGCATACATGTGTTGATCGAGTGACAGTGCAATATTATGATGACATGGTGCTGATCTGATGATGGAGCTGGAAGGTAGCCAAAGGTACTTCGCAAAGAAACGACACAACCTCATAGTGTTTGGGCTCGTAAGAATTGTCTTGACGAGTATTTTAATTAAATTTAAGTTCTTTTTCTTAACAAGAACATAATAAAAGCTTGTTTTTAAAAAGTTTTTTTTATATAGAAAAGGTTGTTTTAATTATAACGTTCCCTCTCTATTCACGTAATATTCGCTCACAGAATTAAGAGATCCTGCAGACTTGTGTCGGCCATGGGACATCAATTTCATAACAGGATGCAGATTGAGAAGCAGGTAGTAGGTACTTGCGAATCTTTGCTGAAATTGGGTCACTTTTTTATGCTTGTTAGGTTAGACTTTGACCACTATCTCACCTCATGTTAAGTGATGATGTGGTCGAAGATGTTGTTCAGGCTAACCTAGAATTACTGGTTCTCAAGGACAGCTGCCGGAACACACTGTTAGGTGCTTGGCGACAGATTTTCAACTTGAGGGTGGTACCTAGCCAGGCGGATGTTCGTAAAATGCCCTACAATCATGTATAACGACTACCATCCTAAGACAACAATCGGGACCGACGGCTTAACGTTCCTCCGAACACGGAAGCGCTCAGTAGTAATATCACCAGCGGTCACCCATCCAACTCATGACTGCGGCGGACGTTGTTTAACTTTGCTGATCGGTTCAGAATGGCTAAGCAAACTTCGCTACGAGTGCTTCAAATTTACTTTATTTCAATGCTTGTAGTTGCGATGTATCAAATAGAAAACAATCATTAGATAGTTACAGAAACAAATATAAGTCTTTCTTCTTTTATTTTCTCATTAAAAATAAGTCACAATAAGAAATAAAATGTTTAGTACATACGCAAAACGCTTTAAAAACACACAACACTCTTCAAGCGGCCTTAAAACGTAATACAGTATATACCTACTCGCTTTTTAATTTACGACACAAAGTTGAACTCTTGACACTTGACATCGATTTTATTTAATTAATAAGTTTTCTGTACATTCAACGTCAAATAATTTTGTAAGTTAGGTCACAATAAATTATATTACTGTTTTAATTAAGAAATGAAAATAAAAGTTAATACAAATTATTATTAAAGACTACAAACTAATGACAATAATACTTACTTAACTAGACTTAGAAAATAATGTCAAATATAGGCGATTTAAACCGTTTAAAGTTGTTTAATTACTATTATTAAAAAGACTTATGTAGATTCTCAAAAGAGAAAAAACGTCTGTTAGCCATTGCACCAAAGGAGAAGGTAAATGTCCCCATTTACCTTCTCCTTTGGTGCAATTAACATGATGAAGGCCCAAGTCGCTAAGCAGCAATGTTAACATTGCTGTTTTCTGGGTTGAAAAGATTTCAATATCACACAAAATCTAGTTGAATATACTCGTATATGTAGGTTGAAAATGGAATTATTATTTCACATAATTATGTAACGCGGATAGTGATTGTACATGTATTTATTTGTCATAGGTGATGTTTAGTGTGTTGGCCAAACGGTAACAGAAATAAACAAATTTACTTATATTTCTAATGAATTATAGAAATGTTACTTAAAAAATACGTTTTACTTTGCAATAATAAGTAAGAACTTAGGAGCAGCTACTACACCAACGCGTAAGTTATATCTAGTACATAATATATGTATGTAGGTACCCAACCGGGAGCTAAGAAAATAGAACGAATTCTGTAATAAAACTGATAAACGAATTGTAGGGAAAATATGAAAATTCAAAGGGTTTGTACAAAAATGCATAGATGGAGCTCCCTTCTTTATCCAGCTCCAGATTCTTTGCGTAAAAATTGAAAAAAGAGTACGGTACAAAGTGATATTTACCTGTATGTGGTTATTTTTTTTAATGAGATTAATTTTTTTTTGTTCAAGTTTTCTGTGTTTTCGGTAATTTACAGATGTGCTATTTGAAACAAACAAAACGAAATCGTGGTATTTCTACATTATTCAATAGCTTTGTCCAAGGCCTTTCCAAAAATTTTACTTTGTCTGGTAATGGTCCATAAGTTCGCCATATATCACAAAATTTTTGAAAATTAATTCCACCTGCGTTGTTTCTTGTGCCGGACTAGACAGCCCACTGGAATAACCAATATTTTTTTGGGTTGCGGTCTGGATATCTGGATATAATAATATTTAAGGAATAGTTCCTATCATATAATGAATAGTCATTACTTTGTTTAGGTATGTTTGTTTACTAAAAGTAAAGATTATTCCAGAAAATTCGTTTAGTGTGAAAGATATCTCTGTTTTTATCCTACACGATAATTTTGTGGAAACAATACTCTTATGGGTCTTATTAGTAAAAAAAAACAGTTTGAATTTTCATTTTGAGATTAGAACTCCAAAATAGGCATCGTTCTCAAAGGAAAAATAAAAAATAGTTCAACTCCATTTCAATTATATATTGGGCATATTGGGACCCTTACTCTTTCTTATGTATATAAACGACTTACATAATACAGTAGATCATCAAATGGTTTATTTGCGGATGACTCAACTATTATAATATAAGGTTTGAATGTAATATGAAAGTTCAATTAATAAAGCCCTTGAAAGTATCATGAATTGGTTAAACAACAACAAGTTATTAGTAAAAATAGATAAAAGATATTGTATGTAATTTTTGATCTCAATCCAAACTGAAAACTAAACAATAAAATACGAAAATGAAATTATAAAACAAGTTAAAGAATTAAGTTTGACTGGACTGTCACGTAATTGGAAGTGGCACACAAGACAATCCACGTCTGCAAACAAGTTGGAAAATTCGCTTTTTCTATAAGAAAACTAATTAAAACATCATCACAAAAAAAACAGAAGTCTGTGCATATCACGGATATGTGGCTTCCAATTTGCGCTACGGTCTATTGCTGTGGGTTGATTCCGTGAACGCTCCTGCAGTTTTTAAGATACAAAAAAAATGTGTTAGGGCTATTACAGGATTGAAAAGAACTGACAGTTGAAAGCCATCGTTCAAAAAAAAATTACTCTCTTTGCCTTCCTCATAACATACATGAGTACCCTTTGTTCATATAATAATTTCGATGTAAAGACGTAAGAATACCGCATATGATGAAACAAGCATATCGTATTCTCCCTTTAAATGACGCTAAGACAGTTTTCTATCGAAATGATGTATATGTAATGTGGACTAGATTATATAATTATTTGCCAGATAAAATTAAAAATATGACTGTTAAATAATTTAAAAAGGATTTAATTTATACTTATATTAAAGAACAAATGATATTATGATATTGATGATTTTTTGAATGATAAAACACTTGACATAATTTACAATATTTTTTTTTTTTTTTTATGCCTCATAGGTTAGCCTTTGACCACTATCTCACCTGATGGTAAGTGAGGATGTGGTCGAAGATGTTGTTCAGGCTAACCTAGAATAACTGGCTCTCAAGGATGGCTGCCGGAACACACCGTTAGGTGCTTGGCGACAGATTTTCAACTTGAGGGTGGTAGCTAGCCAGGCGGGCATTCGCAAAGTGCCCTACCACCATGCTATAACGACTGCCATCCTAAGATAATAACCAGGACCGACGGCTTAACGTGCCCTCCGAAGCACGGAAGCGCTCAGTACCTAGTAATGTCACCAGCGGTCATCCATCCAACTCCTGACCGAGGCGGACGTAAAAATATTTAATAATAAAATTTAAAATATGAATGAATGATTTAATCTGAGCATATTAATTGGTTGTTATGTATGAATTTTAGTATTTACCTATTATATAATATTGCACGCCGCATCAGGCAAGATGGAGCAAGTAAAACCTCGATAAAGACCATATTGTAACCCATATTTCAATAAATATTCTTGTTTCTTGAATTCTAATAACACAAAAATTCTCATGGTCTGTGAAGAAAGAATCTTTCTTCTTGCCTTGTCGTAATTATCTTTAATATAAATTTACATAACGGCAATACAATGAAAACAGATTTTTTATTCTAGGAACGGGTCTTTCAATGTAAATAATTACGCGTAAGAGGTCGCTTTATTTTATTTATTATTTTTTATTGGCGATAGGCTTTGACTAATTTATCACCAGAAGGTAAGTGATGATGTCCTCTAAGATGTTGTTCTGGCTAACCTAAAATTACTGGCTATCAAGGACAGCTGCCGGAACACCCCGTTAGGTGCTTGGCGACAGATTATATACTTGAGAGTGATAGCTAGCCCAGGCAGGCATTCCCAAAATGCCCTACCACTATGCTATAACGACTGCCATCCTAAGACAACAACCTGGACTTTTAATTTAGCTGAACGGTCTAAGCATAGTTTGCTTAGACCGTTCTTAACCGATCAGCTACGAGCTATTCCCTTCTTAGGTGCATTCGTTTTAGAGACAAACTATATCAGAACCTTAAAAAGAACCCAAACGACTCTGTGCTTAGAATAAAATTCTTACGTTATCGCCGGTCTTGTTTGTAGTACAACGCAAGTTGAACTATAGGTGTCGCTCCATCCCAATACGATGGTTGCATGAAGAACGAGAGCAAGAATTACAGTTATGAGTCATTGTGTCATGTTAGCTAAATTGGTTAGAGCATACCCCGGCTAAAGGGGTGGATGGACGCGGGTTCGAATCCCGCACATGACTATAATTTTTTCTCTGGTAAATTTGTAATTTTGTAATGTAATTCGCCTAGCAGGCGTCATTGCAAACTTAACAATATTAAAATTATAAGGTTGCGTCATCATTTACAAGTTTAAAACCAATTGCAAAATTGGTCTTGTTTGTAGTACAACGCAAGTTGAACTATAGGTGTCGCTCCATCCCAATACGATGGTTGCATGAAGAACGAGAGCAAGAATTACAGTTATGAGTCATTGCGTCATGTTAGCTAAATTGGTTAGAGCATACCCCGGCTAAAGGGGTGGATGGACGCGGGTTCGAATCCCGCACATGACTATAATTTTTTCTCTCGTAAATTTGTAATTTTGTAATGTAATTCGCCTAGCAGGCGTCATTGCAAACTTAACAATATTAAAACAAAAAGAGATTTTGAACGTGGTGAATTTCAGAAAGCCTCAAAGAATCGAAAAGAGACCTGGAAACTAATTAAACAATTCGCAAACCTAAACACAAAAAATTCATTCTCTGCTGAGTTGTTAAAACTTTCAAATAGCCCTTCTCAATGTGTTGACGATGTTAATTTATTTTTTGCAAATATAGGAAAATCTCTAGCCGATAAATTTATTTCCTCACATACCACCCACGATAAAAAAAGCTTACTGCGGTTACCTACTGCTATAAATAGCTCGAGTTCATCTCCATTGAACTCCATGGCCTTGTTTAGTACAGATTGCGATGAAATCGAACATACTATTAACAACCTTAAATCCAAATGCGCTGATGGTTGGGATGGTATTCCGACTTCCGTTATCAAAGCAGCTAAACATATCTTCATCCCCATACTTAATGTTCTATTAAATCTCTGTCTCAGTACTGGAGTTTTCCCTCGAGTATTTAAGAAAGCCATCGTCCACCCCATCTACAAGAGTGGGGACAAAGGCAGTATCAACAACTACAGGCCTATTTCAGTTTTAACAGCACTATCAAAAATATTCGAAAAAATTTTAAATGTCAGACTGATCAAATTTATCAATGCCAACAATATCTTGTCAAATAACCAATTTGGATTTAGAGCTGGGAGGTCCACTGAGGACGCTGTTTTAGAGCTAACTGACACAATTGTTAAATCTGTCGATAAAAAATGTCTAGTGCTAGGAATCTTCTTGGATCTTTCTAAGGCTTTTGACACTGTCTCTGTCCCCATATTGCTAGATGGGTTGGAAGCTATAGGTATCAGAGGGGTTGCTCACTCAATTTTTTGTAGCTATCTGACACAACGCTCGCAGTGTGTTAAAATTGACAAGTTTGTTAGTGCAGAGGAACCAATACACTTCGGTGTACCACAAGGTAGTGTTATCGGACCAACTCTCTTTCTTTTATACATTAATCAACTATGCTCACTCACTATTCCTAACACTAAAATAATTACGTATGCTGATGACACCGCTCTTCTGATCAAGGGTCGAAATTGGCAAGAGGTGTGTAAATTTTCTGAAAGTGCGTTATCAGTCGTTATGCAATGGTTAAACACCAATCTTCTGACGTTGAACATAGCCAAAACCAAATATATTACTTTCTCTGCTAAAATGTCCTCTCAGCCGCCTGATTCATTTAAAATTCGTGCCCACACTTGCCAGCATATACATTCACAAGATTGCCAATGTATAAGTATGGACAGAGCTAACAATATAAAATATCTTGGTGTAATAATAGGTAGCACCATGACTTGGAAAGAACATCTAGACGCAACTGTATCCCATATCAGAAAGCTTGTGTATGTATTTAAGAATCTTAGGGATGTAACCGATTTGAAATGCCTCAAAATTGTTTACTTTGTATTAGATCAATCAGTCCTAGCATATTGCATAACGTCTTGGGGTGGGGCTGTTAAAACACACATGCTGAACCTAGAAAGAGCTCAAAGATCAATTCTCAAAGTGCTTTCCAAAAAACCTCGCAGATTTCCTACAACTGATCTATACTCGCTTTGCAAGGTCCTTACCGTCAGGCAGTTATTCATATTGAACACCGTGCAGCGAAAGCATCGGGAACTGAATTATGATCCTCTACTAGTTCACTCTAAGCGTAGATCTGACAGGGTCTGTAAGGTTGAGTCACATCGCACTACATTAGCAGCCCGTCATTATTATTGTATAAGTAATTCCTTATACAATAGATTGAATCAAATTCTAAATATTTACCCACTCCCATTAAGGAAATCAAAAAATAAAGTTACAGAATGGCTACAATCTCTCACATACGACGAAACCGAGCAGATAGTGAATTTTAAAACTTAGGAGCTACTAGTATTTTCATGTGACACAATATAACACGTAACTCGTAACTCTATTACACACTTACATACAAAAAAAACACACACACGCATACACATAATGTTATTTATAAATATGCTTGCAATATGCTTAATTCTGTTGATTCTGTGTATTCTGTGGAACTTATTGTACCCTAGTTGCTAAGGAGGAGGGCGTTGATATTCGCAACAAAGTTTTTTTTTTATCTAAAACTTTCGCGAGTGTCATCGTTTTTCATTTGTTTTTTTGTTCATATGTTGAAGTTCCGAATAAAGATTATTATTATTATTATCACGACATTTATTTAATTACATAATTTTAAATTTTTTACAACATTCATATATAAAAAATAAATATTATAAAAAACTTAAAACTAGAATGCCGCCAGCAGCGGGGCAGGGCCCAAGCTACCAGCGGTTAGGACTGCAGAGAGAGGAACCTTCGGACAATGCGTGTGGTATCGAGTATCACTGCCTTCTGCATCTGACCCTTGATCCAACCGTCTAGCGAGAGTCTCTTGAGGTGTTGGTCGAGGCTCTTCGCTATTAGGCCGTTCGCCGAAACGACTATCGGGACAATGATCGTCGAGTCAACATCCCACATGGCGGTTACCTCGTGAGCCAAGTCAAGGTACTTGCTGACTTTGTCCTTCTCGGCCTTCACGAGGTTCTCGTCATGTGGGATGGTGATGTCGACAAGCACTGCCCGGCGCTGGGATCGGTCGACCACCACGATATCAGGCTTATTGCAAACAATAGTCCTGTCCGTGATGATAGAGCGGTCCCAGTAGAGCAATGCACGACCATTCTCGAGAACTGGCGCTGGTGCGTACTGGTAGTACGGCACCTCTGACTCAACAAGGCCATATTGAAGGGCAAGTTGCTGGTGGATGATCCTGGCCACTTGATTGTGCCTGTGCAAATACTCGCCGTTAGCAAGATGCGAACAACCGGAAATGATATGCCTGAGTGACTCTCCGGGACGGCGGCATGCTCGACAAATGTCGACCGTACCATCCTTCAGGATATATTTCCGATAGTTGTTCGTCATCATTACTTCGTCTGCAATTGCACAGGCAAAACCCTCGGTTTCTCCAAAGAGGTCTCCGAAACGTAGCCAGTTCACCGAAGCGGGTAGGTCCACATCAGGCCCTGTTAGGGCCCGGAAGAACCTCCCGTGCAGCTCCTTGCTTTTCCATACTGCCTTGCGGTCATCAGTGCTCAGCATCGTTGGTTTGCGCCAGTTATCGTTCGCCAAGGAGAGCGGTGTGAGGCTCTTGTCAACCGCCACGACATCGCGATGCATCCCGCACTCGTGGTTACGGAAATAATCCCTGAGATTGCACACTTCACGGTTATGAAGGGTCTTGGCATTTAAAAAGCCACGACCTCCCCATTTCCGTGGAATGTACAGTCTCATAACTGACGAGCGCGGGTGTAGCATGCGATGCGAAGTGAGCAGTTGACGAACCTTTCTATCCAGAGCGTCCAGCTCAGTCTGCGTCCACCTCAGTATGCCAAAGGAGTATATCAGTAAAGGCATCACCCAACCATTAAAGGCGCGTGTCTTGTTGCCACCAGACAAAAGACTTTTAAGTACTTTTGTCAGGCGGCAAAAGAAGCGCTCCTTTATCGATTTTCTAATGTCCTCTACTGAAATACCCAACGACTCTGAAATACCGAGGTATTTATAGGTCTCGACTTCGGAGAGAGATTTGAAAGTCATTGTCTCAGAAACTTGTAAATTTGGAGAATTTACAACTTTCCCCTGCTGTCCATGCAAGACTGCACACTTATCTACACCAAACTCCATCCTAATGGCATTGCTAAAAACCTGTGTAGTTTTTAGCAGCTCCATCAAGTCTTGGCGTTTCGGAGTAAACAGCTTCAGATCGTCCATGTACAGCAGATGACTAATGACCTCACCTCCTCTACGGAGCCGAAAACCTAGCCCTGAATCCTTCAGCAAAGTGCTGAGAGGATTTAGCGCTAGGCAAAACCACAATGGACTCAGACTGTCACCCTGGAAGATGCCCCGCTCAATCCTTATAAAGTCCTGTGGGCCAGAGGGGGTGTCGCTACCACCTGGTTGACGAAGGACTGTGGTCCACTGACTCATACATGCAGCTAAAAAGGATTTCAGAGTTGCATCAATTTTATACAACTCTAATATCCTTTCCAGCCACGAATGAGGCACCGAATCATAGGCCTTCTTATAGTCAATCCAGGCAACAGAGAGAGCCCCCCTGTTCCGCCGAACTTGTTGGCTAATGGTCATGTCTATGAGGAGGAGCTCCTTAGTACCACGAGACCCAACCCTACATCCATTTTGAGCGGGGGCCAAAACATTGTTCGCAATAATGTGCGTGTTAATTTTTGTAGTCAGAATGGATGTAAGGAGCTTGTATATGGTAGGTAAGCACGTGATGGGTCTATAGTTTTTCGGATCCGTGGTACTACCGGACTTGTGGAGCAGAAAGGTGACACCGGTGGTCATGAAACGGGGAAGAGAACCAAGTTCGAGGGCTTCTTGAAATTGTGTTGCCAATCGGTCGTGTGAGCATCGAATCCATTTTATCCAGAAATTGTGCAATCCGTCTGGGCCAGGGCTTTTCCAGTTCTGGGCCGTACGAATTGCACAACTAACATCTACGGGGTCTATATTAACAGACCCCATGGATTCGATAGACTCACATTCCCGTTGGATAACACGAATCCAATCACCCTCTGTACGCTCGACGGGCATCGACCAGACGCCACGCCAGAAATCATTCATGGTACTGGCATCAGGCAGTTGCCCGTCGATCACACGCTGAACGGTCCCTTCCCATTTCCGGTACACCTTTCTTTGATCACTTTGAAAGAGGCGATTAAGCCAGTATCTATCCACACGCTCTCTGTAGCGGCGAATACGACTCGCCCACGCATAGACTTTCTGCTTTAGGTAGTCAATGCGATCCGTGACACAGGCCATGTAGTCTCGAGGTAAGACACCGGTTCCGGCAAAGGCCTGGGTCACGAAACGCATGACTCGAGGGCGGTTATTGCCTCGACTGAAGCAGATAAGTTTAGCAATGAGAGTCCGGAATGAGTTGATACGCCGCTCGATCCGTACTTGCCATGCGGGCGCACACCCGGCGGGACGTGATGCACGGTCGGTGTCCGGGAACTTGACATGAGCAACACGACACGCCGCAATGGCGCCACAGTACAAAATCGAGTGGGTATCAACTAAATCTTCGCTAGCCCGCAAATACGGGGCCAGCAAAGTATTCAGGGCTCCCATTAACGCTAGATTGCGTCTATGAGTAGGCAAACGTGGTAGTCGCGGCCTAGAGTCAGGTGTGAATCGATACTGGCTAATTGCGTCCTCCAAAGCCCTCCTCAGTTGCTCACTAACCTGGCTAGTCACGCTCATATTCACGCAATCTCCTTCATCGACTTCAAGATCCACCATTGCCACTGGTGTAATACCCGACGATGGCGTCATCGTCAGGGCCGGGGTCGACGAAGCGGCGGGTAGATCCTGTGTCATGGAAGGAGTCGCGCGAGTAGTAAGCGCCTCCAGGCGGAGCCGATCAAGTACAGACAAGAACATACAAGTACAGTAGTACATACAAGTACAGTATTATTATTATTATTATTATTCTTTTCAGGATTGGCTAGTAGGTAGTAGAAAACGACAAATCTGAGACAATAATCTAACAGCGTTTGTGGACATGCAGTAAGGTCAAGGAAGGTTTGGATTGATGGCTTTACGAAAAGTAATTACGTGTACGAACGCCGAACGGTTCGAAATTAAAGATCAAACGTAATTTACAGGCTGTGCTGAGTTAAGGCAGTTTTGCGTGCAATGAGGTCAAGAAAAATGAGCACGCATACATTATTAAATTGTAAACAACTGTCAACCCTCTTTCGAGAAGTAGGTATGCTAAAATGTCTCGCTACCGGAAAGAAACTTACCTTCCGAACAATACAAAACTTGCGGGGTTGTTTTAACCTTAATTAAGAAGTTGAAGTTGCTCCAACGAGTTGTCGACTTGCCCAAGTCATAGCCTGAATTTGAAAGGGGGGATGTCGACAAAAAAAGGACGATGATCGTGTATTTTTAGTTTTTTGAGGTATTTTACTTAGAGCACCTGTCTATGAAATGAACACCTTTAACGCATTAAATTTTTTGAGAAACGATAATATTAGTACTTTAGCTGCGTGCTGAACTTAGTATAGATCGTAAAACTTAACGTTGAAATTAGAATACCAATTATCAAAAACCTTCTTGTGATGAAGAAGTAAACAGAGTTATTATTAAAATAAACGCATATTATTACTAATTTTATACCTGATACGTTAGCCTTTGACTACTATCTCAACTGATGGTGAGTGATGATGTGGTCAAAGATGTTCAGGCTAACCTAGAATTACTGGCTCTTAAAGACAGCTACCGGAACACACTGTTAGGTGCTTGGTGACAAATTTTCTACTTGAGGGTAGTAGCTAGCCAGACTGGCAAAAATGCCCTACCACTATGCTATAACGACTGCTATCCTAAGATAACAAACGGGGCCGACGGCGTAACATGCCCTCCTAAGCATGGAATCGCACAGTAATGTTGCTAGTGCCACTAGCGACCATACTTCAAAGTCATGGACGCCGCGGACGTTTAATTTAACTGATCGTTATTATTATTTGGATAATGCTAATAGCCGCTTTTTTATACCAAACTAGGTAGTACCTCACCACTATCACCTGATGTTAAGTTATGATGCGATCGATGATGGGGCTCGCTTATGTACCCAGAAGATAATCTATTCACTTGCGTTTTGAAGACCCCCATATTGTACTTTACCAGAAACACAGACTCAGGCAGGGTGTTCCATTCCCTGGCGGTTCGTATGATGAACGAAGAATCAAATCGCTTCATTCGGATAAATGGAATATTTACCATGTAGCGGTGGCGCTTCTGAGTATCCCTGGATTTCCGACTGTAGAATGGGTTTTGGCGGAATCAAATCATGCAGTTATGCTTTAAGTTGAATTCTGTTTATTTTAACAAATTCAAATTAAAATTCATTTATTCAATTTAGGCGTCTACGACGCTCTTATGAAGGTCAATTACAAATTTTAATATTGAAATATTCTACATTGTACTGCCAAGTTCAGCAAAAAAAATTATAGAGCCACTGCGAGAAGAACGGGCAAGAAACTCGGTCGAATAAACTTTTAAACATCTTTTAACAATGTGTTATATACAATATAATACGATTATTACAATATTTGTTTAAATAACGTAGGTGATAGCTTGGCAGAGGCGGAAATTTCCAAGCATTTTTGTCGTTTAAGTAATCACAAACTTTGTAGTATGATTTCTTAATCAAAAAATTATCACTTGCAACTTGAATTTTCCAATTTTCTTTTAATAACTGTCTTGTACTTTTTATAATTTTAATTTTATCATATTTCTACACAAATTTGCGGCAGCGAGCTGTGCGCGGTTTTTTATTTTTTTATTGCCTTATAGGTTAGCCTTTGACCACTATCTCACCTGATGGTAAGTGATGATGTGGTCGAAGATGTTGTTCAGACTAACCTAGAATTACTGGCTCTCAAGGACATAGCTGCCGAACACACCGTTAGGTGCTTGGCGACAGATTTTCAACTTGAGGGTGGTAGCTAGCCAGGCGGGCGTTCGCAAAGTGCCCTACCACCATGCTGTAACGACTGCCATCCTAAGACAACAACCGGGACCGACGGCTTAACGTGCCCTCCGAAGCACGGAAGCGCTCAGTAGTAATGTCACCAGCGGTCACCCATCCAAGTCATGACCGCGGCGGACGTTGCTTAACTTTGCTGATCGATTCAGAATGGCTAAGCAAACTTCGCTACGAGCGCTTCTAAATGCGGTTGCTCGTAAGCTCGATTACTACATGTGCCCTCGCTACGACGAGTAAGTACCTAAAAGATTGCGGGAGGCGTTTTTGCTATTTCTTTTACTCCGAGACAATGATTTACCTGTTTATTTTACGATTGCTTTTGCAACGAAATAAAGCCATAGAACTAAATTAGTACGGTATATGTTAGTCAGAAGTTGCCTACATACTCGTATTACTACTGAAAACATTATAACGCTTTCAAATAATGTAGTAGCGAACGCAACGATGATATTGACTTATATATACTCTGCTTGCGTGAAAGATTAAACAATATTTTTTTTATTTGACTTTTCTGTTAATATAGTTATCATTATCATTTTAGGGTTCCGTACCCAAAGGGTAAAAACCGGACCCTATTACTGAGACCTCGCTGTCCGTCCGTCCGTCCGTCCGTCCGTCTGTCACCAGGCTGTATCTCAAGAACGGTGATAGCTAAACAGTTGAAATTTTCATAGATGATGTATTTCTGTTGCCGCTATAACAATAAATACAAAATGTTAGCCAAGTGCGAGTCGGACTCGCGCACTTTAAAAAAAGGTTAAAATATGAAGTCTAATGTTGTAAGTATAGTTAATGGTACGGAACCCTTCATGCGCGAGTCCGACTCGCACTTGGCCGATTTTAAATTTTACTTCCGATAGGCAAGCCTTGATATTATGTTAATATACTGTCAATAATTATCGCCGTTTTATTTTTGATAGGCCTTTTACCACAATCTTCCCTGATGATGTGATCAAAGATGCTTAAACTACAATGGAAACTAGCATTAAATGATCAGAATTTTCTATCATTGATGTTTTATAAAATACATGAAGGAATATATAATGTAAGTATAATGTCGCCCATCAAGTAGCTATGTTGTAGTTTTAGTGAGTCTTAACAGTCTACTCCAAATCTGAAAATGTGTTCACGAAATCAATCTCCACTAGTGACAAATGGGTTTTCACACGCGCCCAGATGGTGATTGAAAGGCTGTTTTAGGCATTTTTTGCTTTAGGGCAAAAAGAAAACAGAATATTGGCACGTGCACATTTTCTGGTTTTACGGATTACTGAATGTACATATGTAACTACGTTTACATAATATTTATTTCTTACTTTTTATTACAAAAAGTAAAAAAGTAATACAGTATTAATTGTGACTACGTATATCAATCAATGTACGTAATTAGATCCCAAAGGTATTTTCTATAATATAACGTATAAAAATTTCCTAAACTTAAAATAAAAAAAATGCTAGCTTAAAATAATTATTTGAAGATGTTGCTGCTATGCTAAATTAATGCCTTCGGACCGAATTTCGTTTCAATGGTAATGACTTATATGGTATGAAGATACTTTCAGCTTTTCAAAGCCCTATAACTGAAACAATTTGGAATTTTTTCAATTGTTTCAGTTTCAAAAAAAGTCAGCTTTAAAAAAACTGAATCGAAGTATCCTTCTTATAAATCGCAGTATAGAATTTGTTCAGTAGTTTGAAAGCCAGAGGTATTTTTACCAGACAACTATTACCATGTGTACGTATTTTTTTATTTTACCAAAACTATTTTAACAGGTAATTGTGTTCACTTAAACCCTTGTTAAGAAACTTGAAGTTTACATTCTGAGTACCTAAGATTTGGGTTTTTAGATCCGCAGAATTTTCAGTGTTTTATTTTAAATATACATACTTGTATTTAAAAAAAAACCTTTGAAAAGCAATGAATCGGAATTTCATTAGAATGGAACATGTTTCTGTAAAGGGTAATAAAATCCTTTATATATATGTACAAATAAAAAGCATGCTCAATTCTGAAAAAAGTGAAAATGAGAACATCATCAATGTAGTCGAAAGCAATGAAATACACATTGTTAGAGATAATTCAAATACTACAAATTCAAATAATTCATTTGATGGCTCACTCAAGTTATATGGAACCACATAACGAGCAGCAACATTCAAATATTAAAAAAAACCATCCCAATCGGTACATCCAGTAAATAGTTATAAGGTAACATACAAAAAAAAACATTCGAATTGAGAATCCTCCTCTTTTTGAAGTAAATTAATTGGCAAAACATAACGTAATTGACACATTAAGAACAGAAGTCAGACATTTTTACTTATTAATTAAAAATGTTGTATTTTAAAAACAGAGACAATACTATAATCTATCACTGTACCATAACACAAAATCACCTACTTTTATTCCAATCGAGCGCTACCCACATAGATATTTTTAGATAAGTAATTCAATTACACACTTGAAATAGGAGCATTACACAAACAAGGCTTAAGGGAGTAATTCCATTAGAACAACCGCAATTTCTGCTTCTATTAGCTTATGGAAATGACGCATAAGCAGCGATATACAGGAAATTCTAATTGACTGTTTTCTGAAAGTGCAGTTAGTATTCAGAACTCTGAAGACAGTAAATGCATGTTTATTTTGATACCAACACCTTTACATTTCCTGACATAGACTATCAAAATCGCAATCATAAAATTATATCTATCCCTATCACTCATACGTGGCTATATTGGAAAGACTGAGAGCTTTTTCAATCATGCTTCAGTGGTCTGAAGAAGTGTTGGAAAATCCTTCAGTCCGCGTCGAAGCGGCAAGGCGAGTGGTCGTGTCACTCTGCCGCCGATAACTTGCCGCGATATTTGAAATAACGAATTTCTTTCAGAAGTATCATTATTTTGTTTAACTGGCGATAGTGACTCAAACATTGATAATAACGCTCGTGAGATGGATGAACTTTTAAAATATGTACATAGTGCTTGATCCGCTAAGTGAATGCGCTGGCTGCTGATAGATTGAACAAAGTTTATTTTCGTCTGTAGTTCCGTGTACGTGTGTTATGCCAAATAACTATTTAGCCAAATCCTAGACCAACTATTGAACTAAACCAAAACCCCCGGTCCAAACCTGTGACTTAGTAATCCTTGATATCAGCCCTTCATATCCGATACCAAAACTTTAGTGTAAATATTTTTGTAAGTCGTGTGTTTGAGGTGTGAGGACCAAATTTTTGGACTATATTCTTAGACATAGTTTTAGTGATAAAGTAAGTGCTTAGTGTAAATAATTTGTACGAGCATATCTAACATAGAAGCAAATAGAAGTTAAACCAGCGACAACGAACGCTAATTATTATCGATTCTTCACACATATACAAGGTAAGGACACGTTAATAGTTTGGTTATAGCTATATTTATGCAGGGAGCATCAAGACTACTGATAATACCTATAATTACCGTAGTACAATAATTATATTGTGTTGGTTTGTTCGTAGAATTTATGTCATAAAGAGCTGCTTTTGTTGTACTCGTATCTTGTACCTATATTATGAAATTACTGTTTTTTTTGTACTAAGGTTAAGATTTGACAATTTATTGTTAGTTGGTACCTACCTAGAACGTGTATTAAAAAGTAAGACCAGTGATTTTTACTTTTGCTGGAACATTTTTAAACATTTTAAAAATTACATACTTAAAATAAGGCGGCAGTTACCTCTTCGAAATATGACATTTAAAACTTGGTATTCTTCTACAGAAAACACACAACCTGTAGTAAAAACTAATATTAATGTAATTTTAGATGTTATTTTAATGTTTTAATAGAACATATTGGATTAATCTAGCCCCATTTTAAGCCTACAATATCAACGCAAATTTTTTGACAGTTCTGTTTTATATTTCAGCGCGCCCTTATTCACCGTGAGTTTTTACTCATTCGTTTCCGTTTTAGGAAACATTTCCCAATAACACGAAGGTTTTATAAATGTTACGTATAAATGCCAAGGGCTTTCGACGGCGACGCTTACCATTTAGGATTAGGAATAAAAAGTGGATGCTCGAAATGTTGACATTTGAAATTTTCTAAAAATATATCCCTAGGAAAGGTTCTTATGCTTTTAGACATATTAAAACACCCACACGGTGTACATTAGCGACCATGTTACGGCTACTATCCCAAATGCGGTTACACACAACTAGTTTTAGCCAGCTACTAGGTGTGACCAGTAGCAGGTGGTTTAACTTCGGTGTATTTAGGGCGAATACTTAGGTACTTATAAAGATGTGATGACAAGCAAAGCGAGGAGGAGCGTTAGGTTACTGGTGACTACAGCAAGCTGCACTGCAGCGGTCAATGATTCACAGAAAAGTGGAGCCATAGCCATTATGATGAAGGTTAGACCTAGTTTTAGTCCAGTGCAACTACCTACTTCGGTAATATCCATGCGCCAAAAGGATACACCTTGATTTAATCACCTGCTCCTTTCTACGTTGTAGACGGCTAAAACAAAGCTGAGATGGAAACGGCAAAAACTAGGTGTAACTGTAATTCGGCTATTAGTCGTAAAGTTTAAATTTATGAAAATATTTTTTACAGAAATTCTAATTTATTAACAGTAATCAGTACTGATATTATAAATGCGAAAGTAACTCTGTCTGTAACGCTTTCACGCCAAAACTACTGGACCGATTTGAATGAAATTTGGTATGGAAATAGTTTGAGACCCGGGAAAAAACATAGGATAGTTTTTATCCAACTGCGCAAAAAGAGGTTATTTTTTTGCGCGATAACCGACATACGCGCGGGCGGAGCCGCGCCCGGAAAGCTAGTAGAAAATATGTATAGGGGCATGTTTTAAGGAGGCATAAGTGTCTAAACACCCGGGTCAGAGTGTCCAAGGCTATAAGGGCAAATTTTTCATCAATCATAGCGTGCCAAACTGTCAGTGCCTGTTCGCTTCCTAAAGAGTTCTAATTTTGGCAAAACGTTGAGTTGTTCATTGATCGTACGAAATAAATATCGGTAGTCGTTCTTCTTTCAATTTTCGTGCTTCTAAGCTGTAAAAGTTTGCCATCCCAGTGGACAGTTACAGTTTTCGGTACCACGTTTTGAAAATCAACTTTCATAGCTTCTGCGCGCTCTTTTCGCTTTTCAGTACGAATTCTTTAAATTGAGAACTTACTTATAGGATATTCGTCAGTGTTATGTCCAAGCGCTTCAATAATAAATACCTACAGAATTTTAACTGACAACTATCTAAAGCTGCCACTAATTTTGAAGTTTAAATTTTTCCTAATAGAAGTGTTAGACTATGTACTCTCGGTACAGGTGGGCAAGTTTTCTTGAAAATCCATTATTTCAGAGACAATAGATGATTTTTCTTGTAGTGTTTCATTTAAGAAGATGTTGAAGGAGTTAAGGATGAGAGATATTTATCACGTTTTTGTTTGGCAATGTTTCTAACCGTTGAAGGCCTTTTTCTCCTTTTCGACCAGTTTTCAGCTAAGTGACCAGTGCGACCTGTCTCCCTCTAGCACTGCAGGAAGATCTTATCTTCATTCATTTAAGCGCATCGGCATGTGCGAGACGAAACAAATCATTTAAGTTTGAAATAAACTCTGCTCGAAAACGCCTTGAATTTTTTTTTGCATTATTTTGCAAATCTCTCCAAACTGGGTACAAGTGAAAGACCTAGTTTTTTTTAACACAGTTCGGTATTTTTTTTTATTTATTTGGCATACGTGCCTTTTTCCAGTAAGTAATGCACTAACGAAGAGTAAGATTGGCGCTTTCATTGACACTTAAATTAACTTCTTAAATATTGTAGAACGGAACTGCCAGTACCTGTCCATTAGAGGAAAGTTTTAACCAGAAATTTGATGTTTTAGGTCCTCTATTAAAAATATCCCCATTTTGAACTCCACTGACATGTTGATTGAATGAAAACAATGCGTTTACTTATCAAACAAACAAGCAACAACAAGCACCTCAATACATTGGCTCCCGCGCACCTTAGTCGTAAGTACCGACATGTTTCGACGCAAGTCGGCACGGGTTGCCGTGGTTCTAAATACGTGAAATTTTATTTATAATCGTTTTGGCATCATTGAAACAAAATAAGAGGGTATGCATTGGAAAAAAAATACTTTAATTTTTTTGAGACACCCTAACCCGGGTGTAAATAAAATTTTTGAGAACCAGTAAGTCTGAATAGCGATTTCGATCGAATCATCACTTACCATCAAGAGTAACCTATACTATCAGCAATAAATAAAGGTGTACCTCTATGGCGACATGCCAATAAAAATTTTGATAAAAGAAAAATTTTATTAGATTATCTAATTTATATTTAATATGTAGATATTAAACTAAATCAAAAAAATTCAAACAGTACCTTCAATGTCACTCCTACCCTCCGATGTGTACCTGTTCCGATAACCGACCAACTCAAGCTGCTGGTAGAAATATTTCTTAATATTACTGTAAAATGCTGAAAGTCTTTTAGAAATTGCTGAGGAATGTATTTAAAATCGGGACAGCTTCTAAACCTGTATCAAGCTAAGGTCAAGTGT
Organism: Plagodis dolabraria; assembly: GCA_963854805.1. Classification (NCBI taxonomy): domain Eukaryota; kingdom Metazoa; phylum Arthropoda; class Insecta; order Lepidoptera; family Geometridae; genus Plagodis; species Plagodis dolabraria. The sequence goes on along the minus strand of OY978454.1, from coordinate 15,487,844 downwards.
GGAATAAGGCAGCCATCTTTGGGACGATTCGGCAAAATACCAGCACAAAGCCCTGGATTCTATAGATAATCTAGCAAAGAAGTTCATTGATTGCGATGAATTAGTAGAGAAGAGACTACAAAGCCGTAAGTGTATTCACGTAGGCGTATATATGCTTATGTATTTATAATAGTAGCGGAGTATAAACTCGTCTATATCTAAACTGAAAAAACTTGTTTACTCTAACCAAAAAGGGGAAGGGCATCAATATGACCATTGCTGTCGGAAATGAAAAATAGATTCTGGTATCTACATGTACATAAAAAATACCAATAAAAAAAAAACAGTGATAAGTACTTTTTCCACGTTGAACTATGTAATTATGTATGTTTGTTTGCGGTTTCATAATATTATTATTAAGTTTATTTCGTTGTGGTAGGTTTATCGGTAGATTATTCACGTTGATTTGTATTGTCACTCACACATTAAGTAGGTATTAGGTTCCCCGTGGGGTACAGAGATAGAATGTCACCCCCTCTTTTCTTCCCGTGGGTACCGTAAGAGGCGACTAGAGGAAAAATGTGAAGGTCCTTCTGAGGAACTGTTACCTTATACTATGATCCCAAGCTGCCTGCCAAGCCTGGGGATTATGGCAAACCCCCCCTTGGCAGCGGCTGTGTTCAGCAGTGAAAAATTCGACTGATACAGTACAGTATAGTGTACAGTGGATATTAAGTATTGCAAAACTAACTTTTTTGTTGTTGTATAGTATTACTCGTACGCGCATCGTGTATGTTACTCGTGAATGACGTCACCTGCCGATCCCAACCTCCCAACGGCAGACCAGCGCTGGTTAAGACCCGCACATGCTGAGTTATGTTTGTGGCAAAGACCATATCATATACTATTTCTTTATTTTTAACCCACTTCAAAAAAGGAGGAGGTTCTCAATTCATCTGTTTTTTTATGTCTGTAGCCTCTGAACTTTTGACTGGGTGAACCAATTTTGATAATTTTATTTTTATTTGAAAGCTAAACGACAACGTTTGGTCTCATTTAAATTTCATCAAAATTGGTACAGCCGTTTTTAGTTACACTCCAATAACTGGAGAATATTTTCCTATCTTGGTGATAATATAGTCGTTGACAGTGAATAACAATCAATCACGTAAGTAGCAAGGGTCACTATAACGAGTGTTTTTTTTTTACCCAACAATGGAATCGACTTCAACACCCAAAAGTGTGAAATAACTTGTCGAAGTCGGTACTATGCGCTCAATATTGTGATATTAGGTACTTTTGACCTATCATGGTACCGACTTCAACAAGTTATTTCACACTTTCGAGTGTTGAAGTCGGTTCCAATTTTTTGAAAAATTTTTTGTTTGCTTTTTATGTGTTATTTTTAATATGTCTATTATTAGTCTATAAATATTTACAAATTACATTTAAATATTTAAATAATATAAATCCTATTTAATCAGTATTTTCCATTACAAAAATATGCATGGTCATTAAATATGTAACATGTCAAAAACATTCAGATTAAGGTATTTCGAGCGCGTAAATAAATCCCGCATGATGATTTAAATAATGCGAGCTCGTGTGGAAGTGAAAGCTTAAATCAAAATATCAAAGTAATGCTTCAAACTGAACTACATCAGTTTATGAATCACTTGCTCTCAAGAGTACAACCAAAACTACTCACTTAAATACTTAATAACGTATGTAGATAAATTTAATTCTGATATCAATTTTAACGAATTAAACGTTTTCTTCAGATACAGGTTGGTAATGTTTAAACGTAGTCAAAATACTATACTAGTGAGTCATTGAAGAAAGACGAATTGATATATGTATCCTGTTTGGATAAAAGAAAAATATTTTTTAAACTAAAACAGATTTAATGCCAACAAGAGACACAATGCCAAATAGCGTATTGTCTTATTAAGTTGTGATAAACGAGTACCTGACTTTCGAAGAGAAGGTATGGAAAATATTTAAATATATTGTTTCAGTTTAGTTAAAAATTAAGACAGTAGAATTTGATCACACGAACTAAATACATATAGCATAAAACAATGTTTAAGGGTTTGATCTGGTGAGTACTATAGACAATGTCATAGACGTATTATTTAGGTAATTGGCTGTGGAAAATTTGATGGATTTGACTTTGTATAATATAAAGAAGAGAGAAGTAATGATAGTCGAGCGGTAACAGCTAAAAGACTTACGTGCCGCAGGCCATGGCTCGATCTTCACCGCTGGCTTAGCTTCACCGCATGGTCACAATAGATACATGGAGCTTCTTAAGCAGTAGTTTAACTACGAAGAAATTACCCGAATTCAGTCACGTGATCAACCGTGCGGCCTTCCCTACATCGAGGAGGTACAAAAAGATACAACTAGACTTATGTTCACATGCTTTTCTGCGGTGTTTACTTACAGTTTAGTTTTAATAAGCTGTCAGCAGATTGACACTATAGAGGTTGCAATCTTTTCATCATTTTAATAGAAAAAAGAACCCAAGGAGTTTTAAAGGCAAATAATCATACAATAACCTCTTTACTGGTGGCCTTACTATGTTACCAAAGACAATGGAGTTTTTTCATCAATTCTGCGCGCGCTTGTGTTCTACAAATAAATAGATATATATATAGTTTTAATTTTACCCATTCACAACAAAATTTATTTATAAAAAAAACAATTATTATAAAAAAAATATTTATTTATAACAAACAACAACACTCAAAATTTCGATAGTGATATCCCTAGCGCTCTGATCGTCATTTGTCATTGAATTCCAGGATACCGCGGAGTCGAACTACTGTATATATGTCTATTGTGGCATGGTGGAAGGGTATTTTGCGAATGCTCGCCTGGGTAGCTACCAGCATCAAGTAGAAAATCTAATAAGTGTGTTCCGGCAGCAGTCCTTGAGAGCGAGTAAAATTATAAGCACATGAGAATTAACAACTATATGTATCAGGGTGACGGGCGCAGTGCAGTTCTTCACTTCGAAATGTATCTGTTATAGGCAGAGGTTACCGCTAAACATCAGGTGGCCCTAGCATTTGTTCGGTCAGAATCTCATAATAAAAAGGGTACAATGTTCATATTTTAGAAATAAAATACTACGGAAACGAGATAAAATATGTAAAAGAATGAACGCAACCTCTCGATTTTTACTTGAATTGTGGAGATGGTTTGAGCTGATAGCTAGAGAAAGTATTTTGCAATATTCTGCAATATTTTCTCTTTGTATAGCAGCTCAGAGCGAAGACTCATTGTATACTGTAAGAAAACTCCTTTTTCGAAGTTCAACTTTTTATCATTTATTCACCGTAACATTATCAGAATAACTTGTGGAACAGAAACTGTACAGAAGTGAATTATTGATATCCCAGAAAGAGTAACAGAACTATCACGAAACCCTTACTGAAATTGCCCGTAACCCCTTACTTATGCGGGCATGTTTATGTTAATTTATTTACTCTTACAAAACCGAAAATATCCTTTTCTCTAAACGGACTACGAAGCTAGCCGATGAAATCGTGCTCCCCTGGCTGGCTCAGACACGTGCACCTTACATGCTACCTAGACTAATATTCGTTGTGTGTTAGTTATGAAGAAATCTGGAGGCAAACGAACAGCAAAATACGCTAGGGTAACTTGATTTTAGAATGAAAATAGGGCCGCTACTACAGTTCAACGAAGTTTGGTTTTTCGTGTTACGAGGGACACTTTAGACCACGAAGTACGAAGTTAATTTTAATATAGTCTATGGTCGGATCGTATCGTTCATCACTAACCTAGCCCCGCTATGGAATCTCCCATACTACTCTGAGAAAGCTATTATGCCTCAATCAGTTTTAAGTCTTAAAAGAGAGAAATTAAATATGGTAAGATATGGTAAGAGTCTGAGAGTAATAGTTAAGGATCAGCGAGAGGTGTCGCTATTGTTCTGGAAAATCCAGGTTAGATATTTAAAATATACGTTTACTTCTTTGTTCTCCATAGGTTCTTTATATCCTAATTAGTATTTGTGTTCTTTCTACATATTTAGAACTGGACTTTGACTTCTTATATGCAAACAAATATACAAACCATACGAATCCGATTTAAAAAATATGTTATTCATAATCTACACAGGCAAATGCTTGCAAGTCTATGATACGAACGAAGTAAACAAAAGTAAGCCAATAAGTGTTTTGCGGATACCTTTCTTTCGGACCCGAAGTTCGGAACTTCGATGAATTAGAATATGGGCCCAGGTCTGCAATAAGATAACGTGTGCGATACGTGATTGGGGAATAGGTTCATAACAGTCATGAACGTTACGAAAAATGTGCTGCAGAAGCTTTTGATATCTTGTATTGTACAATCTTTGGAAAAATGTTGTATTGAACATGTGATTTAGTTTATTTTTTTTTTTTTTTTAATTTTACCAAGTTACTACGAAATTGGAATGATTACTAACGAAATTATTTCGATTTCTATGACCAAGAAAAAGTTGTTACAATAAATATAAGTTGAGCACAAAGTTTATTGGAAGCATTACACATTACATATTTTTAGTACTCAACCGTAAGTCTGACTGACTTAAACTGGACAAGATTCCGTGGTAATCATTTATTTTTTTTCAAATTGGTCCCGTAGTTTTTAAGTTTATTCGTTACATACAAAAATACAAATCTTTCCTCTTTAAAATATTAATTGCAAGGTGTTGTGTTGCACATCACTGCCAGTGTGGTACTGCAGTTGATCAACTCGGTCACCATGGCCTCTCCTGCTCTCGAAGTGCTGGTCCAATTTCCCGCCACGCCAGCCTTAACGATATCATTCGCCGGGCTTTTACCAGCGCCAATGTTCCAGCTATTCTCGAACCGAATGGTCTGATGCGTGACGATGGTAAAAGACCTGACGGCATGACTCTGGTTCCGTGGAAGTTAGGACGGCCCTTAGTGTGGGACGCTACGTGCGTGGACACTTTAGCGCCGTCACATCTTTCTGAAACCAACGTGAGGGCTGGCGCTGCGGCTACTTCGGCGGAGCAACTCAAGCGGCGCAAATATGCTAACCTCGGTATGGGTTACATATTTGAGCCGTTTGGTGTAGAGACGTTGGGTCCGTGGGGACCGGGATCATCGTATTTTCCAAAACCTATCTGAGCGCTTGGTCGATGCGACGCGTGATCAAAATGCTGGCACATATTTGGCTCAACGAATAAGCATTGCAATGCTGCCAGCATGCTGGGCACGCTGCCAACTGGGAGTGGGCTGGAGCATTTGGACTGCCTATGAGTCTGCTATGACTTATAGGTGTCTAAATGCTTTTATTGTAGTAGCTGTAGTGTTGTATATAGTTCATAGTATTTTGTTTAATTTAGTGTAGATAATAACGAAAGGTTATACGTATATATATGCGGGGACCCCCATAGATGAAAGTGTTTTAGATAGATAGATAACACTTTATTGACAACACCATAGCAACAAAAATAAATTTATCACTAAAACATAAAACCAAGTGTATCAATGGGCGATCTTATCGCTCAGAGCAATCTCTTCCAGACAACCCATCAATAAAGGAATAGTCCAAATATTGGTCGGGGTGTCTTATCGTCTTAATAATTGTACGCATAAATAATTGATGTTACCAAATTATTAACTAATTAACCAAAAAACTACATAACTAAATTAATACTCATATATGTAAATATATTTTAAGCATAAATACTTTTATTATTTTATTTTTAGCGTTTATTTTTCTTTAAGCACTAGCATAAAAACGGCAATACATAGCAGCTTCAAACCTGGGTATGAATTTAGTCCAATATCTACAATATATTTTGATAGAATAACGTAGGAATCACTTCTGAAGGTACAATAACCTACATATAATCAAAATCAGTTACTTCCAGTTGTCGACGTCGGTTTTATTTTAAGTTTTTTCTGTCATCTTCTATGACAACCCAATGAAAATACACGTACTAACTTTTTAATAACCCTATACTAGCCGACCTGTCCAACGTTGCTTTGCCATATAGGCACATAAAAATTAAAAAAACAGTTTGATATACATACGTATTTGAAAAATAGTTTACGTCATATTCTCAGACCTCAAACTTTTGATACGCTCGTAGCGAAGATTGCTTAGCCGTTCTTAATCGATTAGCTAAGTTAAGCAACGTCCACCGCGGTCAGGACTTGTGAGGGTTACCGCTAGTGATATTACTCAGCGCTTCTATGCTTCGGTGGGCACGTTAAGCCATCGTTCTCGGTTTTTGTCTTACGATGGCAGTCGTTACAGCATGGTGGTAGGGCATTTTGCGAATGCCCGCCTGGCTAGCTACCACCTTCAAGTTGAAAATCTGTCGCCAAACACCTAACGGTGTGTTCCGGCAGCTGTCCTTGAGAGCTAGTAATTCTAGGCTAGCCTGAACAACATCTTTGACCACATCATCACTTACCAACAGGTGAGATTGTGGTCAAAGGGTATAATAGCCTATCAAAAAATAGTTATAAAAAAAACCTACTGAATATACATACAAAATGTCATAGGAATCGGCAAGCTGTTTCGGAGGAGTTTTGTTACAAACACTGAGACGCGAGAATTTTATAATATACATGATGATACACTAGATATTTTTTTTAATAGTTTTTATTTACGGTAGTCGTACTTTATTATGTCGTCTAATTCTGTATAAGTACCTACCAAATTTCAATCTTTAACCAGGTCCAGTAACTTTGGAAATTAGCGTTTCGTTTTTAACCGGCTCCAAACAAGGAGGTTTTTTATGTTTGTTACCTCAGAACTTTTGACTGAGTGAACTAGTATTGATAATTATTTTTTTTATTTTAAAGCTGGTGCTTGTCATTAGGTCCATTTATATTTCATCGAAATCGGTCAGGCCTTTTTGAGTAAAAATTTCAATAACTGAAAAATATTTTCCTATCTTGATAATATTAACCGACTCCAAACAAGGAGGTTTTTTATGTTTGTTACCTCAGAACTTTTGACTGAGTGAACAAGTTTTGATAATTATTTTTTTATTTTATAGGTGATGCTTGTCATTTGGTCCCATTTATATTTCATCGAAATCGGTCAAGCCGTTTTTGAGTAAAAACTCCAATAACTGAAAAATATTTTCCTATCTTGATAATATAGTCGTTGACAGTGAATGTCAATCGATCCCCTAAGTAAGTAGTAAGGGTCACTAAAATGAGTGTTTTTTTTTAATTAAAAAATTGAACCGACTTCAACACTCAAAAGTTTAAATAACTTGTTGAAGTCGGTGCCAAAGTTGTAATATTAGATAAAGGATTTTTCAATAGGGACGCGCGAACTTTGACAGCGCAAAGCGGCTATCTTGGTAAAGCGATAGCGTTCAAATTTGGCATGAATACATATTTAGTCGTGACATTTCACCATAGAATGCTACACGCTTCAACAACACGTAGAAATTGTAAAAATGAAATCAAAATCAGTGCTCTATTCGCCAAACGTTTCGTGCATTGCGTCCAATTTATGGCGTTCATACCGACTTCAATAACTCATAGTCAAAGTCAAAATCATTCATTCAATTTAGGCGTCTACGACACTCTTATGAAGGTCAATTACAAATTTATATATTGAAATATACTACATTGTACTGCCACGTTCAGCAAACAAAACATATAGAGCCACTGCGAGAAGAACGGGCTTATTTCACGCTTTTGAGTGTTGAAGTCGGTTCCATTTTTTGGTTAATTGTTTTTACTTTATTTTATGTACGGACTTTTAAAAATGTGTCAGCTGCTGTGGTATATAAGTTACCAATACAATATTCCAGTTATGTTTTATATGAAAACTTAATAGCTAAACTGTCGGCGGCGTTTGGGTTCAGTTTTTTTTTTATTTACTCAGACATGAAATTAAAGTATGATGCGGTGTTTCTATTGACTTTCACTTTGAACTGGTTCCATTTCAGATATACCAAAAGCGGTTCTTTCTCCCCTGGTTCTATTTATGTTTGTAAATATTTGCTCTATCGAATATTTTCCACTCATCTCTTTAGGTACTTATTTTTACGAAATCAAGCATGTGTAAAATAACCATAGAATTTATTATTTTATATAATGATGGTATTCTTAAAGGTTACTAATATGATATGGACTGGTATACAAGAGGTTTATATTCGAGTCCTGCCGCAAATTCTACAGCAAACTTCACAGCTTGTTATGAAGCAGTTGATAGCCGAGCGGTAATAACTATCGATTGCCATGCCCCTGGTCCAACGTTTGATCCTCGACGCAGGCTTGAGCTTTTCTGCATGGTACAAGGGCATTTTACAAATGCTGGCTAGCTACCATGCCTAAGTAGAAAATTTGTCGCCAAGCACCTAACAGTGTGTGTTTTGACCACTGAATTTGTGAGCTAGTTCCCGTAGTAGGTTTATTCTCAATAACAACTATGACTATTACATCAATTACCAAGGGATAAGATTGTGGTCAAAGGGCTGCCACTCAACTTCTATGAAAGGCACATTTGTAGGTGATATCACTAGGTGTTTAATTCATATGTTTCCTACTAACTATTTAGCATATTCAGAATACATTTTAAAGCAGTGATGGCTCAGTGGCATTGGCTATGGACTGCCGCGCAGCAGGTCCATGGTTCGAATCCCGCCGCGAGCTTGAACTTCACCGCATGGTGGTTAGGTAATTTTGCGAGTGCACGTCTGGCTAGCGAACACCCTCAAGTAGAAAACCTGTCGCCAACTTACGGTGTGTTCCGGCAGCAGTCCATGAGAGCCAGTGAAATTACAGGCACATGAGACTTAATAACTATCCGTCACAATAACAAAAAAGAAAACATATTTGCTATGCGTTATTGGTGTTAATCTTACTAACATATTCAACACCTACAGGTACCTTAATATATGTATCATGTATTTTATTTGAATCACTATAACTATATTAACAAAACACTACATATAACATACAACACTACAGCTACTACAACGAAAGCATATAGATATACAAGCCGTTGCAGACACATTCAGTCCAAATTCTCCAGCGCACTACCAGTTGGGAGCGTGCCCAGCATGCTGGAAGCATTGATCTGTGGGACTAAGATAACGCTATTTGTTAAGGGCGCACCGAGCTTTTTAGGCGCGCCGCGTATGTGTGTGTAAGTTCCTTACTTACGCCAACAGCATCCGTCCCCGTCCGACGGCCGAAGAATTACTAAAGCGCATAGGGACAAAGCATCGCAGCTCTGACTAAATGGGCGGAACATGCGAATTTGAGTATTTCCTTCGTATAATAAAAACAAATACCTATTTGAAAAATGTAATGTGTATACGTTATAGAGAACATGTTGTTTTTTATATTTTTCAAATACTGATGACTCTCCGTTAAGTATTTACGCCGTACTAAGGGTTTATTTCGTTGATTAGATGTAACTTTGGATTTTTTTTCTTTCGAAAAAATTTTAAGTAAGTAATCGTGTTTCCAAAGTGTATGATTTATAGAATGAATCCTTAAATATAATATATATTAATTACATAACTCAAAATTAAGAAATAAAGATACAGCAAGGGATCAATCGAACGACAATTACATATCGCTGCCTCGGTGCAGGCTTAAAAGTAGAGTGCATGGAACCTTTTCCATACAAACAAACACAGTTTCGTCATATTTTAAACACCAAGTGAAATTTTCTATGCATATTGCTGAGCCTAATATCTATTCTTCTGGTTTGCCAGATTTTCATTTTTATTACTTAATTTATCCCTAAATGTCAAAATAACAATTCCCATACAAAATGATTTTTCGGATTATTGTAAAAAATACTTAATTATAGGGAAATATGGCAAACCAGAAGCATAAATATTGGTCTCAAGGACATAGATGCAAAGTTTTACCGAGTTTGAACACTTAGCTTTTAAAATATGACGAAACTAGGTTTGTATGCAGTGCGCCACGAGCACTCTAGCCTTAAGCCAAATTAGTGCCAACATTTTGATCACGCGTCGCATAGATGAAACGCTCTGATAAGTTTTGGAAAATAAGTTAAGCTCACGGCCTCCACGGATCCTACATCTGTACACCAAAATATGTAACGATTCCCGAGATCAGCATACTTGCGCCGCTTTAGTTAATCCACCAAAGTAGCTGTCTTTATAAATAATAAGATATAATGTAATTTACATACCTATCCTAAGCGATTTATAAATCTAACAGAATATAAATTAAAAAATGTATGGATTATGGAAATCATATTATGTATATTACTATTTTTAAAACCTACCTGTAGGCCTGCAATGGCCCTTGGGGGGCCATAGTACTTTCCGTGTAATAATTAATTTTGCTGTAGTGTTTTGTAAACAAAGGCATACTGCTTGTAAGAGAAAATATGCATTTACGGTAATACATTATTTTTATATTTTTTTCGTAGGTATATAATTTTTATGGCAGTAATAAATGGATGGTGGCGCATTTTGCGAATGCCCGCCTGGCTAGCAACCACCATCAAGTAGAAAATCTGTCGTGTTCCGGCAGCTGTCCTTTGAAGCCAGTAATTCTAATTTAAGCCTGTTAACACCACATCATCATTTACCATCAGAGTGTGGTCAAAGGTATATCAGCAATAAAAAAATGTAAATAAAATACCTGGTTGCGTTACAAAGTATAATTTAGTTTTTTTCTCACCATATTTATACCAATGTAGTCCTTTTAAATATTAAAATGGATAATTACCCCAGCAGTAGGTACTTAGAATTTTGGGTAGGTGCATATTGATTAGGATAATAAGGGTACGATCTCTTGTTCGTTAAAAATACATTCAAGGAAAAACGTACAATTAGTATTTGTAGCGACCGTCGTAATTACAGCTATTTGTACAATAATTTAGTACGACCCAGTAGGAATGAGGGTTTGTTATTTGGGCAGCTTCAAAATAAGGTCTCGTTTTTCGTATAATAAGTGCTGGTCAGATTGCGCGTTGCTGGCAGAAATCGGGTGGCCATCCTTAATGAAAAAATCATATATACATGTAAATGTAAGCGTTTGTCTGGCACTATGATATTTTTTATGCTATCATTTTGAGGCAGTGTAGTTAGTAGTAGCTGTAATGTTGCATATGGTTCGTAGTATTTTGTTAATAAAGGCACACCGCCAGTAAAAAAAAAAACTTTTAATCTATCAGGAAAAAGGACAATATAGCCATTTTGAGATTGCGAAATGCGAGTATAATAATATTATATGCTAAGTCGGTTTGCGCGGAATCGTTTATGCTCCCTTGTGACCAACTTATTCAATTAGAGAAAAGTTTCTGAGTTTATGTCCTGGATATACTTCCAGTTCGACAGTTTTGATGTGATAGACCAAAGCATGTATCGTCATAAAGTTATGACGATCCATGCGTTGGTCTGCTTCGAGAGCCAGTAATTCGAGGTTAATCTGAACAACATCTTAGATCACATCACCATCAAGTGAGAGGTTTAGGCTAGCTTATCAGCAATAAAAAAAAACAGTATCTGACGCACCTAAAAACTGCTCAATTTTGACTCATTAGAAGAAATTAAATTTGCCTGATGTGTTGATATCTAACCCAAAATATTATGATAACAGCGATAAAAAGCGCACAAGCTCCTTCTGAATTGGTCCTTGTACTAAAATACTTCGTCAGGAAATCCATAAAGGTTTCAAGCTGAAACAGTGACCTAACGGAAAGTGTCGAGGTCACCTCTTGACATTTTATACTTCCCTATTACGCACCTGTTCGAAAGATTTATAGACACAGCCCTGACCCCATACCACGAAATTCAAACAAATCGATCAAGAAACACATCGTTTGTCGGCTCGCCATAAATTACGAGTAAAGTTCTTCAGACAGTATCAACTTCTACAGATTAATGAAGTGTCTGATTTATCTAATTAAACTATATATATAGCGCTATATGAATATTAAATCTTTTAATGATATAGGAAAAATCTTCTAAAAATTTAGTATGCGTTTGCAGCTAATTTGTGTGAGATTTTGTTAAAAATCTTTGCTATGAAACATTTCTGCTACCACATGACATGTAGAAATTTTACAAAGATAATTATAATACATACAGGGGAAAACGCTGTGACAATAAAATTACGAGGGGTGATCCAAAAGTAATGATAATCAGGTATTTCTAGACCGTATTAAAATCTAAAAAAAAATTTTTTTGCTTGCTCATACATCCACAAGGTGCGCGAGAAAAAATCGTATAAATACACCATGATTCCAGGGAGATACATTCATTTGAATACTGATAACCGGAGTGATAGTATCAAAATGGAGAAAAACGAAATCAGAGCTGTCATTAAATATCTCTCTCTGAAAAAAATGTCTACCAAAGACATACACAACGACTTGATGGAAACGTTGGGGCACTCTGCCCCTCCATATTCCACGGTTGCACGCTGGGCCAAGGAGTTTAAGCTGGGTAGAACATCCACGGAAGATGGACATCGTGAAGGACGCCCATCCACGTCCACCACTGAAGACAATGCCAAAAAGATAGAGGATATCGTGATGGCAGATCGAAGAGTGACCGTCAGGCACGTAGCTGAGATGACAGGGATCTCTTATGGTAGCGTTCAAAGAATTTTAACCAACGGATTGCACATGAAGAAGGTCTCTGCGCGTTGGGTACCGAGAATGTTAACAGACGAGCAAAAGAAAAAACGAGTTGACATTTCAAAGGTTAATCTCGAGAAGTTCCAAGCCGATAAAGAAAATTTTTTGTCACGTTTCGTGACCATGGATGAGACCTGGGTCCACCATTTCGACCCGGAAACCAAAAAGCAGTCGATGTCTTGGAAACGAGCCTCCTCACCGACGCCGAAAAAATTCAGTCTCCAGTTCGGCGGGAAAGGTTATGGCGTCCGTTTTTTGGGACGCTGAAGGAATTATTATGGTCGAATACTTGGATAAGGGAGCTACTATTACGGGCTCTTACTACGCAGACCAAATAAGAAGATTACGGAGAAAAAAGGCGCGGCAAACTGCGAGCTGGGGTGCTGTTTCACCAAGACAACGCACCGGCTCACAAAGCCGCAGTTGCGATGGCTGCCATTCAAGAAACAGGGTTCGAACTGCTCGAACACCCTCCCTATTCGCCAGATCTAGCTCCCAGTGACTTCTATCTCTTTCCTCGGCTCAAAGAACATCTCCGAGGCCAGAAATTTGAAGATGATAGCGAAGTGATGGCAGCTGTTGAGGCATTTTGGGAGAGTCAAGATAAAGATTTTTTTTCTAAGGGAATCCTAGGTTTAGAAAAACGTTTAACTAAATGTATTGCCTTATTAGGAGACTATGTAGAAAAATAAACTATTGTAACATTAACCACCGTGTATTATTTTGATTATCATTACTTTTGGATCACCCCTCGTACATTAGCTACCGCGCGGAGTTATTTGTTGCTCTGTTTCGTATACGAAGGCAGAGAAACAAGTTTTAGATTATTGTCACTTGAGATTTACTATATCTCAGGTACCAATGACGATTTCATGTCATTCATGGTAAAAAGTTCATTAGAGATAAATAAAACTTGAGTTAATATTTAGAGCCAACTCTTATTTACTACATACTGATCTATATTTTAAATCTTCCCGTCCAGAAAGTATAACTATGTAATGTTTGAAGAAAACGTGAAATTAACAATGTAAGTTTAATTACCTGCCCTTGGGATGGAATGAAAAATTTCCCTAGTGAGGTATGTAAAATTTATAAATAAACGCAGCTCCAGCAGTTTGATTTATTTCTATAAAAATAATATAGATATAAAAACCTATATGCACTACACAATATTTTTATTGAATATATAAAACTGTTATAACATTACCGCAATGGCGGCACAAACATTTACATGATACTAACGTTGTTTCAATTAGAAAGGTGATGCTTTAGTTCGCATTTGTAACTTACTTATAGTGTTTTAGTCAGATTTAAATAACCGGTGTTACCCTAGTACCAAATATCTCAGGTGTAATAATTGATAGTCGTCGGCGAAGGAATGGACGTAAAGGTTCTGCCAATCTCCCAGTCCTTCTACACACAGACGATGCCGGAATGCCGCTGGGTTATTTAGTGGGGGTATACCGGTATTCTACCGGGGAGTCCCACATACCCCCTCCATCCCCCGATGGGGGGGGGGGGGGGGGCATGCGTAATGCATTTTTCCCAAGGTCAAAAATAAGAAAAAAAGGTGTTATAATTGATAACATATTGCCCTGGTTTAACAATTTAATTTATTAGATCCTGATTCAGTCTGACTTCAGCAGTCATTTCTCTTAAATAACGACGATTTCGTAACGAGACTAAAAGCGAATATCGGAAATCACTCATTCTTGCATATTTACATGTTATTGAACGGATTTGAATGTATAAATATTTTGTGAGCTTCTATAATACAAAGAATGTTGCCTTAAGTTAAAAGAGTACACGTGTACGTTTTACATTATTATATCATTCTTGTTTTGAACGTAATGATTATCCTTCTTTCTGTCCTTATTCCACGCTGTGTGGAGTCGGTACAATATAATAGATAACAGGAAGTTCTCAATTATGTTACTCGTCATCTCACTATACACACACTAATTTTTCTGCTGTCTCTTTCATTGCCCTATATTTAGATGCATACATTTCAACAGATTTTGCAATGGAATTAGGTATAATGTTTTCTTTTAAAATATTATAATAATATGAACCTGTTTCTAACGCCAAGCAGTAATATTGGCATTACTGTATACCGGTTTGAAGGAGATAAGGTGTTGGTGAAATTACAGACACATGAGACATAAAAATTTAAGTCACAAGTGATGGCAGTTCGTCTCTTGTGACGAAATGGATCTGTTATGGGCAGATGTTACGTCTGAGTATGGTAAAAATAATAATAACTAACAGTAAATTTTTGATTTTTATATATTTTAAAATTTAGGGGTCAAAATGCGGGCCCCGAAAACCCCGACTGCAAATTGTTCATTTTATTAAATTAAAGCCGCAAGTTATATGGAATATAACTTGCGGTTGCGTTTATATGGAAAATATAATAATAAATTATTAGGCATATGAGTGCGTGAGTGTATGTGTGTGTATGAGGGTGTGTGTGTGTGTATGTGTGAGGGTGTGTGCGTGTGTGTAAATAAGTAAGAGGAGAATAAATTACATGAGGAGGTATTTAAGTGCGAGGATTTGATTTAGAATGTATGTGACAGTAGAGTTATGTTATATTAAATTTTCAGTTTCATCATACGATAATTTTAACATGAGTTCTCTGACCAACTTTTTACATGTGAATGCAGAACAGTCTTTGATATTACATACTTTTAAGATTTTATTATATATATTGATATGAGAAAAGTTAGGACTTCTACGCACTAGCAGAGAAGTAGCACTTGGTAGAGGAATTCGATATACTCGTTTAGATACAAGACTTTTGTAATCAAATCTATTAACAAGGGTCTTATGAGTTTTCACTGTAGCTCTTAGGATGAATAGCTGACGGACACGCAAAACTTGAAATTTATTATAGAGATCATCAGTTGGATATAGGAAAGGTTTTTTTAGAATAACTTTTATAAGGGCTCGCTGAGCTCTCTCTATTACTATAAAATTGCTTTTTCCAGCACTACCCCAAACTGACACACAGTATTGTAACACAGATTGACATAAAGCTACATATACCTGTCTAATTACATCTAATGGTGTACAGTCTCTCAATTTTTTCATTATGAAAATTAGTTTTCTTACTCGGCCCGCCAAGTCGTTAATATGGTTATTATAGTTCAGGTTTTCGTCAATGTTTATACCTAGATACTTTATCGTTTTTGTTCGACTAATGGTACTACATGAACAGATGTTGACATTGCGCATGGCTTTATCCGAGAGGCAGGAATGAATTTTCAATGATATGTCAGAGGGAGGGCTAGATACACACGTTTTTGAAAATGCGACATATTTTGTTTTTTCTACATTTAGAGTTAAAAGGTTTCTGTCCAGTAAGTTGGCTATGTGTTCCAGACCTTCCTCTGCAAGACTGTATACACACTCCCAATTCTCATGGTAGAATATTATGGCAGTGTCATCCGCATATGTGACTATTTCTGCATTTTTAAGAGAACAATTTACAATATCATCAATGTAGAGCGTAAACAGCGTCGGACCGAGAATGCTTCCCTGGGGGACGCCGTATTTGATAGGTAGAGTATTACTGGAAAAGGAGCCTATTTTTACAAACTGCTTTCGACCTTCTAAGTAACTCTTAAACCACTCCAAAGCAATTCCTCTTATACCCCGATATTCCATTTTCTTCAGGAGCAGGCTAACCGATACCGTGTCAAACGCCTTTGCCAAATCCAGAAACACCGCTATGCAATGTTCATCGTTTTCGATATGTGATGACACCAGGTTTACTAAAAGTGACGTCGCATCTTCAGTTGACTTGCCCCGACGGAAACCGAATTGCCTTTCAGATAGCATATTAAACTTTTCCAAATATGAGACAAGGCGGTTATTTACTACTTTTTCGAGTACTTTTGAGACAAGTTGCAATGGAATTAGGTATAATGTTTTCTTTTAAAATATTATAATAATATGAACCTGTTTCTAACGCCAAGCAGTAATATTGGCATTACTGTATACCGGTTTGAAGGAGATAAGGTGTTGGTGAAATTACAGACACATGAGACATAAAAATTTAAGTCACAAGTGATGGCAGTTCGTCTCTTGTGACGAAATGGATCTGTTATGGGCAGATGTTACGTCTGAGTATGGTAAAAATAATAATAACTAACAGTAAATTTTTGATTTTTATATATTTTAAAATTTAGGGGTCAAAATGCGGGCCCCGAAAACCCCGACTGCAAATTGTTCATTTTATTAAATTAAAGCCGCAAGTTATATGGAATATAACTTGCGGTTTTAATTTCAATGGAATGATTAAGCGTTTAGCGAAAATAAACTATTTGCAGTCGGGGTTTTTGGGGCCCGCATTTTGACCCCTAAATTTTAAAATATATAAAAATTAAAACCGCAAGTTATATTCCATATAACTTGCGGTTTTAATTTCAATGGAATGATTAAACGTTTAACGAAAATAAACTATTTGCAGTCGGGGTTTTAGGGGCCCGCAATTTGACCCCTAAATTTTCATCCAATTTAATTCAATCATTCCATTGAAATTAAAACCGCAAGTTATATGGAATATACTTATTCCGGGGATTTATTGGGGTCCGCATTTGTGCGGTTTTACATATAGTGCATATATTTATGGAATCGATTTTAAAGCCCTTCATCTTGATACACAATGGGTTTAGAAGAATTTCTTACTTTTTAATCTCGCAAAATGGCGTTTAAAATCAGGCAGTTTGTTTTTTTATATGTACCTAGTGAAGGGTTAAGACAAATCTAACGATATCTCATAAATTGAGATCATTAAAAAACTT
This sequence comes from Plagodis dolabraria, assembly GCA_963854805.1. NCBI lineage: Eukaryota > Metazoa > Arthropoda > Insecta > Lepidoptera > Geometridae > Plagodis > Plagodis dolabraria. The sequence goes on along the minus strand of OY978454.1, from coordinate 15,470,400 downwards.
TTTCAATGAATTCATACTTGTGAATATTTTGACAATAAATACGCTGGCATACACTATCACACAGACTTACCCTTACAGAAACATGATGAATGTAATGAATAAAACAATTCTAGAAGCTTAAGTTATGTTCATCAAACCAAAATAACCAGTTCATTTAGGTCTATGGATAAGTCATAAATATTCAGGACACGTTGTGTACGCCCCTAGCTAAGGTTGTTTTTGTTGACCCAAATTGTCTACAGTATTTCTACTACCTTTATGGCTTGTGTTACCAAAACTATTAGTCGTTAAATAACAAAAGCTGCAATTTGGAATTTCTCCGGCACCCACCATATTCTCAGGAACATATTCTAACAAATTACTGTTTTTTTCCGAAACTCGGATAGCTTCTTGCAAGGAAAAAAAATCTATTCCGATGAGATCTCATATTTTAATGATTCTAACTTCTTCGATATTCAGCTCAGGAATAAATTAATCATAAAGTAGTGAAAGTGCATATGTAACAATGGTATACTTTGAGTATATTATTTCGATATGAATGTTTCGGTTTGCTTTTCCAAATAAGTAAAACGCTAATGTCTATAGGTAACCTTATACTAAGCTAAAGATCGCTCGTGTTTTAACATTCAGTCATAATTATATTAATGATAATGGTTTACATTCAACGGTGAAAAGTGGTCTTCAATATAAAAAAGACATACAAGGACGTTAGATAATAAGTTACTGGCCCCTTGACTGAGGCCTAATGCTAATGAGGCTTGTTAATGCTTTATATTTCGTTGTATAACCATAGAACATATAGTAGTACTGTATAAGCACAATCTTTCAAAAAGTGCTTACAGATGGTAAGACGATGTGCGCCCAATGTACAGCTAACATAACCTGAGTAGTGGGATGCTACTGCTACTATGACTTCCACGAAATGACATTGGCAGATGCTATAGTGCGCGCGGAACTAGTTGGCCGCGCCTTAGGTATGTGAGTGGTGGGACGGAGGGGCGGGGGCGCTTTTCAGTGTACGTATATTACTTCAGTGTGTGTGTACTCAGCGTTGCGAGCAGTAAGCAACCCGCCCCCTCACCCCTGTCGCCACCTAAGACGCGGCCAACTAGTTCCGCGCGCACTATAGTCCTACCCAGACCCGTCCACGGGTATCACAATTAGTTGAATCAAAAGCTATCATAAACCTTATAGAACAAGTAATGTTGTATCTTAATATAATTTACCTTGTTCGGGTTTATAATTTTCATTCAGATAAATTCTTGTACATTTATTTCCTAGAACCGTTGTTTATTTACGTTTTCTTCCGGCAAAGGAAACTGTACAAAATGAGCGCCATTTCCAGGTAAATATTTAGTTCCTTCAATAAAGAACTTAATATCCGCCAAGAAGAAATTAAAATCAGAGCTACTTCTTATTGTTTATGTTTAAAGAAGTAAAGAAATGTTAATTGATTTTGTTGACCTCAATAGGGTGAAAGTTAATTAAAAAGATCGGCCTCGTCGACGGGTCTTTTTAGTATTATCGGTATATCACTGAAAAACTAAAAAAAAAAACAAAATTAGAAATTTACGAGAGGAAAAATTCATGTGCGGGAAATTCAAACTTAATTTTAATTACAATGAGGTCTGACTTTACGTGAGAGAAATGCCCTCCAGCATATGGTATTATTTAATATAAAATAATTGAGCTTGGAATCACGTTTAAAAATTACATGTTATCTTAATGGGTGTTTGTCGCTATTCTCCATGCCCACATTAAATATTGTAGATATTTGCAGTGGATTAAATATTTGCAAAAATAGATTAAAACCTATTTTTGCAAATATTTATGTTAGAAATTTCAAATTTTCGTGTTGTCTTTGTTTCCTAATCGTATGTTGTTTTTGTGTTTGATATATTGCGCCCGCTGGTAGCAGACCGTCCTGCGTTGTTTTAGGTCTTTAGAGTCAATAGTCACATATTTACTAACATTTTATAGTCATTATTATTCAAAATTTCGTATATTTTTCAAATTAAAAATACATTTTCAACCTTTCTAAATAGCTCCACGCGTCAAAACACGCAGGCCGCGATCCCCGATCGTTTCCCGTTGGATTGAGTGGAGCTATATACTTTTTTTCAATATTGCAAAATCCTATAAATCTACCTACTCTTTACTCCTCTACTTCTTCTGTACAGTAGTTTTTTGTTCATTAAAAAAATTAATAATAAAGTCATGCCCCCATCCCATACATGCCGCGACCTGTCATTCTGATTTTTATTTTGGCTTTGTATAATGATGGTTATGGTTCTAAATTAAACTTCAGTTATTCTTATGACACCTGTGTAGTTATTTTTCAATTTGTCAATAAGGAAAATATGTTATAGTCAAAGCAAGTTTTGAGGTTATGTAACTGTCAAAATTATATAAACGGTGTTAGAAATGCTAGAATCACTGAGCAAGTAGTATTTGAGAATATCAAATTACAAAAGAACAGTGCATGAACTAAGTTACACGTCAATCGCATAATCTTATCCCACTTACGCGGGGTTGGTAGGTAAATATATTGTCTTCACTGACAATAGATAGATAGAAAATTCTTTATTTGCATACTTACTTACTTAAGTTTATAATAATTACCCAACTAAGTATTTACACTTTCACACCTATTTAAATAAATACATATACCTACATAGGTACATACTTACATTAGGTATATATTATCTAAATAAACGTCCATACAAACACTAAATAAATATACATATATACTAACATACCCTAACGATCTAAATACATACACTATAAAATATTTATATAGACATACTACATAAATATAAAAATAAAATTTTATGATTTCGAACGAAAAGATTAGCTAAGAGTGGACAAATAAAATTCTTTGACTCTATTTTTGAATATGTATAATGACTGCGACTTTCGAACGGAGACTGGCAGACTGTTCCAGAGTCGAACAGCCTGTACTGAGAATGAAGCATCATAGAGCGATGTACTGTGCGGCGGCACTTTAAGCAAGAGATTCTCTGATGACCTCAATGTCAAGGCATGAGCCTAATCAAGAAACGAAAAGCGTTCCATAAGATAGCGTGGAGAAAATGGATTTAGTACGTTTTATGAATGGCCGAACTGACGCTAACCCTTCTTGGGAATGCTTTCGTGGTAGGTGGTAGTATACCCACTAAATGATAATCGAGGCATGTACAAAATTCGAAGCAATGATGGCCAAGCGGTATATTTATGGACTGCCGTGCCGCTGGTCCATGGTTCAATCTCCACCACCGCGCCGGCTTTAGCTTCACCGCATGGTGGAAGGGTATTTTGCGAATGCTGCCTTGGCTAGTCAACACCTTCAAGCAGAAAATCTGTGAAGCACATAAAAGTGTGTTCCGGCAGAGTCCTTGAGAGAAAAATTATGTATCTAGCGTGACGGGCGCAGTGTTATTCATTCGGACGAAATGCATCTGTTAAAGACAAGAGGTTAGTCCGCTTAACATCAGGTGGCCCTCTTGTTCCGTCAAAATAACATTTTAAAAAATTTACATTGGGCGCACAATATGGCCTGTTTTACGCCCAAGGTGCAGAAATATCCTACTCACATCATAATGAGTATATATAACCGTGCTCATTATAATGTACTACAGATCTGAAAATGATTCGGGATGTAAAATAAAATACCATTTTTATTAGTACAACATCATTTATTTCATTCCAAATTTCCCTAACGACAACTTCATCTAAGATGCTGCTGGAGGTAATATGTTATCTAGATATTTAGCCCATCCAAGGTACCACACCGATGTCATGACATGCAAACAACAACCAACAGTGCAACATCCTACAATATAATTGCAACAGTATTCTGTAATGCCTTCTCTTCCATTTAAATTATTTTCTATTAATATATATACCTAATATTGGCGTCTGCTAATATGTCTCGATTTTATTTTTCCCCTTATTAAAGAGTTTTCTCCACTGCCTCTTAAATTGAAATCATCCATATAAAGCATTTCTCTGGATACTTCTATTCTATATCTGCCATGGAAACGTACATGTTCACCATAATATGAACGTGCTTGACGTATCTGGTACATTCCCAAGGCAAATAATATTAAGTCATGATATAGACAGGGGAACAGAATATTATTGTTATCTGCAGTAATACTTTCAAAAACTGATGTACATCTATTAAGATTTAATGAGTTTACTGCATTTGGCAAATTATTTGTCAAATGCATCCATTCTCTAATTAAATTAACAATTTGGGCTGCTTCAACCCTGTCATGAAATCGAACACCAAATCTATTTATTAAACTTGCTGCTATTTGGAAATATGTCATCATATTGCACTGTTTTGTTAAAATGGTCAAATCTAAATAATCTAAAATCTCATTTAAAATACCACCTCCACCACCCATCTGCATATTGTTACACACCTACTTCAATTTGCTTGAGGTGTTGTCAATTGTGAGGTGTGGCCCCTGTCTAAAATAAATATGTCATTTTCATGAAAATATTGTCTCAGTGGGGAATTCTCATCAAGAAATAGAGACTTCATTATATCTGCATCTGATGTGGTAGCCTTGTAGGGGCCAGAACAATCTAAGATATAACCATCACAAGTAACAAGCATAAATGGCTTCAGAAGATTTCTATACTTACACAGTGAGACACAGTGTGAAGGCCTGATATTTGATCACATCCATGAAAAATGCAATGAGAAGCAGTATTTGGAGCCCTTTTTTAATTCCTTAAAATTGTGTCTGGAATGTTAATTGTCATTTGTTCAGAAGACTCCTGATTAGTTTGTCTCTCACTGTCAGATTCCTGACTTCCAGAACTACTTGTTACTTCTGTAGCCTCAACTGCGGCTGTAGATGGCTCAGCAACAGAAAGTAATGATTGATTTTGAGCTTGCCAGTTATCTCTGATAGCAGCATCAACCTCTAAATTCACAGACACATTATGCACAGATCTTGTATCATCATATGCTATATTCCGAATGGCTTGCCTTTTAACACGCATAAAACATGCATGGCACAATCAATCAGATGTACATATGTGTAAAGAAAAGATATATAGGTATAAAGAAAAATATATTAAAATATCAATTCCAATCATCATTCAATAATAGTGCTAAAACTATCATTAGATTTTTTGAGATTGGGCAGCGATAATGTTATTGAATTGAATTTAATGATAATTTGTTATATATTATAAAAAGAGTAATAAATAAAAAATAATTATGTATTTTGGACTATTATTTACCTGACGAGTCGCTACTCTGTTTTGAACTAACTGAATTATCTCTTTGTGACATGACATAGTCTGGCTCAAAATAAGGCGACTTTGCAGGTTGATTAAAGATCGCCCACACATTAAGCAGACTTCCATATGAACCCGACGAGGAGGGCCTGCACAACGGTCAATTCTATTATCTCCATGAAGATTATCATTTACAGCTTACATGGCTAAATTAAAGCATGCTTTACAGATGTAATCTGAAATGAAAAATAATCCGTTAAGACCAGTAAAGCTAGTTAGCCATCAGGTTTGACAAAATAATTGATGCAATGACAGCTCCTGGATAGCAAGTTTGTGTTCTTGAAACAATGGACAGTGTTGGCTGCCACAATCAAATATTAAGTATTTATATTCATAGATTCAAATTCTAAAGCAGGTTTAAGTATTATAACGCAATCCCCATGCTTCGAAGGCCTTAAGGATTGCAGTATAAAATATCAGTTCCACAGAAGGTGCTACTAACATGCAATAGCGACTGCCATCCTAAGACAATGAACCAGAACCAACGGCCAAGTTATTCATATATATATATATTTTACCAATCTATTTGATGTAGATAACACTCCTATCATCTATCCAAGTAATGACCACAGTGAATGCTGCATATCTCAGTTGATCTCTTCAAAAAAAAGCTGTCTTTAAGAGCCAGTTTTAATTTTAGTTTTATTTATTTGATCTTAACATCACAAAAACTAGCTTCTTACCCAAAAACATAATAAAAATCTGGCTGCAACGTGCCACCTTCACATTGCATTTAGCAGAAATCTTGATAATTGAGCAGCTATTAGATTGTGTTAACGCAGATCTATATAAATATAACAAACATATAAAAATGATATTACACTTACGATGATTGGAGAAATCCAATTGCTGATCAAAGATACGACTCTTGTATTTTGCTCAAGGACGAGGAAGCTTATTTGTGTATTGGATGAAATTACACATATATTACAATTGATGCAATTAACCCGCTGCAATGTCAGCGGTTCTGTAAATGCACCTCTCACCCATTTCAAAGATAAATATGTATACCCAAAGTCCAAATAAAAGAGCAATAATCCGTGTAACACAAGCCGAGGTAAACGTAAGAGCTGGGTACGTTAGTCCGTTGTGAATGCCAAAGTCGTCAGAAAGAAGTAACCAAATAAATCGCACAGTACACATCGAAAGCAAACGAGAGACTGCAAATTGCAATGCAACGAAAATAAATAAGACGCCATTTGTTTGACAGTTAGAGCGGCTGACATTGACATACAACAAAAAAAACCGTTTCATTTTCGTGAACACGGCTTATAATGAGATAATTGTAAGTGAAAATTCGGATTTAACACTTGAGTTAAACTAAAACATATTTAATTCAGTCTATAAAATTCATATTCTAATAAAATATCTACGTTTGACTTATTATTATGTTCTTATTAATTATATTTATTTGATAATAATAAAGAAATAAAATAGTCAGCAAAATCATTTTGAATATAATTTCCGCAACAACTAATGTATTCGTTAAGGACAAACCGATTAATTGCAGCGGATAACGAAACGTTACCCTACGGTTCAATTCACGCAAATATGCGCTATTTGCACTATATGCACGCAAACGGTCGGTTCATAACTTGCTAAACAGACACCACGATAGCATAATGACGTCATCTTTGACGTCACCTCCGGCCGCAAACAACGCTCACAGAAAAGTGGTAGTGCAATGTATGCACAACACAAACGTCAAACTCAAATCTTGACAGATAGATGAGGAGATTTTTATTGTTGTGGTTAGAATGTTGAACGTACCTACAAACATCTGTTCACAAAAGAATGCCTTGAAATGCAATACTTCTATTATCAATTATTGATGTGAAGGTTATTTTGGGTCAATTGCGAAAAAGCAAATTGACAGTTAGCAGATGTTATAAGCGCGGCTACATATCGGTTCACATCGTTTGCGCGCAAACAGTGCATATTCTCGTATTTCAGTTCTGAACCAAGCTTTTGCAGTGTATGCAGTGACAGCAGTGTTTGCGTGATTTAAACCGTAGTGTTAGTAACTTATATTGTAATCGCTGCGTTCTGAGTCATTTAACTGACAGATTTATGTAATAAGCTAATATATTAATATCTTTTTATTCAAATTACCGATTTTGTTTTAAGTTCGTGATAAATAATTAAAAAAATAAACATACATACTTTTTACATTTTCAATATACTCGACACGAATTGTCAAAATGTTAGACAGCTCACTTTTTTTTTTATTTTTTTATTTCCGGCGGTATGCCTTTATTTAACAAAATACTACTATGAACTATACAACAGCTCAAATTGACATTGTTTCAACAATGTTGACATCGTAGAAAGAGTGTAGTAATAGCCATGGTCTGGCGTAGTATATTATTGTACCATGGTAATAGCATGGATTTGTAAACAAATAAGTTCATAATACAATAAACATTCTAAACTCAATAAATGTCAAAATATTCTAAAACTAATCAAATAACCCTCCCCTGACCGTTCCCGGTGCAAAAGTGCCCATAACACTCGCCGCATTCCCACGCTGAATCGCGATGGCCATCCTCTGCACCAGGAACGAACAGGAGCGGGAGTCACCCGTACTTTCTATTAGTCTATGCCCTACTTCTTTTATAAAATCTTTAGCTTCAATGCCCCAACAACCCAGGGTCTCGGGTCTCCACAGCAATCGGCACAAAGTAGTATAAACATAGGGATAGCAACTATTGTTCTATACATACGATAGGTTTATACTATTTTTTCAGTACAAAGAGACATTATATGCTTTTATTGCTGGAAATACAGAGTGCGCCATGCCTTCATGTTCGATAGCTCACTGTAAGGCCCGCAAAAATAAAAACCAGCCCCAACTGACTCTTCATAAGTAAGTATCTGCATGATCATAAGTTTTCAATTCAGTTGATGTTTTTTTTATCTATAAAAGCGATGCAAGCGTAGTTGATGGACAAGAAACCATGTGTTATTTGATTATGCTTATTTTCCTATCATTTTTGTTAAGTATTTCGAAAACATAACGTAAGCTAGTGATGTGACTTCAACTGCTATAATTTATCGATATTTACTTACGTACCTACTTTTAAAAGTCAAGGAATAGTGTAATATTATTTCGGCGTTCAATCTTAATAAAAACCCTAAACACAACTGCTAACTTTTGTTATGTTGTTACACTGCAAGTGTGTATAATCACTGTATGTGATGCGGGAAGGTTACTGTAGGAAACAAACCCAAAGATAATCTTTCAAGCACTGATTTATTGTAAAGAAGTAATTGTTTTTTAAGAATGTTAACTGTTGTATAAGCAATATGAACTAAAGGTAGGTATAAATGTCCAGATATAACATTATAATTAAGTGACCCCAATTAGCGAGTCATTGACTTTGCTTACTGTACGGTAACCCGTACACCTTTCATCATCAGCCTGACAGCCTGATATTCACTGCTATTATTTCTTTACTCATTGTAATGATCTGTTTCAGGTTTCCAAATAATGAAGTATTAAGGAGGAGGTGGATTAATGTTATTGGATCTGAAAATATTATCCCTCGTCACATGAACTGGTTCGTCTGTTCATTGCATTTTGAAGAAATATGCTTTAACAAGACCCTTAATATTATGAGATTTCATGATTATGCAATACCTTCTCTGTCACTTGTGGTAAGGTTTTAGAAAATTCTTAGGCTCATCGTCCTACAATTTTAAAAAAAACCAGTAACAAACTAAACTCAATATTGGATAGCTAGGTCACAGTACACGTGAAAATACAAATAAATGTATATACAGACGTTAAAAAAGTGACAAATTGAATGGCTGAGATTGTAAGATTCAATCTCTTCTACATATATCATTCTTGTCGATATCGATGAATAATGATACGATTGAATATAAAACCTTCGCGATTGTAATAATTTATATATTTATCAAATCAGCACACACTGTTTTACAGTTATCCTATCCCAGGCCAACAAATATCTACCTAGTTCTATAAATGTATGTAATAGTTCTTGTCTCTAAACTTATTCTGATGGTACGACATCAATAGGTTTCTTAACGGTACCTAGATACCGTTAAGAAACCCATGGATTGTGCTAGAAACGAGTAATTTTTTAGTATTCTAAAAAATATATATAAGTAAAAAATCGGAGATTTAAAATTTTTTTTATAAGGTTCGTTAATTTCAATATATTTAGTTATTTCGTAATAATATTCATATGTTTTGATTTATTTCAGAGCTGCAAAGAACATAATTCTGAAGAGAGACAAAATAGGCCAATTTTGTGTGAGAATATTCAGATGTTGCATTATGAAGAGGTAAAAATTGCAACTATAGTGCAGCTGCTGAGACAATGCGTTTGATAGTTCGTAATATATTTTTTTCCCCCTAAAAATGACGTTAGCTATGATTGCTTACTTAAATATTGTGTTAGACGGGCATTTAAATGTCTATAAATATTTAATTGTATATTTTAGCAATTAAAAAGCTACGACGAAAACACAAACACGAACTATCAAACGCATTCTGCCAGCAGCAGCGCGACCGTTACTGCTTGTTATTAATTTGAACATCTGAAAATATTAGTCCATTAACTATCTTTTTTAGACTTCAGTGCCAGTCTGCTGCTTCTACCACACAAAAAAGTGAACATACACCTAGTACCTCAAATTCAATGGTAAGATAATAAAAAATATCATATAACTGTTAATGTATACTTTTTAGGTAAAGTTAGGCAACTAGGCCATATTGCTTTGTTGTTCCTGGAGATACTTATGTCCATAATATGCAGGATGTTGTGATGATGACGTCCAATTAATAACATAGTTACATATATTTTCAACTCATATACAGCAAAGTGAAAAAGTTATATCATAACAGGCAGGTGTGTAGGCAACGGTAGATTTGGGTGAAAACATTTATTTAGTGTAGTTTTTTTTTTATAATTATGTCTGATATTAATATATTCTTCATTTTAGATTGCAGTACATTTGGACAAAATTAAAAAATTTACTAAAACTTGTCAAGAGCTGGTGAAAAAAATTAAAGTTCTCAATGAAAAGCTCCGAAGAAGAGATAAAAAAATTGCTCATTTGGCCCAAATTATTGAAGATCTCCGCAGTAAAAAAAAATATATTGAAGAGACCATACTTTTAGGAGAATGCGCAGGATCTGAAGATTTTTTGAAAAGATAAATAACTAAGGCAAGAGGTTTGCCTTTGGAAAAAAAATATAGCGAAGAAATTAAAAAAATTGCCCTAACTTTACATTTTTTCTCACCAAGGGCATATAATTATGTAAGAAATAAATATAACACTTTCTTGTTTACCACATACAAGAACTTTTACTTTACGCAATTGGTATAAAAATGTTAATGCAGAACTGGGCTTCACCGAAGAAGCTTTTACTACATTAAAAATGCAAGCAGAGCAAAGTCACTATCCACTGGTCTGTGCCCTAATTATAGATGAGATGGCTAAAAGTAAAATTTTTACGGTCGTGTAGATTGTGGTCATAATAATAACAATGATTGTAGTGAGGAAGCCAATCAGTCCTTGGTTTTTCTTATAACTTGCGTAAATGGCACGTGGAAATTACCGATTGGATATTTTTTTATTACTTCGCTCACGAGAGAACAGAAATGTGGACTTGTGCAGACAGCCGTAAAACTACTCGTATGTGAAGATGCAAAAGTAAAAATAGTTAGTTTAACATGCGAAGGCCCCGCCTGTAATATTAGCATGTTGTCTGCTTTAGGTTGCAAGATATCAAACGAGCGCATAACTACTAAGTTTCTAAGTAGCCACTCTCTTATACACGCAATTATTAACCCATGCCATGCAATTAAATTAATTAGAAACACTTTTGGAGAATTAAAAAATTATTATATGATGTAAATGGTCGCATAATAGATTTTATGTTTTTGGAGAATTTACAAAAACTTCAGGAAACTACATAGGGCTAATAAATTAACAAAAGCACACATATCTTTTCAGAAACAAAATATGAAAGTAAGACTTGCTACTCAACTTCTAAGTAATTTAGTTGCAGATGTCCTCGAATACTACCGCACGAAATTGAAATTGAAAGATTTTCAAGAATGTGAGGGGACAATAAACTTTATTAATATAATAAATGATGTGTTTGACGTCTTGGACAGTCATTCAATTCGTTCTCCTGGATGGAAAAAGGCTATGTGCCCAGAAAATATTGGGTTAATCAGAGCTCTTTTTGAAAATGCTATTGAATATATAAAGACTTTAAAACTACCTTCAGGGCAGCGATTGGTTGAATCTCGTAGAAAGACAGAATTTATAGGACTCATAGTCTGTATGAAAAGTGCCATGGAAATGTATGAAAACTTGGTCGAAAAGAAAAAATATCTGAAATAAATTGCTTTGTATAAAGTAAGCCAAGACCATTTGGAATTTTTTTTTTCCGCCACCAGAGCAAGAGGAGGACGTAACAATAATCCAAACGCTGTACAATTTCGTGCAGCGTACAAAAAACTATTAATAAGATCAGAAATAAGAGACGGTGGAGTAGGGAATTGTATTCCACTGGTGCTCCAGTGGAATACAATAAATATACTTACCGAGCAAAAGTCTCGTATTAAATAAACGATTTGACTGCAAAAAAATCATTTGTTGATATCCCAGACGATCACAGTGACTTATATGAAGCCTATACAGACTATTTATAGAATGAATGCAGCGAGTACACACGCAGAGTTTGTGAGTATGTTGCAGGCTAAGTTTCAAGAAAAATATCGCGCTGTTTGAAATGTGACACTTGTGTCTCGCTATTGTTGGGGAAGGAAAATATTGAAAGTCTCGTGTTTAAGAAGACAAGAGGTGGCCTGCTTTATGCAACCCCTGGAGTACTGGATATTTTGAAAAAGACAGAAAATCTCCTCAAACCTTATTTAAATGACATCAGACATCTCCAGAAAATATTATATGTATATTTTTAAATTTTTAGTGGAATTTTATGATACGGGCAAAATTTTGTATTTTCAAAAATATGATGCTGAACACAACACCAACCACAGACTTTTATTAATAAAGAGCAAAGTGAAAGCATACATTGATTTGCGATTCAGACATTATTCAAAACTAAGCACTGACAAAATATCGTACAGAAATAAGTTGACATTGTTTAGAAATTAAATTTTAACCGATATGCATATAATGAAAATAAATTTTGAGAATATGTTATTTAATAAACGTATCATTTATGTATGATTCTTTTTTACCCTCGCAACTTCTATTAGAAGATTAAATAACCAGATAAGTAAAAATTCATACCAGAAATTTTAAATTCAGTCATATTTAAATAAGTTATTTAAGGACATATACCCGCCAGCCAAAGCGTGAACTTTTATATAAACTCAACTTGTTGTTAAAAAAAACTCGCTTGTAAATATATATTGTATTATTAGACCTATCGTTTCTGGCTTAAATCCTTTTTCTTTTGGACTAATATTTTTTTTTTATTATATAGCGTTTAGTATATAGCACTCGTTTTTAGGAGTTTGAGCCAGTTATTCGTAGCTCCAGATTTATTTAATAAGTATAGTACATATGTACAAATAACTTCCCATTATAGAAAGTTCATTATGCTTAACTTCATCCTTCGAGATTAGTAAATTGGTAAGACTGTTTGTCACTGTCATGTGTCATCTGTCAAACCTTACTAGTTCGCTCATTAGATTCAAACCTTCATTCGCGCTTCAGTGCTCGGCCATTTTGCACGCGTTATACCCGATCAACTTAATAATTTAATTCAAATCTTGCTATATTCTGAAATCCTTTCCTTAAAACAAGAAATATGCCTAAAAGAAAAAGAAGTGCCGAAGATTACGATAGTTTGCGCAAAAAACTGAAACAAATCGAAAAAGAGATCGCGATTTTTACCAAACAACGTAGTGGGAAGTTAGCACGTGGTCGTCGCCGGATTTTATCCAATTCATCTTCATCACCAGAATCTTCACAGTCGGAACCTACTGGTAAGTGTTTTTCATAACCAAAAGTGATTTAAGAAAATATTGTGATATTGCCTATGGTAATGTGGGTAGCTTGAGGGGCTACTTCGTACCACTGTATGGTGTTGTGGGTAGCTTATGGGGCTACTTCTTCACTATTAATGCTGATTCTTACGAGTGAGCTAGCAATTTCACAATATGAAGGTGTGGTTAGGGCAGAAAACTTATCAAAAAGTGTTGCGGGTAGTTTTTGGGACTATCTCTTCACTAAGTTATCTATGCGTATATCACTAGCACAATGGTTTTAACGTATTTAATACGTTTTTTCCAGATAATGCTTTGCCACGCCACGCTTCTGTTGAAGACGATCTAGACCATATGCTGTCTTTGCCACCAAAAGGCTTTGTCGTATCAAGTCCGACTAAATGCGTACCCATCGCTCCACAGGAGCCTGATACTGCCATGTCCGTTTATGACACAATCCCAGAAAATCTAGAAGATAATGCATCGGAGTTGGACGCCGACATACTTCAAGTCCTTGGAGTCGATCCCACTAAAACCGAAAAATTCGGAAAAAATATCCAAAAGGATGTCGCCCTTCGCTTCGAACATACAACTACTACTGGTTTATCTAAAGAAGACCGTAAAGAACTTACAGAAAGGTACTTAGTACCAACAAATTGTAAGCTCGTTGGAGCGCCGGGCTTAAATCCCGAAGTTAAAGCTGCTTTATCCGAAGCTGTTATCAAACGTGATAAAGTTATTGCATCTAAGCAAACTTTAATGGCCACAGCAATAGCAAGCCTCGGAGAGGCAATAACTCTTATACTTTCTTCGAAAGATAAAAACATTGAAGTATTGCGCACTCTTATGGACACAGGGCGCGCATTATGTGATTGCCAACACAATGATAGCATAACAAGACGTAACTATGTTATATTTTCTGTAAAGAAAGACATGAAAGATTCGCTTCAAAGTACAAAGATTGATGACTTATTATTTGGACATAATTTGTCAGAAACCTTAAAAGCCGCTAAAGCGATAAATAAATCTGGGGCAGAATTAAAACCCCCTTCTACTTCTAAGCTAAGTACCAACAAACAAAATCAGCCAAGTACTTCAAAAAACTGGAAGGGTGCCTACCCACCACGCAAGCAGCCAACGAAGTCAGCAAATCCACCGAACTCGACGACAACGAAGAGCCAATTCGCGAACTCCTCCAGACAGTCCTACAATCAACGTCCCGTTCGCACAGCCACCCACAGCCGCCGCTAGAACCCGTACTGTCAACGTCACTAACGGTAAATTACGCTGGCAGGTTAGCTAATTTTTATGAAAAATGGACTTGTATTACTAGTGATCCAGTCGTGCTTTCATATATTCAAGGATATAAAATTCCCTTTTCACGGCCTGTGTTCCAAAATGATATACCAGCTGTAAATATTTTATCAGTAGTTGAGAAAGCACAATTTAGGGAAGCAATTAATGAATTGCTTATGATTGGAGCTATCTCAAAATGCCAGCCGTGTGATGGACAGTTCTTGTCAAGTACGTTCATAGTGCCAAAGCCGAATGGCAAAACAAGATTTATTCTCAACTTAAAAAAGTTAAATAAATTTATTGGTTCCAATCATTTTAAACTGGAAGATTTCCGAACAGCAATAAAATTAGTTTCTAAAGACAGTTTTATGGCAAAACTCGATTTAAAGGATGCGTACTATTTGGTAAAAATCCATCCTGATCATAAAAAGTACTTGCGTTTCCAGTGGAATGAGGAATTATTTGAATTTAATGTCCTACCTTTCGGTCTTAGCTCTGCTCCATACGTATTTACCAAAATAATGAAGCCAGTAGCTAAATGTTTGCGGTCTGCAGGTTATTTATCGACCCTGTACTTAGACGATTGGTTTTTAATAGATAAATCATATGAACTTTGTTTGGAAAACGTCAAAAAAACTAGGACACTTCTAATGTCCTTAGGATTTATTATAAACGAGGATAAAAGCATTTCTATCCCAAATCAATGCTGTTTATTTCTTGGATACATTATTGACTCTAAAAACCTCCAAGTCAAACTACCTCCAGAAAAAGTAAACCTCTTGAATAACGAAATCAATAAAATATTATTAACAAATAGATGTAAAATAAGAGAATTTGCTCGGTTTGTTGGACTACTTATTTCGGCTTGTCCAGCTATTGAATATGGTTGGTTATATACCAAAATGTTTGAGCGTATAAAATATTTAAATTTACGAAAGAATAATGATAACTATGATGCGTACATGAACATTCCTGAAATATTAGTGCCGGATTTAACCTGGTGGAAACATGCAATCAAACACTCTGTTAGCAAAATTAAACATGACACCTTTGACTTGGAGATTTTTACAGATGCCTCAACTACGGGGTGGGGGGTTGCTTGTCGAGAACATAGAGCCAGTGGTCTATGGAGTGAAACAGAACGCAAACTCCATATCAATTACCTAGAAATATTGGCAGCATACTTTGGGTTAAAAATGTTCGCAAAAAAATTGACAAAACGTCAAATTCTGTTGAGAATAGATAACACAACCGCCATCTCTTATGTAAACCGCATGGGAGGTATCCAATATCCACATCTTACAGATATAACTAAAAAACTCTGGCAATGGTGTGAAAAGCGAAGTTTATACGTTTACGCATCTTACATCAAGTCAGTTGACAATACAGAAGCAGATGCTGAATCCAGACGAATCCACCCAGATATTGAATGGGAGTTATCGTCCAATGCCTTTAGAAAGATTGTAAATTGTTTTGGTTGTCCAGAGATTGACCTTTTTGCAAGTAGAATTAATAATAAATGCGATACCTTCATTTCATGGCACCGTGATCCAGATGCATATTCCATAAATGCGTTCACAATTAACTGGACACCCTTTTTCTTCTACGCATTTCCGCCATTTTCTGTTATCTTGAGAGTACTACGCAAAATAACATCAGAAAAGGCTAAAGGAATTGTAGTTGTACCGCTATGGCCAACACAGCCATGGTTTCCTATTTTCAAAAATTTAATAGTTTCTGAGATGCTTATATTTAAACCAAATGATAATGCGATAATTGGTCCTCATTCCAGCACTCGGAACATGCACAACCGAATTACCCTGGCTGCAGCAATATTATCCGGACAGCGTTCCTAAAGAGACGTACTCCCCCACTATCATTAGACGTTATGATGGCATCTCTTTCCCAGACTTCACTTAAACAATATGATGTTTACATAAAAAAATGGTATTATTACTGTTTACTAAATAAGGTCGATTTATATTCAGCTACAATATCTGAAATACTTACCTTTTTAACTATAATGTACAATGATGGCGCCCAGTATGGCACTCTCAACTCTTGCCGTTCGGCTTTATCTTTGATCGTAGGAGATCATGTTGGATTAGACCAAGATGTGAAAAGACTTTTCAAGGGCATATTTCGATCTAGGCCTCCTACTCCTAAATACGAAACTACTTGGGATCCATCGATAGTTCTAACTTTCTTAGAAAAATTATATCCACATGAAAATCTATCACTTGAAATGTTAACTAAAAAGCTTGCTACACTATTAATGTTAGTAACAGCTCATAGAGTGCAAACTCTGTCGAAAATTAATATTAACAATATTTCATTTTCTGTGACCCAAGTATCCATAAAAATACCTGATTTCATAAAGACCTCACGATTTGGATGCTCACAACCAAAACTGATTTTACCATTTTTCAATCAAAAACCAGAAATATGCCCTGGAAAAGCCTTAAAAGATTACTTAAATAAAACAGTGCTCCTGCGCGGGAACGAAAAACGTTTGTTTGTTAGTGCTAAAAAACCTCACAAGGGCGTCTCCAGCCAGACTCTGAGTCGATGGATTCGGGGGGTTCTTGGCAATGCCGGCATACCAACAGCAATATTTGGCACGCACAGCGTGAGGCATGCTACTACCTCAAGCGCTCACCGCCTAGGCATTAGTCTTGATGTAATAAGAAGGACGGCTGGCTGGAGTGCTACTTCAAATACGTTTTTCAAATTTTACAATAGGCCTATAAGTAATTGTGTTGATGAATCATTTGGCCGTGCTATTATTAATGATGTTGGAACAAGAAAATAATATTTATGTTACTTTGTTCTTATTGATTATCGAAAAAATATAAATTTGTTGATAATTAAAATAAAACCTGTATTTTATTTCAATAGTAATATTTCACAGATATCTCTAAAAGTCTACCAGTCTTACCAATTTACTAATCTCGAAGGATGAAGTTAAGCATAATTAGTGATTAAACGAACTTACCTTGTAAGTGAAGTTCTATCATAATTATGCAGACTTCATCCGAAGAGATTAGCAACCCACCCCTTCTAGCTTTCAATGACTGCAAGATATACCCACCCAACTTGTGAAATATTACATGTAGCTCTGAACTATATGAAGGTTTGAATCTAATGAGCGAACTAGTAAGGTTTGACAGATGACACATGACAGTGACAAACAAAAATCAAAATAAAATCTCAAATACAGTGCAGGAAATGGCGATCGCTGAGCGTTACTACCAGTCTTACCAATTTACTAATCTCTTCGGATGAAGTCTGCATAATTATGATAGAACTTCACTTACAAGGTAAGTTCGTTTAATCACTAATTATATTCCCCATGTTAGAAATATTAAAAACATGCTTATTTTTCTTGAAAGAGATGCTTAAAGTTGAGTCTTTCTTTTATCTAAAATTACCAGTTTTTGACCTAGTGTAATTTCAAAACTGTATAATTTTATGAAAATCTGATGCACCACAAACCTAGATATTAGGGCAGTGATTACGTAGGTAAAAAATCATTGAGTTTTATTCGCTATTATTAAAATGAGATAGGAGCTGCTTTTTGTATGGGGGCGTTCGTCTAAAATATACCCTTAAGAAGCGACAATGGCAACAAATGCGCTGAATGATCAGAGTACTATTTCCTCATTTCGATATCGATAGGGTGTTCCTGTTCCACTCATTAGGCGTTTTACAGGGCACTATATCATCTTAATGCGGTATTAACAGAGAGCTTACCGATATGCTACACTAAACTGACTAAATAATATGCTAATCAAACTCCACGCGCCTTGGCCGCCTGAAATTATAATGAATTAATACTTACATTAATTTTAACAGCTGTCACGTCCAATACTTGTTTGAGCCATTTATGTGGCTCAATTCCTGCGCGTTCATTAGGTTTCTATGCTATCAGAATATCTTAAACTGTCATATTTATTTCATACAATAATAGGCGTTAGTACGTAGATATTCTTTGTTGCCAAGGATACCCTGGCCATATATTTACAATATATTTTTAGAATCAGAACACACCAGTATACAGGCCAGGGTATCCTTTATTATTTTATATTATATTAATTTATTAATTAATATATTTTTAGAATCAGAACACACCAGTATACAGGCCAGGGTATCCTTGGCAACAAAGAATATCTACGTACTAACGCCTATTATTGTATGAAATAAATATGACAGTTTAAGATATTCTGATAGCATAGAAACCTAATGAACGCGCAGGAATTGAGCCACATAAATGGCTCAAACAAGTATTGGACGTGACAGCTGTTAAAATTAATGTAAGTATTAATTCATTATAATTTCAGGCGGCCAAGGCGCGTGGAGTTTGATTAGCCTTATTATCCCTTATTACCTCCATGTGGGATTTTTATTCAATGTGTCATATCATAATTTATCGATATCGATAAAAACGTTATTTCAAGAGAGCAACTCAGATCGCAGCCATTTGACTTGCCCTTTTAGAAAGTACGAGTAGGTATCATCGGGAAACTAACCTCGAGAGTGGAATTGACGGTCCGGCTAATCATGCAACTAATGTGTGATATTGCACTCATTCCAAATTAATTTTTTTTTTCTAGTGAGGTGCTTACAGTATCGTAATGTGTTGTTTTTATTTTATAACTGGTAAGTTTTATCGTAAATCATATTGGATGTCATAGGTTATATAGGGAATCATTGTACTATATTCACTTAATTTTAGTGATGTGAGACATAGTCCTGACTTTATTTCGTTCCTTTATTCAAATTAAAACTTATAAAACTGTTAGCGCGGCCACCAAGCTATATGGCAGAGCACGCCGAACTGCGGGCGCGGGTTGAAAGGACACTGGTAAATCGAAGGAATGCGGAACAAGGTGATGAAAAGTGGACTGTATAGGAAAAGGAGCGAAAAACGAGCGACTAACCTGGATATCCTCGGGCTGACGAGCACAGCTGCGGCACTCCAAGGCGTCCTGCTGCTGTTCAGATGTAGTGGCTCTTCAAATTATTTCACGCTGTTGTAGACTCGCGGCGCGAGCGCAGGAAGCTGTTAGTACACAGCTCCAAAGAAACGATCGCGGATATCCCAGTGCGATGGGGCACACAAGAAAACAGCGCGAGCGCGGTTAGTAACAAAATGGCGGTTTCCTTGGCTTCGAGGGAGCTCACAGGAACAGACGCATCCGCCGTCAACAAGGGTCGACCGCAGACTGCTTGCAATGACAAGCAGTTCACTCATCCGCCACGAAATGTCAACCGTAGATAGTCGTCGTTTTCGTGAGGGTAGGAAAACGAGGGTAGGAAAGGTAAGAGGTACAAAGAAAGAAAGTGCCAATAGATGGCGCGAACAAAAACTATATTTGTTAAGCACGAATTAAAACATTTTTTTATGCCTGATAGGTTAGCCTTTTACCACTATCTCACCTGGTAAGTGATGATGTGGTCGAAGGTGTTGTTCAGGTTAACCTTGAATTACTGGCTCTCAAGGACAGCTGTCGGAAGACACCGGTAGGCGCTTGGTGACAGATTTTCTACATGAGGGTGGTAGCTAGTCAGGCGGGCATTCGCAAATGCCCTACCACCACGCTATAACGACTACCAACCTAAGAAAACACCGGGAACGACGGCTTAACGTGCCCTCCGAAGCATGGAAGCACGGTAATTTTATCTATACAGTATTTTAACTCGGCTCTGTCCTAGACATAACTACCTAACGTTCGTAAACATGCGATAAGGGTGCTCGCCTCCAGCATTTTAATTACATTTGCCTACTTTGTGTTTCCATTTAGTTTGTGATTGTTAATATACTTTTTTTTACATAAATAAAATACTTTGTGAATCGAACAGGAAGTGTTCACTAAAAATGCGTGTTGTTTTTGAATAGAAGGTAGATTTAATCAAAAAACCATGCTTATGATTGAATAAAAAATAGGTCTTAAAAATTTGCGACCGAAAAATATATGTGAGACGTACGAAATGCTTTATTATTAAATTTTAAAGTATTGAAAATCCGTATTCTAATAATATTATACACTAGTGCGTAATAGAATCGTCCCTACAATGTTAAGTTAGTACCTAATTGCAAATTATATGCGAGTAAACAGAGCATTTCCAATTTAACCGGGCAATACAGATTTGTAACATCAAAGAGGTTTATATGTAATCAACAAACATACATACGCCGCGCGCAAAAAAAAACTTGAGCGCTATATTCCATAATTTTCGTATGTTGTTAGTATCGCATTTGTGCAATATATTTTTTTAATGTATATTGTGTATAATGAGCAACTTAGCTGACTTGTATCATAATATACTATTATAGTATTACCTTTCAGTTTCCAAAAAAAAGTTATCTCTGGATTTGTTTTCGATGAATTCATGTAACCAAAAAGAGCACAATATATCTTACTAATATAAATACAATATATTTAATATGTAAATATGTATTTAAACTTATTTTTTATGAAAAAATCGCGCGCTTATTGTTTCAAAAACAACAAACCATTAGCTCGTCTCTACGGCACAGTCGCGTCGAGATACTCAAAACTGTATGCGTGCCGAGCGCAGGCCGAGATCGAGGCGCGTAGGTATAACTCGCGTTTCATCCGTTTCTATGAAGTTGAAATACTGTATAGATAATATTACCGTGACGGAATCGCTCTATATTAATGTCACTAGCGGTCACCCACCCAACTCATGACCGCGGCGGACGTTGATTAACTTTGCTGATCGGTAAAGAACAGCTATATCAGCTAAGCTAACTTCTCTAGGAGCGCTTCAAAACTTATATTATTTTATGGTGTTTTAATCTTCTTTATTTCTTTATGGCTCATTTGAATTGAATAATGTATGAGTATATAATTACTTTAAGTCTAAAAGAATCAAATCACCAAATTCAGAAAGTACTCATTAATGAATCGATAGTATTATATTGAATTTGCATATAATTCCTACCCTAGCTTGTGATAAAAAACTAAATTTTGATGTTGTAATAAACTAGCAATAGGTAAAGCTATGTACATTTGGTAAATTCCTACAATGGTGAACACATAATGTTACACATAGAAAGTAGTTTCGACTGTCTACCTACTTCCTATAGCCAAGCACATAATAACATAGTATTCACTCTCAACGCTCAAGATAGAATAGAGACGCTTATTTTGTATTGCATCAAAATATTGATTTTATCGATATCGATTAAATTAGCACATTAATCACGACCCATCAATTAAAAAGATAAGAGAAAAATTGACTCAATTTATTTCGTACAAAGCAACTAGAATGACTTCTCTTGAGGTTAGTTTCTCGATGGTAGGTATACTCGTTTATTTTGTAGGTATTCCCAGTCCATAGATAAAAGTCTATGAGTAATAGAATCCGCGTAATGAATTCTAAAGTGAAGGATGCACATACCATAACCACAATAATAATGAGCGAGACAGATATCAATATTTTTTATCCTTTTCAAGTATACCCCTGTATCTGTTGGGATCCAATGGTCACTGGCTCCCAACAGATTCAAGATGACTACTTAACATATGCAAAATCTATGTGAATTTTGCCATTATTTTCTCGTATTAACCGACTAGACAAGATAGTCTTGGCTTACACGTGGCCCCAATATTTTCATATTAATTATTAGGATTTTCATCGAGTTAGGGATACTATTACCCAGAAAGTAGTGTTCCCATAAAAAGACTAATTTATTTATTTTTCTCACGAAAACCACAGCCCATAATATATTCGACAAGTTTATACTTAGCTTACCCTACGGAAAATAACGGATTTAAATTCATTTTTATTTTTAAACCATTGTTTAGTTTACTAACAATGGTTTCAATTTTTTATGTTTTGACTCCATACATTTTGTCTATTTAGAACAAGTATAAAATGTGTTGAAATATATTATTTATTATAGTAAATTAAGTCATGACTGAGCTGAAACAGTCAAAATCTGTCACAGTCAGGTCAAAATCATTTACTAGAAGCTTAGGCAACAAGGTAAGTCAAGATTAACTGCATTTCTCACTCGCACTCGCAAATTTATGGTTATTAATATATTATGTAGGTACATAAGAATTATGTTATTTCTTTGTCGCCAGTTAAAAAAAAAATTAAATACGAGATAATTATATGGATTTTGCTTACCGGACGCAAAAATTAGCAGCCAGTACGGAATGCTCGAATATGCTCCGAACATTTTGAATGTCATTGCTTTCGCAAGACAACACATATAATGTAACTTATTTTAGAACGGATTCAATTCCAATACTATTTATTCCTATAAGTTTTAGACTTACTCCCAGTTTACTGGGTGTTGTTTAGATGACGTGATTGTAATAATTTCCCATATTTAGACTATAATAGGAAAACATGTCTTCGGTTGTAAAATTATATTTACAACTTTAGTTTATATTCGTTAAACAATCATAAAAATTCTAAACCAATAATGATCAAACTTAGGTTTTATAGTGATTGTAGATTGGCAACAACTTGAGTATGTGATCCTATAAACCTAGGTCGGGCCGGTATTTATGTTTATCATAATATAATTAAATCTGGTGCTGCCTTTTACCCCTTCAATTTGGTTAAATCTTTCACCTGGCATTTACATAAACAACGTCATAAACTATTGCTATCCCTTAGATATACGCTCATAGCACTTCTAATATTATACTCTTTCTACGGTTGACATGATTCTTTACGTATTACAAAGAAATTTGCATATGAAGTCACTGATAAGATTATTTTGTATTCGTTTTCCAGAGCACTACTGAAAATTTAGTGCAATTTAGTTGATTTCCGTGCCGGCAAACTCGAGGGCGGATGCTAGTATTCAATAAACAATATAAAAAAAACTTAGACAGCTTTAACCAAAATAAACATGATAGTAGGTATTTCGCAAAAGAAGCTTTATGAAAAACTTGAAACGGAGTTCATATACTAAGTTTATAAAGCTTATTAATAAATGTGCTGGTCAAAAATTTGACTGATCTATTGAAAATTCTTGAGTCAAGTATCAAACTCATACTTTCATTAAGTAAGAAACGTAGTCGTTATCAGTGATTTGAAATATATAGATTAGTTATAGCCGAACACCACTGCTCTAAAAAGCTTACTAGAATTTACCTATATACTTACCTACGCACATGTATATGCAGTTTGTAATGACAAGGAAAGAACGTTCAAATATTATGCGTTATATCTGTTGTTAGAAAGAGATAAATAAGCAATTCGTGTTACCACCGAACCGCCACGAGACGTTCCGATCACCATTATGCTGCGATCTCTTTCACTCTCTCACACCAAACGATACACATATCTCGCTCATCCATTTCATTGAGATTAGTTCCTAAGATAAAACAAAATGGCGACATTTTCTATTCCGTCAATAAAAGCAATAATTACGCGTGAAATGAAACAGTTTTCTTATCTCTCACAGTGCCTGTATAATTGATGCAGAGTCTAAAGACACAAGAAAGGCATATTGTCCACAGATTATTACTAAAAAACACGATTAGCGGCGATGTATTCACCGGACGCTTGGAAGTGCAAGACTGATAGTGACTCAGGCTGCTATTATTCACTAAAGGTCACTCGTCCATCACTTGAGTGGCGCTTGGTAAAGTGCTCGAGTATTCCAACGTCTAGTCTAGAATTATAACAAGAGGTCACGGACTCACGGACTCTTGACCGCTTTGTTGACTCTCTTGCACCTCTCTCCAATGTTAATGTGGGTATCTACACATTTATATTCAAACCTTGAGAACCCTAGCGATAAAATAAGGTCACTGTGCAATAATGGGTTGTTGTACTAGCGTTAAATTCTTGATTAGAGTCAAGTGATGCCTGGTATGTAGGTAGGATAGAAATAAACTTTTAGCAAAAATGTAAAGCTTTTTTTTTTTTTTTATGCCTGACAGGTTAGCATTTGGCCACTATCTCACCTGATGGTAAGTGATGATGTGGTCGAGGATGTTGTTCAGACTAACCTAGAGTTACTGGCTCTCAAGGACAGCTGCCAGAACACACCGTTAGGTGCTTGGCGACAGATTTTCAACTTGAGGGTGGTAGCTAGCCAGGCGGGCATTCGTAAAGTGCCCTACCACCATGCTGTAACGACTGCTATCCTAAGACAACAACCGGGACCGACGGCTTAACGTGCCCTCCGAAGCACGGAATCGCTCAGTAGTAATGTCACCAACGGTCACCCATCCAAGTCAAGACTGCGGCGGACGTTGCTTAACTTTGCTGATCGATTCAGAATGGCTAAGCAAACTTGGCTACGAGCGCTTCAGAAACTTTATTCAATAACTTTATACAAAATTGAATTGCTTAAGTCTCGTAAGCGGTAAGATTGTGTGTAAAAGATTCTCGGACTATTGAAAAAATGTCATAGAGAATTTTATCTATGCTTCGGAGGGCAATTAAGCCGTCGTCGGTCCCGGTTGTTGTCTAAGGATGGCAGTCAATTTAGCATGGTGGTAAGACTTTTTGCAAATACCCGCCTGGCTAGATTGGTATCTAGTCCTCTAGTAGAAAATCTGTCGCCAAGCACCTAACGGTGTATTTCGGCCGCTGTCCTTGAGAGCCAGTAATTCTAGGTTAGCCTGGACAACATCTTCGACCACATCATCACTTACCATCAGGTGAGATAGTGGTCAAAGGTTAACCTATCAGCTATAATTACATTATATATACTCATATAGAAAAATTACGGTTTCAAGTGGGCTACCATACAAAATACTTCAATCCTGTTAAATTACAATCCTTCCAATTTAATCCTGTTCATTACAAAGTTAAATTACTTTACACTACTATTAGTAATATTCACAAGCAAGATTACATTTAGCAACAAGATTTTATAAGGTGGACATTTCGCGAATACCCACCTGGCAAGCTCCCTCAACCTAACCCTCAAGTTGAAAATCTGTCGCCAAGCACCTAACAGTGTGTTCCGGCAACAGTCCTTGAGTGTCAGTAATTCTGTTGTCAGGTTAACCTGAACAACATATTCAACCACATCATCCAATCAGCTATAATTAATATAAAAAATACATAGTATTACAATATATTACATTCAAGAGATACATTATTTATATTACTCGTCATATTCCTGTCACTATTTAACATAATGGGGCTTAGTTCCTCCAATAAAATAAAAATAAAGCATAATTTACACAAAGTGCAAAAGTTAAGGCATAGATTTTGAATCCTGACTGCTTTAACCTAACGTCAACACATCTCAGTAATTGTCTTTGGTAGGGTACGTACGTAAACAGATGACTTAGAAGTGCGCAATTCATGTACTCGTTAGGTACGTAATATGCTCCATATTGTCTGCCAATTGCGTAACACCATTCTACAAAGCTGTCTTGGAGTGACGTGACATTTGCCGTTAGCTGGCCTTAAATTATCATTTAGGAGGATATGGGATATAGAGAAAATTAGATAATCTTATTATTAATAGATCATTAACATTCAAAATTACAAATTAATGAGAGGATAAATTTAAAGAACGCTGGGAAAAAATTGAGTTATGACTCAGTTGGTTAAAGCATAGCTCAATTGGTTAAAGCATACCCCGGCTAAAGGGCTGGATGTACGCGTTTTCGAATCCCACACATGACTTAATTTTTTTTGTCTCGTAAATTTGTAATTTTGTAATGTGATCCGCAGAGCATTCGTTATTGCAAACATAAAAATATTAAAAAGGTATTTACCTAGTTTAGTGAAACAAATAATTTCACAAAGTCTCAGTGACGAAACATAATTGACGATATGAACACATGACTGATCTATTATTCCTCGGGCTGGTATATTCTATATCAATTCAGCTATCGTTATAAGTATACTTACTAAAGTATGGTTCAAGTTCTTCCATTTGCTGCTATGTATCATAAAACCATCATAAAGGATTGGGAAAATAAGAAAAAAAACTTTTGTTCTTGTTTAACTTTTGCTTATAATCTCACCTGATGGTATCTAAGTGATCAGGTGGTCGAACATTTTATCAGGATGAACCTGAAAGTACCTAACTAGTTAAAACAAGATACGATGGTTATGGGTCAAATGCTGAAAACCTCCTAAGGTTGCCTATTCTCACAATCGTTACAAACTCCTCCAGCTATAAGTACTTTTTAATTAGTTATAATTAGTTTTATTATCGCATACAAAAATAAAAATGTTAAATCGAACTGTCTAAATAGTGCTCCTATGAACGCTGCATTCAGCGGGCGGTAAGGTATTCCCGGTGGTCTGGCCACCGGGAAATCCGGGATTGTCCCGGAATGGTGTGACTTGTCCCGTGTCCAGTAATTTCGATCAGTCCCGGAATTCACTCGTTTTACAAACATACGGACACCAATAATACGCTATGCACGGCGCATGCCAACTGTGTGTGTACAACTATATAATGTTACAGAGCTTTTTCTGTTGATATTGATCCAAAGTTTCAAAATTAACCTTAAAAAGTGGCTCAATTTTGTTTTAAGTTAAATTTTATGTTAAATCGTTTATTACCTAATTTGAGTAACATATCTTTGTCTCAAATAATTAGGCGAAATAATAATTGCCATTTCTGTTTACTTATGTACAAACCCACCAAATTTAACGAATATTTATATGTAAGCTCAGTAGGGGCAAGTGTCCTCACGGGGTGAGTGCCTTCGATATCTCGGGAACTGATAGGATTTTTTATAAAACTGCCATCTAACATTCATAATATAACTATAATTTGTTGCGAAACCAAATTATAGATGACATGAGCAGTGAAGATTAGCACCTGACACCATTTTAATTTCATTCACAAAAAACTCCTTGTCCAAGTTTGTGGTGTGTGCAAAAATCCAGAAAAATCTTGGTAAAAAATTGATTTTTAGCTATATGAATGGAGTGACAACATTACAACACAATTTGGTAATATTTTAAAATAATTTGTTAAGCTGGTTCAGGTCTTTGTTATGAAGTGATATGATTGCTATCGATATATCGCTTTAATTTTGCAGTAAATCCAAAATCTCCACAACAACCCGTCGAACAATTTAGCTTATACAGAGTAAATTTTTGAGACGGGGCAGTAAGGGCAGGTGCCTTAACCGTTACAGTTACAGGAAAACGTTCTTAGGAGACTATCCATAAATTTTTAAGGTATTCAGAACTGTATTCACAGATTAAAAATAAAATAACATTTTACACAGAAACTTTTTTGATGCCAGTCGATCCTGTTTCTTATAAGGATCAAAAGTCTCAACTGGACCGACTGAGGTTTGAGTACTAGAAACGTGAGAAATGGCAAAAACTTTTTCCATACATTTGTACGGAAACACAGGGAGTATAAGATAAGTACAGTTTTTGTCAAGCTGGCCTTGTGGCATACTAAAAGCCACCAAGAAGCAAAAGCCCCCTTACTGTCACGTCTCAAAGAATCACCCTGTATATAACATATATTTATACAGGTAATGCATAAAACTACAATTGGCAATTTGTGTATATCTTATACAATAATAAGATATAATATTGTATATGAAATTTGGTACATATATATTTAAGAAACAGGATCGACTGGCATCACACTAGCCTCAACTTTTCAATAATATTTCATTTATTGTATTCAGTTTATAATAAGGTTGGGGATTCCAGCCAGTTCTATATTATTTGCTTTACAAAATAAAATTTGTGAATAATAAAAATCTGCTGTTTTTCTCTAAATATACAACAAAATCGCTCTTGCCCCATACCTACGGGAAAGTGCGACTAGGTACGATATTTTTTTAAATCGTTAAATCACTAAAGTGCTTAGTTCCAAGCAACAAAACAGTTTTACATAAAACCCAATTAATGCAAGATATTGTGGCTTATACTTCACACAAAAAAATAATTAAGACAAAAATTGGACTGAAAGTGAATTAATCAAAAAGTATAGTGCACTTACCTCAACTGACGTTATATTCATTTGTCAGTTCAACTGTAGTTTTATTTAGATTTGAACTTGAGGTCAAAGTACCAACTCCCTTTCGATCCCCAGAAATGTCCAGGAATTGATACACCTTGATCTGGCAACCCTAGCGGGCGGTGGCACGGGCGGCGCGCACTGTTGCCAGACATGCGATAATTATCCTAGATCCACGATATATTTCAGTATCATGCGATAAAAAATAACATCGCACGATATTTTATCAAACTTCTACGATATTTTTTTCAAATACAAGATAATTTTGTTCTGAATTCAGATCTCTGTAACGGAACGCAACTTTTTGTAGTTCTGGTTAATTAGGCTGTAGAAGGCGGTGACAGTGGTACTTACCGCAAAAACCTGCTTAATTGATTTTATACCAAACCGAGCATGATTGAGTGTTCACCAATGCTCAGTTATTTACAGCTCTGAGAAAACCAGAGCCCGTCAAGACCATGCTTTATAACAGAAATTGAATCTTGTTGTTAATTACTATGTGTAACAATCGCGAAAACCTAAGATAAAATTATTGTTGAGTTTTAATTCTGATGAATTAAATTTTGATTAAAATTAAAATAAGACACATAATCAAAAAATATTATTTACTTTTATATAGGTACCCATCCTAAAGATTTAATTTTTATAAGTACAGAAATAACCGGCGCACGGCGTGTAGTTTCCAGAAAATTAGGTGGGCGCCTAACCTTAAAGTTGGCTGATTTGATAAGTAACAGGTCCTATCTGTTAAGGTACACACCCTTAATGTTTGCCGTATAATATATTGTCCAATTAGACTCGGTTGAGTAACTTATAAAGTAAATTTGGATCTGCGATAAAAACACGATAATTTGCATTCAATCTCCGATAATTATAACTCGCGGATCTGGCAACACTGGTTGCGCGGCAATAGATATCTTATCAAGACATAGAAGGAAATGAAATTGTAGATAAAGCTGCTAATTCAGAACCAGATGAAGACCATACCGAAATTTTGGGAGTGCCTTTTACTGATTACTATGCTCATTTTAAGGACAAAAGAGGGATATATGGTGTTACTATTGGAAAGTTATTAGTACAGAAAAGGGACAATGGTATTTTGGAATACAAAAGGAATTGCCTGTCAATTCATGGTATAGCAAAAACAGAGATGCAAATGAACGGAGATTTATTACTATAATAAATAGAATGAGATTTGGTCACTGCTTAACCCCAGCACACTTATATAAAATAAAAATAGTTCAGTCTAAGGAGTGCACTTTCTGTGGTTATCCAGAAGCAGATCTTCATCATCTTATATTGGAATGTCGTCATTTTGCACTACAAAGATTATTATTGATATCGGACCTCTTGGATATTACTCCCGATGTACCTCGCCACCTTCAAGAAATGTTGAACAATGTGAACACATTTGTCGCATTATATAATTATGTATCTTCTACAATCGAAAAGTTATAATACCTTTTAATGTAAATTGTGAAAATGACAAAACAACATGAAACACACACGTGAAGAAAACCATGGAATTGAAGAATGAAAACACTAACATTGACAGAAAGTACTTGAGTTTTGAAGAGAAGTCAAGAATCTGACCCATGATATGAAAACAACAAGATATGGCATAAGGACAAGTATCCAAAGCCATTTGAATTAAAAAAAAAAAAAAAAAGGCAATAGATATGAGTTAGCGGGAATTAGCGATGGGCGATTGTTGAAAAAAATACAATCGACAGAATCGAAAATTGGGCTATTGCGCATTCGATTGTCGATTTAGTAGTTCCTTACCATGATTATTCGAATAACAATCGACGAACTACTAATTGCACGCACATCGCCAACACATCAAATGCAGGCGTAAGTAGAGCCGCACGGATTTTTAACTACTGATTTGCAGCGCAGCGTACGTAAACCGCACCATGTTATGTTAATACTAATTTAGTAGTACGTACGAGTATAGTAATTTATAGTAAGTAAGTGAGCTGCGCTACAATCGAATTAGTAGTAAAAAAAATTATCAGTCATTGCCACCCGACGCACACCGCTAGTAGATAACAATTACTAACATCGATTGTTATCGATTTTTATCGACTGAACAAAACAATCGACTAAGTCGATTAGATTCAGTAATGATCGCCCATTGCTAGCGGGAATCGCGGGGAGCAATCACGAAAGACGCACTTGCATGTTTGAACTTGAACTTGTTAATTACCTACACTGCTACCGGCTACGCCTTCTCGGCTGTCGCTGACTGACCAGTCACGACGCGAACCGCGATGCGCACACGTCACTTGATGTCGCGTACGATGATATATCAATAGTAGTAGCCTATTCGACGTTTAAAGTAAGAAGGTACTGACTACATTATTGTCGTTTATGTACCAACTACCTACCTACTTAGTTATCGCCGCGAGTACGCAACTTTTCTTGAACGTTCCGGCACCAAGCCGCGCGACGAAGATCGTGGACATCGCGGTCGTCCACCGACGCACACTGTTCGTCAATAGGAAGTATTCTGGACTTTTTCGAAGCCCTCACCGAGCACTAACGAAGCAGCCCGGTAGTTTAATGTCTCTCAGTGGTGAGCATGAACAGTGGCAAAGCCCGACAAACCCGCCAGCATAGTATTTGCTACTTGCTTCTTGCTGAACAGCCTTCAGTTTTGTGGACTGATGTGATGAGGCTACGATTACGAGAGTAGGATTATTCAACACTCAAAACGAACAGTTGTTGTGGTGTTTCAGTGCCTAACCTCCGTAGATTTGCAGTGAATGTGTAATTTAATCATAAAATAAACTTTACTTGGAACAGTGTTTTTAGACAGATTAAATGCTGAAACATAGGAATATTTTCTAACCAAGACATTACCAGTTTGATGGAGGACGTGCCACTTGTTTCATTGCATGAAATGTATACCTACCTAGTAACCAACACGGCGGCGGCGTGACGCCGCCGCCGCGCCCGCCGTGGGTGCACCGCCGCGGTGGTGCGCCGGTACACCTCGCTCGCCGAGTTGGAAGTCTCCTCGCTAGGGAATACCCTGGTCGCTGGATCAGACGCGGCTGGTCTTGGACTTCTAGATCACGGGACATGACTTCTACTAGTGAGGATAAAATACAGTGGCGGCGCAATCAAAAGCCAAGACATATTTATGTCAAATATTATGTGGGCATTCGAACAAATCAATTAAGGTATAATGAACTCTGCGGTGCTATCACGTGTTAACGAACAGCTGATATTCAAGGTTGGCTTCGACTTTCGAGTGGTAGGTACCTACCATTTGAAAGTTTTGTGTGTGATAGGTACTCTCCAACGTCATCCACTGGAACTTAGAGGTGACAATTTTAATAGGTATGTAAACATTTTAAATTATTTCATTATCATAAATAGGTACGCTGCTGTTTCAACTTTTTTATATGCCTAGGAACATTGCAGAATAAGTTCTCGAATTCTCCCTTTTATGTCGCCGCGCAGCGCGCTGCTCGCCGGCCGGGCTCAGCTTTCCATTGACTGCCTTCGAGTTGGGGGTTAATATTTTTTCACAGAAAGGACTTTATTAGTAAAATAAAGGTTTACATTATTACAAGCACACACGCAAAGTTGTAAATCCATAAAACGGCTAGTTCTTGAGAAAAAAATAATTGAAAATCAATTATTTCTTCAATATTAATGCCAATCCGTAGGGAATTACAAATCTGTGGTTGCACAGATTATATAGAATTCTCGCCAATGAACGTTCCATTTTACGAAGAGTTAAGTTGTCATCTAAAAATATACTAAGTAAAAAAAACACCAAATAGAAAAGTAGGTTATGTTAGGTTGAAACTGCGACAAAACAACGCACGAGCCGAGCGAGCGGACCGAGCTTGCCGCAGCAGCGGCCAGCGAAGCGCTAAAAATCTGTTCCAAATCCAACAAAACAATGAATTTGTTTAGTGAAGTCTTCGATAAAATATACCCTAGATGCAACTTTTCGTATTGACAGAACGCACATAAACGGCTCAAGTTATCCTATACCTTTCTGTCTATTGAGATACACATAAAAACCTTAAAATTACACAAAAACGTAGTAAATCTATTTAAGTTATTTAACAATATTCAACCTTGTTTCAGTTGCATAAGGTTTAATTTTCAATTACTTCGTAATAAACTTATAGCACTTTTACTCTGCGCCATTGAAGAGAGCTCGTAAAATTTTATTACCCTTTGCTGTGATAGAACATAAAATACAATGGAGTCGCTTACTCCTAATCTCGTACTAAAAATATTATTTAGTAATTAGTTTTTTTGGTGACATTTATAATTGGAATTTTAACTATCCGTATTAGTCAACTAGCTTATATACCCTGGTTTAGCCCGGGTTGAAAAGGTGTGTAGTAGATTATATGCGGATGTTGGGAGATAGAAAAGGGATCTGTTATAATGAAATCAGAATATTAATTATTCGGCTTTAATTTTCATTAACATTTATTTATTTATTCCACACAGAACAAAAAGCAATTAAAAACAAATAATATAACAATATAATGTATCAGACCTGAATTGCAGTTCAGATACCTGCGTGTTACAGCAAAATGTATAAAGTAAACGTGTTTGAGTAATTATGAATGTTAATACAATGTTAATGTTACACATTGTATATGTAATACAATATTTAATATTTATAAACTACCTTTACATACTATGTTCATATCATACATTCTGAAAATCATCTGTAATAATAAGAGTGCACGCTAAACCTCGTGCATTCAGGATTGTGCAGGTGGCTCGGACATTTCGATATTAAATTATTAACATACAACATCAATTAAAAACAGGAACACTAGAACTTGAAAAAGGTTTTGTGGTGTTTTTCCAATCAGTAAGCCAAGTCACTGTTACACGTATTAGTACATAAAACATACAAAGATATGCACACACACACATAAAAATATTGTATATATATGTTTGTAAGCACTAATCCATATTATAAGTGAATATATTGCAGTTCTAATAATATTTCATACACACATGTCAAATTGATAACCTCCTTTTTTGAAGTTGGAAAATGTAAAATAAATGCCTGTGTACAGTCTGAGAAAATAAAAGATTATTATGACGACTCCGATAGACTTGTTCTGAATTAGGGCTCACTTGTTCTTGTCTTGCATGGGATGTTATTATGCGTGCGAAAGAGACAACTGCGTGACAGGAGTAACGGAATTTAATTTGTTGATGTATTAATTTGGAGGTGATAATTAAATAATTATGAATGTTTATCACTTAAAATACGATAAATATGTATAAAACTTACCGAAAATAGGAAATCCCATGTATTTTTCGCTTTGTAAGTGTATTATTTTTGCAACTATTCACAGAGCACTTAGGCATTGTTTCACTCGACGATCAGCGCGTCACTGACGGCAAAACTGTGCTTCAGATCATTATAAGCACAGTTTTGTTTGGTTAACTTTGGAGCGTTCGCGCAGAATCTAGGGTATATTTTATCGAAGAGTGAAGTATTAAAAAAAAGTGAGTTTTAGTACTCTACTTATATACGCTATATTTACATAAATTTATATAAAATAAAATGTTACCGAGAGTATGACAACTTCACCGATCGTAAAACGCAACGTTCATTGGCGAGAATTCTATATAATCTGAGCAACCACAGATTTGTCATTTGTTACGGATTGGCATTAATAGTGCAAAAATAATTGATTTTCAATATTTTTTTTCTCAAAAACTAGCCGTTTTATGGTTTTACAACTTTGTGTGTGCGCTTGTAATAATGTAACCTTTCTGAAAAAAAAAAATCAACTCCAAACTCGACGGCAGTCAATGGAAAGTCGTACCGTCAATTGTGTTAGGTAGGTATATGTAGGTATGAGTAAGAATCGTCAAAAAATCATTATCCTTTGAGCACTATTGGCACGTGCCGGCGCGTCTTTTACAAATGATTTTGTGGTTGCACCGAATGAATAAATATAAAAAGTAAAATATGTCTTATTGGTACTAAGCCTAAAGTTCGATATCAATTGCGGCCGCAGCCGCTGTAGGCACCTACCTACTACGCATGCCGCTGTCCTTTATTATAAGCCGCTAACTACTAAATTTTTTATACCTTTGTATAAAAAATTTAGTAGTTAGCAATACCTACAGATAATAATTTGTAGGTATTGCTACAAAGACGAGGTAGGTATACCCATGATTTAATATTTAATTGAATTTTAGTAAGTATGATTTTTACTAACCGACTCTAGAAAGGGGAGGTTCTCAATTCGTCTGTTTTTATGTTTGTTAGGTAATTCAGAACTTTTGACGGGGTGAACCGATTTTGGTTTTTCCTTTTTCATTTGAAAGCTGATGCTTGTCGTGTATTTCGATTTAAATTTCATCAAAATCGGTCAATCTGGTTTTGAGTTACACTAATAAACGAAACATATTTTCCTACCTATCTTAATGATTTATACCTACCTAGTCGTTGACACTTGACAGTGAATGACGATCGATCCCGTATATAATTAGCAAAGGTCACTAAAAAGAGTAAAACAAAATTTTACCTATAAATGGAACCGACTTCAACATGCAAAAGTGTGAAATAACTTGTCGAAGTCAGTACCATGTCAGTTTAAAAGTAGGTAGGTACTTATTATCACCACAATATTCTGCGAACACTATTCTTCAACACTCAAGAGTGAAATAACTTCGACAAGTTATTTCACACTTGAGTGTTGAAGTCAGAAAGTCGAAAAAAATCTAAGATTGAAGTCGCTTCCATTTTTAGGTCTAATTTTTATTTTTTGTTTTGAGTTCTTGGAACGTATCTATATACCTACAGTCTTATACAACTACCGTTCCACATCCACGGTTTCTGTTTTTTTCTTTTAGACGAAACGTAATTGTTATCATATCAATGTAAAACGTAGGTATAAAACAATAGCCGGGGTATGCTCTAACCAATTGAGCTAACATGACACAATGACTCATAACTTTAATTCTTGCTCTCGTTCTTCAACCATCGTATTGGGATGGAGCGACACCTATAGCTCAACTTGCGTTGTACTACAAAGAAGACCAATTTTGCAATTGCTTTTAATCTTGTAAATGATGACGCAACCTTATAATTTTAATAAGGGAAGGCCTGAAATCCCCGAAAAATAATATTTTTCGTCAGATAGGTATTTTTAATTACTTGGAGCGTTTTATATCTTTTTTATTTATACCTATTGACTAGCATCTTACCAGCATTTCACCTGATACCGTATTGTGATTTTACAAGGTACCTGCATAAATTTATTGTTTGGTTAATATGTGGTTCAAAGATGGTTAATGAAATGTGTTAATTTTTGATAAAATCTGGCTCTCAAGGGAACACATTCACTCACACCATTAGGTACCTACGTCCTGGCTACAATTGAAAATTATTCGTTTATTTCTTGGCTACAGATTATAAAGGACGATGTGGTCAAAGGTGGTAAATACAATTCACCTAGAATGGGAACTGTATCTCAAGAAAATGTGCCGGCATAGACACAGTTTAGGTCCTTGGCGCTAGGTTTTCCACTTTAGAGTGCTTTATTGAGATAGCAAGCCAGGCATTCGCTTAATGCTCTGCCGAAGCTCAAGCGCGTATAAGGTACAGCGGGTTCGTGGCTTAGGCCCACAGTGGTCGACGCACCTGTGGCCGATTCTAATAAATTTTAAATTTTTTTTGCTATTTTCATTAAGTACAGTAAACGACAAAAGTCTTTCTTTACCAAATTATCATACGTACAAAGAAGACCATCCGTACCATGCATAAGTGACGCAGTTCTTAAAAGGGAAGCATTTTAATGGAAAACGGGAAAATAAAAGGTTTAAAAAAATACTTTTAGTTTCCCGTGTTTAAGTTAGTAGTTACTTATTTGCTAATAATGTTGCTTTTTATCGGTAAAAAAACTTTAAGAGTTTACCCATTAAAACAAATATACAAAAGTAAGAATAATCAAAACTTTTCTATTTAAATAATTATTTGTTTTCATTTCGATAAAAATTGGTAAATGTGTTAGTAAATAATAAATTACCATGTGAAATCTTATCTTCCATCTTTAATAAACACGTCTATTAACTGGGCCGAAAGAACACCACAAGAAAGAATGAAAATATGATTGCCAAGTTCACTGAACAATACGAAAAAATATATTGCATGGTTATGTTTTTACATGACATGTGGAAATTCGACCAGAAAGTAACATTTTATTATTTATTAACTAAATAGAGATGATTTTGCTTGTTAGTTTTTATTAAAGGTAATAGATGTGTTCTGTAATATACATATAAGTAATAGTTTTTAAAGTTGATTATTTTTAAATGTTACAAAATTTTTTAAGAAAACTAAACATTTCAAATGTTATCTTTTTACTTTTGAGACTGATTGTTATAATTAGGTAAAATAATTATCTTGATATAGAACAATACAGGTGAACAAAACTGTGATTGTGATTCCTATTTTTTTTTTCAAATTTGTATTTGACATAAATAAATAATGAGAAAGCACTAAGACTTTTATTTTTTTAAAGATACTTAGAAATTAAAGCATATCTACTTTATAAGTATCATTATGATATAATATATTGCATAAATCTACTCTAGTTAGGTAGGTATATAGTTATTAGTTTTGTATAACATTTTTATGCCTGCCAGTACATTTGAATAAAAGTTGCTTTGATTTAAATTAAATTGACCGAGGGCTTCGACCACAGGTGCGTCGACACACTGTGGGCCTAAGCCACGAACCCGGTACAGCGCACCAAGTAATAAACATCTGATAGACATTAAGTTTGTATATTATACTATGATATTTAGATACCTACCTACTACATGTCTAACATTGCTGAGAACGCTACGCGCTGTCCCGTAGTCTCGATTGCTACGAGCTATGCAGTTCGCGTAAGGTTTTGGTGCTACGTATTACGTGTAGGTACGACGAAACACAAAACTAAAAAGTGACAAACAGTACTCGAATAACTTGATGTTTTTTTTTAATTGAAGGTTTTAGCTAAATTGATAAAACTAAAGTTGATTGTTAAATAAAACAATAAAAGTCCATAAGAGGTTGTTAGTATTTTTACAATAACCGTGTCTATATATTTACAGTTCTTCTATCTTACGATACGAAGGCCAACATGGTCTCTTAGTGATGTGTGTAGATGCATGTGCGTGCACATTGTTAACTGTGTGCGTAAGCTCAAGAGCGTTCAGTATCCTAGGATTCTTCGCTTTCCCAGGTTTCAATAAAAAATTTAACCAAAAAACGGAACCAATTTCAACACCGAAAAGTGTGAAATAACTTGTGGAGTGGGTTTTCACGCTTTTTAGTGACCCTTGCTACTTACGGGATCGATTGTTATTCATTGTCAAGGACTGTATCATATAAAAGGTAAATATTTTTCGGTTATTGGATTGTAACTAAAAAACAGCTTGACGATTTGAGGAAATTTAAATGGGACCAAACGACAAGCATCAGCTTTTAAACAAAAAAAATATTTTCATCATCGGTTCACCCAGTCAAAAGTTCTGAGGTAACAAACAAAAAAAATGCAGACGAACGATATCCTCATTCTTTTTTGGTTGTCGGTTAAAAAGTACCCGCGCCATAGAACAACTTTGCAGTCTTGGATAAAATATAACAATTTATCAGTTAATTGAATCAACGTGACAGGTCAGTAAATTTCAGATTTATTTTCAAAAAATAATTAATTTTATTTTCAGATAGTAGATAGGCATTTTCTGCCCATCACCCGCATTCTTCCTAGTGGAATTTTGCGAGGTATTGTTTGTGGGGCTCGTTTGGGCCTCTGTAGTTAGTTTCATTAGCTTATTTATTCAATAGCTTTTTGACATTTCTTGTCGAGCTAATTTCTAATCAGTTATTTTTGTTTCCATGGCAACGCTGCCTGCGACACCGGCGCGCGCACTACGACGACGGTGTTGACGCGAGCCTTCATCCGGGTTGAGACGTCACACTAGAGATTCTAAGATAAGCTTTGCTTTATTTTGTAAACAATGCTTTGTGCCCCAACTATGAATGCTGTAACGGGGATCTTTGTATCGCAAGATAGCCAGATGTTGTGTCCGCAGTGCCCCCAGGCTCGTTATTTCAAAGGTCATAAAGGCCTCAAAATTCACCAAACAAGGTGTCATAAACAAATAGAAATTCCCCTTTCGGCACCAATTAATAATCAAAACGTAAGTAGTAGCAGTGTTGCGAGCCCTGCTACGCCTTCCAAACCGTTTTGGGAGGTTTTAAGCTCGTACAAAAATAACATTCCTTTATTAAAACGCATACCTCGGGGTGCAAGAATTTCTGTTGCCCAATCTTTATCTTGTTCCATTAAAAATGTCTTGGCTACTAATACTACGCAAGCCTGGGAGCATCTTCTAGCATTCCCGTACCACGTATTTCACGTGAATTTTGATCCGTCTAACAAAAAATCACTTACTACTAGAGTAAAGGAAAACTGCGTGAAATACAGGGCACGGGAAGAGCAATCTTTTGGCACAACTATAATCATTCCGCCTTTGCGGCGGAATACAAAAACAAATAATTTCGATTCAGCTACTATTAAAATAGTAGAAAACAAAATTACTGATGGTGATATTAAAAACGCGGCACGCATCTTGTTTTCGAGTGATACAATCGCTCCTTTTACATCTGATACGTTGAATTCCCTAATTGAAAAGCATCCGCCTGCAACTGCAGGTCTCCACCTTCCCGAATCTCCTATACAAGACATTGTTGAGGTGACCCCACAGGATGTTTCTGCAGCCGTGGCATCTTTTTTAAGTGGCTCAGCCGGTGGCCTTGATGGCCTCACGCCTCAGCACTTAAAAGATATTTTATCTTTTAGTTCTGGTGAGGTAGGCGAGACACTTTTAAGGGATGTGACGGCTTTGGTTAATTTGATGTTGTCGGGTCAGGTCAACAATGAAATTACCGAAATTCTGTACGGTGCGAATTTATGTGCCCTAAATAAAAAAGATGGTGGTATTAGGCCTATAGCAGTAGGCACCACTTATCGTCGCCTCACAGCCAAATGCGGTTGTAGGAAAAAGGTTGCTTTTTTAAGTAATCTTTTTCAACCACTGCAACTCGGTTTTGGTTCACAGGGTGGCTGTGAGGCTGCTGTACATTCACTTCGCACATTTCTTGATCAAAATTGTGGAGATGTGCTTTTGAAGGTGGATGTTAAAAATGCATTCAACTCTTTAGATAGAGGCACTCTTTTGACTGAAGTGAAAGATAAAATTCCGGAATTATACCCTTTTCTTTGGCAATGCTACGGCAAACCGTCAAAATTAACATACCAAAATAACGTTATTTTATCTTCCGTAGGATGTCAACAGGGTGATCCTCTGGGACCAGCTATTTTTAGTCTTGCAATCCACTCAATAATTCAACGTCTCCAATCAAAACTTAACGTTTGGTATTTGGATGACGGAACCTTAGGAGGCGATGCGAACACGGTTTTGGATGACTTGCGAGTACTTACTTTGAGACGATTTTCGTGTTATTGGCCTTGAACTAAATTTTTCTAAATGTGAACTTTTTGTTTGTGATACTTGTCCGGATAAAGTTTCGATTATTGAAAAATTCAACTTACTTGCGCCTAATATAAAATTAGTAGAAAAAAGTTCGCTTCGTCTTTTGGGTTCACCGATTCTTAACGAATCTTTATCACCATTTGTCGAAGAACAAATTCAAAAGTTTAGAAATGCTTCTAGCCGATTATCCAAAATTAACGCCCATATGGCTTTTACAATTATAAGATTTTGCCTTTTCGTTCCTAAATTTACATACTATTTAAGATGTTGTCAGCTGTGGCAACACAGTGAGCTTTTGTTAAGCTTAGACAACTTAGTAAAAGATACGTTAGTGTCGGTTTTGAATGTTGAGATGGATGATAGGGCTTGGGTGCAAGCTTCCCTCCCTGTGAGGTTGGGGGGCATAGGGATACGCAAAATTTCTAGTGTGGCATTACCAGCTTTTTTGTCTTCTGTACACAGTACACACAAATTAGTAGAAAAAATTCTTGCACGATCTTTAGGCTCTTTCGATGTAGCATATCTGGCTGAGGCCAAAAACACATGGAGACTGGCTTGTCCAAATACTGAATTCCCAAAAATGTTGTCATCTCAGAAACAGTGGGATCAGCCCGCGAGCTAACACGGAAAGATCTTTTAAATACGTGTTCTAGCATTGCAGATCGTGCTCGTATTCTCGCTGTTTCTGTGTGGGAATCCGGTCTTTGGTTACAGGCCATTCCTTCTTACAAAACTGGTAGCCTTATAGATCCATCCGCTTTTCGTCTAGCTATTAGCTTACGCTTGGGTGCAAGGTGTTTTGTTGCACATCACTGCCAGTGTGGTACTGCAGTTGATCAACTCGGTCACCATGGCCTCTCCTGCTCTCGAAGTGCTGGTCGAATTTCCCGCCACGCCAGCCTTAACGATATCATTCGCCGGGCTTTTACCAGCGCCAATGTTCCAGCTATTCTCGAACCGAATGGTCTGATGCGTGACGATGGTAAAAGACCTGACGGCATGACTCTGGTTCCGTGGAAGTTAGGACGGCCCTTAGTGTGGGACGCTACGTGCGTGGACACTTTAGCGCCGTCACATCTTTCTGAAACCAACGTGAGGGCTGGCGCTGCGGCTACTTCGGCGGAGCAACTCAAGCGGCGCAAATATGCTAACCTCGGTATGGGTTACATATTTGAGCCGTTTGGTGTAGAGACGTTGGGTCCGTGGGGACCGGGAGCTCATCGTATTTTCCAAAACCTATCTGAGCGCTTGGTCGATGCGACGCGTGATCAAAATGCTGGCACATATTTGGCTCAACGAATAAGCATTGCAATTCAACGGGGCAATGCTGCCAGCATGCTGGGCACGCTGCCAACTGGGAGTGGGCTGGAGCATTTGGACTGCCTATGAGTCTGCTATGACTTATAGGTGTCTAAATGCTTTTATTGTAGTAGCTGTAGTGTTGTATATAGTTCATAGTATTTTGTTTAATAAAGGCATACCGCCGGTTAAAAAAAAAATTGAATGTAACATAAAAGTAGGTACTTACCGATAGTGATGAAATTTAAATAGGACCATTGAAAGTATACATTAAATCTATCCAAACCAAAATAAACATTAAATCTATTCATGATTGGCGGAGTCATTGCGTAACAAACACACAAATAAAGGACGAATAGAGAACCTTCTCCTTTTTGGAAGTCAGTTAAAAGTCGATGACTAAGAATTTGAAGTACGAGTCATAAATTTGTAAGATGATAGTGATGATGAAGCTGTCCCGGAAGATTCTAGTTAGGATTCGCTAATTTATTTTATTTATTATAACTTTTTGTTTATTTTTTTATATATTACAAGCAAGCATTTGACCGCAGTCTCAACTGATGGAAAGTGACGACGCGGTCGAAGGTGGAACATGCTTGCCCAGCAGATACCTATTTACTCTGTACATGAAGACTTCCAGATTATACTTATCGGGAAATAGAGACGCTGGTAGGGTGTTCCATACATCGGCCGTACGCATTATAAAACTTGATTTAAAACGTTTTGTGCTTATTTTTGGAATATCGACAATGTATGGATGCCGTGTTCCTGTGCGTCTTGTTGTCCGATTAAAGAAAGGAGAAGAAGGAATGAGGTTGTGTAAATCGATCGCACATTCTCCGAAGTGAAGCCTGTAAAATACCGATAAACTGGCAACTTTGCGTCTGTGCTCGAGGATTTGGAGTCAAGCCTCCACCAACGCATCATCACCAATGAGCTTCTTTGCTCGGTTATCTATCGAGTCCAAGGCTTTGAGCTGGTACTTAGCTGAACCGTTCCAGAGATGGCTGCAGTATTCCATACAAGACCTGACTTGAGCTTGATATAGGTTTTATGATCATATTGTCAATATTGATGTATCTGGAAATTGAAATTGATCACGAAAACACATTTTATTCGGTAGACGTAAAATTGTATTACTAATCGAAACACTAATATATGTAGGTACTTACATATTATTCCTATTTAATAACGTTGAGCTTGCAGACTCTGCCTGCAGTTACTCATACAAGAGCGCGTGTCTATATTCATAACAAGTATCACATCTACAAGTATTGCCTACCGCCTTCGTAGGATAGAAAACTGTATCTTTGTTATTTTTTTTACTTTCGACGTAGAACATATAATAATACTTTAGAGGCAGAGAGTTGAAATACTTAGAGTAGGTATATCCGAACAACATTGCTCCAAAAGCTTACTAAATTTTACCTATGTTCATACCTACGCGCATGTATATGCAGTTTGTAATGACAAGGAAAGAACGTCCAAATATTATGCGTCATATCTGTTGTTAGAAAGAGATAAATAAGCAATGCGTGTTACCACCGAACCGCCACGAGACGTTCCGATCGCCATTATGCTGCGATCTCTTTCACTCTCTCACACCAAACGATACACATAATATCTCGCTCATCCATTTCATTGAGATTCGTTCCTAAAATAAAACAAAATAACGATATTTTCTATTTCAACAATAAAAGCAATAATTACGCGTGAAATGAAACAATTTTCTTATCTCTCACAGTGCTTGTATAATTGGTGCAGAGTCTAAAGACACAAGGAAGGCGTATTGTCCACCGATTATTTCGAAAAAACACGATTAGCGGCGATGTATTCACTGGACGCTCGGAAGTGCTAGACTGGTAGTGACTCAGGTAATTACCCTGAATTCGTCTAGTAAATATGGAGGACATACAACTCATCTACAGGTAAAAAAATCTTAGTTTAGAGGACGAAATACCCCATTAAAGAACAAAAATGTCGAGTAACAGTATATTGCATACACGACTTAATAAAATTGTATAGTTTCTGTACATGCCAATGATTTATATTGCTACATAAAAGTTCGTCGGAAGAACTCAAGTTTTCTACAATAGCTACCTCATGGTTGTACCTGTACCTATATAAAAAATGCTTTCAAAGAAGACCTTATTTAACCCATCGCACCTACACGTGTCCGACAGTCCTATGACATCATTGCTATTCATAATACAGTGAATCAGTTCTTTTCATTTGTCCCCCTCCGACCTAGATACGACAAATCGAGTTACGTTCGAGTATACTGAAAGCCTCCAAGGAGTTATTATAACAAGGTTTACGAACGACGATTAGAGCAAACAATGGACTCGTTTCTGGTAATAACTTTTTGATTTGGATATTTCCTCTGCGTTGATGGTTTATTGTACAAGACGTGACTTATCTCTTTGGATTCTATGTATGCGTATACTCTCTTTTTAAAGCGATTTATGGCAACCACTGGTTTTTGTATTGGTCCTGTACATTTCGTTTAATAATATTGGGAATCAGAAGTGAAACAGCTTTTTTAAAAAGATAAATGTAATACAATTGTGAAATCAATTAACAAGCTAAATTATTTCACTAACTAATATCAAACACTAAGTGAATTTACAAATTATCCTAAAATGCACACTGCCTAACAAAATACGTCTGCGTGACTTATGAAGCAACAAGGGCCATCGCATTTTTTTTTTATGGAGGACATAGATGCTGACTACCGTCTGTTCGGTCGTTCAGCTCCATCGGATTTTGGGCGAGGGAAGGCCCTACAATAGCCCGCGCTCTTCTGCCTTGCTTTTAAAGCCGGTTCGCTGCTCGCCCCTCCAGTGTTGCCAATAGCTGCTAACAATAATATATTTACAGAATCAAATGTATATTGTAGTAACTGAATAGAATAATTTTTTCTTGAAATATAATAGAAAATTCTAATAGAAACACAACATACGTTTTTGAATAAACGTAATAATTTAAAAACGATATAACAAATATAACAAACAAGAAAGCGTGTGACTGCATTTTTTACCTGCACAATG
This sequence comes from Plagodis dolabraria, assembly GCA_963854805.1. Taxonomy (NCBI): domain Eukaryota; kingdom Metazoa; phylum Arthropoda; class Insecta; order Lepidoptera; family Geometridae; genus Plagodis; species Plagodis dolabraria. Next base: position 15,425,908 of record OY978454.1, on the reverse strand, counting down.
AACATAAAATAACTTTCATACTTATTTGAGATTTTTTTTCAGATTTGAATTGAATACATACTGTTTAAATATATACCCTTCGTCAAATGCAAGAGAAAAATTCGAATAAAAGTAGACCAATTCAAGTATAAGTATAAAAAGTTTACAGTCGTGACAAAACCAAGTTTTAGTAAAACATGTATTACTAAAACAGGCAGTTGATAGTTGGTAAAATCGACAATTCTGAATAGTTAAAATTTAAAAAATACCCTAAAAAAAATCTTACATCAAAAGTTTCTAAAATATTAATAAAATATTTTTAAAGAATTTTTTATTTGTTTATAATTTATAATTATGGATTTCCGTCACGAAACACATGACCCTTTTAATTATGATATACATATTAAAAAAGTTCATGACAAGATTGGCCGAAAATAGGAAGAGAAGCATTTGTAGCTGTTTTTACGTATAAAGCTGTCTCTTTAGCTAGCTGTTTGACTAATTTCGTGCATGCTTACGAAGAATTATGACCGTTTTCTGATGTTCCTAGCTAATTAAAGCTAGCCCATCAGCTACTAATTCATAAATTATTATTATAGTATTCCACAGCCCATATATATCCATTAAACAAAGACGTCTAAACAGGGCAATCGTGCGAGGTGTGAAAGGCAAGAGTCGTGGGGTCGCCGTCCCTAGACTATATACGAGTACATCACAGTCGCCATATATAGTATGTAGTCGGGGACACACCATTCTAGGGCTGTCGCGTATTTGTTTTAAAAAAACAATAATATTACGTAAATACGTGCTGATACACACAACAAAATAATATCATTGAATGACAACAATATTTTGTTGTTTCATGCCAAATTGCGTAGAAGTAGTAACGTAGTTTTACATATCTATATATATAGGTTTATGTCATATACAAAATTGCTTTATTTATGGGTATAAGACATTATTATAAGTGAAACATCAAACAAGACATTAAGTAATGTATATTAGTCATATCACAAAAAGTGACAACCCTAGGTTTTGTGGCTAGCATCTTGCGTCGTCGGCTGTTATGCAAACATTAAAAGCGTTTAACCACTGTATGTTTTTTACACTTCAGTTAAACTGTACTGTAACAGCCAGATTGTCCACTGCTGAACACAGTCATCTCTATTATGGGAGTATTTGCCATAATCCCCACGCAAACGTAACTTATAGTTGAGTATTCAGAAACGCTTTTCACAATGTATAGACCCAATAGAGTTTACGAATAGATAAACTGCAGTTAAAATACTTCCCTCAGAAACTCAGCATTAGCGGTCCAAACAAGAACCCTTGGAAAAACACTGCGGAAAATATCGCAACGAATTATTTACTATTATAAAGGATATCACGATTGTTGATAACGATGATGAAAGGCCTCACATTTTCGAAATTCCTTACTAAAATATTTCAGACATACTTGTAATGATGGAATAAGACAAACTTTCTATGGTTGTTTTTTATGAATCAGTACCGGTAATAGTACCGGTTACAAAATATAAATAAATAAAAAAATAATATACAAATAAATAAAAAATGGACTCAATTAGTAAGGAGTCACCAATGCATTTTTTTTAACCGGTGGTATGCCTTTATTACACAAAATACTAGGAACTATACAACACTACAGCTACTACAATTATGCATGCATTTTACTACAAACTATATCCAATATGTATGTAAATTCCAAAAAATGGTCAATAAACTTATTTATTATTATTATTATTATTACAATAAAAGCCTTTAGACAACGTATAAGTCTTAGCAGACTCACAGGCAGTTCAAATGCTCCAGCCCACTCCCAGTTGGCAACGTGCCCAGCATGCTGGCAGCATTGCCCCGTTGAATTTTAATGCTTATTCGTTGAGCCCTTCGATAAAATATACCCTAGATGCAACTTTTCGTATTGACAGAACGCATATAAACGGCTCGAGTTATCCTATACCTTTCTGTCTATTGAGATACACATAAAAACCTTAAAATTACACAAAAAATTAGTAAATCTATTTAAGTTATTTAACAATATTCAACCTTGTTTCAGTTGCATAAGGTTTAATTTTAAATTACTTCGTAATAAACTTAAGCACTTTTGCTCTGCGCCATTGAAGAGAGCTCGTAAAATTTTATTACCCTTTGCTGTGATAGAACATAAAATACAATGAAGTCGCTTACTCCTAATCTCGTACTAAAAATATTATTTAGTAATTAGTTGTTGTGGGGACTTTTTTTTTAAATTGGAATTTTAACTATCCGTATTGGTCAACTAGCTTATATACCCTGGTTTTGCCCGGGTTGAAAAGGTGTGTAGTAGATTATATGCGGATGTTGGGAGATAGAAAAGGGATCTGTTATAATGAAATCAGAATATTAATTATTCGGCTTTAATTTTCATTAACATTTATTTATTTATTCCACACAGAACAAAAAGCAATTAAAAACAAATAATATAACAATATAATGTATCAGACCTGAATTGCAGTTCAGATACCTGCGTGTTACAGCAAAATTTATAAAGTAAACGTGTTTGACTAATTATGAATGTTAATACAATGTTAATGTTATACATTATATATGTAATACAATATTTCATATTTATAAACTATCTTTACATACTATATTCATATCATACATTCTGAAAATCATCTGTAATAATAAGAGTGCACGCTAAACCTCGTGCATTCAGGATTGTGCAGGTGGCTCGGACATTTTGATATTAAATTATTAACATACAACATCGATTAAAAACCGGAACACTAGAACTTGAAAAAGGTTTTGTGGTGTTTTTCCAATCAGTAAGCCAAGTCACTCTTACACGTATTAGTACATAAAACATACATACATATGACACACATACATAAAAATATTGTATATATGTTTGTAAGCACTAATCCATATTATATGTGAAAATATTGCAGTTCTAATAATATTTCATACATACATGTGAAATGGATAACCTCCTTTTTTGAAGTTGGAAAATTTAAATAAATGCCTGTGTACAGTCTGAGAAAATAAAAGATTATTATGGCGACTCCAATAGACTTGTTCTGAATTAGGGCTCACTTATTCTCTTCTTGCATGGGATGTTATTATGCGTGCGAAAGAGACAACTGCGTGACAGGAGTAACGGAATTTAATTTGGTGATGTATTAATTTGGAGGTGATAATTAAATAATTATGAATGTTTATCACTTAAAATACTATAAATATGTATAAAACTTACCGAAAATACGAAATCCCATGTATTTTTCGCTTTGTAAGTGTATTATTTTCGCAACTATTCACAGAGCACTTCGGCATTGTTTCACTCGACGATCAGAGCGTCACTGACAGCAAAACTGTGCTTCAGATCATTTTAAGCACAGTTTTGTTTGGTTAAGTTTGGAGCGTTCGCGCAGAATCTAGGGTATATTTTATCGAAGGTTGAGCCAAATATCTGCCAGCATTTTGATCACGCGTCGCTTCGACTAATGTATTTATTTCCTTAACATGAGACTGACTATCTTATATATATATTTTTCTATAGGGTTCAAGTGAACCCTAAATAATGACTACTATGAGTACTATTCGCGGAAAATGTAACCGTTTTTATATGATGATAGTTCAAAAGTACCTATTATCATAATATTGCGCGCATGGCACCGACTTCGACAAGTTATTTCACACCTTTCAGTGTTAATGTAGTTTATATTTTTTTGTAAGAAAAAAAAATCTCCTTTTTAGTGACCTTTACTACTTACGGGATCGGTTGTCATTCACTGTCAATTATTATATCATCGAGATAGCAAAACACTATTCAGTTATTGGAATGTAACTCAAAAACGGCGTGACCGATTTTGATAAATTTAAATATACACGGAAAACACCGGCTTTCAAATAAAATAAAAAAACATCAAAATCGGTTCACCTAGTCGAAAGTTCCGAGGTAAAACAAACATACAAAAAAAAAGTCGAATGAGGAGGTATTTTGATTATTTTCTCTTTTTGCGGAAGTCGGTTAAAAATAAAATGCCACAAGCCACAATGTATATCGTAATGATTAACGAAAAATTACAATATACAGAACCAAGAAGTTTTGCATAAAATTTACTGAATAAAGCATCAAAGCCTATACTTAAGGGTGCGAGCACACCATTTGAAATCCTATATAGAATGGTAAAATAGGTCGTAAACGACACGGAAAACAATACGGATTGCAAACTGCAGACATGAGACAGAACGTAAATGAGAATGGCCTGAAATTGTGAAACATTTTCAAAGCTCTTTCGAGAAGACGAATGTCCACACTTAGTCTTCATTTTGAAGAAGACTTTAATTTTAAGTTAACATATTGTTTTAGGAAGTCCATTAACACAGCAGTTGATTAAAACTTCAAATAAACCGATGTTGATGATGAGTGGGCACACTGGGCACTTTGCAAATGCCCGCCTGGCTAGCGACCACCCTCAAGTAGAAAATCTGTCGCCAAGCTCCTTACGGTGTGTTCCGGCAGTAGTCCTTGAGAGCCAGTTAAAATTACAGAGACTTGACAACTATCATATGTCTCAGGTGACTGGCGCAGTGCAATTTGTGACTTGTGGTAAAATGTATCTGGCACAGGTTAGTCCACTTAATATCAGGTGGGCTTCTGGCTTGTTCCGTCACAATAAAATAAAAAAAAGCAGCCAATACCTATGTAGGTACGGAATTTAAACATAAAATTGAATATATTTTTATTTTTGCAATGACGCATGCTACGGGGATAAATGATAATAGCGCTGAGTTAAGAAGAACTATTATAATCTCTATCATCTAAATTCTCTGGCACAATTCATTCGCAAATACACTATTCGTCATAAATTTGTCGCAAGTCACAAATCATATTGCATGGTAGCCATACTACTTTACATAAACAATGTAGCCCAAAATAGCTTTTACAAGTTTATTAATAAGGTCAGTATTGCGTTGTGCTCAACGTAGTATAGAAGTATCGATAGACCGTTTGATCAATACGGTTTGCATGGACTAGTCATGCGTGGTGTTTTCAATTAAAAACCTAGCAACCGAATAAGTGGATTATCACGTTAAGCCAACGGAATGGTACATGTGAACATTAAATTACTTTAGTACTGTCACTGTATTTTTTAGAAAATATTTTGTGTTTAACTGACTGCCCGATCGTCCACTGCTGAACACAGCCTCCCTATTGGTATTTAGTATTTGCCATAACCCCCACGCTTGGCAGGCGTCTTGGGGATCGCAGTGTAAGTTTAGAAGGCACTGCTGCCCATCTTCCAGTATTTTTCCCTTAATCGCCTCCTACGACATCACCCACGGAATGATATGGGGAGGTGCAATTCTGACCCGGCACCCCACGGCATTTAGTGTTTAATACTTTTTTAATAAATATCTATGCTAACAACCTATATTACAGTTATAAAAGAATTTACTTTTAAGATTATACAGAATTTAAAATTCTTTTAGCTTAGGTATATTTTATACTTTAAATATTCATATATCAGGTTATTGTGCTGGAACAAGCTCGAGGCGCAGCTGATTTTAAGCGGACTAACCTCTGCCTATAACAGATGCATTTCGTCACAAGTCACGAATTGCATTGCGCCCGTCACCTTGAGACATACATTTGTGTACTCATGAGTCTGTTATTTTACTGGTTCTCAAGGACTGCTGCAGAAACACACTGCTACGTGATTTTCTACTTGAGGGTAACTAGCCAAGCGAGTAATCGGAAAATGCCCTTCCACCATGCGGTGAAGCTCAAACCGCCCCAGTTGGAATCGAACCATGGACCTGCGGTACTGCAGTCCATGGCTATGACCGCTCGGCATCATAGCTTCAAATTGTTTCCCAATAATAGATTCAATACACTATCAAACATTAAAATTATTAATGTTATTATTAATGTTTGATGGTGATGATTATAATGATATATTATATACATTCATATATAAGAATAGGATAACTGTATCTGTTTATTTTTAATAACACAAGTAGTTCTTTCAGTACACAGTTAATCTTTCATTGTTTTTCTTTTTTTTTCAATTAAGTGCGGAAGGGAATGCCTGATATTCATGACACGGGGAAACCTAGTTTGAATATCAGTTATTACCTAAAATGTTTTGTAACTTGCATCTATCAAGATTTAATGTAAAAGACGTCTTTAGTTTTAAGTCATATAATGTATCTAATAGAAGTTTTCTTTTGCAAATTAATATTAATATTACTTATCAAAAAAAAAAAAAAAAATGAGTACCAATAACTTACGGAACGAATAATATATACATACAAATTACAACACAGAAACGTTATTCCTATAATCAAAGAAAAAGTCGACGAAAACTTAATTCCAATCGAAGTTTGTTCAACTACCTATTTTATTTAAATCAGTCCTGTCTGGAGAAAAGAGATTGACGTATAATTAATTTAGAAAGATTCGAAATAAATGGCAACTGCTACTGGGTCAAACATTTTGAGATAATTAAATTTCAAAATGTATTTAGTCTGACAGTTCCTCGAAAAGGAATTCAATAACGTTGCTTGAATTTTTTTAAAGTCTATAATTAGAATCAAGTCGTGTGGTAATCACAGATGCCACATGCAATATGATATTTCGTTCAAATGGCGACAGATTGGCATTGATAATGGAGGTGTCAAACACAGCTGGGCTTTGCATGTTGAGGATGATTTTCAGTCATAAAAGTATTGGGCAGAGAGGGGGAGAGAGAACTCATCGTTAATTAAAATCTTCAGTAGTCTAATTGGAATTATTTCAGGTAATTGCTGACAAATAAAATAGTATTAACTGTTATGTTTATATTCTTCAAACTGATACTAACATTTAGTCTTCCCCAAAGAATGAATGTCTGACTGATTTCATTAAAAAAACTTAAGCATGGTGCTAGGGCATTTTGCAAATTCCCTCCTAGGTACCACTCTTAAGTAGAAAATCATTTGCCAAGCACCTAACAGTGTGTTCCGGCAGCTGTCCTTGAGAGCCAGTAATTCTAGGTTAGTCTGAATTACATCTTCGAGCACATCATCACACCATCAGGTGAGCTAGTTGTGAAAAGCTAGACTATCAGCTATAAATAAAATAAAAAACTTAAATATCCGAATCGGCTCCTTCGATAGAAAACATAAAACATTTAAAATTATTACTGCCATATTAGAGTTTAGTAACCGCCCCAAAGAAAACAACCTTTGTTGACCTTTCTTAAATTGTCTTCTTTACAAAACCAAGGTGACTTTAATGATCAATACGAACGAATATATGTTCAACTTTTATATAATGTATTACATAATTGCTTTTAAAATTTTGGTTGGGTGTACAATAACTTGTATATATATTTGATGTATGATATCGTATTAAATTGGTTTATAGTGTTATCAAATAATGGTAAATGTATCTCTCGTAAGCTCCTTAAACACGTAGTTTCGCCATATATTTTGAATAGTAAATATTGGAAGTCATAATGCATATTATAGGTTTTTTGCTAGATAACTTGCAAGATAGAATATATTGTAACTGAACCCAGCTTCGCCCGCATTAGACGGAAACCGAACTCTGACAGAATCAGAAAATTAGAAGATCCGTAATAGGTAAAATGTATCCTAAATAATTTAGGCCCTAAAGAATGTATGCACAAAATTTCTTATAAATTTGTTCAGCCGCCCGCCGTTTGAAAGTCAATAATTTATAGGCGCCACATGCACAATGCATCAATCTTTTAAATGAATAAGCTAAATAATTTTAATAAAAAATAAGTGCTTACTTATATGATTGTTATTTCACGTTTTATAAGATTTTGTATTTAAATAAATATTGTTATTGTTATAAAGACAAAATACATATGTATTCATTTTAAAGTGCCGCTGAAAAACTAGCGTATGGGAGTTAGCTTTTATCCGGAGCTAGTTTTTAAGCATGTCATTTCCTAATGTCTTAAAGCTCTAAAAAAAGCATCTGGCTTTTTTTACTAGGAACTACTCAATAGTTCTTGCTGACACATGAATAAAAATCAGACCTAATTTTTCACTGAATTGCAATAAGCCTTCAAATAGATTTTTATTGACTTTCAATTTGTGACCAAAAACATTTGTCTTTGCCTCACGGAACCCTTATAAATCGAAGACCGACTCGCACTTGACTAGTTTTTTAGGGCCCGACTACAATTTGTATGCATCCACAATGACAGATTAAAAATGCTACTAAGCAGAAGTCCTCCTTATACGACTGTTAAAATAATTCTATAAAGAAAATCTGTACCTACCTACGTATCTAATATTAGGTCACAAACAAAATCAGAATGCTTAGTGTTGCCAAGGAATATAAATATTTTTCCAGATGTTGGCATTTATTTTAAGAACGCTCTTTAAAAGAACGGTCGGCTGTAAATAAATTAATGATATACATTTATAACGGTACGCGGTAATACGGTAATACATTTTGCAATTGATAGAGGAAAATATAGTACGTACATATACAAAATATAACTGTTGTGTATATTGCTATATATAAACGTTATTTAAGATTAATCCGATATAAAGGTACCCACTTCAATGTTTCCTTAAAAATAAAGCATAAATACTTTCATTATTAAATCAATAACACTTTAAAAAAACCTACTCAAATCTCACCCTCGACATTGAAATACTTATTTAGTTTAAGTAATGGAGCATCGTTATTTTGCTCCCTTTTGAATAGGGACGCCTCCGAGACAAAGTAAGTTTTACTTAAGTTGAATAATGTGCTAACTGTGATCCATTTCGTTGATATCTACTGAACAGTGCACGTATATCTGACTGTAAATTCAATGTTCTAGTTCATTCAGAAGTACTTTAAAGTACTTTTGATAGCAGCATATACACTACTTGGTCCATAATTCGAACCCCGTTGAGAGCCACCAAGATTGAGCTTCAAAGCATTGTGGTAGTGTATGTTGTAAAAACCCGCCTGGCTAGCTAGCTTCAAAACAGGTTTTGGGGCTAGCTGACCATTATTTTAGTGACTGTATCAGCTTAATCCTCCACTGCTGAATACAGCTTCCTCCATTAAAGGGGGTTGCCAGAATCTCGCTTGACAGACAGCGTAGGAATCGCAATGTAAGATGGTAGTTCTTCAGATGGTGCTGCTGTCCCATTCTGATGTTTTTCCTTTTGTTGGCTCTTAGGACTCCCACAGCAAGGTAGGGCTTGACGTTGCTGAAGTACAAAATCTGTCGTGAAGCTGTACTGTACTGTATCAGCCGGATCGTCCACTGCTGAACACAGCCTCCCCTATTAAGGGGGTATTTGCCATAATCGCCATGCTTGGCAGGCGGCTTGGGGATCGCAGTGTAAGATAGTAGTTCTTTAGAAGGCGCTGCTGCCTACCTCCCAGTATAAATATTCCCTTAGTCGCCTTTATGACACCCACGGGATGATATGGGTAGGTGCAATTCTAACCCGGTACCCCACGGGGGAGAAGCATTAATTGCTAATTCAAAAGCTATATTTGTTGTTTGTTACTTGATAAGTATCCCATAAGATGGTACCTAAGTATTTATGTCGTCCGAGATGTTGTTCAGGCTAATATAAAATTACCTACTGGCTCTTAAATACTGCTGTCGGAACACACCGTTAGGTTCTTTGCGACAGATTTTTTACTTGAGGGTAAGGTAGCTGGCCAGGAGGGTACTTTCAAAATACCCTAACACCATTTTATTGCGACTCAATGCTCTTTGCAGTAAGTCATTTAGAATGTATTTCTAAGACAAGAATAAGGATCGACGGCTGTACATGACTTCTGAAATACCGAGCTTAACTGAGGTCTCGTTTTAGAGGAGGATCCCAGTGACCCATCGAAGTGATGACTGCAGCGAACCTTGTTTTATCTAGTTGATTGGTTAAGAACGACTATGCAAGCTTCGTTACGAGATCTTCAAACATTTAGAACCCGATTATGTCTAGTTTATGGCTGTTTACCTTCTTTGACTTCATCACTGACAATAAAGTAAAATTGGGTGGAAAGGTAAACCTATATGACCAAAAAAAATATGAATAGCGAGTATCAAAATAATATGTCCGAATCATTTGATTGCGTTGGCAGAATTTATAAACAGAATACCTTTGAATTTATCCATATGTTCAAAAGAACGCTGCTTCAGCGGCATTGAACATCCGAAAAAGGTAATGAAATGTAACGAACGGGGTTTAGCAGGAAAATTTTACACAACATATTCGTTCGACTGTATCGTTACATCTGTTAAAGGTAAACAGTGGTCTCAGTCTAAAAATGATGGTTATTAAAGCACCACGGACCACCTGCTGATTTTTTTTGTTAGTAACGCCTAATTTGAATTATTTTGAATATATATCTAGTATTTTCAAGCGCTCGTAGCCAAGTTTGCTTAGCCATTCTGAATCGATCAGTAAAGTTAAGCAACGTCCGCCGCGATCATGACTTGGATGGGTGACCGCTGGTTGGGCATTACTACTGAGCGCTTTCGTGCTTCGGAGGGCACGTTAAGCCGTCGGTCCCGGTTGTTGTCTTAGGATAGCAGTCGTTACAGCATGGTGGTAGGGCCCTTTACAAATGCCCGCCTGGCTAGCTACCACCCTCAAGTTGAAAATCTGTCGCCAAGCACCTAACGGTGTGTTCCGGCAGCTGTCCTTGAGAGCCAGTAACTCTAAGTTAGTCTGAACCACATCCTCGACCACATCATCACTTACCATCAGGTGAGATAGTGGTCAAAGGCTAACCTATCAGGCATAAAAAAATAATATTTCTCCGACACCAAGTATCAACTTACACTCGTGAGCCTAAATCGCTAATGCACGCATGACAACGAATCAGTCCTGATTTTCTTTATGTATTTATTTTGAAGTAAACGTGTGGGTATTATGGCAAATCCCCTTCGATGGGGGTGAGATCTTATTCAACGGTGAACATTCTGGTTGATGGAATGATCACATAATGAAGATTAAATCCAACTTCTTTACATAGCTCTCATACTACAAAAATAAGCTGTCAACAGTTAAAAATTTTGCTGTTGGCTCTATTTTCGATGTAGCAAATTGCATTCGGGTAGAGTTTTTGGGCACAATTTTATTCGTATATATATCTATACGGTTCTGTATATTCTATTTGTGATATAACGCACTACTACTGCACCTATTTCGCTCAAATTTGTCAAGTGCTCGGTTTTCGATGACAATAACTTCTCACGATACCATCGAGCTGAACATCATCAGGGCTTCAACGATATGGGGGCTAAAAAGACTACTCCGTAGAAATGAACTAACTGGTTATTCAATTTGAAGCATAAATGTTGCGACATAAGGTCTCATTTTGATTACCGTTATGTTCGAAGACATAGGTCCTTTGTTTACAAGCAAAATTATCTTGATTCACTGTGTCAAATTTAGAACTTGACGTGTCTTGGAGCATTGGCTCGATTTATTAACTATGGATACTTTTGCTTATCCAACCTCTGCCTAAACGCAAAAACAGTATAACTTCCGTGTGTTCCTTATGTAACTTCTGCATCCTATGTGTAACTTGCGTTCAAATATCAAGATGTCAGGACACCGAATAGGTGCAAAATAACAATATAAGTAAATATATTAATAAATTAAATACATTTGCGTTTCAACATCTAAAGACTTATATATGAAAAACACGCTTCAGTGTGAAGCGTGACGCGACCGCGGCGGACGTACCACACTCAAAATCCTGAGGAAGGCTTCCGGTAGAAGCCAAAACATTGTCGATAGCGATATCGACTCATAGTAAGTTCACGCTCAAACACCCGTGTTTTTCATAAATTAGATATAAATATGAGCGTAAGTTTTTATAATATGATCTAAATACTTGTATTCAAACATACGTCAAATAAACGAATCCTATAAATTGATTGCATATGTTGTCAGAATCTCATTTATATAAAAAAAACTGAACTCTAGTCAAATGTTGTTATCCTTATATTGCGAAAAACACTTCAGTACACTAGAAGTCTAAAATTCAAGATTTCATAAATTAATTGGTTTCGCTCTTCACGTCTCAGCCAAAATTACTCTTTGATCTTCAAGGTGTGAAGTGAATATTCAAGTCAAGTATTTACAAAATATCGTCTGGGAATTTTGATATTTGAAATGTTCAAGTGTTGTTCAGCACACCTGAAATAATTCAGAGCTTGTCAACCTTTTGAGTTAGTAAATATTATTCATTTTATAAAGTTTCTTTAAGAATGATACTAAAATTCAAATAACAAATTTAACCAGAATGTCAAGTGACACCGTGCTGAACACCGTGTTTTTGATGTTAATTTTACGTTATTTTTATGTGCATTTTTTTCAAACAATTTACAAATTTTAATGGATGCCACATGTAAATAGGTACTTTAAATTTGTATATATATATACATGTATTTTCTTACTAATGTTAAATGCTTTCGGAACGTTGCAGTGTTTTATTTGTTTATTTTAATTTCGTTCATTATGGTAACTTTAGTTTTTGGAAAGTAAAATTAATGTTTTTAACCCAATTCCAAAAAGGAGGAGGTTCTTTTTTCGTCTGTTTTTTTGTTTTTGTTATCTCAGAACTCTAAACTGGGTGAACCTATTTTGAAAATTCTTTTTTGTTAGAAAGGTGATGTTTGTCGTATGGTCCTATTTTAAATTTTATCAAAATCGGTCTAGCCGTGTTTGAGTTACACTAAAATCACTAAGGTGTTCACTAAAAGTGTTACTTAAAAGTGTGAATTTTTTTTTGTAAAAAAATAATCGGTAATTAACGATATTTTTGAAGGAAGGTATTTTTGAACTATCATGGTACCGATTTCAACAAGTTATTTCACACTTTTGGGTATTGAAGTCGGTTCCATTTTTTGTAAAAAAAAATTGTATTCCAAAATTAAATAAGAAAAACGGGGGGGTTAGTTCGGTGGGCCTAGTGCTTGTTCCGTCACAATCACAAAAAAAATTGTTAGAAAGCGGTTTCACATTTTTTTTTAATTTTCACCCTTTTTATTGATGCTTGCTACTAACCTAATGCAGGCAGGTTCGATTGTGTCCCTCACATACTTGAATGACTCATAATCGGCTGTAGTAAATATAAGGTCAACTAGTTGAAGGTATGTATACTGCATGGCAATTACTTTATTTATTCATTTAGATGAATGTTTCAGTAAAACTGGCACTGAAAAAAAACACTTGATGCATTATGAGAAATTGAAATGGGGCCAGTTTCGAGGTATACTCTATCTATTATTAAAGAATTCGTCTAAATTTGATCGGATGCCGTAAAAGTTGTTTGTGGTAATTTATTAAAAAAATTAAACAAAAAAATGGAACCGACATCAACACCCAAAAGGGTGAAATAACTTGTTAAAGTCGGTACCATGATAGTTCATAAGTACCTATTATCACATTATATTCATATGAATTCGACAAGTTTCCTCACACTTTTGGGTGTTGAAGTCGGTCTTTTTTTTTGTTTAAAAAATTGTATCACTCTTTTTAGCGTTGTTGCAAAATGTTTGTTAGGACTAGCAGATGTCAACCCGTAGAGGTTGTTAGCATTTTTTCCAATAACCCTATATATATATATATATATTTATATTAGTTATTGTATAAAGGTATATATATATATATATATATATATACACCTACTACCTACTTATATATATATATATATATTACAGGTTTCAATCAGCAACGACGAGTTAGGAAAAAAATAAGGTTACGTTATTGCCACATATACTTGTCAACTAAATAAGACGTAAAATTTTATAAATTAGAATACACGCTATTCAAATAAACAAAAAGCCCTCTTGACTCTAATACTTCTACGTTAACTATACTTTCAAAGGGAAACAAAAAGCTTTTAGTTGTTAAATAGCGTTTGTAACGACGCTTGTGAAGCAATTAATTAAGGAAACTCTTAGTGAGTATTCTATTTAACATGTTTATAACACTCATGTTTTTAGTCACTAATTAGAGCCATATAGAGATAAAAGGGTAGAAACGGAGCCAGTATTTTACTTATATTATATGCCATACCATCAGCTTCGGTTGACATTAAATGTGTCAGAGGTATATCAGTTAAGTTAATAAAGCTATTATGTAGACACATACATATTATATATAATACGATAACAATAGAACGCCTTGGATTGGAGCTAAGGAATGTGTTTATATTATAGAATTTAGCACTTAAGTTTTATACCTCTAATTTTAACCAAGATAGTTATTGAGCCAAAATACGAGTATCTAGATCGTATTTAATTGTAAAAATTCATTTCTGAGGTTTTTAAATTGTGATCTTCAAATCTCTTGTATTTCACCTTAGCTGTAAAGGTCTGCTGCCGGAATATGCCGTTCGTTGCTTAGTGATAGATTTGATAACAATAGCTAGCTAGGCGTGTATTCACTAAATGCCTTATACCATCAATGATCTCTTATGAAGATCAATACCAAAAAACGATAGTACTGCCACTTTGCAAAATAGAAGTTATATTGCGACAGTAATGTCCGTTAACTGTGATATTATACAGTGTTATAGGTAAAATGCTATCAACCTCTTAGAGTTGCCTACTTCTAGTCCTAACAAAAAAGTTGAGATTTTTTTTTGTTTTAAAGCGTACTCCGATTCAAGAGCGCCCGCCGCCGCAACACAGGACCGCGCCGTGCTCCCTTTGAATTGAGTTTTGAATATTTACATCGAGCAAAGTGATAAAAAATATGAAATAATACATTACAGGCACAAGAGACTTTGAACATCTGGTGGTCCACCTGCTAATTCCGTCAAAAAATATAAGAAAACCCAAAAAAATATAAAAAAATGAAGAAAAAAAATTTGTTTTTCAAAACCAATTAAAAAATATCTCAAAATACTTGTTAGGACTAGTAAAAGTCAACCCTAAGAGGTTATTAAAATTTTTCCAATAACCCTATATAAGACCAGAGTTTAAAACTATTATTACTTGCGCGTGGAAATTATGTGGTCCTTAAAATCTAGATGTGGATCGAGTATTTTTCCGTATTGCGAATAGAATCGACTCATTGCAATTTAGCGCCTGAAGGGTACCTGTTTTTTATTTTTTTATTTGGAGTCGAGGACGACATGAATGTAATATTTTTTTTATTTTTTATGCTTGATAGGTTAGTCTTTGACCACTATCTCACCTGATAGTAAGTGATGATGTGGTCGAAGATGTTGTTCAGGCTAACCTAGAATGACTGGCTCCCAAGGACAGCTGCCGGAACACACTGTTAGGTGCTTGGCGACAGATTTTCCACTTGAGGGTGGTAGCTAGCCAGGCGGGCATTCGCAAAATGCCCTACTACCATGCTATAACGACTGCCATCCTAAGACCGACGGCTTAACGTGCCCTCCGAAGCACGGAAGCGCTCAGTAGTAATGTCACCAGCGGTCACCCATCCAAGTCATGACCACGGTGGACACCAAATGTCATCCAAGTCATGACATTTGGTGCTAACCAAATGTCATTATTATTTACGTATATTTTATGTCTTAAGTCCGCGATTGAATTCTAATTGATGCCTGTTACTTTCCCACTTGGGCAAAGTAACAGGCATTATTCACTCACATTCATCATCAAGCTCACGTAAGTGTAAAAAAAATTATATTTGCACTTCTATTTTCCGGTTTAACTTACGTTTATTTATAGTAGAACGCAATAATATACCTACCTTCTTACTGTACTTTAAGAAATATAATGTAGTAGGCGCTTATGTGTCCAATTTTGTAGGATTTATCTAGTCAATATTTTGGGCTTTTTATGTAAACAGCGTCTCCAGAGGCATTTAAATTAAATGTTCACAGCTTTCAGTTTCACATCTCTGACACCCAATATTTGATTGACTAATAAAACATGAACGTGTAAGTTTTGGTATGATATAAATAAACCATATAAAATTTCTAAGGAAACCAATAAATAACCACTTGTCTTCGTTGGGTATTAAAATTCTACTGCAGTGATATAACACGTGTATCTGCATAGTTAAAGTCCATTTGCCACTTTATTGGCCCAGAGGTTCTAGGAAATAAATAATATTATTCTCGCTCGCGCACAACACTGTAATATTCAGAAACGTCTAGACATTAGTTACTGTGAGCTGTTCAAATCTCGTCTTTCTAATGAACAGCTGGAGTGGCTACGGGTTGCTCGGAAAGAGATTCATTACTCTAGTAACTGAATACAGAGAAGCCCTTGCAGCGGCCTTTCTTTCCGTAATTATCTGCTTTTGTGCGATGCGCGGTATTTATTGAAATAAATAGGTTTATTTTTTCTTTGTGTTTGTTGTACGCAGTCATTTGTTATCAATCTATGCTGACAAGTTATTAAAACATAAAATAATAAAACATATCTTTTTAATGCTCTGTACGTTATTTTTTTTTAAACTAACGTATGGGATGTTTAAAAACGAGCCAATTTTATAAGCCATCGTGATGAATCAAAATGTGGCAACTGCATAGAAGACAGTTTCTTGGAGCGATTGTTGCCAAGCTAATGTTTAACCGCCTCATTGAGCTTGGTTAAAATTTTGATACCCAACAAGATCTTTTCAAATTCTACGAATAAAAATAATAAACCAGGTGGTATATTATCATGTAAAATAAACACAAAATTATACCTATTATTTTTTTAGTACTACAACGTAAGTTAAACTATAGATGTCGCTCCATCCAAATACGATAGTTAAATTACGATAGGAAAAAATCGAGTTTTGACTCATTGTCATGTTAGCTCAATTGGACAGATCATACCCCGGCTAAAGGGGTGGATGGACGCGGGTTTGAATCTTTTACATTATTAAAATTTTTCCTCTCGTAAATTTGTAATTTTTTAAATTTATACTTAAACAAGTTCGAGCAACAACCATTACATCTGTACGGTTTCGGTAAGTTTTACAACATCATTTTTTTTATTTTTTTGTAATAAGTGAGATCTCTTGGGCTTGAAAAACCTTTTAGCTGATAAACATAAATTTAGCTATTATCAAAACTTGTTTGAGTCTTATACAATTTGTACACAATTTATATATACTTAAACAAGTTTTGGTTCCAGACTACTCCAGAGAATTGAAATACATTTTATTCAGATTACTTTCTTAGTTTAAAAGTGACCTTAAAGCGTGAAAGCTCCCAAAGTTTATGTGAGGTTTCACTTAGGTAAATTATTAGCGCTTTCTAGAAACTTACTACTTAAATTGATAATATCATTCTTCTTAAATAAGTAAATTGAACCTTGAAAGTAATTTAGAATGTAATTATGGTAATTTATTTCTTATCAAATTATAGTTAAAGGCTAGAGTGTTCGTAGTGCTTACCATACAAACGTAGTTTTTTTTTTATTCTTGATAGGTTAGCCTTTGACCACTATCTCACCTGATGGTAAGTGATGATGTGGTCGAAGATGTTGTTCAGGCTAACCTAGAATTACTGGCTCTCAAGGACAGCTGCCGGAACACAGCTTTAGGTGCTTGGCGACAGATTTTCCACTTGAGGGTGGTAGCTAGCCAGGCGGGCATTCGCAAAATGCCCTACCACCATTCTATAACGACTACCATCCTAAGACAACAACCGGGACCAACGGCTCAACGTGCCCTTCGAAGCACGGAAGCGCACAGTAGTAATGTCACCAGCGGTCACCCATCCAAGTCATGACCGAGCCGGACGTTGCTTAACTTTGCTGATCGGTTCAGAATGATTAAGCAAACTTCGCTACGAGTTCCGTCATACTTTAAATATAAAGCGTTTAAACTTAGTAAAAGTTGTTTGATCTAAACAAAATTAATAATGAATAAAATTAGGTAATCAAACGATGAAATGATTTATCAATTTGTTCCTTCAAGTTCAAATTCAAATTTATTTATTCATAAGAATATTGTGCATTGTGTTCTTACATTATCTTAGAATCAAATATTCTACCGTTTTCGGTGTACAAATATATTGTATTAAGCCTTTTCACATATTAAACTGTGGGCAAGTGGTTCGATAGTATAGGCCGCAGCAAGCAGCTTGCACGTGTAGTCCATGCTTGTATTTACTTCAGCTAACGAAAATATATCAAAACGAGTACGTACCATGTAATGTACATGTTAGTTGTGCATAATAGTTATGTAAATGGCCCACACTCTTTTGTACGTACCTGCGTCTGTACTTATTTGATTTTAGCATGGAAGTAAATCAATTACTAATGATAATGTATTTTTTAACATAGGTATTTCACTCAGGAACTTCTATGTTACATTACTGTGATATGAGGCGAATTCTGGTTCTCCTTATATCACGCAATGTTGTAGGACTGGTGTAGTTTATTTTGAAAATACAATTATTTTTAATGAAAAGATACGAACCTTACAAATTTAATTTTCTTTCCACATTTTTAACAGCAAAATTTCATTATAGTCATTTATTTTATGTGAATTGGACACATTTTTGAACTATGATATATATTTTTATGTCGTATAAGACCAAATGAATCGTTTTATTGACGTCGAACAGTATTTCATATATAGATATAATCATGTTTGAAACGACCGTGTACTACTAAGATAACAAATTTATGCTCAGATGATTAAGTTTTAGGGTGAAAAGTAGAAGGTAGAAGTAAAAAAATAAAGTCATGTGTGGGTAATGGACTTAATCCTCAGAGCATGCAATATTGCAAAAATATGAATATTAAAATGAGAGAAGTGGTTACTTTTTGTCGGCTACGGATAATTGTATAAAAAAATAGGTACGAAGAAATTCAGCACATAAGTATTGCGGATTACACGAGTATACTAACGTGTCAGTGCCACACACACTCACCGATACTCAAAAGCAAGCTCCCGTGAAATGGCGCCGTCACGGGATTTCTAAAATGGAAGTAGGTTCATCTCGGTGTCTTAACTTCGTTTTTACTGGCAATGAATCTTTCTTTATTTCTTATAATAAAAATGATGTAAAAGCGATGACATGTTCTTCACTAGAAGACACTAACAGTGTTCGAATAAATAATGATAGAAGGTGTCTGGAGAAAAAAAATTGTCGGGTAAGCCTTTGTGTAATTATAAGATGGTAGTGATGGCACTAGACTGTGCGTAAGATCACCCATGCGATGGACTAACCCTTGAGTTGAGTCCCTTGTATGAGTGCACTAGGAGGACCGTAAATAGAGAACGATGGCGTGACATTGTGAGGCGCATTACATCTACCTTACTACAACTACATGAAGACCACGACCGCTCTGTCAAGAGAGCGTAACGACTGAGAAGAAGAAAATGGTAGATAATTCTTGCCAAATTTTATATATGAAATTTTTTCCATCAAAGTGTTCAGGAGTTTTCTAAATATATCGCAAATCCTATATGGTATACAAGAAGCTAAAAGTAAAAAATACTTTATCATTGGTAATTGAATTACATCCATGCTAAAATAAACTTCAGACACAGGTTGGTTCAAAAGGGTGTGGGGCCATTTAGATAAGAATTATGGACAACTTACATGGTACGTGCTCCTTTTTATATATTTTCCTTAGTTGTAGTAAATACAAGCATGGACAACACGGGCACACTGCTCAGGAGGCCTTTATTCACGGACCATTTAACCACAGTCCAGTAGACGTTAAGGCTATATAAGTACAAAAGGACAAAATATTGATAAATCATTTCACCATTTGATTTATCTTATTTTATTCATTATTAATCTTGTTAAGACCAAAATAAACAAACCACCTATATCAGCATAAGACTTTTCATACTTGGATTTTTCTATACTTAATACTTTCTACTCAACAGGTTGAAAATGTTATTATATCAAGAATTTTACAATATTATTAAAATTACTTGACTAGTATCACAATATGAACGCCAAAAACTTTAATCATACAAAACATTTAGGTAACAGGTTCGTAAAATATTTTGTACTTTAGTTGGCTGTGATTGTTTCTCATATTAAATCGCAAAAACAACAAGTTTAAAATTAATCAAGAAAAAAGGAACATATGGTGTATATAAACGCAAAACTACTTATCATAAAGTTTGCGAAACAATATAAATTCATTTTGACATTACTAATTTGTTACAAGCGTTGTATTTTATAATCGTGAGCCATAAAAGTTCACGGAATATTTAGATTTCCAGATATAAATAAATCAGTTCAAGGTGAGCGCTCAATTTAACGTGCCATAATCGAGGGTGGTTATTATTAGCCACCAGCTTTCCAAAGATTGCGAGAGTTTTACTTTTCTCGTGAGAATTTCACAATTTGTATGTTGATATAATTATTTACTATAAATTATGCATTAAATACCACTTGAATCTTCAAACACGTTCGAAGAGTCAAGTTGAGTCAAACGTGCTTGAAGAGACAAGTGGCTCGGGAAATGCTCGATCGTGCGCATGAAGAGTCAAGGCCACCTCATGACGCTTCGTGTATAAGCGGAACGCGTCAAAAATTCTTATGGTTACGCTATGAGGCGTTTATGACGTATATAGACTAAGCTAGAAAATTGGGTGGAATTTGCAATGGACAAAAAAAAGTTTTTCTAAAGGTAAATAGAAAAAACATTTCAACCTATATGTACCCTAAAAATTTGTTTAAATACCATAATTACGTTGTCTGAAAATTACAGTTTCCTACATCAATTAGTGTAAAAATAGATACGAGAATAATATTACGTTACTTAATATTTTGGCGCCGAAATGTAATTTGAGCCGGTTTTAGGTTCCATTTCAAAATTTAAATAATATTATAAAGTAATATAGGTTTTGTCATATATAACCGAGGATACATTCTTTCGTAAAACACTTGATTTATAACAATCGGACATATTATAGCTTCACAATAAACGCTTTGATGCCAGTCTGCCGGTTATTAAAAGTGTTTTTCAAATATAATATGAACTTAGTATATAGTATATTCTTAGTATACTAGTATATTCTTTAACAAAATAGTTCAATATGGATTACCGCAAAATAACGCCTGAATCTATTAATTCATTATATATTGCACAATTAATATTGTTCATAATATATTTTTATAAGAACATTTTTTTACTTACACCCGGATAGTTATGTAAAAATTTATGAAAAGACTTGTGACAGTTATTTTTACCCCATGTGCAACAATCTCCTCGTTTCAGAAGCCTTTAAACGTTCGGAACGCCTCTGAAATTCAAATTTTAGTAATTATTTGCATAATATAGTAGTTCTCAGATTTTGAGTCTGTATTTTACTGTGTACGTTAAAATCTTTCAGTTTTCTGAGTGGCATTGGCTATGGACTGCCGTGCAGCAGGTCCATGGTTCGAATCCCGCCGCGGGCTTAATCTTCACCCCATGGTGGAAGGGCATTTTATGAATGCCCACCTGGCTAGCGACCACCCTCAAGTAGAAAATCTGTCGCCAAGCACCTAACGATGTGGTCCGGCAGCAGTCCTTGAAAGCCAGTGAAATAACAGGCACATAGACTTAACAACTATGTCTCAAGGTGACGGGCGCAGTGCAATTCGTGTCTTGTGAGGAGATGCATCTGTTATAGGCAGAGATTAGTATGTTTAACATCATCTGGGCCTCGAGCTTGTTCCGTCACAATAACATAAAAAAAAAGTAAAGTCCCCTACTTATTTTGTTAATATCACAAAACAAGAACAAACACATGATAACAAAAACAGTCCTTGGCAACAAAATAAAAAAAAAGAAACATATTTATGATTTAGAGATATTCAAGAGACATTCATAGTGTCCCAGCGCAAATGCTGCAGCGCTCAATATATTCTATATAAAATTCAATACAACTTACCTCCGAACATCTAACGCAACCCGATGTTTATTTTCGCATACGTTTCTCCCATATGTTGTTCAAAATCTACGCTCTGAGTGAGAGCGGCTCGTTAAATACGTTAGCTTGCAAGAGATAAACGAGATTAATGATGTTTCGCTGTCTGAACGGAAAGCCAGACAGATTGACTCTAGCATTTGGGCCTGTCAGGATGAAATGGAACGTAGCGAATGCGTGACGCTTATATGGAGTGAGTTGCATGTGAACGAGTACAAAATTATCACTTTTTAAGCTTTTGGACGATTATGCGGATAGGTCTTCTTACTAGGATTTTAAGAAACTTAATTCAAATTGAAAGTATGGGCACCCTAACATAAAAAGATGTAGGTAGTTTTTAAAGATTTTTACATTATTAGTACACATGTATCATTTGCTCAACGATAAATATACAAACCTTAAAATCTTCGTATATTTAGTCTAATTTAAAGCCAGAAAAGTTTTTACTAATGGAGTGTCAGTGGGAAGTTCAAATATTTGAACTCTTTATTATTGTTTTCGTTATCTTTTAACGTAATACGTCTCTAAAATGCTTCCATAGGGACGCAATTAAAAAAAATATAAATAACGAAATCGGGGGATTGAGTTTAGTGTTGCAGCTACATATCTATCACCCCATTCAAACTTAAAATACACCACAGGATAATTAAATAATCAAAAAAATATTACGCTAAGTAAGGACTTAGGACACAGCCACTTTTTTTTTGGGTACAATCACAAACTAATGTATGTATATAGAAATCATGAAATGTCACATCTTTTTCCTATACCAAATTCTATTTGACTAAATACTTTTTTCACATGCAGTTTTTATGTTTGCAATTTGTCAAGTAACATGTTACACAAAGTAAATTGAATTAAAGTTGTCACAATAGTGTCAGTCTTGTTTTAGTTTGGTGGTCATCACAAAAAATACGGGAGTTTATAAGCAAGCACAAAAGTTGTATTTAGTTCTCGTCGACTATACATTCGTGCACGATCACGAATATTAAAAGGTTAACATCGTAACATTTTATAGAAATTATATTTTGAGTGAAATTAAATTAACCCACTAATAGCTTTTTGTGGCTTTTTAGGTAAAATTATACACAATAGTCGCTATTGTCATCTTGTCCACAATTCCAAATACGAACCGCTTAATATAAATACAAATTAGGGTGAAAAATTATATTGTTCATTTTATAATAAGTATTCATATTTTCAGTGACTTCGTAATAATTAAATTACAAAATTATTTAACGTCGTATTGCTCTTGGGCGAGAGTTTAGCACATATTATGTGACTCCGGCATAAATTACCGCCCATACAAGCTAAGCAGTTAATTTTCTACCCGTTTTACCAGTTATAAAACCCGAATAAATCTTATCTCGCATCTATTACACGGAGATCATAAATAAAAACAAATGTTTATTCACATATAATATTCACATATTCCCGTATGTTGAATAAAGTAACGTTATCATTATGTTGTCTTAGGTTTTCGCGATTGTTACACATAGTAATTAAACAACTTTAAACGGTTTAAATCGCGTATATTTTTCATTATTTTATCCCGACGTTTCAAACACTTTGCAGTGATCAATATACGCGAAAAATATACGCGATTTTGTTTAATTACTAAACGTTATCATTGTTTAATCAGTGTGAATAAAGATATAAGATGTAGGATGGCTTAAAATTTGTAATATTTTTGTGCCGTAGAACTAGAATTCTGGTTCATTTTGGTCCCGTCTATATTAAATTCATGTATTTTCATCGTTAACAATATGTTTTGAATGTAAAAGACAAACAATATTCCGGTGTAAAAATTTGATCGCCTCAACCGTATTTACTACCACATCCGTTGGTATTTTGGTTGTTCATCAACGCATTCTGCGTCTCTAAGTAAATCCTGAAATGTGGAATTACATTGTATACATGATATACGTGGGGAAATGGTTTTCGAAAAATTAGATTTGGAACTGAGCTGTTTCTTAGTCAGCACAATAATAAAGCTATTGAGCCGATGAGCTGATTATGTTTGCTTTAGGAAAATAACTGTTTCTAAATGGCTACCATAAAGAGATCAATTTGAACGAGAAGCAAAAAACCCTAGAAACGCATATAATAGAAAAGTACATAGATTTAAGCAACGATAAACTCAACTTGAAACTACAAAAATTGGGCGAAGTGGCGTGGATTAAGATAGGCTTAAATCACCAGGAAGACTGGTAATTTAGATCAGGGTTCTCCAAATTTTGAAGCCTTAGGGCCATAATGATAACGTCATTATGGTCCAAGGGCCAAAACATTTTTCTGTACTTTACTATATTTCTAGACTATCTGCGTGATCTAAGCATAATGCTTTTTGCCCGCGGTCCGTAGTTTGGAGACCCCTGATTTAGATGATTGAATAAGAAATATACCTAAGATTTTATTTATCAGAAATAAACAAACATAACCTAAAACGTATCGACTCTCTTTTATCCATGAAGGAGTCGACAAAGCCGTGTAAGCAGCCACAATATGAACATTAGGTATGTGCTTATATCCACCAACAATCTAGACTAGGCAACGGGTCACGAACTATTTTACATGATAAAAATATTATATAATATTTTTATTTTTACTTAACACAATATTTTATCATAATTATTATCTTGTTATATTATATTTATTACGTTGCTTAAAGTATAAGTACACTAATTTCGTCGTGTATGGTACTTGGTTCTAAAAGAAAACTGTTTGCAATATTCTTATTCACACATTATGAAAAAAAAACCTTACAAATAAAATGGTTGTAATAACTGATACTTCACCGATGAAACTATTATTGAATATATATTATAAAACAATAATTCGATGTTACATACCCAAATGTTTGGATTTGAAATATGATTACATTATTCTAACATATTTCTGCACTAAAATATTGTATTATCAGTAACCACAGATTACCAAAGTTTTCTTATCTAATAAAACAAAAGTCTATTGTTAACTATTGGGCACACTTAGTTCTATTCTCCGAGGTGTTATTAAAGCTTACTTTATCAGAAATCTCAAATATTTGAGCAATTAATTAAATATGAGATGTAAGCTACAGAGACATTTTTTAACCACTGAGCTCTGGGCTTTATGAAAGTCGAAGCTCTCCAAATTGAAAACACTTTTTAAAGTAATAGACTTCAAAAGATAAACTTATGATACAGAAACTTAAAAGGATTGATAAACATCAGCAACTCATAATTCTAAATAGAATTGAACAAGAATTTTCTATAAACTTTTAAATCCACATTATTCAAGATAGTTCGCGATAAGCAAATCTGTTTTGTATTCGGTTATCAACCTTAAGTCTGGAAGGGTAAAACAAAGTCACATCATATTAAACCACTTGATCAAAGTGAACTGCAAGGTAATTATGTATCTTGACATTGGTTGATTGTAGTCAACTAAATGCTAAACTTGTTTCGGTTCGCTTACCTCTAGCAAAGATTTAAGATAATATTTGGCTCTAGTAAGAAGCTCGCGCAAAACTTTATGAGCCCAGGCTGACACACCACGTGACTTGCGGAGTGTACAAGTTACATGATTTTTCGGTACTGCACACGTCGCAGCCAGGGCTCAAAAAGTTTTATGCAAGCTTTTTGGGTCTATGTTTGAGAATTTATTTGTGCCTACAGGATTTATTGTTCCAGTTAGATGTCGTATGCAGGTATAAAATTAACTTCATAGAAGCTACAATATATGTAAGTTTCCTTTTACTATAAAGTAGCATAATATATGTGTAGAGGAGCTCAAGGTAAGCATACTATAAGGGGTATTGTTCTACACAACAAGGTCCATAACCATCTTCTTTTGCAATCTCATAACGTAAGTAGCGCGCTTAGGTGAATTATCATGATTTGATAACACGTGTCTATAATTCACGAATGAGCAAAGTTGTAGGAATAAGGGATAAACTTCTAATTAATAAGTCTTCTAAACTTTCTAACATTTTTCAGTGAATTTAATCTAACCAATCAAATAATCAACCAATTTTCATAAAATGTTATTGTGACCTCTGCCCCGTGGGGTGCCGGGTTAGAATTGCACCTCCCCAATCATCCCGTGGGTGTCGTAAGAGGAGCTAAGGGAAAAATACTGGAAGGTGGGCAGCAGCGCCTTCTAAGGAACTGCATACTTCCATTGCGATACCCAAGCCGCCTGTCTAGCGTGGGGAATATGGCAAATACCCCCTTAATAGGAGAGGCTGTGTTCAGCAGTGGACGATCCGGCTGTTACAGTTATTGTGACTATTTTGGAGTTACACTCTATACTCAACCAAAAATAGTCATCATAATCATTTCATAATTGGCGGAGTAATCGCGTAACAAACATACAAAAGAATTGAGAACCCACTCCTATTCGGCAGTCGGACAATTTTTTTTGAAAATAATCTACTAAAAGAATAATATCTCATACCATAAAAAGTATAGATTCTATAGCTGTTAGTGTGAATTAAAATTATTACGAGACCGTAAATGTGTTTTTATTGTAAAAATACCTTCTCGTACTAATTATTTACTGCTCTCCATTAAGCGCTGCAATATTCCTTTCGTTTACAAATAAAGGCTGTTTAATTGTTTCTCCTGTGACAGTACTACCTTCGAACCAACGCATAAAGTAACCACACAGTTAATAGCACGGTAGAACTGAGACAAACTCAATTACTGTTAGTGACATTGTGAAAATGCAAACGGAATAATAACTTTGCTTTGGAAAGCCATTTTCGACCGTAAGAGAAAATAGCAAATAGAACGTTTTTGACGATGAAATTTAGTATATCATTAAATTGACCTTTGTTAAATTGCGGTACGCTGTACTGCATTCGTAAAAATTACAAATTTATAGATGAAATCTAGTGCTTCAGAAAAGTAGATTATGATCTTACAATTATAATATGAAAGCATCGGATAAAATAAATTGAATCAGTAAAATGAAAATGAAAAAGAAGAACTGGCCAAGTGCAAGTCTTTTAGGGTTCCACATAGCGATATAAAAAAATAGGTTTTGATTACAGTTTCAAAGATTTAGTAACGGAAGGCAGAAAATATCCACATATCTGCAGATATATTTCGTCAAATTGTTTTTTATCCGGCGCTATGTCTTTATAAAAAAATTATACAACAAAATATATATATACAACTCTACAGCTACTACAATAAAAGCATTTAGACAACCTATAAGTCATTGTAGATACACAGGCAGTCAAAATGCTCCAGTCTCATGTAAAAGGGAACCAAATATTAAGTTGAAGCGCTCGTAGCGAAGTTTGCTTAGCCGTTATGAATCGATCAGCTAAGTTAAACAACGTCTGCCGCGGTCAGGAGTTGGATGGGTGACCGCTAGTGACACTACTACTGAGCGCTTCCGTGATTCGGAGGGCACCTTAAGTCCAGGTTGTTGTCTTAGGATGGCAGTCGTTATAGCATGGTGGTAGGGCATTTTGCGAATGCCGTAAAACTCGTCCGGGGAAAAACTGCCTTCATGCCTATCTTGCCTATTTCTACCTTTAATCAGTAGTATTATTATGTTTTATGGCAGTACTGTTCACAGTACTGTGTTCTGGTTTGTGGGGTATGAATGCCGGTGAAATTACAGGCACATGAGACTTAACTACTTTCTCAGGGTGATGGCACATAATAACAAGGACGTGATGGGCACAGTGAAGATTGCTACTTGTTATGAACTGCATCTGTTATAGACAGACGTTACTGCTTGACACCAGGTGGGCTTCAAGCTTGTTCCGTTATGATAGCGTAATTTTTTTACCTTGAAATGGAACCATCTTCAGTACTCAAAAGTGTGAAATAATTTGTTGAAGTCAGTACCATGATAGTCCAAAAGTATCTATTATCACAATATTGTGCGCATGGTACCGACTTAGGCAAGTTATTTCACACATTCGGGTGTTGAAGTCGGTTCCATTTTTAGGTAAAAAACATTTTTTTACTCTTTTTAGTGACCGTTTCATTCTCTGTCAACGACTATACCATCAAGATAGATATACAGAAAATATTTTCAGTTGTTGGAGTGTAACTCAAAAACGGCTTGAGCGATTTTGATTGAATTTAAATGGGATCACATGACATCCTTTTTTGAAGTCGGATAAAAAATTAGTAATTGACTAGGTACTTTATTTTGAGGCCAATATATTTTGATAGAACATCATTTGCAATGAGCTTTATGCCCTTTCATTCTACGGTTTGCTTTAGATTCCATAGATTTGCTAATATCTAGCAAACCCTTGCTAGAGATGACAGCAGCACTCCGTGCACGATCGGCCTTGCTTTTAATAGATTTAGACATTGACTCACTGTGAAATATGACCTAACCTTTACCAGAACTATACTTGTATTTGGACGTAAGAACTTTGGCATAACATTAAAATGTATATATCACCTAATTAGAAAACTTATTAAAATTAAGATAAAGTTTAAGAATTTCTATTCTACATTGAGTGGGCATTTTATCATGTACCTACTATGTTTATGATTGTTCATGTATTGAACTATTTTAGTCCAAGTGATGCTATGAACTCTATGACTCAATTTTTTCTGTGTTGGCATTTAACGTGACCTTTCTAAAACATGGTAGTCATGTAATGGTATCGAAGAGAATATGTAGGTAACCAGACATCTATTATCATTAATAGGTTCTTGGGTTCATATAATGCGATGACATTTATTTTGGTTTTCTTATTTTTATAGACGTGACAAAAGGTTTTAGTAATAGTCTTTTTTATATTTGTGTGATGTACATGTATTTTATAGTTTTAGGCTCAGAAGCGTTTCAAACCATCCGTAGTAAACTGCTGAGCCAGTGGAGCACACACGAACAGCAACTGCTATCTGTATTGCGATGTTCTGGGATAAAAGGAAGTGCTTTGGCTCATTTCATCCATTTTTATGCAGACGTATTACTTTTATGCTGTCGCAGGTTTTATCAATTATTACACACTAAATTAATAACAATAAGAAACAACAAAACACGGCTAAACGCGTTACTTATGAGAACATCTCTGTTTCACATTGAAATTTAGACCATGTTTACTTATTTCATTATTATGCAAAAGGCTATGGTTTTAAATAAGTTATAAAAGTTGAGTCTATTATGATATTTAATATGGAACAAAGCAAACAGAATCGTTAATGGAAAAAAGCGCCATGCTTGACTAAGGAGACGATAGTTGTAGATAATGTTTATCACCCATGTGCAGTAAGTGGATCGTATAAATTTAACTTGAAATAAAATACATTGATTCGATAAAATATAGTAGGGAGGCAGGTTATAAAAAGATACTTCCCTTCCTGGGGCTACTATTTTCAGGGTCAAAATATTAGGTATGTAATAATATTAATTAATATTTCTCTATGACAAAGATGGACACAATGACCATGTAATGCTAAAATAAATGCATTTTTAAACAACTACAATAATTGACACACATAAAACAGAAAAAAGCTTATAAAAAGCGTCATCTGTACCTATATATATTTCCTTATTAAAAATAAAAAGAGGTGAATATCGTTGGATAAACTGAAACTATATGACATACTTATATTTGTATTTTCAAAATTTGAGTACCATTGATCATTAGATCTCACTAGATTCACCGTTAAGTCACAATATGAGAATAAGAAATAGTATTACGATTAC
This sequence comes from Plagodis dolabraria, assembly GCA_963854805.1. NCBI lineage: Eukaryota > Metazoa > Arthropoda > Insecta > Lepidoptera > Geometridae > Plagodis > Plagodis dolabraria. Next base: position 15,396,391 of record OY978454.1, on the reverse strand, counting down.
CAATTAAATTGCCTTTTTATCGCATATATTTATCACTATAACTATGTTTGTTCAGGAAATATGAAGTAGATTGAATTGAACAGTATAAAACTCAAAGACAGGCTATAACATTAAACATCAATTTTGCAGTAACGACTTATCCATAAAGAAAACGTTGGCTTTCAGTCAACTAAGGGCTCCGTTTTATATAGGGTTTTGTTTTAAGGCAAAGTAAAGAAATCTTTTAATACTGTGGTATTATGGTATATCATTTTATTAGCAATGTTTGCTTAGGTATATTCTAGTTTTATTTACTAAAATATATTTCTTTTATTTACAGGTACAGTTCAAATGGCGAAAAAAATAATGGTACTTATAACCTTATTATATTTATATTTTTTATGCCATCATTGCAACGGAAACTGAATTTGCAAATGCTGACAGCTCTGCTCAAAAGCAGCTGCTGTTCAGGGAACAAATTCAATCATCTCTCCAACGCCCGCCTGTTTTATACATTAGATCGACGACCGCCAAGCTGAAATTTAGAGATAACAGGTTCCTTTTACCTTCCTCAAATGACTCCCTGAACTGCAACAAAACTTTGTGCTAAATTGACCATGGCTTATTTAAACATTTAACTAAAACAGCCACCATATGTATCCGTTATTGTAAATATTATGCACCTTGTAATTTTTGCCATATCTTTCCTTGAGTATCGTGAGACATCTAAGGGAAAAATACCGGAAGATGTGTAGCAGCGACTTCTTAGAATTAGCAGCATTAACTGCGACCCCTAGACGCCTGCCAGGAGTTAAGATTGTTACAAACCTCCTCATAGGACGTTAGGTATAACGCTGAAACTACCTATGCAACAAGAACCATGTTGAATGCCGAGTTATAGCTGGTCTGTTTCCATACTTCAGTACTTTTGTTAATTCCTTGGGTTCCCCTTTGGTCAATTCCATATTAAAATATCCAACTGGTCAGTTTCCAAACAGTGTTCAATAACTAGCAGTTAGTTAAAAAGCGATCAGTCATGTCTCCGTCAGCCTCAGACGCAATCTTTCAAGAATGAATGATGGCCTTCTCCAAATGGTTGCTATTTTCCCGTATCTTTATACTTCCAACTCATTCAATTTCCGCTTCAAGTTAAATATTACGATTTATTTGACTTATTTTCTTGGCATTAGGGTTTTTTCACCAGAAGCGCACTCAGAGGGATCTAATTTGATTGACACGTCCCATTTTGTAAAATGTAATAACTGAGATGCTACTTTATTACATACTATCGGGCCGCGCCGGCTGCGCCTGGGTATCTAATAAATATGTAAAAAAAATGATTGAAAATATTCTACTTACGTTCATTATGGATAATGTAGGGTTCTAATGGTGAAACAATTTTTCAAATCGGTCCAGTAGTTATTAGGGTTCCGTAGCCAAAGGTTAAAAACGGGACTCCATTACTGAGACTTCGCTGTCCGTCCGTCTGTCACCAGGCTGTATCTCAAGAACGGTGATAGACAGTTGAAATTTTCACAGATGATATATTTCTATTGCCGCTATAACAATAAATTCTAGAAATAAATTAATATTTAAGGGGGGCTCCCATACAACAAATTTGATTTTTTTACCTTTTCTTGCTCGATACTAATAACGATGATAGATGCTTTACCTATTCACAGAATATTTCGTTTTATGTTATCTTTGAATATAATTAATTAAAATAAAATAAATAATTAAGGGGGCTCCAATACAATAAAACTTGCAGGATTAGCTTACAGATAATGGTACGGAACACCTCGTGCGCGAGTCCCACTCGCACTTGGCTGGTTTTTAAGTTTATTTGTTACATACAAATTTTATAAATAGAAATCTTCCCTCATGATAATATTAGTGTAGATGTAGATTTTATTAGAGTTGCGATTATTGTTTTCTGTTTATGTTTTAAGGCAATATTGACTCAATTGACCTAATTTCCTTGTTTTCCACTCACGAATATGGTCAATGCAACTTATTCAAAACATCAAGGTTAGCCAAAAACTCGGTATTTGAATACATAATTCTATAGAAGATCGATTGAGCTATCACCTGTTGGCATAGGGTAAAGGGTTGAAGGTCATGTCCTCTGCCCTTGGTTTCACTTGCCGTTTGTAACAAGAAATTGGTCTTTTGTACCATTTCAGAGTGCTTGGTGGTTTCGTTGTGCAACAGGGCGGCCTATGTCTGCGTGCAGTTTAGTAAGCCACGGTGATCAGGGTTTGATCTCCCGTCTATGCGGAAAAAGCCCTGCAGACCGTTTAGCGACACAAGCTATAGCGACTGGTGACCCTGTACCTATTGGTATCCCACTCTCTTCTGTAGTGTTATCTTCCTCATTTTCTTCCACTTGCAGGATGTTTTTTCGCCAATACGGCTTCCTCTTTCGCATCACTTTCTCGTCAGGTGGTCGAGCATAGACTACTCCGCGCCAAACAGACAATGATGGCGTGTGGAGCTTTAACGTAGATCTATGCTCCACACGTGTTCATCGATCAACTTTCATGAAAAATTCAGTTGTCAAACGTCGTATGCTTTTCTAAAGCCAGGCAATTATTTGCAAATATTCTATCACCATTATGTTTTTAAATGTGTGAAACTGCATTATTTATGATGTAGTTTAAGATTCAGAGAGTATTTTTCTTCTAAGCATGGGGTCTAGAATGTTCTTTCACGTTTATCCCCATTTAGTCAGTAAAAGTAACCGAATTCTACTTGAGTAAATTACTGTAAGCCACTGCCAGTGACATTGCCTGAAGTAATCTACTATCACATAACCACCCTTTTCATAATATTGAAAATGTGGAAGTAGTAATATGGAGAGAGACATCAGAGAGAACTCCTTCGGAACGCCTTAACCAGCTCCTATGAAATTTTGTGTGTATATAATAAGTCTGAGAATAGGACGTCAACTGTTTTTCATTATTATCCGAATATACCTCTTTTTATTTTTTTACAAAGTTTTCATTTTAGATTTGATTCGCCATTAAATAATACATACAAACAACCCAATTTTTTCAACCTTCTACCACCAACTCCTATTTTTTCATAACGATATTAGTACTTTTATAATTTTCTAGCCTCGGGGTTGATTTATTCCCACCAGACATCTACCGGTGTCACTACTCACCCCGTAAACAGCACAGAGTAGGGATGAGCACGAAGCCGGTCTCATATCTTTCTTACACAATAACCTTTCTCTCACTCACAAAACTTTAGGGCCCAACCGTTTTCGGCCTTTTTTATTTTTATTGATTGTGCCTCGATCGTCGCTTATCATTTTATTTTCTCAGTTCCACTCTCATTATCAAGTATCTTCTCATAGTAAATGTATCATCAATTTGCAGTTCTATAATTATTTATTCTTATTTTGATATTTTTATTTGACTACCCAAATTTTCCCTAGAAATAATTTATATAGCAAAACAGCGTGTGCCAGGTCAGCTAGTTAATTTATATATATACACAATGATTTTTAATAATGAGAGAAACGCCAAATAAACCTTATTTAAGCCAACTAAAGTTTCCTTAAAATAGGGCATTCACATACGTAATATAACTTCTATTTAGAATTTACTAGGTCAAATTAAATAATAATTAAGTACATTCCTTCTATTGTATCGGGCCTAACGTCGACTTGAATTATTTATGCCAGTGCTGTGCCACGTGTGGAGGTATGTAGGTTATATGAAATCGTATAAATAGCTTTAGTGTTACTGACGTTATGATATTAGTTATTAGTACGGTACCTATTGCGTTATGAGCTAATTAGCCGTTTTGGGTCGAGTAGGTATATTGTTACGTGCAAAAGCTAACGGTAATTTCATATTAAGCCACGCAGCTGCTGATATCGTAAATCATAGAATATATTATTTTATTTATGTATTAATCGACTGCCTCGTTGGTGTGTGTGTTTAGAAGCAGAGGTTTTGAATCTCAAAGACTAGGTACTTTTGACAGAAAAAACAGTGCGGAGTCTAGAATTGTTTTTTTTTTACATTATTGTGATCGAACATGGTCGAGGTTCATCTGATGTAAGCGGTAACCTGTGCCTATAACAGATGCGTTTCATCACCAGTGACGAATTGCCCGGTGCCCGTTATCCCGAGACACAAAGTCTTGTGTGCCTGTGATTGTACTTGCTCTCAAGGACTGGTGCTGGAACACACTGTTAGGTGCTCTGTGATAGATTTTTTACTTTTCTACGTTTGTGTGTTGGGAGATAGTAAAAAACTCACCACCTAATAAATTGAATCATGTCTGGCGAATCGCGTGTGTTTAAACTCCCAACATACTCCTATAATAAATACACAAGTCCATACCTAGACTTATCGAACTACTGGACAACTAAATATCATTTGTTAGCAAGTGTTCATGATTCATCAAGTGACTACAGTTAAATAGCACACGAGTTGATTAAAGTGGGATTTGGTTCCCATTCCAATCTACTACTATGTTCCAACTACATCTATATGTAGTTAGGTATCATATTTTCGGAGCAAGTCTTTATATCCAACTAAATTCGTATAGGTCCTTTATTAGTCCAGTATTAAATTTTGTAACATAGTTCTTTAAATCTTTATTATTTATTTTCTTCCATGTTTATATATTGCTGCCCTGAAAATGTAAAACATAAAATATACAATATAACGTAAATATTACATGTTATTGAACGTTTAAACATTGCTGTGTTATTTGCTATAAGTACAATAGTAATATTTTAATGTTTGGAGGATCAAATGGTCAAATTCAATGGGTGATTTTTTTACATAAAATCTACGATAGACACACCCTTGTCATTCCCTTTTTAGCAATTAATAAAGAAAATATGACCCTGAAAATCACAAAAATGACCGCGTTTTACCGCCAAAGTTCCGATAACCACCAGACAAATACGAAAGTTTTTAATATAAAAGAAAATAATAGCAATATAGAAATAGGTACTCTTTCTGAAAATGATATAGTGAAAATTATATTATTCATTGATTCAGTTCAATTTTGGAAGAGTTAACTTCCGTCTTAAAGCACGTAGGTTATCTATAGGAAAATAAACACGCTAATAATGTGTTCCATAATTAATCAGCTCTACGAATTATGAACGCTGAGTGAAAGAGTTTCGTCTGTATTTCGTAATATTTTTTGAAGAGCTCGTAGCGAAGTTAGCTTCGCCGTTCTAAACCGATCAGCTAAGTGCGCCATGGTCATGATTTGTACTAGTGACATTACTACTGAGTCTACTAAGCGCTTCCGTGCTTTGGAGGGTACGTCATGCCGTCGGTTCCGGTTGTTATCTTAGGATGGCAGTCGTTATATTATGGTAGTAGGGCTTATTGCAAATAATTATTGCAAATTTTGCAAGAATGATTAATATACTATACTTGAATATAAATTAACTCATGCTTGACCTTGTATTAGGCCATATAACTGTACGCGGCGTACTCTTCGCGGTCTACCGCAAAAACAGTTGATCGTACGAAAAAAAAGTTCAAACAAAAGTTGAAGAAAATTCTATACTCTACAACTTTTTGAATCAGTGCAAATCTCATGTAAGCATTAGAAAGCGAGATATTCACGAATAACTGATTTTTACGACCTTTGACCTTCAATATCTTAAGACGCGGACACGATAGCACTTGTGACTTTTGAGACAACATTTAGAACGACAAAACAAAGGTTTACACCAGTTTTGAAGCGCTCGTAGCCAAGTTTGTTTAGCCATTCTGAATCGATCAGCAAAGTTAAGCAACGTCCGCCGCAGTCATGACTTGGATGGGTGACCGCTGGTTGGGCATTACTACTGAGCGCTTCCGTGCTTCGGAGGGCACGTTAAGCCGTCGGTCCCGGTTGTTGTCTTAGGATAGCAGTCGTTACAGCATGGTGGTAGGGCACTTTGCAAATGCCCGCCTGGCTAGCTACCACCCTCAAGTTGAAAATCTGTCGCCAAGCACCTAACGGTGTGTTTCGGCAGCTGTCCTTGAGAGCCAGTAACTCTAGGTTAGTCTGATCAACATCCTCGACCACATCATCACTTACCATCAGGTGAGATAGTGGTCAAAGGCTAACCTATCAAGCATAAAAAAAACAGCTTATTATCTTTCATTCCGAGGTTGACCCCCTTTTTTACCTAATATGACTGGGCTATAGACCTTTTATTATAAAAACACCCATAACATCATACTACGCGAAATTGACAAGATTATACATAAGCAGCAGTGTTCAGAACCTTGATGCTTGTAAGCGTGTTTTATGTCTTATGACACTTGTTACACGGATTTTCTCTTGGTCTTGATTTAGCGCTTTTTTTCTTCACCTGAATATTTTTCACGTCAAAGTGAGAAATGAGGGGCTGTAAATGGAGTGTAAAATAAAGTAATGTTTCCGGAATGTGGTTTACGATATTTTTGGGTTGAAGGTTAGGGGCACGATAAAGCGGCTTTTGCGTAGAAGTTTACTTTGGTATTTTACTAACATTTTATATGATAAGGCTCAACAAAAGGCATGTATGTTATCAGCTTGAAGTATTTTGTTTTAAGTGTTATTCAGTCACGTGGCAAGGTAGCTCTCAACTGATTAAGAACCGATTTTAAATTCTGCGTGAAAGTGGTATTTTATAATTTCTAGTACTGGGTTTAATCGCCGGATTTTAAAATCAAAGCCAAAATAATTTATACAATTTAGGCGTCTACGACGCTCTTATGAAGGTCAATTACAAATTTTAATATTGAAATATACTACATTGTACTGCCACGTTCAGCAAACAAAAAATATAGAGCCGCTGCGAGAAGAACGGGCAAGAAACTCGGGGCCATTCTTTTAAACGTTTTTTAACAGTGTGATAAGTACATGTTTTCTTAAAATAATTTTAAAATATATGTTATAAAAACAAGTATAAATTATTTTTAAAAAGTAAACATCCCGACTGCTAATTATTTATTTTCGTTTAGCGATTTATCGTTTCATTGAAATTAAAACTACCTGTTCTATATATCTGTGGAATTGTTTTTAAAGCTCTTCATTTTGATTCCCCACTCGATAGGTCTGGAAGAAATTTTTTTTTTTACTTCACAATATGGGGTCTTAGATCCACCAGTTTGTTTTTCTATTATTTTTAAGTAGGAACTTAGTGTCACTTGGGTTATCAAGACGAATCTAACGATATCTCTTACACCAAAATCTGTTATGCCGTTGAGAATTTATGGTGGAATAAAGAAACTTACAAACATACATACATACACGAACACTGAAAACATAACTCTCCTTATTTTGGGCAGTCGGGTTAAAAAGGAATCGGCTTCAGCATGGTACCGACCGTTTTGATTCGGCATGGTAACTTCAACAATTTATTTCATACTTTTCAGCTTTGGAAGTCGGTTCCTTTTTAGGATTCCGTAGTCCTGACAAGGAACCCTTATAGTTTCGTCATGTCCGTCTGTCTGTCCGTCTATCCGAGGTTTTGCTAAGAGACCGTTAGTACTAGAAAGCTGTAATTTGGTATGGATATGTAAATCAATTACGCCGACAAAGTGATAAAATAAAATTTTGAAAAAATTTTTTTTTTGTGGTACCTTACAGTGATGTGCGGACGAAATTTTTTTTTGTCGTCTATCTCATGGTGTGTGGTATGGTTGAATAGGTCTTCTAAAATTACTTAGGGGTTGCTAATACTGTTTTTCGATTAATTGCTCTATTTACGAAATATTAAACTTTAAAGTGCAAATTTTTGTTCTAGCAGGGCGTCCCCCCCCCCCCCCTCTAAAAGCTAAACCGCGGGCTTGAATAATCTGAAAAAATTCAAGCTCATAGTACGTTTTATGAACTTTAAAGGAAAAGTATAGCGGTTGAGATAACTTTATTAGTTTAGCAGTAATAGTCGTTGATCTTGGGTGTTGGATAATTTTGTACCAAATATAAAATCTATGGAATAAATCCTTTAAAGCGACTAAGGTGAAGTAGTTGGTTGTTTATAAGGGGTAAAGACTGGCAGTAGTGTTAAAGAATTTAAAGACTTGTAAAATATAATATTGACTGAATTCATTCATACAACATAAAAATTTGCACGGCTGCTTGCAGACTAAATACATTGTATCTTAACAATTAATACAAGATCTTATATGACATGTATTTTGGCAAATAAATTATTTGATTTTATTTGACGATATCGTGAAAGTCGCGGGTAGCCAATGGCTACAAGTGGCTAACAGCCGTTCTTTATGGAGGTATATTGGGAAGGCCTTGGTTCAGCAGTGGACGACTTCCGGCTGGTAATGATGATGATGTCAAACATAATAGACTTGCTTTCCATCCACGGCTCCACCCCCACGTATTGTGGTTATCGCGCAAAACTATTAACTTCTTTTTGCGCAGTTGGATAAAAACTATCCTATGTCCTTTCCAGTTTCCCGGGTCTTAAACTATTTCCATTAGTATAGATATAGATATGGCAGTACAAAGATTCCACTTATATAGGTATAAAGTACTTTTGGACCTCATCTTCGCCGTACACCAGAAGTGTTTGCTGTCTGTACCTGTCGTACCAAGGTCATCGATCACTTCATTTCACACATCATCAATTTGCTGATTGTATTGCTCATTAATAGTGTAAATTTTTTCATCGGTAAAGAGAATATTTCTGTGCCCTTCACTTGCGTACCGCAACGGAAGGCACTCTATTTAATTTTAAAGATTGATTTAGGGCATATACTGTATATCGGCGATAAGCACCGAGCTTTCAGGTTTTGTTTTATAATACGCGACATTTTCCTAGCGGGAATCTTCATTTCTCGCAATAAGATTATTGTTGAGTTATCATAATATTTTTACTTCCTAATGGGATTTCGACCAATTCTGGCTTTAACACCATTAATTTTTAGTTCTAAGACACGCGGCTGCCCTGATCTTTTATGGTCTTCGACAGAGGAAGTGTTGTTGTATCTGTTGATATTACGATATACGAATATACTTACGGCTGATACCAAGCTTTTGAAGTGTCTGGAATATGACTGACGCGACGGCTCAATACCTACTTTACACAAGGCGAATACTAGGTACTATCCTTTTTTCTTTAACACCTCATTTTATATTGTTATTTGATAATGAACACGAAATAATATATGTCGACGCAAGGCTAATTTCATATTACATTTACATAAGTTACATAAGTTTCATATTTAAGTTAAGTTTTAATAGTTAAACATAACTGAGTAATTACTCAATTTTTTTAGATTCGATTGTCGTAATCAGTTCTTTATATTTCAATGTAAAAAGCCATTTTATGATTTGTGGATATCATAACAACAAACTATAACTAAAGGTTTATTCTAAATTAGGTTTAAAAACAAGTAATCTATTGTTAATTTCTTTTCTTGATTAATAATCGATATGCGTTAGTATAAATTGATGTTTGGTAATGTTTGGTTTAAAAGAGACAATTGATTGATTGACTATTTGTCAAGCGGAAAGCGTGTCGCGCATTTAATAAATGTTATAATGTTTTAAGCGATAATAAATTCAGTGAATATTAAAATAGGGTGTTAAAATTATAAAACGAATTTACAAATCATTATTTATTTCTTCAATCAATATTACTTTTTATTTGTAATAAATAAGTGTAATGACTGCGCAACGTGCACGCCATCTTGGATTAAAAGAGGCGGGCCGCTGAGAAGCCACATTACTACGGAGAATTTCGTACAGTCAAGTGGTTTATTACTTAAATATCTTGTGAGTACCATTTTCAACTATTGGTTTAGACTTTAAGGTTATTTTTAATTGTGTTGTACTAGTGATAATAAAACGTGAGTAGATAAGTTGTGTGTTTTCATTATTTGCAATGAGTGAGCTTAGCAGTGGAGATGGTGACGTCAGCACTGCTGACGTCACTATTTCTAAAAACACGAATGGTCGGGTCCTTCGATATATATGAAATGGCGCGAAATCGAAAGAAAATTTCAAAGTAATAAACGCGTTCCAAATTCTAAAGCTGAAAGGTTTTTATGTTACAGTATTTATGGCCAGGCTAGTTATTTAGTATAATAACGCATTTATTAGCTTACTTGCATATATCGGTGTATTTTTTTATTTTTCTTTCATATATATATATCAACTCTTTTATAATATAATAGTTATTTATGCTACAGCAAATAAATGAAATGACATTCAAATTCTTACAATGTACCAACAGATTCTGAATCGCTCTATCGTTACGTTTTTATTCGAGTATCTACCTACAGAATTGACAAACGAATTTTGTTTAATTTTCGAATTACAATTGAAATAATAGCTTGGCGGCAATCGTACTCTTACTTCTTAGATTTAGCAGGAAGAAAGTGGAGGAGAATACAGAACTACAGAATCGTTCTATATTATGATAACGGGTTTCTACGGAACCTTACATTGTGCGTGGCTCGACACGCATTTCACCGTTTATTTTTAATATTTTTCGTTTATCGTTATCTGAATGCTCTAGTTCTGATGAGAAATGTATTTTAACCCGTGGCCACTATTACAGCTAATCCTAAGATAACAAGAAAATAAGAAACCTTTCCTGGTGAAATATTAGGGTACTGTTGACGCGAAATAATGCCTGCTAGCTACAAAAATATTATAGCGTACTTGAAAACACGCAAGCCTTCACACATGGACTTTAGCTACAGAAGTCTCTAAGGTACATATTAATTGTTTGAATGAGTACTTAATTTCCTGGACTTATAATTAGGTATGTCTTAAGCTAGCGTGCGTGGGATGTTTATTTTAATTTTAATCGATAGCTATTTAATATTGACTTAGCATGTCAATATTCTGTACTGTATCAACCGAATTGTCCACTGAACATAGCCCAACCTCCCCCAATAAAAAAAATATCATAATCGGACTACTCTGACTTGAGAACATCCTCCTTTGTTGAAAGTCGGTTAAAAGTCGTTATGCGCATTATTTAGTAGTTAGCAATACGGCCAAATATTAATTTGTATGATAAAATACCTATAGGATCAGCTAAAAACAGTAGTATAGTGCAACGCTCTTATTTCCTGTTTTAAAGACTGAATTATGTTTTGGCCATTTGGCTCCTGAACTCCTGATGGCATGTCGCATAATGACGAAGTGTTACTTGCTTTCGCCGAGCGAAAAGTCATCAAATTGCGTTCTAAAGCAGATTATAATTACGGTCCTTTTTTAAATCTTAAATTTAACGAGAGTTTATCAACTCTGAATCTTACAGAAAAATAGTGGAATAACATTGCAACATCGTTGTAATACTTATAATTCTAATACTTAGTAAAATTTTTTTGTACTGTTAAATTCTAGCTTTACAACAAACAATAAAATAAATATTTAAAAAATACTACTTTTCATACAAAATTTTACTGAAATAATACTTTGTATGCCTGACAAAAAAGCTAGTCCCTTTTTACTTTATTATAAAAATATTATTCCTTCAGCTTTGATTTTTGTTTATGTATCATTATTTACCGGTTAAATACATACAAAAAAACATCTTAGGATAATTAATTATGAAGTTGAAATTAAATTAATTACACATGATTTCCCGCTTTTTTCCGTTTCCGCATCATAATTTTTATGTAAATATGTTTTACGCAAATGAAAAACTTCCCGATGTAGATTTTTTTGAGTACGTAATAGAGGCCAAACTTGTTGCCAGTAGGTTAGTTTTCTGATTTTTTTATATAACGAAATAACGTGCGCTCTATCAATGAAAATATATTATTTGAACGTGGATAAAACGTTTTGCGCTATAATTTGCGCTTTAAGTAAATCTTTACTAAATACTTTCAACTTTATCCCTTACTTACAGGGTATTATGTCATAAAAAATACAAAAACATACTTTAAAAATATGTAAAAAAAAACTATTAAAAAAAAATTTCATCTCAAAATGTTTGTTAGGACTAGCACAAGTCAACCCTGAAAGGTTGTCAGCATTTTCCAATAACCTGTATAAGACGGACTCTGTACAGTGATCTAACATTACTATAAGAATTTGAAATTTAATTTAACGATGTATATCATAAACATGTTATTGGAATTTGAATTGGAATGACAATCCATCTGGTAACCATTATGCATCACTAAAAGGTCGGCTGATGGAAATGTGAGATCAAAGTATTTTGAATCAGCATGGTAAGATGTTGGTTTAGTCTCTGTACTATGAGGTTCTTTACAGATGACAACGCGGTCGCACCGCAAGCATCTCAATTTGAACGCGGTTCATGCATATCTAATGAAAGCTATAAATATCCCATCCCACTCACGGAGATCACAAGTATTATAACTATTACATTATAAATCAGTAACTCTCATCAATAATCCTAAGTCATCAAATCCCTTTTGAGGTTGTAGATTACCACGTAATGGATTTCTAATAGACTCTCTAAACAGATGTAAGACTTAGGGCCTGTTTCGGAATGTTGGAGTAAGTTCCGGTTATAACACCCAGAACATATTTACTCGTATTAAAATAAACACTATCTTTGCGTTTCAGTCATCGATTTAGCCTATCCATTGGTTAACGATTGAAATGCACTGCATTTTAACTGTCATTTTTATCATTTAGTAATTTTATGTGTTGGTTAGCAACTCGAAACTTCATTAGGACATTCTGAAACGGACCCTTAGTGCTATTATGTGTAATTCCTCTGAAAAATTGTTGTTAAAACATACTTAAATATTTCCCGAAGGAAGTCCCATGTCCTTTTCAATTTTCCGTGTCGTCGGACGGAAAATAGGGTTATCGCGGAAAATCTTTGCATAAGATAGTATCAAATGCCCGCAGTAATGGCATTGGACATCTTTGTTGACCATATCGAGCCTCACTTGGCGTAGCCCCTATTAAGAAACAAATTTATCTGTTGGAAAAGGTAGATTTTTTTTATGTGTGGTATCATAAAATTTTGTCTATAATTTATGTTTTTAAGTTTATCACTTTGATTGCTCATAAAAGAGGTAAATTAATATTGCTGGTAAAACATATAAAATGTTACCTAAGTATACTAAGGCTGTGTTTTTTAATATTTTGTAAAAAACCACAGATTTTTAAGAAGATTGCCATGTGTTCCAAAGCTGTAACAACTTATTGTTAAGCTACTCTAAACTTTAACTAGATCGTCCCATCTTGGTACATTTGTTTTTGTTGGGTGAAATATACCCCCAAGTTCAGTTATTTCACTTTTTCTTTGAAAGTAAGTGAAAAAACTGAATTTGTCAATATGCTTACATCTAGATGACTTAATATTTTATTTGCAACTCTTGTCAATTGTAGGCGAGTAACAATTGGACTTGTTAACAGTATGAAACACTAAAACGATTTATTTAATCGGTATTTACTTCTACCATTAAACATTTAAAATAAAACGTAAAATTTACGCGTTTGTATTAAATTAAAAAAAAAAAACACAACACGATGATAGGCGTTAATCCTTTTTAGCTGATAAAGTCTACTAATGTAATTGAATGACCACAGACATCAGTGTTGAAAAATTGGTGACTTCTCGTAATATAGAAGCTTATGTAAGCAAATTCAAATCATTATTACAATTTCTGTCTCCTTCATATTATTCCCGAAATAAAACAAATATACAAATTTAACGAGCGTAAAATTCAAATCCGCAAACAAAATTTCATCTCAAATGCCTGTTTATAGCATTCCGGATCATAAAATCTACTTGACTAATTACAAATTAGTTACGTCGTAAAATGTTCAACTGTGTTTGTTTCTGTAATATCGTATTTTGGAATTTATCATTTCTCGTAATAAGCGTCTAGACTGCTCATGAATTGGCCCGTCTGGGATATGGTTGAATAATTTCTATTTGATTTAGTTTTTGTTGACTACTAATATACTTTCTTTTTTAATTGCTATTAGACAAGCCTTTGATTACTATGCTATCTCCCTTGACGGTTAGTGATGATGCGATTGAAAATGCTGTTGGCAACAGGCTTACCTATAATTACTGGCTGTTAAAGTTAGCTGCTGGTACACATCGTTGGTTGCTTGGCGACATACTTTTTTACGTTTTGGTAAGAGATCAGTTCCTGGCTTACAAATATTAGAATCGTTCCATACTCTCCTATTGTATGTAGTGAAGGCGATGTGCTAAATGGACAGCATGCAGTGGCATGCTGTCCATTTAGCACATCGCCTTCACTTAGTAACTTACGATGTTACTGAATAATACGATAAGGATATCCCTTTGTCGCCCTCATTAATCCCAAATCTGCGACATACGAGAACTATCAATATGAATATTCTCGCGGAGATTCTTTGCTATGTGTCATAAAATCGAAATCAATAAGTTTTGTGTTATTTATTATAATAACAAAAAGTGACTCCACATATGTCAGATAAGGTCAGAAAGATAATGTTTATAGATAATGTGTAACGATACTAACTGGACAGTTTTTTTTTCAATAATAGCTCCTCGAACAAATACTCATATTGACAGTATTGAAATAGCAGTAGTAACCACAGTATCCAAATTAGAAACTCGTTACCGGCCAGTACGAAAATCAAACATACCGTCGTTGGAATTAGGCTCATATCAGCGCGACGTGACAGTCACGGTCATCGCGTCTCCTAAATGCATGAATATTGGAGAAAATAATACTTTTCACACGGACGCTGTTCTGCGATTTCAAGATCGTATGTTTTGAATAACCCTATACCGACACCGCGTTTTGTAACACCTACACACGCGTACAATAATAATATATAAACTTCCGGTCTGTGACACATTATAAAACGGAAGTTTGGAGCGATATTGTGAAAAGTAGATTTTAGAAGACCATGATAATTTTATGCATTCATAAAATAGAGGATGATTGTATTGGTGCTGCCACACTGCTGTTAAAAATGTTAACAAACATTATCTAACACTAATACCTACATTTACTTACAGATGTTAGGAAATTACATTACTCTTGTTCCTAACATACATAACATTTCGAGAGCCATAATTCTCAGCTAGCCTGAACAACATCTTCGACCACATCATCACTTACCAACAGGTGAGATTGTGGTCTAAGGGCTAGCCCATCTGCTATAAAAAAACATTTGTTAGTAAATGTATTAGTGTTAGAAAATGTTTGTAAACAATTTTAAACAGCAATGTGGCAGCACCTTAAGTGAAACATTCTTGAATTCTAGGTTATAATTAATGACTAATAGCCTTATACTTCAGCCTTTATAAAATGAGATATTTTTCCTAGAATCTAAGAAAAATAAATAATAATTGCCTTTTATGAACTAAATAACAACTTTAAAATATAAAAGACACAATGTTATGGCAATATAAAATCAAAACCAATTTAGGACATTTGAAACGGCAGTCAGAGCTATAAAAAACAATTAAAAATATAGGAAAAACTAATTTTTTACTTATGTAACAAAAATGCAGCTCTACCTCGTGTTGGTCCCACAGACCAAGAGCACCAAAAAGGTCACAAGGGCTACTCGCATAAACGCGTTATGCTTACTAGAGCTAAGATAGCAACGGATCATGCCGCTACCAGAAAATACAGATTGCCAGAACGAGAAAATAAAAAAAATACCTAATTTTGTCGAAGTCCCAGACCAATGCGCAAGTACCGGAATCCGGATTTTTATCTATCGATTGACTTGGTTTTAAATAAAGTCGTCATTGTTGTTTACCTATTTTGTTGCGTAACTTAATGAAACCTCATTTCATAAACAAATTTCGAAACTCGAGAAGTTGGCGCTATAGACGAAGTGTAATATGTAGGTTGGTTGGTATATTAGGATTAAGAACCTGACGATTCTAAGTATGTTTTCCATTTATTTTTTTGTAGCTTCTATCAATTATATATTGCTTTTAAATTCAAGTCTGATTATACTTATATATACGCTTTAAATGAATTGCTAAACTGATGATGTTTACAAGTTTGCCTGGTGGTAGGGCATTTTGCGAATTCCCGCCTGGCTAGCTAGCCAGCCTCAAGTAGAAAATCTGTCACCAAGTACCTAACGGTTTGTTCCGGTAACTGTCCTTGAGAGCCAGTAATTCTAGGTTAGTCTAAACAACATCTTCGATCACATCATCACTTACCATCAGGTGAGATAGTGGTCAAAGGCTAACCTATCAGGCATAAAAACAAAATATATACTCACTGGTAGAAGCATTAAACTTATAATAGATTTTATGGTTACACAATAAAAGAAAACCATAAAAAAACTTTCATAACATTACACAATATAGTTTTAACTTTAAAGTTGACGTCTCAAAACATCTTCCCACGGTAGTAATGATTTGTCTCTATTAGTGACTTTTATGAGTCCCGCAAACTTGTTGAAAACTTTCATAATTAGAACATGAGTTCGATCTACTTCCATCTGAAAGTTTCCTCATTGATTATACGTTGAGTGGAAAACTTTAGTACTTATCTTTGGTCAGTAAAAACTTACGAAAAAGAAGCGCAATATGTATCGTTGTGGGTGATCATGATCAATCACTTATCAGTTATTACACGATCTTGCCATCATGGAGAGTTAGAAAAAGTTTATCAATATAACTACATAGGTATTATAACTAATAATATAACTACATATATATTTAATTAAGCAACTTTAAACGGTTTAAATCGCATATATTTATCATTATTTTTGTCCTGATGACAAGTATTATTATATGCTCTATGCCGTCTTTTTAAACACTTTGCAGTGATTTTGGCCACGTGGTGAGTAATTGGTTTAATTTGTGAGTTGTTAAGAAATTCTTTGCACTACCGTTAATTACTTAATAACTATGTGTAATAATCAAGAAAAGCTTTTTTTTTATATACGTGTGTAAAATGCATTTACGCATACCCGTCCACCTCGGGGAAAGTGGCCGGGATATGTCGGGCTCGACACCAACTACTCCCACAGCAGCAAGTGCCCCTACCGACTAAATAACACACGGTGTTCCAACTCTACCGCTTCTCGGCGGGCCGCAGGGACGCTTTAGCTCTCGACCACGAACCCGCCACGGTTGGCCGTTGCCGGACCCCTCCTGGGGTGCTACCCCTCACGACGCACCAGAACACATGGCACGTCGTTACCACCCGGGGACCAAGCCCGCAAATGGGCGTCAGACAACCCCGCTTCTGACGGCTGAGGTCCCCCTGCGTCGGGTCAGATAAGTAGCCCCGTCTCCTGCTACTTTGGCCGCAGAGGATAGGGGGAGCGGCGCCTCGCAATACCGACACTCCTCTTCCCCTGCGGCCCCTCCGCGTCCGCCATCGAACGGTGGCGGCCCCGCCGTGGCCACGGAAGGTAGGGAGAGCGGCGCACCGTAATACCAGCACTCCTCTCCCGCCGTCCATACATCACCGCAGCCTACCCCTTGCCGCTCCATTCTGAACTTAGAGGCAAAGCCAAGTGGAGCGTCCCCTCTGGTTCCTCTTCGCTTCACCGTGCACCAAGCCACGGCTACTAAGCCCCACCGCCACGACAAGGCGGGAACCGACGGGGGGATAATCAAGAAAAACTAGGACAACCCACCTAACTATTTATTCAGCCTAAAAATGTCACATCTCTTTTGTAATGCTCACTACTAATGACGAAAATGGTATGGAGTTCTGTTTTGTGCAAAATGTGTAGCTGTCTACGACTTATTTTGACGTAAGTAAATTGTTACATATTCAGCGCATTTTTCCCTTAGTCGCTTTTTATTATCATCCAATAGAATAATAAAGAACTGTCCTACTATTGTAAAGCCAGTTACAAGATATTATTAAAAAGACTGGTTAAGTACGAGTTGGACTCACGCATCGAGGGTTCCGTACCAATGCATAAAGTACGATATATTTTTTAAATACTGTTAACTTCTTTATCCTTAGCGGGTGCCCGATCACTTGGTCCGTTTTTTTTTTGGTTGTACGTTACACATTGGACTGTAATCATACCAAGTTTGATGCATGTATGTATTATCGTTTTTACAATACAATAGCAAAAAGATAAATAATAAGATTTTAATAGTATATAAGCTTTTATGTTATTTACCTTCACATTTGCTGTGAGACATTGTTTCTTGGTAAATTTCATGATTATAGGTCAAAGGGAAGTACCCTACAGGTTTTCATTTTCTTGCGAAATCGCAAAATGTGCGACATAGACGGTCATGTCTTTTGATCGCGTTGCCTTACAAGTATGACGCTTCACAACTGAAATATACTTGCGTATTTAGTGTACATTTCGATTTGATACTCTAATGCGTTTCTGAGTAAAAAGTCTTTACAGACAGACATATACTGCTATCCGGCTCTATCTATTATCCACATGGGATTTAGATATACCACGCTTTAGATAATATTACGATATAACTAATCGTGACAAAACCATTTTCATTACGACATACAGACGGACAGACGGTCAAAAAGTACCGCTCACAAGGGTTCATTTTCCTTGCGAGGTACGGAACCCTAAAACATACTGCTATTCGGCTTTTTTATCCACACGGGATTTAGATATATCGCGATTTAGATAATATTACGATATAATTAATCGTGACAAAACCATTGTCTGTACTTATCAACATTTTGTTCCATTTTACGAAATGCGATTTCTTAAGAAACCTTTCCGCCATGCTACTGATAGGTACGTAGCATTTATGAAGAATTTAAATTTCTACGGGTTAGACAATTTTTTGTTTTAACTGCAACTGTTAAGGCTCATAAGGCTTTTCTCAATCGCGATGACTATTTTGTTTTGATTTCCAAAAGTGTTTTCCGTCTTCCTCTTCCGCAAGCCACAAAAAGAGGTCCCACTTTCTCACATTTTAATATATCTAACAAAGTTTGTAAGCGTTGTAAAATTACAGACAGTAGTCTCTCTTTGTAAAAAAAAATTTATAGAATTCCTCACAAAGCTCACGAACAGTGATTTAATATAAATTTAATATTGGTTACATGATGTAAAATCCGGTATATTAAGGAACACTTCAACCGATTCTCACTCACTTCTCTCTAGCTACTTCACAAATATATATTTTATACTACTCATCATATTATATTTATACAGCATATTTAAAACTTTTACACCTATTCGATATTTTATTTTGTACTTTCGCATCTCAGAGTTTCAAGATACAGGCTTTCGCCTAGTTTAGAACTCGTTGATACCCTTCTTCTGTCAATAGAATTGTTGTAAATATCTGTGTTCTAAATACAAGTGTAATGATTACAAAATTACAAATTTACCACAGGAATATTTTAAGTCTTGTTCTGGATAAATATTTTTCCTCTTAAAATTTGTAATTTTGTAATGAAATCCAAAAAACAAGAATTATTGCAAACATAAAAAAAATAAGTGTGATTATTTTGTAACTCTTTACGGAAATAAATATTATTATTATTTACCATATACGTACATTCTCGAAATATTGAAGATATTTCAATCGTTTTATGCATCACACGGACATAAGCCAAGTGTAACACATTTAATATTCTTATTATTACTATATCATCAAATCAACTCCACAGTGTTTGGACACGTGCGTTCCTCTCAGAGATAGGTATGTACATCAGCCACAATTCATTACGCGAGCCCAGTGTAGTTAAGCGGATTAACTAGTGGCCAGGTCTAGTGTTGAGGTTTTCAGACCGCACCAAATCCTCCCTAACGACTGTCATCCGAAAACAGCAGGAAGCGCTCAGTTGTAAGTATCACTTGCATCTAATCAATCGAGCAGGGAAAGAAACTTTATCTTACCCTGCTCGATTGGCTTAGAACGGCTAAAAGACTGTAAACGTTTCTTTGTGATTCCTTAAATATGAATTGGTGCGTAAAATTAGAAATTCTTTGATACTGGAAATGCTAAAAGTAGAATATTAATCATTACCATGCTCTGTTCGACAAACTAACAAATGTCAGTACCAAAACAGCATCGGAAACATCAATCATAATTGGGATCGCATAAACATCGCGTTTGCAGTTTGCTTAATTGCCCATCGGAAATGTTTGTGCTAAATTAGAGTAGCGCGAATATCTACTCGAATTCAGATGGTTCAGTGTTAGAAATTTGAACTGATTTGAAGCCTCATTCCTTTTGAAATAGCATTGATTTCTCTGCACGGCATATGTACATGTAAATATCTCTAGTTAGTAAAATGTATTCTATTTACAGTATATACTTATTTTATTTTAATACAATAAATACGAATATCAATCACCTTGTCTTTATCACACCTGTTTAGAGATTAGTATACAATATTTATTTTATTCAAATTTCTTATATTATTACCGAATCTTCAACAAATAATAATTTCATAATTTTACCCTATATACCTTATTTACTTTACCTTCATATATAATTATACTTTTTACCTTCGAATAAGCAAACGGGCAATGCTGCCAGTATGCTAGGCACGCTGCCAACTGGTAGTGGGCTGGAGCATTTGGCCTGCCTGTGAGTTTGCACTGACTTATAGGTTGTCTATATACTTTTATTGTAGTAGCTGTAGTATTGTGTATTGTTCGTAGTATTTTATTAATAAATGCATACCGCCGGTTAAACAAAACTTTACCTTCATGTTTATGGTTATTTTCATTTGGAACTCTACTGCCAAAATGGGTTAAGTTGTATCAGTAATGTTTGTATCAGCCGATCCTTCTCTGTTGAACACAGCCTCCCCCAATAAGGGGGTTTATTATGATCGTGACGCAGTTGGCTTGAAAATTGTAGTGTAAGATGGCAGTACTTCAGAAGGCGGCTGCTGCCCACCTTTTGAAATTTGTTCCTTTAGTCGCCTCTTACGACTCCCACAGAGTACAATGACATAAACCTATATATATACCTAATAACTGTTTTACATATTCCGTGGTATTATAATAATGTTTCAATGATTATTGTATTTTTCAAGAAGCAGACTATTATAACTAAAAACACAGTTACCAAATATTACTATTTTAAGCAAAATGGAAAAAAAAATACAATCTTAAAATTGGACCAAAACAATAATATCTAGATTAAGTAGTGGTAGCAATTTTTACGAATGTTTGAATTGTTAGCGACCAACATCAGGAAGATTCAAGAGAAATTCCTCACCTAGCACTAACAGACTAATAAAGGCGGTAGCGGAATAATGAAATCGATCGATCGACCAAACTTACAATTCCGAAAAATTTATTTTTTCATTGGTACATAATTATAATCATGGTAACAAACAATATTGTGTTATAAGAAGTTTATGCAAAAAGGAAGTTCTACGTTTGACTAAGCGTGAGAATGGTAACAGCTGCGCTAACCGACCGGTCAGCTTATTGGAATTTCGAACAATTTGGGCTTTTGTGTCTATTGATTTGAACGTAAATGAACTAGGTGGAACGTTCTGGAACGTACGTGATATTCAAGACAAAAGAATATAGTATCGGTAATTCAGAATCTGAGTTAATGATTTTAAAAATCGTTTCTAAACAAAAACTCAGAGCACTAGTACATCACTTTTATCTCCGATAACATAGTTATAAGTATTTAACGGGATAAAACACACTCAACTAAAATATCTAACATCTCACACTAACATATGCTCATTGCTTAATGTTATCTGAGATAGTGACTTTCGCGACCACAATATATAGTTATCTGTATATAAAAAACATACATATTTATTTATTTACCTCGACGTTTCGACCTAGTTGCATTGGTAATAAATAAATAAACAGGGTTGAAACTGTCAGCGGGGCAGTAAAGGGTACCTTATCCGTTGCAGCTACTCGGAAATGGTCTGAAGAGACTATCCATAATTTTTTTTTATGGAATTTTGATGTCCATTCACAGATTTTCAAAAAATTATAGATAGCAAGAAAATAGTAATTTTACATAAAATCATTTCTTGATGCCAATCAATCCTGTTTCTAATACTGATCAAAAACTTCTATGGGACCAAACATCGTTAGAGTACTAAAAAAGTCATAAATTGCAAAAAGCTTTTCCCTTACATTTTGTAAAGAATTTGTGTACGATCAAAATTCTATAAAAAATTATGGATAGTCTCCTAAGACCATTTCCGAGTCGCTGCAACGGATAAGGTACTTCCCCTTACTGTCCCGCTGAAAGTTTCCACCCTGTATATATGTATCGTCGAGATAAATCTCCGACAACATTGAGCAATAGTGTGGCTGGGTTTGGATGATAATTTTCAAATATTTAATGGGGAGGGGGGTTAAATTTACCTTGTAAACGTGCTGGTATCAAGGTAATTTAGCACGAAATAAGTATGTTGAATGTAATTAATATATTAAACATATAAATGTTATTGGTGAATGACTTGCGCCTCTCCTGAGGGCCCCCATAAGAGATATCAGGATTATATCGGTATTCACGTCTTTGCTAATCATTTGTTTATTACAATAGTCACCACAAAAGGCTACATTCTGTAATATGCGGTGGACTAATCCCTTCCTGATTATGAAGATTACAAGACGATGCAGTGCAAGTAAAAAAAATCTATTTGTGGTCAAAATTTCATGTCGTTAACCTGGTATAATGTATTGAAGAGGTAAAGGTTTCAATGTGTGTGATGCCAAATATTTCATTAATTTTATTATTATGTATTAAAATGTTCATTAAAAAACACTTAAATTACATGAAATCAGTAAGTACATGTACCTCTAGTGTAGGTTTTTATGGTTTAAAATGAATTAATAATAAACGCATTATTTCAAAATAAACATCATACATATATCACACATATTATATAAATTCACCGAAAAACCTAATATTATCACGTATTAGGGTAGACATTAGGCAATATTTTGAACATGGTTGGTCAACTACATATGAAAAAATCAATTTTAAATTATTATTTGATTAGTTTTCCCGGCGGTATGTCTTTATTAACTGACCTATATACAACACTACAGCTACTACAATGAAAGCATTCAGATAACCTAAAAGTAGTTGCAGACTCACATACAGTCCTAACGCTTCAGCTCCCTACCAGTTGGCAGTGAGCCCAGCATGCTGACAGCATTGTCATGCTTATTCGTTAAGCCAAAATATAGGTGTCAGCATTTTCGTTGGTGACCATATTGTGGGTTGTTATATTACTTAACGTGGTTATAGTGCCTTATATAGTAATATTATTTGATCGAATATTGCTCGTAATATAAAAGCACAAGAAACATAGTCAAGATATATAAATCAATGATAATGACGAAGTTAAGTGATCTGGTAAAGGCGAATTTACTCTTTATTACATAAAAATGAATTAAAGCGTAAAATTAACACTTCCTCCCGCCAGTGGCCAAGTGGTTAAGGCTTTTGGTACTTATAACCAAATTTCATGGGATAAATCCATACTAACAATGTGTTTATGATATGCAGTAACTATTAAAAAACACAGTGATTTGTTACGTTGACTTGTTAACATTTATTCTTAAACAGTTAAAAATATGCAATAATGAGCTGCTGTGCTGAAATGGATAATATATTCTGATTAACCTATTCATAAGATTCTTCACTTTACCATGTCTCTTTGTTAAGAAGGGAACCAATCGAACCCAACCCATTGTGTTTCGAATATCTATGTCTACATAATATAATCTATCCTTAAATTATACAATACTTGGTTCAATACAGCATTCTACACTGTTTTTTGTACACGTTAAAGCATATTTTGCATTGTGAGTACTAACTATCATTTTGAGGTTGAAAATGCTTAATTTCCATATTCAACGGACGCGACGTTGAAAGATAACAGACGTAATTTAACAGTGCATGAAAAATTGGAGTGAAAGCAACTGGATTTCATTTTCATACCTAACAATGAATTATTGAATGTGTTAATTGAAATAATAATGGTAATGATATAATGTTATTAATTATAGTTATATTCAAACAAAATAATTATGTATTCAGTTATTTTGAAAATTCAAATATTTATTACCATCAAGTATCTATTTTACTGCATGCTTTTAACCGCGATCTCACCTGATAGATGAGATAACGTGGTCACCCATCGTTTTTGTTTCCCGAGAGCTACAATCCGAAAATTTTCAGGTCTAGAGTGAATACATATGTTTTAGGCAAGCAAGCTGGTAAGCGGATGGTAAGCGAGGAAGCAGTCGACGGTGTCCTCGCTTACCATCAGTTAAGACTGCGGTCAAACGTTTATCTGTTTGCAATAAAATTGAAAAAATATAATAGGAACTCGCTCTCAGAACAGCTGCACCATCAAAAATTGTTAGGTAAGTTGTGATAAATTTTCTTCTTGAATTTGGTTTTCGAGAAATAATACCCTGCTACCAAACTATTACGACCGCCTTCCTAAGTTATTCTTAGGATATATTTCCAATCCTAAGTTAAGAACGTGTTAATGATCATTAAAATACGTTGTTTTTATATTTACATAATTGACAAACAGCAAGTCTGACTCGAGTACCAAGGTATCGGTACTAACACCCATAAAGTTAGAGTATTAATTTAAAATATGTAGTAAAATCACACTTAAGGCGACACACTCATCATTCATATAAATCCTTTCGATGCAAGTAAAACCCGTTGATACCACTCAAATACGTTAAACACGTTGTGGGGATTCGTAGTGTTGAGAACGTTTATAAGCAAATATTAGAAAATCAGAAAGTAGCTTGGATAAGAAGAAATGGAGGAGATGGGTAGAGAAGGCATAGTCCGTGCACAAGTAGGTGGACTTAATTGTAAATATCCAGTCAAGCATATTCGAATGCCCCGAACAGTCCTTGAAAAAACATTCCCATGTGGTTGATACCGTAGTCAGGAAAAATAAATTTTATATATGTATTCGAGAAACACCGGTTAATCTTTCATAGCTTGCGTTGTGGTGGATATTTTAATTCTAGCTGCTAGGCTAACATTTGGCCACTATCTTACGTGATAGTAACTGATGATGAGGTCAAAGATGTTGTTGAGGCAC
This sequence comes from Plagodis dolabraria, assembly GCA_963854805.1. Classification (NCBI taxonomy): domain Eukaryota; kingdom Metazoa; phylum Arthropoda; class Insecta; order Lepidoptera; family Geometridae; genus Plagodis; species Plagodis dolabraria. The sequence continues at coordinate 15,371,471 of OY978454.1, read as the reverse complement.
ACCTAGAATACTGGTTCTTAAGCACAGCTGCCGGAACACACTGCTAGTTGAATAGTGTCAATTTTTTTACATAAGGGTCACAACTAGCCAGGCGCGTATACGCAAAATGCCCTACCTTGCTGTAAAGACTGCCATCCTACAACAATGGAGACCGACGGCTTTACTTACCTTCCCAAGCACAGAAGAGCTCAGTAGTAATGGCATAAAAATTACATAAAGTCGTCGCACCCATCCAAGTCAAGACCGCAACCGTTTTACCAAGTAAATCAATGTGTCCACGTTGTTTTTTTTTTGAGTAGATATAGAGAGCTCTTAGTTTAGTGCGCGAGTTTCACTATACGTAACCAAACAAGTAAGAGCAACTCTTTTAAAAACTGCGACATACCATTTCAAACATCGATTCTTTAGTACGATACCCATCAACAAAGGTACGTGGAAAGTAGGATCTATTTTAAGTCACCGACAACACATTTTTATTCAGTACAAAAATTTTACGAAGCATAAAACCAAGCAAAGCTAATATAACTGACGTAATGAGTAATTTTAATCACTTTCTTCTCTAATTTATCTGAATCGCTTCAACACTACTCCCAAGCAAACTTGATACTACTAGACTACTATTTAAAATATTTTTATGCTTGTGTGCGAGGTTTTTCATCAATTGCAATTTCTTAATGAATAAGAGTTCCCGTGGGATTAAAAAAGTAAGATAGGTATAACTAGTTAATAAAAATCGAAATTAAATATTTTAAGTAATCCCACAACCGATCTAAGCTTTAAAAAACACAAAATAAAAATCTATGTTCACCCCGAAATAAACTAGCACGTTGTTTAATAGGTACGTTTTATTTATAAAAAATATATACAAAGCGTATTTGACAAATGGTTGATTTGTCGTGAAGTCGAAAAATTAATATAATGACAAATCCAAGAAATCCGTCGAGGGCTTACCGAAGTTAAAGCTCTCGTTAGGACTTTCGTTTCGGATGTATACAATTTTATAGATTTTTACAGCGCTGAGTTACTACCATCCTCGTCGTAGGTACATTAGTTACGTCCAATAGGTTTCGAGATCTAGGTCTTTTAATTTTGACACCTATTACCCAAAATGCAGATCGAAATTAGAAAAAAGTCCTCCTGTAAATTAATCAGATGTAAATAATTAATATTTTCTGAAATATACCCCAATTAGTTAAGTTTGACAGATGTCATTCAAAATGAAAATCTCACTGAGCGCTATAACTTCTGTAAAGAAAGAAGTCTAGGCTCAATCATTGGTGGGATATAAGGTCATATTTTTATCACATATGATTTTGATCGTTTGAACTATTATATTGATAGCTATCAGATTTATCTACCAGTGAAGAGTTTGTATTGAATCTATATTCTCCTAAATTTTAAATTTAAACTGAAAAGTATGACTGACTGTAAATCTGATATAGCTATCATATTGAACTCCCTATCAGGTATTAGTTTAGGGTAAAATTTATTATAAATCAGTCCAACCGTTATGAAAAGAAATGGGAATGTTAGATCTGAGAATCTGTGGGAGCTGCAGCAACCAAAATAACAAAGGGAGTTCTGAGAAACCTTCAAGAACCCGGCTTCGTGGCTCTACAATAGAAACTCTAATACACCATATAGAACACCAGGGCGATATCCTGTGTACGGATATCACCCTGGTATTTGGTGTATTCTGGTGATCACAAAAAAATTTTAAAAACCTACTCTGTAGTGATAAATTCAATATAAAAAAAGTATTGAAATCCGTCCAGAAATTACTGAGGAAAATGCTAAGAAGCAACCTCTAACCCTAAGAGAATAAGCCGCCATAGAACCGTTCCGTAATATTCCGTGATAAATTAAATAAATAAAAATACAAACATTGCTTGGCCTAACAAATAATTTTCTTCAAAACAGAAACATCTATGCCATGGTATTCGTGATCATAGTGCGTTAAATCTGAATTGCTTGCATTCTGTGTCAGCCGGATTGTCCACTGCTGATCACAACCTCATCCAAAAAGGGGGAATGTCATAATACCTACGCTCAGCAAACGTCTGGGGGATCGTAGTGTAAGATACCAGTTCCTCACAAGGCGCTGCCGCAGATCTTGTTTAGCAGCGAGTTGAAAACCATCTTTAGGTAAGTATATAATATTTATAACATGGAATTATTTCAATGCGTAAAAAAGCATCTCATACATAACCAAAATAACGGCAAACAAAATAAACTCTAAAATTTATTCAATTCCTAACCTATACATTTTGCTACAAGTAATAAAACCCTACAATTTGTAGGAACACCGATCTGACATGCGATGGTTAAGGAAAGTTTTACATCGAGAAATTTCCGATGCGGGTAAAGTTTCAAAGAAATATTGTTTAAAGTTTTAGTAGTGTTCTTGTAGACCTTACCAAAATAAATATGTGAGGATTCCAACATAATAATAGTGACGTGAAAACAAAAATAGTTACATGTTTTATAAGTATTATATCAAAATTGGACTTAATTTCGCTGTGCTGTCGCACAAGATTGAATACTTAAGGGGCACATAAGAATATGTCTTGTACGTACCTCTCATCTTCTCGTCCTTTCTCTCCTTCAATTCATCTACTTAGCCACAATATTGAGATAACATTATTAATATTCTGTCTTTTAGAAATTGAGATCTAAAAAAGATTGGCGACAAGAAAAGCGGTCGGCCATGGAATCGGAGCCAAAGGTTATATCACTAGGTCTTGCACTTCAATTTTGAATTATGATCAAAGATATATTCTAAATATTTTACAAATGATTGGAGCACAAAATGTTTTGCCCCGGGCGGGAATCGAACCCGCGTCCTCCGATTTCGCGCCGGATGCCTAAACCACTAAATTACTATAAAAAGGGGCATAAAACTTTGTGATGGAATCATTTGTAAAATATGATTTTCGATAAGCACGCAATGATATGCTTGTAATCATATTTAGAAACACATTCTATATGTTCGTGTGTCATTATGTTTGTTGAGAAGAAAATATGTAGTAGCAACCTCGAATACGAGAGACATAAGTAGAAACGATGATGTTCGAAAAATGTTCCCTGTCTATTGTCGTTCCTATTCTGAATTCAAACAAAATTACATACTGATACCATATTATAGAAGTGCATGAACCAAATTCCATGCACTCATAATTTCATCTTTTTCTATCTGGATACTTTTAGATTTTTGTGAAATAGGTAAATATACAACTTACATTTTTGAACATCTTCCCGGTCAATGACGAAAATGTCTAGTGATAACAAATACTATGTTATTGTTTACCTAGCACGTGGACCTTACGTGTCGGGAAAATGTATGATCTACAGAGAGTTGAAATACTAGAGTAGTTATATCCGAACACCACTGCTCTAAAAGCTTACTAGAATTTACCTATCTACATACCTACGCACATGTATATGCAGTTTGTAATGACAAGGAAAGAACGTTCAAATATTATGCGTCATATCTGTTGTAAGAAAGAGATAAATAAACAATTCGTGTAACCACCGAACCACCACGAGACGTTCCGATCACCATTATGCTGTGATCTCTTTCGCTCTCTCACACCAAACGTACACATATGTCGGTCATCCGTTTCATTGAGATTAGTTCCTAAGATAAAAAAAAATGACGATATTTCTATTTCATCAATAAAAGCAATAATTACGCGTGAAATGAAACAGTTTTCTAATCTCTCACAGTGCTTGTATAATTGGTGCAGAGTCTAAAGGCACAAGGAAGGCATATTGTCCACAGATTATTCCTAAAGAACACGATTAGCGGCGATGTATTCACCGGACGCTCGGAAGTGCTAGACTGGTAGTGACTCTGGTAACTACCTTGAATTCGTCTAGTAAATATGGAGGGCACACAACTCATCTACAGGTAAAAAAATCTTAGATGATCTATACCTACTATAAAACAGATTATACAAGTATAAAGAGGTGTACCTACAACAATCAACAACAGTATATTGTTTTAATGTCGTGATTGTGTAAACTAAACACATACCATCTCTCACTATATATTTTTTTTGGAATATATGTTATTCAGAATAATATATTTCCTGTATGTCAAGAGACCCTGGAGATAGGTTCCTCTAAGAACCTGGTACTAATTTTAAGACGTGAATAACGTTCCAAAAAGCAGTTCAATCAGTAGATAAAAAGGCAATTTAAAACACCGAAGCACCCCATTTATTACTCTCTTCATTATTCGGCAAGTCGAAATCTTTGCCTGATAGCTAATTTCCGAAGATCGCTGATATAATTTTAATATTGTTAAGTTTGCAATAACGCCTGCTAAGCGAATTACATTACAAAATTACAAATTTATGAGAGAAAAAATTATAGTCATGTGCGGGATTCGAACCCGCGTCCATCCACCCCTTTAGCCGGGGTATGCTCTAACCAATTGAGCTAACATGACACAATGACTCATAACTGTAATTCTTGCTCTCATTCTTCAACCATCGTAATGGGATGGAGCGACATCTATAGTCCAACTTGCGTTGTACTACAAACAAGACCAATTTTGCAATTGGTTTTAAACTTGTAAATGATGACGCAACCTTATAATTTTAATATTGTTAAGTTTGCAATAACGCCTGCTAAGCGAATTACATTACAAAATTACAAATTTATGAGAGAAAAAATTATAGTCATGTGCGGGATTCGAACCCGCGTCCATCCACCCCTTTAGCCGGGGTATGCTCTAACCAATTGAGCTAACATGACACAATGACTCATAACTGTAATTCTTGCTCTCATTCTTCAACCATCGTAATGGGATGGAGCGACATCTATAGTCCAACTTGCGTTGTACTACAAACAAGACCAATTTTGCAATTGGTTTTAAACTTGTAAATGATGACGCAACCTTATAATTTTAATATTGTTAAGTTTGCAATAACGCCTGCTAAGCGAATTACATTACAAAATTACAAATTTATGAGAGAAAAAATTATAGTCATGTGCGGGATTCGAACCCGCGTCCATCCACCCCTTTAGCCGGGGTATGCTCTAACCAATTGAGCTAACATGACACAATGACTCATAACTGTAATTCTTGCTCTCATTCTTCAACCATCGTAATGGGATGGAGCGACATCTATAGTCCAACTTGCGTTGTACTACAAACAAGACCAATTTTGCAATTGGTTTTAAACTTGTAAATGATGACGCAACCTTATAATTTTAATATTGTTAAGTTTGCAATAACGCCTGCTAAGCGAATTACATTACAAAATTACAAATTTATGAGAGAAAAAATTATAGTCATGTGCGGGATTCGAACCCGCGTCCATCCACCCCTTTAGCCGGGGTATGCTCTAACCAATTGAGCTAACATGACACAATGACTCATAACTGTAATTCTTGCTCTCATTCTTCAACCATCGTAATGGGATGGAGCGACATCTATAGTCCAACTTGCGTTGTACTACAAACAAGACCAATTTTGCAATTGGTTTTAAACTTGTAAATGATGACGCAACCTTATAATTTTAATATTGTTAAGTTTGCAATAACGCCTGCTAAGCGAATTACATTACAAAATTACAAATTTATGAGAGAAAAAATTATAGTCATGTGCGGGATTCGAACCCAATCATTTACAAGTTTAAAACCAATTGCAAAATTGGTCTTGTTTGTAGTACAACGCAAGTTGGACTATAGATGTCGCTCCATCCCATTACGATGGTTGAAGAATGAGAGCAAGAATTACAGTTATGAGTCATTGTGTCATGTTAGCTCAATTGGTTAGAGCATACCCCGGCTAAAGGGGTGGATGGACGCGGGTTCGAATCCCGCACATGACTATAATTTTTTCTCTCATAAATTTGTAATTTTGTAATGTAATTCGCTTAGCAGGCGTTATTGCAAACTTAACAATATTAAAATTATAAGGTTGCGTCATCATTTACAAGTTTAAAACCAATTGCAAAATTGGTCTTGTTTGTAGTACAACGCAAGTTGGACTATAGATGTCGCTCCATCCCATTACGATGGTTGAAGAATGAGAGCAAGAATTACAGTTATGAGTCATTGTGTCATGTTAGCTCAATTGGTTAGAGCATACCCCGGCTAAAGGGGTGGATGGACGCGGGTTCGAATCCCGCACATGACTATAATTTTTTCTCTCATAAATTTGTAATTTTGTAATGTAATTCGCTTAGCAGGCGTTATTGCAAACTTAACAATATTAAAATTATAAGGTTGCGTCATCATTTACAAGTTTAAAACCAATTGCAAAATTGGTCTTGTTTGTAGTACAACGCAAGTTGGACTATAGATGTCGCTCCATCCCATTACGATGGTTGAAGAATGAGAGCAAGAATTACAGTTATGAGTCATTGTGTCATGTTAGCTCAATTGGTTAGAGCATACCCCGGCTAAAGGGGTGGATGGACGCGGGTTCGAATCCCGCACATGACTATAATTTTTTCTCTCATAAATTTGTAATTTTGTAATGTAATTCGCTTAGCAGGCGTTATTGCAAACTTAACAATATTAAAATTATAAGGTTGCGTCATCATTTACAAGTTTAAAACCAATTGCAAAATTGGTCTTGTTTGTAGTACAACGCAAGTTGGACTATAGATGTCGCTCCATCCCATTACGATGGTTGAAGAATGAGAGCAAGAATTACAGTTATGAGTCATTGTGTCATGTTAGCTCAATTGGTTAGAGCATACCCCGGCTAAAGGGGTGGATGGACGCGGGTTCGAATCCCGCACATGACTATAATTTTTTCTCTCATAAATTTGTAATTTTGTAATGTAATTCGCTTAGCAGGCGTTATTGCAAACTTAACAATATTAAAATTATAAGGTTGCGTCATCATTTACAAGTTAAAAACCAATTGCAAAATTGGTCTTGTTTGTAGTACAACGCAAGTTGGACTATAGATGTCGCTCCATCCCATTACGATGGTTGAAGAATGAGAGCAAGAATTACAGTTATGAGTCATTGTGTCATGTTAGCTCAATTGGTTAGAGCATACCCCGGCTAAAGGGGTGGATGGACGCGGGTTCGAATCCCGCACATGACTATAATTTTTTCTCTCATAAATTTGTAATTTTGTAATGTAATTCGCTTAGCAGGCGTTATTGCAAACTTAACAATATTAAAATTATAAGGTTGCGTCATCATTTACAAGTTTAAAACCAATTGCAAAATTGGTCTTGTTTGTAGTACAACGCAAGTTGGACTATAGATGTCGCTCCATCCCATTACGATGGTTGAAGAATGAGAGCAAGAATTACAGTTATGAGTCATTGTGTCATGTTAGCTCAATTGGTTAGAGCATACCCCGGCTAAAGGGGTGGATGGACGCGGGTTCGAATCCCGCACATGACTATAATTTTTTCTCTCATAAATTTGTAATTTTGTAATGTAATTCGCTTAGCAGGCGTTATTGCAAACTTAACAATATTAAAATTATAAGGTTGCGTCATCATTTACAAGTTTAAAACCAATTGCAAAATTGGTCTTGTTTGTAGTACAACGCAAGTTGGACTATAGATGTCGCTCCATCCCATTACGATGGTTGAAGAATGAGAGCAAGAATTACAGTTATGAGTCATTGTGTCATGTTAGCTCAATTGGTTAGAGCATACCCCGGCTAAAGGGGTGGATGGACGCGGGTTCGAATCCCGCACATGACTATAATTTTTTCTCTCATAAATTTGTAATTTTGTAATGTAATTCGCTTAGCAGGCGTTATTGCAAACTTAACAATATTAAAATTATAAGGTTGCGTCATCATTTACAAGTTAAAAACCAATTGCAAAATTGGTCTTGTTTGTAGTACAACGCAAGTTGGACTATAGATGTCGCTCCATCCCATTACGATGGTTGAAGAATGAGAGCAAGAATTACAGTTATGAGTCATTGTGTCATGTTAGCTCAATTGGTTAGAGCATACCCCGGCTAAAGGGGTGGATGGACGCGGGTTCGAATCCCGCACATGACTATAATTTTTTCTCTCATAAATTTGTAATTTTGTAATGTAATTCGCTTAGCAGGCGTTATTGCAAACTTAACAATATTAAAATTATAAGGTTGCGTCATCATTTACAAGTTTAAAACCAATTGCAAAATTGGTCTTGTTTGTAGTACAACGCAAGTTGGACTATAGATGTCGCTCCATCCCATTACGATGGTTGAAGAATGAGAGCAAGAATTACAGTTATGAGTCATTGTGTCATGTTAGCTCAATTGGTTAGAGCATACCCCGGCTAAAGGGGTGGATGGACGCGGGTTCGAATCCCGCACATGACTATAATTTTTTCTCTCATAAATTTGTAATTTTGTAATCGCTGATATATTTAATCAAGACGCAGGACGGAATCAGGAAGAGGGGCAACCGCTCTGTAAAACAATAATTGAGAGATGACCTTAAAGACTTAAGTCTTTAGACTCTAAAATGTTGTTATGTATCGATATTTTTATTGCGCTCGGGGAAAATGCTTAATACAAATTTACATTTACTCACCGGCCTGGGAGCAATTGGATGCTATCGGGCTCAGATTCAATAGAGACCCCATTACCTAAACCGTGTAGTGTTCCGGCATCATTAACTGGTGGTGGGGGCGTGGGACTGCACATTATTCCGCATCTTCCATTGACGTCACTTGATACTTAAGCAAGCCCTACCTCTGAAGATAACTCCCCCTCACACCTGAGATGCCTGGACACAGGGTATCCAAACCTTATGAGGCACCTACAACAGATGTCCAAGGCCTTATGAACGGAGTATCTGCGTTGTTATACATACCTATCGCCTGTCAATAATACCGCAATTGTTCTCAAAAGTATAATTCTGGGTGACGTTATTTTAATTTGTTTCTTTATTCTGTAAATTAAATTTATTTCCGAAAACACATGAAACGTGGCAAGTGACATAACTATAACCATAGGAACGATTTTTTCATTTAAATATAACATTACTTTAACGTACAGTTTGTAGCTAACACTAAAATAGTAGTGATAGAATTGACTTAGGAGGTTAATGTCATAAAACAGCGCTTTTAATCACATACATGTTTTTAACAAATTCTGTACCCACAAAGATAGAAAAAGGGCGAATTTAATTTATTTTCAAAATCCTATCATAAAATTGGTCTAACAAATAATATACGCATTTTAAAATCATGTATACCTCAAATTACTAAAAATTGCAGGTCTTATTAAAAAAGTTTGTAAAGCACTTGTACTATTTATGTTTGATAGTAGGAGCACGACGCACTTCCCTAAAGATTTTCGTTAGTTATATGCAGTTATTCAAAAGGTATTGTGAGTTATACAATTTAATAAGTTTTTTTGTATAAATAATATTGCAGAAAACCTGGAAATAAAAATTCTTGCTACGTCCACTTTCAACCTTGAAAAACTGATCAAGGCGAAATTTAAATTATCTGCTTACCCGTGTTGAGCCCGTAGGCATTTGTTGAAAATAATATTTATTGAAGCGGTCGTAGCGTTGCTTGCTTAGCTGTTCTTAACCCATCTACTAATTTAAGCAACGTCCACTGCGGCTCTGACTTGGATGGGTAACCGCTAATGGCATTACCTACTATACTTTTCTACTGAGCTTTTCCACGCTTCGTACGGCACGTTAGCCGTCTGTTCCTGTTGTTGCCTTAGGATGGAAGTCGTTATAGCGTGGTAGTAAAGAATATTGCGAATGCCTGCCTGCTAGCTCAAACCCTCAAGTATAAAATTGGTGGGCAAGCACCTAACGATGTGTTCCGGTAGACTTAGTCCTGAATTCGACACTAAGCTATTCCAGCAGCTATCCTTAAAGCCAGTATATATATGTTATGCTGAACAAAATCTTCGACCATATTATCACTTACGGTCAGGTGAGATAGTGGTCAAAGGCTAGGCTATGAGTTAAAAATAAAAATATATTATTTTTAACTCATAATATAAAATATATTAAAAATCTTGCATTTATGTATATTTTTTTCCATCACCGAAAAAATACTTATCAACAGTTTTTTTATTTTTATTTGTAGCTACTAGCCCTTAAGCACTATCTCTTCTGATGGCAAGTTATTATGTGATCAAAGATGTTTTTCAAGCTAACCTAGAATGGAAGGATTTTAGAAACAGTATATTATATTTGAGTACTACAGGAAAGGGGGAGGTTGTTTAGGTGTGTAAGGTAGCGGTAATCTATAGTTAAGTGGTCATAATTTACACAACATTAATACAATTAAGTAAAAAGTGGTTAGCAAATGTCGGTATGTAATAAGGTTATCTATTTAGAAGTGAAGCAATTCTATGATAGTTCCGGTTTCGTGGGTACACAGCGCTTTAGTCCTTTCGCTACCTCGTCGCAGCTCTACGACTTCTCAGCTTCGATTTTCCACCATCCACCGATCCACCTTCGCTGCTCCGGTTTAGTTTCGTCCTCAACGCAAGAGGACTAGTGCTGTTCCTCCTCCGCGCTTCTAGCTTTTAAAAAAGGGGTAGAAAAGACTGCTTGGAAGTTGGGTGCCCCGATTTGATTTTGTCACAACATTTGGCCTAATCTAAGCCCCTTAATAATTCACGGTCGGGAACACTCGGGTAAATATTTTTGTGTGTTTGAATTAACAGTAGATTTTAATTGTCCATTATTTGATTCTCTACATTCTGTGCCATATGTTGCTCTCGTATCTGTGTATTATTCGATCAGTCGTACATGTAAAAAAGTATAAATTAGGTAAAAGTTTAAATGTCAATGATTTGGATATCATAAATTATAGAGAAAATTTCGTTTGGTTGTTCAAGGGAAAATATCTGTAAAAAAAAAGAATGTAGGTACATTGTGGTGTATTTTTTATATTCTAAAGACAAGCGTTGAAATTTGCAATTGTGAGCATAATAAACTATCAATCACATAACTAATAAGGATACATATTCCGTTCAGAAGTTTCTTGGTACGCCTGTTTGTTGTTTGTTTAGGGAGGACATAGATGCTGGCTACCGCCTGTGCGGTCGTCCAGCTCCACCGGGTTTTGGGCGAGGGCCTGGCCCTACAATAGCCCGGGAGGGAGAAGTGCCGAAGGCACTTCTCCCGAGACGGTCGTAGAAGGCGAAAAGCGCTTTCTACCTCCGTCTCCTGCGGACGCCGAAAACGTACCGCTATTATAGGAGGGGTTGACAGCGAGCTCAAGGGCACCACTGTGGTTCGGACCTCGGCTTGTCTCGCTGTCGAGAGACATGGGGGGGATCGGAGCAAAATGCCTCTGTGCAACTGCAGTGTTGCACAATTGGGCCCTACTGAATAATACTCTTTGACTATTTGGAGAGCAATTTATCGTGACCTTGTTTTTGCCTCGAGCTCGCCGGCGAGCTCGGTGTTTGATTGTGTGACCTCTGATTACCTCACACCTGGGGATTTTACCTCGACGACTTGCGGATAACGCTAAAGCTGCCAATGTAATGGCTGCGATGGGGTCATCCGGGTCGTCTAATACCTGCCGTGGTCGGCGACGGGGGGGTTTGAAAAATGGGATAGAAGAGGCAGTCGAGTAGTTCGATGCCTGGACAACCAATGGGTTCGGGTGGTGGGGCGCTCGATCAAAGTATCGGCGGGCGCAGTCCTTATTGAACTGCGCTAGAGAGGGAAGGTTTAAGTCGCAATGCAACTCGGTGTTCCGGATATACCACGGGGCGCCAGATGCATTACGAAGAAAATGGTTTTGGTTGACTTGAAGTTTATGAAGGTGGGCCTCACTAGCATGACTAAACACTACTGATGCGTAAGTCATGATGGGGCGGATGCAGGCAGTGTAAAGTGTCTTCTTATTACTAAGAGACATTTTACTCTCTTTGCGAAGTAGGGGACCAAGGCGACCCATAACGAAGGCCGCTCTGTTACGGACGGTTGTTATGTGATCGTTAAAGGTGAGATGACGATCAAGGGTGATTCCGAGGTATTTTGTTCTAGGAACCCAGGGAATGGGTTCGTCGAACAAAATAAGCGGTTTCGGGTAAGGGGAGCGTCTCTTCTCAGTAAAGCACATAGCTGTGCTTTTAGCTGGGTTGACCGCGATGCGCCATTTTCGGAACCAGTCACCGATCTCGGTGACGGCCCGTTGAATGACGAAATAAGACTGTCTGTTGATATGCCACCCAGTGGTGTAAATGGCGGTATCGTCCGCATATTGGGCTAGGAATACTTTGGGCTGAGAGCGTGGGATGTCACTGGTATACAGTGCAAAGAGAATAGGTGATAGCACGGAGCCCTGAGGGACTCCGGCTCTGACTGGGTGGGGGGAGGAGAGGGTGCCTTCCACGCGATAGCGAAAGCTTCTGGCTTTAAGGAAGTCTTGTAGGATGAGCACAAGACGTTCTGGCACGCCAAATTGGTATAGCTTGTAGATCAAGCCATTGTGCCAGACTTTGTCAAAAGCTTTCGCTACGTCGAGGAAGACTGCTAGCGTAGTCTGGGGTTTGGGGTACTTATTGAAGCCCTCAATGATGTGCTCCGTGAGGCGGTGCACCTGTTGGACGCATGAGTGTCCGGGTCTGAAGCCAAACTGCTCATCTGGGATAAGGTGGTGTTCCTTAGCATGGGACTGGAGACGGTTTGCAAGTAACCGCTCGTAAAGTTTGCCTAAGGCACTGAGGAGGCTGATGGGGCGGTAACTGGTGGGGTCAGATGAGCTTTTGCCTGGTTTGTGAATGCCAATGACATTTGCACATTTCCAGGTGTCTGGGAATAAGCAGTGGCTCATAGCAGCATTGAAGATGCTGACTAAGAGATGGATGAGAGGAGGAGAGAGGGTTTTAAGAACCCTGTTGGAGATGCCATCGGCACCGGGGGATTTGCGCGGTCGGAGGGCCTTGATCAGTCTCTCCACCTCAGCGTAAGTCGCTAAGGTGATTGGTGGGAGTTCAGAGGTGACCACAGAGCTTTTACGTTCGACTTCAGCATCCACCGAATCGAGGTGAGCTTGGTCAACGTGATCTACGTTAGGGGAACACTGAGCCTCTAGGCTATCAGCTAGGCACTCAGCTTTGTCTTCGTCAAAGAACGCTGGGACTAGTGGGACTGGTCTGTATAAGGGAGGCATGTCGTTATGGTTACTTCCTTTCAAGCCTCGCGCCAAGTCCCAGTAAGCATGGTGGCTTGGCACGAGGTTTGAAAGTTTATCGCCCCATTGTTGATCACGCAACTCAGACATGCGACTTTGAACCATGCGTTCAAAGTGGCGTTTCTTAGTTTTGTTCTCTTTACTGGGGTAAGAGTCGTAATGTCGGGTCACTGTTTTACTCTCCGTCACCAATCGTCTCACATCCGCTGGAATGACAAGGCGCCGGTCGTCCGGCACTATGACCTCCTTTGCGGATGCACCTACTACGGTGGAGAGGTGATTGGTGAACGAATCGATCGCAAGGGTTACGTCATCTTTTGTCAGGATGTCGTCAGGGATCTTGTCAAGGTCCGGTGAACTGATAGCCTTTAGGGCATCGCCTACTTGCTTCCATTTCACTATCGTCTTAGTGGGGCGGGGGAGGTCAGTCGTTGGGTCGGGACCTAGTCGCAGTATAATGGGTCGGTGGTCAGAGTGAAGCTCGTGAACCACTTCTATGGAGCGTAACCGGAGTGTTACGCCTCTGAGTAGTGCCATGTCAAGCAAGTCAGATCGATGGTCTTCCATATAAGGGTAGTGAGTGGGCTCAGTGGGCGCAATTATGTCAAAGTTAAGTTCTGCGATTAGGTTTTCAAGTGCAATACCTTTGGGATTGTTGACGTTACAATTCCATAGGATGTGCTTACTGTTGAAGTCGCCAATCAGAAGGACGGCGCTTCCTAATGAGAACAAGGCTTCTAAGTCAGCTCGGACGATCGGCTTGGAGCAAGCTTGGTAACAGGACGCTATGACTATAGGTTGATGACCAGTCATAGCTAGGAGGCAACAAGATGCTTCCATATTAACAAGAGTCGGGGTAGGTAGGGGAATGCAGTGCAGGGACCTTTTGTAATAGATAAGAGTGCCTCCCCCACGGGAGTTCACTCTATCATTACGTACGGTTCTGTAATTGGCAAACCTAGGGTTCGCCTTCCCCGGTTTTAGAAAGGTTTCCTGCACGCATAAGATATCGATAAGGTGGGTACAACAAAAGTCGTGGACGAGGTCACGTTGTTTGAAGAGGCCGTCAGCGTTAAATGACGCTAACGAAACTGAGTACGGTTTCGTGCGTTCGGTTGTACTACCCATAGTGGTTGTACTGGGGAGGGGCCTGGGGGACGAAGCGCTTAAGGGCGCTTAGTAAGTTTGCGTGTTCCAATGTGTATTGGATCACGTCCGCTGGGGATTGAGCGTATTGCATCTTGTGGAATAGCTCTTGTACCTCATTGATGTCAACCGACATAGCCAGATCGCTGACTAGGTTGATTGCCTCTTGAAGAGGGGCAGCCATCAACGGCATAGGGGGAGCTTGTGGCCGGGAAGCGGCGCGGGGAGGGGCGCGAACGGTGTTGGCAGCGGGTGCCGGGAGCGCGGGGCGAGCCGGGGCCGGTGCGCGGGCAGGGGCCGCGGCGCGGGCGGGTGCGGGTGCGGGCGCGGGTGCGGGCGCGCGGGCCGGGGCGCGGGCGGTAGCGACGGTCTTAACCATACTGGGTGGTTTAGACCATGCGTTACGGGCTGGGAGCGGCGCGGGTATTACCTGTGAGGCAGGTACTACCGTGAGTTTAGGGCTTACCCGTTGGTAGCGGTCATAAGAGGGACGGGTCGGCCTATGCCTTGCCACCCTGTGGTTCACTCGTGGTGCTTTAGGGCAACCACGGTAATTCGCGGTATGCCCTTGAGCACCGCATAGAACGCAACTGGGTGGGTCCGGCGAGTCCCGGGTGCGAGTGCACGCTGCTGTCGCGTGATCGCCTAGGCACTTAACGCACCTAGCGCGAGCGAAGCAGAAACGGGAGGCGTGCCAGTATAGTTGGCAGTTATGGCACTGCGAGGGACTCCCATTCTTGTATGGGGCTTGGACATCGAGTCCTGAGAGGCCACAGACCTTTTTTAAGTTAAAAATGGCCTTGCCTTCAGGAGTACGATCTAGTACTACGAGTACTAGATCGTAGGGACTGCGGTCCTTCCCGCTGTACATGCGGTGAACTGCATGTACGGGGAAGTCTTGTGCCTTCAGGTCGGCACATACCGAATCGGTATGTACCTCCTTGGGCACACCGCGGATGACCACTCGGAGGACTTTCTCCTCTTCGAGCGCATAAGTGTGGAAGCTTATGCTCTCATTGCGGAGGAGTTTCGTTAGCGCTCTGTGGTCGCTAATGGTGGACACTTGAACTTTAATGCCCTGCTGCGTGGAGCGGGCATTAGTATAGTGGATCCCACGATCCGAAACTAAACGGGACAGCATGTCCCATTTGGTTTTGTCCTGAATGAACAGGGGCGGAGGTGGTTTTTCGCGGCGCGCGCTCGCGTCCTGAGGGGACGCGGCAGTGGTGGCCGGAGCGGAGGGAGGAGACGCGGGGCGCGGGGCGGGGGTCGGCTTCTTGCCGGAGGCGGGGGCCTTAGCGGGTGCCTTGGCGGGAGGGGCGGAGGTTGCGCAACTAGCGGCTTTAGGAGCACGCTTGCGTTTCCTATCTACGACGGTATAGCCGTCGTTGTCTGAGTCCGAGTCGGTGCGTAAGGCGCGACTCGGATCTACCTCCATCTCCGCTTCGGAGTCCGAAGTGGGCTCGACAACGGCGAAGGAGGGACGGGTGCTCGCTGGCCTCCCGATCGGTGAGCGCGAGCGAGACCTCTCACGGGGAGGGGCTGCCACCGTGCGTCTGTTGTCTGGGCCCGGAGCGGGCGAAGCCGGACTGTCCTCTGAGAAGGACCGGGTCAGAGGAGGGACGTTGGCCTCCGGGATTGAAGTCCCGGAGGGAGCAATAAGAGTGTCCGTGAGGCGGGCACTCGCTTCCTCTTCGAGGAGTTGCATATGAGCAACATACAGATCGGGGTGGCGGAGGGCGAAGGTCTGAAGGACCTCCACCTCACCGTTAGAGGGACGTTGCATCCTGAGGGGAATACTCAGGATGGCCTAACGGGTTCTGTCTCCCTCTCGCAACTCGTGAGCTCACTTGTGTGAGAGGGAGTGAGTACCTATGGTGTGCCCTAGTTGTGTACCCTCTCCGAGCTTTTTTCTCGGCGGAGAGGGGTGCTCCTAATGCTGCTCCGGGGTTGACTAGGGGCGACCCCAAGGCCAGTTGTCCCGGAGCCCAGCTTGCTTCGGCTGACCCGTGAAGCGGGAAAGGCCACGGTGCAAGGTTAAACCAAAACAACAACAGTGGCCGTTGTCACCGTAGGGTGTCACACTGCGACCGCAGCAAATGGCGGATTTGATCGTTCAGACGGGTTTGGCTGACGCTACCCCACGCCTGAACGACGTCGCTTAACAGCACAAAGTGTGTTGTTACGCGCACTGTTACAATGTTGTGTCGAGTAGTAAAGTTGTGAAATGCGCACCGAAAAGTGCGGTCAAAACAAGACCACCAGCCCGATATGATGTTGTTGTGTCGAAACAAGGGACTTGGGTAGGTGGTAATGCCTGACGTCTTGGAGCGCCTCTGCGCGATGGCACGGCGAGCTCGTAGCTCACGTTGCACGGCGTTCGGCGGCTGCTCAGCTTCTGCACACAAAACAAAACTTCGTCAGGACTGCGTATTCCAAGGCACTGGTCTGCAACTAGCGTCGGAACGATGACCCGAGTGAGACGGCAATAGTGCGGGGACTATTGCGGTCTCACTGGGAGATACTGGCGGAGCTGTAGACAGGTGTGCACGGCGTGGCGGCACAGGTCGGAATGTCCGTGTCTTGGTACGCCTGGCAAGGCGTTTTGCTACGTAGATGTTTTGCATTTTAGACATCGTGGTACCCTGTATAAATTATATGTAATAGGAACGTACCAATAGTACCACACTCTGATCAGGCCCAAGGCTGTTTTTTCATTTCATTAGTCGCTATACGGATTGTCGTCCACGATTCGTTTTAAACAATTACAGTTTTATTCACTAAAATTCCAGTACACATTCAAAATAATAACAGTTACAGTGAAATCATACACTTCAGATATTTTACATCACATCACATATATGTAACTAAAACACATAATTAATTAATTTGCTTCTGACACTTGTCAGAACAGAGTGCGCGGGAACACTTGTCCAGAGATAAGTTATGGCTTACTCCTTGACAAAGATAATAAAACCAAAATATTAAATTGTCTGCCCACAGACGGACGAGGTATGTTACCTTGTCCAAAAAGTGTGTTACCGCCATGTTACGGACAGGAAAACGATTTTATATTAGATAGAAAATACTAAAATGTGACAAAACTGATATTGTTGCTTTCAAAATGTTTAGTATCTACAAACTTTCTTGGTGTATTATTATTAAACAAAATGTTTTAGTGAGTGTTTTACGAGTGTGTGCAATAGCATAGAATAAGTCACAATATTAAGAAGTTATTATTTATATGTTGTCACCCACTCCCGTAGGGGTTGTGGTAGTGTGTCCGCTGCCTCACTCACTTACTACTTCATCTAAAGCTTTAATAAATGATAGCTCGACTAATTAATACTATTGTTACGCCCATGCAAGTAACAATAATATTAATTAGTCGAGCTATGCTATATGCTATGCTTCATACTTGAAACTTACAAATACTCAAAATTTACTTCAATTAAAGTTAATTTATGAATAGCAAAAGCACAAACAGTACAACTCCAATATATAACATTAATTTAATGAAAAAAAAACTGTCCAGGCGCAAGTTGGCCTCGCACACCGAAAGTTTCGAAAAATTGTTAAATGTAGCTATTTTTCAAATAGATCTTAAGTTGGAATTGCTAATGATGAAGCGCTCGTAGCGAAGTTTGCTTAGCCATTCTGAATCGATCAGCAAAGTTAAGCAACGTCCGCCTTGGTCACGACTTGGATGGGTGACCGCTGGTGACATTACTACTGAGCGCTTCCGTGCTTCGGAGGGCACGTTAAGCCGTCGGTCCCGGTTGTTGTCTTAGGATGGCAGTCGTTACAGCATAGTGGTAGGGCACTTTGCAAATGCCCGCCTGGCTAGCTACCACCCTCAAGTTGAAAATCATAAGTATGACCGTTTTTATTACAGAGCATCAACAATACACGTTTTAAAAATCTTGTATGAAGACTGCCTATGTTTTAACTTTTGTTTTTATTATTAATTGTTACTAAGTGGGTCACAATGACAGAAAGCAGTTTTTCAGAAGGGACTCATGTCCACTTTTTGGTATTTTTCCATTCATTACCTTTAATGCTTCCCATGGACATAAAAGGTAATGTGACATATCAATATGTAACATGTAGAATTACATTAAATATTATAGAATTCTAACTCAAGAACATCAAATGCTGAAAAAGAATATAAAAATATTTTATCCAATGTCGTTTGTAGTGAACGATGAAAACGGAATTATTAATATTATTTTGCTTTGACTGTAATAATGGTAAAAAGCCGCAACACCTGTCGTTTAGCCAAGTGTGGAAATAAAATTGGGGCCTAACTGCTAGGTCTTTCTCGAAATATTTTTGTTCTACATTGTGTTATTATTGAACAATTAAAGAAACTTTTATACATTTCGCTAGGATTGTGTGCGTTTTTGTGTTATTTTATATAACAATTGTTTTTATAATAACCGGCCAAGTGCTAGTCGGACTCGCGCACGAAGGTTTCTGTACCATTATCTGTAACCTAATCTTGCGAGTTACAGACACTTTTCGCAGTGTCCGATTGAGCTGGGTAGGTAAATTCCTATCCTAGGTAGGTACGAACCCTAAATAGTGATCTCACGAGTAATTTATTTTTAAAGTAAATATACAACTAAATATTCGGTGAATATATCAAGTTTCTACCTGTTTTCATTATTATTATATATTAGCAAATGAACGTCGAAAACCTCTTACTGTATGGGAGCCCCCTTAATTATTTATTTTATTTTAATAAATTATATTGAAAGAGAACATAAAGCAAAATATTCTGAGAATAGTTAAAGCGTCTACCTGTCACCGTTATTAGTATCGAGCAAGAAACGGTAAAAAATTAAGTTTTTTGTATGGGAGCCCCCCTTAAATGTTTAATTTATTTTATTTTTACTATTTGTTGTTATAGCGGCAATATAAATACATCATCTGTGAAAATTTCAATTGTCTAGCTATCACTGTTTTTGAGATACAGCCTGGTGACAGACGGACCGACAGCGAAGTCTAGGTAACAGGGTCCCTGTTTTTGTCCCTTTGGGTACGGAACCCTAATAAAAAACGGATATTTCAAACAAATCATAAAGAGTTTTGTAAGAAATTCTCGTGGGTTTCACACATATTTCAACGAGAAACCCAGCTCGCAAACGCAGCTGCGCACTTGTCCTGATAATGAGAACCTCATATGGTCGAAACCCGGGTCGAAGAATTAGATCTCTAACTGGACTTTATATTGGTATAAATATTTCAGCAAAATCATAATATTATATAACTTGGAGACGACTTGTTTAATATTATTTAAGTGGAAAATTGAATAAGGTTTAATTGATTTTTATACAAAAGTCATTGTAACGAGTAAATTTTCAATAAATATAATATAGGAACATTTCTCATATAAAACAAAAATTTATATTCAAGGTTTTCTTAAAATTATAGTTCCAAAAAAAGAACATGCATTTAAAGAGTGTCTTATTATCTAAATAAATAAATCAAAATGTTCCTTTTTTTTATTATTCTAGAAGATAAAATATAATAAAAAGCTATTTTATCAAGTTATTGTTGCGTATACCAAGCATTCAGAAATCATGTCCCTACGCGTAATACTAGATTTAGTGACGAGGTATAAAATATGCGCCTTGCAATATATATGCAAATTATTTATATTTTAAAATAAATATTAACTAAATATAATACCCCAACCACATTTAACATCCAACAAAATATTTTGTCACTAACCAAGCGCAAAATACAAGCCGTCTCGCTTAGGAGGTCGTAACTTTAATTAAATTACTCCGTTAGAGCGTCAGCTAAGTAAATTAAAAAGCTTAGCGCGTCAATATACCGCCCTACATTATGTCTGTGTAAAACAATGTTGGAAAATGTGGCGGTCAGTTTATTTTGTAAGGAAAGTAATTGCTCCACAGAGGTCTAGCCCTAATAAAGGTAGACATTCCAGAACGTATTTCTAGAATTTATTTTTATACTATGTAAATGTGCGGGTTACACTTATTCAATGATATTTTACCTTAGATACTATCTTGTATTAGCTGGATGGTCCACTGCTGAACAGAGCCTCCATTGAGGAGTGGATCGCCACAATCCCCACGCTTGGCGGGCGTCGTGGCGATCGCAGTATAAGCTATCAGTTCCTTAGAAGACGCTGCTGCCCACCTTCCGGTATTTGACCTTTAGTCGTCCATGGGTAGCAATGGGGGTTTAAATCCGCGCTTCAAATTTTATTTTGAAGCAGTGATGGCCAATATCCATGGTTCGAACCCCGCCGCGTGCTTGAGCTTCACCGCATGGTGGAAGTACTTTTTGCGAATGCCCGCCTGGCTATCGACCACCCTTAAGTAGAAAATTTGTCGCCAAGCACCTATCGGTGTGTTTCGGCAGCAGTCCTGCAGAGCCAGTGAAATTACAGGCACATGAGACTCAACAACTATGTTGCCGAGTGCTGCGCCCGTCACCTTGACGGTGACGGGCGCAGTGCGATTCATGACTTGTGACGAAATTCATCTGTTATAGGCAGAGGTTAGTCCGCTGAACATCAAGTAGGCCTCGCACTTGATCCGCCACAATTACATAAAATAAATAAAATAAGTGTTACTGAGAGTCGGGCTAGCCTTGCACTCAGTAGCAACAACGACTCAAAGTCATCCCTAATTGGATCAGTTGCTCCTGCGGTGTCTCTTAGAGTGCATAATCATATCAACCTCATTTGTATATACCCTCTAACAAGCAGAGGCGGCGGATTTAGATTGAGGACTTTTGAAACTTCAAATTAAATATGAGAAGATCTATTACGTTTTACTACTACAACCCCTTTTGCGTGTCCTACAATAGTAATTATAATGATATGATTATTTACACACACAATAGTAATTATAATAATATGAGTGTCAATGTGAACGAATTATCATGAAGTTAAAAATACGGAATATTTAATCATAGGTTCAGTGTGTTTTTATTTTCTGATAGCCTTTGACCAAAATTTGAATAAGTGATGCTATGGTTTAAGCAAGGAAAACATAAATAAAATGGCCCTCAAGGAGGCCTGCCTGTACGTTAGATGCTTGGCGACATATTTTCCTCATGAAGGTTGAAGCGAGTCGAGCATTTGTAAAATGTCATATTTCAGCAGCGAACCACCTGCTGTGATGCTTAAACCCAAACTTGGGAGTTTAACTGTGGACTTTTTTTGTAGCAGTCTGTACCACTAGGTTATCACTGCTTCATAAGATAATAGTTTGTAAACGTCATATAATCCTCAAGAAAACTGCCTAGAAACCTCGCTCAAAAAGAATATATAGTGAAAATGTGACCGATCCGTCTGGAAAAATCCACAAGGTATACGAAAGATACTAAAGCCCATGTATTTTCTGAAAGTAAGGCAGAGAGTAGGGAAAAGTCGGATCAAGTTACGCGGGTTACGACTAATTGAAAAGTTGTCTTGTCGTATTTTTTGTTTGTTTTTGGAGCAGAAAATCCCCGAAGGAATAGAATGATAAAATACAGGGTTGGTGTCAAGGGGTTTGTGAAAGGTAAATGTATTTTTAAAGTATTACTTACTTTTTATCAAATGCGATACGGATTAAATAAGGTAAATAAGTTTATTTTAGGTTAATTAACACCGTGTCTAGGCGTCGTTAAGTTTGTAAAGGCTTTTTTTAATTAATCTCACATACATTCCGGAAATGAATGCGATCACAGATTTTTAAAAATGAGATGGGTTCCAAATTTTACGTACTAGCTGTTGTCGGCTTAGTGTTCGCCCTATGGAAAAATATGAGACTTAACAGCTATGTCTCAAGGTGACGGGCGCAGTGCAATTTGTGAGTAGTGACGAAATGCATCTGTTATAGGCAGAGGTTAGTCCGCTTAACAACATTTGGGTCTCAAGCTTGTTCCGTCACAATAACATAAAAAAAAACTGACGTCACGGGCCGATACACTCGCTATTATTGAACTGTGAAGTTTCTCCGATTAGATTTTTAATTCTACTCCGCTCGACTGTACAGTTTGAAAAGTCGAACCGACCTCTCATACACAAGTTACGATTGATTGACACTGATCAATTATACAGTATTTTGTTTTTGTTATTGTAACGGAACAAGCACGGAGTCCACCTGATGTTAAGCGGCATCCTCTGCCTATAACAGATGCATTTCGTCACAAGTGACGAGCTGCACTGCGTCGGTCACCCTGAGACATACAGTTGTTAAGTCTTATCATGTGCCTGTAATTTTACTGGCTCTCAAGGACTGCTACCGGATTACAGTGTTAGGTGCTTGGCGATTTTCTACTTGAGGGTTGTAGCTAACCAGACGGGCATTCGCAAAATGCTTTTCCACCGTGCATTGAAGCTCATGCCAGCGGCAGGGAACCATCGCAGGGCAGATGTATCATACATAATATTTAAATATTTTCTACGCGGGTATTATGAAAAGCGTTAGCACCATACGCGGCGCTTTTTTGACATTTACAAATATCATGAAAAATTATAAAAACTAAATAAAAATAAAGTATATAGCTAGCAATACGTTGTTTTGGTAAAGCAATTGGTATTTTGAATATTTTTTTTGTGAATATTAAATTAAAAATATAAAATATATATTTAAAATTTTAAACATCGTGCATATAGACACTGATTTTTTTATAAGCCTTCCAAATATATTTATTTTTGGAAAACAAAAGTGTAGGCAGCCACTATGAAAGAGCTTTTCATAAATTCACCCCTGTAGGTAAATGCGGTTAAGGTTTCAATCGACTTGCCGAAAGAAAAGGTTATAACAACATGAACATCGCATCGCATTTCAAGAATAGAAACTATTTTCTGCTGCGCTGCAAGCAGCCCACGTTCTATTTCACGAGTTTTTGGGGTTCCTTTTTTATTGCCCTTATTTTGATGTATTTTTCAATTTTGAAAAAAAAAATCAGTGCTTTTATTATGCTTTCTTTCAAAAGCGCTGGTCTACCAGCGGCTTAATAAACTAAGTTCTGCCGACTTAGGAGAAACTTTAATATTCAATTTTATTAAACCACATCATAAACATTTAATTAGATCTTTGATCTTAGTTCACGTATTCAAAAAATATAACGAGCAATATGACTAAATCAAAGAAAAAAAATACATAATATTATGATTCAATTACCTAGCATAATAATTATTACTGGCCATAAACAAATATGGATTTGATATTAAACTTAAAGATATATAATAATTTATTCAGAAAAAGGTACATACATAAAGAATAACACGTTATTAAAAATTCATAGTCATGTTCACAAGAAATCCTCTTCCACGCTAGTCCGACTAGCACTTGACAAAATCAAATAATAATATAATAAATAAAAACATTTAATATAGGAAATTTCGTGGGCGAATACTTATCTATAAATAAGAAATTCAAGTTGAGCACAATTTATCTAAGTGTTCTTGTTTGTTTATTCCTTTTATTTCGATTTCAGCGTTAGGACGATCTTATCGACGTTAAAATTAGACATCAAGGCATGCCCGTCAATTATTTATTATGTAACAATAACAAAATAAACATGAAATCAAATAAATATGACGAAACGTGTGCCAGTATAAAAAAAAAACTTGACAAAACAGTTTTAATTGGCACTTATATTCATGTTGAGAGAGACTAAATCCGAGATGAAATGATTTTTTCGTGTCATACGATTCTGTGTTGTTCTACTTGTATAGGTAGAGATGTATTTAGTCAGATGAAATTGTGAGTTCGTGAGTCGTTTGCTTTGGTAATTGGATAGCTTGTTTGCACATTTTATTACCTTTGGGGACAAAATTAGCTGGGTGTAGGTATATACGAGTAGAGACCCGCTACGGGATTTCGCGCCATGAATGTCAAATCTGGCTGGCCGACTTAATTAGGGTAATTCTGTTTTTATTGCATCTGTACTTATCTCTTCTTGGTTTTACACAGATTGCAAGGACCCTTTTAAAAGTTTAGAGGGAGAGTAAAACGGCAGATGATAGCATAATCAAGCTTTACGTAAACCTTTAGCTTTCAAATGACGTACTTTATTTGAATTGAGGTGATATAAAACCTCTTAAGAAGTGTGGTGACTTTTACTGCCGTCTTAACGGATATATAACAGACTTATCTTATCACGTTTTTAAGAACAGTGGGCCTCCTATTCAGAATATATTGGTTATTATTTTTTTATAACTTCTTTAAATTTGAAAAATGTTAAGTGTTTGGTCACATTTCTAGGAAAGAGGACTCGATGGAGAGACTAGTGGTTCAAGGCCAGGTGAAAGGCAAAAGATTACGCGGCAGATTACCAACTCGCTGGACTGACCTGATAATTAAAGCAACTGATTCTACCATGGTCCAGTGTACTCTGAACGCTTCGAACCGACAGAACTGGAAGAACATCGCCAAAAGGGCAAGCCTTGGGAATATTAGGGACCTGACGAAAGCCTCTGCATGTACATCATCAGCACAACCACGACCACTATGACAAGAGTGCCCGACTGAGAAGAAGTTTATTAATTATTTTGACAGCTAATATAAAATTAATGTTATTTGTTTGATTTGAACAATGCTATTTTATTCAGCATCTCATCATGGGCCTTTTTAATGTACATATATGATACTTATATGTATGATATGATACACAATTAGAAGGGCACCAGTACCGCCCTTATTTCATGGCATGTGTGCATGGCATCTTATGGCAGATGTGGTGGTACTGTAGTAAACGACCAGTTCAAGAAAGGGTACCATAATATTTTGAGCACACAGAACCCAAACCACGATTCGGCACATTTTTTAAGATCTTCTGCATTGATATTTTTCCAGCAGTTTCGGTCATCAACAACTCCCAATATGAATACTCTTCTCAGATAATAACTGAACATCAGAAAGAATTTCCCTAATTCCGTGGAAGATGATTCAGAGTTTGGTTTGTAACGCAACTTGTGTTGACAGACTTGCGCCCGTCTAACACAAACCCAAAATAAGGCTGGTTTAGCGGCTAAAATAAGGGGTGACATCAAAAGGCGCAAATATAGCCACAACAGCGGCTACATGTTTGAGACGCTTGCTCTTTGACGACCATCAGCTCATGTTTACAAGAGGTTAATAGGCAGTAACTTTCTTTGGGAGTCTCGGCTACAAAGCCTCGAGCACCGCCGTAAAGTCGCTTGTCTATCGGTCTTTTACCGGATACATTTCGGTGAATGTGCACAAGAACTGCACAACCCCTCCCCCTTCTTCCATCGGACGTCCAGACAAACGGAGATGCGCCATCCGTACATGGTTGATATACCCAGGACTCGTACGAAGCGCTTCGCTTCCACTTTTCTCGTGCGTACTGCGAAAGAGTGGAACTACTTACCGTGGTCTGTTTTTCCCAATGAATACAACATGGGTGTCTTCAAATCGAGAGTAAATAGGTTTCTTCTAGGTAAGCGTGCTCCATCTTAGACGACATCAATGCTTAACATCAGGCAAGGTGTGGTCAAACGCGAACCTATTATGAATAAAAAAAATAAAAAAAATGTTCTCCATAAAACTATTTCTAAAGCATTGGTCGAAGAGCCCATGACCGAAATGCGGGCATATATTTTGCACAACGAATAAGCATTGGGATTCAACGTGGAAATGTGGCCAGATTTTTTTTTGCCATATGGAAACAGCTTTTATTTAAGGATTGTTGAATCATTTAGGAACCTATCACCATAAGGTTAAGCTCAAGCTGGCGGTGGGGATCGAACCATGGACCTTTGGCACGACATTCCATAGTTATTACCGCTCGGAGATTGCTTCGAAAATATATAATCATTAGTAGAGTGTATTATAAAAGAGAAAGGACTACGACAAATACCTGAAGGTGTTTGCCGTAATCCACACGCTTAGCAGGCGTTTAGAAATCGCTGTGTAAAATGGCAGGTCTTCAGATGGTGCTGTTGCCCACTATCTGTTTTTGTTTTGTTTGATATTATATTATACTAGCTGCACCCCGCGATTACTCCGTCGTGGTAATAGATAATGATCATGATGATGAAAAGTATCCTGTATGTTAATCCAACGCCTCATCTACCTTCACACCAAATTTCATAAAAACTGGTCCAGGAGTTTGAGCGTGAAGAAGTAACAAACTTACAAGCACACTCACAAACTCTGTCTTTTATAATATTAGTGTGATCCTAATGATCTTAATAGTCCTAATCCATGCTAATATTTAAACATGTAAAAAATGGCCTTATCATCAAAACAAGATAAATGTTAGCGCATTGTTCCGGTGTCTTATAAAATAGTAATAAATTCCCCGTGCCGGGTTAGAATGCCGAATGCCATTTCTACTGTGGGTGTCGTAAGAGGCGACTAAAAGTAAAATACTGGAAGGGCAGCAGTGCATTCTGAGGAACTGATATATAAAACTGCGATCCCCAGACGATCAGAAGACGCCTGCCAAGCGTGGGGATTATGGCAAACCCCCCTTAACTGTGGTAGGCTCTGTTCAGCAGTAGACAATCTGGCTGATACAGCATGATACAGTATAAAAGAGTAAACGGTACATGACCGACGGACCGCCTGACAGACGGTAAGTAAGTTATAAGTATTTTAATATTGTTTAGTTTGCAATAACGCCTGCTAAGCGAATTACATTACAAAACTACAAATTTATGAGAGAAAAAATTATAGTCATGTGCGGGATTCGAACCCGCGTGGGTTCGAATCCCGCACATGACTATAATTTTTTCTCTCATAAATTTGTAGTTTTGTAAGTTATAAGTATTCTGTTAATTTTCTTTTTAACTCTGAGGTCTTTCCGAACCTTACCTAAATATGTATCCAATAGTGTCCGTGGCGGCAGCTGTCCTTGACAGTAAGTTTCATTTCTTGGTCTATTTAAATCTGACCTGTCATTACTTACAGACAGGTCTGACAGGTCTTACAGGCTTCTTCAGGAAGAAAGACGGCATAAGCGAAATTGACAATAATAATTTAAATACATATTATCTTTGTAGGCGTAAACAGGCAATTTGTCGTATACGAGTATATGTATATAATTGACCTGACAACAAACATTATTTTTCCGTGGCGATAGAGTTATGACAAAGTTATAAAAGAATTTCCGTCACATGAGGTTTAACGACGACGTAGTGAGACTAAATTATGAGCAGTAAAATAGCCATCCGTTCTCATTTCCCTTGGGAAAATATACACTGTACAGCGCTTGAAGCACAAAATAATATTGCTGATAATGTAGGATACATGATAATGGCATTATTATTAGTATTGCTTGTCATTGATAGTGTGAATGATACTAAAATGTTAAATCCTGTAGGCTAATACCTGCTGTACATACAGGGCGTCCATGGTGATGCCACACGGAGGGAAAGTACCTTGAATATTGTAGATGGAACATTTTACTGCAAGAAGACATGATTTGAATTAAAAATAAAATAAACTGCATTCATAGATATTTTAATAATTACATGGTTGAACTGGGAATCGAATCCGTTACACGGCAAAAAAAAAATCACCCTGTAGTTTTATAATACCGATCGAAAGATTTCATCATAAGGATTATTTTTTACTAACATAGTGTCAGAAATAAAAGGAAGATCATGAACTTTAACATTTGATGTGAAATTTCGAATTATTTATTTCTAATCAGCCGGCCGCATTGCGATGGACAAAATATTACGTCGTTAGGTAAATTTGCCAATCACCAATCTCTACGTGTGTATAGGCAGTTTAATGTAATAATGTTGATATTCCATGTGTGTTAATTGAATCATTTTGTAATTTCTATTCATTTAGCAGCGCAGCAGATGACTTGGAAGATGTTAGTCAAAATTATGCCACAGTTAATTGGGCAATATTTGCTGCTTAGAGCTTATAAAATTTACTAGTAGGCGCAGACTTCTGAAGCAAAACCTCATGATCTGCTGAAAATACCAATTATTTATAAAATATTTCATCAAAAATATGTATTGTCCACGAATAAACTTTGCATACCAACAGAGCAATGCTGCCAGCATGCTGGGCACCCAGTCAACTGTTATTAAACTGGAGTATTCGCAATGCCTGTAGGCCTACGATGGCCTGGGAACAAAAGCAATTAGGGTACATAAATGCTTTTATTGTAGGTGCTGTAATGTTGTATGTGTTTTTTAATACAATAATACCGCTACTGAATTTTAAAAAACTCAACTTGTTATTTTTTTGAAATTCAAGAATAAATTATGTAGTATTTGAAATCTATTATTGAACAGGCATATTGTGGAGGTATCTCACATATTATATAGTATAGGTAATAGTGTATTCTCGTATATGACACATACAATGAAGTTTTTTATTTGACGAATAAGGAGAGCTGCCTAAATGAATTTTTAAAACATATTCATAACACAAAATACAAAAAATTTACAGTCTGGCGCCGGGAAGCTATTAAAAGATAAAAACAAACGCATTCAAAATCTATTCTTGATTTTATGGCCACTCGAAAACGAGACTCACAAAAAATTTGGGTTGGAGGGTTTTTTTTGTGAAGCTTGGCAAAACTACAAACTATAAAAAAGCAAGCAAAGCTTGGCAAAATATAAAAAATATTGTTGCGAGGGTGTTTACTTAACCGATCCTGGAATTAACCTATCAGAGAACAAATTATGTGTGGCTGTTTTATTTTATTTTAGATCAACCAATCGATGACGATGGGGGTGTTTCCTTACATATAGAGAGGGGATGGAATTCTGACCTTGCAAAGACGAAGAGAGGAGACAGGAGAAAAACACTAACGGATTAGCGCTGGTTTAACGCGGAAGTTAGTTTACAAACTGCAGTAACTTCAGTGTTTTATTATTATTTGATAAATTAACAACTTAAGTTTAAATTCAGTGATATTAGAAGACAATCATTTGGTAAAGTTGATAAATCCTATTCTTAACATACTATATAGAATTAATTCTAGTGATAAATTTAAAATTACACCCAATATATATATTCTATGGAATTTCAGAGGGTTTGATGTAATGAAAATTAAATTAAATTGAATAGTCAATTTATTAATGATAGTATTAAATCGTATTACCTTATTGAATACATATACCTTATTTGCTACATACAATTAGTATATTCATGTCAAAGATATCACTTGTAATGTTGTAATAAATATATATGGGTATGGTTTTATTTTGTAAATAATTGTGTATATTAACATATATTATATGTTTTGTTGATTCTACTGTACTGTGTAATACGACTAAAGAGGTTTTTGTCATTTCGCTATTCATTTTTTGCCTCTTAAATAAAGTCTAGGAAATGAATAGCGGGTCATGTGATTAATATATATGTGTATTTATATAGATACATATATATGTAACTTTCTTGATTTAAATAATCAAAGAGTGTCGCTTAAATACCACAACAACTTTTAAGATCATTATAATAAAAAATAATATGATCTATATTAAACTTGTTTTATTTTATGATTAAGAACCTTTCCAATCAGATAGAATATAATATATATTAAGAATAATTGAATCTAAAGTAAATTAAATGAATATTTGAACACTAGCTATTGAAATAGTAATCCACACTTAATTAGATCTTGAGATAAATTTATAATTGTTTTGATAAATAATTTACGATAGTTTACTTAGTTAATAACAGTTAGGATAGTAAAATAATATTTGAGTCTAATTATTTAGTATAGCAGAATATGCTGGAGTATAGAGTATTCTTTACCTAATTTAAGATAGTAATATAACATAAATTATTTCATTAGGACTATAACGTAGCATCTAATCTAGATTTTGTTGTTAATTAAATTAATTTAATTGTTCGCTTCGTCTTTTGGGTTCACCGATTCTTAACGAATCTTTATCACCATTTGTCGAAGAACAAATTCAAAAGTTTAGAAATGCTTCTAGCAGATTATCCAAAATTAACGCCCATATGGCTTTTACAATTATAAGATTTTGCCTTTTCGTTCTTAAATTTACATACTATTTAAGATGTTGTCAGCTGTGGCAACACAGTGAGCTTTTGTTAAGATTAGACAACTTAGTAAAAGATACGTTAGTGTCGGTTTTGAATGTTGAGATGGATGATAGGGTTTGGGTGCAAGCTTCCCTCCCTGTGAGGTTGGGGGGCATAGGGATACGCAAAATTTCTAGTGTGGCATTACCAGCTTTTTTGTCT
Source organism: Plagodis dolabraria (assembly GCA_963854805.1). NCBI lineage: Eukaryota > Metazoa > Arthropoda > Insecta > Lepidoptera > Geometridae > Plagodis > Plagodis dolabraria. The sequence goes on along the minus strand of OY978454.1, from coordinate 15,341,020 downwards.
TCTGTACACAGTACACACAAATTAGTAGAAAAAATTCTTGCACGATCTTTAGGCTCTTTCGATGTAGCATATCTGGCTGAGGCCAAAAACACATGGAGACTGGCTTGTCCAAATACTGAATTCCCAAAAATGTTGTCATCTCAGAAACAGTGGGATCGGCCCCTATGCGAGCTAACACGGAAAGATCTTTTAAATACGTGTTCTAGCATCGCAGATCGTGCTCGTATTCTCGCTGTTTCTGTGTGGGAATCCGGTCTTTGGTTACAGGCCATTCCTTCTTACAAAACTGGTAGCCTTATAGATCCATCCGCTTTTCGTCTAGCTATTAGCTTACGCTTGGGTGCAAGGTGTTGTGTTGCACATCACTGCCAGTGTGGTACTGCAGTTGATCAACTCGGACACCATGGCCTCTCCTGCTCTCGAAGTGCTGGCCGAATTTCCCGCCACGCCAGCCTTAACGATATCATTCGCCGGGCTTTTACCAGCGCCAATGTTCCAGCTATTCTCGAACCGAATGGTCTGATGCGTGACGATGGTAAAAGACCTGAAGGCATGACTCTGGTTCCGTGGAAGTTAGGACGGCCCTTAGTGTGGGACGCTACGTGCGTGGACACTTTAGCGCCGTCACATCTTTCTGAAACCAACGTGAGGGCTGGCGCTGCGGCTACTTCGGCGGAGCAACTCAAGCGGCGCAAATATGCTAACCTCGGTATGGGTTACATATTTGAGCCGTTTGGTGTGGAGACGTTGGGTCCGTGGGGACCGGGAGCTCATCGTATTTTCCAAAACCTATCTGAGCGCTTGGTCGATGCGACGCGTGATCAAAATGCTGGTACATATTTGGCTCAACGAATAAGCATTGCAATTCAACGGGGCAATGCTGCCAGCATGCTGGGCACGCTGCCAACTGGGAGTGGGCTGGAGCATTTGGACTGCCTATGAGTCTGCTATGACTTATAGGTGTCTAAATGCTTTTATTGTAGTAGCTGTAGTGTTGTATATAGTTCATAGTATTTTGTTTAATAAAGGCATACCGCCCTTAAATAGGTACTGTTACTTTTTCTGTATCTAGATAGATAGGTCATATAATTTCCAACACAAAGTCCTGCGAGCAGACAGCAAGGGGAGATCGAGTCCAGTTACTGATCAACAGGGAGTATATTAAAATAAGTACAGTATACAATTCCCTTAACTCTAAACATCTATATTATATCTTTTGGACTATGATAGGGAATAACTGCAAAACGATATCTTAGGAGAGCGTGCTTTTTACAGTCTTATATTTTAAGGCCTATAACAAGAATATGGGACCTAGATTTCACAAGTCATTACATGGTTGTGCCTAGAAGCGGCAGTACAATACGTCACAATACACGTCCTCTCATCTGAACCGACCTATAGATTTCTATAAGCCTGGCCAGGCAAACACAAATTTTGTGTTGAATCACACGATATTTGAGATATACATAAATCCATGGTTTTAAAAGGGCTGATAAAATATACAAATAGCGCTTATTTCGCTATAAGAATAAATAGAGCTCCTCAGCTCATGATAGGTTAAAAGGTTGGTTCCGCCCTGAAAAAACACTTCGGTGTACGCTGAGCCGCGTTGTAGGTCTCCCTAGACGTTACTTGGACTGGTTTCTATTGGGGAGATGATTTTTCCTTCCACATAAAATAAGGCATTCTTGTATTGAATCCTGCCACTTGCTAAGGATGGTCTAATTAGAAATAACTCTTACATATATATACCTTATGAATCAAACGCATACACTAATATAATTAATTTAATTAACTATTTTAATTAATTTACTTGTTGACCTCTCTTATTTAAAGCAAGCCAGGAGGAATATGAAAGTGATTATTTTATGGACATTCAGCCTATGTACTGACATAAAACTTGTGTAAGACATGAGTGATGATTTACAATCACATTAAGTAAAGCTCTCCTATGATTTCGTATCTCTGAATCAAGTAATCCTTTCTCAATATATCATAACTCTTAACTTAGACGATCACACTAGCCTGTACCACCACAATATATAGTTTTCTTGTCCTTCACTTATCCCTGCTAGACAGGGTCAGCACAACACAAATATTCCACTTGCGCTTTCTGTTGCCATCACAATGTTTATACACTTTTTTTAATTATTGATAACTTTTTTCTTCAATGGTACTTCTCTCAAGCTTCCTCTGATATATGTGTTTATCTAGCCTATTCTTATCACCACATTAACTTATCAACAAGTGAGATAGTGTTGAAAGGCAAGCCTCAGCAAAAGTAACTTTGGTCTCTCAGAGGCATTAAAGAAAATAAAATCTGACTTCCTCACCGATTTTTATGTGTGCCTATAACATACAGGTATTCAGTAGCCAGATAAATGGGGTGCAGATCGTTTACAAGAATTTCAGGTTCGCTGACATCAAATTACTTCGGTGTCGAGTATCGCTGGCAGAATCGTCCACGTATTTAGACTCATGGTTAAATAATCTGGTTAGGTAATTTTACAATATTCAATGTTCATACAGTGAAAAATTAAGACTCTATTCAATGTCAAGTCCTCCCAGTTGGTTCCATTTCAATTTCAATAAAACCGGATGAGTAGTTTTTAAGTTATACTTAAAACATAAAAATATATTTGTGTATCTGGATGATTTAATAGAAATTGCATCTCTTCTCAACGTTGAACAGTATTTGAGGCGAGTGAATGAATTTGTAAGCAGTAAAGGAGGCGAGTCTGTTGCCATCTGCAGAGAACATTTCCAGACTACGGGCTCCTATGCTCTTCTATTTCTGAGAATATACGAATTGTTACTTAACAAGACCTTTACATTTCATATAAGGCATGGGGGTAATTCTCAATTGAGAACCTTACTCCTACGTCCCATTTAACTTTTTCCACAGTTTTTATAGACGGAAAAATTGAAAAAGTTTTACGAGGGCCCCTCAATCCTTTCAGTCAAGTAATCAGCTGTATTTGTATTCAAAACGGAAGGATCTTTTCTAAGGATATAGCCACAGTAAAGTGCAAAAGGTCTGGAAAGGTCAACTAGTTTCATACTCTCTCGGGTTATAAAATAAGCTATTTCAAGTATACATTTATGCTGTAGTTGCTATGAAAATATTCATAAAGGTTTTATTTTACTGCAAACGAGATTTTTGTGATGATATTGCACATCTGTGGAGAATGGACTGTGTTTGTATTTTAGAGAACTGTATATTACATCTAAACAAATATTATAAAGAGGAAAGATTTGTATTTTGGACGCAACGAATAAACTTAAAAACTACTGGACTGATTTAGAAAATTTTTGGTATGGAAATAGTGATAGGACAGTTTTTATCCAACTACGCAAGAGCAAAAACTTAATGGTTTTGCTCGATGACCGATATACGCGCGGCGCCGCGGCAGGTTTAGCTAGTTTGATGTAAAATGAAATCCTGAGGAAAAAGCTGGAGGTAATGAAAAAAATACGCATCTACTGAGCGAAAAAAAAACTAAACATATCCACTTCATTAACCCAAGGATAATAATAATGGGAATCACGAATGTATATCGTAAATAAACAATTTCTGATTAATGAGGTTTAATGTTGCAGAAAATATCATATTGTATTATGTATTTCAAACACAGTAAAATTATCTTGTTATTCAGGCTTGTGATTGTGCTTCTGTATTTTATTATTCAACATTTTAATTTATATAATAGTGCGTTTGACTAGACTATATTTGTAGAATTACATTTGCTTTTTAAATGGTCACTGAGCGCTGACGATACTGATAATGCGCCAATTAGCTGACTCATTTGGTATTCAAACTGCCAGGGATTAAAATTATATTGCCTTATCTCAATAATAGAAATTTCACAGTCCATGGAATATCCAATTATCGAGAAACTACTAGTTTCTCGATCGTGCGCTCGGTGAGTCAAGACCTCCTGAAGATGCTTCGTTTAGAAGCGAAACTAGTCGGGTATTCTTCCGGTTAGGCTGCGTGATGTTTGTGACGTCACGTAGATGACAGGAAAATTAGGCGGAATTGTCACTAGATATATAATTTTATGCTATTTTAAGTGTTTTATTTAAATATTATTTAATGTTTTTTAGGATACTTTTAAAAGTATTTATTATTAAATATGGATTTCCGCAAAGTAACGCCTGAATCTATTCAGAGTCCAATTATCAATTAGAAAGTCAGTAAGCATAACAATGCTATGGTATCCACCTTATTGTTGAAAACAATTGACATACGAATATTTTCTGTTTGTATTTCCTATATCCTTAGATATGAATTTGACATAATGGTTATGATATGTTGTCAAACCATAGGTTATTATAAAGTCTATATTGAAAACAGACTTTAATATTGCTGATAGGTAAGCCTTTAACCACAATCTCACCTGATGATAAGTGATTATGTGGTCGAAGGTGTTAACAGGCTTAACCTAGAATTACTGGCTCTCAAGGACAGCTTCCGGAACCCACCGTTAGGTGCTTGGTGACATATTTTCTACTTAAGGGTGGTGGCTAAGCGGTGAAGCTCAAGCCCGTGGCGGGATTCGAACCATGGACCTGCTGCGTGGCAGTCCATAGCCAATCCACTGAGCCATCACTGCTTCAATACTTCGAGTCTACGGTATTTATTGAGAAATTCAATTGGAACCATGCAGTTTAATTGTATAACTGATACAGTTATCCTCAGTGGTCTTTCTTCAGCGTTCTTATAATATACTTCTTCACTATTACATTCACTTTATACACTTACATTCTTATCCAAAGATTAAGAGTATAATATTAAGAGTATCGTAACTATTGAAAGTGCATCGTACTTTATATAAATAGATCGGTTGTGTTGTCGCTGAATAGAAATAGTTACTACTACCGTAGATTATTTTAAGACTTTTACAATATCGTATGTAACACCTTTTATACATATATAATATATATACATTGCTTTCGAATCATGCTGGTAAGCCAGCAGCTTTGCTTTATTACAAAATACGCTCTTAAAATGGTATGACCATTTTTTTAATCAAATAACTTGATTGCCTTTTTGTATCTGGTCCTCATGATTTGATTCTAAATTCCTTTTTTTACATTGTTTGGGTTCTAACATTATAAAGGCATCAAATGAGTAGCAACAATTCATTAACGTCGACAGGAATCGTGGCATGCTGTTCATGAAGCGCATTTTGCACTCGGACGCTTTTGACTTTTCTAAGAGTATTGCAAAGCTAGCACTAGATATAAAGATAAAATAGCGGTGCCAGTATTTAGATTAGCAAAGACAAATAAAAGGTCCTTCTTAGGCAATTGTGTGGGGTTTTATAATAAAGTGCCCAAATATATTACAACGCTCACAGAAAGAAAAGGTGTACGTGAAGAACATTTTGATAAATAAATCTTACTACACAGTTTGTGATTACTTAAACGACAAAAATGCTTGGACTGGTTCGCCTTTGCCAAGCTAGCGCCTGTCACCTGCGTAATGTAAATAAATATTGTATTATTTTACTATATTTGAATAGCCCCGAGTTTCTTGCCCGTTCTTCTCGCAGTGGCTATATAATTTTTGTTTGCTGAACGTGGCAGTACAACGTAGTATATTTCAATATTAAAATTTGTAATTGACCTTCATAAGAGCGTCGTAGACGCCTAAATTGAATAAAAGATTTTGACTTTGACTTTGAATTTGACTTAGCTTATAAGGCAAAATAATTTTAATGTTTGGTTATTGCATACTTCTTGTTTACGTGATATTAAACAAGTTTTACTTTATCTGATCGCGGTACTTCGGTCATTTATTAAAGTGGCGACAACAACGATGGCCGAGCGGTAAAAGCTATGGAATGCCGTGCCGCCGGTCCATGGTTCGATCCCCACTTGATGTTCACCGCATCGGGGACGGGCAATTTGCGAATGCTCGCCTGGCTATCTACCACCCTCAAGTAAGAAATCTGTCGCCAAGCACCTTACATTGTGTTCCGGCAGAGTTGAGTTGAAGTTGAGACTTAACAACTGTATGTCTCAGTGTAACGAGCGCAGGGCAATTCGTCACATGACGAAATGCATCTGTATAATAACATTACCAGGCAGAAGTTAATCCGCTTAATATCAGGTGGGCCTCGTGCTTGTTCTGTCACAATAGCAGAACAAAAAACAATTGACTAGTCCATAGTAACAATTATCAATTTTCATCAATATTTTTTGCTTATCAATAAAATATATTTAATTTTATCCCACAACCTCTTAATCTCCCGTAAAGAAAACAATTGAAAATCTCGTTTGCGGTATATTATAATATGCACATATATACCTAATATGTACTCTAAAAACAAAAGTTATAGATTACACACATTTTTTTTACATTTTTTTAGCCCATCCTGTAACGATATAATATTCATTTATTATTTAAGCTAGTCCCATATGAGGCTTTATATGTGTACCTTTATATTCAACACATCCTGTGCCAAATATTATGAAGGTATCATTATATGTTTTTCGCATCATATAAACGTACGCAGTAAGTTTTCTTTCATTAAATATTGATAACAAAATTTTTTACACGAGTTGATTATTGAATTATATATCAGGTATTGGATTTCTTTTACAATACAGGATTGTTTTATTTAAAAAAAACTAACGTGATTTCCGCTTCTTTTAGTAAATAATAGGGGATAATTCACGCGAATCAGTCCAATAGCGCCGACTATAGTTTCAAACACATTCGGTGATATTTTTCAAGGAGAGCTCGGGATGCCCGCGTTGACACAGGAATGGATTCGTACCACAGTTTTTTTGTACAGCTGCCGCTGTCTATGCCGTCTTATTATTATTCTTTTTAAGAGCGATACTTCCTGAACTATCGTTATATAGTATTATTAATATTCACCTGTTACTGAATAAAAAGGTGCATTGAAGTCAGTCACAGGATGACATTGACTTCGGCAGATGGTATTGGTTTTGTGCAGCCACGAATCAGTACGCATAATAATAATAATATAATCGTCTTTGCAACTCCTGTAAATTTCTGTTATATTTAATTTACTTAAGGCCTCTAGAGGATACTCAATTTATACATGTTTTGCAAACAATAATTTATGTTTGATTAATTTGTTTCAGGTAATATTGGGGTATAGATTCTTCAATCGCATCTCACACTTACATATGGAATATGAAAGTGCATGAATACGTGTAAGTATGTGTACCACACAGCTCGTTTTGGTAATTGAAAAAGCAGGTCAGACATTTAATAGAAACGGTTAACTATTTTATTTTATATATAATATGTTTTTTTTTTATGTTTTTAACTACAAAAAAATATATTTTGAGGCCTAGAGGATATTATACTTGTTTTGTATACGGTAAAATTTATGTTTTATTAATTTGAATCAGGTAATATTGGGTAAAGGTACATGCTTCAATCTCATCTTACACTGTTACATGGAATATATAAGTGCACAAAAACGTGTAAGTATGTTTACCACACAGCTCGTTTTGGTAATTGAAAAAGCAGGCTTGACTTTAGAAGCGGGTTCTTGACTCTTTTATTTTATGACTCCATAATTGTTTTAGGTTGGAAGTACCATGAAAGTATGAGTATAAGAGAGTATATAATTTTTTTTTATAATTTATATTTTTTAAGTGCGACTACCATGTGTGTGCTCGCAAAATTTCGCATATACTCGTATATTATAAGGAGCCCTGCATAGGTATGCAGGTATAGTATATGCGTACCTTACCTAGCTACCTAGCTAACCTACTGTCGTCTTTTTCACTATTTTAAACAGAAAAGTGAAACCTAGGAATAGCCCTGTCTATGAATAAAAAGACAACGTAGTCAATGCTGAGTTATATATGTACTCAGCATATGTTTTATACAGATAAAAATAACATATTTAGTCTATTATCAGGCTCCCCCATATTAAAGGTAGATTTGCCGTTATCTCAAGGCTTGGCAGGCGGCATGGGATCGATTCATATGTAGCTCTTCAATGACACTTCTCAGGTGATTTTTTTTTTGTAATTAGGTTACGGAATAATCACGTTGTCCCCCTGATTCACTCTTTACACTGAGATATAAAGTCGTTAAATGTCATGAGCCCGTAATTTCACACGCACGCATATCCTTCAAACCCGAACAAAGTAATGTGAACACGAGGAACGAAAAACGTTGTTTTTATGGCTCATGTATTGGAGTCTCTCTAAAAATTGTTTGATTGATTTCTACTACAATATTCAAGTTTGGGTCAACATAAAATATCTAAAGTTTAGGTTTGTAAATCATTCCGTAGTTTGAGACCACATACGCATGGACAGACAGACTAAAGAGGCGTCACAATTGGACTTAGTTTTGTCATTAATGAATATAAACGTCAGTGAGGCGTAAATCTAATAAGAAGACATGGATACTATATCTTTTGAGCAATTTTCATAAATTATTAGTCAAAAATTTACACCGTTAAACAAAATATGTTTATCTCCAAGTTTGGCAGACGTCTTAGATTCGCCCACCTTTTAGTATTTGCCCTCTATCGCTTTTACCCACATGAAGATATGGGGGAGTTGTAATTCTTGTCCGGCATCCCGCGGGAGGCTATGTAAAAATCTAAACGATATTCTATACCAATTTTCATAAAAGATATAGTTAATTAATATTTTCCGATATCAGACAGAAGACGAAGTTGATATACTGTTTGTATCAATAGCTCCTATCTATATGAGCCTACCTTTATGATACATTTATTATTAAGACGTTAAGGGGCTCCCAAGATAAAATTACAGAGACACTTATTAAGCACTTACTTACGTGATATTATAATAACAGATACTGGATATTGTTATGTCGTTTCTAAAACCTGAAGCAAATTTTACTCGGCTCACTTTGGTTTTATAATAGAATTATTTTATGTTGGGTAAATTTTAGGAAAGGACGTAGGTGTATATTTCATGTAGGTATGGCAACTTTACAATAAGGTTATCGATGATGAACCATGTTTTTTAACCCTTAATTATATTCTGTTTATTTAAATTCAAAGGAAAAAATATATTATAAAAATGAAGTAACATAATATTGCTAAAATAAAGAATAATTAATCGTTGTTTTGTGAATGAAAAAGTTTTATTGATCTTATACGTGTATAAAAATACATTTTCTTATTTAGATAAGTATAACGTCTAGAAAAAGTATAATTTTTCATGACACATGGATATGTGAGACTTCCTGGGCTCACCTCGGCGTTAGGCTCTAATTTGACTTGGCTTTTGCACCCATGAAAGGGCTAACTTATTCTTCAAGGCTACCCCTTAAACTTAAGAGATCATTCAAGCCGATGTTGTGCTCTGTTTGTGCCGGAGCGGGTCAGCTCGGACATTATCGTTCCTGACCTGCAAAGCGGTCTTGCAGTGCAGGTCAGCAGTCTAGGCGCGGTCTATTCGCATCATTACCGCTTCGCAGAAGGAGATCTACTACGATCTCTTGTCGCCGAGCATGGTGACTACGCTCGGCAGAGAGAGATCCCATCCTATGAGGGATAAAAGCGAGTGCCGCTGCGGATTCGAATAAATATAATACCAATCTTAATTAAAGTTGAATAAGGACATTACGAAGAGAGTGACGATTTCATTTTGTACTCAATAATTGCAAAAAGTATTTCGTAACTTTCTATTTGAATTATGTTGTTTGTTGTTAATATTGAGTATAAGCCAGCAGTTTTGTTTCATAATAAAATACATAATTTTAAACGCAGCACAAATCTATCAAAATTGAAAGGAAATTTAAAATTGAACCTAAGGAAAATTTTAAATCACTTGTGGAAGTCGCGACTATGAATACTATATTGGGCGGAGAGTGTTTAAATCTCCATTTCATTTTTATCGTTGGACGTCCAATAAGTTTTTTTTGTTACGTTTTGTATGTGGCTGCTTTAAGAATAATCAAAGAAAACTATAATTTCAATGGAATATGTTAAGAGTAAATTTCAGAAAGCAGTAGCCCTGTGTTGGTTATTAACCCTGTGTTGGCCCTGTGTTGGTTGTTTGATATGCAAATGTAAGCGCTCTGTAATCAACTGCAGTGCAAGCCTATTTATTATGTATTGCAAAGTAGGTATTTGGTATTCTATACTAAATATCTTTATATTTTACGAGTTTATAATGTCAAAGCAAATTGTATACTCACTACAATCCACAACTAAAAACGGACTTCGTTGAAAATCGGAGTATGTTGGGACAATTGCAATTTGATTTTATCTGTTTACAGAAAAACGCGTCTAGTTGCCATTACTGAGGTTTCTTTTTTCAAAGAGTGAATATGTGTATGAGTTGGTTAGTTTATTTATTTAAATTAAAAAAAAATAAGGCAGTGTTTATCCTTATTTAATTAACAGGCAATTAGATCCTTCGTTACAATTTATATGTTTTGAAAAATACAAAAACAGTCAATACTTGAATTAATTTAAATATAATAAATAAATATAAGTAAAAGACGCAATGTTTATAATATATTATTGGTGACCATGAATGTTTTGATTTTGGTTCATTTTTATATTTTAACCTTCATTCTTCAGCCATGACCTCCAAAATTGAACAAGTATACTAAAAAACTTATAATTACGACGTATAATAAGTATAACAAGTATAAATGAACAGTAAAATGGCACTTCTTCAAGGCACTGTTGCCAACTTTCCGGTATTCTAACCTCCGTTGCCTCTTACAACATCCATAAGAAGAAAAGAGAGGGAGTCTAGCCTGGCACGCCACGTGGAAGATAAGACTTATCATTTTTATTCAATCTTCACGACATGAAAAACGCAAAAGCCTTTGCCCTATGCCAGACAGATACCAGAATGCAATTATTTTTGTTTCCGAAATAAATAGATTTTGAAGCAGAGATGGCTCAGTGGCTTTGGCTATGGACTGCCGCGCAGCAGGTCCATGGTTCGAATCCCGCCGCGGGCTTGAGCTTCACCGCATGGTGGAAGGGCATTTTTGCGAATGCCCGCCTGGCTAGCGACCACCCTCAAGTTGAAAATCTGTCGCCAAGCACCTAACGGTGTGTTCCGGCAGCTGTCCTTGAGAGCCAGTCATTCTAGGTTAAGCCTGTTAAAAAAAAAAAATACGTATTCTTGGAAACTCCACTGGAGTGTTTCAAGATTTGTTTACAAACATCAGCAAAAATCAATGGATTTGAAATGCGTATGAATGTGAAGAATAATACTGCTATATCCGTTAGAGAGATAATCCGTGCAGTAATGTTTACCGGTTATTTATAGTACAAATTTAAAACGCAGATAAAAGAACTTATCTGGAATGTGAATAATTTTGACTAAATAATACAACATTGTTATTACGTTTAATAGGCAGTCTGTCACAAGCTGAGATTCAACGGGCGGCAAAGAAGAGGGCACTTTTGTGACTAATAACGCGATAGCTGCAAATTATAAGTACATGACCTCTAGTGCTCCTCAGACGTAGCTCGGTTCTAGTTGTGGTTAAGTTTGCTGGTAACAGTGATTTTACGAGTGATTGAGAGTGCCTTCACTGGGATGTTTAGAATTGTGCAATAATCGATTCCGTACATGGACGAACTGCAAGGCTGCCCAATAGTTTAAAGGTAAATGGTTGACTTGTATTGAATGTATTGGTAACCAGGAACGAAATACTTAGGTAGAGAAAAAATTAGGACTAGTTAACTTTTTGGGTAATCGAAGATAAAAGGCTGAATAGCAGTGGTTCTTACAATCAGTAATGTTAATAAAAATAAAGGTACATAAATGCGTAGCAAGAAACACTGGCGGCCCAGTGGCGATGGCTATGGACTACAGTGTAGATGTACATTGCTTGTTTTCTGTAGCGGGCTTTTGCTTCACCGCATTATAGCACTACAAACAATGCTAACAATACGTTTCCGTATATCTAATTAATACACAATGCCTTCAGTATAAAAATACCAAGCTACTTCCTTTAAGTAGGAAATCTCTCGACAAACTCTTAACAATGTATTTCACGAGATATTTTTGGCAGTAGTAATTCTAGATTTAGCCTATTCACACCTTCGATCATATCATATCTTACCATCAGGTGAGATTGTGGTTAATGGATGCTTGCAGCAGTAAAAGAGCGTAGACTGCATCAACAATGATAGATCATCAGGTGACATACCTACTGAATACATAAAAACTAAATACATTAGATATTATGTCACCGTAATCGCTGCTTTCGTGTTCATATAATTTAAGTACCTATATTGTGCAGGTTGTACTAATGTACAATTTTTTTTCTGTCTATCTACAATATGAATATTGAGTAATTTAATTGAATTGTATTTGTTTGAGCGACCTACTTTCACGTTTCAAACATGGGATTGACGTAACTGTTATCAAAATAATAATATCTTTCCTCCAATTTCTCCTGTTTTTGTAACCAACGGCGAATTGTTTTTTAATACTCCTCAATACCAAAGTACTCTAGAGTGACTTATTTTAATGCTGATTAATTAATCGTTCCCCGTTAGAAAGAAGATTTCAAAAAACTTTTCGAGTGTGAATCAGACTCGAATGGAAGAGGATTCCGTTTTTTTCCGGCATTTGTTTGTGGTACCTGACAAACTTTTTTTATATGATAAACAAAATATATCATTTGAAAGTGCAGATTTTCTGCTAGAGTGTGGTATCTAGCCAGGCGGTGTAGAATGCCCTACCACCATGGTGTAACGACTTCCATCATATGACAACACCTGGTTAAATCTTAACGTGTCATCCGAAGCACGGAAGCGCAAAGTAGTACATAATGTCATTAGCGGTCACCCATTCAAATCATGACCGCTGAGGACGTTGCTTCACTTAACAGATGGGTTAAGAACGGCTAAGAAAACTTCACTTCGAGAGCTCCAGATCGAAAACGACGAAAAAATGTACGAAACTCTAAATATACAGGAAGTTCAACAAAGTAGTGGGCTCAAGCTTGAATAAAATAAACAAACCTGCAACAGCGGACGAAATTGAAATAAGGATTCAGCAGTAAATATAAGAAAGTAATGAAAATTCTTATAAATGATCTGAGCAGGCATTTTCCTCCATGCCTTAAGCGATGTAATCTCATTTCTACTAATCTGATCGATTTGCAGTATTTTGGTTCTAAGATACAGAAAGACAGTGATATCGACCGGGGCGTGAGAATAAGGTTTCTGGTTCCACATGTTCTTGTTTACAGGAAACTTAAAAGAAAAATGTACAAGATTATTGTCAGACCTGTCAAAATGTGTAGGGCTTGAGTATAGCGCATCAAAAATGACGGAAGAATGATTAATGTGAATATTTAAGATGGATAAGGTTTTGATAGACAGATGTGTTATCTTCGGTGACCGTGGATGTCTTTTCAAATTATATATTATATCTTAAGCTTCGTTTATCAGCCATGACGTCCAACACTGAACAAAATCTACGTTTGCAGAATGTTGATTGCCATAATCCTAACGCTTGGCCGGCGTCTTGAGGACCGCAGTGTAAAATGGTAGTTTTTCAAATTGCGCTTTTTACGACTCTCAAAGGACGATATTATGAGCGAGGTGCAATCCACGGACTATTGGTACTTTACTGTATAAACATGGTAAGTTATACACATACGTAACGAAAAGAGTAATGTTATGAGCTACTCTAGTTGTTTATAGAGTTTCAATTTAGCTTCAGTCTACGCGCTAAAATCTAGCCTTCAAAGAAAACACTTTGCATTGTTTTGTATGTAAATTAGCTCTTAGCGACGTTAAGTTGTTTTGAATAAACACGAAACACGCTATATTACTTATCGAAGCATTATGTTGACATATTTTGACAGTGTAAAAGTTTATGTATACTTTATAACAGGATAACTATGCCGTCCAGTTCCTGCTTTTCATTTGTATTTAATCAGTAATACCCCGATAGCAATGGAATTTATTTTGTGATAATTTTTATTTATTACTAGCTTTCCGGGCGCGGATCCGCCCGCGCGTATGTTGGTTATCGCGCGAAAACATTAACCTCTTTTTGCGCAGTCGGATAAAAACTATCCTATGTTTTTTCCCGGGTCTCAAACTATCTCCATACCAAATTTCATTCAAATCGGTCCAGTAGTTTTGGCGTGAAAGCGTAACAGACAGACAGACAGACAGACAGACAGACAGACAGACAGACAGAGTTACTTTCGCATTTATAATATTAGTACTGATACTGATTTTTTATGCCTGATAGGTTAGCCTTTGACCACTATCTCACCTGATGGTAAGTGATGATGTGGTCGAGGATGTTGTTCAGACTAACCTAGAGTTACTGGCTCTCAAGGACAGCTGCCGGAACACACCGTTAGGTGCTTGGCGACAAATTTTCTACTTGAGGGTTGTAGCTCGCCAGGCGGGCATTCGCAAAATGCCTTACCACCATGCTATTACGACTACTATCCTAAGACAACAACTGGGACCGAAACTTAACGTGCCCTCCAAAGCACGGATAATGGCATTTTCATCAAAATAATTGCTTGGCCATCAAGAAGAAATCTATCACCAACTATCTAACTTCCTAACAACTGAACGTGACAGCTATTCCCCATTTGGTGAAGCCCGTTTAGCATCCTCGACCACTCGACCATATCATCTTGTTATAACATGTAATTGTTCACAGGCTAGACTATTATTTGTGCATATTTATGTTTATGTGTTCATTCCGTGTTAGATGTTGACAATCCGGCATGCCCTAGTCATATTGATGAAAATAAAGTGTTGCTATTCATACGCATAACAGGGCCATTATAACGCTTTCATTAAGCTAAAGCATATAAACCAACAAGAGCAACACTAACAAAGCCGTCAGAAAGTTTTGGCCAGCCATAAAAGCATCAAACGACATTGCACAATATGTGATTGTTCGTTATTGTAAAAAAACAGAATAGCCTACATAAGTGTGGTATCGGTATGAAAGTGACTGTTGATCAGAAAAGCTCTTCGTAGTGCATCCTGGATATGAGCCAATACGATCAAACGTTTATTGCTGGATATTATTGAACAGTACGTCCGGTATATGTACCAATGTGGTGTGTATTGAATTGGTAATTGCCTGATGACAGATTGACGGCAGTGTAACAATTCCGCCCATAGAATATTCGGTAATATATTTTTTATGGAGTATAATGTAAAATGTTACTACACACTCCCAAAGACACTAATCTAGCATAGGGATGTTAAAAAATAATCGATTTTATTTAGATCGATTATATAGATTACGTGTTAAAATCGATTTTCAGAAACAGCTCGTATTTATGCGACGGATGAAAAAAACTTGAAGATTAATGAAAGATTGTTTTATATTTTAGTTTTTGAACGTAGTTCTTCAGGATTTTTAATTATCCTTTTAAGTATTATATAGTATATAATTAATATATAATGGCATAATTCTGAACTGCACTGAGCTATAATGCATTATCAATCACGGCTACTAATGATAATGAGACTTATAAAGAAAATATATTTTTAGGATACACAATAGACAGCACAATTAGTCACAAAGCACATATTGATAAAATTTGCAAGAAAATGGCGAGCGGTAATTACGCTCTCCTTAAACTTGAACCATTGTTAGAAAAAGAAAATCGCTGTTCGTGTACAATGCATATATATATTCAATAATAAGATATTCCATTACTGTTTGGGGTAATGCTACTGAGGTAACAAATGTAAAAAACGTACAATTAGAACAATTAATGGGCTGAAAAAGCGTAGCCCCGCAAGGGAGCACATTAAGAAAGTCAAAATGTTGACAGTTGTTTCTCTTTACATCCATAATTGTATATTAGATGTTCATGAGAATAGGGATATTCCAGAAAAGCTGAAAAACTTTTACCTTACAATCTGTGTAATAATGAAAGAAAATAATGAAATTCGGGTAGTACCAAAAATCAGATTAGCTAAAGTACAGAAACAAGGTCGTTATTCGAGAATAATGATGTATAATAATTTAACAAAAAGCTTGACCCCACCTTAAAATATAGTTTGTTCAGACTAAAACTTCAGATTTTTTTAAAAAACAATCTCTTCTACTCATTAAAGAATGTATGTCAATTCAGCTTTTAGAATCTTAGTTCTTAGGACAAGTGCAAACGCGATAAATGCAAATTGTATTTAACTGTATTGAGTGTAGAAATTTGATGATTATTAAATATAAAACAATTATTTACATAGACAGAATAAGAATTTAATTTATTTATGTATTATACGTATATATACGTATTAAATGTACCTTGGACTTGTAAAAAATTACAAAAGGGCAAATAAAACTTCTTTATATCTTTATTTTATTAGGAATGAAAACGTATGGCATTTTTTTAATTTTTTATATTTTAGTTTTTGGACGATAAGTTTATCATTTTGTTGGGATTCTCATCATTTCATTTTTATTATAATAAATAAAACGTTTCATGGTACTTAATTTGTATCAATAATTACCTTAAAATTTTAAAAGAAGTTATTTTTTTTTTGTTTTGAATTGGTAACTTTTTATTCATATAATTTTATTTGATTCTTAATCTGACTAATTGTTAATATAAATCTCTTAGGTTTATTATTGGAATATCAAAGTCATGTATTTTTAAATTATACAAAAAAGAAACAATTTTTTCGCAGACATCGATTATTTATTCTCATAAAAATCGATTTTGAAAAAATCGAATAATTTTCAAAAAATTGATTAATTTATTTTGCCGGTTTACTGAAAGTGGTGGTTTATTGCAGAACTAAAAAAGCGTTATACAGTACGTCATATCATTTCCTTGAAAATTTCCCAGTAAATTGAGATCCTTAGTGTTTCATAAACAATCTATACCCAATTTCATAAAAAAATAAAGCCTTGTTGTAACGGCGTATTTATTGTGACCTAAACTTGGAAAACAGAAATTCAGCCATTCGCCAGGTTTGAACACAAAAATATTAGTGAAAGGGAACGCAAAGATCAGCAGTACGGTGATGGAAGGGATAATTTACTTTACGATAATACAATGAAATGAAACACTTCATCCTTGTTTAATTGTAACATATATATCTATTATAATGAAGATACTTATTTCTTTATGCCAATGTTATAAAATCTACTTACCACCCCACGTCTGAACAAGAAGTGCTGCTAGCCCGCCAATCTCTTCATCACACATTTTCCCCCCTTGAGCAGTTGGCGGGAATACCGTGAGACAACGTGTTTCCGGTGGCCATTTTTATTTAAAAAGAGTAGGGCAAAATAAGGAAGTCAAAATGTTTTCTTTTAAAATCTTGGCACAGAGTAGAAAATATCGGTAATCATGAGAACAAAGACATAAGATATGCGCCCTCCAGCTTCCCTTCAATGAGACACGGGTGCATAATCTCTAGAGAAGGTTTAATAAATCAATAAACGTATAAGAAAAATATAACATGATTGTTTTCGTATGGTAGTCGTTATAGCATAGTGGTAGGGCAGTTTGCGAATACCCGCCTGGCCACCCTCATGTCGAAAATCTGTTGCCAAGCAACTAACAGTGTGCTCCGGCAGCTGATCTTAGGAAATAGGAGGTTTCCGAATAAATATTCAGGAACCTCTTATAATAATTTCCATCAACTAAATTACTAAGAACTAATATCGGTGTTTACAAACTCTAACGTATAATAAATGAACAAAATAATATATTTGATATTCTCTAAGCCCCTCCAATAACCTGAAAGCTTTCACATATTCACACTCATTTTTCTTCCATTAATACCAAAAATACAGCAACTATCATTCGTGGAACTCGTAGCTTGAATATTTGATAAGGAAGTTCTACGAAACCGATCATTCATTTGTGGTTAGAAATGCAACGAGAAATCGTGGGTTTTATTTGTAGAAAAAGTCAAATATAATGTAGTAGAGATAAAAAACCTGAAAATGTTACGTTTGTAGGGACTAATTTCTATGAGTTTCACTAGATGACTTATTATTATTATAAGGATTTCGATTATAAGGTACTTAGCAAATTAGATGAAAAAATGTTAACTACGAGTATGTTTACTTTTTGATTTACTTATTTTGATATTTTTTGCTTTAAGTGCGAGATATTTGAACCTTATCTATTTGTTTGGAAGAATATATGTATATTGTCTGTTTAATATTTTACATTGATAACTAAGTGAACTAATTTCAATACTAGGACACCAACACAAACAGCGTAAATGTATCGGCGTTGAGTTATTTTCTACGGCTTAATGTTTTGTTTGTTTTTTAATGTGTTTTTGACAGTATACGTACGAGGATCACTTGATGTTAAAAGTCTCTTGTGCCTGTAATTATAATTTCATATTTTTTGTTACTTTGCTCGATGTAAATATTGTGTATAGTAATTTATGTAAATACTCCAATGTTGTCTTAGGTTTTCACGATTGTCACATATAGTAATTAAACAACTTTAAACGTTTTAACTTTAAACTTTAAAGTTGTTTAATTACTATTCAATACTCTAATCAAAACGAACACCAGTGTGAACTGTGACTTTTTAATTGCTATCAATCACAATTGAGTTATAGAGTTTTTTAATATTGGTAGAGTTCTTAAAAATGTTTCGATACAAAAAATATCGTGTTCATCAATAGTACAAATAATTTAATAAACTAATTGTTTGCTAATTTCATATAATATTGTATTTAAATAGTTAATTTCAACTAGAACGTGTTTAATAAATAAAATATTTACTTAAATATAACTTTCATTTTCACTGTAATAAAGTAAACTTTAAATTTCCCATTTTGACGTGGCTAAAACGCTATCTGCGTCAAAAAAAAGAAACCTCATTGTTTAGTCTATGGCCAATCGTCATGCGCGCGCATAGAAAAACTGATAAATTTTTCCCGCCATAGCGAAAAATTTTTCACAATTCGTTTTCACTGTTGAAATTAAATGATTTTTTATTTAAATTATTTTCTTCACAAGTGTATTAAAACACGTCGTATGATAAACGTGTTTATTGATGATTGCCGTCCTCGGCTCTCTTGAGAGCCTGACGGCTCGGGTCTCAATGGCACCTCAGCGGTAATCGCTAACATTACACACTTGTACCTTGTACCTTGTACTACTTGTACCTTGTAGGTACTATTTATTAAAAAAAATAGGATGTTTTGGGGTCAGAAGATCTACCAGGAAAAATTACGTTGTTTGTAAAATGTTTTTTAATGCATATAGGAAAGCCTTTGATCACAATCTCACCTAATGGTAAGTGATTATGTGGTAGAAGGTCAAGCTCAGCCTAAAATTACTGGCTCTCAAGGACAGCTGCCGGAACACTCCATTAGGTGCTTGGCGACAGATTTTCTACTTGAGGGCGGTAGCTAGCCAGGCTCGCATTCGCAAAATTCCCTTCCACCATGAGGTGAAGCTCAAGCCCGCGGCGATATTCGAACGTTGGACTTTAACTATCAGATGACATTTGGAAAATTATTAAGAATAATCAAAAGCGTGCTTTTGTATTATCAATTTAGTAAAAAACAAATAAATTACGGCGTATTTTTATCGAAAAAGGTTGTCAACCTCCTTTTATTGAAAATCCAGTATGAGAACAATCTCACCTCTTACTTTTTTGTTTTTTCGTAATCTCTATAAAACCGTCACTTCTACTATCAGATAACATTTTGGAAAATTATTTGGAATAATAAAAAGCGTAACTTTTCTTAAATTATTTATATAGTAAAAACAAAATTTAACAAAACTAATAAATTGCCGCATTTTTTTCGTGGTGCAAAGAAAGGTTGCCGACCTCCTTTCATTGAAAATTGAGTGCGATAAAAATCCTAATAATAATTTGATATAAAACCTTCTTGAGATTTGACGACTGTATTTTTTTGTTAGCAGCTAAAAAAGCAAAAGGGCGCTAGCAGGGCAGGTATGGATTTTCATACAACATTCCTTCACTGCTACCGAGGGAAGGTATGAAATTCCATATAACTTTTCCCGCCGCGACGCACATTTATAAGGGAATAATGACGAACTTTATAACACGTTTTTGAACGAGGAATGATACACTTTCTGAGTGAGTGTGGTATAAAAATATATACCTTCTAATTTATTCAGAAATTAGTCTACGGTTGTATTTATTTTGATCTCAATTACTTCTTTTATTTTGTGAAGCCGTAGGTACCGTTATGTTAGTATTTTCTGAAATTTTTGCAATAAGTACTTTCCGGTCGCGGCTCCGCCCGCGCGTATGTCGATTATCGCGCAAAAACATTATACTCTTTTTGCACAGTTATATAAAAACTATCCTATGCCCGTCTCTGGGTCTCAAACTATTTCCATACCAAATTTCATCTATATCGGTTCAGTAGTTTTGGCGTGAAAGCGAGACAGACAGACAGAGTTACTTCCCCATTTATAATATTACATATGGATTGGTATGGAGGTGTGTAGGGTACAATTAACTAGGCAGCAATGTTTAAAATTAATTACTTTAAGATTGAAAAAGTAGCCCGGAATATACAAAAAAGACAATTAATTAAGACAAGTAAAAAAAACAGAGACAACCGCCACAAAACATATTCCATATTACTCAGAGTAAGCAAATTAACTCCAACGTGTTCATTTTTTTTTTTTTTTTTTTTTATTTATTTCTTATTACAAGGCATAATAACAGTTCCTTAACTAATTTTCTGCCAAACTGTTGAACAGTTTGTCGGCAGATGTTACTCTCATTTACTTTACACCTTATCATGTTAATAACAGCTAACTTATTGATAACAGCTTATAAACTAGTGCTATTATTGTAAGTGACTATGCTTATTTTTAACTATGTATAATTACATAGTTTCTTAGCAACTATTCTAAATGATCAATTGTTGACAGCAATTATCTACGTGACTACATAAAATATACAAATTCTAATTATGTTCGTTGTTACTTAGATTTAACCTATATTTATATTTTTTGCACCTATATTTATTTTTTTTAATTCTTTCAAATACAGTTCCTTAAGTGACTTCTTATACATATACTTAGTTCTATACTTAGTTTCGAAATCCTTCGGCAGATCGTTTACCAACCTAGGCACAAGATATTCCCTCGTACGTGTTCCATAAAAATTACATGCTCTATAGTTTTGTACTAATTGTTGCTTAGCCTCATTGCGGGTAGCATATTTGAAGGTTCTTTTTTCTTTGTATTTATTTTTATCAAACTGTTCTAATAAAATTAGGTACTTTACTTTAACATCTACGGGTAATATTTTACATATTTTAAATAATTTACAATATTCCTTATTTGAATCATCTTTTGTTTTTTTACTGACTAATCTCTTCAGAATTCTCAACTGTATATTTTTAACTACCTGCAAATACGTCGGGAACGTAAGTCCGTAACAACTTAAGCCGTAACTGATAACAGACTCGACTAGCGCGTGGTATACACTATACAGGGTGCCTCGGTTTAGTATGTTACACAACTGATAAAATTTGCATAATATTATTCTAAGTTTATTGTTAACATTGTTTATGTGTTCTTTCCAAGAGAATTTATTATCTATCGTTAATCCTAGATATTTAATTGTAGGTACTTCTTCTAGGCTATTACATTTACAGTTATCCCCATTATTATGTAGGCAGCTATAAGAGTGACCAGTTATATGCACATTACCTATTATGTTTTTATTGTACGGAGAATATATCCGAATAATTTTAGTTTTATTAATATTAAGAATAATTCCATTATCGTGTGCCCATTTTACTACATTATCAAAATCTTCTTGTACTTTCATTTGTATCGCATTTACATCATCACCACCGTACAGTAAACACATGTCATCTGCGTTTTCCAGGAACACTATGCTCGCAAGTTGTCCTGCATTTCCATTTATATGACAACATTTGTTGAAATTGCTCACATACGCTTCCTCATATCTGTGGACTAGGTTAATTTTGAATTTTTATGTTTCCAGTTGGTTAAATCTCGTATTTGGGTCAGAGTAAAGGCAAAACTATGCCCGTTGCGTTGATGTCAACCACAAAGACTGTTTTTGTTGATTAGATATTGCTTTCATTCATTGGATATCTGCAAGATGGGTTTAACCTTATTATGGCAGATAATTTAATTTTTTTTACCGGTGGTATGCCTTTATTAAACAAAATACTACGAACTATATACAACACCGCTGCTACTACAATAAAAGCATTTAGACAACCTATAAGTCATAGCAGACTCATAGGCAGTCCAAAAGCTCCACTCCCAGTTGGCAGCGTGCCCAGCATGCTGGCAGCATTGCCCCGTTGAATTGCAATGCTTATTCGTTGAGCCAAATATGTGCCAGCATTTTGATCACGCGTCGACACATCGACCAAGCGCTCAATGGAAAATACGATGAGATTTTGAAGCAATGATGGCCGAGTGGTAATAGCTATAGACTGCTGTGCCGCAGGTCCATGGTTCTATCCCCACTGTCGGCTTAACCATCACCGCATGATGGAAGAGCCACCATGATGCATGCATGCACATGAGACTTAACAACTATGTTTCTCAGTGTAACGAGCACAGTACAATTCTTCACTTGTGATGAAATGCATATATTATACGCAGAGTTTATTCCATTTAATCAGGTGGGACTCGCGCTTGTTCCGCTACAATAACTTTAAAAAAATGTATTTACGGGTTATTAGGATTCACTGCAGGTTCACTTTGAAAACTATCGCATGTTTTATCCATATTAACTTATTATGAAACGGCTAGGACCCACGTTATATTTACCGGAAAGATTCAATGACAGTGAGACAAGTGACAGTTCTGACGGCGACTTTTACAAATGCAGCTGAGCCGGGGCAGACAGCGCCATCGCAACTTCAGTTACGCGCTGAGGCCCGTGCTCGTCGCTTCGCGCAATCGTAACTCCCAGACGAAGGACTACAAAACAGTCCGAAACTGGTCGAAATCTTTCCGGTAAATATAACGCGGGTCCTAGCCGTTTCATAATAAGTTAACTGCAGTTTGGCGGTAAGAAAGTATAGTTAGTATTTATAAATCGATACGCTTACATGACATTCCTTTCACCTTCCACATATCGTGCACTTACGTACTAGCACCCAGGTAGTGAGCTAGTTCTCAGACTCAGGGTATCCTGCCATGAGGACTAAGTCTATAGCTTGACTCAACATCTATTGTGATTACTACATTTTGTGTAAAACTAATCTTTCATCGAAGATTCCTCATTTCTTTCAAGACACTGGTCAGTTTCGATCGATGGGTACAATGTACTTTTTAGGAAGTTTTTCCATCGATTCCAGCGTTGATTTAGTCATTGTTCTTTTGTAAGCTACATGTTACCACACACGGACGCGCGTAGTTTGATGACTGTCCTACGCCGATGCACTGAATTCTTCTCTTATTCTCTCACTCATCTAAACCGTGCATTATCCTTATCATAGTTGTGTATGTGCACATGTTTGGTTAGATTTATTTTTACATATATTTGATTTGAGATAGGCGTAACATTTGTAGCTTTTAGCAAACTCGTAATTTTTTTAGGGATCCAATATTATAAGCGTATAAATATAGGAGGCTCCTTAAGGGAGTGCCGAGGCTTCATCTATAAAATTAGTTTCAGATGAGAAATAAATTGGCAGGTGCCGTAATCTCACTCCGTAGTCTATTCCTTAATATATTATTAAAGCCTCGATTCTTACATGGAATACTCCGCAAAATGTTCTGCCATCTCTTAGCAACCAGACATATAGGTTTTTTTTTGTGTTTTTACGGCAAACCCTACGAATTAATATGTAAAGAAGTGAAACTCTCATAAGTTTCTGTTTTGATTTCGGACTCATCAAGTTCACAATTTACAAAACATACACAATATTCCGAATTCCGTGGTATTGCTTAGTTTATTTGGTACTTAGAAATGATCGCATCAAATGCAGGCTATACAAATCAGTATCAAAATTACCTCATTTTATATTTTTGCCTTGTGTACTCCGCAGCTTCTGTTAATATGTTCACATTCAAATTTTTAACCACGTGACCCGAACATTATGGTTTAGGAAAAATATTATTATAATGCAGTCGTTAAACCTCTCGTAATGAATTTAGAATTTCGGGCTACGAATGAGAAAGACAGTTGAAACAAGAGATGCTAAATGCGATGGAATTGAAGTGTAACTAGAATGTACAAGATAAGGTGCTTGGATACGGCTGAAGTTTATTCTGATTATATATATCAGAGGAAACTTAAACGTGCCTGAGCATCAGTGACAGAAAAGTTGAAGGAGATTATACTAATAGTAGACATATGGGCTAATGGTATCAAGATAAGTAATAAAAAACAAAAAGGGGGTGGACTAGCTATGAAAATCGACGAATGTAAGGGTAGAATAAGGGCAAATAATGTATTCATGGACTACATGAGTGTAAGAGTTGTAAGTAGTAAAATGACGAGCAAAAAAACAAATTGAAGAAGAAAATACGGGTTGTCCTGTTCTTGAAAATATATACGGTATCAAATTGATAAGTTCATAAAATATAATATCTACTTTGGTATATCATGTCTTCCTGAAATTCTCCTTTGAAATGATATCCTACTCTTTGAAAGACACCATTCAATTTTCCTTAAACCAAAAATGTTCTTCTTTTTCAGCCACCGAGCATTATTCATCGTTTTCCAGAATTGAGAAATTACGTACCTATATCACCGGTACAGATAACCAAAAATATGATAAAAGAAAAGTATAAGAAACACAAAAATAATTTGTTTCAATATGACTCCACAGTATGTACAAAGTTGCAGAAAGTTGCTTTTAATCACAGTAATAATCTATTAATTACGCCTCTCCTGCTCTCGAAGTGCTGGTCGAATTTCCCGCCACGCCAGCCTTAACGATATCATTCGCCGGGCTTTTGCCAGCGCCAATGTTGCAGCTATTCTGAAACCGAATGGTCTGATGCGTGACGATGGTAAAAGACCTGACGGCATGACTCTGGTTCCGTGGAAGTTAGGACGGCCCTTAGTGTGGGACGCTATTTGCGTAGACACTTTAGCGCCTTCACATCTTTCTGAAACCAACGTGAGGGCTGGCGCTGCGGCTACTTCGGCGGAGCAACTCAAGCGGCGCAAATATGCTAACCTCGGTATGGGTTACATATTTGAGCCGTTTGGTGTGGAGACGTTGGGTCCGTGGGGACCGGGAGCTCATCGTATTTTCCAAAACTTATCTGAGCGCTTAGTCGATGCGACGCGTGATCAAAATGCTGGCACATATTTGGCTCAACGAATAAGCATTGCAATTCAACGGGGCAATGCAGCCAGCATGCTGGGCACACTGCCAACTTGGAGTGGGCTGGAGCATTTGGACTGCCTATGAGTCTGCTATGACTTATAGTTTGTCTAAATGCTTTTATCGTAGTAGCTGTAGTGTTGTATATAGTTCATAGTATTTTGTTTTCCAATTACGAATAAATATGTACATAATTTTTTGCTGCAGCAAAATAATTTTTGAGTATTATTTTCTTAAAGGTGACTCTGCATACCCATTTATATTTTATCATATGATGACATTGCTGGCATACACTTCCTTTTATCCGAAGCTAGGTTCATTTTGAATGTTTATGAGCCCACTTGGTAGAATGTCGTATTTGGGTCGCAGTAAAGTCAACATTGGGCATGTTGAAGTAAACCACAAAGACTGCTTTCGTTGATTAGAAATCCATATGTTAGGTTTAACCTAGATAAGGCAGATTAAATAAACGGGCAGCATTTTAGCTGCGACTAATTGTATTTGAGCGGTTGGAGAGTGTAGTTGATATTTTGGTATGTTAATGGATTATAGTTTATTTTTTAATGGATTATAGACTGGTTGCTTTTAATCACAGTAAAAATGCGCCCGTTTCAAGATATATGTGAATATCTATACTCTCTTTTGACTATGCGACAATCTTCCTGGGAATCAAAATGGATTCAACTGTACAGTGGAATCCACATAACATGATCTATCCGGAAGACTTAGTTCTGCTGCATATGCAACTGCATATGAGATAAGACAGCTAACAGACGTAGCTACTGCTAGACTCGTTTATTTCGCGTACTTCCATAGTATTATGTCATATGGTCTATTGCTGTGGGGATCTGCTGCTGAGATAGAGACAATCTTTATCTTACAAAAGCGTGCAATTCGAGCCATATATAAAATGGATTTTAGGAAATCCCTGAGAGATCTTTTTAAAGAAATTGATATTTTAACTTTACCAAGTCTGTATATATTTGAAAATATTATGTATGTTCGTAAAAATTTGAGCAAATTTAAATCAAATCACGATTATAACACTATGAATAAAGATTAAATAGCGGTGCCAGGTTTTTGATTAGCAAAGACAAATAAAAGGTCTTTCTTAGCCAATTGTGTGCGGTTTTATAATAAATTGCCCACACATATTACAACGCTCACAGAAAGAAAATTCAAGTTGCATGTGAAGAATATTTTGATAAAGAAATCTTACTACGCAGTGTGTGATAACTTAAACGACAAAAATGCTTGGACTGGTTCGCCTCTACCAAGCTAGCGCCTGTCACCTACGTAATGTAAATTAAGTATTGTAATAATTTTACTATATAGTATGTACTTAACACATTGTTAAAAAACGTGTAAAAGAATGGCCCCGAGTTTCTTGCCCGTTCAGTGTGTGATAACTTAAACGACAAAAATGCTTGGACTGGTTCGCCTCTACCAAGCTAGCGCCTGTCACCTACGTAATGTAAATTAAGTATTGTAATAATTTTACTATATAGTATGTACTTAACACATTGTTAAAAAACGTGTAAAAGAATGGTCCCGAGTTTCTTGCCCGTTCAGTGTGTGATAACTTAAACGACAAAAATGCTTGGACTGGTTCGCCTCTACCAAGCTAGCGCCTGTCACCTACGTAATGTAAATTAAGTATTGTAATAATTTTACTATATAGTATGTACTTAACACATTGTTAAAAAACGTGTAAAAGAATGGTCCCGAGTTTCTTGCCCGTTCAGTGTGTGATAACTTAAACGACAAAAATGCTTGGACTGGTTCGCCTCTACCAAGCTAGCGCCTGTCACCTACGTAATGTAAATTAAGTATTGTAATAATTTTACTATATAGTATGTACTTAACACATTGTTAAAAAACGTGTAAAAGAATGGCCCCGAGTTTCTTGCCCGTTCTTCTCGCAGTGGCTCTAGAATATTTGTTTGCTGAACGTGGCAGTACGATGTAGTATATTTTAATATAAAAATTTGTAATAGACCTTCAAAAGAGCGTCGTAGACGCCTAAATTGAATAAATGAGTTTGACTTTGACTTTATAATACTAGGCCACGACCACATACAGTTCACTATTTAAAAATTAACAGTGACAATTGCAAAACTCGTTTCGGAGAGAAAAAATATGACAATAATTGTTGTTAGGTTTAAGACTAGCAAATACAAATGAAGTATTATAAGTCCTAAAGAATTTGTGAGTGACTTCGAAATAATTTTTGAAGATATACTATTGTGCAGAATTTCACGATACAGACTTAAGCGTCTCGTGTGAAACCCACCGACAAAAAAATAATTAATTATTAAATAAATTACGAATTAGAAAAAGTGTTATATGGCTGAAATAAAAAAAAAAACTATTATTTATGTTTATTATCATGGATAGACTTGTAAGGGAAAACCTAAAAATATTCTTAGATCCTCATACAGTTTTAGATTATTCAAACAACAAGAGTCAAGACGCTTGGAAAATTCCATCTGTGCCAAGTGGTTACCGGTATTTTATGTAATGTAAACAAATATTAAAAGACAAGTGGCATTTATTTGTAAAAAAACAATTTTAACGAATGGCCTCGAGTTTTATCCCAGTGTTTCTATATATGAAAATATATAGCCCATATTAAATTCATGATTTTAATTTTGACCTTAAGAACGAAGCCTTTACAAAATGTTTAAAGAACTCATCTTAAATTTCACCATTATATCAATATCTTATAAAAATTGCAGTAGTGTCTTATATAATATACTTAGTAGTTTTTGTATTAAAACTTAAGGAATAATTTCTGTATTAAGTAGTCTGACGAAAGGGACCCGGGACCTATGCTACATGTCTTGAACCTATTTAAGAACTAGAGGCTCATATATATGTTTTTTATATGATATTGTGGCTGAACAAGCTCGAGGCCCACCTGATGTTAAGTGGACTAACCTCTGCCTATAACAGATGCATTTCGTAATAAGTCACAAATTGCACTGCGCCCGTAACTTCAGACATAGTTATTAAGGCGCATGTGACTGTAATTTTAATGTACAATATACCTTCCTTTGCCAAATAAATAATTGTATTAATGTTAGCTATTATTATTATAAGACAAGGCAACATAAGTCGTCTTAAAACATAGCAGTGGCTTTTGCAGGCCTATATGAGAAGGTGCCTAATTTGTTGCAAACTGCCCAACATTGCCCCACTGGCTTGCAATGTATATGTTGAGTCAACAACCTTTAGCATTTGTCAGTTTTAGATTTCGCGACAAAATATTGGTATCCACGGTTAGCAAAAATACTTCAGTTGTGATTTTGCCAAACCCTTGATTTCATTATTGTGGACTGACCTACATATATTGCCACTAACATAAACACGTCTGTCTATTCAAGGCGCTGGTAGAGGTAGATAGTGAAATATCATTCAAAATAACTATAATTATTATATTTTCTAGACAATAAATAAAATAAGCATGCAACACAGACTGTCGTCAATAACAAATATAAAAATCGGAAATGCAAAAGCAAAGTGCGCAACAACAGTACATCTTCCTTCAACTTTATTTTATTCGTTTGACAAACGTATTCAGATACGAAATCCCCGAGCAAACTTGTCAATTCAAAGTATATTGAGCTAGGATGAGTCACTCCCAAGACATTAATATCTTGTTCACTACGTGACTGCACGATGCATACTCGTAATCTGTGATGTATTCGATCCGTGACTACGCTACGCTCTAAAGTGTGCTTATGAAATTTAATGCACGCCCGTGGGCTTTTGGGTTTCGGTAAAATGCATTAGAGAGCTCCTTATCTTTCATACTTACTGCTTCTTCAAGCAGCGAAATAGGAGTGTGGTGAAATATTTTTAATTTCTTATGAATCCCTTTAATCTGGTCTTAAAGTCAAAAGTAGTAAAATAAAATAAAAAACTGGAATATTTTCTTAAACTGACATATATAAAACATCTACTTGTAGTTGTATTTCAGTACAAAAATACAAATTTACGAAAATATTTTCATGTTTTTTTTCATGGTCGGAGCTTTCAATTTATACTTTCCGGTTTTAGATGTCAATTCAGTTTTTTTGTTCACTACTCTTAGTGAAATTCGCTGCAAACAGGATCGATTGTTTCACAATAATGCCCCCCATCAGCAATTATTTCCTCAGGCGCAAACATGTTGGCATTATTGTATATAAATTTAAAACTACTCAAATGATGGTAATGAAATTAAATGGGACTTAACGGGAATTTAAAAGAAAAATCTGGGCTTGGATTTGAATCCCTTGCAATGAAAATTTTACCATTGTATTCCATTGACCTTGGAATCAGATCCTAGATTTGCCTACCTCATTCTTGAAACCAGTACTTCAGATTGGAAATCTTTTTACTTGTTGCCGTCACAATACCATAAAAAATACTAAATTTTACACTCGACAGCAAAAATCGGGTTTTCTCCATATTACAATTTTTTTTTTGTTTCAGGTAATACTGAGGTGTAATTCAATTGCACTTATAACTCTGTGGTGTATGACAGATGCATAATAGATAATAAAGAATACCGGCGGGTAGACGATGTACGCGGTAGGAGGAATTTGATTGTTCATTCGAAATACAAGCCTGTTACCGGATAGTCGCTGTTTTATTTATATCGCTTGCTCACAGATTCTACATTGGCGACGAGGATTTTAAGTGTTCCATTAAGTGCGTGCAACTAGTTATCATGTCGATCGGAAAAATAAGTGAATTTGATGTTAAAAACGGTGCGTGGTCGTCGTACGCGGATCGGCTGGAGATGTATTTTAAGGTTAATAACATCAAGGAAGACCTCAAATTACCAACACTTATAGCACTTATGGGGGATGAAGCTTATGAGCTGTTATTGAATTTGGCGAGTCCAAAGAAACCCGCAGATTTGACGTATTTGGAGGCTAGCGATGTTTTAAGACGCCATCTTCAACCGACGCCATCAATACTCGCCGAACGTTATCGGTTCCGGCAGAGGAGGCAAGAAAAAGAAGAGACTATTGGCGAATACGTAGCGGAGCTCAAAAAACTGGCACGGTACTGTAAATTTAATGAAGGGCTTTGTGAGAATTTGCGGGATCAGTTTGTTTGCGGCTTGAAGAGTGACGTCATCCGCCAACGGTTGTTTGCGGAGGATGACGGTTTAAGTTTTGCCGGAGCTGTAAAAATTGCAAGTTCACTGGAAGCAGCGGAACGGGATGCAGCTGCGGTCGAGGCACGGTTCGTGCCGGATACGGAGGCGGTGCATGCGCTGCAGACGGGTGGTGGTGGCGGACGCACCGAGCGCCGTAGTTTTGGAAACGGAAAAGGTGGCATGCACGGGGCCACACCGGGACAATCACGAGTGGCGGCGCCTACGCGATCTGCAAACTGCAAGGGTTGCGGTTCTGCAGGTCACGGTTACGGGAGTTGTAAATTTCGGGAATACGTGTGCAGCAAGTGTCAACGAAGAGGTCATTTACGGCGGATGTGCTCCGCGTGGAGCGCGGTAAGCGGTGCGGTGCCCCAGAGACATAATACTGGTAACCGCGGTTTTCACTACAACAAAGTGGATATAGAATCTGAACGACGTGAAACCGATTCCGAAGAAGACTACGTTGACCTCCATCAATTATGTTTAAAGGACTATAAGGCGGTGAGTTTGCCGATTTCTATAAATGACGTAATCATTTCTATGGAGATAGATACAGGCACAGCCATATCGTGTATAAGTAAAGCAACATATGATAAGTATTTTCCAAATAACGAGATTTTTCCATATAAGATGTACCTGAAGTTTTATGACGGTACCAATATTAAACCGTTAGGATATATTATGCCTATTGTTAAATATAAAGATAAGGTCAAGGAACTTGAATTGTTTGTCATCGAAGGCGGTACCACTTCTCTTCTAGGTAGACAGTGGCTTACAGAATTAGGAATCCAAGTACCTCTTTTTTATTGTCATCATATCGGAAATACTGATAACGATATTAATGTTTTGTTAAACAGGCATAAGGAGTTGTTTGACGGGAGTCTGGGGAGGTTCACGGGTGGCCAGGCGACATTGAGGGTTCGAGAGGGCGCGGTACCCGTGTACCACCGTGCGAGGCCCATGCCGTTCGCGCTGCGCGACCGGGTCGATGCGGAGCTCGACAAGATGCTGCAGGCGGGGGTCATCGAGCCCGTTGACTGCTCCGACTGGGCGTCACCACTGGTGCCGGTCAACAAGTCGGATGGATCGCTCAGGGTTTGTGTAGACTATAAGGCAACTTTGAATCCAGTCTTATTGGTTGACCGCTACCCATTACCTACGATTGACGATGTACTTGTGGCATTAAATGGGGCTAATTTCTTCAGTAAAATTGACCTCTCCCAATCATATAACCAAATTGTTCTCGATGATTCCAAGAAATATACTGTTATAAACACTCATCGCGGTTTATTTCGTTATAATAGGTTAGTATACGGCTTATCTTCGAGTCCGGGTATTTTTCAACGAATAATGACTAATTTATTACAAAATATACCTAACGTGGCGGTTTTCATCGATGACGTAATAATTGGCGGGAAAACCAAGCGAGACCACTTAGAGGCGCTGGAAGCAGTGTTTCAGCGTTTGCTTGCGAACGGTTTGCGTTTAAAAGATAACAAATGCGTTTTCCTAGTAGAGGAGGTGTCGTATCTGGGCTACATCTTGTCGAAAGCAGGCATCAGAGTTGATCCAGCAAAAATTGAAGCTGTACTCAAAATACCTAGGCCACAAAATGTAACGGAACTTCGTTCATTTTTGGGGCTGGCTAACTTCTTTGCCAAGTTTGTCAAGAACTTTAGCTTAAGATTAGTTCCGCTATATAATTTGCTTAAGAAAGGCGTGGACTGGCATTGGTCAAAAGATTGCGAAAGGGCATTTAATGGAATAAGGGAGGCTTTGACTAGTAGTCACGTGTTAGCTCATTACGATCCGAAAAATACACTAATCGTGACGTGCGATGCGAGCGCGGAAGGAGTAGGGGGGATATTATCACAGCCGTGTGGTGCCAACGGTGGGGAGCGACCGATTGCATTTATTTCGCGGAGGCTTACACACGCGGAAAAAAACTATTCGCAAATTCACCGTGAAGCCTTAGCTATAGTTTTTTGTATGAAAAAGTTTCACCAATATCTTTATGGTAGGAATTTTACGCTGCGTACAGACCATGAGCCGCTAGTGTCGATTTTTGGTCTAAATAAAGGCATCCCAACCATGACGGCCAGTCGGATGCAAAGATGGGCGATAATATTGTCAGCTTACACCTACGATATTGAATATGTGAAGACAGGGGACAATTCTGCCGATAGCTTATCGAGGTTGCCGTTAAAGAGTAAGCAGCGGTGTTTACCTGTTGTACCTGAGCAAACTCATCTGCATTTTGCTCAGGATGCATTATTGTTAGACTACAACGAAATAAAAAGGTGGACTGTGCGCGATCCGATATTAGGGAAGTTGTTAGGCTTTATTCGTGATGGTTGGCCTGCGGAATGTGACATTAAGGGGATGCAGCCCTATTTTAATAGACGTAATGAACTGTATGAGGAGCTCGGTTGCATAATGTGGGGTCATAGGGTAGTCATACCGGAGAAATGTAAAGAAAGAGTTTTAAAAATGTTACATGAACCTCACATGGGCATAGTGAAGTCTAAATCTTTAGCTCGATCATATGTTTGGTTTCCCGGAATCGATGAAGCGGTGCAAGCATTATGTCAACACTGTACCACGTGCGCGACGCAGGCGGACGCGCCACCGCGGCAAGCGCCGCGACCCTGGGCATGGCCCGGTCGGCCCTGGTCGAGGCTTCATTTGGACATTTTGGGCCCAATTTATGGAAAAATTTACCTTGTAGTAGTGGATGCTATGTCAAAATGGTTAGAAATATTTCCAGTTCCGAGCACAGCGGCAAGTTGGAGTATTTGTAAATTGACGGAATTATTTAGCCGATGGGGGCTTCCGAAACAAATAATAACTGACAACGGACCCCCATTCACCAGTAGCGAGTTTGCGTCATTTCTTAAAAGTGGCGGTATAGAACACATATTTACGGCACCTTATCATCCCGCTTCTAACGGTTGTGCTGAGAATGCAGTTCGAACTCTGAAACGAGTTATTAAAAAAGCTGTATTTGAAAAAGAAGACATCCTTAAGGCTTTGTATACATTTTTACTATACTATAGGAATACGGAGCATGCAACTACGGGTGAAAGCCCCGCTATGGTCATGTTAGGTAGGCACCTACGGACTAGGTTAGATGCCCTAAAACCGGACAGGGAGACGAGGGTGAGCCGCGTTCAGCAGCAGCAGGTGGAACGCGCAGGAGGCGCGAACAGACACATTGCGCCAGGGGACGATATCTGGTATCGGCAATATTTGAAAGGTGATAAGTGGTTGCCGGGGAAAGTAGACAGTAGGATAGGCCCGTCCAATTTTAAAGTGGTGAGTGAAGGAGGTGATACCCAAGTACATCGTCATGTTGACCAAATAAAGCGCAGGTGTAGAAGTTCCTTGGTCTGCCCAGACGCTGATCGTTCCATACAGCATGAGCCAGCAGACTTATCAAAGTCATCAGTGCCTGAGGGCACGTTCGTAGAAAAAGTTAACGAGCAAGCAAATTGTATTCCTGAAGCTTCATCAAGCGCACCTACCACCCAGTCGGTATTTTCCACCCTTGAGCCTCCACAAGATCCCTGCCGTAATGATATTGTGATGAGACCAGTACGGCAGTGTAGACAGGATAAACCTAATTATAAAATGTAGTTATTTTATCATAATTTATTTGAATTTGCTATATAATTTTATTATGTAATTAGTGTAGAGGAATGTGGTGTATGACAGATGCATAATAGATAATAAAGAATACCGGCGGGTAGACGATGTACGCGGTAGGAGGAATTTGATTGTTCATTCGAAATACAAGCCTGTTACCGGATAGTCGCTGTTTTATTTATATCGCTTGCTCACAGATTCTACAAACTCTATGGAATATGCGAGTGTGAATAAGTGATTCAATACATGTAAGTATGTATACCACACAGCTCTTTTTAACCGACTTCCAAAAAAGGAGGAGGTTCTCTATTCGCCACGGTTGTCCGTTGCCGGACCCCTCCTGGGGTGCTACCCCTCACAACGCACCAGAACACATGGCGCGTCGCTACCACCCGGGGACCAAGCTCGCAAATAGGCGTCAGAAAACCCCCGATAGGTAGGTACCTAACCTAGCAGAAGCGCTCTCTGTGGATCAAAAAAGACATAAGACAGTCACGTTGTAAGCATATTATGTTGTTATGCAGAAAAAAACTGTAGCTCAAGAAAATGACACTTATCTGGTGGTTTTTTTTTTGTACTCGTAATTAGGTTTCGAAACTTGCTCCATCTTGTGCTAAGTGGTAATCTCTGCCTATAACATGTCACATGTGACTAAATGCACTGCATCCATATGCTGGAGATATAAAGTTAAGTTACTGGGTCTCAAGGGTTTCTGTCGGAACACACTGTTAGATGTTTGGTGACAGATTTTAAACTAAAATCAGAGTCACATTCATTGGGCTTTGTTATCATTATGGAACAATAAAAACGTAAGTGTGGCGTAAATGTAATAACGAGACTACAATCTATTGAAATTAAATAATTACAATACATGTAAAATATCTCGTAAATTAAGTCCAATTAAAAAAAAAAACTCATTTTATGTTAATGTTGAATATAAAAGAATGTCAATGTAAAATCTAATCATAATGAAATAATTGTTATAAACGTAATAATGGTTTATAATAATTAAGTTATAGCATTCTGATACGCAAAATACTTAAAGGAAATATAAAATAAATAATACTAATACAATAGTCATCATACATTTATTATTAACTCTCTTGGCAGGCGTCTTGGGGATCGCAGTTTAAGATATCAGTTCCTCGAATGGCGCAGTTGCACTTCTTCCGGTATTTTACCTGTATTCACCTCTTGCGACACCCACAGGTAGCAAAGGGGGTGACATTATAGCCCGGCAACCCACGGGCACAACAATTATGTACTTACTTACGTGATATTATAATAACAGACACTTCATATTGTTACTTCGCTTCTAAAACCTGAACCCAATTTCCCTCAACTCGCATGGTTTTATAACATAACTATTTTATGTATGGAAATGTGTGCTTAAATCGATCCAATGAGGTATGATGACACTTTTGTTTGCGAATAAATATTCTTATCATTTGTCACATAATGTATGTTATTTAGGGCCTGTTTCAGAATGTTCGAGTAAGTTCCGGTTTTACTACCCAGAACATATTTAATAAATAAAACACTATATTTGCATTTCACAGTCATCGATTTAGCCTATCCATCGGTTAAAGCTTGAAACGCGCTGCATGTCAACTGTCATTTTTATCATTCAGTTATTTTATGTGTTGCATAGCAACCCGAAACTTTATTAGGACATTCTGAAACAGGCCCTTAGCGTAATATTATGACTACTCTATTTAGAGCAATTTCAAAAATAGAAATATTTTTAAGTGCGTATGTTTATATAATAATGTTTAATGTATGCCTTATACAATGATGATGAAGCAGATTTGCTTCAAGCCTTAAATACGTGATATATTTAAATTGAGAGATATATCTATTAGATTTTGAATTGTACTCATTGAATGAAAAAGAATTTCGTAACAATTATAAATTAATTAAAAATTAAAAAACTGACTGCAACTTATTTATTTTCGTTGAGCGTTTTATCGTTCCATTGAAATCAAAACTGCAAGTTGTATATATTTATGGAATCTTTTCTTAAAGGCCTTTTTTTCTGCTTCGCTCGCGCTAGGTGCGTTAAGTGCCTAGGCGATCACGCGACGGCAGCGTGCACTCGCACCCGGGATTCGCCGGACCCACCCAGTTGCGTTCTGTGCGGTGCTCAAGGGCATACCGCGAATTACCGTGGTTGCCCTAAAGCACCACGAGTGAACCACAGGGTGGCAAGGCATAGGCCCCGTCCCTCCTATGACCGTTACCAACGAGTCAGCCCCAAACTAACGGTAGTGCCTGCTTCACAGGTGATACCCGCGCCGCTCCCCGTCCGTAACGCATGGTCTAAACCACCTAGTATGGTTAAGACCGTCGCTCCGGCCCGCGCGCCCGCGCCCGCACCCGCACCCGCCCGCGCCGCGGCCCCTGCCCGCGCACCGGCCCCGGCTCGCCCCGCGCGCCCGGCACCCGCTGCCAACACCGTTCGCGCCCCTCCCCGCGCCGCTTCCCGGCCACAAGCTCCCCCTATGCCATTGATGGCTGCCCCTATTCAAGAGGCAATCAACCTAGTCAGCGACCTGGCTATGTCGGTTGACATCAATGAAGCCCAGGAGCTATACCGCAAGATGCAGTACGCTCAATCCCCAGCGGACGTGATCCCATTCACATTGGAACACGCCAACCTACTTAGCGCCCTTAAGCGCTTCGTCCCCCAGTCCCCTCCCCAGTACAACCATTATGGGTAGTACAACCGCACGCACGAAACCGCGCTCAGTTTCGTTAGCGTCATTCAACGCTAACGGTCTCTTTAGACAACGTGACCTTGTCCATGACTTTTGTTGCACCCACCTCATCGACATTATATGCGTGCTGGAAACCACCGTAGTAGGTGCATCCGCAAAGGAGGTCATGGTGCCGGACGACCGGCGCCTTGTCATTCCAGCGGATGATAGACGATTAGTGACGGAAAGTAAAGCAGTGACCCGACATTACGACTCTTACCCCAGTAAAGAGAACAAAACTAAGAAACGCCACTTTGAACGCATGGTTCAAGTCGCATGTCTGAGTTGCGTGATCAACAATGGGGTGACAAACTTTCAAGCCTCGTGCCAAGCCACCATGCTTATTGGGACTTGGCGCGAGGTTTGAAATGAAGTAAACATAACGACATGCCTCCCTTATACAGACCAGTCCCACTAGTCCCAGCGTTCTTTGACGAATACAAAGCTGAGTGCCTAGCTGATAGCCTAGAGGCTCAGTGTTCCCCTAACGTAGATCACGTTGACCAAGCTCACCTCGATTCGGTGGATGCTGAAGTCGAACGTAAAAGCTCTGTGGTCACCTCTGAACTCCCACCAATCACCTTAGCGACTTACGCTGAGGTGGCGAGACTGATCAAGGCCCTCCGACCGCGCAAATCCCCCAGTGCCGATGGCATCTCCAACAGGGTTCTTAAAACCCTCTCTCCTCCTCTCATCCATCTCCTAGTCAGCATCTTCAATGCTGCTATGAGCCACTGCTTATTCCCAGACACCTGGAAATGTGCAAATGTCATTGGCATTCACAAACCAGGCAAAAGCTCATCTGACCCCACCAGTTACCGCCCCATCAGCCTCCTCAGTGCCTTAGAAAAACTTTACGAGCGGTTACTTGCAAACCGTCTCTAGTCCCATGCTAAGGAACACCACCTTATTCCAGATGAGCAGTTTGGTTTTAGACCCGGACACTCATGCGTCCAACAGGTGCACCGCCTCACGGAGCACATCATTGAGGGCTTTAATAAGTACCCCAAACCCCAGACAACGCTAGCAGTCTTCCTCGACGTAGCGAAAGCTTTTGACAAAGTCTGGCACAATGGCTTGATTTACAAGCTATACCAATTTGGCGTGCCAGAACGTCTTGTGCTCATCCTACAAGACATCCTTAAAGCCAGAAGCTTTCGCTATCGCGTGGAAGGCACTCTCTCCTCCCCCCACCCAGTCAGAGCCGGAGTCCCTCAGGGCTCCGTGCTATCACCCATTCTCTTCGCGCTGTATACCAGCGACATCCCACGCTCTCAGCCTAACGTCCTACTAGCCCAATACGCGGATAATACCGCTATTTATACCACTGGGTGGCGTATCAGTAGAAAGTCCATTTTCGCCCTTCAACGGGCCATAAACGAGATCGGTGACTGGTTCCGTAAATGGCGCATCGCGGTCAACCCAGTTAAAAGTACAACTATGTACTTTACTGAGAAGACTCGCCCCCGTTACCCGCAACCGTTAACTTTGTTCGACCAACCCATCCCCTGGGTTAGTAAAACAAAATATCTCGGAGTCACCCTTGATCGGAATCTCACCTTTAACGATCATATTACAACCGTCCGTAACAAAGCGGCCTTTGTAATGGGTCGCCTTGGTCCCCTGATTCGCAAAGAGAGTAAAATGTCTCTTAGTAATAAGAAGACACTTTACACTGCCCGCATCCGCCCCATCATGACCTACGCATCAGTAGTGGTTAGTCATGCTAGTGAGGCCCATCTTCATAAGCTTCAAGTTACTCAAAACCGTTTTCTTCGTAATGCAACCGGCGCCCCGTGGTATGTCCAGAACACCGAGTTGCATTGCGACTTAAACCTTCCCTCTTTAGCGCAGTTCAATAAGGACTGCGCCCGCCGATACTTTGATCGAGCGCCCCACCACCCGAACCCATTGGTTGTCCAGGCATCGAACTACTCGACTGCCTCTTCTATCCCATTTTTCAAACCCCCCCGTCGCCGACCACGGCAGGTATTAGACGACCCGGATGACCCCATCGCAGCCATTACATTGGCAGCTTTAGCGTTATCCGCAAGTCGTCGAGGTAAAATCACCAGGTGTGAGGTAATTAGAGGTCACACAATCAAACACCGAGCTCGCCGGCGAGCTCGAGGCAAGAACAAGGTCACGATAAATTGCTCTCCAAATAGTCAAAGAGTAATGAATAGATTCAGGCGTTACTTTGCGGAAATCCATATTTAATAATAACAAATATTTTCTTAAAATATTTAAAAAATATTTGTTATTATTAGTCAAAGAGTATTATTCAGTAGGGCCCAATTGTGCAACACTGCAGTTGCACAGAGGCATTTTGCTCCGATCCCCCCCATGTCTCTCGACAGCGAGACAAGCCGAGGCCCGAACCACAGTGGTGCCCTTGAGCTCGCCGTCAACCCCTCCTATAGTAGCGGTACGTTTTCGGCGTCCGCAGGAGACGGAGGTAGAAGGCGCTTTTCGCCTTCTACGCCCGTCTCGGGAGAAGTGCCTTCGGCACTTCTCCCTCCCGGGCTATTGTAGGGCCAGGCCCTCGCCCAAAACCCGGTGGAGCTGGACGACCGCACAGGCGGTAGCCAGCATCTCTGTCCTCCCTAAAAAAAAAAAAAATAAAGGCCTTTATTGTAATACCCCACTCGATGGGTTAGGTAGAAAAAATCCGTCAGTTTGTATAATTATGTTTTTTTTGATGTACCTTGTATCACCTGCGCTATCAAGACTTATCTAATGACATATTATACATTAGAAACGGTTAAGTTGTTAAGAAATAATGATGGAATAAAGTAACTCACCAACATACACACATACACGAACCTGAAAAACATAACAGTCCTTTTTTTGGGCAGCAGTGTAAAAAGCTTCATATCTGAATGATGTTATGATTATTATTGGTGATATTGAGCATACATTGTCAGTATTTTTGTTACAAATGAAATGCATGATTTTGATCGCAGTATATATAGCATTATAAAATTTAAAAAAACTATAGTGAAAATAATATTAAAAAACTTGAAGTACTTGACTTTGTGGATGTTGCAAATGTGAACCACATTGAGGTGATCGTTTTTGAGTCGGAATTTCACCGTTTTAGTGTTGAACTTGTTTACATGTTTTTAATTCTCTGACGGGTCTGTCCACGCAAGACTTAACATCAAAATAATATTTTGACTAACCTCGACGTTTCGATCAAGTTGCATTGACCGTGGTCACGAGTAACATGAGTATAGTTCACGAAAGTTTAAAGAAAAATATTGTTTACATGTTGTATGTGTTTGCTTTGATAACAATCTTAGAATATACATAATATATAAAGCAGTAGCCTCACCTCAGTTATTAACGCTGTGTAGGTTGTTTGATATGCAAATGTAAGCGCTCTGTAATCAACTGCAGTGCAAGCCCATTTTTTCTGTATTGCAAAGTAGGTATTTGGTATTCTATACTAAATATCTTTATATTTCACGCGTTTATTATCATGAAACAGTTTGTTTACTCACTATAATTAAAGGCTGAATCAAATGGCCTTTTGCGTAGTATGTTGGAACAATTGCATTGTGATTTTAACTGTTTACAGTGAAAACGCCCAGTTGCCATTAATGGTCAAAAATATTAAATTGATTTTCTTATTTAAAGAGACAATGAGGCAGTGTTTACTATTATTAATAGTTACTAGCATATTCTGAATTCCTCACGATTTATTTGTTTCGAAAGATTTAGTAACAGTCAATACCCGTAAGAATATACATATAAGTTGTGCGTCTTTCCTATGTAGGCATGGTTAAACTGTTATCTCTGGTTCAGAGTAAAGCAATCGAGTTCGCCGGCGACCTAAAGGCAAAAAGTGTCTCCGATTTGCTACAGATATAAAATACGTACGGCCCTTTATCGGCGGTACTTACTAGTGCCGCAGTAATAAAATCCGATCCCTCAAAATTGATTTGGTTCCTGAGTGCCTTCTGCACTTCCTCGGTGAAGCTGAAGAGATCATCAGGGACTAACAGCATCCTTCTCCGTCCTAAACACTAATAGCTAAGCATGTTCCAGAGTCGATCGCGTTGTCACGACCTACCTACTCCGTCTACTATCTCTCTAGGCTAGTCTCTCCTCTTGGTCCCCATTGCCATAAAATACATACAATTCAAAGCAGTATCCTGGATGGAGAAACCTTGTCGTTGAGTCGTCGAAAATTTTCCGTGACAGACTTACAAACAGACCAACACATGAGTGTAAAGATCTCCTTTTTTACCGGATGTCGAATCTGAAAATAAATAAAAATTAATGGGCTCAGGCTGTACAAAATTATTAAACCTGCGAAAACGGACGAGATCAACGTTATAATAATGAAATATGGATTGAACAATGGACAAGAAAGTAATGAAAAACTTTATAAATGATCTGTGCAGGAATTTTCCTTCAAGCCTTAATATGTTCACTTATTCCTTCTTACATCTGTTCACATTTTCGGTATTTTACTTCTAAGATATAAACATAGTGACATCGACCGGGACGTGAGGGACAGGTTTCTGGTACCACAACCTCTTTACTACATAAATCTTAAAAATGTATAAGACAGATTTCTCGATCATGCGCTCAGGAGATATACTCCTGAGGATGCTTCGTGTAGAAGCAAAACACGTCGAAAATCCTTCTGGTTTCGCTGCGTTGTTTTTGTGACGTCACGTTGGCTTAACAGGAAAATTAGGCGGAATAGTCACGAGATAAATTTTTATATTTTTTAAATGTGTTACTAAAATATTATATTTATGTTTTCTTAAAATATTTTATCATATTTGTTATTATTAAATGTGCAAAGTAACGCCTGAATCAATTCATGAATGACTAAGACCATTGTTAGACCTGTCGAAATGTATGGGCTAATGTAGGGCAATAAAAGTGGCGGATTTATTAACAATGTGAATATTAAAGAAGGATGTGGTGTTGATGGA
This sequence comes from Plagodis dolabraria, assembly GCA_963854805.1. Classification (NCBI taxonomy): domain Eukaryota; kingdom Metazoa; phylum Arthropoda; class Insecta; order Lepidoptera; family Geometridae; genus Plagodis; species Plagodis dolabraria. Next base: position 15,299,244 of record OY978454.1, on the reverse strand, counting down.
CGGATGTTATATTTTTGAAGCGCTCGTAGCGAAGTTTGCTTGGCCATTCTGAATCGATCAGCAAAGTTAAGCAACGTCCGCCGCGGTCAGGAGTTGGATGGGTGACCGCTGGTGACATTACTACTGAGCGCTTCCGTGCTTCGGAGGGCACGTTAAGCCGTCGGTCCCGGTTGTTGTCTTGGGATGGCAGTCGTTACAGCATGGTGGTAGGGCACTTTGCGAATGCCCGCCTGGCTAGCTACCACCCTCAAGTTGAAAATCTGTCGCCAAGCACCTAACTGTGTGTTCCGGTAGCTGTCCTTGAGAGCCAGTAATTCTAGGTTAGCCTGTAAAACATCTTCGACCACATCATCACTTACCACCAGGTGAGATAGTGGTCAAAGGCTAACCTATCAGACATGACCGTAAATGTTTTTCTTTGCATTTCCTTCTTATATTTAGCTCAGCTATGACGTCCAATATTGAACGAAGTTCACTTCTGAAGAAAGAAAATTGCCACTCCCCCCACGTTTGGCATGGATATTTGGGAATGCAGTGTAAGATTGGCAGTTCTTCCAAAGACACTACCAACAAAAGTAAATTCAACATATACGGTTAGATAGGAGTAATGTTATGTGCCACTTTTGTTGTTTATACAGTTTCAATTCAGTCTCAGTCAACACGCCTTAAACTAGTCTTCAAAGAAAACACTTTGCTTTGTTTTGTATGTAAGTTAGCTCGCAGTGATGTTGCTTTGAATAAACAGATTCGAAAATGAAACACGCTATTTTACTTATCAAAGTGTTTCTTGATATTTTGACACTGTAAATGTTCATTTTTGTTGTCTTTAACATTGTTATTATAGGAATATCATGTATATTAAGTAACTCAATAACTATTAAAGCAATGATGGTATGGTGCCCGTGGTTGTAAAATCCTGCGGAGTATCGGCCTAGAAATCAACCTTCATATTTTCCCGTGATTTGTCGTAAGAGGTGACTAAGTGATAAATAACGGAAGGTGGGCAGGAGCGGCTTCTGAGAAATTCACACCTACAAGCCGGTCGAGTAATATTTGTGCTTATCATTTGGGTAGAAAGTTGAATTGACAATGGGCAGGCCACATTACTCGACGAACTGATAACTGATGGCAAAGAAAGATTCTCGAATAGTTAACAGATTACAGAGGAAGACGTAGAAGCAGTCCTCTCACTAGGTGGACTGACAACGTCGTAAAAGTCCCGGGTCGCCAATGCTTACAAGCGGCTAATATATTTTCTTTGTGGTGTTCTCTTGGGGAGGATTTAGTTCAATATTGGACGTCTTCCGGCTGATAGCCCAGTAGCAATTGCTATAGACCGCCACAAAAGGGATCCATCGTCCGAATCCCGCTACGAGTATTTTAATACTCTGCTGGATGTCAAAAAGGCTACAACAAGCAGCATTACACTATTCGCGTTGACGCAAATGAGGCGTTGATACACAACAGGGCCACCATAGTGCTGACATTAACCAAAAGCAAGTAGACCAACAACAGTAATACTAATTGTCATAAAATCTAACGTGAGTTGTCAAGATTATTAACTAAATATACCGGCTTACTCTGACGGTGTTAGTCGAAATCTCCGGCCGGTGTTTGCTAGTGGTTAGGCGGGCAGCTTCGAGGGCTGCTAGACGCGTCTACTAGCCCTTGAAGCTGCCCGCATTCCTTGAGAATGAGCATCTTTACTGCTCGAACAACGGTCGAAGATTTCGACTAAACACCTTGAGTGCTAGCCGGTATATTTAGTACTAGCAATAGCAATACTCATTTTAGTAATAGCAATAGTACTTAATTTTGCCGTCACCAAAAATAATTTTACATAAAAGCGAAAACAAACAATGCAAAATATTTCCTCTATGGTATTGAAGAATAACTAAAATTAAACTTAGTTGTGATAAGGGAATGAAGATAAATGTTGATCAGGAAAGATTTCGTGGTGCATCCTGGATATCAGCCAATACGATCAAACGTTTATTGCTGGATATTATTGAACGGTACGTCCGGTACACGTACCACTGTAGAGTATATTGGTAATCGTCTGATGACAGTTTGACAGCAATGTTACAATCCTGCTCTTAAGATCAGTGGGTAATATTTTGTTATTGAGTATGTTGTAGGTTTTTATTATATAAGGAGACTGACCAAGCTATACAAAATTTTAAAAATTATACCTGCCCGCTATTTGTTTTCTTTTTTATGCTTGATAGCTTAGCCTTTGACCATTATCTCACCTGATGGTAAATGATGATGTTGCTGAAGATGTTGTTCAGACTAACCTAGACTTACTGGCTCAAAAGGCAACTGGAAATTGTGGGTAAACAGAAGTGCTGGTTTGAAGTACTAAGTACCGTATTAGCAAAATTGTACTGTGATACGTTTCCTTTAAAATTTCATAGTACTTTGGGATCAATATCCTATGGGCAACAGCCCGTAGGACTACTGCTGAACCGGTGTTGCGAATGCTTGCCTGGCGAGCTACCACCCAGTAGGAAATCTATCGCCAAGCACCTTACTGTTTCTTCCGGCAAAAGTTCTGGACTCACTTGTGACAGAACCGCCAGTTACCACACAAATGCGGTTCGTGTTTTTTTTCCATTTCAAAGAAAAATACAAGGAAAAATAGGAACCTGGATTGTAAGAAGTATGAAACATTGAGAACATTTTTGAGTGTTATAATAAAGATGGTTTGCCTGACATATCACATTCTAATTATATATATTCAAAAAATCACATTATCAGTACAATATACAGATCCTATACTATATACAAAAATACGGGTAAGAGTATTAATGAAGAAAGAAACTTTTAAGGAGGTAACAAATTTTATTGCCCTATCAACCACACATGGTTATTTAAATCTCAGCAGCACCAACAAATTAAAATTCATTCAAGTCTATGCACAGTGGATTCCTTATGAAGAAATTAAAGATATGGCCACGTTTAAACTGTTGCAATATATCAAAAATCATTTAAAAAAAACTTATTATCATAATACGAAATTAACATTATTCGATGGTCGCAAATTCGAATTCCGCTCAAATATTTCCTTTGTTGAAATTTTGTAGCGTTTGTGTGTTATTGTGTCTAGTGATATAGTTGATCCCCAGCGGCCTAACTGACATTGATGCTATATTTTATTCGATAGCAAGCAAAACACACGGTGTACGTATCACTTGATATCAGTGAATATCATAGTAATTAGGTACTAAAGGTGGTGATAAACGGCGAGGGCTAGCGCGAGCCGAGCCTCCACGGACGACGGATCGCCGTCCGTGTAGGCTCGGCTCGTCTTAAGCTGGTGATAGACGGCGCGGGCTAGCGCGAGCCGGACGACGGACGACGCGTCGTCCGCCATATCAAGCGCCGTCTAGCACCCCGGCGCGGCTCGCGGCGCGCGTCCGCCGTCCGCGTCCGCGCGATCCATCGTGAGTCGGTTTTTCGACACGAACCAAAGGCGCGCGCGCAGCCTGCGGCGCGGCTCGCGCTAGCACGCGCCGTGTATCACCTCTGACGAGCCGAGCCTCTAGACGGTGCAGAGCCATGGTGCCCATTTGGAGAGTAAATGATAATGGACTTTATTCAACTATATGAAAAGGAACCGTTTATATGAAATCATAAACATACAGGTCACAAAAACCACATCCGCGGACGTCGCGGCCTGAGGCGCGGCTCGCGCTAGCACGCGCCGTGTATCACCACAGGCTCGTGTCCGCGCTAAGACGAGCCGAGCCTACACGGACGACGGATCGCCGTCCGTGTAGGCTCGGCTCGCGTTAGCCCGCGCCGTCTATCACCAGCTTTAGCCCGGACACGAGCCTGTGGTGATAGACGACGCGGACGCGTGATAGCGCAGACCGCGCCATCCGCCCGCGACGTCCGCGGATGTGGTTTTTGTGACCTGTATCTTTATGATTTCATATGAACGGTTCCTTTTCATATAGTTGAATATAGTACATAAACATTTAATTCACGTAAGTATATGTGTTTCAAATAGAAAATTAAACTTCAAATGGGCACCATGGCTCTGCACCGTCGCGTCGGGAGGCTCTGCTCGTCAGAGGTGATACACGGCGCGTGCTAGCGCGAGCCGCGCCGCAGGCCGCGCGCGCGCCTTTGATCCGTGTCGAAAAACAGACAAGCGATGGATCGCGCGGACGCGGACGGCGGACGCGCGCCGCGAGCCGCGCCGGGGTGCTAGACGGCGCGTGTTATGGCGGACGACGCGTCGTCCGTCGTCCGGCTCGCGCTAGCCCGCGCCGTCTATCACCAGCTTTAGATTACATACATACATAAACAAACTGTTTCCATGTGTGCTATTCTATCATCAGTGCAAGTTAACAAATACGTAATGCAGTAATACAGTGGTCGGATGGATGCAAATATATATTTTTAATGAAGGTACCCACATTTGTAATCTTATTCTAAAATGTATGTAGCACAATCCTGGTTTTTAGAATGCAACTTAAATATGGGCAATATAGATATCCTCTGTTATTTTAATAAGCATAGTGCTTTAGTGAAAACCTCTGTATGTTTTTTATAAAGTAATTCGTCAATGGTGTGGTGAAACAACAATTCTATATATAGGATCACAACCTTTATGTACGCCGCGCGCCGGTCAGGACTGATACGATATTTTTGTTTTTTTTTTGTTATTATCTATAAAATTTGCAGATTTCTTTCTGCGCAGTTTGCAATTGTATACCTAGGATATTGGTATTTCTGTGGGAAATTTTAAATAATGCTAAATTTAGATATATTTCTTTTTTTTTAAGAAAGTAACGTCATACTATATTCCCTTATTAAAAATAACAGTACATTAAATACTAACTGTAAAGTTTGTATTTAGAACACTCTGTTATCTATTACGATACTTATCTATTGATCATAAATTTATATAAAATTATGTACATTTGGAAGAGAACTAGACCACCACAACACAGGGTATCCTAGTGTGGGGGCTAGTGTGAATTAGTCAGTAAATATGAGTCCAAAGTTATAGAATAGAAATAATTTCGTGTTTCACAGGGTACGTTATGCTGTCTGTCTCAGTTGTAGTCTTCAGTGGCAGTCGCTATAGCGACCTGTTAGAGCATTATGCGAATATGCTAGCTTTGTTGGCTACCGCGCTCGTGTAAAATATGACGCCAAGTACCTAAAGATGTAATCCGGCCGCTATCTATGGGAACTAGTAATTCTAGGTTATCATGAACTCAATTTTTAAGAATACCGAGCAAGCATACAAACAGCAATGTCGAAATATCAACTACGTGCGCAAGCACGTGCACGCTAAAGCTGCAAAGGATTCGGAAGAGTCCTTCGCTAATGTAAACAGCGTACAGTAATTATATGAGTTGAAATATATTTTATTACACTATTCATTATAAAGTATGTCAGTTCCTTTCGTAGAAAAGTAAACTTAGTAGCGCTGAACTTCAAAAAGCTTTTAAGCTTTCGTAACTTTTGTGTGTATTCATATTTCTTTCACAACCTAGAGCTGATTTTAACTTGAATAAAATTCCCTTTCCTTTACTCTAAGTTTCTTTTTAAAACTTTGAGTAATGATGCCTGTGATCACCCGCCCATTCAGGAACCTCTTATAATATTTCCTCTTATATATTTTGAATAAGGTTTTATTCAAAAGATTTAATAACGCAGATTACAAACTCTTACGTATAAAAAAATGGACACAATAATATATTTCAAATTACCTGAACCCCTCCCATAACTAGAAAGCTTTCATATATTCATACTCATTTTTCCTCTGTTGATACCAAAAATACGGCAGCTAATATTCGTGGAACTATGTAACTCGCTGCTTGAATGTTTGATAAGGAAGTTCTATGAAAGCGATAATTGGTTTATGGTCATGTAGACTGTCCTGAACTAACTAGTAGAATTTTGACATTTTGTACACCCAGAACTCGTACAAGGCATACCAGGTTGTTTGCCGTCTCGCACTCATCAACAAATTATGCACAGTTTTCTATTGTGAATAGATTACACAAGGTTTATAATAAGGATTTCAACTCTTGTGATATATTTTTCAATAATAAAGAAACTTTCAAGAAAGAGATACTTCAAATTATGGAGGATGATCAAGTAAATTAAATGCACTACAAAAAAAATTGGTATATTTGTTTATTTAATTTAATAGATCGTTGTTATTTTATATAATTATGTATAATTTATATCAACAAATTATTTTATAATACTTTAATGATTTTAGATAACTAAGGAAACACCTAATTGTAAATTAAGCGTACTTTTTACACTTTGTCTTTGTATTTATATTGTAAAAAATGTAAATCCGTTATTGGCTGTATGATAAGTTAAGTTTGATCTTTATTGTATAATATATTAAGGGCTGTGGATTTTGTTGAATAAATAAAATAAAATAAAATGGTAAGAAATGCAACTAGAAGTGGTGAGTTTTATTTCTATAAAAATTATACATAATGTACTAGGAATCACAAAACTAATATGGTACATTTGTAATAGGTGTTGAAGTATGTAATTGCCGTTTATTGTAATAGGTACTTCGAATCGACATATAAACGCCATAGATTGAGGTTCTTCTTTTTAAAAAATGTGCAACATCCGATTATCGACTTTCAGTTGTTTTTTTATTCAGATTAGACAAGAAAGATGGATACTGCGAAAATTCGAGTGATTGTTAAATACGAGTTGCGACGCGGAACTGACGCGGCAGAAACTTTTTCAGAACAAAAAACAGCAGGCGAACTTGTTCTCAATGAGTCTACTACTACAAAAATAGATATTTTCCCTATAGTTTCTTACAACCTTTTTTCTGGCAGGCTTATAGAACATTTAGCAGAAACAATTTTGTAGGCGTAAACGCAAAATTATATATGTACGCAGGTATACCAACGTTTTACATTGGCTACGCCATTACTTTATTTTTTACAAAAAAAGACATACAATTAAATCAATGAAAACCCTGGAGAAACTTTTGTCATTAAGTCGTCAAAAACCGTCCGTGACAGATAGACAAACATACCGCCACATGAGTGATAAGATTTTTCCTTTTTACCGGATATCGAATCTGAAAGTAAATAAAAAGTAATGGGCTCAGGCAGTATAAAATGAATACCTGCGAAAACGGACGAGATCAAATATGGATTGAGCAATAGGCTAAAGAAAGTAATGAAAAACATTATAAATGATCTCACCAGAAATTTTCCTTTAAGCCTTAATATGTTTACTTATTTCTACTTATCTGTTCATATATAAAAAAGTCGCATATGTACTATTGATCAGAAAACTAAAATAGTACATTTATATAAACGAATTTATATACAATTTTGACTCAGAAGGAATTACTTTTATTAAGTGCTATAAACAAAATATTTCGTTTTGGGTACATAGTTCTTACTACTAACATTAATTTGACAGTTCAGTGTACAGTTAGATCGTTTCTTTTTACATTTTTGCTTTTGTTTGAGGTGTGTGCATGGAATCATCATTATTTAGTAGGATATAATATTATGTAAGTAAATTGTTCTTTTAAAATTTTACATTGAAAACTAAATGAACACCTTTTGATGTTAACATACCAAGACAAACAGCATGCTTGTATCAGCGCTTTGTTTGCACGAATAAAATGTTTTTTTTAATGTGAGTAGGTTACGGAACAAGCACGCGGCCTGGTGCTAAGCGGTAACCTATACTTTTAACAGATAGATACATTAAATCACAATTAACAAACTGCACTGCGTTCTTCGAAGATATATACTAGTATAAAATGTTATCGAAGACTCCGCCCACGACCCTTTGAAGCGCTCGTAGCGAAGTTTGCTTAGCCGTTCTGAATCGATCAGCAAAGTTAAGCAACGTCCGCCTCGGTCATGAGTTGGATGGGTGACCGGTGGTGACATACTACTGAGCGCTTCCGTGCTTCGGAGGGCGCGTTAAGCCGTCGGTCCCGGTTGTTGTTGAAGGGACGGCAATCGTTATAGCATGCCCGCCTGGCTAGCTACCGCCCTCAAGTGGAAAACCTGTCGCCAAGCACCTAACGGTGTGTTCCGGCAGCTGTCCTTGAGAGCCAGTCATTCTAGGCTAACCTGAACAACATCTTCGACCACATCATTACTTACCATCATGTGAGATAGTGGTCAAAGGCTAGCCTATATGCTATAAAAAAAAACCCTGAGACTTTAAGTTGTTCAGTTTTATTTACTTGTAACTTCACCGGCATCCATACACTTCAAATCAGAACACAGTCATGCGAACATTACTGCGTAGCGGTTAAAGTAAGTATAGGTGCTTCTCCGGGCGAACTTATTCCTAAAAAGTCTTCTACTACTAAAATGGCCATTTTCTCTATAGTTTCTCACAATCTATTTTCTGGCAGACTATTCAACATTTAGCAGGTATACATTTGCAGGTGAGAACACAGCGTTATTACCGCATTACGCAGGTTTACCGACGTTTTATGGTAATTGTTAGCCAGTGCATTGTAGAACATAAAAATTGTCACAATGTAATGCAATTCCAATTATGTTGATAAACAAACATTTCTGACTACTACTGCCTTGAAAACGATATCTGTTTTATGGTTACGAGACATTAAAAACACTAGCAATATCCCGTTCGGACGTGTTTTACGACAAATACTATTATTTTGCTCTTGTTACTCGTAAAGAGAGTGCAGTTTACGAGAACACTCGCTTTTACAACTTGTCGTAATGGGATAAGTAGTATGGATTTACATCAAGTTTTGAAGATTTATTGCATTGCCATACAGTTATATTGCAGAAGTGTGATTAGATCTAGACACCTAATTTATGCCTCACAAACGTATTTTACGAGTAAATGAGGATAATTAAGATAGTATCGGATTGGAAGGTCTATCAGGGAAAATTACGTTTTTAAAAACCGCCGGTATGGTGGTAATATATTGATTGGCTAAACGACTAAGTACCTATACAAAATGATGTAAACTTATTTTAGATAAATTTCTTAATTAATTAAGAAATTTACTGAAGGCTGAGGGCCTGTATTTTTTTAAATAACTAAGCCGTATTGTGATATCAATATTTCCTGAAACTGTCACATTTGGTGTGATAATTGAAATGAAATGAAATAGATCTATTCCCGTTCTAACTTTTTAATTCTTGAAATTATTAAAACTGCTCGTGCATATTTAACATTTATTTGGGCACCACGAACTATATTTTATTCACTTGGCAGCAATATTCAACATTGACTTCTTTAAGATAGAAAAAGTAACCAGTAATGTTTTAAAAGTAGTTAGTAATATTTCACATGAGATACGAAATGAATAGACGAGTAATTGTAGCAAAGTGTACGAAAACAACCAAGCAAAATATATTGTATATTACTCAGAGCAAGCAAATAACTACAGCGTGATAATATCTGGCAACACTATGCCCACAAGTTATTTTGGATGTATATGACAACATTTGTTGAAATTGCTCACATGCACTCACTCATTAAGGTATGTGGCTAGGTGCATTTTGAATGTTTATGAGCCCAGTTGGTTAAATCTCGTATTTGGATTAGAGTAACGTCAAAACTAAGCACGTTGAAGTCATCCACACAGACTGCTTTGTTCGATTAGATATCTGCAAGGTGCACTCTAAAAAAATAATGGCAACTAAGTGCTATTTTCTCTTAGTTGGCGATAACATAAACAAATCTTTTATGATATTAGCTGTAGAAAAGAAACCTGATTATCTAAAATAACAAGTCTGCTGGTTTCGATTTACAGACGTGCAAATCGAATAATTTAAACAAAATTATTTATATTCCTTTTATAATTTTTCTACCCTTATGTCGTATTTATCAATTGTTATTAAACATCAATTTTGATGTGTGTACGAAAATTGTATATTTTTCCAGTCAAATAGAACAAATCAATAAAAAAAACTAAGTTGTTCTTGTTTTTCACATAAATCTATTGTTTAACTTTATCTCTTTAGGTTGATGTAAGTACCATACAAATTTTCAAATACAAAAAAAATTTCATCTTCATTGGTTTCACAAATAATGCATTAATAAAACAACCTTGCCAATAGATAAATCGATTATGTATATTGTTGGATTTATATATTTCCAGATTGCTGTATACTCGTGTATATCAAAGGAAACTTGAACGTGCCTGAACACCAAGGACAAATACCGATTAGCATAGTACCTATACATGCACCCATGACATGAAGAGGGATAAATGATACAAAACAAGAAAAATGTTAAGTAGACGTGAATTTTTACGAATAAATGAGTAGAAGAAGGCCAAAGAACGTGTGAGAAGAAGATGGACTGTGTGAAGGGAGTTATGTGTGCAAGAGGTGTAAGTGGCAAAATTACGACCAACTAATTAGATTGAAGGAAACATATGTGATCACAATTCTATTAGGTATCACCACAAGACAACACTACCACTAATACAACAAAAGTATTTAGACTACATACAAGTCATTGCGGAAATGCAAGTTTGTCCAAATGCTCCATCCAGCCTACTACCAGTTGGCAGCGTGCCCAGCATGCTGGCAACATTGCCCCGTTGATACACGTACTTATATTACCGGCATAGATCACCAAAAATATGATAAACAAAAGAAAAGTTCAACTGTATAACAAAAAAAAATACTTAATAATAACAAATAATTTTAAAATTATCTTAAAAAACGTTAAATAATATTTAAATAAAACACTTAAAAAAGTATAAAAATATATATCTAGTGACAATTCCGCCCTAATTTTCCTGTTATCTACGTGATGTCACAAACATGACGCAGCCTTACCGGAAGAATATCCGACTAGTTTCGCTTCTAAACGAAGCATCTTCAGGAGGTCTTGACTCACCGAGCGCACGATCGAGACTGAAAACACTGACTGAACTGAAAAAAATACTTTACGTCATTATCCCCTAATAGATATAGATTATTTTCTATGTATGCTATTATTACAAGTGGTCTTCATCAATGTCTGTGCAGCTTGCACAGACATTTTAATGGAATTGCTCGTAAACACTTCCTCATATCTGAGTCTAGGTTAATTTAGAATGTTTATGAGCCCAGTTGCTAGAATCTCACATTTGGGTCGCAGTAAAGTCAACATTAGGCATGTTGATGTCAACCACAACGACTGCTTTCGTTGATTAGAAATCCACATGTTAGGTTTAACCTAGATAAGGTAGAGTTAATACTCGGGCAGCGTTTTCGCTGCAACTAATTGCTGTTTAGCGGATCAGGAGTGTAGTAGATATTTTGTTTTGTTATTGAACTGAAACAAATGCCTTTTTATTAAGCTACTTGCTTTACTCGTGGTTTCGTCCGTGTTTTTTGTTGATAATGAAGTATTTGAAAATGTAACATTTGTCCTAGAACACATACCTACTAGAAATAATGATGGCCGAGCGGTAATAGCTATGCACTGCGGTGCCACAGGTCCATGGTTCATGGCTGACTTGAGCTTCACCGCATGGTGGAAAGAAATTTTACGAATTTTTGCCTGGCTAGCTACCACCCTCAAGTAAAATATCTTTCGCAAGTACCTAACAGTGTGTTCCGTAACATTTTAGAAAAAAAAAATATTACGAGTTTAAACAAGTACTAGTCAAAAATCAGATTTTTTAATACATTTAATTACGTATCTTTTATTTAACTAACAAATACTAAATACGATGAACATTAATGTAGTTCTAGAGCAGTGGTCATGACAAAAAATTTCTCTTACGTTTTCTTACAATACGGAACCCTGCAAGAACAATGCCGAACTTGAACTTGGTCAGTTAAAAAAGAAACCCTTTTCATTTCAGTTTGATGCTGTTTTTTCCACGTCATAATAATAAACACATTGAGTATACTTATACAAAGTGGCTGTAACCTTTCATTCTTTTAATCAGCCTCTAAAACAGCTTATGCTCAAAAGCTACCAATCACACATCAAAAGTAAATAATCAATTCATTGTTATGATAGTTTATGTCAATTTAATAGTCAAATAGCGTGACAACCTCGGCACAGTTTTCCAAGCACAAGCATTTACCGCCATTTCAACTACATCATGAGTGGTTTTATTGATTGATGTACTAACCTATGGTTGTTAACGATTTGCTAATTCATGGATTTAGGTTCAGGTCGATTTTGTCAAAACTCACAGGCTACCTGATAATACAAAGTATTCCACTAAAGCTACAGGAAATAATGATGATAGTTTATAAAACTGGCTGGCATAGCGGATTTTATTAAAACTACTCCTTTTTTTATAGCTGATAGCCTTTTACCACTATCTCACCTGATGGTAAGTGATAATGTGGTCGAAGATGTTGTTTCGGCTAGCCTAGAATTACTGGCTCTCAAGGAAAACTGCCGGAACACACCGTTAGGTGCTTGGCAACAGATTTCTACTTGAGGGTGGTAGCTAGCCAGGCGGGCATTTGCAAAATGCCCTACCACCATGCTGTAATGACTGCCATCGTAAGATAACAACCGGAACCGACGGCTTAATGTGCACTCCGATGGACGGTAGCGCCGTACACAAGAAGTGCCATTTTGTCACTAGCGTTCACCCATCCAACTCTTGACCGCGGTGGACGTTGCTTAACTTAGCTGATCGATAAACATCGGCTCACCATACATCGCTAAAAGCGCTTCAAAAAATTTTATAATATCTAAAGTCATCCTATAAAACTTTTGTGCAACAAAACACCGTTCATAAAATGATGATCTTTGAAGATGTTGTTGATTTTATAACATGCTTTAAGTCTTATATGCAACTCATACAATTTTATTTCTCTTACGTCAGTTATTAATGTTTCTGAAGTTTCATTTGTAAGAAGTTATCACATTATATTTGTAACAAGTAAGTCCTGCTCATTCCTTAATTTCCAAATTGAATGATTTTGAAGAACAGAACTTAAACTATATACGGAAGTTAAACCTAGAATGTAACTGGCCCTCAGGTCTAAAAACACAAATTGAGGTGCTTAGCGAAGACCTTGTAAAAGGTAGTGAGTATCCGTAAGATGTGCTTTCTCAAAATACAATAGGTACCTACTTCAAAATATTTCAGATAAGTGGTGATTAAAACTTCATAAAGATATTGGTCGATAGTGAAAAATATCACAAATCTATTTTATTATTTGCGTACACTCCTGCTCACAATTATTTGCAGGTGAAAACTAGAATAAACACAAACATATGAAAATAAGTTAATATCATATATGGTTCACCTCCGATTAACCAGCCGAAAGTCCAAAGCTATTTGACTGTTTTCAAAACGATGTAGTAAATCGTTTTCGTCAGCACAAGAACGATTTACTACATCGTTTTTCCATTCGGGCACAGTTTTGTTCGAAGTGATCAAAAAGTTTTCAATTGATTATATTTTTGTACGTAATTGATTCGATTATAGTATGTCGATTATAGAGTTTTTGAATGAACTAAGCATGTGACACCTATATTAAAAAATACAGTTTACAATCATGAGTTGAATTTAATTCAATTTCAATATAGTTTATGGTGTTTAAACCCCCTTTTGTATAGTATAAAAAAAAAACAATGCATTACCATACAAGGACACTATTTCAGCTACCCATCGCTCTTTACAGGCCTATAAACGATCCAGTCACAACCAGGTGGAAGCGTAGTTTAATGTGTTGGCGACCTTACCTCGTTGGCTTGCAATGCCAACGTTGATCCAACGTTATTCCAGAATTTATCTAAATTACACCACGTTCTGATCAGTTTTGGGAATTGCGACCAAATATTGACTTAAAATCCGAGATGTTTTTCACTCATATTCCGTTTCATGATTTTCTTCCATATATAACTCAAGAGGCCCAAATATAATATTTTTATTGTCTTTATATATGCATATACTTAAGTGTCGCTCAAATAGGTAATAAGCGAAATATCAGTTTAAATAACATCATATATTATTTTTCTCGATTTTGAAGACATTGAAGCGATAAGCATTCGATATTTATCTTGCGATTTATTGTCTACAATAACAAGTTTAAATATCGGGAAAAAAAAGCTAAAGGCGCAACAATATTACATTTCCTTTAACTTTATCTTATTCCTTCGACAAACGTATTCAAATAATCGAAATCATCGAACAAACTAGTGTATCAATCCAAGACGCCCTAGTGACATTAATGTCACGTTCGATGCACTTGATACGTGACTCCTCGATGCATAAAGTGTGATAATTTCTCTATTTACTGTGCTCTAAAGTGTGCTTATCGAACTTAATGCTCGCCTGTGAGCTTTTGGGTTAGAGTAAAACGCAATAGAGAGATCTTTATCTTTTATACCTATAAGGCCATGTCAAACAGATATAAGGGGTAGTAAAATATTTTTATTTTATAATGTACGAAATCCCCTTAATCTGGGGACAGAATCAAAAATAGGAAAAAGAAATTACATGATTATATTCTTAAACTGAAAAATATGAAAAAATCTAGTTTAAGTCTGTAGGGTGCTGATTCAAACACTATGACTGAGCTCACAATTTCATGGTTGGACTTTCACTACTTATTCATACGCTTCAAGTAGTACCTTCATTATTGTTTTTTCGCAGTAGAAAAAAAACAGTATGTTTCGCCATGTTTTTATTCTGCGCGTAGATGACAAGATGGCCCACCTGGTGATCGTATACTTAAAGTTTCTATCATAAATATTATACAAATAATTAAATCAGACCAGAGATTATGTTTTTCCGAATTTTTCAGAAAACCACTACTATTTTGCGCACAAATCATAATACAGTTCAAGCTATGTCATAGAACATGCGATAAGAAATTAATATGCAAAATAGTTGCTCGATTCATTCAGACTTGGATGTATTATTAACTCAGTCTCGCAAACAACTTACATATTCAAATTCTCCCGGATAGTTTCAAGTTTATTTTGACTGTATCTCTGTTGTGGCTTAAGGAAGTGAACTCAATGTTTTGACCCAGTTTGTATACAGCTCCATATTTGTATTAAACGCTTGAACTATTACATCTTCCATTGGAAATTTACAGTCACCTACTCAAAGATAGAACCCAAAAATATATTATTACATTTCTTATTAATCCTTGCCATCCAAAATTTAACAGTACAATTTTATTCATAAATGGACGATTTCGTCTACGTGGATGCTAGTGGATCATTTACTTTGTTAAATTAATTAGCTTTAGAACCAAATTTTAATCGACTGGCAACACAAGTAGGTTATGTGGGTAGATGAATATTCTGGATTGGGGCATTCTGGTGACAGATCATTAGCAGTAAAGTTTTAACCGAGAAAAATTTAAATCCATGCGCATCATAGTTAAAATTGAATTTCATTCACAAATGGTCGATATCAGCTCCGCGTGATACGTAATTTACAGACTATGTCGTATGAAATGTAAAACTTTTTTAACGGTTATGAGACAAGTAAGGAAAATTATTGAAGGATTATGGACATAATGTACAATAAATTAAAGGATTATCAAGGTATTCTTACACTTTTTATTAAACTTAACATAAAGGTTCCCTAGTTAGGTACTTTAGAAAGGTCTATTATAATGCTATCTTCCTGTATAAAACAAATTTTGATACTTCATCGATAACATAGCAAAATTTGCAATAGTTGTTCAGCGGCCTAAGATATTTTTAATTTTCGGTCACTTCTAAGAGGTCGAAGAAATTTTGAGTTACTACTTTAGAAAGGTCTATTTTAATGCTATCTTCCTGTATAAAACACATTTTGATACTTCATCGACAACATAGCAAAATATGCAATAGTTGTTCAGCGGCCTAAGATTTTTTTAATTTTCGGTCACTTCTAAGAGGTCGACGAAATTTTGAGTTACTACTTTAGAAAGGTCTATTTTAATGCTATCTTCCTGTATAAAACACATTTTGATACTTCATCGATAACATAGCAAAATATGCAATAGTGGTCCAGCGGCCTAAGATTTTTTAAATTTTCGGTCACTTCTTAGAGGTTGCAGAAATTTTGAGTTTCTACTTTAGAAAGGTCTATTTTAATGCTATCTTCCTGTATAAAACACATTTTGATACTTCATCGATAACATAGCAAAATATGCAATAGTTGTTCAGCGGCCTAAGATTTTTTAAATTTTCGGTCACTTCTAAGAGGTCGAAGAAATTTTGAGTTACTACTTTAGAAAGGTCTATTTTAATGCTATCTTCCTGTATAAAACACATTTTGATACTTCATCGATAACATAGCAAAATATGCAATAGTTGTCCAGCGGCCTAAGATTTTTTTAATTTTCGGTCACTTCTTAGAGGTTGCAGAAATTTTGAGTTTCTACTTTAGAAAGGTCTATTATAATGCTATCTTCCTGTAAAAAAACACATTTTGATACTTCATCGATAACATAGCAAAATATGCAATAGTTGTTCAGCGGCCTAAGATTTTTTTAATTTTCGGTCATTTCTAAGAGGTCAAAGAAATGTTGAGTTACAACGTTAGAAAGGTCTATTATAATGCTATCTTCCTGTATAAACCAAATTTTGATACTTCATCGATAACATAGCAAAATTTGCAATAGTTGTTCAGCGGCCTAAGATATTTTTAATTTTCGGTCACTTCTAAGAGGTCGAAGAAATTTTGAGTAACTACTTTAGAAAGGTCTATGTTAATGCTATCTACCTGTATAAAACACATTTTGATACTTCATCGATAACATAGCAAAATATGCAATAGTTGTTCAGCGGCCTAAGATTTTTTAAATTTTCGGTCACTTCTAGGAGGTCGAAGAAATTTTGAGTTTCTACTTTAGAAAGGTCTATTTTAATGCTATCTACCTGTATAAAACACATTTTGATACTTCATCGATAACATAGCAAACTATGCAATAGTTGTCCAGCGGCCTAAGATATTTTTAATTTTCGGTCACTTCTAAGAGGTCGAAGAAATTTTGAGTTACTACTTTAGAAAGGTCTATTTTAATGCTATCTTCCTGTATAAAACAAATTTTGATACTTCATCGATAACATAGCAAAATTTGCAATAGTTGTTCAGCGGCCTAAGATATTTTTAATTTTCGGTCACTTCTAAGAGGTCGAAGAAGTTTTGAGTTACTATCTTTCTAAAGAGAAAGGTCTATTTAAATGCTATCTTCCTGTATAAAACAAATTTTGATACTTCATCGATAACATAGCAAAATTTGCAATAGTTGTTCAGCGGCCTAAGATATTTTTAATTTTCGGTCACTTCTAAGAGGTCGAAGAAGTTTTGAGTTACTACGTTAGAAAGGTCTATTTATATGCTCTCTTCCACAGTAAAACACATTTTGATACTTCGTCGATAACATCGTGAAATATGCATTAGTAGTTCAGTGGCCTAAGAATTTTTCGATTTTCGACCACTTCTAAGGGGTCGAAGAAATTTTGAGTTACTGCGTTAGAAAGGTCTTTTTATATGCTATCTTCCAGTGTAAAACACATTTTGATACTTCGTCGATAACATCGTGAAATATGCATTAGTTGTTCAGCGGCCTAAGAGTTTTTCGATTTTCGACCACTTCTAAGGGGGTCGAAGAAATTTTGAGTTACTACGTTAGAAAGGTCTATTTATATACTATCTTCCAGTGTAAAACACATTTTGATACTTCGTCGATAACATCGTGAAATATGCATTAGTTGTTCAGCGGCCTAAGAATTTTTCGATTTTCGACCACTTCTAAGGGGTCGAAGAAATTTTGAGTTACTACTTTAGAAAGGTCTATTTTAATGCTATCTTCCTGTATAAAACAAATTTTGATACTTCATCGATAACATAGCAAAATTTGCAATAGTTGTTCAGCGGCCTAAGATATTTTTAATTTTCGGTCACTTCTAAGAAGTTGAAGAAATTTTGAGTTACTACTTTAGAAAGGTCTATTTTAATGCTATCTTCCTCTATAAAACACATTTTGATACTTCATCGATAACTTAGCAAAATATGCAATAGTTGTTCAGCGGCCTAAGATTTTTTAAATTTTCGGTCACTTCTAAGAGGTCGAAGAAATGTTGAGTTACTACTTTAGAAAGGTCTATTTTAATGCTGTCTTCCTGTATAAAACACATTTTGATACTTCATCGATAACATAGCAAAATATGCAATAGTTGTTCAGCGGCCTAAGATTTTTTTTTATTTTTGGCCATTTCTAGGTGGTGGAAGAAATTTAGAGTTATTTATTCAGAAAGGTCTATACAAACGCCATTTTTGGTATAGATATAAATTTTATAGTTTGAGTTTAACGTTTTACAAATCACTATAGTTTTTCCCTTTTTACCCTCACCCCCATATATTATGATTCGTAGGATGCTATATAGGTATTTTATGTTTACGATATAAAAAACCGCGGTTCAATAATAGGGACTCTCTTAATTGGTCGGGTTATAATAGGCCGCTAACTTTAGGCCGCTAACTTCACATCGGTGATAAGGATCATTTATCACAACTTTTGTACCTACTTTTCATTTGCGAAGAATATAATTATTTTTGTATCATACTTGGCGATCGTATTCTATATGAAATCAATGTATTATAGACCAAATTTTACCATATATTTCCATCAAAAGTTTTCCATTTCAATGGCCATTGTGCGTTCGTTATTAAAATTTGTGAATTCTAAATAGATCTGTAAATCACCTTATTCAGGTAGGGTGTTCGCACACAGAGACACACACACATCCATAGACAGAGTTCTCATTTAGTCCCCCAAAGAAAAAGAGCAAGAAACGAAAATAAATTTTGAGTATGAA
The DNA here is from genome assembly GCA_963854805.1 of Plagodis dolabraria. Lineage (NCBI taxonomy): Eukaryota > Metazoa > Arthropoda > Insecta > Lepidoptera > Geometridae > Plagodis > Plagodis dolabraria. Next base: position 15,280,479 of record OY978454.1, on the reverse strand, counting down.
TATAGCAAATATATGAAGTAATAATTTCTTAGAGGTTCCAAATAAGGTAAATTGATGGAAACTTAAATCAAACCAGCATTGTCAACCAGATCAATTTTATGAAGCGTTATTTAAGCTATTGTTATTCATTTTTGTTAAGTATCTCCTAAATCTACTAACTTCCGAATTTATCGACTTACTCATACAAGGTAAAAGTGAAGTTAATAACACTTTTATTTTCTAATTTGTCATTCATCTTGAAACTCACTTGTTATGACGTTCTTTTTTTGTTAAGGATATCCTAGCGCTTCTCAAAATGTATTATATATGTTAATCGTATTGGTGAATTAATAGTTTTGGTCGTAAACTATTCATGTTCGTAGGAACTTTCATAAAAGGGCATACTTCCTCTCTCACCGACCGGCAATGCATTTGTGACCTCTGGTGTTACAGATGTCCGTGGGCGACGGTGATCTTTTATCACCGCAGGTGAATCAACTTTTTGTTTTTCCCCTATCCCAAAAAAAGTGTAAGTTCCCGTCAAATTGATTTCAGCATGAAAAAATCGGCCTAGTGCGAGTCGGACTCGCGCACGAAGGGTTCCGTACCATTAGCTATACAACATTAGACTTCATATTTTAAACTTTTTTGTTTTAACGTGCGCGAGTCAGACTCACACTTGGTCAACTTTTTGTATTTGTTGTTATAGCGGCAACAGAAATACATCATCTGTGAAAATTTCAACTGCCTAGCTATCACCGTTCTTGAGATACAGCATGGTGACAGACGGACGGACGGACGGACGGACAGCGAAGTCTCAGTAAAAGGGTCCGTTTTAACCCTTTGGGTACGGAACCCTAAAAACTACAAAAAACCACACTTACACACAAACTTTCGTTTACGAGTATACAAAAGTGATATGATGTAATGGGTAACTTTAAGACTGCAACCTGAACACATCATTTATATGATTTAATATTGATATACGCGTGTTTATCATAGCTAGTTAGTCCCGTTATATACTTATAATTAGTTTAAGGATGATTTTGTAATAAGTAATATTTTTTATCATGTTAATTTGCTTATCAGTATTTAGTGTCTAAAACACTGATTTAGTAAATATCCATCCAGTCATAATTGAATAAATATATTATATGCATGTACCATTACATTTTTCTGTTTGCATTTTGCGTACTAATCAGTACAAAAAACATGTTCAGAATTTATGGCCCTATAAGAAGTCCCCATACAAAACAAAATTGTTTCCTGTTTAAATACGTATTAATGTGCTTAATCAGTGCACATCATAGATAATGATAACAATTGAATTTCATGCATATATGCCCGAATTATGTTATGAGACGCTAATCGGTTAAACTAGCTGATATGTTAAGAACGACTAGGCAAGCTCCGCGACGAGCGTCTCAAATTGTTGTTATTTGTAGACTAAAAGATATAAATTACTTTCCGATTTATTTATACCAGGACTTAAGAAATCTATATATGAAATACAGTATATGCCACATCGGTTACGGTAGCGAGGTCATAAACACATAGGATTAATTATTATAACGGCTCTAGGCACAGAGCTTTATGAATAGTTTATTGTTATTAATTTCAAATGCCAGCTCAACACAAAGCGCATACAGTAGTAGTTAGGTACTTATGTAAACTAATTTCCCAACCTCAAGAAGCGCCTGTACACAATGGTATTAGATGAAATGAAATTTCGTTAATAAGACATGATATTATACACCTATTCATTAATGTGTTCTGTGTGGTAAGAACATATGTTTAAGAGTAATTATAACTGTTTTTTGTGCGTAATGAGACGGATATTTCGTCTTCCTGGTAGTCTCACACCTATCGTGTAGGTCATCATCCTTATTTTGCTTGACACTCACTGCGTTTATCACTCCATCTCGTTAGCCCAGTAATATGTTACTTTCTGTATATACTGCGCTGAATGATCACTTGTTTTTACAATCCGTCTATTAAATAGTTGCTGTTAAGGTTTGACACATAAATAATAAAATGGTTATTCACTCAGAAACTGTAGATGTCAACGCAGCATCAACCGAAGTGAATAAGTTTAGTTAAAGCCTTTCAGACGAAAATAACTTTGATCACTTTTCTACGTTAACAAAATCTGTTTCTGAATCTTTTTATGTAAATATTCAGTCAAAATCAATATTAATTTACTTTACCTCTTTTTACTGCCATAATAAATATTAAACGTTTTAATTAATTTAATTTCAAGTAAATGTTTTAGAATGTCATTTGGTCTGAAGTGTGTGTGAAGCATTATGCCATTTACACCTTAACATTGTAATGTATGTACACTACTGCTTTTATGCATAATATCTGACACTGTGGTGGTACTAAATAAATCTACCACCTGTAACTTTAAAAGTAAAATCCTTCTTAAATCTGTGACCGACAAACGAGAAGTGAAAAGTTTGAAGCAGTGATGGCTCAGTGGCTTTGGCTATGGACTGCCGCGCAGCAGGTCCATGGTTCGAATCGCGCCGCGGGCTTGAGCTTCACCCCCTGGTGGAAGGGCATTATGCGACTGCCCGCCTGGCTAGCGACCACCCTGAAGTAGAAAATCTGTCGCCAAGCACCTAACGGTGTGTTCCAGCAGCACTCCTTGAGAGCCAGTGAAATTACAGGCACATGAGACTTAATATCTATGTCTCAAGGTGACAGGCGCAGTGCAATTCGTGAATTGTGAGGAAATGCATCTGTTGATGAGAATGAAAAAATGAAAAAATGGCAGAGGTTAGTCCGCTTAACATCAGGTAACCCTCGAACTTGTCTCGTCACAATAACATAAAAAAAAGTCACACGAGATAGTGCCACTTATCAGTAAATGAACAGATTTCAAACAATTCATTTGTATTGATATTCTAAAATATAATTTGAAGTAGATACTCATCGCAAAGTTCTTAACTGAACAACGAGTAGGTTAAGCAACGTCCGTTGTGGTCATGACATGTGTGGATGGTCAACCAACAAACTAATGGTATTTACTATTGACACCTATTGATAATTTCCGTGATTAGGAGAGTACGCTAATCCGTTGGTCCCAATTGTTGTCTTAGGATGGCAGTCGTTATAGCATGGTAGTAGGTAATGCTGGGTAGGGCGGCGATTCGGGTCGCTGACCTTCCGATTGGTGCAGGTGCTTTCCGGACACGGATGTTTCGGAAGGTACCTGCATCACATCGCGAGACGGGAGGCGACCCCCGCCTGTCACGAGTGTGGAGCGCCAGAAGACACGGCGCTCCACACGCTGGAGGAGTGCGCCGCGTGGAGTCCCATGCGGCACACCCTCACAGCGGTCATTGGCGCAGATCTGTCGCTGCCGAGCGTGGTTAACGCTATGCTCGGCAGCGACAGATCGTGGCAGGCGGTGGTCTCTTTCTGCGAAGCGGTGATGGCGCAGAAGGAGGCCGCGGAGCGGGCGAGGGAGGAAGACGTCCTCGCGGACCCGCTCCAGCGTAGACGAACTGGGGGGAGGAGAAGGCGGTTCGGGCGCCTTCTCGCTCTTTCCTAGTGTTGTGCGGATCACCGGTGGAGAGTCGGGGGATTCTCCACTGGCTTGCACGATCCCACACGTCTGGGGGATGGTCCCAATGAGCCGGGTCATCCCTCCATTGGCCGGGGCCCGTCATCGGTGACGGGCCGGCCGCTGGGGCGAGATGGTGACTGCTAACGCTACCCCATTTCGCCCTACTAGGCGGCAGACTGCTCATCCCGGGTTTTTAGTGGGTAACCTCACTTACTACCCCCCGAGGGGGTAGTAAGGCCCTTCAGGCGAGGACTCCCACATAACCACTCCGCTCCCCCCGGGGCGGGTGGTATCCATAAAGGATTTTCCCGGGTGAAAAATAAAAAAAAAAAAATGGTAGTAGGTAATGCCCTCTGAATATGTCTCCAAGCACGCAACAGTATGTTGCGGCGGCTATTTTCTAGATCCAGTCAGTTCCCATTCCAGAGATATTTACCATTTTCGACCACATCATCACCGAAGGCTTGTTCGCACTTTGATTGGTGTAAATAGCGCTGTCTAAGGTGGTATATGAATTTCTACTTAAGTCCTTTAGTTTATGCAGGTTGAAGGCCTGTTTCAATACTGTAATCATTATTATGAAAACTAGCATTTTGTTTAATAAATGGTATCATACGTTGAAAAACATATTGACGTCCTTTAGCGAATGAATAACTCATTGCGACGCGTGATCAAAATGCTGGCACATATTTGGCTCAACGAATAAGCATTGCAATTCAACGGGGCAATGCTGCCAGCATGCTGGGCACGCTGCCAACTGGGAGTGGGCTGGAGCATTTGGACTGCCTATGAGTCTGCTATGACTTATAGGTGTCTAAATGCTTTTATTGTAGTAGCTGTAGTGTTGTATATAGTTCATAGTATTTTGTTTAATAAAGGCATACCGCCGGAAAAAAAAAAGACTCATAGCTAAATGTGGTATTTAAATAAAATCGCCTAATAGTTATCTTAGCAGAGCTAACCTCGTAAACCTATTCACTTAGTTGAGAATTTAAAATCTTGGGCACATCAATAACAAAAGAAATGTCTTTTTAAGTATCCTTGATTCCTAGTCATGATAATTTTGACATTTTGCTGGCCTGGCTAGCTACTTTGCTAGAAAACAAATTGTGATGAATAACAAACCCTACACTACATTCTATTTTTAAAAGACTTCCACTTTATGCTTATTTAGCGATCAGAAATCTAATATGTGACGGTTATTAATTCTTACCTAATTGAAGCAATAAAGTTTCGTAGGTTCTAACGTTGGAATTTCCTTCGTAGAACATTAATTTTCCCTACACAAGGATTCTGGTTGAGGCACATACCGCTTGAATGGCTGCCGTCAAAGTGACAAATGTTGCCAATAAAGAACTCTACTCGCAGTTGTGTTTCTTTAGATTATATTGTCGGGCGTAAAAACGAGCTATTTTTTTCTTCTATTTCAGCTTCTTTGAAGACAGGCGCGAGGCCGCTGATAAGCGTCGTGCTTTAATCGTATGATGCTCAATATAATTTTTGCAATAGATTTTTCATTATATATTTTTAACATATAATTTTTTTATGTTATTGTGACGGAACAAGCTCGAGGCCCACCTGATGTTAAACGGACTAACCTCTGCCTATAGCAAATGCATTTCGTCACAAGTCACGAATTGCACTGCGCCCCTCACCTTGAGACATTGTTATTAAGTCAATTAAGTTTAAGGGTGGTTGCTAGCCAGGCGGCTATTCTCAAAATGCCCGTCCGTCATCCTTGAGCTTCACTGCATGAAGCTCAACCCCCGGCGGAATTCGAACCATGGTCCCGCTGCACGGCAGTCCATAGCCAATGCCACTGAGCCATCACTGATTCTTTTTAATATATCGAATAAGGTGTTAATTCTTAATTAATTCCTTAAAATTAAAATTTCAAAACAATGGTAGCTCTTATTTTGTTCACACTCCACACATATACTTAAGTTTATCAACGAAATCCCCTCGTCCGTTTCGCGCGAAGAAATGTTCCCACGCATTTGTCGCGGATTTTCCTGAGTTTTGCAGCGGCTCGGCGCCTATTGTCATTTACTTTTATTTCTCAGTTGTTTTACATTTTTATTATTTTTATATTATCTACAATATGACAAAATTGTCTTTGTGAACGTAGATAAACAGTATGTGGTTTTAAAGAAAAAAAAAATATATATATTACGCTATTGATATATATTATCAACAGCGTAATATATATCTTATTTTAAGGCCTTTTTTTAATTGTTTCATATGTGATTTTTGTGAGATTTAGGGCCCGTTTCGGGTTGCTATGCAACACATAAAATAACTGAATGATAAAAATGACAGTTCACATGCAGCGCGTTTCAAGCTTCAACCGATGGATAGACTAAATCGATGACTGTGGAACTTACTCAAACATTCTGAAACAGGCCCTTAAAGAAAGATTTTCAACAGGACAGTGTGGCGAGTTATCTGAATGTGCGCGCTTGTCGCGTAAAAACTTAAAGCGCCAAGATCTTGGTTCAAAAAATCTTCCATAATTGCTGAACACTGATTTGTTAAATTTAACAAGCCGTGAAATCACTTGGATCTTTGAAATGCCATGGTTTATCAACACCAATTTCTGATAAAGTATATATATAACTTTAACTTTATCAGAACTTAACTAAATCGTTTCTAATTAAGAGTACCTGCAAAATAAATTAATACACTAAGGTTGTAATTGCAGATTAATAACTTAAAAACCAATTACTTATTTAATTTGTTGCTTCTATACTATAATTGTTACTAAAATATCAATTTTATGACCTTTTAGTTGACTGCCTTAGTGAGTCACGCGGGTATTCATGTACAAAATAGGTGGACTGCAGTTTAAAAAATTAGTGCTAGATTGTTATATATGAAAGTCTATTTTTGTGCGGCTTTTTTATTTTCTTACTAAGCTTTTAGCTCACAAGTTTTCATGATTCATTTACAGTAAATTTGCGTCAATTATTGGAATGAAATGCATGAAAAATATGACAGTGAAATAACAAAGGCTTATGAGACTCACCAACTATGTCTCAAGGTGGCGGGAGCAGTGCAATTCGTGACTTGTGACGAAATGCATTTCTTGTAGACAGAGGTTAGTCCGCTTAAAATCACCTGGGCCTCGAGCTTGTTCTGTCACAATAACAAAAAAAACTTATATTGCCAATACTAATGCGAAATCCTGAAAATATATTTGATGCTTTTGACTCCATTTTATCATCAATTATTCATGCTTTTGCGAAAAGCCGACTGCGATTATGCTTTTGAATTATTTATCAATATTTCTTTACTTTTTATTAGTTATGCCTTATTTGTAAAAAGCGGACCAAGTAGTTGAGGTATCTTACCATATCTGGTAGAAAACCTAAATAATCGAACACTATAGTAACTGTACTACATTAGTATACCTACCATATACCTATTACGAGTATCACGATAGACAATAATCGCTTTCTAGGTCAACCAGCTGCCGTACGGTTAATGTCAACTGTACATGTACACCAATCAACATAATATTATGATACGGTAGCATGTTTCATGCTGCAGGTTAGATTATTGCTTATCCCAACATCTGCTTGAATTCGAGAGTATAGCTAGTTGAATATGCTACCTATACAAACATAATGTCGCGGCTGTTTTGCTAGGCCTGAGTCCTTGGCTTTCCACTTGTTACGATCTCTATACATTTCTCTTGATTTTTTCACCTATATTTTTTTAAAAACGCTAGTGTAAAAATGATACCTTTAACCTGATTTTTTTTCAAATAACAAGTTTGTGAAATACCATTACTACACTTGTTACTGTTCTATTTAAAGTCCTTTGCTGTCCTTCTCATTTTGTCTATCTTTTCAACCAACCTCCAAAAAGGTACTCAGTTTGATTGTATTTTTTATGTTACCTCAGAACTTTCAACTGGGTGAATCGATTATGATAATTCATTTTTTATTTTAAATTGGTGCTTCCCGTGTGGTGTCATTCAAATTTCATCAAAATCGTTTAATTTTTAAGTTACAGTCCAATAACTGTAAAGTGTTTTCCTATCTTGATGATATAGTCATTGACAGCGAATGACAATCGATCCCGTAAGTAGTAAGGGTCACTTAAAAATATGTATTTTTTTACAAAAATATGAAACCTAATTTATTCCACACTTTTGCGTGTTGAAGTCGATTTAATTTTTTTGTAAAATTCCTACATGTCTCAATCATCTCAATATACTTTTTTATTGCAAATAATTTTGATTTAGTGTGAAGGTATTTACCTATAGGCTTGTACCACTAACACGGTGCTATGCGTGTGTACAAGAAAACAACAAATTAAAAGTATTTCTTTTTACGCTTAGTAAAAAATATTTTAAAAGTTTTGGCATTTATTTTGCGGCCGGCCGACGCTAACTCTCTTTGGGATTACTCGTGTTGGGCGTGGATATACGCCTTAGCTACTCGGTTACGATGGTAAAGAGCAAATTTTTCTGTTTTCTGCAACACCAATCAATGATGTTGAGTTGTAGCATACTCCATGGCGCTTTTCCTTACCTTTTACGATATTTTTTAAATAACTTATTGATTAGCTTCTGACTACTATACTATCTCATCTGGTGGTATGTGATATTGCGGTCGAAGATGTAACCCAGGCTCACCTAGAATTACTGGCTCACAATGACAGCTGCGGAATACATTATTAGATGCTTGGCGATAAATTTTCTATAAAACGACTTCCATCTTAGGACAACAACCGAGAACAACGGCTTAAAGCTCTGTAATAATTGCCTATCACCTATCTCTATGGTCACCTATGTATATCATGATCGCAGCGACGGATGCTTAACCATTTTTTAATATATAATAGACCCTTTGACCACTACTTTTGGGTGGTAAGTGATGGTGTGGTCGAAGATGTTGTTCAGGTTAACCTAGAATTACTAGTTCTCAAAGACAATTGCAGAAACACACCGTTCGGTGCTTGGCGACAGATTTTCTACTTGAGTGGTAGTTGGCCAGGCGAGCATTTGCAAAATGCCCTACCACCGTGCAAATCAGTTAAAAATAATTAGATACGATTCGGTGAGACCGCTTCAATATAATATATGGAACCTTCTTTATATTCTTGAGCCTTCACGGTACCTAGATACAAACTATTTTTATGACTAGGGCAATAATTTTCCTCTCTGCCGTCTAAGAAACCCGAGCCAAGATCGATGTGTTCCAGATTAAATTAGTTCCCATGAACTGTGAATTTTGCACGTGTTGGTACATTACAATAGCACTCATACCATAGACATAGGTTGATCCGTTGGCAATTTTGTTCTTATTCAGGTGGTATTTTTATATATGTGTATCGATATATTTATGTATAACCTGCAAAACAATTGAGTTGGTTACCTAATTTTGAAGATCTTTTGTAAGGGAGTGGGCGGATTTCTTTTTATTTAGCAAAATATGTCATGAATATCATATAATTTGGAAACGATATACCAACGATACTTAACTTATAAGTTTAGACCACGAATTTTCATAATGTATACTTTTTTAGGTGATGGATCTTTTTTTGGATTTGACCCTTATGTCACCTGCAGATAAGTATAGATGAGGTCGAGGACGGTATAAGGCTTAAATGAGAACAGTCACGGGCATACACCGTGCTTGGTGTAAGTACTTGTTGACAGATTTTCTACAAAAAAGTAAGTCTTGCGAGCACCGGCAACATTGTAATGGAGTTTTAGCCCGCGTCTGTTCAAATAATTAATTTTATTATTGGGAAGCCTCGCAATTATTATTTAGTAACAGGCAGGTATCGACATTTTTCGAGGGTACATCAGAGAGTTGAAATACTTGAGTAGTTATATCCGAACACTTACCTACGCACATGCAGTTTGTAATGACAAGGAAAGAACGTTCAAATATCATGCGTCATATCTGTTGTAAGAAAGAGATAAATAAGGAATTCGTGTAACCACCGAACTGCCACGAGACGTTCCGATCACCATGACACTGCGATCTCTTTCACTCTCTCACACGATACACATATCTCGCTCATCTATTTCATTGAGATTAGTTCCTAAGATAAAGCAAAATGACGATATTTTCTATTTCATCAATAAAAGCAATAATTACGCGTGAAATGAAACAGTTTTCTTATCTTTCACAGTGCTTTTGTAATTGGTGCAGAGTCTAAAGACACAAGGAAGGCATATTGTCCACAGATTATTCCTAAAAAACATGATTAGCGGCTATGTAGTGACTCTGGAAATTACCCTGAATTCGTCTAGTAAATATGAAGGGCACACAACTCATCTACAGGTAAAAAAATCTTAGGGATACTTAGTTTATAATTATATTTCGATAAGATTGCTCAATAGAGGGTAGTTATGAATCATATTGCCTCTCGCTGGTTCGCCTGCCAGTCTCAACCAGACCTTTACTCGAAGCGCACGTAAATGAATTGCATGTGATATACCTACCTGACAAACCCTAAGTGTAACTATCTCTTGACAAAGTGAAGTGCCCAACCTGTGATTATCTGGGGATTGCACAGCGCTATGCCATAGCATGGACGGGGGCTGAGCTGCGCATAGTGAGTTGGCTTATGACATTTTTATCATTCGCATTGAGCTATCGAAGGCTGTATTCAGTAATTAGTTAGAATTACAGTTCTGTAGGAAATCCTCAGGAAACCGCCCCTTGTTGAATATATTGTAATAAGGGTGGAATTATCCCTTATCTTAAGGTTCGTAGAGGTTAGTGAATCCAAAAATTTACGTATTAATATAAACATATTTTTAATAATACAAATAGGATTCAAATTTTCCTACTTTTAAAACTATCTTAAAAAAACATTAAATAATAATTAAATATAACACTTTAAAAAGCATAAAATTATATATCAAGTGACAATTTCGCCTAATTTTCCTGTTATTTACGGGACGTCACAAACATCACGCAGCCTAACCGGAAGAATACCCGACTAGTTTCGCTTCTAAACGAAGCATCTTCAGGAGGTCCTGACTCACCGAGCGCATGACCGAGATCGTGCGTGCGATCTTGTAGTTACAAGAAAGATTAAAATATATGTTAATTTAGAAGTTATGTTATTTTTACACATCTGCCCGAAAAGGATGACTCACGCTAGATCGTGCCGGGTCCGAGCCGAGTGTCGGCCGGGGCACGGTCAACTAATATTACCTATATTACGTATGGACACACTCACGTTATACCGAGCGGCAACCGAGTGACGGCCGACAAACGGACAACGCTCGGAAACCACTCGGTCCCGGCTCGGCTCGGCCACGGCCCGTTGCATGAATACAGTGCCGCCGAGCTGCGCCCGAGCAGTCGTAGTGGTGCTATGCAAGTGCACTGTCATTTTTGTTCGACATTGGAAAATGAACAACGAACGTTTGATTGAAGCTGTGAGGAAATATCCAGCATTATATGTTATGAGCGATGTGTGCGAATGAGTTATGGGAAATGTATGGACTCCAATTATAAGTCTTCATTATGGGTCAAAATAAGCAAAGTATATGTAATAATAAGCAAAGTATATTTTATATTTCGTATTAAATGTCACGTCAGGGTTCGCGAAAAGAGTGAACTATTTGTTGTGACGTCATCAGAGCGCCGAGCGATTCCTTTACCGCTTTTAAGACTGCTTAATTGACGTGGAGGTATAAAGTTTAGCAGTAAAATCAAGTTATTATTACACTATAAGAGGTGAGACTTGGCCCCCTGGTCTGTCGACTGTCCAGCTGTATGTTACAGGTCTTCAGCTCGTTAATGGAATGTAGATGACAAAGCGCTGTCATCGCTGACAAAGTCGATCTTAATCGATCAAATAAGTAAAACAACCTCCACTGCGTTCATGACTGGGATGAGTGACAGCTAGTGGCAATATCACTGAGTGATTCTGTGCCTTGGAGGGCACGTTAAGTCGTCGGTTCTGATATATATCTTACAATGGCAGTCATTATAATAGGGCATTTTGGAAATACCTGCCTGGCTAGCTAATCTTATGCCAAGCAGCTAACGTGTGTTCGCTTAGCTATTCTTAAGAGCTAATTTTTTTTTTACCAAAGTGGATACACACTCCATTCCCTTGGAGTTGAAATTTTTTCAGATTCTTTAACGTCCAGTGCGATCGCAATAGCCGATAATTCCATATCGTCAAAATTCAACATGATTGTAGTCTAGTTACATCACTATTTTTGCTCGGGCGAGTATACTGCATCACGGCGCATCGGTCATTGCTCGGTCGAGGCCCGTCTTTGTAATTACAGGTATGGGACCAGCTCGGTGACCGTGCTACGGCCGACACTCGGCTCGGACCCGACACGGTCTAGCGTGAGTCATCCTTTATTGTGTTTCAGGGTTCATGTATCTATGTATGTTTGTGAGTTTCTTTATTCCACCATAACGGCTCAACTGATTTTAAGGTATAATCATTATCATTAGATTCGTCTTAATTGCCCAAGTTATACTAGGTACATAAAAAAATAAAAATTACGAATTTTAGACGCCATATTGTGAGAATATTTTTTATCTTCCTGTCATACCCATTGAGTGGGTTATCAAAATGAAGGGATTTAATAGAATTTTGAATCAATTTATACATTTTAATTATAATAGGTAGATATTAATTATAGTACCTATGAAAGGTAATTTCTTGAATTCACCAACCACTACCTACATAAAAAAGCATAATTTAACTTAAATACTTCATATCATAATCGATAAAATGTACTAGGAAATTATACATATATATATGACATTAAATTTTATATGCACTGAATTTGCTACTAAAACTGATTCCAAAGTGGTACGGCAACGATAGTAACGGAGCTGCCATAGAAGTCAGTTTGGTGGGCAGGCAAACGCATCGTGAGATTAACACATGGCCTGAGAAAACACGAGTATTGGCAGTGTTTTCTCATAATCTTAAAATGTTGTACTGAAAAAGCAAATGAGTATTCCGGCGGTGACAAAATATGTACCGGTACTTCATTCTTGTTCAAAAACTAAAGATTTTCAATGGCTGAAAATAAATTACAGTTATTCGGGAGACGCTCAAGCTTAGTAAGCTGTACCCCGTAAGATCTGAAGAAAAGGGGAATTTGAATACAACATGAACTTACTGAACTCACAAATAATTAAATAGAGTAGATTTAAATAACGCTATATCTTATCTATTAGGGTAAGTTACAGCATTGTTTACGACACGGGTTATCATTTCTTTTCATGGCATGCCCCACACCACATTAATATCTTTAACTTTTATATCCCTGGAGCTACTCGTACTTTCAAGGGTCCTCGGAAATATATAGTCTTGCCTTAATTAGTTGATTCTATTTTACACATACATCTAAAAAAACATAGATAACTACAGTGCAGCCGCTGAGAGAATGCATTTAAGAATTCATTTGATTAGTATTGTTTTCCCAGTTCAAAGTAACATAGTCTGATTACGTAATGTTGCGACTGTCGGGCATTTAAATGTATAGTATTTCTAATAGTATATTATACTCCATTTACAAGCCACAGCGGCAATACCTACTAATTTTGAAGCAGTGATGGCTCAGTGGCATTGGCTATATAATGCCGCGCAGCAGGTCCATGGTTCGAATGGCATTTTTTGAATGCCCGCCTGGCTAGCGACCACACTCAAGTTGAAATTCTGCCGCCAAGCACCTAACGGTGTGTTCCGGCATCAGTCCTTGAAAGCCAGTCAAATTACAGGACATGAGACTTACCAACTATGTCTCAAGGTGACGGGCGCAGTGCATTTCGTGACTTGTGACGAAATGAATATAGCAGAGGTAAGTCCGCTTAACATCGGGTGGGCCTTGAGATTGTTCGTCACAAGAACATAAAGAAATGAATACGTACTGTCGAACCCATTCTCTCGGCGGCCGGACTATACTCGTATTTATAAAACACATTCACCCCACAGAATAGGTATATTAAATTGTATATATATTCCTATATATTTTTATTAGATTTGTTGTTGTAATAGTTACGATTATGTCATAATCAAATATTTTTCAAATAACCTTATTGTTATACCATTTATATTTATAATAATTCATAACACTATTTCAATATATCTAAAATTTAATCTGCAGTGAACCATATTTTGTGAAATGGAGCGTATTGCTCGAATTACCTACCGGCAGAGATACACAAAGCCAAGGAGCAATTTGTACCGGAGGTATTTGAACAGATATTGTCCCACGATACAACCCGGTTTCGGAATCCTGAATACAATCTCCTTATTGCTGGGGGCTTATTGTTGTTAGAAATTATGTAGTTAGGAATTTACTTGCAGATTATGAGTACTAAGAATATTAATAGGTTTGTAGAACGTTACAATAAGCTGAATACCTAATATCTCACTAAAATAGAATACAATACAAACATGCTACATACCAGTGAAAATTAATAGAAAGAATTAAATGACGAAAATAACAAAATAACTCGGGATAATTTTGCTAAGATTTTCAACTTAGGGAGGTACACTCAAGTGGCATAAGAAACGGCACATAACTTAGCAGCAAAGATCTTCAACGCGTTTCCTTTCACGAATTTATTTTATTTATTTATTTTTATTACCACCAATTTTTGAAACGCTCGTAGCGAAGTTTGCCTAGCCCTTCAGCTAAGTTAAGCAACGTCCGCCGCGGTCAGGAGTTGGATGATGGAGGTGACCGCTAGTGACATTACTACTGAGCGCTTCCGAGCTTCGGAGGGCACGTTAAACCATCGGTCCCTGATCTGCCATCGTAAGAAAACAGCATGGTGGTAGGATATTTTGAGAATGCCCGCCTGGTTAGCAAACAAAAAAAATCTGTCGCCAAGCACCTAACGGTGTTTAGTAATTCTAGGTTAGCCTGAACAACATCTTCGACCACATCATCACTTACCATCAGGTAAGATAGTGGTCATGGCAAGCCTATAAAAAACAGTAAATATGTGAGTATTTAATTTAGTTACGTGTATACGAGTACATATGAATTGTAAATGAATGAGGAATCCTGATAAATTATTTGATTGTAGGTTGATTGGGAATAAAAGTATTTTCTTACTGCAGTCCACGGCCATCACTGCTTCAAAATATTAAGAAATACAAATTATGTCTTAATTGCTTTTTTGCACCAACACTTGACTATGGATTCATTAAATTTCAATTGCCTGGAAAAGCAGAGTTGGATAGATAATTGGATTTCTCTTATTGCAATTGAATGGAGTTTTCCACCGTTCGTGCAGGTTGAATGGACCCTCTTGTCGAACCTTTTACAGTGCAGTCCAGAAATAAATCTTTATAAATTCAGGCATTATTTAAATATAAATTTGTTTATAATATATAATCAGGTTAATGTTTCTGAAGCTACTCCTACACATCGTGATCTTATTCCTTCTAGCCTGAATTATGCACCCTTCTAAAGTCTGTTTTTAAGGAATGTGTATTTTTATACTTTTTAACCGACTTCCAAAAAGGGAGGAGGTTCTCAATTCGTCTGTATTTTTTTTTAATGTTTGTTACCTCAGAACTCTTGACTGGGTGAACTGATTTTAAATTTATTTTTTTGTTTGAAAGCTGATGCTTGTCGTTTGGTTCCATTTTAAATGTCATCAAAATCGGTCAAGCCGTGTTTGAGTTACGCTCCAATAACTGAAAAATATTCACCTATCTTGATGATATAGTCGTTGACAATGAAAGAGCATCGATCCCGTAAGTAGCAAGGGTCACTAAAAAGAGTGAAAAAAAATATTACCCAAAAATGGAACCGAATTCAACACCCAAAAGTGTGAAATAACTTGTCGAAGTCGGTACCTTGTGCACAATAATGTGATAATAGGTACTTTTGAACTATCATGGTACCGACTTCAACAAGTTATTTCACACTTTTGGGTGTTGAAGTCGGTTCCATTTTTTGGTAAAAAATTGTTTTGACTTTTTTGTCGCAGTGGGACAAAAATATATTTCTGAGGTGAATACGTCTTTAAAAATGATAACAGAATCGGCGGATACAGTTTCGTGTTGTAGCTACATATCTATCATCCCCATCCAAATTTCAAATACACCACTGGATAGCTAAAGAATCAAAGAACTATAACCACATCGCGTGCAGTGGAGGGGGGAGCCCGCCATTTTGAGACGTTTCACGTACAGAAAACGGCCGTGTACATAACTCAACCACACCCAATTTTTTGTTCTTATCCAAGACGTACTGACTAAGTATCTCGTTCTGCGTTTTGTATGTTAGTACCAACAAAGTTTCACACAGGGAACCACACATTCACATTTGTTATATCAGTGTGATATATTTTTACTAAAACCACTTCAAAAAACAATGAAGTTGACAGATTGTACAAAAATTTGGAGCAAAAACTGTACAACGTTACTAAATCTACGCTCAGTCGTCTCAACTTTACCTGTTAGTACGGTTGGCTGGCACTTACAAGAATCAAAAATAATTGGATTTTCAATGATTATTGTGTTTTATATGATATCGTGATAGAACAATCACGAGGCCCACCTGGTGTTAAGCAGTAACTTCTGCCTATAACAGACGCAGTTCGTCACAATTGGCGAACTGTGCTGCCCCTTCGTATAATATATGTTTGCTCTGTTAAAACAGTAATAAATTATGGAAACGTGGAACTAGGTGCTATTAAAGTGCTTTACTATAAGGTAGTAAAAATTTTGCCCAGAATGAGTCGAACTGAGGCTAAAAAATGCGAACTTAAAGCAATAATTAAGATTGTTACAAAATACCTACAAGAATTATGTTGCGTGTGGGTACGGTACATTCGGTGTGCAAGTCTTATCCGTAATTATTATTTTTTATTAGCTTTCTGCACGTGGTCGCATCTAGTCAGTTAAATAGTGTTCCCTACTAAATACACTATCATACAAGATTAAATATATAAATGTATATGAGTCAGTGTAACATACACACTGCTCACATACATTTATATATTTATATATGTAACTCCTTTACGCTGAAACAGTAGTTCTCTGGTTTTCAAAACAGTTTTAACGAATGAAAACATGTTAAAAATGTAATGCACAAATTATTATTATTATTCACGTCATTTATTTTACAACATAATTCTAAATTTTTTACAACATTCATATATAAAAAAAAATATACATAAAAAACTTCAAACTAGCATCCCACCAGCAGCAGGGCAGGGCCCAAGCTACCAGCGGTTAGGACTGCAGAGAGAGGAACCTTCGGACAATGCGTGTCGTGTCGAGTATCACTGCCATCTATATCTGACCCTTGATCCAACCGTCTAGCAAGAGCCTCTTGAGGTGTTGGTCGAGGCTCTTCGCTATTAGGCTGTTCGCCGAAACGACTATCGGGACAATGATCGTCGAGTCAACATCCCACATGGCGGTTACCTCGTGAGCCAAGTCAAGGTACTTGCTGACTTTGTCCTTCTCGGCCTTCACGAGGTTCTCGTCATGTGGGATGGTGATGTCGACAAGCACTGCCCGGCGCTGGGATCGGTCGACCACCACGATATCAGGTTTATTGCAAACAATAGTCCTGTCCGTGATGATAGAGCGGTCCTAGTAGAGCAATGCACGACCATTCTCGAGATCTGGCGCCGGTGCGTACTATTATTATTACTTACTTATTATTATTATTATTACTATGAAAAGCAGTTAATACATTTCTTTACATGTAAATTGTTATATTTATGAGTAACGCAAAACCTTGAGTATACGTAGGCGATAAAAAACTATACGGAATTAATTGTTTGAATAAAATTTGTAATAAAGATTGTTTAAGGGCCTGTTTCAGAATGTTCGAGTAAGTTCCGGTTTTACTACCCAAAACATATTTAATAAACAAAACACTATCTTTGCGTTTCACAGTCATCGATTTAGCCTATCCATCGGTTAAACCTTGAAACGCGCTGCATGTTAACTGTCATTTTTATCATTCAGTTAATTTATGTGTTGCATAGCTACCCGAAACTTTATTAGGACATTCTGAAACGGGCCCTAAGTCTGGCACATAGGATTAACACATAGGTAAGATACTTTTCACTATCATCATCCTTACCTTACATCAATGCAAGTGAAACAGTGGGGAATAGCTAATCGGAATATAAAATCCCATGACATTCATACATAGTAAGTAGGAATATTTGCATCATGTTTGCATGGTACAGAAGCCGGTTAGGCTAGCTAAAATTCTCTATAGTGAAAAAAATAATTTACCTTGTGTTCTGGCATCTGTTCTTGAGAGCTTGTTCATGTTGAGAACTATTTCATGACGAGAGCTAGTTCATGATGAGAGCTATTAGTATAAATGCCATGAAACAGGCATAACCTGGATTACCAATTCCTGATTTATGGCATTTTCACATAATAAAAAAAGGGATTCTACTTTTCCAAGGGTGACTGGGAATAACCCCCACCATACACACATGTTTACATTTATAATATCAGTATCATGTTGACTGTTAATAACCTTATAATGTTTATTAACATTATTGTTTTACTTCAGCCTTTATAAAATAAAAGCTCTTATATACTACATTAATAGTATATTGTGAACATGTCTCTGTTAAATTCAACCCTTGTTACTTTGCTTATCTGTATTTGAAGGGTAAATCCAATAGGTCGCTTTGTATGAGGGGTTGATGTATTTGAAGGTGCGGACTATGGGTTTGGTTCGAAGCAATTTCAGACTAGATTCCAAATAGCTTTGTTTGTTACAATGTAACAAACACAATGTCACAATGGATTACCTGGGTCTAGGGCGTGTTTTAATGAAGTTTATGATCTGATTTTAACTACACTGTCAACGCAGTGGTACTGATTATACTCCAAATATTTTATAGGTATTAGTCCCGTGGAGTGCCGGGTTAGAGTGCCACCTCCCCATTTCCATAGGTGTCGTAAGACGCACCCTAACGATTAAGGAAAAAGTGCGTCAAATGAGCAGCATGCCACTTCTCACGTGGATGTGAGTAGGGGGCATTAGAGGGGGCATAGAGGGCATTTATCGCCCACGTAGCACACAACAGTGTGCATGAGATGCACAACAGGGCTATATACCATGTTAGTGCCATGCCAGGGTTTCATACAATTTAATCTTGTGTTCCTATCTTGTTGTTGTTAGCGTAAACATATCATTCTTAATAAATGTTCTTGTGTTTCGTCCAGTGTGTTAGAGAAAACATTTTGTATGACCCTGAAAATGTGAATGGAAATAGGCTTGGTAATAGGGGTATTACCAAACCCCAATAGGCAAAACTTGGGTGTTGACACACCTCTGCCCACCCTTTCGGAGAATACAGGCGTGATAATATGTATGTATGTATTTCATAGCTGATAAATTAGCCTTTCACCACTATCTCGTACGTGATGATACGGACGAATATGTTGTTCAGGCTAATCTAGAATGACTGGCTCTCAAGTACAGCTGCCGTAGCACACAGGTGCTTGGTGTTAGATTTTTTTGCGTCTTAGCCTTCGTACCTAGCTAGCCAATACGGCATTTTGAGAGTGCTCACCTGGATAGCTACGACCCAAAAAGGTAACGATGTGTTCCGGCAGCTGTCCAATAACAATAAAATAGGTAAAATGCAAAATTGACGTAAAACCTAAAAGTAATTTGAAATGTATTAATAATTTATTAGTACACTATTGTAACAGCCGCTCTAACGAATCAGTTCATATTTCGTACGAACTGAGTAATATTTTCTATATACCTACCAAATTTCATGAAAATCTAATTTTATGTTTAAAAGTTATCATTGGATGAACATAATGTATTTTGGACGCACCAACACAGTTTATATTTTTAACTGAACTATATGATCATCTTATTGACTATACATATATACAATATTTTATTCAACCATTTACTTCCCATGTTTTGCAGAATGGAACCGTCTTTGCTGTGAAACTATTTTAAACTAGTCGTAGTAAGTTTCAATTTCAGAAATGACAGAGCTATTTTAAAGCTATTGTCGCGTGTTCCATTTGAGCGTTGCATTTCTAAGATTACCAGCCGTTTGCAGTGTCGTGATCCCAAACTATATTCAAACATGAAATGAACGCGTTTTGTTCTTTGACATTTTCTTTGTAGTCTAAGACCTGGCGCCGATTTTTGTATA
Source organism: Plagodis dolabraria (assembly GCA_963854805.1). NCBI lineage: Eukaryota > Metazoa > Arthropoda > Insecta > Lepidoptera > Geometridae > Plagodis > Plagodis dolabraria. Next base: position 15,260,787 of record OY978454.1, on the reverse strand, counting down.
AAGCAAAAGAAACAAATTGATTTTATTATAATCTTTATTAACCTTCGCAGCATTTTTTAAAAATTTTTTGGTAATTATTATTAACTAGCAACAATTATTATTGTTTTTTTAGATCATTTAAATGTTTAATTTAATTTAAAATGTTCAATTTCTACAATATTCTGTCACTTTTATTTGCCCAATGGTCATTGTTCACGTTGTGAGTGATTCGGTACTGAATTGTATAGGCAATAGGGTCACTGATTATGTGAAACTATTTAAGGTTTTTGTTTAAAACACCCTAACTTCCAGTCTGGGGCTTTGCATGGTATATTTTCATACATAGAAAGTAAATGCCTGTTACAAAATGTAACGAATATAATAATTATATTTAATTTCCTAACTTTAGCAAATATAAAATTATATCACCACGCTTATACATAGTCCCCCGAGTAATATCAAAAATATTTTAGTAACATGAAATATAATGCGAGCCGCCACTAAAATACGTATGTCTTCTTATAGTGTTTGGCCCATTTATTAAAATCAAAACAAGCAATATATAATTTTATAGGCAATATAACAAAATCCACTAACTGATTGATAATTATCACTAAGCATTCTTTAATTCCAAAACGCTATATAAAATTAATAATATTTTTATAATTGCAATAGTCAAACAAATCTGCTTGAATAAGAAGAAAACGATAGCTCTTTCCTAAGTGATTTTTCTCTTTGAGACAAACAACCCTTTGCAGACAAAAAAGCTTTTAGTAACAAAAAACTGAAGTTTTGTCAATCTAGCTTCTAGTCACCTTTGTTTACTTTTTTCATTGTTACTGACATTGAAGTGGAAGTTTCATCGCGAGATGTCGGAGGTCACGACATTGTTAAGAACTCTAGTACCTCTAGTAAAAGAATCTTTTTGTTAGATGTTTCTATCTCCTTTAGTACATCTAGCTGTGGAACGGTTTGGTGCATTCAAACCTTGTCAATGTCTGGGTTGTTTTCTTTGCATTTTTCTTATTTATATACAAAAATGTCTTTTTTGTTCAACGATATGCGTATTTTATTATAATTCATTATCATACGATTCTTTCATTGGTCCTGTGAAATGGAAGTCTAATTATAATAAAGAGATTGTCTTCAGTATGTGTTCTCGAGGAACTTTTGTGAGTAAAATATTAAAATCATGACAGTAAATTAATTTAATAATTATTATACAATTGAAATAAATTATTCTGTTGTTGGGCTTTTTAGTCTCATTATTTCACTATTCTCATTATATCATATTAAGCAGTAACATCTGCCTTTAATATATGCATTTCGCTTCAAGTGGTGAAATGCACTGTGCCCATCACCCTGAGGCATAAAATTTCATGTGCCGTTGATTTCATGATTACTTACTGACTTTAAAGGACTGCTGCCGGAACACACAGTTAGTTGGTTGGCGACAGGTTTTCTGTTTAAGGATGGTAGCTAGCCAAGCGATCATTCAAAAAATTAGCACGCAGTGGAGTTGCCCCAAAACGTCGAGCCATATCTCAAATTGGACTGAACGTATGCATTGTGGCAGCTATAGCAGTACTAACGGAGTATACCTGTCTTAATTTTCTTATTGCATATACGAATCGACCTATTTTAAGTAATATTATGCATCTTCCAATTATATTCACAAATTAAGACACGAATCACTTAGCATTCCATGGATTCACCGTGTGGGTGCCGGGTCCATAGCGTTGCAGAGGAAGAGGCTAGAGGGGCCTGGGGCTTGCAACCCAGATGTAGGGTTAAGAGGCCTCTTTACAATGCATCAACGCTCCCCTTAATAATACCTTATTTATATTCACGAACTTTTTCTATGGGTATATTTTGAAACTGAACATTGAACCAGGATTTTATTTGTTTTAGTTTTACTCAAAGGAGAATGCCCATTTCACTAGGAGACTTAAGTCCCCTGAAAAAGTTTAGTGTCCTGATTATTTCTTTTTTAATTTGTTAATAACGTCTAATTTTAGGATCAGTAGCCATTTTTCATATCTTTACCCTGGTTTAAGAGTAATTTAATTTTTAAGTTATAAAAATTATCAATCATCTAGATATTGAGACTATAATACTTTTTAGACAAATCGAATGATACCATAAGTATCAAAATCCGCAACCTGATAGTTTGGGAGGTAGTATGAACAACTTTATTCTGGTCCTTAATAATTATTCAGATTTAATATTAATGCCCAATCCTCTTCTAATTCATTGCTTTTTTCTATACCATATAACAATAAATATGGTACTATTTTCTCGCACATGCTCCAAGTTGTAAGATTTTGCCTGTTTGTATTGATAAGATCCTAATGCGAATCTGCTTAAATCATTAACATTTAATCTAGGAAACTAATCAGTACAGTACAGTACAGTAACCGCAAAACACGTGAGTTTTTGCCGGTTAGTGTATAACTTGATGCTATTTAGGAATAGAATAGACATTTCAAAAGAAACGGTTATTTTATTTCACGCTATCAGCTCGTCATTGACTTGACACTCTTGACAGTAGCACGTAAACATAGTAGTGTTACCACAGTTGCCAGTTAACATTTTTTAAATCGAGACTCACCATATCGATTTTTTCTGACTTAAGAGTGTGTTAAGACAGCCGTGCTTCCACGCTATACCATCTTTTATATGTGGCTGCTATAAATCGTTTTTTTATTATATTTTACACTCGCTGAATTCTAACGTTCACCTTGCTACTAGCCCGGCGGCACACCTAACAGCAAGCCATATTGTATTGAATATCAGGCATCTATAAATATACATCTTAAAGGACTTGTAGCGGAGTTTGCTTAGCCGTTCTTAATCGATCAGCTAAGTTAAGCAAGTCATCGATGCTTGACCTTTAGTGACATTACTACTGAGAGCTTCCGCGCTTCGTATGGCACGTTAAGCCATCGGTCCCGGTAGGGCATTTTGCGAATGCCCGACTGGCTAGCTACCACATTCAAGTAGAAAATCTGCCGCCAAGCACCTAACGGTGTGTTCCAGCAGCTGACCTTCATAGCCAGTAATTCTAGGTTAGCCTGAACAACATCTTCGACCAAATCATGACTTACCATCAGGTGAGTTAGTGGTCAAAGGCTATAAAAATAAAATAAAAAACATACATAAACTATCAATAGTACCGATAGTATATTCAATAAGTATACTTACGGTATGGATCGTTTCTGCACTGTTGATAGATATTCAATTAAAGGCAAAACTAACAATGGTTAAAAAAACCATATGAATAGCAATGAATTCAATCAAAGCTATGTATTTTTAATCGATCTAAGATTCTGGAAAAATGGGAACTATTAATAACTGGCAATTCTAAGTTTGTATCCAGTTGCCAATAAATAAAAAAAAAATGTAGTGCATATTATCTTTGGTTGCTAGTTTTGAAATAACAGGAAATAAATAATTTGTAAAAATTGTACTCTTTAAGAAAACTTTTAATGCTAGGGTGAAAAGAAATACGCTGTTAATGAGAGAAGAGCAAAAAAATATGTAACGATTTTAGCATAATATTTTAATAGGACACTCCGCCATATAGAGGACCTGCCTTTGAACATTCTCCTTTAATGTCAAAATATTTGTTCTACGTCCATGCATTAATTAAATGTACAGTTTTATTTATGAATGAGGTAAAGTACTTTTCCAATTGGATAAACAGTTATCATTATGGTTTATATAATATTATAATTATACTAAATCAATATACCAATTTAATAGACAAGATATTGTGCACTTGATGAGTCAAAAATCATAACGGTAATTGTATAAGAGTCAAACATCTTAACATATTTATTCGTATGATTAAATAGAGCAAAGGGTTTTTTTGTTATGAAGTGATGAGACAGACCTCACCTACAGATAGACAGAACTCATCCACCTGATGATAAGCGGCAGTATACATTACAGTTTTTAGTTGTAGTTCTGCTTGACACTGCACTGCGCTCGTCACTCCAAGACGTAGGTTCTTTTGTCTCGCTTGCACTGTACTTGCTGCAGAGCCTTTCTTACCTCTAAACAGTAGTGCTTGTACAACTACTTTAAGGCAGAATGTCTGTGGTACCCACCAAGATGGGCTCTTGCTAAATAAACCTACCCTTTATTTGGAATTCAGAAAGTGAAAAACTAGGCCTTTAAATGACTCCCAAAAAATAGCCTCAATGTTCGTCTATATGTATTTCTCATCATAAATTCATTCAAGTTTTCAAGTTCATCTATATTTTTATTAAGTGTTTATGGACCAAAAACCTTTTTTGCTATCTATACCTCCAAATTTCAAGTAACCATACCATTATTTTATTGAAAAAAAGAAACACGGGGAAGATTCATTTTATCACGCCATAATATATGCGAATGTTTGTGAGGGTGTCAATGGGTACGTTGGTTTATATTCTTTGGGCTGAGGCTCTTTATTGTAGGAAAGAAATCTTATAATGAAGAATTAATATGTAATAACATCATCATCATAACTGTTCATAATTGTCTACGGGCCTTGAAACGCAGCTAGTTATGAAAATAACTTCACGTTAATCTGATCGAATCAGCAATGCTTTATTACAAAATTACAAATTTAGGAGAGAAAAAATTACAGTCATGTGCGGGATACGAACCCACGTCCATCCACCCCTTTAGCCGGGGTATGCTCTAACCAATTGAGCTAAATTGACACAATGACTCATGACTGTAATTCTTGCTCTCGTTCTTCAACCATCAATACTTCATGAATTTTCTCTCGTAAATTTGTAATTTTGTAATGTAATTCGCTTAGCAGGCGTTATTGCAAACCTAACAATATTAAAAAAGCAATGCTTTAATCAAAAACTTTGTTTATTTCATAACGCCGTACAACTTAGTCCCCGTTACCGCATTAGCAACGTAATACGATATCTATCTTTCAACACTGTATCTAAAGCCAGTTCATAAGATATTTACAACCATTTCAATATTCAAGTTCAACATTTACACTTAAGTAATTAACCTTAAATTAATTATTAATTATATTATATTTAATTTATTAATTCTAGGTTAGCCTGAACAACATCTTCGACCACATCATCACTTACCATCAGGTGAGGTAGTGGTCAAAGGCTAACCTATCAAGCATAAAAAAAAAAGTTAAGTGTAATTCTTTTAATAATTTTAAATTATTAAGCCTTTTTTGCATTTGTTTTTGTTTTCTTTGTTATTCACTTAAGTACTAAAATCCGTCACACATGGTACGTGTATATTGATTTAATTAATATAGCATGATATTTATTATAATATAAATAATTTTGTCTCAAGAATATTTTTTACATAATATCTTTCTCTGATCATCTATCAAATCTGATAACAACTTTATCAGTTATTAACAATATGTTATTGTGTTAACAACTGGAACAGTATGTAGATTAGATACTACTCAAACCAATTACATGAAAGAAGTAAAATACATCTGGTATTTGCCATACGTCCTGCATGTGTCATAAGACGATACCAAATATACGCATAGGGATAATTAAGTGAAAGCCCTGATTTGCATTTAATTATAAAGTTGGTAGAATATTTGCACTACCATCATTTTAAATTGTACAGTTTTTGAAAGTAGGTACTGTTTTTCAGAAATAAGTCCTTAATACAGCCTGAAGTCAATTCTTCATGAATCCATATCTAAACGGAAGATTAGTACAACTGCTCATTGTCATCTTCTCATTTTATTACTTTAACTTATATGAAGAATTATCTATCTATTATACGATATTTCGGGTTTAGAAAGCACACAGTTCACTTAGTATTGGAAGTTATTAGCTAATAATACTTCTATGAACAGCCATTTATAAATATATTTATAAAACTGATTCTACAATATATTATAAGGTTTACCATGAACTTGCATATTATAATCACTGTCTAACAATTTTCAAATATGGTTTGCTTTCTCATACTTCAGTCAGGTCGTGAACTTTACAAACTTTACCATGGATAACTTTCTAACTGGCAGTGTTATAGTTAATATGAGCATATAGTTTATATGTTGGGTGTATATGTAAAAGTTTAGTTTCTGCTTCAATACTTTTTGAATAATATTACTTTTCTTCCACTTAGTAACACGAGTAAATGTTACATAGTTTAAAGAGGTAAAAGTTTCAAATTCGTTATTATATTTAATATAAAATTAAATCTAATTATTAACTAAACTATGTAGCGTGCTTGCATGGAGAACAAAGACCATGTAACATATATCTTTTTAGGGTTCCGTACCATAAGGGTAAAAACGGGACCCTATTACTGAGACTTCGCTGTCCGTCCGTCCGTCTGTCACCAGGCTGTATCTCAAGAACGGTGATAGCTAGACTGTTGAAATTTTCACATATGATGTATTTCTGTTGCCGCTATAACAAAAAATACAAAAAGTTGGCCAAGTGCGAGTCGGACTCGCGTACGTTAAAACAAAATAAGGTTAAAATATGAAGTCTAATGTTGTTGCTAATGCGGTACAGAACACTTCGTGTGCGAGTCCTACTCGCAATTGGCCGATTTTTTTTATTTAAGAGTCCCTTTATCTATAGCAATTGTCTACTACATAATTGGAAATAAACAAATTTGAATTTGAACGCAGGCCACGGCTCTATACTCGCCTTATAGTCCCCGAATTACTAGTTTGTTAAACCAAGCAAACTCACATTGTAATAGTGTTCATATATCAACACGACGATGACAAATGATAAAAAATTAAAAGTACCTTTAAATTGGAGAAAATAATACGTTTCACATAGACGCTGTTCTTTGGTTTCAAATCGGGTGTACCAATAAAAATATTATATATAGGATATTATCTTTATCGTTTTTAATTGAAGTCGGAACCCTTTCGATCAAGAGTTACTTAATAATAGTTAATAGTTTGTTTGATTGTTCGGACTGCTGTCAACGGCCTATTTTTTTCTTACAGAAATATAACGCTGAATTTTTGTTGTTTAACTCAGATGTCTAACATTCTTTGAAGCAGTGATGCCTCAGTGGCTTTGGCTTTGGACTGCCCCGCAGCAGGTCCATGGTTTGAATCCCGCCCTGGGCTTGAGCTTCACCGCATGGAAGAAGGGCATTTTGCGAATGCCCGCCGGGCTAGCGACCACCCTCAAATAGAAAATCTGTCGCCAAGCACATTAAGGTGTTTTCCGTCAGCTTTCCTTGAGAACCAGTAATTCTAGGTGAAGCCTGTTAACACCTTCGACCACATATTCATCACTTACCATCAGGTGAGATTGTGGTCAAAGGCTTACCTATCAGCCATTTGGTTTTGGTAAAAGTATTGATAAGTTAATTTAATTCGTTAAGAGAAGTTTTCTGAAATAAACTACACAATTTAATTAATAAAGTTTTTCAAGAATGTCAATCCGTCTTTTAGAGCCGCTTCGCATCGGTCCCGACGTCACTAGACATGCAATGACACGTTGATCCGTGACTTTAAGATAGCAGTTCATTGACTTAATGAAGTTGTTCATGTATATTTAATTTGGTGAAGTTTGCGTGCGTGTAGTGGAATGGGTAGTTGTATACGCGAGTGTAAACTCACTAATGGTTTCCAAACAACCCTTTGTTTTTAATAAGCATATCGGCACGGTTGTATTCGTCGCAGAGGTAGACAGAGGTGTCACCCATAGAGATATAAAACACTTTTCTGTCACCCACGTTAGCTTGACATATATTTAGTCTAATGTAATAAAAGGCGAAAGTATTGCCATTTAGCGGCCACTGGTCTGTACTCCAAACTAATCAAATATTCCTGATCTAGGGGTCAAACTTTAGGGAAAACAATTTTTAACTAAAAAATTGAACCGACTTCAACACTCAAAAGTGTGAAATAACTTGTTGAAGTCGGTACCATGATAGTTCAAAAGTACTTATTATCACAAAATTGTGCGCATGGTAACGACTTCGACAAGTAATTTCAAACTTTTGAGTGTTGAAGTCAGTTACATTTTTTGGTCATAATTTTTTTTCATTCCTTTTTGTGACCCTTGCTACTTACGGGTTCGATTGTCATTCACTGTCAACGACTAAACCATCAAGTTAGGAAAATATTTTTAGTTACTGGAGTGTAACTCTCAGGAAAGATTTTGATGAAATTTAAATGGGACCAACGACATGCATCAACAATAAAATAAAAAATAGTTATCAAAATCGGTTTACCCAGTCAAAAGTTCTGAGGTAACAAACATAAAAAAACAGACGAACTGATAACCTTCTCTTTTTTTGTACCCGGTTAATTAGATTTCTACGCAGCACTTTAACACACACAGTAATGAGTTGATGACTTGATGCAGAACTCATTTTAAAGTGTGCAGGCATGTGGTTTGTTCTTTGTACTTAGATATATATATCATGAAGGTAAAACTACATTATCTTTTCATCCTTTATGATATATTTAAAAGTGCGAAAAAAAACCACATGAGCACTACTGAATTTTGATGCACATATGTGTTATTTTAAACTTGTAGAGTAGGAACAGAATAAAACGCAAGTTTTACAATCATTTTAGATGAGAATTTCAATAAAAGTAAAGAACAAACAACAAAAAACTTTCTCTTCGTATAATTGAACCACAACAAAGAAAACGATCCAGAGTATTTATACACGCTTCTGTATATGTATTACCTGGAATGTACATTTTATTTCATCTCACGACCGGATGAGCAAAATTCCCTAAAGGAGCATAGCTCATACAAAAATTAAATCGTCGTGTAAATCGACAGGCAAAGTAGATTTTGATCATACGTGAAGCATACTTGGGACTGGCTACATACAATAACAAAACAGGTAAGGAATTCGAAAATAGATCTGCCTAGAAACATACTTCTTTTTAATCGGGAGACTGTAATTTGTTTTCTTATTGTAGAGTACTTTAGTTAATTGTGTGTCACAATCACAATGAATTTAACTCTTGCATTTCGTTAACATATTTTTTACGAATTTTGCTGGGGCATAAGTCAACAAGACAGTTACAAAAGATTTCAATTGGAATTTGCTGATGAAGCCCAATGTCACAGCTCTGTGTATGCGTGGTTCGGAAAAATTTAACATGGACGTCATGATCTCCATGAAGGTCGGTTACACGATAAAATTTTGATACCGAACGACAACTTATTGACTAACGGTAACACTACAGAGGGTAGGCAGCAGCGCTTTCTAAGGAACTGCAATCTCACACTGCAATCCCCACGACGCCTGCCAAGCGTGGGGATTATGGCAAACCCTCCCATAGTTGGGGAGGCTGTGTTCAGCAGTAGACAATCCGGCTGACATAATATATCTATTATGCCTATATGATAAAGTGCGAATGCCAGCTTAAGATGAGCCGTACGTTCAAGGGTTCCTCAACATTCCGCGGTTCAAGTTATATGGAAAGTAATATTTAGGTTGTGGTATCTGTAATTTCTAAACTACAAAACCAATGACTGAAATATTTAGGGTACAATTTTTAAAGTACCACTATTGTAACAAAAAAATAATGATTGAAATTGAACTGTGCGTTAAGAGCCATTTCACAAAATCACGCTACTGACGTTTAGGTAAATGCCAGCGCATCGCTTACACAAGCGAAAGAAGTGAGGACGGAATAGCATGACTGTGAGTAACTTATTTTGATATTTGCACTCATTAATAAATAAATATAAGTTGTGATATAAAAAAATGTGTAATTGGCATGAGTAAATGATGATAATTTAGAGTTATATTAAATATTTTTTCCTGACCAAGAAAACAGAGGTAGTATCACAGTTAATTGAGATTAGATTAATTGGACAATGCACTTTCTTCTGATATTATATATGTTTGGAATTACTCTTTATTTAACGCAATAAATCGTGTTAAAATGCGTATATAATTCCTGAAGGCCTTTAATTTTTATTCTATAATTATGATAAATAATCGATATTATTGTACAATATGTGTCAACGAGATTATATGCCTGATGTATAAATTCTTTTAAAGTTAATTTGATGAATTTTTATACAAGAGATAGAGCTCAGAAGATGGCTAAGCGTACGTTAATTCGTAAAACAAGGTGCGGGGGATTGGTCACTACAAAATACTTGAAGTAATATTTGTAAATGTGGTACATTAACTGAAAAGGGAACAGATTATTCTATTTTTATCAATTATTCAACAATTAGATAAATCAAATAATTATTCAATAATTTCTTTCCTATGATAGTAAATTAAGCGCTTAAAATCTTCGATACACGCATCAAAATGTGAAATGCCTCTTAATAAATAACAAGTGTACATTTTGACTTTCATTCCCAAGGAAACCGTGCATAAAAGCATCCTTCGTAGTATGAACTCAAATCGTGCTTTTCATTGAATTTCATTCAGTAGTTTTGGAGTGATGCGCGGCTGGGATACAGACAGACAGACAAAAATAAAAAAAAATACGGTTTTGGCATCAGTATCACCTATAGAGTGCTCTCAAAAATTATTTTCAAAATATCTGCAATGTACAGAATTGGACCTGTGATAGTTTTGTTTAAGTACAGATTTTTGCGAAAACTATTTAGTATATAATAACTTTTACTCATCAAATTTCTTGTTACATTTTATTTCGACTTTAAAACATCTACACTGATTTTAGTGAACATAAAACGTAAGTTTAGATATTATAAGAACCCAGCATATGGTGACAGTTCTCTTCTGAGTTGTTTGAGCAATTATTAGTATATACCTCTTTAGGTTATTCATTAATTAATAATCTATCATAACGCAAGTAACGTTAATGACTGACGCACGCAGTATTTGCTTACAGTGTCAGATGTCTTGCAGCCTTGGAATTTAATTGATCTGATGTCTGAATGCTTGGGACAGCAGGTGATACTTGCCAACCTTGTTTTCCATTGAAATGTTGGTTCTTTTGATTTCAATAGCCTCGCGTAACATTCTTGGCGAGACAAGTTGATTCCATAGTCTAATTATACTTGTAAAATTGCATTAATTCGGTTTCTATGTCTATTTGTGAAAGAAATCTACTTTGAAACTAAAATGCCTGATCCCATCACATTAATGATGCAGTTACAATAATTAAAACAGGCGGGAAAACATCAGCCAAAGAACACTTGGAAATTTTTCTGGTTATTGGGGTGTATTTTTTAGGTAACGAGTTTTGTCTTCACGAGTCTTAATAGCGTAATGTGAACGAGACATATGACATTTTCAGACGACATTGTGAATAATATAACAAGAAAACCCCGAGTCTTTACGAGAGTAACTCACCTTATATTTTACCTTCTTTGTTTACGTCCACAGTTACCCACAGATTTGGTTTATGGTCTTAAACTGGTTAATTGAAGCAATTATGGTATATTCGCAAATAACCATTGACTGCAGGGAATCCATCGCTCATGGAATCTTTGTTTACATAAATCTAAGTTACAAGTAGGTATGGAATGCTTTTTTTAATTATTTCAGGGATAATTTCAATAAATTTACAATCTAACCTATATTGATAAACACTTATAAGTAATGTTGTCTTAGGTTTTGATGAAACAACTTTAAACGGTTTAAATCACGTATATTTATCATTATTTTGTCCCGACGACGTTTCAAACACTTTGCAGTGATCGTGGTCGGGGTGACTAATTGGTTTTATTTGTCACATGAGTTATTAAGAAATTATTTGGTCTACCGTCAGAAATTTTTATATTAATCATAACGTTCCCTATTCACGCAGTATTCGCTCACAGTTACCAGAGGTTTTGCAGATTTGTGTTGTCCATGGGATTTAATTAATTTGATAACAGGGTCCCAAGCAGGTGGTACTTGCCAGTAAATTTGCGAGATGCAATGCATACTGTTATGGCTTACAGTCCTCATTTTATGTAGGATTTTGTTTGAACGAGTATATCAAATAGCTCGTCTTCAGTTCTTAAGTTCAAATTGTGTATGCAGTCTTTAAAACTTTCGTTCGGTGCAGCTGTCTTGGTGCTATGTAAAATCCGTTTTAATCTTTCATATAGATGATACTGCATTAAGTCCTCCTTTTGTACATATGTTTTTTGTGCAATAGAGTATTAAATAAATAAATAAAAAAATATTGTTTTGTATATCAATTATCCTAAAAAGAAATAAACAAAAAATTTAACCGACTTCAACACCCAAAAGTGTGAAATAACTTGTTGAAGTCGGTACCATGATAGTTCAAAAGTACCTAATATCACAATACAACACTTTTGGGTGTTGAAGTCGATTCCATTATAAGTTTAAACATTTTTTCACCCATTTTAGTGACCCTTGCTACTTACGGGATCGATTTTCATTCATTGTCAACGACTATATCATCAAGATAGTTAAATATTTTTCAGTTATTGTAGTGTAATTCAAAAACGGCTTGAAAAATTTAAATGTGACCAAATGACTACCTACAGCTTACAAACAAAAAATATTTTTCAAAATCAGTTCACCCAGTCAAAAGTTCTGAAGTAACAAACATAAAAAAATACAGAAGAATTGAGAACCTCCTCCTTTTTCAGTTACAAAAAAAGTATCGATGAATAAGAGCAAAAATTTTCAAATTATTTACATAAAACTGGGAGTAACTTATAAAGCTCTTAAACATAGCTCATAAATGACATTACTAAGGTCAATTTACGCCGCTAAAAGTAATTCACAAAGTGCTAAAAGTCATCACCTTTATGAGTGTTATTTGCTGCTACCATTTTCCTGGAGCTATTTTTAATTTATTAATTAACGTAATGGCAAGCTTTTGGGTGTATAAACATATTTAATATGAACCAAGTAACTGAATAATATATGATCACGTATGCAATACAGTAACGTGTTTTATCTCGGAGAAAATTAATGCTGAAGGTAACTTACTATCACAGAAGAATACATTGAAATTATCGCAGTAAAAAGGTTTCTGGATATATATGTTTTTAGTTGAATTAAACAGATGCCTGGTAGTCAGTAAATATAAATCATCACCTTTTTACACTTATACTACTACTACTGTTGTGTTAGTAAAACATGTGTTCTCTAAAAACAGAAAGGACATCAATATAAAAAATATGTTTAGGTCATAACAAAAAAGACTACATACGACTACGACAGGGTGACGTCAGGAAAGTTGTCATGAAACTGAAAATTCTTATAACTTCAGTTTCATGACAACTTTCTAACGATATGATATACAGAGTTATTTCTAAAATGCTAACAACCTCTTAGGTTTGACTTCTGCTAATCCTAACAAACATGTTGAGACGTTTTTTTTTGTTTCGAAAAAAAATACAATTTTTTATTTTTTTGTGTTTTATAGCCTACTCCGAGCCATGAGCGCCCGCTGCGACAACATTGGACAGCGCCGTACTCAGCGCCTACTCGTTTGAGTAGAGTTTTGAATATTTACACCGAGCAAAGCAACAAAAAAATATGAAATAATACATTATAGGCACAAGAGACTATTAACATCGGGTGGTTGTCGTGCTTATTCCGTCCAACACATTAAAAATAATCGTCTCAAAATGTTTGTTAGGACTAGCAGAAGTCAACCCTAAGAGGTTGTTAGCAAATTTCCAATAATCCTGTATATAATATAGTATGATATATGATATGATATGATATGATATGATATGATATGATATGATATGATATGATATGATATGATATGATATGATATGATATGATATGATATGATATGATATGATATGATATGATATGATATGATATGATATGATATGATATGATATGATATGATATGATATGATATGATATGATATGATATGATATGATATGATATGATATGATATGATATGATATGATATGATATGATATGATATGATATGATATGATATGATATGATATGATATGATATGATATGATATGATATGATATGATATGATATGATATGATATGATATGATATGATATGATATGATATGATATGATATGATATGATATGATATGATATGATATGATATGATATGATATGATATGATATGATATGATATGATATGATATGATATGATATGATATGATATGATATGATATGATATGATATGATATGATATGATATGATATGATATGATATGATATGATATGATATGATATGATATGATATGATATGATATGATATGATATGATATGATATGATATGATATGATATGATATGATATGATATGATATGATATGATATGATATGATATGATATGATATGATATGATATGATATGATATGATATGATATGATATGATATGATATGATATGATATGATATGATATGATATGATATGATATGATATGATATGATATGATATGATATGATATGATATGATATGATATGATATGATATGATATGATATGATATGATATGATATGATATGATATGATATGATATGATATGATATGATATGATATGATATGATATGATATGATATGATATGATATGATATGATATGATATGATATGATATGATATGATATGATATGATATGATATGATATGATATGATATGATATGATATGATATGATATGATATGATATGATATGATATGATATGATATGATATGATATGATATGATATGATATGATATGATATGATATGATATGATATGATATGATATGATATGATATGATATGATATGATATGATATGATATGATATGATATGATATGATATGATATGATAGGATATGATAGGATAGGATAGGATATGATATGATATGATATGATATTATGCTCTCGTTGGTTGTTGTCAGTTGATAATTGCTATCTTTCGGGTAATCGGGGCTTTATTAGATCCCCGTTGTAAGTTTAATGTGCAGCAAATCCTTACTCACGTCAATTTGAGTAATGTAGAACATTCGGTGAATTCTTTTCTTTTGTTTAATTTGCAACAGATATTTTGTTTCTGCTGGTAGATTAGCTTTGATCACAATCTTGCTTTTGGCAAATGATAATGTGGTCACTGACAGGCTTAATGTATAATTGATAGATCTCTATTATATCTGCCACGACACACCGTTATTTGCTTGGCGGGAGATTTCTATTGAAAGGTGGCGTCTAGCCATGCGAGTAGCTAAATTATCAGGCCGGGAACGATATCTTGGCTTTTCAAAATTACAACGAAATAGTCATGTCTACAAATGTTCCTATTGTTGTTATTTTGTACTGAAATCTGTGGACCATGCGTCATTGCAAAAATAAAAATATATCTACGCTTTTTTACCACGCCAAAGGCTGTTTTGGTATTCAATCAAAAGCAAAATAAATAAAAAATAATATACCCGTAACGAATATAATGAGATAGACAGGAGGTGCTATTGAAAAATTAATTAATTTTTCGGTAAACCCTCGATCCTAGGAGGATGTGAGTAAAGGTAACTCAAAATAAGACATATTTAAAAAATTGTTGATGTGTCACCATGTAAAAGAATTAATATAATGACTAACCCAAGAAATTCGTCAAGGGCAGCCTTTGCAATCTCTGTTCCTGATTTTAATTAATAAAAAAAAGAAATATAATACTTTTTTTAGAAACATCGTAGGTGAACCAGATAAGAAGGTTTGCTCCTATTACTGAAGGACTACCAAAAAAAATGCTTGAAATCATGGGGACTACCCAAATCACTCCGAAGTTCTGAAGTTTTTTGATAACAATGATCCCTCCA
Organism: Plagodis dolabraria; assembly: GCA_963854805.1. Classification (NCBI taxonomy): domain Eukaryota; kingdom Metazoa; phylum Arthropoda; class Insecta; order Lepidoptera; family Geometridae; genus Plagodis; species Plagodis dolabraria. The sequence goes on along the minus strand of OY978454.1, from coordinate 15,245,132 downwards.
GGATTATCGCTATAACAAATAAACGCCTTGGATATATCTCTAAATTATACACCACATGGAAGATAACGCCTGTTAGGTGCATGCCTTTAATCTAATGTAAAATTGAAGTAAAAAGATTTTTTCGGCCGGGTGTAAAAAAATTGTATGAAACGCATGTATTTTTTACACATCCTTTATATTTTAAGAACTTGATTCTAGTTTCTAAAGAATGCCGTTTGATACAATACTGATTTTGAATTTATTACGCCTTTTAATTATAACTCCTCCTTCCGTCGTTATCCTCAAAGCTGAGGGTCGTGATACCCCGTGGAAATAACCTTTCTTTTAACAATTTGTCGCCACCTGTCCCTATCTTTGGCGATGTGAATGGCGTCATGAACACTGTTGTCTAGGGTAGTGCGGATTTGGTCTGACCATCGCATGGGACTGCGACCTCTTGGGCGTTTCCCTTCAATGTTCCCAGTGACAATGAGTTTCTCCAGGTTGTCGCTACTCTTTCTAGCAATGTGGCCAAAATACTTCAGGACTCTTTGCAAGCAGACGTTGGACAGCCTCATCTTGATCTTTAATTCACGCAGGATGAATTCATTTGTGCGGAAGGCTGTCCAAGGTATCCTGAGCATTCTCCTCCAACACCAAATTTCGAACGCATCAATCCGGTCTCGGTCTGCTTTTTTTAATGTCCAAGTTTCAGCGCCGTAGTTAAAAATAGAAAAGACGTAAGGTTTTAACAAGTAAAATTTTTGTTTTTCTTGTAATATTTCTATCCGCCCACAGTTTTTGCAGTTGAGTCATTGCGTTTTTCGCCATCCCAATCCTTCTTCGTATTTTAATATAACTATAAGTGAATATATATAGGTAAGCTATCAAAGTAACGTTATATCCAGTTAAGCACAATTATTATTATTATATTTATTGACTTAAGTTATGAGAGGGCGCGTGACCACTTTTATGAAACCATGGCTACGCACAACCCTTCTATCTAAATTTAAATGATAACTATTTACGAAAACTAAAAAATATTTAACACCTCTTTTTCTGGAGTCTTCTGAGAGATAGTTAAGTTAAAAATAATATCATAAATGTATTGAGTCTAAAAGTAATTAGCTTATGTTTCCGCAAAACTTCAACGACGATTATCTCAATTTGCTCTTATTTGAGATAGAAGAGATGTGCCTGACACGGAAGCGTTACAAGCGCTTCAAAACTACTAACATTTAACTCAAATTCATAACATCACTGAGGTCGATAGTTTTAGGGAATATCCTAAGGATGTAACATACGAGTAGTTCAATGATCCCCGAACAAATATCCTAAATTGACGAAGGTCTCATATATAATCCTGTTTCAATGACCTGGGGCCACTGCCAACGTTCTAATAATATTATATACTATCTTCATGTTATTGCCATATAACACATAAATTCTAAGTTTCATTTTCTCGCTATTTCCACTCAGTGCATGGTTTTATGAATTATTATATTTTACGTCTGGATCGTAAAATCTCCGCTATTATACCACGTACATTTGCACATGTTTACGAGGGATATTTAACTTGTGTTATTCTTGATTTTATGAAAATCTAGGTGCCCACATAATATGTCAGAATATGAAAACCAATCGTTTCGGCATCTCTTGAGAGGGCGGTACGAGTAGCTAGCGCGGTAGGTATATTTTGGTAAGATTTGTTCAAACTACAATTTGAATTGGCTTTTCAGTAAATATATACATATTTACTGTAAAATTGTTATTTGTTGTCAAGAACACACAAACATTTTGCTCTATAATTGCCATACATTTTTGCGATATTATGCACATACGTGTATATATGTACATACGAGTAAGTTGTTACCGCAGCCCTTGGACGCTTGCAACACCAGCAGCATCACATCCGCTTTGCAAACCCTTGGTAGGAACCAAGGGAAACCTTGAAAATTGATTAAACCTATTGGTCCCTCCTTTGAAGAAACCCATACTGTAGTCCTAGTGAAAAACAAGGAGCTCATGCCATACTCAAGAGTGTTCGCGGTAGGAAAGGTAGGAAATGTCTTTGAAATAGCATAGTGCGTGAGGATTCTGGCTCCATGGTGAGGTTAAGGTCTCTTCTCAGTATTACGGGTTCTACACCACTCTTTAGTCACAACTAAAGATACGTCGACTATCCGTTAAGAATGTTAAAAATGTCACAGCAAGTTATGAATTAAATTTCTAGTCCAAAACAAAAAATAAAATTCTTTATTCTCTATTTATCCGACAAATAGAGAAGACGCCAATTTATGTTATAGTTTTGAAACTGTGATTAAAACCAATGAACTTTTTTTTATTGGCTATCACATATTGTAAGAAAAAATTGTGAAAGCATTTGAACTCAAATGTTTTAGATACTCGTATATCACAACACACTCAAACGATTATGTATATAGTATAGAACATTCACAGCACTGCGTTTAAAAATATACTGTTGTTATTTGCACAGGTCAACCTTTTTACACGGGACAAGGCGAAAATAATGTAAACAAATGTTTCCCTTGTGGATTGTAAAAGATACATCAAACGTGTAAAAGCCAGAAAAATATTTTGTTACGATACGAGGTATGGTATATTTTACAATTTGTTTTTAGAACTTTGCAAGTGAAGCGTTTTTGTTTAGTATTTAATCAAAGATTTTTAAACATCAGTCAAAAAAATTTTTAACAAAAAATGGAACCGACTTCAATACCCAAAAGTGTGAAATAACTTGTTGAAGTCGGTACCACGGTGATAATAGGTTCAAAAGTACCTATTATCACAATATTGTGCGCATGGTACCGATTTCGACAAGTTATTTCACACTTTTGGGTGTTGAAGTCGGTTCCATTTTTTGTTAAAAAAATTTTTTTCAATCTTTTTAGTGTATCTCAAAAACGGCTTGACCGATTTTGATGAATTTTAAAATGGGACCAAACGACAAGCATCGGCTTTCAAACAAAAAAAGAATTTTCAAAATCGGTACACCCAGTCAAGAGATCTGAGGTAACAAACATAAAAAAAAAAAAAAAAATACAGACGAATTGAGAACCTCCTCCTTTTTTGGAAGTCGGTTAAAAATTTAGATGTATGCGCAGTATTTAATTCAACAAAAAAGTGCTTGTTGGACCTACATAGGGTTAACATAGAATCTCCACACTTGTTATGAATGCGGCGGTGTGTTTTTCAGTCGGCTAGTTTGTCTTTCTTTCACGCTGCGACAACCAATTAACGGATCGACTTGATTCGATTCATCTTTGGCTCTGATTTACCTTAAATATTGGTAAAAGATTGGTCACTGAAATTGTTTCATCCCATTTGCGAACGTTGACATTTCCTCTTGGATATCATAATTATAAGGACACCTTGCGATACAATTTTGCATGTATTAAATTAGGACCTTTTTTGTCATTCTGAAAGTCATCATGAAAAAGAAATAATTGTTTTTTTAAACAATGAGATCGTTGGAGAGGGTCTGTCGTGCACTTGGTAAATCTACCTTTTAACTCATTGCTGCCTAAAAACTGACCAAATAACGAAAAGTAAAAATTGTAAGTATATAAGTCAATAAATAGCTAGCAGCGTCATTTAAACAACTAAAATAGATAAGAAGATTTCTAATTAAAATTGTTTCACAACCATCGGTTTTAATCTTAACAACTTCAAATTACTAGTAGAAGCTTAACTGCCATTTTCCTGCTCAACTGCCTTAGTAAATTTAAGGGTTCACAAACAAGCAAACATATGTTATTTTTCGATTGTGCTCTGGTGATGTCAAGAGCTGATGAAGCTTTGTGTAGAATGGAAACGAGACGAAATAGTTTCTGTTGGGCTACGTGAAGTTAATGATATCACGATGGCTTAAAGCAAAATAAGGTGGAATTGTCACTAAATATACCTTATATTTTATCAGTGTTTTGCTTTGCCTGTGAACGACGGTAAAAACTTGCATCTGAAAAAAGTTAAAGTCGAAAGAAGAGACTGTGGGACGTTGGTTAACTTTCTAGGGTTAATTTAATTTTTAATTTCCAAACGTATCTATTTTTATTCTGTTTTTAAATTGGAAACTTCTCCAGCGAGTATTTATTATTCTTGAATTTGATTCGTGAATAGGTAGCCTAGGTTGATCGGGATCGTTGGGCAATCACAAATTCATCATCTAATAAATTTAGCAGGAATAAGCATTGCAATTCAATGGGGCAATGCTGCCAGCATGCTGGGCACGCTGCCAACTGGTAGTAGGCTGGAGCATTTGGACTCTCTGTGAGTCTGCTATGACTTATATGTTGTACAAGTGCTTTTCTTTTAGTACCTGTAGTGTTGTATATAGTTCGTAGTATTTTGTTAAATAAAGACATACGGCCGATACAAAAAAAATGCGGGAACATTAAGGTTAATTATTGCTTATAATAATAATGTGATGCGAAAGTAATACAAGCGTTCGTATTTTGAGCGTTGCACCTTGCAATTGAAAGGCATGTTAACATAAAATGTTTGACACCATAAAATGTAAGAATATTTACTTGTTAAGTCACTCTAGTTAATATCGATTTTATAAATCACGCATAAACAAGAGCGAGAATTAAATTCTGTCAATCACCGTGCACTCCAACCGGATCCACAGTCAGTGAAACCGGGTTAGCACCATCATTAGCCGAGGGGCCTTCGTCATAAACGGATTAAAATCGGATCTAATCAGATTAAATGTAACAGAATATGTATACTCGTACAGCATTATGTGATATCATTGTTGTACAGTCGTTTGTAAAACCGGTCGTAAAACATCTAACACTGCATATGCTATAGGGGAGTTTTGTTCTTTGGTCTTTAGATATTCATAAAATTATCATTACAAAAATGTATCATATTTTTGTATTAAAACCGCTAGGCGTTACTCACTCAGAATATTCCTGAAATGACATTACTATAATAACAAGAGGTGATTTGAAGAGAGTTTTTTGGTTTTTGTATTTCCTGTTCCAATATTTCCTAAAGTAGTCCCTAAAGAGGGTTATTGTAAGGCAAGCAGTTGGTTTTAAAATCAAAACTAACTATGAAAATCAATAGTTGTTTCTATTTCTAGCTGATAGGTAAGCCTTTGGATCACTATCTTACCTGACGGTGAGTGACTATGTGGTCGAAGATATTGTTCAAGCTAACCTAGAATTACTGGCTCTCAAGGACAGCTGCCAAATACAGTATTAGGTGCTTTTCGACAGATTTTCTACTTGAAGGTGGTAGCTAGCCGCCTGGCTAGTAGGGCATTCGCAAAATGACCTACCATTACACTATAACGACTGCTATGCTAAGACATCAATCAAGATTGACGCCTTAACCTGCCCTCCGAAGCGCCAAAGCGTCCAGTAGTATTGTCACTAGCGGTTACCCATCCAAGTCGTGACTGCGGCGGTAGCTAATCGGTTATGAACGTCTTAGCAAACTTTGCTATGAGCGCTTTTCTGCGCTATTGTTGTGCTTTGAGCGATTATTCAGACAATAATGATAAGAAGATAATGAACAATATAGAATATCTCTTAAATTAACTTCCGGGGGAAAAAAATAGTATCAATAATTTAAACTTCTCTTGACTCAAATCATGTTAAAAAAAACATAGTTATTATGTATTAAAAAAAAAAATTTCTTAAAATTTGTTATTCGTATCGTATATTTTGAAGTTGGTTATACATATAACATACATAAAACTTGTATATACATAGTTTGCTTGCGTCTTGTTATTTATTAGTAAGCATACTAATGAAACTTGTTATTCATTTGTTTGCAATTGTATCGCACAGAAGCGACGTAAATTAAAATTGAATATTTTTTATTCGCGTATTATTTACCAGATATTGCTCTGACCAGTTTCGAACTTATTAAATAGTATATAAATTAAATAGTTATACATATAAAAAAAACAAGGTTAAGGTTAAGGTTCTAGGTTAAGCCTGTTGACACCTTCGACCACATCATCACTTACCATCAGGCGAGATTGTAGTCAAAGGCTTACCTATCAGCAATAAAAAAAATAACAAATATATGAATACACCATTTTGTACCTATAGGTAACATTGATTTAATATGCAATATCACCGAGCGTACTTTAGATATTGCCAAATATTAATCAGTTAATTTTTGTGCACGGCCTCAACTAGGTGGATTTTTAATTTGGTATCTTGTGTAACTATTGATCAAAATATTTATATTTTAATTTATATTTCATTAACTATTTTAATTTATATTTTAATTTATATTTCATTATCATTCCTTAAGGAAGAGTCAAGTGACTCTTCAGGCAGGAAAACTAGGCATAAGATTAAAGGATTTATAAATTTATTTAAATTATTATTTTAACTTTAAATATAACATTTTCATTTATTAAACAATAACAGATTTATGATCATTTTCTTAGTAATTTATAATAAGATGCAAGGACGTCCGTACGCTACAAAGGCTCATAGTGGACTGTAGGAAACATGCGAGCAACATACGGCAATGTTTTATGTTTGAAATCCACAAAAAAATCTTAGATATGAAATACGACAGTAATGTGGTTTATGTAAGAAGATGACTTTGTCACTCTTTTTCATCGCCAAATACCCAAACCTAGCCCTCACTGTAACTCCTACCCTATATCTACCAATTTAACCCTACTATAGCCGCAACCAGTATCCCTACATATCCCAGGGGTGTAATAAGCCCTGAACGTTGATGATATAAAATGTCATGTCCTAAAAACCACCGCTTAAGACTATGCGTTGACTGTCAGTCAGTCTATAGAAATTATTTGCTTTATTTCACCACATTGAAACCAGAGAACAATTTTCATATTATCAACTGATATAATTATCTTATTTATGGATACTGTACTTAAAAAAGGTGCAAACAATAAATTGCGTTTATCCACACGTCGCCGTTCTCCAAGATCCGAAAATCTCCCTGGTTTTCCGATAATCTAACCGTATCCCCGGGTGTTCCCGGCGGACAACGTAAAACTAAATAATATTTAGATAAGCTTCCACGTATCTTATTCAAGAAAATATCCCTTTTTAAATATATATATAGTCCTTTTAATAAGTTTTTAGTCGACTCTACTATATTATGTATGTAATATAACCTAATGAATTGAATTTCACCAACATATTGTTGTTGATTCATCAGAAAACTTGAGATTTTATGTAGTTTTAATGAAAATACAATAAATACTTTAAGATTCCTTCGGATTGATCTAATGAGGGACGTATAGGTAGTGGATAAAACAACGTTTGCACTCTGGCCATAAAAAGTATTCTATTGGTTTTTGTTAACAAATAATTGATTATGCTGCCTTACAGCTACCATTTTCTTTATTATATGTATATGTCCATAAAAAGTAAAAGTAGAAAAAGAATCGGCCAAGTACGAGTCGGACTCGCGCACTAAGGGTTCCGTGTCATTAGCTATACAACATTATACTTCATATTTAAACCTTTTTTTGTTTTAACGTGCGCGAGTCCGAATCGCACTTGGCGAACTTTTTGTATTTGTTGTTATAGCGGCAACAGAAATACATTATCTGTGAAAATTTCAACTGTCTAGCTATCACCATACTTGAGGTACAGCCTGGTGACAAACGGACGGACGGACAGCGAAGTCTCAGTAAGGGTCCCGTTTTTACGCTTTGGGTACAGAACCCTAAAAAGTACGAAGATATTAAGTTTTTCTCAAACATTTCCAATATTTTTTAGAGTCAACATACTTATAAAGTGTCTCTTTTTGTTACAGATATAATCATATCAAGATGTCAGCGCCACAAACTGACAGTACAGAAGCCATCACCAACTCCGGCTATGGAAGCAGTGACGAGACTGCAAGCCTGCTTGTCACTGGGCCAGCTGTCACCGTCATCGTCCCAGCAGAGAACCGCTCAGTCAAACCAGTTCTACAACGACAAGATTGCACCACTCATCTAAGGCCGCAACTATCAGGCGGCCCCGGAAGCGAAGAAAGCGCTGCCTCGGTACGAATCGAAGACTCCGCCGCTGCCACGAGAAGCGTCCCCGATATAGAATTACAATGCCGTGACCAACCGGCAGACCGTCCTCAGACGCTCGTATCCCCCATAGCGACCTGCTCTCACCGAGGGTCAGTGACCACCTGCCAGCTAGTTCCACAAACGTACTCCAGATGTCGTGTCTGCGAGCGGAGGCAATCTACGGCTCCAATGTCGGCACTACAACTAGCGCGCTCTGTATCGCGGGAAAGTGTACGATCCGCTTTGCACTACCCTTGCGGTTGTAGTAGTTCACTCCATGCTGTCAGTACCTGTCCAGTCATACAACCACCGGCCTTGTTGCTGCCTACAACAAGTACGAGAATCATCCGCCAGAGTTCACAACCGGAGTCTAGCGCATGCGCGACGCACTGCCCGCACCATGCCCATCATCACCCTAGCGCCTCACTGCGGCAACTCAGGGAACCAGGCGACGGCATCGCAGGCATAGCAGCCGACTCTTTGCGGATCAACGGAGGGATGCGACCCTTCAAGCAGGTTAGTTTCACAACCAATAGGGGGCACCACCAGTAACATAAACATTCCATTTCCTTACATTACATTTCACTTAAAAATAGTTTTATAATAATAACCCACTTAATAATAACCCACTTAATTAAAAACGAAATAGCAGCAACCCAAAGGATTTTAAGCATAGTAAGTAATGTATTGAACTGTCGTGATTGGTGAGATTTACAAGGTATTCAGGAAAACTGATGGTTTGCGGTAGATAGTCTCTGATTAATTTGTGTTTCGAACCGTACTGTGATGGGTAGGAATTTCAATATCATTGGACTGACCTTTTAGAAAAAAGCTTCAGAAAAACAAGATTAATTAAGATGGGAATACTGAGGTCAACCTTTCAGGCAATTAGGAAAGTCTATTTGATTAGAGAGGCATGTGGATCACAAAAAGGAAAACCTAAATTGTTTAATCGCAGAAATGGCTTTTTTTGCGGCGACAATAATATGTTCATCTCTTTATGAAATTAAAATTTCATCTTCTACACAAGAACACCGAGCATTGGTACAATATTATGCTTTGCCATTTTGTAATTATTCATTTACAACGCACAGTGTGTTTCTGTGCAAAGTTCATTAGTTTGTGTGTTGCTTAGATGTTGTGTTTATACGAGTAGATTATTAAATAAATAGTCTGCATCAGTATAACAGTGTGTTTGATATAAAAAAGGTTAACATTATTATTTTATGCGAAGTAAGGGACGTTAATAACAGGTTGATGTTTTTCTAATATTCTAGTTTAAAAATAGTATATGTATATATTTATATACTATTTTTAAACTAGACTATATTTATATATAGTATTCCAATGTTGTGTACAGAAGCTTTTGTTGTTGTATTAGAACAAAACTTTGTACCGTTTTAAAAACAATAAGAATAATTTCATAATTATTTGGGGCCATGTTGGAGTGTAAGTGCTGTGTAAAAGTCTCGAGATGGGTGTTCCCTAATAAAAGCAAATCAGATTACTCGAATGATCACTTTGGATCAGAATTTGATTTGATTTGTATTTTTGTTCAGGGCCTGCTACTATGTCCGCAAACCCTGTCGCAGACGCGCCGGGCACGGCTGAGGCGTGCTTTCACTGAAGCCACGGGGGATACAGTTACCTACGTAAAAACGGTGGGCTTCAATATTGGATTTTGCACCACCAATACCATCGACTGTACAATCTATTCACTATTAAAAAACAAAAAAAATGCAATAAAATTTTAAAATGGTTCAGCATCAGCAAGTTTGTATTATATTTTACTCTATTCAAGAATTTTAATTCAAGAACTAACCCACATTTTATGTCTTTAAAACTTTCTAATCAAATAAAGTCTATAAAACTTTGTATACGCATTGGTGAAGTTGAACCAAAGAAATAAAACGGTTTTAGCATGTTGGGATAAATAGCAGGTAGGATTAGCAGCTGACATAGAATTTAGATATCACAAATCACCTTACCCATGTCAGGTTGTACAGTCGAAAACCTGGTATCTCTGAACTCATCACGAAAGTAATATATTAGTTGGCGAATGTGTCGTCCCTATAGCTTCTTTTAATGACCACCGATAGCCTCCCCCACGTCCCTGACATTTTACCCTGGCACCAAAAACGCTTGTCACGAACAAATCGTTTACTGTGTATCACGGCGAAAGTTTCACCATAATCATTAAGCACGTGTATGACGGATTGGCTTTAAGCGTCAAGTGATTTGACATAGTGAGTTATGACGGGGAATCTGCAATGTCTGAGAACGTTTGATCATCGCTTTGGGAATCCCACTCAGGCAATACACAGCACCTACACATTCATCAGCTATCCATTTGTTTCACAGGTACAGGTAGCGTTGCACTTTAGATTACCGAATAGATGCACTGTGACGCTTTTACCTATAACAGTAGAGGTTTCATTTTAGTTATTAAATATATCTAAAAATTCAACTGAATCTAGAAATAGTATTTATGAACTACGAGTATGAATAGTATTAGTGTGCTCATGAATCATCCTACAAATCTGACCTAGATATGCAAAACGCTATGAAATAACACACTAACGGTATCACAAAATAATACTCCACATTTTCGGGTCACGTAATTTTATAAAACATGTACGTTACACTTAGAACTCTAAATTTGATAACACAACATAACACTTACTGAGATTTTCCGGCTACGAATTTTCACAAAGAGATTTAGAGCCGGCGTTATCCCTTAATGTATTAGCCTATAAATACCTTTACCCGTATAAGAGCTTATTTTAATCTTTCTCATTATTAATGGGTAAAAGGAAAGGTAAAGATTTTGCGGATACATATATTTCCGTACACAATGTTTGAGAAAATTTAGCAAACCATTCTCCACGAAAATATATTCGAAGATGAGTGCTTGAGATAGTATAAGATTTTTTATGCAGCGATTATGATATTGAGGAAGTGACTTTCATACGGAGTTATCAAGCGTGATATTGAAGATTATTCTGCATCAACGGCTCTCATCAATTTCATTGTCATCACGTGATCAAACTGCCTTATAAGATCGTGGCGTAAACTTCGCTTCGTGGATATTTAATGCAAAGATTTTTTGAATCTTCATAAAAACAACGTAGTTCAAGGTTAATGGAATGTTTTGCTGGATTTCCTGGAGTAAATTATGTGAGTCTTGTCCTCTGATATTTTATCTACTTTTAGACACTATGGTTATGTCACTTGGCAGCAGACCAGCTGTTGTTGGGCTTGATATAATTTATTGCTTGTTGTATTTTGTCTCGATATTAAATGTTTGTTGTTTCATATTTTCGAAACTGGAAGACTCTTAGTGAATAGTAATGTTTTCAGAATTAAAGGCATAAGAGTGCCCAAATGCCTAATTTTTTTTTTTTTTTTAATATGTTAGGCTTTGACCAGTATCTCACCTGATGGTAAGTGCTGATGTGGTCGAAGATGTTGTTCAGGCTAGCCTAGAATTACTGGCTCTCAAGGACCGCTGCCGGAACACACTGTTAGGTGCTTGGCGACAGATTTTCTACTTGAGGGTGGTAGCATAGTAATACAAATATAATAGCATGATAATATAGTAATTTCACTATATTATCATGGACGTTCAAACAAAAAAGGATCAAGTGTGTTTGTGTGTGCTAAGTAGCAGTAAAACTCTTTGGGCGAGTTCGTCCGGGTCAGTATTGCCACCATATCTATTTCTAACGCCAAGCAGTAATGTTCACATTGCTATGTTCCGGTTTAAAGAATATGGGGCCGGTGAAATTACAGGCACATTGGACTTAACAACTTTATTTCTTAGGGTGATGGGCGCGCAATGCTGTTTGCCAATTGTGATGATCTGCATCTGTTATATGCAGATATTAGGTACAGCTTAACACCAAGTGGGCCTAGTGCTTGTTCCATCACGATAGGATAGAAAAGTGTAGTCCCCAAATATGCTTAAGTTTATTTCTTTACTTGAATTCATATCAACAAAAAATTGATTTGTCAACAGTGAATCAATGTTTTGCATATATTTTACTGAATAAATAGATAGTTTTTAACTGCGATAGATCTAAAATATTATATGTCATTTTAGACTCTATGATTACGCGCGAAATTTAGCAGTCTGTAGTGCTATTTTACGTTTTATGAACGTCTACATGAAAATGCGTATCACTCAGACAACGTTCTCAACTTTTGTCACCAACACGTGTTGGAAACATAACAGTAGCCAACTGCGTGGTTGATACGCGGCTTTATGTTTCTTTAATGCTCCTGCTCCTAACCAGTATACGGCGTTCATATTACTAATATTTTTTACAGATACCAACAAGTGTTGGCAACATAAAAGTTACCAACTGGGAAGACTCAGCTTCAGACAATTTAGCTTGTCATAAATAAAGGGTCAATTTACAACCTATTTTAATATTTAACAGCAATATTATTGCAAAATCCGTTCCCTATTGCTACTCAAAAATTCTACACCACTTAACTATATAATTTTCCAATCTACCGTTCATACGGTAGAGCTAGAATTTTAGCGATTCCTCTAGAGACCTCCCGTCTTGGAAACGCCAATAACTCTTCCAAGATCAATCTCGGCAGCACTCTTACCTACCTCAACGAACCCATCCGAGCTCCTTTAACAATAAATTATACACGTAATCTACTCTTGGACGTCTGCCCGTCTACTCTGAAACTGTCGAGAATCAGTGGCATGATAGATTTTTTTCCAATCAGTACGTAAACTTTCAATATTAACAAAAAGATACGTTGATATTGCAACGAGTGAGACAAATTGGAACCCAATAGAGTAAGCCAACATGTTTTTAGTGGATATATGTATATTACGGATGACATTACTAAAGTCGCAAGAAGACGCTGGCAGCGCACGCATGCAGAACCACCGAACGGTTCAATAGAATTACTTGGAAATCTATGGGAGGCCCATAGATACCCCATAGATTTCCAACTAATTCTATTGAACCGTTCGGTAAATGTCCAACTGTGGACTTCTTGCTGCTGAAATAATGATAAACTATTATGTATATTAAGAACATCGTGTAAAATCCTAGAAATGCTGAATATTTTTAGATTCTAAGGACCGGTTACTTTCCAGTTTGATATGAAAGTTTCCTAATTCCCTGAGAGCGCGATATTTTTTTTTCTTGATGCTTTCATATTTATTATACTTTATCGGCCACATTGTCCACTGCTGGACACAGTATAACTTATTAAGGGGGGTTTGCCGTAATCTCCACTCTTGGCTCGTCTTAGGGATTGCAGTAAACTATTGCAGTTTCTCAGAAGATGCTGCTGCTTACCTTCCGGTATTTTACTCTTCGTTGCATTTGACGACACTCACCGAAGAGATTGAGGGAGGGAGAAGATGTCATACTAGCCCGGCACCACACAGGCCATTGTATCATTATTATATTTGCCTTTATAAACAATATTATTTTTACCATTTAGTAACTGAACCCTATCCATTATATGTACGTTTTTCTTACTCTATTGATCTGACGGTGTTAACGAGATCCAACTAGAGTTTTGTGCAGAATATAGTCTGATGACAAAGAAACGCTCGTAGCGAAGTTTGCTTAGCCATTCTGAATCGATCAGCAAAGTTAAGCAACGTCCACCGCGGTCAGGAGTTGGATGGGTGACCGCTGGTGACATTACTACTGAGCGCTTCCGTGCTTCGGAGGGCACGTTAAGCCGTCGGTCCCGGTTGTTGTCTTAGGACGGCAGTCGTTACAGCATGGTGGTAGGACACTTTGCTAATGCCCGCCTGGCTAGCTACCACCCTCAAGTTGAAAATCTGTCGCCAAGCACCTAACGGTGTGTTCTGGCAGCTGTCCTTGAGAGCCAGTAATTCTAGGTTAGCCTATACAACATCTTCGACCGCATCATCACTTACCATCAGGTGAGATAGTGGTCAAAGGTCAAAGGTAACCTATAAGGGATAAAAAAAAAACATTACTACAAACTAGACTATTCGTAGGAAGGGTTTTCCTCAGGGTCGCCAGAAATATAAACTAAGCCAAAACATAGTTTTGTCATCCCTGCGTTGTTAGAAAAAATATTGTACCGACCCCAAATAGTTGGGATAAAGGTTGATGTTTTGAAGAATGTGTAGTTACTTAAACAAGCAGTGGGACTTCTTTCACTGTTTTGCTTTATCTGCATAGTCTCGTTACTCCCGAAGGAACGATTTTCCCAGACAAAATTATCCCTAGAACATTGATAAGTTTAATATTGAAAACCTCAGTTCAGTCCAACTATATTTACTTTTACGTGGATCAGTTCAATTGAACAATACACTTAAATTGTCTTTTATAACTTTGAGCATGAAAAATAACTGCAAATTAATAATACAAACGAAATTTTAATTTTGTTTGTTAGTTATCATTTTCCTACAGTTATTTCGCTTAATTAGGGTTAGCACTTTTTTCATTAGAAATATATATTAGCAAATAACACTACAAGAATATAGTATAATTATGTTTCAATTTTGTTATTGTCCCATAAATTTTGGTACAAATTAGTTTGATATTTTACTAAGCTAATATAACGTGTATACTATTGTGATATTCTATTAGCAATTGATAGAACAAAATACTTAGTACGCGGATAGGTTTCGTTGTGATCATCATTGTAAATTATATGAGAGAATAATTTGGATATTACTTATCGTTAATTTTAACCATTGAAATTACTACTTTTATTTTTTATTAATCGATGAAAGACTAGCATTTGACCACTATATCGCCTGCCGGGTGATTATATAATTTCATATTGATTTATTGTTATCAAATAAATGACAAAAATATTTTTGGTTCCCTAAACTTTATTAATACTCGTACGCTGGACATGTAGTTGAAAATTATTAGTATTATTTCTGAATGCTTGTTTCAGGCAAATAAATATGTATGAAATTCGTGACATATTAAATCTGTAAGGATATATACATGCAACTACCACTTTCTAAGCCAAGATGAACTCATTTTAATGTTAAAATTTGTTCCTGGATTTCTGGTAGGTCGGAAAACTTTGCCTTTATTATTGGGCTCTAATCATCTCTAGTGCACGGAGGTCAATATTTCTATTGCATCGGAGCTCAGTTACTAAACAGAACAAATCTAAATTGGTAAAACTCATATTGATGGTAAGTGATGATGTGGTTGAAGATGTTATTCAGACTATTAATTAGAATTACCGCCCTCAAGGACAGCTGCCGGAACACATCTTTAGATGCTTGGTGACAGATTTTTTATTCGAGGGTGGTATCGTTCCCTAAATGCACTACAACCATGCTTTAACGATTGCCAAACTAAGACAACAGCCAGGACCGACGGCTTAAAGGGCCCTCCGAAGTATGGTATCGCTCAGTAGTAATGTCACTAGCGGTCACCCATCCAACTCATGAGCGCGGCAGACGTAGCTTAACTTAGCTGATCGATTAAGTATGGCTAAGCAAACTGCACTACGAGCGCTTCAAAATTATATTATAAAAAATAATAAACAGATTAGTTCTAAAATATTTATAAACAGATTAGTTCTAGGTTAGATTATCAGAATTTCAAGGTAAGGTTGCTATATCGACTGCTATCCTAAAAAAAACCAGAGCGACGGTTTAAAGCATTCGAAGCACGGAAGCGCTCAATCGAAATGCCACTAGTGGTCACGTATCCCAGTCATGATAGTAGCGGACGTTGATTAACTTAGTTGATCAGAGAGCACTTCGAAATGAAAATGCACGTTATAATGCATTTCCATTATTAGCTTATATCGTCCGAATAAATTAGATAATACTCAGTACGGTTTAAGCTTCAGTGATTTATTTAGCTTTGTTAAACGAAATTAGAGCCACTAAGTGCCACTGCCAAAACATTAGTTTCTGCCACTGTGTGACTGTTCTAATTGTTTCAAATTAAGTTTCTGAGTTGCATTCAGTTAAATGTTACTGTCAAAATTATGGAATAATCTTTGCTACAGCGCATTGGTAGAATGCATATAATTATATAAACTTCAGACAAACATACGAGTATATGAATATAATTTGATAAAAATAGCTGTAGTAATGCCATAGAACATATAATATTACTACGTAGTGCGGTGATATGTTACTTAACTTATTTTTATTGAACTTATTTTTTTAAAAATAAATGAAAAAATATTTTTATACATACATACATTTAAATTTATTCAAACGTCATTTAAATAATCACAACTAAAATATGAAAAAAAAAACTCAAAATAAGCAAGGACCGAATGTGCATAAAAAAATCACCTCATAATAAATGGGAATATCATAATGCTTTTCGCTATAAGTAGTTTTTTTTTAACCGGCGGCGGTTTGCCTTTATGAAACAAAATATACTACAAACTATATACAACACTACAGCTACTACAATAAAACCATTTAGTGTCTATAAATATAATAAGTAGTGTCATTCAAACACATGCACAATAATCCCGAATTGACAGTCGTAACCCCCCAGTGGGGGGACTGGGGGTCCCCCCACTGGGGGTCGAAATAATTTCAACAATCTAAATCTATCAAACCTATATTATATAGCTAAGCAATGATAGCCAAGCGGAAATAGTTACCGCTTAATACCTGGCGGGCTGCGAGCATTTTCCATCACAATCCAATAAAAAGACTTGTATAATTATAATATGGATAAAGTAATAAACGTATAGGTTTAACAGACATACCTGCACTTTTGATAATATATAATAGTTGTTTTAATATGCATACATAATAATATTTTGGTATAATTTTAATCGATAATTTAAATACCTGCTGCGTGATGGTTTCGTCTGAAAACCAGCGACTTAAGTTTATAACAGTTGACATAATGCTGAGATGAGTATAATTTAACAAATCGTAACACATGTACCTATATTATCTTTTAACCTAAAATATGTTTATAAAAAAGTTCAAATATACGTTTATCTGAAGTTTTAAAACATGTTAATTTTTATGTCATTTATTTTCAAAATATTTTTGTTTCTTCTACAAAAGTACATTCTTACACAGCCAAAAGTCAAGATATAAAAGCATTACTCATTATGCAATCGACCACTGCTCAAGACAGTAGTGGTCTTGGGACGTGCTTCTTGGATTAATGCCCTGAACTGGAGCGCCAAAAACGGCACCCCGGAGACCAATTTAATATACGTATTACAACAATTTGTTTTACAAGATTATTTAGCTATTGCAAGCAAGGATACTTTGTATTTATGAGCATACATTATTTTACAACATTACGTGGTATTTGCTTCAAATATTGAAGCAATGATGGCCGAGCGGTAATAGCTATAGTCTGTCGTGCCGCTGGTCCATGGTTCGACCCCACCGGCGGCTTTAGCTGCACCGCATAGTGGAACGGCATTTTGCAAATACTCGCCTGACTAGCTACCACCCTCAAGTAGAAAGCCTGTCACCAAGCACCTAACAGTATGTTCCAGCAGCAGGCCTTGAGATCCAGTAAAATGACATCCACAGGAGACTTAACAACTGTTGTGTGACAGTGACGGGCGCAGTACATTCGTTCTGTGACGTAATGCATCTGTTATAGGCAGAGGTTAGTCCACTTAACATCAGGTGGGCCTATTCCATCTCCTGTCACAAAAGTAACTACACCTTCTTCAAAACATCAACCTTTATCCCAACTATTTGGGGTCGGTACAATATTTTTTCTAACAACGCAGGGATGACAAAACTATGTGTACATAGTGGAACGGCATTTTGCAAATACTCGCCTGACTAGCTACCACCCTCAAGTAGAAAGCCTGTCACCAAGCACCTAACAGTATGTTCCAGCAGCAGGCCTTGAGATCCAGTAAAATGACATCCACAGGAGACTTAACAACTGTTGTGTGACGGTGACGGGCGCAGTGCATTCGTTCTGTGACGTAATGCATCTGTTATAGGCAGAGGTTAGTCCACTTAAGAGGAAGTCATTACTGAAAAACGCCATGAGTTTTGCTACCTCGTCCCGAGCAAAGGTGCGCGGTCGCGGGGAAACATTCTGCGCTCCCCGCAGCGCGGCCGGCGGCGGCGGCATGTGGGGGCATTGCCCTTTCGATACACGGCACGCTACAAGGTACGAACGACGCGTTGCGTACTATAATCTACTTCGACAATACATACCTACACTATATAGGGTGGACGTCCCAACCAAATCTCAAACCAACAGACAGTCAACAGGTCAATAGTTCAGCAGTACTTTTTTTTTAATGCTGATAGGTATGTATTTGATTACACTCACACCTGGTGGTTAGTGATGATGTAGTCGAAGGTGTTTACAATCTTAACATAGAATTACTGGCCCTCAAGGACAGCTGCCGGAACACACCGAAAGGTGCTTGGCGACAGATTTTCTATTTGAGGGACCACGCTAGCCAGGCGGGTTAGTTTAGTTTATGTGTATAGTGTAGCAGTGTAATGACTAATGAGGCAGACATTATTATGTACCTAAATTGAACAAAACTTTTTGAATATATATTAGCGACTCGTCTACTACTGGAACGCTTGTAATGTTGAGTGCCTATAGTTGACTGTATTGTCAAGTACTGGTTATTTCTTTATTTTATTAATATAATATACATATATGCATATATTAATATATACGGATAAGTACATTCATTCATGTTCGTGGAGTTGAGCAGTTGTTTATTTAAAATGGACTACAATTGACTTGATAATGGTTGTTTAATATAACTACAGGGTTGCTAAACCTTACCTGTTTATGTTTTATAGGGAATAATTTTGTTTTAGTATACTAACCTATGGCTGAATTTCACCAATCTGTCATTTAATATTATATATAATTACATGGTGATCGGTCTTAGCAATTATAAAACTTCAAACCTAGTAGCAAAAGTTAAATTTAGAACGATGCCTGCACAAACAAAGCTCTTGGATCTCACCGTCGGACCACAGGCCCATTTTACTGACGCTGGAAGAACTCCCTAGTAGAGTAGCTGCCAACATGGAGAGGCGGAAAATCTGTTGGGAGCCCTTCATGAAAGAAGCGCAGAAAAACCCCACGACTGGCCCAATCATGACGACTACCGACGTTGAAAGAGAATGCGCGAACCTCACCGCACCGATTCAAGTTTCCCTGGAGGCCTCTTCACACACAACCGCGCCTAGAGCGCTTCTCGACACCCTCCCGGCGTGGATCAGGGACATGATATGTGCAAAAAGGGAAACAAGAAAGCTATGGCAAGATACCAGATGCCCGGTGCTTAAAAAGAAGCTAAAGTCACCGATTGAGCAGACAAGCCCTACAGGATCACGTGGGAGAGTCCTGGGAAGGAATTGTTGAAGGTGCTAGCGTACACATGCCCTCTGTTCACTGCCTATGCAGAAAGCTATCTAAAGCCCCTCAACCAATTAGACCGCTTATAGGCAGTGATGGTCTTCTCAAGTTTGAAGCTAAGGCTGTCCTTAGCAGGGATATTCGCAGAGCATTTGAAAATACAGTTCCACCCGAATCCCTGCATAAACCAACAGTCCACGATGCTGCAGGTCACGAGGGTGGTAAACGAGATGTCCATGACCCACAACAAAAAAGAAGTCGAAGCGGTGATCCTGTTAGATATGGAGAAGGTGTTCTACAGGATATGGCATGAGCGGCTGCTAAACAAACTGTCGGATTCAGCCATCCAAAAGAAGACAGTGGAAGTCATCGCGTCTTTTCTTCGAGACAGAACAATTACGGTGGCGGTAGAAAACGTCCTGTCATCAAAGAAGCCAGTCAAAGCGGGAGTCTCACAAGGCAGCTGCATCTCTCCGATATGCTACGCCTGGTATACTAATGACATAACAGTCATCGGGTAGGTGCAGCTTGCACTATACGCAGATAATGCAACATAGAACGATTTCTCCTATAAACCCGCCTTCGACGTAAAACGCCTACAGCCCACCTTAGAAACCCTGCCAGAATGGTTGGATAAATGGCGTCTATCTATCAACATGCAAAAAACCTAGGCCATGTTGACAGGAAGAACGAAGCTGTCAGAACCCCCACACCTACTTGGAACTGACATTCCCTGGAAACCAAGCGTCACATACCTGGGTGTGATCATAGATAGATGCCTCTCATTCAAAACACACATCGATCCTATCGAAAAGTATCCATCGATAGTGCGGGAGCCGCCGGCTGCCGTTGCCAGTGACGCCAATCGGTCCACTAGGCTTTCATTGTGTAGGCGGAGGATCCACCCGGCACGGCTTTGGATTGCCCTGGTCGGAGCGGAGGCCGGGCCTAGGTCCGCACCCTTTGATCCCTCGACACAATGAAATGGCGTTCTACCCAAAATGAAGCCTCTGAACACACAAGAAAGACACCACAATGAGCGAGCGAATACCACGAACTCACAAGATTAAAAGAAGCCTCAACTACATAACAAAGAGAAAGAGAGAGAGTGATAGATAGATATATAGATAACACTTTATTGACACATTACAAATTTACAAACTTAGAACTTAAAAACATAAAATGATAGTGAGGGAACTACCGGCTGCCGCTGCCAGTGTCTGCCGATCGGTCCGCTGGGCTTTCCCTGTGTAGACGGGGGATCCACCTGGCGCGGCTTGGGATCGACCTGGTTGGAGCAGAGGCTAGAAGGCCCTCACTAAGATTTCATATCATTATAAAATATATTTTGTTTATAGGTGTTAAAAATTAATACACTGAGATATATACTAAAAGTTCACGTTTTTAAATTCTTAATACTGAAATTTTGCATTATACATCCATGGTCCATGGTTCGAACATGAAGTGTAAGTTCGAAACATGAGTGAAACATATTCAGTTATAGATTCTACACCACTCCCCACAGTATTGTTGATATATTATTACTTCATTATATATAATATATTCACATATTATTAAATATAAATTTTTTAAAAGTGTATATGTCGGTGTTGGGTTGGGATATTTTGGCTACATAGGATTCATACTAAACAAAACCTATACAGAGTTTCATTCATAGTTTATTATGTATTTTAGTTTTATGTTTAGTACTGATATATGGTAATAGACCAAAGTGGAATAACGAGTGAATACGTGTGAAAGCGTAAATACCAGCTAGAGGATACAGGTCTGAATAACCTAAAAATAATCTGTAGTTAGATGTCTAAAACATAAGTATCTAGTTGTATATTATATCATATAGTCAATACCAAGAACCTATCCTAAACCACTGGTCAACTACTGGAAATATTAATATAAATGTTCAATTTGTTTTGAGCAACGTGCATTTGGAGAAAATAGTAAAATCAAGTATAAATTAAACAAGTAAAAACCCCGACTTCAAATTATTATTTTTCGTTAAATGTTTTAGTAGTTACATTGAATATAAAACTGCATTTTATATGTACTTATGAAATCGTGTTTCAAAGCCCTTCATTTTGATACGACACTCGACAGGTTAGGAAGAAAAAAAAATATCCCATAATACGGCGACTAAAATCCACCAGTTAATTTGTCACTTATTTTTATGTGCTTAGTTTTACTTGCGCTGTCAATAAAAATCTTACGTTACACCTTACATTGAAATCGGTTAGACCGTTTAGAAGTAATGGTGGAATAAAGAAACTCACAAACATACATACATATATGAACTCTGCAAATATAACTCTCTTCTTTTTTTAATCTAACCATATCTTATTCATCACAATCCGTTGAGCAGTTTGGAAGTTATGGTGGAATAGAGAAACTTACAAACATGCATACATACATGAGCCCTCAAAACATACTACTCGTTTTTTTGGGCAGTTGTGTAATAAGAATATTTTCAGTCACGTGAATTCTACATGGTTATGAGTTACTAAGTAACTGACTACATGGTCAACTATAGGCACACAATGCCATAGATTAGCTACTAACAATGTCCCAATAGTAAACGAATCTGAAGCTAAGATTGGTTCAAACTTATATAGGCTGTCGTAGTGACAGCCTTCAGATTCGATTACTATTGGGACATTGTTAGTAGTTATGGCATTGTGTGCCTATAGTTGACCATGTAGTCAGTGTAAATTTAAAGTGCGTTTGAAGGAAATAATGGAAATAAGCATCTTTCTAGTAAATATCACGCGTGTCCTAGCCGGCACCTAATGCGTCCCAGTAGTAAACGCGGTAGCCAAGTTTTTCACAAACTTATTGCCGTCAAGCTACTAAAGTGTGGCCGTGACTCAAACTGAGTGTATTCCTATTGCTATAATTTGTATATTGTTTGTAAGAAGTTGTATGTAATTTGTTTTCTTTATTTGTAGCAATAAATAATTATTTTATTCTATTCTATAATTCTAAATTATACTCGGTAAATTTAAAAAATACGTAAAATTTACTTCAAAAGAACTAAGTACATCATCAAATAGGTGTATGGATTGAACTTCACCTGTCATTAGCATTCGTAATAGTAAAATGATAGCCAACTATAAGAGACAATAAGGAAGAAATGTGGCAAGAAAATCTAAAATTTATTTTATTTTTATTATTTGAATATTCTATTTAGGTATGATAAACCAGATTCAATTTGATAACTCTTACAATATTGACGCAAGTGATCAGCTATGGGTGACCGGTTCATGACTACGCCCACCTTATAAAGGATTTTTGCGAGCTCTGTACTATTTAAAAAAAATCGGACAAATGCTAGTATTTCAGGTAGTGTGCAGATAGCTATTTCGGAATAAGGACGTCCAGAACAACCTAAATTTCCTCCAGATTGGAGTTATTTTTTTCACTTGGCAGACGTCGTCGAATAATAAATTCCAAATTTGGAATGACGACGTCGGGAACAATCTAGATATCGATTTTCAGCCAAATCGGAGTAACTTTATCCACTTGGCAGACGTCATCGAAAAAAATAATTCCAAATTCAGATTAAGGACGTCCAGAACAACCTAGATATCTATCTTCATCCAATTTGGAATATTTTTTTCACTTGGCAGACGTCATCAAAAAATAAATTCAAATTTCGCAATAGCGACGTCGAGAACCACCTAGATATCGATTTTCAGCCAAACCGGTGTAACTTTCTCCACTTGGCAAATGTCATCGAAAAAAAAACAAATCTGGTATAAGGACGTCCAGAACAACCTATATTTGACTTTAGACAAATCGGAGCAACTTTCTTCAATTGGCAGATGGCATCGTTACGCAGTATTTACCTATATCAAAACACCTAATACATTTATCACAAAAAAATCAAAACTCCAAAAGATGTACAATGTCCCATACAAACAGAGAACCATACTGAAGTCGCTAAATCAGATTCACCCTACTGCCATAAAAAAGTGGTACGGTCAGAATCGTACCAAGGTTCTAATCCACTTTGGTATAGGAACTCCATTCCCAAGTGCTTTGGTTATCGTAGGCAGTTACCATGGAGACCAGTCGGGGATGTGGAAAATACACACTTGGTAAATTCTTGTATTGTATTTATTATTTAATTTCTTTGTATTTGTTATTATAGCGGCAACAGAAAAACAACATCTGTGAAAATTTTAGCAAGCTGTTACGGTTCATGAGATACAGCCTAGTGACAGACAGACGGACAATATAGTCTAAGTAAAAGAGGCCCGTTTTTACCCTTTGGTTACGGTACCTTAAAATATATCTTACCTATAGATACTTTCTATCTTGGTAGGTACTCTATTACAAGCGGAAAAATAATTTATAAGTACATACTTATGTAAATTTTTTGTAGCAAATATATTCGCAATCGCATTTTGTAACATAATATTAAGTACAGAGAGCTAAGTACCTACCTACATATTTTTTTAGCGTAGCGTGATAGTAGGACTAGCGTAGGTAGGTATGTATATACTAAATACAAATAACTACATAACGTAATAGTAGCACTCTCTTATCTAAGAACTTGACTCATGTGCAGACTCATTCTCCGGTACATCACAGTACGTTATAAACATTTGTTATCCATTTCAAAAAAATACTGTCCACTCGCGGAAGTTCAAGATCTTAGCCGATGAAAGCAACACAGGTCCACCCAGCATCACGCTCTCCCCCGGACTGAGCGCGTAGGACGAAGAGATCTCGTATCGCATGCGAGCGAATGAAATAGAACAACGCAAGTTGCTTATAATGGAATAACGTAAGCGACAAAGAGTAAATAAATTTATAAAAAAATAAGGTTTGTTAAAACGCAAAAAAACAAACAGGCATTTTATTATAACGGTACGAAATATTAATTACATATGATTTATTAATTGATTGGACTTATTGTATTGGCACAAAACGTAATTAAAGAAAATTTCAGAGCCTTTTTCACGATTTTTTTCCATCGGGTGAAATATTTACAATCGTGTTTTCAAAACAGCCAAGTTATAAGTTGTATCCTGTAGAATAATATATATTTATTTTATATCTGTAACGTCTGCGGTTTTTATAAAAGACCACTTCAAAATTACAGTTTTGCTCGCTCACTTCACCCTATTCCATCTCCTGTCACAATTACATAAAAAGAACATTTCTGTCGTTAAGATTTTTAAGTATTAGTTTAAGACTATACTGCATAGTTAAATATATATATATATATATATATATATATATATATATATATATATATATATATAACTATGCAGTATAGTCTTAAACGTATAAGTAAGTAATGTAAATCGAAGAGTAAATACAGGTCCAATCATAGAACACTTGTAACATTATAAATAAATCCTTTTAAGAAATAGAAAGAAAATGATCTCCACAATACAGGAAATCCTAGTGTGGAGACCAGGGACTATATATACATTTAATTGAGTATACTTTTATTTGCTAATTTCTTTTTAATGGATAAAGTACCTACATTTATTAGTTTTTAGAATGGTAACAGTTTGGTTGTTAAAATAAATATATTATTATTATATAATTGTAACCCCATTATTGCGAGTTTGTCCTTTGGTCTGTACCGATGAAATCTCAAAAACAGCATAATTACAGCGGATCATTATAAGAACCGGGCATAATCAATCAACATATTTTAGAGCAAACCACACTGGATTTGGTTCACTATGGCATAGTTCCAACGAACTACAATGGCTATTCTGCATGGGATCTTGTCACTATAAATTACACCTCGGCTTTGGACGTACAATGCTATCTAGTACATTGAACTAATAATTCATTGTGATCGGAATACGATATGATCGCTCGTTTTTCCGCTCTGTATGCTAAAATATATGGCAGCTGCTGGATTTTTTGGTTTAAAAACTGATGTAAATACTATAACAATTCTGTACCAATTTAATAAACTCTAAAAAACAAGCTATTTTACAAAAGAAGTGAGTATTTTTTTGTAACAAACTTCGCTGGTAGTCCTTTGTCCCAAGCATTAAGGTAATTTAAGAACTTTTCACATATATCGGGGTCTAGAACAGAAACTGGCTTTAAGATCAGCTATCGGACCACGACAGGTGCTTAGAGACCTATTTTCTACTTAACGATGCTTGCTAGCTAGCCAGGCGTACATTTGCAATATGCGCTATCACTATGCTATAACTACTGCCATCCTAAGGCAACTATCAGGTCTGATAGCTTTACGTGCTCTCCGAAGCACAGAAACGCTCCACTAGTAGCTACCCATATAAGTCATGATCGCGGTGGACGTTGCTTAACTGCCTAGTTTATCGACTGAGTCGTTCTGAGAAATACCAGCCGCGGCACCAGCTGATCGGTTCAGCTGAGTGGTTTATAATCTTCTGGTCTCATTTGTTATTTTGGGGTAAGGCAATCGTTTGGATATGTTATAAGGCAAGCTTCGATACTAGAGCTTCATTATCATTTCATGCTTTTTTCATTACTGTATAGATGTTCTACATAAACTACTAAAAATGCTACTACAAAAAATGTTTTATACACAATTGTTGTATTAAAAATTACACAAAAGTATCGACTTGAAAGAAAAACATATTTTTAAACAAAAAACACGGAAAAGCAGAGATTTGAAATACATAGAGTAGTTATATTCGAACACCACTGCTCTAAAAGCTTACTAGAATTTACGTGTCTACATACCTACGCACATGTATATGCAGTTTGTAATGACCAGGAAATAACGTTAAAATATTATGCATCATATCTGTTGTTAGAAAGAGATAAATAAGCAATTTGTGTTACCGCCGAACCGCCACGAGACATTCCGATCATTACGCTGCGATCTCTTTCACTCTCTCACACCAAACGATCCACATATCTCGGTCAACCATTTCATTGAGATTAGTTCCTAAGATAAAACAAAATGACGATATTTTCTATTTCAACAATAAAAGCAATAATTACGCGTGAAATGAAACAATTTTCTGATCTCTCACAGTGTGCCTGTATAATTGGTGCAGAGTCTAAAGACACAGGAAGGCATATTGTCCACAGATCATTCCTAAAAAACACGATTAGCGGCGATGTATTCACCGGACGCTCGGACGTGCAAGTCTAGTAGTGACTCAGGTAATTACCCTGCATTCGTCTAGTAAATATGGAGGGCACACAACTCATCTACAGGTAAAAAAATCAAACCATCGTATACAGAATTTTATTGTTTATTTTACATCGATATTGAAAATGAGAACATTATCAATGTGGTGGAAGTCAATTAAGTACGCATTCTTATTGATAGCTCAAATACTCGTCAGATCTCACTGAAATTTATATGGGACCACATGATAAACACCAGATTAAAAAATATCATCAATTTCGGTAAAAAGTAAAAAGCACCCTGTAAAAGATATGAGGATACACTCACAAAAAAATATATCCAAATTAAGAACTTCATTCTTTTATGATGTCGGGTAAAATGAAGAATATTGAGTTGGCAGTTATCTTGTTGCATGTAAGTAACTGTTTTGTCAAAAAATGCAGAAACAAAACCCGTTTTAAACCTATAATATATTTATATTATAGGTTATTTATTAATATAATTATAGGTTTGTATTCCTTGTAAAATGAAATTAAAACGGTAAAATGTTTCTTTGCAAGTTTATTGAAACTTAAGAAATAAAAACGAAAGCCTTAAATGAGACCAACATACGGGTGAAGTATTATGCAAACAATTACAAAAAGCACCAAAAACCGCTTTAAGAAAAATTATAGGTTGAAAACACTGTTTCGGCGTTCCACTCCCTTATGTTGTTTACTGTGTACGTTATTGATGTATGTTGCTGCTGTTACGTAACTTCGATTATCGATTAAGCCTATCTATTCAAAGATTAATTCATGTGAGGGAAATATTGGCCTACTTCTCTATCGTTTGTTCAGTATTCAGCGGGGTCGTCGTTAGTTATGACCGAATATTTACCGTCAAATTCTAAGGCCTTAAAAATATGATTAGTTTTATAACACCCCATTTGTCTCACACGTCTTCCGCGCGAATCTTTTATACTTTATTTTTCGATACTTTTAAGTTTTTTAACTTCTTTTTTTACGGTTTTTTTTTTCCATAAATCCTTCAGTTTAAATATTAAATAGTGATGATAGTAATAATAACACAAATGAAGTGCGAATCGAACACCCATACGGTGTGTTGTTACACAATCCCTTTCTGGATAGTTGGTTTCATATATTGTGACCCTTTTGATTATTTCCGGTGTGCCGGGTCATAATGTCTCCCCTCCATTGCTTCTCTTGGGTTTCGTTCGACTAAAGGAAAAATACCATAATGTGGGATCCAGCGCTTTCTGGAAAACTGACAACTTTTTCTGCGATAACCAAGACACCTAAAAAGCGTGTGGCAAATCCCTTCAATGAGGAGACTTTAGTCAAAGGTGGACATAGTAATAGTCTCGTTTTCAAATATGGAACACAAAATATTGTCCACTCCGGTACTATATAGATACGTTAAAACATTTGCCGTAAAAAGGATTTAAGTATGTTTTATGTCGCTTGTTAATCTTTTTGATTTATGTTTTATTTCAAAACATGAATTAATTTTATAGTTTTATATAAAGCTCAGAGAATACTGCGATCGTCCACCACATGCGACAGTAAATCCTTGTTTTTATCTAATGCTCTTTATTGCAGTAGTGTGATATTTACAGATAATACCAGTTAATATCTTGACAAAGGAAAAAGTATTTTCATAATGTTTTCTTATGTTACTTAGTTAATTATCCCTTATTTATGTTTAAATATAATACAACATTTCATTATATAGTCGTATAGAATGTTTGTGGCATGTCAAGTTAAAAAAGATTAGAAAAACTGCCACAAAAAATTTGAACATTTAATAAGGGTCGAAGAATTTTATGAACTAGAAACAAATCACATTCGTAAGTGCTAGTCCGAATGACGCTGCCGACTTCAACTGCCGAATTCTACCTGCATTCGGCAGTTGAAGTCGGCAGCGTCTGTGTTGTGTGCACTTGCGGCTGCCGCGGCGCTCGCAAGCCTTTTCATAGAAATACATACAAACCAGTAGTACCGCTGTCTATATGCGACCACAGCAGTTGCTGCTTGCAATTGCAGTCGTCAGCGTCGCTCGGAAGAACGTTTAGACATGTATTTTTCAAAATAGAGACGCCATTCCTTGCGGTCTTGTGCTCTTTCTTGCCACTGGATTGTATTCAGTTTTCGCAGGTCCTCCTCAACCTGGTCCTTCCAGCGATACTTGGGGCGCCCGACCGGCCGTCGGCCTTTTAGTTGTCCCAGGTATACCCGTTTTATGGCGCGATCCTCTCCCATTCTTCCCACATGCCCGAGCCAGCGAAGTAGGTGTGCTTTCAACTCTAATTAAAACCTTATGAAATATAGCATTAGAATTGGCACTAAAGACTTTATTTCTTCAGCCTCGTATCTACTTTAGCACGCTCAGGCAAATAAGTGGCTCGTTTTGCCAAGTTCAGATCAGTGTGGACTGTTATTTTCACTTATGTCTGTGCTTGGGAGCGTCGAGCGCGATGATTTCGCCGATTTTGATATATTTTATTATTAACAACAAATTATTGACTCGTGGACAGTAAACATTCACGTGTTTTCTATATTAAATATTTACTTAAAAGCCTCGAGCCTCTATTAAATATTTAAAAGAGGGTGTTTTGGGATAGACCCAAAAAAGGAGATGACGGAACGCATATCGTAAACTAAGCACTTTACATAAAGCTATTTCAGTTTTGAGGTCCCGTTCGATCGAAACCATCGTTTTGTTCCTATTAACATGCTCAGACTCAGTCACCAGAGCGTGCTTAAGTGGACACGAGGATTTTGATTGTAAATAAATCTTTTCGGTAATATAAAATATGAAATCACATCAAAGGAAACTGTTTGACGACATTTTTGTATATTCTAGTAAATTTGAGAGCAGTGGATGATCACAACAAGCAAGATATAGGAGAAGAATAGGTTAAGCATGGTTTTCTGCCATCATGACTTGTATGGATGATTGCTAGCAATCATCAAATGGCATTCGTTACTGAGGGTATTCATTCATTCCATACAAATGTAGTTTTGTAGTATTTTAAATACGGACTGTTCTAACTCGTTGAAGAACACATGTCGTTAATATGTTTCTGGTTTGTCAGTTTTTCGCAAAATTGTGTATTTTCAAAATAATTTCGTAAATTCCGGTGACTGCCCTTGAGAGCTAGTTCCTAATCTTGTTAAAGCCACATCTAATGGCATTTACTATACTGAGTGCTTCGTGCTGTGGAGGGCGTCTTAAGCCATCGGTTCCTGTCGTTGTCCTAGGAGACTACATACTACAAACTATTAACAAGCCATTATTGCATATTATCATTGTTGGACATTTTGCGAATGTCTTTGTTTTGCCAAACACGTAATGGTGTGTTTCGGCAGCTATATTTAAATATTTAAGGGCGACTTCATAATAGGTTAAGCATCTTCACCACCTCAACAACATACCATCATGTACTATCAGGTGAATTTTTTCTGTGCTTGATAGGTTAGCCTTTGACCACTATCTCACCTGAAGATAAGGGATGACATTCGACCACATGGTCGAAGATGTTGTTCAGGCTAACCTAGAATTACTGGCTTTCAAGGACAGCTGCCGGAACACACCGTAAGGTGCTTGGCGACAGATTTTCTACTTGAGGGTGGTAGCTAGCCAGGCGGGCATTCGCAAAATTCCCTACCACCATGCTATACGACTGTCATCCTAAGACAACAACCGGGACCGAAGGCTTAACGTGCCCTCCGAAGCATGGAAGCGCTCAGTAGTAATTTCACCAGTGAGTGGTCACCCATCCAACTCATGACCGCGGCGGACGTTGCTTAGCTTTGCCGATAGGTTCAGAATGGCTAAGCAAACTTCGCTACGAGCGCTTCAAAATGCCATAAATTGTATATAACAATATTATGTATGTAATTATTTTTTTGAATTTCGTTGGAAATAGGTAAATTCCAGCGGGTTCTGGACCCATGACCTCAGAATTGTGAAAGAAAGACATGCATTCAAGATGAATAAAAATCTCGACTGTCCGGCACCCGCTTCCATAGCACCTTGACTATATTCTGGAATTGCAGTTTCAAGTTCCGCTGGAAGTTATCAGTTTCACTTAGCATGCGTCAAAGCTGTTTATATATCTAAGTCAATTTAACAACTGCATCATCAAATTGGTGTTGCGTCATGAGTGTTGATTGAATATCAGCCTACTTGCTTAAGTAGTCCCATTATTAGATAGTCGCAACCGTTGGAAAGACGTATATTTAAAAAGGATATAAATAATTCAACTGTCCAGCCCCCGTTTCTATAGAATAATTGGAAATGCACCGGGTTGATATTCTGGGGTTGCGGATTCAAGTCGCACTGGAAGTTATCGTTTTACGATATAGTGTTTAAATAATACAATGTAATTATTTGGGACATATTTTCGTTTATGTATTTAGCTAAAAAATCCGTTCCTGTATGCGGTGTTAGGTGAAGTGTAGAACTTTAATTCTTTTTGTTAGTGCTCATACCGCCATACTTAATGAATATAATAACTTAATTTAATGCTAACACCGCATACACTTGTTAAGGTACACAATCTCGTATACTTGTACTGCAATTGTATGCATAAGTCCCAAGTATTATGTATGCAAAAAGATAACCCGTTTAGTTTAACACGGAGATCTTCGCACGGTAAGGCAATATTAGTATAAAATCCGAAGTTTCTGAAATTATATTAACGCTTGGTTAGGTATTTTGTTAGATTGCTAGCGTATTTTATTTAATAAGTTGCAGAAAATCATATAGCAATAATATAATATAAACTCATTTTACTAGGTCCTGGGTCACTTAAGCAAAATACAGTGTCAGATATTTAGCCTCGAAGCGATAGTGAGTTTAGGCATGAAGATTTTATAAGAAGTGATGTTACTATGTGCATGAGACCAGTTTTAATGTTTCGAAGTTACGAGTGTAATGCTATATCAAGAAGATCGAGAATAGCGACAATGATATGTTAATGGACAAGCTTGATATCGCATAGAAACGTTAAAATAGCTTCATAACATGACAAACTAGCCAAGTGTGAGTCTGTCCGCGCTCTTTAAGAGGTCCGCATTACTATAGCCCGTAAATGGAAAAAAAACTTCAATGATTTTGATAACACTTTCAAAAAAATTATAAAAGTCGGTGATTTTAGTATTTGTTGGCAAATAAAGGTTATGGTACTGAATACATTATGTACCATATCCTGAAATTACAGATTCACAACTAGTTTACTTTTTGACATTGAGCATGTGACAAAAGAAGCCAAAGATTAATAATTTTGAGAGCTTTCCATCTTTACACTATAAATAAACATATTTTATTCAATGAACTTATGATGATGTTATTATGTGGGATATGATCGTGATAAGGCGCAAACCCTTTTTTTCTGCGTCCTTTTCATTTGCTAAAGCTCCCTGAAAAATATTTACATTGACTTTCTAGTCTAATAGTAAGTAGTCTTTGGGTCATACTACTGTGACATAGGGACGAATGTAGAGACATACCGACAGTGGAATCTCATTAATGGTTTAATCATATATAGTTAGGCTGCGTAGTGTTTTTAGTGTTACATTAGCTTATCAAGAAAATTAAGCAGAATGTAATATAAAATTTTTCAAACGCTTTTCTTAAATATTATTTAATGATTTCTTAAAATATTTATTATTATTAACTATTTTCCTGTTTTTACCCCACGCTCAGTAAGCTCGGCTACTAAATGAAGTGTTATAGTTATAAAATTTATATTATGTATTGCTAATCCAAAGAGAACTTTTGATTCACGCTGGCAATGTGCTTGTTTTCTATTATATAAGGTACATTTAAGCGAGCGGAAACTAATTTGTTGGCTTAATTTCTGAGCCTAAGTCAAAAACACTCAATCTTTTCCCAATTCTATGAATCCAACTAAATAATTAAGTAAATAGCAATAACTTAAAGAACAAGTATATTATTAACTATGAGAACGTTAGATGTTTACATTATTTGTATTATAGTTTTAGTAAGTAGCACAAAACCTCTGCTTTTCCGAGTTAGCTAGATCAGGTATATTGCTGATAAGCTCTTCCATCTCATCAACGGGAGCGAACCTGTCTCTAGCATACAACCGTGAAGTGTGTTCTTTTCTTGCACAGTCCTGCCACAGCAAATAGTCATTGCTTAGAGGTTTGAAGACAGTAACCTGGAAACCACTAGACATCACTGCTGTTTCCTTCGGATCCAAAACAAAAAACTTTGCAATGTATTTACCCGTCACCATTCCCACCCAAAAACCATCGTTTCTGATCACAGGGTTGTCATCCATCAGAGAAGAAGGCAAGGCGGTGTGGTTGTACTTAACCATATATTCTTCGATTTCTTCAACTGTGGGCTTGGAAAAATTGATTTCGATGCACGATGAAGTGGAAACATGAGGTTCGGAACGGTTGAAGCGGTACATTTGGTACCATGAGCCGAGTAAAAAGTCATTTGACAATTCTTCTTTGTTTTCCGCTATACACTGTTCTTGCGTTTTAGTCAAGGCGTTAGCAGAAGCCAAGAACAATATGACCACCAGAGAATACATTCCTTTTGTCGTGTACTGTGCACTAAGTCTCTGTAACTTGAGATCTTATTTATATATTAAAGATAAGATGTGAGATAAGCGATTTAACTTCGATATATACTTATTGGTTGTGCGGAAGTATGTTATTTTATAGATAAATCTCGAACATAACTATTCTATTACTTTTGTAATTGAAGAATGTAATTTTTATCAAAACATGTATATCAGTTGTTATCAATTAATTAAAAGAACATATATGTATACAGTTAGATTTTCCTTGTGTGTATAATAGTAAAACATGTATGTACATTAAAATATCATGATATCTAAGCGCGTTAAAGCAGCGAGAACTAAAATGGGAACCTACCTGGGCCCTTATTCGCTAGAACAAAAGGGATTCCTTGCAAATAACGCATGAAGTCGTAACGTGCAGTAATCTATAACGCATTTGATAACGTGGGAAATAAACAAGGAATTTCAAAACCTTATTATGAATGCCACAAGGTAAGTAGTCTATGGCTAATTGTTTGAAAAATTTTCGAAGCGCTTTTAGTGAAGTTTGCTTAGTCGTTCTGAACCGATCAGCAAAGTTAAGCAACGTCCGCCTCGGTCATGAGCTGGATGGGTGACCGCTGGTGACATTACAACTGAGCGCTTCCGTGCTTTGGAGGGCACTTTAAGCCGTCGGTCCCTGTTGTTATCTTAGGATGACTGTCGGTATAGAATGGTGGTAGGGCATTTTGCGAATGCCCGCCTGGCTAGCTACCAACCACCTTCAAGTAGAAAATCTGTCACCAAGCACCTAACGGTGTGTTCCGGCAGCTATGCTTGAGAGCCAGTAACTCTAGGTTAGCCTGAATAACATCTTCAACCGCATCATCACTTACCATCAGGTGAAATAGTGGTCAAAGGCTAACATAACAGGCTTAAAAAAAACTTTTATTTCAAGTTTTCACGAGATACGTTTAAAAATCTCTGTGTCTTTCTCTCTAAAAACTTTTTTTAAATATAGATAGCAGTATACTGCCTTTTTTATTGTCGTTGGAATTGAATGCTTGAAGGTTTGGGGCGAATTTTTTAACGTGAATATATTCACCTATATTTCACCATAAAGGTACATTGTCTTACCCCTTACATTTACTCCACCGACGCAATGCCAAAGAAGTTGTTTTTATTTAGCATCATTATTTTGACCATTCTAAATACGCCGTAATAAAGTGTGCGTAACGCTGCGTCAAATCTCAAGGGGCAGAAAACCATTTAACAATCTTTCCACGGCGATGACTTAGGCGTGGGCCAGACAGAAGAGACGTAAGACGGAGACGGGGCGTGGACCTTTGTCTCTTCCATACAAAATGTATAGAAGCGTCGCGACGCAAAACATACAGAAGAGGCAGGGCGCGGGCGCAACGCTTTTTTTTTTTTTTTTTTTTTTTTTTTTTAGGGAGGACATAGATGCTGGCTACCGCCTGTGCGGTCGTCCAGCTCCACCGGGTTTTGGGCGAGGGCCTGGCCCTACAATAGCCCGGGAGGGAGAAGTGCCGAAGGCACTTCTCCCGAGACGGGCGTAGAAGGCGAAAAGCGCTTTCTACCTCCGTCTCCTGCGGACGCCGAAAACGTACCGCTATTATAGGAGGGGTTGACAGCGAGCTCAAGGGCACCACTGTGGTTCGGACCTCGGCTTGTCTCGCTGTCGAGAGACATGGGGGGGATCGGAGCAAAATGCCTCTGTGCAACTGCAGTGTTGCACAATTGGGCCCTACTGAATAATACTCTTTGACTATTTGGAGAGCAATTTATCGTGACCTTGTTTTTGCCTCGAGCTCGCCGGCGAGCTCGGTGTTTGATTGTGTGACCTCTGATTACCTCACACCTGGGGATTTTACCTCGACGACTTGCGGATAACGCTAAAGCTGCCAACGTAATGGCTGCGATGGGGTCATCCGGGTCGTCTAATACCTGCCGTGGTCGGCGACGGGGGGGTTTGAAAAATGGGATAGAAGAGGCGGTCGAGTAGTTCGATGCCTGGACAACCAAAGGGTTCGAGTGGTGGGGCGCTCGATCAAAGTATCGGCGGGCGCAGTCCTTATTGAACTGCGCTAAAGAGGGAAGGTTTAGGTCGCAATGCAACTCGGTGTTCCGGATATACCACGGAGCGCCGGTTGCACTACGAAGAAAACGGTTTTGAATGACTTGAAGCTTATGGAGATGGGCCTCACTAGCATGACTAAACACTACTGATGCGTAAGTCATGATGGGGCGGATGCAGGCAGTGTAAAGTGTCTTCTTATTTCTAAGAGACATTTTACTCTCTTTGCGAATCAGGGGACCAAGGCGACCCATTACAAAGGCCGCTCTGTTACGGACGGTTGTTATATGATCGCTAAAGGTGAGATTCCGATCAAGGGTGACTCCGAGATATTTTGTTTTACTAACCCAGGGGATGGGTTGGTCGAACAAAGTTAAAGGTTGCGGGTAACGGGGGCGGCCCTTCTCAGTAAAGTACATAGCTGCACTTTTAACTGGGTTGACCGCGATGCGCCATTTACGGAACCAGTCACCGATCTCGGTGATGGCCCGTTGGAGGGCGGGAATGGACTTTCTACTGATATGCCACCCAGTGGTATAAATAGCGGTATCATCCGCGTATTGGGCTAATAGGACGTTAGGCTGAGAGCGTGGGATGTCGCTGGTATACAGCGCGAAAAGAATGGGTGATAGCACGGAGCCCTGAGGGACTCCGGCTCTGACTGGGTGGGGGGAGGAGAGGGTGCCTTCCACGCGATAGCGAAAGCTTCTGGCTTTAAGGAAGTCTTGTAGGATGAGCACAAGACGTTCTGGCACGCCAAATTGGTATAGCTTGTAAATCAAGCCATTGTGCCAGACTTTGTCAAAAGCTTTCGCTACGTCGAGGAAGACTGCTAGCGTTGTCTGGGGTTTGGGGTACTTGTTAAAGCCCTCAATGATGTGCTCCGTGAGGCGGTGCACCTGTTGGACGCATGAGTGTCCGGGCCTGAAGCCAAACTGCTCATCTGGGATAAGGTGGTGTTCCTTAGCATGGGACTGGAGACGGTTTGCAAGTAACCGCTCGTAAAGTTTGCCTAAGGCACTGAGGAGGCTGATGGGGCGGTAACTGGTGGGGTCAGATGAGCTTTTGCCTGGTTTGTGAATGCCAATGACATTTGCACATTTCCAGGTGTCTGGGAATAAGCAGTGGCTCATAGCAGCATTGAAGATGCTGACTAGGAGATGGATGAGAGGAGGAGAGAGGGTTTTAAGAACCCTGTTGGAGATGCCATCGGCACCGGGGGATTTGCGCGGTCGGAGGGCCTTGATCAGTCTCGCCACCTCAGCGTAAGTCGCTAAGGTGATTGGTGGGAGTTCAGAGGTGACCACAGAGCTTTTACGTTCGACTTCAGCATCCACCGAATCGAGGTGAGCTTGGTCAACGTGATCTACGTTAGGGGAACACTGAGCCTCTAGGCTATCAGCTAGGCACTCAGCTTTGTCTTCGTCAAAGAACGCTGGGACTAGTGGGACTGGTCTGTATAAGGGAGGCATGTCGTTGTAGTTACTTCCTTTCATACCTCGCGCCAAGTCCCAATAAGCCTGGTGGCTTGGCACGAGGTTTGAAAGTTTGTCACCCCATTGTTGATCACGCAACTCAGACATGCGACTTTGAACCATGCGTTCAAAGTGGCGTTTCTTAGTTTTGTTCTCTTTACTGGGGTAAGAGTCGTAATGTCGGGTCACTGCTTTACTTTCCGTCACTAATCGTCTCACATCCGCTGGAATGACAAGGCGCCGGTCGTCCGGCACCATGACCTCCTTTGCGGATGCACCTACTACGGTGGAGAGGTGATTAGTGAACGAATCGATCGCAAGGGTTACGTCATCTTTAGTCAGGATGTCGTCAGGGATCTTGTCAAGGTCCGGTGAACTGATAGCTTTTAGGGCAACGCCTAATTGCTTCCAGTTCACTATCGTCTTAGTGGGGCGGGGGAGGTCTGTTGTTGGGTCGGGACCTAGTCGCAGTATAATGGGTCGGTGGTCAGAGTGAAGCTCGTGAACCACTTCTATGGAGCGTAACTGGAGTGTTACGCCTCTGAGTAGTGCCATGTCAAGCAAGTCAGGTCTAAAGTCTTCCGTATGAGGGTAGTGAGTGGGCTCAGTGGGCGCAATTATGTCAAAATTAAGTTCTGCGACTAGTTTTTCAAGTGCAATGCCTCTGGGATTGTTGACGTTACAATTCCATAGGATGTGCTTACTATTGAAGTCGCCAATCAGAAGGACGGCGCTTCCTAATGAGAACAATGCTTCTAAGTCAGCTCGGACGATCGGCTTTTGACAAGCTTGGTAACAGGACGCTATGACTATAGGTTGATGACCAGTCATAGCTAGGAGGCAACAAGATGCTTCCATATTAACAAGAGTCGGGGTAGGTAGGGGGATGCAGTGCAGGGACCTTTTGTAATAGATAAGAGTGCCTCCCCCACGGGAGTTCACTCTATCATCACGTACCGTTCTGTAATTGGCAAACCTAGGGTTCGCCTTCCCCGGTTTTAGAAGGGTCTCCTGCACGCATATAATGTCGATAAGGTGGGTGCAGCAAAAGTCGTGGACAAGGTCACGTTGTCTAAAGAAACCGTTAGCGTTGAATGACGCTAACGAAACTGAGCGCGGTTTCGTGCGTGCGGTTGTACTACCCATAGTGGTTGTACTGGGGAGGGGCCTGGGGAACGAAGCGCTTAAGGGCGCTAAGTAAATTCGCGTGTTCCAATGTATATTGGATCACGTCCGCTGGGGACTGAGTGAAGTGCATCTTGTGCGCTAGCTCGCGGACTTCGTTGATGTCAATAGACATCGCCAGGTCGCTGACTAGTTTGATGTCCTCTTGAAGAGAGGCATCCATCAGCGGCATGGGTGGGGCTTGTGGCCGAGGAATGGCGCGGGGAGGAGGGGCGCGAACGGAGTTGGCAACGGGTGCCGGGAGCGCGGGGCGAGCCGGGGCCGGTGCGCGGGCAGGGGCCGGGGCGCGGGCGGGAGCGGGTGCGGGCGCGCGGGCCGGGGCGCGGGCGGGAGTGATGGTCTTTACCATACTGGGTGGTTTAGACCATGCGTTACGGGCGGGGAGCGGCGCGGGTATTACCTGTGAAGCAGGTATTACCGACAGCTTAGGGCTGACCCGTTGGTAACGGTCATGTGAGGGACGGGTCGGCCTATGCCTTGCTACCCTGTGGTTTATGCGTGGTGCTTTTGGGCAGCCGCGGTAATTCGCGGTATGTCCTTGAGCACCGCATAGAACGCAGCTGGGTGGGTCCGGCGAGTCCCGAGTGCGAGAGCACGCCGCTGTCGCGTGATCGCCTAGGCACTTGACGCACCTAGCGCGAGCGAAACAGAAGCGGGAGGCGTGACCGTACAATTGGCAGTTGTGACACTGCGAGGGACTTCCATTTTTAAATGGGGCTTGTACGTCTAACCCAGAGAGGCCGCAGACCTTTTTTAAATTAAAAATGGCCTTGCCCTCTGGTGTACGGTCTAGTACTACGAGTACTAGGTCATATGGACTGCGGTCCTTCCCGCTGTACATGCGGTGAACCGCATGCACTGGGAAGTCTTGTGCTTTAAGGTCGTCACATACCGCATCGGTATGTATCTCCTTAGGCACACCGCGAATCACAACGCGAAGGACTTTCTCCTCTTCGAGCGCATAAGTGTGAAAACTTATGCTCTCTTTACGGAGGAGCTTTGTTAGCGCTCTGTGGTCGCTACTAGTGGGCACTTGGACTTTAATGCCCTGCTGCGTGGAGCGGGCATTAGTATAATGGATCCCACGATCCGAAACTAAGCGGGACAGCATGTCCCATTTGCTTTTGTCCTGAATGAACAAAGGCGGAGGCGGTTTTTCGCGACGTGCGCTCGCGTCCTGAGGGGACGCGGCGGTTGAAACCGGAGCGGAGGGAGGAGACGCGGGGCGCGGGGCGGGGGTCGGTTTTTTTGCCGGAGGCGGGGGCCTTTGCGGGTGCCTTGGCGGGAGGGGCGGAAGTGGCGCAACTAGCGGCTTTGGGCGCGCGCTTGCGTTTGCGATCTACGACGGTGTAACCGTCGTTATCGGAATCAGAGTCCGTGCGTGAGGCGCCGGCCTGATCTACCTCCATGTCCGTTTCGGATTCCGAAACGGTCTCGACAATGGCGAAGGAGGGACGGGTACTCGCTGACCTCCCGATCGGTGAGCGAGAGCGAGACCGTTCACGGGGAGGGGCTGCCACCGTGCGTCTATTGTCGGGCCCGGGAGCGGGCGAAGTAGGGCTATCCTCTGAATAGGATCGGGTCAAGGGAGGAACGCTGGCCTCCGGGTTTGAAGTCCCGGAGGGAGCGATGAGAGTGTCCGTGAGGCGGGCATTCTCTTCCTCTTCAAGCAGTTGCATATGTGCAACGTATAGATCGGGGTGGCGGAGGGCGAAGGTCTGAAGGACCTGCACCTCACCGTTAGAGGGACGGGACTGCATCCTGAGGGGAATACTCAGGACGCCCTATCAAGGGTTTGAATTCCCTCACACACCTTGTGAGCTCACTGTGTGAGAGGGAGTGTGTACCTAGGGTGTGCCCTAGTTGTGTACCCTCTCCGAGCTTTTTTCTCGGCGGAGAGGGGTGCTCCTAAGCGCTACTCCGGGGTTGACTAGGGGCGACCCCAAGGCCAGTAATCCCGGAGCCCAGCTTGCTTCGGCTGACCCGTGAAGCGGGAAAGGCCACGGTGCAAGGTTAAACCAAAACAACAACAGTGGCCGTTGTCACCGTAGGGTGTCACACTGCGACCGCAGCAAATGGCGGATTTGATCGTTCAGACGGGTTTGGCTGACGCTACCCCACGCCTGAACGACGTCGCTTAACAGCACAAAGTGTGTTGTTACGCGACTGTTACTATGTTGTGTCGGGTAGTAAAGTGGTGAAATGCGCACCGAAAAGTGCGGTCAAAGCAAGACCACCAGCCCGATATGATGTTGTTCGTCCGAAACAAGGGACTTGGGTAGGTGGTAATGCCTGACGTCTTAGAGCGCCTCTGCGCGACGGCACGGCGAGCTCGTAGCTCGCGTTGCTCGGCGTTCGGCGGCTGCTCAGCTTCTGCACACAAAACAAAAACTTCGTCAGGACTGCGTATTCCAAGGCACTGGTCTGCAACTAGCGTCGGAACGATGACCCGAGTGAGACGGCAATAGTGCGGGGACTATTGCGGTCTCACTGGGAGATACTGGCGGAGCTGTAGACAGGTGTGCACGGCGTGGCGGCACAGGTCGGAATGCATGGGCGCAACGCTTTTACGTCTCCGCCTTTTATTCGAAACACACAGGAGAGACGCGGCGGAGACGCGGCGGGGGCGAGGTCGGGGGGCGGTCGGGGCGCGGGGTGGCATGCCGCTCTGACTGCGTCGCGTCCGCGACGCGTCTCTTCTGTATAATTCAAAAAGTCGCGTCTCTGCTTCGTCTCCGCCCCGTCCTCGACGCGTCTCCGTCTTACGTCTCTTCTGTCTGGCCCACGCCTTAAAGCTCTGAGTTACGTTTTTAAATGGTCACATAGAAAAAGGGCCCTGTAAAAATGCCTTATTCTATATTTGTATCGCATCGATTAATTAATGATACATAATTGTGAGCCTCGGATTGTTTATCTTTCAAGTTACTCACCGGTACTGTTGTTTTATCTATTGATGTTTAGTCCTCGCGTTTACCCACTTGTATATTTTATCTAATTTCTATGGATAGGTTAGAAATTTCTCTAAAGTAACCTTTAAAAGTATACCTTTTGCAGTAGTATCTTTTTGCTGAAACTTGTTTTTGATATTGAACGATTGAAATTTTAATTGGTTGTGGTAAGTATATTATTTCCAATGGCGTTTACGCTAATTTTCTATGATTGACACAAAACTTGATCCGCGAATGGGGCTATCGCTTTTCTAAATATGTTTCAATTAAGTCGTACCAGAAGGACAGGTGTAGTTAAGAGCTACATACAGAGATTTTGATTCCGATTAAAAATCAAGAGAAAATGAACGTTCTGAAATTCCTATCTTGTAAACCTACATATTGTAAATATTGCAATATTGTGTTTTACAAATTATCGAAGATAAGATAAAAATTAAAACATTACTCATGTAGAAGTAATGATATGATAAGCTCCGATTACACATCATTTCTTTGTGAATATATATATAATTATATATAAAAATACTACAAACTATAAACAACACTACAACTACTACAATAAAAGCATTTAGACAACCTATAAGTTATAGCAGACTCACAGGCAGTCTAAATCCTCCAGCCCACTCCCAGTTGATAGCGTGCCCAGCATGCTGATATGGTTATAAAGTTAAGTTCACAATCGCCAAAGGTCTTATTCTCGACATTATCTGAAGTGGCGAAACGCTCTAAAGAACCCAATGTATTGCAGTCTGTGCTCACGCTTCGACATAATTATACCTGGGAGTTTGAGTTGTTCTTGTTATCCGTGATTTATTAAAATTTCATGCAAACTGATTTTGTACAGTTACAACACATAGAGTTTGTTTTTTACAATTACAACACATAGAGGCTAAAAGTACAAATAATTAATGATATCAAAAATTGGTTATACTCGTATCACTACATCATCTACATTTAAAAATAAAATACTTATACTCTTCGTTGTTAATTATTCTGATGTGAAATATTAATATATATGATATCAGAATAATTAACAACGTAATACGTTCCTTTACATCTTGGCTCTACAAGATATTCACTATATCCTCAGACTTTGCTTTAATTGCCTGTTTTAAATTGTTTGATAACTCAATAAGAATGAAAAAAGAGACTACTTCTCCTGATTTACACATTACATGATTTAAAAAATTCACGACAAAGCACGTAGAATATAATTGACACATCTGCACTTCTTAGGGACTTACCAATACGTTATGTTGACGACTAGGTTCGAACGATATACCAATCTGAGTGTTAGTACTATAATTTGTGAACGTCGATACTGCTTTGTTTACCATTATGATGTTCTCCTTAGTATTTCCAATTTGATTACCTTAGGGGAAAAGCAACGTGGAAAAACCTTTGAGTTTAATATGTATTTTTTGCTTCCTGGGTTAAACGCTGTAGTAGGCATGTTGCATAAACGATCCTAACCATTTTGTAAATAGTAAAATGGGCTCTCCGGTAGAATGCTGACATGGTTACTTTGAAATTTGGGTATAGAGAGGGTTGGTTGTTTTAAATAAAACTGCAAATTGTGTTACAATTTTACTTGAATTCTATCAATATTCCCAATCTGCAGAACGCATTCGAACGATTGCGTTTTCTTTTTTCGTATAAATCTTACGCGCTTAAGTGCAATGCTAATAGAACGAATAATAAAAAAAAAACTATAAAATGTTGTATCACTTGAACTAGTACTTCTTGTAGCAGACATGGCTCAGTGGCAAAGGCTATGGCCTGCCGCGCAGCAAGTCCATGGTTTGGTTTTTTACCGTGTGCGGTGAGGGCATTTTGCGAATGCCCGCCTGGCTAGCGACCACACTCAAGTAGAAAAATTGTCGCCAAACACATAACGATGGGTTCCGGCAACTGTCCTTGAGAGTCAGTAATTCTAGGTTAAGCCTTTGAGCACATCGTCACTTATCATCAGGTGAGGTTGTGATTAAAGGCTTACCTATAAGCAAAAAAAAACCTAAAATATTATTATTTAGGTTTTTAACTATTAAAAACAGCTCGGGATCAGGCAGATTGTCGGTGTTTATAATTCCACATTAGCACAGGGGTTAAAATAAAGACGATTGAATAGAATACATACGATCACTTATATGAACTTATAGTGATTTCATCTTTTGTAAATTTATAAAAATAAACCTTATACCCATATCGGAAGATTGTGTTTCAATGAGTAACATTAGAATCGATTAAGTTTCAACCACTTATCATTTATTTAAGTGATTGGCATGAGTTTATCCTTGTCAGATTTATGAGGTCTCTATTGGGACTGTTCCTTTGATTAGGGTTGATTGCTCAAAACTTGTCAGTTTATTGATAGTATTAGATTGAATGACATGAAATCAAGTTACATAAATGTAATATTATGTGTATAGCTTGTAACTCAGTGAATCCTAGCAAAGCTACGAACGACACTAGTGCTAACTTTGTAATTTAGGTTAAAGGTTTGGTTTTTTGTTTTTGTTATCACTTAGAGTTTTAGGATGTGTTGATATGACATTTTTTATTTATTTTATTTAGAATAGGCAAGCATTTGACTGCAATCTCACCTGATGGTACTTAAGTGACGACGCGGTTGACGTTGGAGCATGCATGCCTAGAAGATACCTGTTCACTTTATACTTGAAGACTTCCAAATTGTAGCTCTCAGGGAACAAAGACGCTGTTCCATTCCTGCGCTGTTCTGATAATAAAGGTAGACGCAAATCGTTTTGTGCTGACACTGTTGTATTTTACCTACATTTAGAACAACGTTGCCAATAAAGGATTGTGTATCAGCTTCCAAGAAAACAAAAATATTTTAGGCCACTAGCTACCGCAGTAGTAGACTTGTGATGAAATGATAAAATCTAAGATTATATTTACCTCTTAACTGACTTCAAAAAAGGAGGAGGTTCTTAATCGACTCTATTTTTTTTGTACGTTCATAATTCAGGATGTACATATTTTAATGTTTTTTTTTATATTCGAAATCTAGTGCTTGCCATGTGGTCCCAAAT
Organism: Plagodis dolabraria; assembly: GCA_963854805.1. Lineage (NCBI taxonomy): Eukaryota > Metazoa > Arthropoda > Insecta > Lepidoptera > Geometridae > Plagodis > Plagodis dolabraria. Next base: position 15,201,353 of record OY978454.1, on the reverse strand, counting down.
TTCAGTAAGATCTGACGAGTAGTATTTAAGTTATCCCTAATAATGTTTTAGTTTTTTTGTAATTTTTTTTATTGTAAATGATCAAAAGGCAATGATAACAGTAAATTTATAAGTTTAGGCACATGTTTTAATAGTTACTAAAAGCCACAAGTTTATTTAAAACTGCGCCAAAATATCCTTCATAGGTCACCAACGTGACGCGACGGCACGTCTTTGTAAGAATCGCCCTGTATAATATTTTCTGAAGATGTTTAACTAAAGCAGACTAATGTGCAGATTTGAAACTTAACGAAAATAGTTCAGGTTTAGTAACAGGGTGTTGCTGACGTCAACTTAGTATTCCTCAACAAAATAATAAAGCGGAATTAATAATATACTAGCTGCGTCCTGCGGCTACACCCACGTGATGATGGATGATGATGATAAAAAGTATGATACGTGTTAATACAACGCCTTATCTACCTCCATTCCATATTTTTTTATATAACATTCATATAGGGGTTACGCAAATATGATCATGTCTCTGATTTTCGTAATAAGCTCAAGTGGCTCCCTATTCGTCGTCTCTGGAATGCTCATAATTATATTATCTCTCCTTGACAGTAACAGTTGTTCAATCATTTATCCCCGTGCTACCTCAAGGAACAATTTAAATTTCTTCATTCTACCCATATTTGTCATTACGGTCATTAGAAAACTTAACACTATACTAACCTAACCTACAACTAAAACTACTTTCTACCACTATTCATTTGCCGCGGAAGCTGTCAGACTGTGGAATCCACTACCCTTAGATATTAAATGTGCTCCCTCATTGAAATCTTTTAAGGATCATGTAAAAACTATTATCCCATGCTCTAAATTTCTATAATAATGGACACCGTGGTAGAAACATCCTTTTTAATTCAATTTATGTATAACATTTATAAAATTATATGTGTATAATATATTATATCGAAAATGTTGTTCAGGCTAACCTAGAATTACTGGCTCACAAGGACAGCTGCCGGAACACACCCTTAGGTGCTTGGCGATAGATTTTCCACTTGAGGGTGCCAGGCGGGCATTCGCAAAAAGCCATCATGCAAAATCATCATTGACATTGCAAAGTTAAGTGGGATTACCAACCAATCACATTTCATGACATCTTTATTATATTTTCACTTCGTAAATAACGTTATTAAGTTTTTATAAGTAAAGTAACTTAACTCGTATATAAAGACGTTTGTCTGACGTGACAAATACAGGCGCAGAAACGTTTTCTGTAATAAACTTATCGGGCTCAAATTATACTGAATTGTCCGTCTTATTTCGAAATTGAAACTGTAGGCCGTAGAAATTCGTTTAACGACACTGTGTTGAGAATTTAATGTGTTTGTTCTAGCTCTTTCATTTCAACTGAAATTTTAAGTTAGACGTTTAGTTTTGTGTAACAAGAGTAAACAAAGTAAGCGTGACACCGTTTAAAAGTAAGTCAAGGTTTAAAGTACCATGAAGGTTGAAGTAAGTTTATGCGTATATTAACTACTACACTTATTCTGGGGTATTATAAACGAAGGCTGTGAGTTCATTCTACGAAAGGAGTTCAATGTATTTGTTGCTATTTCCACAAGCTTTCTATCGCTGCTCTGTGTATTTTATAACTATATATATATGACTATAAAAATAAACTATAAATGTCATAGTTAAATACAAAATATATGTACCTTGTGCTTATAAACTTTATACCTTGTCGTTATATATTTACATTTCTTATCATATATCACAGGTTAAGTATCTCATTGCAGATTATTTTAGTAACCCACATAGTCCCACGCGGTTTATTGTTATACAATATAATGATTATTTATATAATATTAAGTACATTTTACTTTACATCTTTTTATATAAAAATTAATAATAACAAATACTTTTAAAAGTACCTTAAAAAACATTAAATAATATTTAAATAAAACACTTAAAAAAGCATAAAGTTATATATATAGTGACACTAAACTAGTCGGGTATTCTTCCGGTTAGACTGCGTGATGTTTGTGACGTCACGTAGATAACAGGAAAATTAGGCGGAAATGTCACTAGATATATAATTTTATGCTTTTTTAAGTGTTTTATTTAAATATTATTTAATGTTTTTTAAGATACTTTTAAAAGTATTTGTTATTATTAAATATGGATTTCCGCAAAGTAACGCCTAAATCTATTCATATAAAAATTACGGGTCACGTTGTTTGTCCGCGATGGACTTCTTAACTACTGAACCAATTTTAAATGTGATTTGCACACCGTGCAATTTGGTCCAAACTGAAAGATAGGGTAGCTTACATCTCAATCTATAGTCGTAATTACCCGTGCAAAGCCGGGGCGGGCCGCTAGTATTATTTTATTATTGAATATGGTATGGATCTTTCTGAAATACATAATAATTATTGTTAACATTAAACTCCCGTAGGGTGCCGAGCTAGAATGTCCCATCCATTGCTACCAGTGGGTGTCGAAGCGACTGAAGGTAATGACTAATGGTAAAATACCGGATGGTGTGCAAGAGCGCCTTTTGAGAAACGAATATCTTAAACTGCGATCCCCAAGACGCCTGCCAAGCGTCAGGATTAAGGCAACCTCCCTCATTAATGGGGTAAGCTTTGTTCAGCAATTAATTAAAAATAACAATCCGGCTCAATACAGATAAAAAAGCAAGAATAAAAAGACTTGGAGCTACTTCTGTGCATTTGACCTGCAATAAGCATAAAGTCTACCACAAAATACCTAATTAAACATCAACAATTCCAGAAGTCCACCAAATCGAATCTTATATTTAACAAAAATACTTGCTTTGCTCCATTTATTTGGACATGAAATTGACTAACTGTAATAGATCTTTCAAGCTTACAAATTATTGGAGTACAAAATGTTTTGCCACGGGCGGGAATTGATCCCGCGTCCTTCCGATTTCGCTTAGTACGGTAGTGCTTGTAATCATAATATTTAGAAATCTTTCAAGCTGTTAATTATTTGTAATTAATATGATTATAGTAAATAGTTAAAACAATACAAATTATTATATCGGTATATACCTATAATAAAATAACTAGGATTGCAGATAACTTCACAATAATAATTAATACAGACAACTTCGACAATCTATAAAACTGATTGGAAAAATATACTGAAACAAAAATAACTGTATATCTGCATCGAAATATTACATTTGCATTCGAAGCTATCTATATTATGGTGATGTATGTATACTATCATACGGATGCTAATATATGCGCATTCCTGAAAAGGCTATACGCACACTACTTTACAGCTGACCCCGATGGCGTTTATATAACTAATAATTTCATAATTACATATGAGTTTTTTTCCCGGTCTAGCCCGGTAGGGCTCGAATGTCCTATTACTTTTGGGTATTGTAAGAGGCGACTAAAGGTACAATACCAGAAGATGGGTAGCAGCGCCTTCTGAGGGACTGATCCCCAAGACACCTACCGAGCGTGGGGATTATGGCAAATTATTATTGGTCCCCCGTTGATTGTTATTGTCATTAAGGGGAGATTTGCCATGCCCCCCACACCCCTGATACAGTACACTGAGCTCGCCTCATACACGCTTACTACGAAGATTGCGGATCACTACCTGACCGGTTTGACTATTGCATACGACATACAGGTACAGTCGAACCAAGTTAATAAAGTTATAATATGTCAAAAAATAGTTAATAAGAAGTTAGAGGATTATAATTGGGAGGAGTTGCTTCAGATAGAATGTCCGATTAGTTTATATAAAGAGTTGTGCAATGTATTTAATAATATTTATTCGGTACTAAAAATTGAAATTGCTAATATAAGTAAAAGAGTTAGTCAAACTTGGATAGACAGGAGTTTACTTTCTCTGATAGAAAAAAAAGATGATTTATTTAGAAGCTGGAAAGCACAACCATATAATATGAATTTACGAGTGAAATACACAACAGCTAGAAATATAGCTAATAAAAAAATAAATATTGCAAAAAATAAATATAAACGAGAAGAAATAAATAACTGTAAAGGTGATATAAGAAAAATTTGGGAAACTATTAACAGTTGGTTAGGCAGGAAAAAACAAAGCATAGATAAAACTATTATTAAATACATGTGTAAATATACTTATATAGATAAGGTGTGTGATCAGTTTTGTAATACATTTACCAATGAAATAGTCAATATTAAGCACCAATGTAATCACACTTTCTTAGATAGGTCAAGCTATGTGAAAGACAGCAATGTAACGTTTTTGTATAAGAAAGTGAACTCAAATGACATTGTTAAAATCATAGACAGACTGCATGCCGATAAGTCACCGGGATCGGATGGTATCAGAGCAAAAGACATTAAATATATTAAAGATAAAATAAGCCCCGTTTTAGCATTTTTTTTTAATTTAAGCATTGTTAATGGATAGTACCCACATGAGCTAAAACAATCAATTATAAGGCCAATATTTAAACATGGAGATCATAAAGAGTATACAAATTATAGACCTATTGCAATATTGAACACTATAAATAAGATAACAGAAAAAGTTATTGTTGGGCAAATATCTAACTTCTTAGAACGTAATAATATATTGTCCAATAAACAACATGGGTTTAGACGAAATAGAAGTACAACTACTGCTCTTGAAACGTTTACTGATGATGTCAACAATTATTTGAACAATAGAAAACAGGTGGTCGCAGTATTTATAGATTTCAAAGAGGCTTTTGATACTCTTGATCACGGAAAAAATTGCAATTGTATTTTGTAACATTGGTACATAAGTAATAAAACTGCGAAATATACATGTATATATTTAGGTAGGTAGGTACTTATCAACCTAAAATTATCTACCTAACAACATAGTATTATAGATTATAGATTACAGACAAACTTTATATGAACTATATACCTATAGAATAATAGCATACATAAAGCCATTGATAATGAGAGTGTATCTGCCGACAAACTGCTCTGTAGTTTGGCAGAATTTAGATTAACAAAAATAAATGTATGCAAAATTAAAAAAAAAAAAAAAAAGTACAGTAATCCAGTAAGACAAAATCAACACTCCTATTGGAAGTTATAAAAGGTGATTAAAAGACCACAAGCGTCTAATGAGCTGCATGCCACCACTCTCGTCAATGTGAGTGGAGTGTTGCTATCCTAGGTGTAAAATATTGCGTCTTGCTATCCTAACATGTTACATTTCCCGAGAGGTACTTGGTAAAGGTACTACAAGTGAAATCATTTATAAAGAGTGTCAGCGCTACACTTTAGGTAGCTGGTCTAAGCATCTAAGCCAGCAAAATGCCATAGCCAACATTTCTTACAATTATGTCCCTGATATGTTCAGTGTAAACAAAGCATAGGGGAAACTTGCCTAAAACGTACCCACTCGATATATACGGACTGAAAATAACTGTAGCGGCGCAAGTGCCAACAAATGGCACTACTAATCCGCCATGATAAAGTTGTGCAGCTATTCCTTCAAAAAATATTAAAAAAAATAAGTAATTTCACTACTTTCATTTAGTTTTTTTCGTCATTTCACAAGCTATTATTATGACGCTAAATTCTGAGATTCTTTTGCGTGGGTAATTTGAAATACATAATGATATTTTCAGACTGAAGTTGTCATTAAAATAATTTTAAGAATGATTGTGATAGCTAATATTAGTTTAGCTTACCTAAAATAAAGCATAAACATAGTTCATAAACTTTTTCTGCGATTATGCGACTGAATCTTTGATATTATATAATACGATCTCTAAGTACGATTTAGGATAATTGAAGTACGAATTAACACCAATGGTCTTAAATCGTACTTTTGGAACTATTTTAAAACACGTTATATTTGTGGAAGTTTATAATGTTTAAGTATAAATGATTACTAACGTTAATTGATAAAACATTAAAGATTTAATGGCAAGAATTTAATTTTTTTTATGGCATAGGAGGGCAAACGAGCAGGCGGCTCACCTGATGGTAAGTGATCACCGTCGCCCACAAACATCCGCAACACCAGAGGTCTCGAGGATGCGTTGCCGGCCTTTAAGGAGAGAATATGCTCTCTTCTTGAAGGTTCCTAAGTCGTAACTGTTCGGAAATACTTCACCAGGCAGCTGGTTCCATAATATGGCAGTGCGAGGTAAAAAATGCCGTGAAAATCGCAAGGTTGTGGACTGCCAGACGTCGACATGAAATTGATGAAACATCGTGCTTTGTCGGGAAGTCCGGTGGCGAAATTGAGCTGCAGGTAGTAAATCGAACAGTTCCTCAGAACACTCCTCGTGATATATGCGGTAAAAGATGCAGAGTGATCCAACATCTCTACGCAAAGCCAAAGGGTCGAGCCGACCGGAGAGAACTTGATCGTCGACGATTCGAGTCGCTCTGCGTTGAATGCGGTCAAATGGAAGAAGCTGGTACTGGGGAGCTCCTGCCCAGAGGTGAGAGCAGTACTCCATGTTAGGTCGAACCTGAGCCTTATAAAGTTGCAGGCGATGGGCCGACGTGAAGTACCGCCTCGCCTTTCCGAGCACACCAAGCTTCTTAGAGGCTAACTTAGCCTTATCTTCCAAGTGACAGCGAAATTGAACGACGTTCGATATGTCGACGCCAAGTACTCCGATGCTGGCTGAGGTAGCAAGGGGAGTGTCTTCAAAACGGAGGGATACGACAAAGGGGGATATCTTGGCGGTAAACGCACAAACTTGTGTCTTCTTAGGGTTAAATTGGACTAAGTTCAATTGGCCCCATTTCGAAACATTTGACAACATGGTCTCGACTGAAGACACAAGTTTGTTCCGACTCTCGACAACGTTTTCCCGAGAAATTTTAGCGCGGCCGGTGTATGAGGCATCTCCGGTACTGTCATCTGCATAACAATGAATATCGCTGAGTTGCAGCATGTCATTGATGTGCAAGAGAAACAGAGTCGGAGATAGCACACAGCCTTGCGGAACGCCAGCATTAATCGGCTTTAAGTCGAAGCATGCACCGTCGACAACGACCTTAATGCTCCGATCTGCCAAAAAACTGGAGATCCATTCGCACAATTTCTCGGGAAGCCTATAGGAAGGAAGCTTCGATAGAAGCGCTTTATGCCACACCCGATCAAAGGCCTTCGCTATGTCCAAACTAGCCGCCAATGCCTCACCCTTGGAATCCACCACCTCCGCCCATCGGTGCGTAAGATATACTAAAAGATCACCAGCTGAGCGACCACGGCGAAAACCGTACTGGCGATCGCCAATCAGCTGGTGCTCCTCTAGATACTGCAGGAGCTGGTTGTTGATAATGGATTCCATAATCTTGGAGAACAGAGACGTTATGGCTATAGGGCGGTAATTGGACGGATCCGAGCGGTCACCTTTTTTAGGGATCGGGTGCACCAAAGCCGTCTTCCATGTTTTCGGGACAACGCCTGATGAGTAGCAGAGCCGGAAAAGACGCGTTAGAACCGGTGTCAATTCTGGAGCACAAGTCCGCAGCACTATCGGAGGGATGCCATCTGGCCCACTCGACTTATGAATGTCCAAGGAGAACAGTGCTTTACGTACTGCACATTGCCGGAAAATTATATCCGGCATCGAAGTATCACACCGTTGTATAGTCGGTGGTAAGTTCCCTTGGTCATCCAAAGTCGAGTTAGACACAAAGAGAGAGCCCAGAAGATCGGCCTTCTCCTTTGCGGTGTGGGCCAGTGTGTCATTCTCTCTGTGCAGGGGCGGTAGGGATGACTGACAAAAATTCCCCTGGACAGCCCTGGCAAGAGACCAGAACGCACGTGTTCCCGAAGGAAGGCGGGCTAATCTCTCGCCAATTCCGCCTATATGCTCCGACTTCGCTCTTGCGATTACACTTTTGAAGGACCTGGAGGCAAAGTTATATTTCTTTTTGAGATTGCTGGTATTTAAATCCTTAGATGCCACTGAATCGGCCCAAGCTTGGTAATGCTCTCGTTTATGGCCAGAGGCCATTTTACAAGAGCGACCAAACCAGGGCTGTGACCTGCCACCGATGGGCACTGTAGAATATGGAATAAAGAGTTCCATACCCTGAAGCACTACATCAGCAACATAGTCAGCAGTGACATCTGGATCATCCGGCAAGAAACAAACTTGCCCCCATGGGTAGGATGCAAAAAAGTACCGCATCCCGTCCCAATCTGCTGACCTATAGTGCCACACGCGACGACAACCTACAAAACGGGGTCGAGTTGGGCGTGTAACCGGCACTGAACTCCGGATCAGGCAGTGGTCCGACGATCCGAGGGGAGCGTTAACGGATACTGTGTAGTTGTCCGGGTGAGAGGTCAGCAGAAGGTCCAACAGGGAAGGTGTATGATCATCCACATCTGGGATTCGCGTAGGCGAGGTGACCAGTTGTGTCAGATCATACGCTAAAGCGAAGTCGTGAACAGATCTCCCCGCATGATCAGTGGTGCGCGAACCGAGCCATTCGGCGTGGTGGGCGTTGAAATCGCCAAGTATCACGATCTCTGCAGTGGGGGTCTGCTCAAGCACGGAATCTGTAGCCATCTGTAGGTGCTCCATGAATCGATCTATTTCGGCATTACCGTTGATATGGGACCTATAAAGGCACGCGTAGATACGCGGATGGTCATCGCAGTCAACGCGCAACCAAATGTCAGATAGGCCCCGACCTTCAAGGCTGCTGAGACGACGAGCACAGATATCCTCTCTGACGTAAAGACACACCCCCGCCCGCGGCAAAAAGGAATGTTCCAATTTGTACCCAGGGTATGTGAGGAATGAAGTGTCTGCCGGAGAGCATATCTGTGTTTCGGTCAAAAAGAGCAAGGCCGGCTTAGCAGTCTCCAGATGGTAGTGGAATGGGGGGGATTGGGCCGCCGGGTCTCCCACAAATCGATCAAAACGCAATGGCAAGGCCACTACTTCACGTCGATATCATGTGGGAGAGTGGTACTGCCCCGGTCGTGCCGGCCCATTCAGCTGTAACCCGTAGAGCTACAGCGTGGCACTACCACTAGGAAAAAATCTTTAATAGATTTGAAAATACAAACCTTTGTTCTTAACGGGTGTTGAATGAAAACAATGAAAGTTAGTTTTTATTTATTTTTACAAATACTTTTTTTCGAATATTGATAAAACAACGCTGCCTAGGTAACTTCACTACATCTCACGCCTAAGTTCACCGTAAATATAAGAGGTGTTTATTACGCAACGGTTAGATCGATGGTTTGAACGGGTTTAAAAATATTTAGTTGGTACACAGTTATAGGTTTTTTTTTTTTTTTTTATTGCTGATATGTAAGCCTTTGACCACAATCTCACGTGATGGTAAGTGATGATGTGGTCGAAGATGTTAACAGGCTTAACCTAGAATGACTGGCTCTCAAGGATAGCTGCCGGAACACACCGTTAGGTGCTTGGCGACAGATTTTCAACTTGAGGGTGGTCGCTAGCCAGGCGGGCATTCACAAAAATGCCCTTCCACAATGCAGTGAAGCTCAAGCCCGCGGCGGGATTCGAACCATGGACCTGCTGCGCGGCTGTCCATACCCAAAGCCACTGAGCTATCACTGCTTCTAAACCCACATAAAGGTACCCACTTGCCCTACATCCTATACATTTATAACTTCCCATTTCACAGATCATTAATCATCTTTTATCACTGTGACCTTTTTTGATTGCAAAACGTAAAAGTAATAATAATACTGTGTACCAAAACCATAATCATCAAAATAAGGAAGTGGCAATATTGTAGTCAGCAAATTACGCAAAGTCGTTGTGTAAGAGAAGGAACAAAGGGTAAGAGCTTCAGATACCTGTTCTGCCCCATTATAGGTGTCATAACCAAAAATTTAACGTGTTTGGCTCACCATTACCCGAAAAAACATCGTGCGAAAATTAGCCTTTTAAAATATGCAACGTTGAAAATTAGAAAAGTCGACCAAGCACCTGCGATTTCTTTTCAGTTCCTCGGCTAAATAAATTATGAATGTGCTCATGTTAGCGTTTCTGTAGCTTGTTGAATAAAATATACATGTAACCTATTTTTATGACGGTGAAGTTTAATTGCATGAATTAATTAGGTTAACATCTGATTTGTTTTTCTTTTATTTTTGATATGGTTGCCAGTATGTATATTTGTTTAATAAAGTTATATAACGGACAAGGATAATAGCACTGGATAATGTACTGTATATTTTGTGGTAGGTTGTGTATAGTATTAACTATTGTTTGATAAGCTTCAATTGCACTCACTCAATAACATTTTGGCAATTTCAGTATTTGATTGTTAAGGAGAATATAGTTCATAGATAACGAAATTTTAGGTTCCCAGGTACTACAAATTCCGCCAATCATTTACTGATTTTGTTGTTTTTTGTTTTTTGGAGTAGAGCATACCTCCATTTCTCATTAAAATCAGTTTAGTACTTTTTAATTTATTGTCAATTGAATAAAAACTATATTTGCTTACCTGGATGATTTAATGGATTTCTTGTTGGTTAATAATATTTTAGGCAAAGGATCTAGTAATCAGCATGCATCACTAAAAAAATGCCAAAAAATATGAAAAAAAAAGTTATTCTGTCTGGTGTAAAACCATTTTGTCGAGAATCTTATTTTTCCTGTTATAAAAATACTTTATGGGTGAAGTTTTCATATCCATAAACTTTTCCTATCCAATCCCGTTGGTTTAAAACTGTGATACTCTGATAAAGCACAAAAAGTTTATTATTGGCAAGCACATAGTCAGTAATATTTATGACGCTCGTAGCTCATGTATACTTCATTGGTAAAGTACTTTAATGAAATAATCATATTCTCTCTTCTTATCCCACTCATGTATGGTCGTAACAATATTATGTCTTATCTCAAATCACAAATAACATACCAAAAATCTTCGCTAAAAACACAGAATAAACTTGTGAAAATTAAAGCTCTATATTTATGGCCAGCCGTGTTAGTGAAGGCAGGTCTGCAGTAGAAAAGCTTCGGTAGCAATTTTACTCAGGTAGTAACATAGGTTTAGGTATTAGGTTAGACGATTACTAAGCACACATTTTTTTTTTTCATATTTTGTTCTTTTCACAATTTATTTTTAAATCTATTAACATTATATCGAAAAACCACTAGGTTTGTCTCGATACTCTTATTCGCAACGTGCGCTTATTAACATTAATTAAAAAGAGATTACATAATATATATTTCACCGTGAACTATTTACCTAATAAAAATGTAGCAATAAAAATGTAGCAGGCACCTATTTTAAAATGTGTACAAAATCACAGAATATAATTATACCTAATAGTTATTACTGTAAATGTACAGCTACATTCCACTCACATTGACGTGAAAGGCATGCTGCTCATTACGCGCATTTTTTTCGTTCTTATAACATCCAACAGAAAATGGTTCCGTCCTCATATTCTCAAGCCAGAACTAGGTACATTTTAAAATATTTCTCGGATGGTTTAGTAGCATGGTAATTTATCTCTCTCTCTCTCTTTCTCTCCCTCTTAATATTAAACCTTTGTGCAAGCTATGGAAACGAAATGGGCATTCACACATGGTATATGTATGAGGTCCTTCGTTCTAGACATTGGTTCTCAAAGCCTGCAGGAGTAAATACATGCTTGGTGATATTTTTAATTGAAGGTCATAGTTATTCTGCTTGGATAAGGCTTTTGAGGGTCTTAAACCCTCTCGCCTAACGTCCGGTGGAGTAATAATTGATGATAACGGTAAATAGCATACCTAACTCCCTGAAAAATAAAGTATAGTAATGGCTACTAGTAGACATCCATGAACATGGACATGAACGACCAGACAAGTTCCGCTACGCATCAATCTGCCTTTAATGGGCTTATTAAATATCATTTTTAGAAGCAGTGATGGCTCAGTGGCATTGGCTATGGACTGCCGCGCAGTGGGTCCATGGTTCGAATCTCGCCGCGGGCTTTAGCTTCAGCGCTTGGTGGAAGGGCATTTTGCGAATGCCCGCCTGGCTAGCGACCACCCTCAAGAAGAAAATCTGTCGCTAAGCACCTTACGATGTGTTCCGGCAGCTTTCCGAAGAGCTAGTAATACTAGGTTAAGTCTGTTAACATCTTCGACCACGTTCACACCTTCAGGTGAGATTGTGGTCAAAGGCTTAACTATAAGCAAAAAAAACATCTCATCTTCTGTGATTAATTATTGTTCTTAGGATACAATTACGTTGGCTCATACATAATATATACCAATATTTTGTACGTCATTTGATTGCTTTCCTCTGCTGAATCTGAAGCTTATATTACTTTTAAATTGCAATATGGGAGTCTCGATACGAGGAAACGACGCTACGCAGCTTCTGTTGCCGTCATTACAGCGTGGTAACGACTTGTGACGGATTATGGTAAAGTGAATGCTAATGCTCGAACTTCAAGAAGGAGTATATATTTTGAAATATATTGCTACACTTTCAGTACATTATGGAACTAGAAAATTACTTGCCATCTTACTATCATTGACCCTTTTTAATGTTGTTGCGGTACTTATTTTCTTTAACAACACAAGTAAATCAAATTCTCGTGTTAGTGTTTGTAACAAAAAAGTTTCGCCGATTCCTATGAAATTTTGGGTGTATATTCAGCAGATCTAAGAATAGGTTAAAAACTATTATTAATATATTTTAAACTTATTTTAAAGGTATATTAATAATAATAATGATAGTTTTATTTCGCAAATAATATACTATTTGTTTACAAACTAAATAAAGTTCCTAATACTATAAATTATGACAAAAAGCTATGGCTTGTATGTTTGTCTAGTCTGCTATTCGCTCAGAACCTACACTAAGAAAATAATTTCTTTGTTGTAGCCTCTGCATACCCTTCAAGTGTGTAATATATTAAACTTTTTTCTCATTTTTATCTGCCTCATCCAGTGTCACTTCTCACCCCTTAAATAGTGTAGTAGTAAATGTATCATCAATTTGCAGTGCTATGATTATTTATTCCCACTTTGCCGGAGATTAAATCTTTGCTATTGACAAGAAAAACTGCTATTCATCGTTTATCGACACACAATATTCAATGCCAAAATATTCACTAGAAATAATTTTTATGGCAAAACAACGTTTGTCGGGTCACCTAGTATATTATTAAGTTTTCCTCATGCCAATTTATATTGGAACAGCTCTTCTTTAGTATACCAGCTACTAATTGTACCTTTAAACTAAAAGAACAAAGTTATGCGTGTGCAGAAACACCCTAGACTTATCGGCGTAAGCAGTGGCATGCTGTCTGCCAATCTGGTGCATGTTTCGGTAAGTGCACTCTTACAGCAACCAAAAATAACATGGAACAGACTTCAGATTGAGTCTGTTTCATGTTATTTTTGGTTGCATCATATATATACCTATAAATTCCTAAGGTGATTCAGCAGACTTATAACTTAATAAACTCAATACCATATTACAGTACATAGTTTGTGTTACTTTTCCTTTACAGCTTGTAATTACAAGCTGTAAAGGAAAAGTAACACAAACTATAGTTTTAACTATAGTAGTAGTATATTGAATATCTTTTTAATAGTAATAATAATAGTCAATTTAATTCACTTTTTGTTCTATGTGTAAACAATAATCATAAGTAATTATTACATTTTTAATTATTACATGTATTATTACATTTTTAATTATTATTTTTATTAGTATTACATTTTTAATATGTAAAGTTACTATGTCGTGTCATATCTTCACATCATCGCTTACCATCAGGTGAGATCGTGGTCAAAGGCTTACCTATCAGCAAAAATAATGTATATATAATAAGTTACACGAAACATAATAGGATATTAACTCTGAGAAGGTATGACTACTCGAGTTTGCCTTAACTGCGAATTATATTTGTCATTATCTTTTAGTTATCATGACGACAAATATGATTCTATGGTTTTAAGAAATTTCAAGAAAATACATGATATAGTCAAATTATCTGTGGTCCCACCTCAAAGCTAATTTGCTAACATACATTATTTTTTTCTTATTGATTATTAGGTACACAATGCAATATAGTATAATAGTATCCTACTAATATGCACCTATGTAATATTTTCCAATTCTACATTTGTCTCAACATCAAGTTGTACTATATTTGATCGAAGCATGTGTGCACAATCCCACTCATATAAACAATTTGTAACACAATCGTTTCACATAACTTCCATTTCGCGAAACCGCGATCATTTATCAATGGCAATAATCCGTCATCATTAAATCAAAAGAATAAAGGTAGTAAACTGAAAGCGAAACAAAGTACTCATTTTGGCTATTTCAAAGCCGTCAGTTGTTCGTCGCATAAAGCCCTCGGCAGACCATTAATGAACTATTAAGGATGTTACAGAGGTTTGAAATAACTTTTCTTAATGAAGCCAAACCTAGTAAGCTGATTTTAAACTAGGTTAATTAGGCCCTATGGACTTTTATTGAATATATTTATTCTTGTATAATGTAATATAAATATATTGAATATAATTGTATAATCGGCAACTCAAGAAAAATATGTGATTACAAGTATCTTTGATCTTGTATCTAATATCTTCGGTGAGTAATTTAATTATAGATGAAAAACTGGATTGGCTTTGATTGGTAGGATATTAAGTGAATGATTGCGTGGCTGTTTAACGTAAAGGATTTGCCACCACTTAAAAAACTGGACTACGTGATCACTCACCTGAAAGTATTACAAAATTCAGCGTAGTTTAACAGGGGGTTGGCCTCTTAAGCGAAATGCTGCCTTGGTGTGCACCACCGCAGTACCTATGGTACCAGTATTATTGGGCCATTGGGAAAAAAACACCTCGTAGAGACGAGCGCGATGCAATGTCATCCAGAATGGTGACACTGCATCTATAACAGACAGGCTTGACGCTTACCATCTGCCGACTGGTCCATCTCAAAACTATAAAATAAGTACAGTGTGACCATCAGCAGTAACTAATCTGTTTGTAGGTTATATTAACTATAAGCAATTTTCTTTCAATTTGATAGATTGGCATAACCAATAAAAAGATAATAATCGCTGTTTTTCCAAGAACCAATCAACTTGTAACTCGTCTCGAATTATTACGCTCATGTTTGACATTTGCATGTTAAGTTCAAAGAAGTGCTGCATTTTCAAACAGTTTTCGTTATTAGGTCTCCGAAAGAGTTTACCTGTTACGGTTCTATGACTTTAAATTTTGCACAAAAAGAAATTGCTTGTCAATTTTGCATTGACTTCTTTGCACGTCGATGTTAATGAAAAATTACCAGCATCTATAAATATGTTACAACAACACTAAACTCCGTAGAAAATACAAAATTAATGTATCTTGCAAACTTTATCATAAGTAAGCCATTTAGGCTAAGCCAGGCTATAATTTTGTACTTAATGCCATCATATCCCACTGGTCTTTAATATACCTAATTTAAATTCATCAGATTTTGAAACCTCAAAACTTGTTTATGTTAAGCAATAATTGTATATCTAAAAGATCTTTTTCAAAACTTGGTTTGGATGCTTTTGGTCCATATGCAGGTTCCATTCCAGATATCAGATCATGTAAAATATAACGTATTTTTTGTAACAACTGTAAATAATGTGACTACCTAACAATACCACAGAACATGTATGGAGCAATCGTTATGTTATGATACAACATTTATAATGTTTTGACAACAAAAATGGCAAGTAACGAAACTGACACGTTTAAATGAAGAAAAAATAATGAAATTACTTCAAGAAAAGTTATTGAAAATGTACTCGACAGCCTTCGACAATTTCCAATTATGTAAAACACCACTAGCGTACTATCCGTCAATTCTCCGCCTGAATTAAGTGATTCATCTTCATCCTGCTGTGTGCCTTCGTTGTTTACAAAAAGTCAAGCAGATTTTGGTGCAAGCCAACATTCAAGTCTCTAATATATATATCAAAATCCATCTGTGACAGAAAATACAAAATTTTAATTGTATTTCCACGTCTATCACTAGATTTTTTAAGCACTCTACAAGTTCATGGATATTTGCGAGTTTCCAATAATATAAAGCTCGTATCTAGAACAATTATTAGACAACATTTTACATTATTCCATAAATTACCCTTAAACCGTATGTAAATTTTAATACTCTTTAGTATTATAAAGTACACAATTAATAATTACATACCTTAAATAAAATGTTTTGAATGCAATTTGTGTGAAAAGAATATTAGAATATGTTAAAAACTCATTAACGAATCTCGCAATTAACTTGGGCGTCCTAGCAGCTTAACAAAAATATAAAAAAAATTAATATTCTGTCAAACAGAGCTTCCTTTTATAAACACGGTTAAAAAGTATCAGACAAATTTTATCAATTAATGATATCATTGAGTAAAATGTTGTCTTTCCACTATCACAAAAAAATCATAAATCAATCTAAGAGTTTCTTCTAAATTAGTACATTTGTGATAAAATGCTATTTCTAATAGTAGTCTTGCTTTAAATTTGGCGCAGGTGTAAAAATAAGATTAATGCCCGCAGAGATTAAGCTGTCTTCGTCATGAGCGAGCTTGAATCCCTCATTACAATCAGGATTCCAATCCTAAGACCTTCGTAAAGCTCAAGATTTTAAATGAATCTCGTGATATTAGACGCTGCTCTATCCCCGTGGCGCATAAACTACTATTAGCCCTGCAAGATTGCATTCATTTGCGCGTTGATGCATTTAAAATAATGAATGTATATGTTGTCTCATACCGGGCACTTACATTTGTATCATAAATTTAATAATTTCGTCAATTTACATGAGTTTTTAATTGCATAAGATACTCGTATTAAACATGTTGAAGTTTTATCGTGATGATTAACCACATATTGATCATTTCCTGACTTTGGTAATACCAAAAACCTAATAATTATTGTCACTCCGAAAGTTAAAACAAAACTGACCACATTTTATTAATTAATCAGTGTCAACCCGTTTGGGTTACAAACTACGCGGGATGACTGAAGATCTGGATAAAAAATATTTAAAATAAAATAGATCTTCACTTACTCTCCGCAATAACTGAATATGTTAGAATACTCCAGCTGTATTCCTCCCTTACGTAAACTTTAAACAAAATTAATGAAATATTGTTAATTCAGTACAAAGTCTATGAATGTGAGGCATTTTGTGAGGCAAAGTTCTCTTGAACCATCAAGATACACGGGTTCTTTGGAATAATTAAAACGTGCTAGCAACAAACTAGCTTTAGTTCAGAGTGTAGAAAGTTAAGTATTCTGCAAGATTACGTAAGGGGACGCGACCTTTGTTTAATTATAAGCACCTCTCATACTTTATTTTTTTACATTTTAAAGCGGTGGTTATTGATGAATAGATTTAAAACCTTTTGAATCCTACGAGACAATTAATTTATTCTAGACTCCTTATTAATAAAATAAATATTTCATATGCACTTGCTTAGCGACTCATTTGCTTCTACGAGTTTGAACTTCAGTAGATTTGGAGCTCTCTTGAACCGGAGTAGCTAGTCTGTATTGTCTACGTGTTTTGTAAGTGATATAATTACAGAGGCATCAACATCGTATTTTTAACAAATGTGCACTCGGCGTAGCAAGTGCATTTGGCGTAGCGAATGCACATCTACGATGATTATAACGCGCACTTGCTACATTATTTTGAAGCATTTTGTTGACTGTATCAATGCTCAAATAATGTTATCGATCATTCAGTCAATCTGTAAGACCACCGATTCCGCCCTTTGTAGTTGCTCCCTTAGACATTAATGAACCTTTCATAGTAAATGAAGATGTTTCAAATATGGATTAGATTACCTAAATTTTAATTCAAAACAATCTTATTGCTTTAAAATATTTTTTATCATTATTTCAAAAATATTTAAGTTGAAATTTACCCGGAATAAGTAATTCATTCAAAATCATATCCAGGTTTTAGTTAACGTGTGTCATAACTGTCATAAGTCATAACCCTCAAGCAGTTCATTGTCACAATAAATATATTTATGACCCTTTGTCTGAGGCGCTTTCTTGGAATATTTATTGCACCTACACTTTTTACTCCTTATAAACTGTGTAATGAAATACTCGAGAAGACGCACATAAAGCGTGGTTTGAACCTCGTATCACGATGTTTCATGTCGACGTTATTGTGGAAAAGTTTAATAATATCCCAATTGTCAACAGATGTGATACAACATTCAATAATGTCAATAAGTGGTATTGCAATATTAGTTTCTAACAATTCTGATAAACTGCTCGTCCATGCCATTTTTTATTGAAAAATTATGTATAGTTTTCTACATTTCCATGGAATAGAAGCTCTAGGTCTAAGGTTAAGCCATTCTGGATGGACATTGTATTAGTATGCAAATTGAGGTTTTATTCGAAGCGCTCGTAGCGTAGCTCGCTTAGACAATCAAGTACATTAAACTATGTCCGCTGCTATATATAATTGGATGGGTGATCGTTAGCAGCATTTACTACTGAGTGTTTTGGTATTTCAGAAGGCACGGTCCTAGTTGTTGTTTTAGGATACAGTCGTTATAGTAATGTCGTAAGGTATGCGAAAGGCCGACTGGCTATCTACCACCCTCAAGTGGAAAATCTGCTGCCAAGCACCTAACAGTGTATTCTGGTCACGATCGATCGTGCGCTTTGTTATGAGGTTCGGGCTGATTTGGTTTTAAAAAAACGTTCAAATGCGTGTCGGGCCACGCACAATGTAGGGTTCCGTAGTAGCCCGTTATCATAATATAAAACGATTCTGTTGTTCTTTATTCCCTTCCACTTTTCTGTGGCCATTAATAATTATTCTATTCTAAAATAGTTGGTATATATCTGAAAAACAAAAAAAATGGGACACCAATAAATGCAAGTAAGCTTATAAAAAGGCTATCATACCATATTCTGGCCATAATTAATGTAACATAAAAACTTTTTTTTTCAACTTTTGAACTATTTTGAATTTGGTACGCGTTTATTATTTTATAAGTTCTTTCGATTTCGAACAATTTCACATATTTTTCGTGTTCATTATCAAATTACGAAATGGAGTGGGGTGTTAATGAAAATAAGATTGCAGTATTCGCCTTGCACAATGTGGGTATGGAGCCGTCGATCATATTCCAGACACTTCAAAAGCTTGGTATCAGCTGTATGTTCGTATATCGTAATATAATCAAATACAACAACACTTCCTCTGTCGAAGACCATAAAAGATCGGGGAAGCCACGTGCTGTTAAAACTATAAAAATTGTTAACCCCATAATTTTGAGCGAAAATTGACCTGAGCGTAGAGGTTAAAGCAAAAATCTTATTGGGAGTAATCAAGATTGCCGCTCAGAAAATGTCGCTCAACATTTCAGAGCAGCACTTTAACAATGAGGCAGTCAGTTTATACAGCTCATGTATAAACTGACATGATTTGTTGTTAATTACAACGGTAATTCTTAATTTTTCTAGAAAATTGTTTTTAATATTACTCCTTTACATCGATCTTATTTTTTACCGTTTTCAGAGCGGTGGTGTACAGCGGAGTGTAATTAGGTATAATGTTATTTTTTGACCCATGCGCGCTATCACTATCTCACTCTATCTGCACTAAGAAGTGCATTACATTATTTTTCTCTAAAATTACGATAATCACCAAACTTTTAACACGGCTCAAAAATCACAACGGACTGAACACATTCAGCCGACGACAAGCAATACGATAAATATCCGTACGACGTGTAGGGGCATAAGAGAAATCTGTGCACCCATTGTGCAAGCTTGGCAATTTTCCAAGAGTGCGCCAGTGCTGAAACACTTAACACAGACGAATCCGTATTTTTCGTAGTTTTGTAGCAAAATGGTACAACCCTTACTCAATAGCCGTGAACGCCATGGGCTTTATTTCTCCACACAATACCTATGAAACTTGGAATTTACAATGCCAATAAGTTGGAACTGACTTAGGGCCCGTTTCAGAATATCGTAATAAAGTTTCGGGTTGCTATGCAACATATAAAATAACTGAATGATAAAAATGACAGTTAACATGCAGTGCGATTCAAGCTTTAGACGATGGATAGGCTAAATCGATGACTGTGAAACGCAAAGATAGTGTTTTGTTTAATAAATATGTTCTGGGTAGTAAAACCGGAACTTACTCGATCATTCTGAAACAGCCCCTTAATCTCATAGCTACCCGAAACTTATACGCTCGGTTACTTAGTCACAATTCTATGTAGCTTTTATTTATAATGCACAACCTTTTTTGACTCTGCAAAGATATCAAACAACACGAGACTAACTTGTAATACATTACAATACATACTTTTGAAAATGTCTAATGAAATCATAACACATATAACACTTTTATCCGGATGTGATTAAATTTCACGCATACAAATATCCTGAAATAAGGTAATGAATAGATTCAGGCGTTACTTCGCGGAAATCCATATTTAATAATAACAAATACTTTTAAAAGTATCTTAAAAAACATTGAATAAAATTTAAATAAAACACTTAAAAAAGCATAAAATTATATATCTAGTGACAATTCCGCCTAATTTTCCTGTTATCTACGTGACGTCACAAACATCACGCAGCCTAACCGGAAGAATACCCGACTAGTTCGCTTCTAAACTAATTTTGATTATTTAAGGTTTTTTATGGTACTTTTAAAAGTATTTGTTATTATTATCCTGAAATAACTTCATATAACTAAATGGCTTCAACCCTCATGTCACTCTATGTTATAAGAAAATTAAATCTGAACTGCAAATTTAATTTACGCAAAACCCCCAAGGATAAAATTTAGTGTCAAAGTCAGGACTTTTATGAGGTCTGAATAAAACTCAATTTTCATTATAACAGGTAAGATAAAGTTCTCTTTGAAATTGAATAGAGTTTGACACTTTCCAGTTACTTTATTGGAAAAGTTGATGGAGAAAGTAGATAGGTCTTATTGGTACACACTCACCAAGCGTTTGTTTAAAGCGCTTAATTAAACCAAGCGTTTGTTTAAACTGTAAGGCGCTCAGTTATATACAGAATTTATTATAAAGGTAGTTCGTAACCTAACACCTAACTAAGAATAAAATGGCAACTGGCTGCTAATATTACGATTATTAAAGTTAGAGTTTTTAAAAAAATTCAAGAAAACAAAATATCTGACAAAATAATGTTTGTTAGCATTGATCCAAATACATACTTAGCGTTAGAGCTGAAAATTTAATAATTATTAAAGTTTAATTATTATAATAAAAATAAAAAAGAAAATTATTAAAATATATCAATTATTTATTATTATTTATTAATTAAATTTATCATTTATTAAATAAAATTTATTGATTACACATTAACAGCAAATCTATAGAATTACATTAAAAATTAAGGTGTAATAAATATCGCATTTACAATTACATCTACAGGTATATCTACGATACTCGCTTACTAAACAATACAGTATCCCAATTGATATAGTGTCATATTTGTATTGTGTAATTCTCCAAAGATCTCATAAGATATTCAGGTACATTTTGTGAGACTTAAACGATAGCTTTAAATGAAGTTATCCAGTTAGTGGAAAACAAATTTAGGTATCGATCGTAATACCTTTTTACAAATTATCTTTAAATTCTGTTTTAGGCCTGTTCTGGACCACGGGATCAGATGACACAGGTAAACTTAAATGTTTTACAAAGTAGATGATGCTTTTAATATAATTTAGTGTTAAATATAGCTTTGGATATTAATTTTCGTGTTTATTTTATGGAATCACAGGTGAGCAATTTTGATATGTACCCTGCATGCGGTCATTTTAAACGCAATGTTTCAACCCGCATGTAGCTTTAAGATGATCTTTACGCAGTCAGAAACAAAGCATTCAAGTAGGAAAACATTATTCCAATTTTTCTTTATCAACCCCTGGGAAAGCTTTTCATAAAGGGTATTAATGATGATATCAAAATTAGTTGGTACATTTTGCATAGAATGTGTTTACCTAAGGTATGTTTCGAAGCAGCATGCTTCATATAGAGCTATTATGGTTAGTGTTTTGCATCCCAGACATCTGTATATCACTATCATCTAAAAGGCCTTTCATCTTGATGTTGTGTTAATAATTTGAACTGCGTAACTGTGTATTCCATGTATTCAATGTTAAGAGTTTTTTCTTAAAATAAAAACAGATAATCGGAAAATATGTTTCGTCATTAGTTTGGTCATAGCTGTCTTAATGTGTGCATACATCTCATCGTGCAAGTGAGGAGACCTAAAATCGTTCTTTGTTTATTTTTAATCAGCATGTTGTAGGATCGTCTTCCTATAGGCATTCCAATTGTGTCGCCTTGCAGAACCGATCACAGACTATACATTACTGGTCATTACTCCTCATCACTATGGCCTTCAAAGTTTGTTGTTCCAGAAACTGGTCATCATTCAGTCTGTTCTCGCACACATCAATAATATAAATTTTACTTTGAAAACTATCGCGAGTTTTATCCATACCGCGTTATAATAATCGGAAAAATTCCGACCAGTTTCGAATTGTTTTAAAGTCCTTTGTCTAGGAGTCACGATTAGATGAAGCGACGAGCACGGGCCTCAGCGCGTAACCAGTTACGTTAGTTATTAATATTATAGATGCTACAGTTTGTCAGTGAGTGAGGTAGTAACTGTGTTTGTTAGTTACCCCTTCACGCTGAAACGGCTGTACCAATTTAAATTAAACGTGGTATGCTTATGTCGAATGGTTTATGTCGTAGAACAACACTTTTGCTACTTTTTATTATCATCTTCATGACTAACTACGCGGATGAAATAACTGGGCACAGTACAAAATAAATTCATGGGTAAATTTTGATCAATGCCCTTCGATTTACCGATATATATTTTCTTAAAATATTTCATAATAAATACGGATACAAAGAAACTTACACAATACAAGTAATGTTCAGATTTAGGACTTTTAAAATATCTAAAAATTATTTTTTATAATACATATATGATATGCTAATATATGTTTATGCATATAAAATTTCACAAATAGAAGACACAAAGTGTTTCTAATATTATACATTAATTCCATTAACATATTATTATGATAATAGAATATAACTGCACTATTACGGAATTTGTCCAACAACAAACTTATACTGTTCTTTTTTGCATTTCTGTATGACAAGATTCAATAGAAAGTCCATTATACGCCTAACCGAGCTGATACACTCTACACAAAGCCATGATAATAAATCATATAAAGCAGAGTATATTGAGGAAAAAGAACATTTCTTCAATTTGTACGTAATCGTTCTCAATCTCACCGTGTCCTGTGACAATGAGACGTTACAATACATTTCTATGGGCTAATAACTGCACGTGTAAAACACGCAGTCTTTCACGTCATCGCATTTTTCTCTATTTCGAGCCATGGGTGATCCAGAATCTAACAGCTTCCACTGTTCTAATTGATCGTCCGTGAGTTTACATTTATCCACCGCAGCTACGCGTTTGTGCGCTAAAGTACTGTATCTGCCAGATTTTCTACTGCTGAACACAGCCTCTCCAGTCAAAGGGGGTTTGTCATACTCTACACACTTAGCAAGCGTCTGTTGGATCGAAATGTAGGTAAGCAGTTCCTCAGTAGGCGCTGTTGTCCATTTTCCGGTATGTTACTCTTAGTCGCCTAACCATGAAAAGATGGGGGGTTAAGTTTTAGAACGGCACATCTCTCTACACTTGACACAAATTAAACGTTTTTTATTATGTGTATAGAACCTGTTGCCGCGGCTTTGCTTTGCTATTTTGTTTGATATAGAATTGAGGTATCATTTACATAAAGGTAGCTTGAGTTAAACGGGCATGCTGCAGATGAGATTGATATCTGCAGTGTGCCCGTTTAGCTTAAGCTTTAATGCAGCATATTATGATACAATAAAAATGCTTTACAAAATGTACCATACATTCCGTGTTAGTTTTACCTAATTAGAAAAATCTCGTATGTCAAGTAATACCGATTAACTTTAATACCTATTTCTTGTATTTATAAGGTTTCTCTGGTGTCACACACATTGTTCTCGTTACTTAACTGGATTACATTTGCTTCAACGAATTTGCCTTCGTCGTCGAGAGCAAGTATTTATAATGGTAGACCATTTGTGTACAGAAAACATCTAAAGCACAAAATCAGTCGAAATATTAAACTTTCTAGTAAATAAAATGATTTCTTGGCTTTGACTTAAATATGAAGTAAAAATATGAAACCCTTTTTTGAGGGGGGAAATGCCTTTGCACTACGCCTCCACCATGGGGGCGGTAAAGAGGGATGTGTGGGACTTGAACCCACTAAAAGCCTCCCGTGAGCAGTCCTACGCCTAGGTGGGGCAAGATAGGGTCGCGTTAGCAGTCACTATCTTGCCCCGGCGGTTGGCCCGAATTCAATCGTGCCTCTGCGCCTGTGGCCCGGCTCAAAAACTGTCATTGTGACTAACATGCTTTCATTAAGGCTAACTGGAATATAAGGATCTCAATTTCACATGCACCTAAATTTTCGTATCGTCATGAAACTTGGCACCGTGTATATATATTATATACAAAATAATTATAGGGTTCTAGTAAGAAGCCTCATCTTGTAATTATGCTGAAAATAAGGCACTACAATTTTACAACTGAAACTCAATTATTCTAGCCATTTTAACTCGTCGTATTCGTCTGATGATGCACTAACCATCAAGCGTATAATATAAAAATCAATTTAATACAATGCTGCCAGCATACTGAGCACGCTGCCAACTGGTAGTACGCTGGAGCATTTGGACTGCCAGTGAGTCTTCAATTACTTATAGGTTATCAAAACGCTTTTACTATAGTAGCTATAATATACTTAAAAAAAGGCGAACCGGCAAAAAAATGATAAATGTTTTTTCTGTACTCAAGATTTGGTAGTATCTTAATATACCATTTTGTATTGTGAATAAAACTGTGCCAAAGTTTTTTACCTGTCCAACAGTTTTTGAATATTTAACATCGAATATTTGAGACTATTTTTTGCATTTATTATTATCGGGCTTACTGAGAAGTTTATATTGTTCTGTAATTTTTAGTCACGATAGCTAGCATAATATTGTTTTTCATAAACGTCAATAATAGCTTAAACAACTGAGGCGTTACTTAGTCAATTCAGAAATTGAGGGTCAAGCAAAGAACAATTAACCTCATACTGCACTGGATTAAATTTTACACAAATTAAAGGTAGCATTACTTTGAGTTAAAACTAATCTCCTCTAATTTCTCTTAGTTTTTACGGCAACACAAAATCATGGTTTAATAATAGTATATTATGATACAAGTGAGCTAAGTTGCTCATTATATACGAGGTTGTGGGTTGCAGCCCGAGCCGTAGGCGAGGGCGTAAATCAGCCGAGTGTATAATGAGCAAGTTGCTCACGAGTTTCATACGCACTTTTTCAACATCAAATAAATATAATGCACAAATGCGATACAAAGAACGTACGAAAATTAATGGAAAATAGTGCGCAAGTTTACGTTTTGCGCGCGGCAAATGTATGGTGTTTGATTACATATACTTAGCCTTAAACCTCTTTGTCGTTACAAATCTGTACAAACCGGGTAATTACATTGAAAATGCTCTGTTTACTCGTGTATAATTTGCAGTTAGGTAGTAACTTAACTTTGTAGGGATAATTCTATTACGCACCAGTGTATTATATTATTATGCACGAGGGTGTTATAGTTCGGTTTATGGCCCTAAGAACGATATAATCAAGCTCATTTTACTAGCAAGGGTGTTGAAAAAATATCTAAACAATATCTAAACTAGTAATAAATTAGTCAATATGGTAAAGAAACATTATCTTATGAGTACACTACTAATTGTATTGAGTTCAAATAGTGCGGTGGCCATTACTGAAAATATTGCTTGAGGCAAACGATCCGTATAAAATTTACTGCTTGAAGTTTTTCCATAATTTCGAAAATAGGAAAGGAGAATTTACTGGTTTCCCATAGGGAGTTGCTTTATTACCTTTTCGGTAGGAAATGAAAACCGAATGAAGATTATCTCTGCTATTATTAAGCTTGCGTTAGATTTAGTGGATTATTTTACATGATCATATATTTTTTTGTTATTGGTGTAAATTGTTTATGAAGATTTAAATTTTTTGGCACAGTTTATTTTTTTTATCAAATCAAATTGTTTATTGCAAATATAGGTGTTAGAGTTGTCTAGTAAATATGATAGATTTGTCATATCTCGCCATTCGGCATGTAAAAATTTATGAGCTTAAAAATAATACAGTACTGATTTATTAAATTATATTATACTAGCTTTCCGGGCGCGGCTCCGCCCGCGCGTATGTCGGTTATCGCGCGAAAACATTAAAAACTATCCTATGTTTTTTCCCGGGTCTCAAACTATTTCCATACCAAATTTCATTCATATCAGTCCAGTAGTTTTGGCGTGAAAGCGTAACAGACAGACAGACAGAGTTACTTTCGCATTTATAATATTAGTACTGATTATAGTTATATATATATATAAACACAGATATATCCATGCACACAAAACCTCACACACCTTTATACATTCTCTCACACACACACACACAAACACAGACAAAGAGAGGGACGCTCAAGTGAGCGTAAATGTATGAATTCATACAAGTGACTGTTTGTTTTTAATAGAAAACCTATATTATGTAAATGCTTAATTGGCCGTAAGTTATATGTCTAAGAAAAAATGTACTTACATTTTATTAATGGTTGTGGATTTTGTTTAATAAATAAAATAAAATCACTCTGAGACATAAAGTTGTCAGGTTTCATGTGGCTTATAATTAAGAGTTTTGTACAGATATGTAATTTGAATTTGAACAACCCATCAATCTGAATATTATGTCTTGTACCTCAAATTTTCAAGTTCCAAAGTTCGAGGTTTCTTTTGTAATAGAGAAGGCCGTAAATGTAGCAAAGTCTATTAACTAATGCAGAAGCGACCATTCTGTCAGGAAAACATACTGATTATCCGAAAATAGTAGCTATTACAATGATTGCTTTAGTCACGCTATTGACACTTTCAGAATTTTATATGATTACTCCAAAAATGTTATTACAACTTCAACATGATGGATAACGTTTTTCTTGTTACAAAAGTTGTTTGATAAGTATAAAGTTTAGTACTGAATGAAATATACAATAACTTGATGCTTGAGAATACTGTTCGTATTTTAGTATGTTAACTTTTCATTTCCTTTTTATAGCGTATAACTATGTGAATCTTGTTCAAAAGGCAATTAGATGGTGTATATAAATAATAGATAGTTCTTGGCAATACCTACATATGACGGCTATAATGCTTTGCTAGTTGTGTTGGTCAGTGTTTTTTTTGATACAAATGACAAGCAGTTTTCATTATATAATGAAGCTGCTACTATTTTCAACTACACATTACTTACTAATAAGTTAAGCAGAAATACTAGTCGTGAAAGGCTGGCCTAATAGGCCTTATATATAATATATAGACCTGAATATTCAAGAATTATTGAATATAAAATAATTATCCAAAGCGCTTATGTTATAATAAACTGCAAAATGTTTGATAATTTATGTTTCCTGAATATCCCAAAAATATTGTTTTTCATCTCGAAGTAAAATACTCGTAGTTACCTCCTTGTACATATATTTAGAACACAAAATACAAAAGCTATATTAGAAGTCCCTACGCGATAGGCTCGATTCCATTTTCGCTTCCGAGGCTGGTAGCTGATTTGCACTCAAATTTATTTTGCTAAACCATCACAGGACACGATGTGGCTAGCTTAGCTCACTATTCATATTTTTATACCTTAGCAAAATATTGACAGAATAAGTGTTTTTTAAAACACTCAAACTAATATTAAACTCTTTTATTACATAATATTTTACACCTATCCTTTTCATTTTAAAGGCCACGAAGATGTAAAAAGCTAATGGCATTAATTTCCTAACTGGCACAAGAAACTGCTGTTGACCGATTAATTATTCGACACGTATACGAGACTTCTACGATACGACAATCTACTCAGGAATTAACTAAAACAGTACAGTGTCTTTGAATTTTTGCCAATAATAAGTTTAGGTACTTATTTACTATTGGTAAAAACGCGGTAACTAGGCCAATTCAATAGAAAAAAGTAGAAAGTAAGTAATAACTTACTTTCTACTTTTTTCTATTGAATTGGACTCCTGCAATGATACTGTATTTTTAACTTAATATACTTCCTCCTTAAAAAATCTAATCGAATTTGAAAATACGATATCAACAGTAAATAACTTATTAAAAGCTCTTCAACCAACAGCGCCAAATTTAACGCCTTACATAATATTGTAGTTTATTACCCCTAATTGAAATCTAACCAGAAAACTGCGACATCAACTGTCACTTTGACAAATGTCATATTGAACATGTAAGAAGATGTATTGCGTTTGTTGCTGTAAACATGTTTATATAGCAGCCATCACCACTAAAAAGGTGATTTTAGTCATTTAGATAAGTGCATTGCAGTTTCAACAATTTGTCTCAGTAATTACTCTTCCCCCTGGAAGCTCCAATCCTCACCGAAATGTACCAATTCGTGGTGGCGAGTAAATCCCGAGGAGAGCCCCAGCGTTGAAAGAGGTCACACGCTTGCGGTGGCAGGTGAAGGCCGCGTTGCGGCGGTGGAAAGGAAGACCTGGCTCCATCGGTCCTTGGGCAGTAGACGGTGGAGGCTATCCTCCTGGTCTTTCAGGGGTGTGTCTGGCAGCCATTCGAGTTACTAACCTTCTAATTGGTGCAAGCGCTTTGCGGACATGCATGTTTCCGTAATTATTAGCACCAGATAGCGAGACGAGAGGCAAACCCGGTCTTCTGTGTGTGCCGCATAGGGCCCGCAGCGGCCCAGCCATCATTGGAGGGGATTACTCTGCCGAACATTGTAAACGCCATACTCGGCGGGAAGAGATCGTGGTGGTGGATTCCTGCTGCAAAGCAGTGATGACGCAGAAGGGGGCCGCGGTGCGGGTCAAAGAGCACGATGTCCGAGCTGCCCCGCTTCAGAGAAATTCCGACTTCTCTAGTTACTCTTAAAATTTAAGTAAGGGCAGAAATAATTCAAATATTTGAAAAATAGCTACGAATTAAAAATAAAAACATTTCCGATTGATCTTCTTCACTGTTACATACTAAAAAAAGAAAAAAATAAGATAACGGAAAATGTAAAACACACTAACAAAATCGAGCAAGGTAATGAGATGAAGAGACAATATAGTGGACGTAAAATACACACAGCATTTGCCGACCCTATTCACCATTAGGTAAAAAGAATTCAAAGGTGACAAACAAGGTGAGACACAAACAAAACAAAATCGTATTCTAGTGATCTTATTCACTGTTTGCCTAATACGAATTTAACATCGATTCTCGATAGCGGTTACGTAAGTCTAAAGCCGTATTGACATACGACGACGTCGGTTTGTCGGATAGACTGGAATCGTCTATGGTTATGTTGATGGGATATTGCATACACATAGGCAAAGTTGGCAGGCTACAAGCTCCTATAAACTCAGAACATTCCCTGAAATAGGATTCGCGAGAAAAACAATAACATAAGCAGAATATGAGCATGGTAATATTTTTCTAGCACTTTTGTCTGACGAACAATTTTGCAGATACAGTATTTTTAGAAATATTACGCAAGATTTTTGATAAAAGCAATCAAAAGTCAAATGTGAAAATTAAAATACGAGTATATAGTAAATTGAAAGTCATGACAATGAAATTGAATGAAAAATATCTATTCATAACCATTCCATTTTGTGTTCCAAAGTTTAAATGTATATTGTTTATTTGTCTGCACTTACAATAAAACTAGAAACGGTAGGAGTTCGTGTAACAGAGCTTTTAGATTTATTATCGTTTATGCTATTAGCTTGACTCAATTATTTTCTTTTTTTGTATGGCGCTTTATGGCGTTATTAAGATTTCTGTAACAGATGTAATCTCTTAAGAACTACGATTCAGAACCAGTTTACACACAACAAATATTTATTAGTGAATTTTCAATATTTTCGAAGTAATATCTTATATGAGCATTTTATGCCTTATTTATGATTCAGTTACTTACGCAGTCTTAGCTGAAATTTAGATTTAAAAAAAAAATATAAAAAATAATTGAAAATATCTAACTTTAGAAGAATTTTTTTAAACAAGTAGAGAACTAGTTTTATATTTTACAAATTATTGGTGTACACAATTTTACGCCCAATGCGGGAATCGAACCTGCGTCCTCTGATATCGCGTCAGATGCCTAAACCTCCTCGGCCTCTGTCCTCCAATTGTATTACTTAAACTGTCATAGGGGACAGTGCGCGGCCATCAACCAGACTACTAGACTTCATTTGAACTAGTTTTATTTAGAAAAAGTTTATCTGTCTATTTTTAAGGAATGATAGCCGACTGGTTATTATACCTAAGGACTGCTGCAGGTCCACGGTTCAGTGTCCACCACCGGCTCTATTAATCGCGTGGTGGAAAATCATTTTACGAAAGCTCACCTGGGTAGCTACCATCCTCAAATAGATAGTTTGTGGACAACCACTTAACGGTGTGTTCGGAAAGCAGTCTTTTAGATCTAGTAAAATAACAGGCACATGAGACTTAATAACTGTATGTCTTAGGTGACGGGCGCAATGCATTTCGTGACTTTTGACGAGGCCCACCTGGTGTTGCAAGCGATAATCTCTACCAATACAATCGTATTGGTAGAGATTATCGCTAATAAGAAGGATTCTATAATTTACAAGCGGTGTTGCAAGCGATAATCTCTACCAATACCATTAGATTATCGCTTGCAACACCAGGTGGGCCTCGTGGTTGTCATGTCACAATCACATATAAAATCTAGAAATGGCGGCAACAGTTAAATTTGATAAAAAAAAAACATAGTTTTGTTTCTTTTCATACTAACATTTAGAAATGGGACCATATATAAAAAATATTAATATGAAACAAAAAGATTCAATTCGTTTTTTTTTTGCCGTTGGTATGCTTTTTTATACATGGTAAAATACTTCGAACTTTATACAATACTGAAGCTACTACAATAAAAGCATTTTGCTTACCTATGTCATTACAGACTCACAGACAATCCAAATGCTCCAGCCCACTAGCGGTTGGTGGAATGCCCCATGTTGGCAGCATTGCCCAATTTAACATCAGAGTAATTGACCACTTCACAATGCAGAATTTAAATTCCTGGACGAAAAGTCACATGATTTTTTTTTTGTCTAAAAGCCTACGATTACCATTAATATACTCACGCTAATGAGGTGAAAAGAAGTATGAGCTATCATAAGTTGTAACACTTGTGCTTTAGAATCCCTCGATACGCTCGTGATTAAATTATAGAATCCTTCGCTTACCCGAGATTCAAAATCACCACGTGCAGCTTGATGTACTTTGCTCTCTTGTTGCATGATATATTGTAAAAAAATATTAAAATATTTTCACACCTTCTATAAGTCAAAATGAGTTTTAGTTTAGCAACCAAAATCATTTTGTCAATTTTGAATAATCACAAAGAAATTAAAAATATTACAGATTTGGTAAAAATTATCACAATCATGTAACAGACGACAGTTAAACCAATGAAATTCAAATAAAAAAAGCTTTAAAATCCGACGATCAGCTAAAAGCAACCTAACGACACTCAAGTATAACAACAAAGCTTTCTCGAAGGGAATTGAAGTGGGATCAAAACAATGGCATTCGATGCATTTCCAATCACGGCCTGATGAGTTTTATTTGCAGTTTCGAGTTATGTAATCAAAGCGAGCTTTAGAGGACGTCCCGCGAGAATCTTGAAATAGTCGGAGCTATATTCGCTGAAATGAATTGAATGTCCGACAGAGTTTGAGCGGATTAAGCAATGAGATATAATTGTAAGGAGGTGATGTCAAGAATGCTTGCTTCAAATAGGTTGTATATGTGACAGCGTCACTGATGCGAGTGAATTAACAAGCCATTTTTATTTTCGTGATTTTCCAAACACTTCAGTTTTTTTTCGCAACGTCAAAAGGTTTGGCCTCAATAAATTTACAGTAGAAGTGACCAGATTTCATTATAGAAAACAAAAATCGCTCTCCACTGCTGAAAATAACTAAGAGCATAATTTGAAGATAATGCATAGATTCTTTACTTTGCAGAAATGCATATTCAATAAAGGATTTAATAAAGGCAATCCATAAAAATATTACTTAGAAAGCCATATTCAACGGCTATATATAATTCAAATATTTCTAAAGGATGCCTTTAAGTCAACTTCCTTGATATTTTAGTATTTTTCAAAACGATATTTAACTTTGTGACTTTAGAAAAACATTTTCAATGTTTTCTTTTAAAATACGTTTTTAAATTACAGCAAGCAGCTGTATAGCATCCGTTGGCACTAAGCCTCGTTGGACCAATATTGAATTTTGGGTCCATCAATATTTACAATTTCTACAAAGGTTTGGTGCCAGTCTATACGAAAAATATGATAAGTCAATGGAATTGCTATAGCATTCAATGAATAATCCATTTTGAGCCTTATTGGATTATGAACTGGCTGCTGATTATTGTCGTTTGATATCTTTTTGAATGTATCTTTTAAATGCCTATTTACATTTTGACAATGTGCGCAATTTTTGCGATAACATTTTTAGTTATTTATATTAGTTATTAGCTGAATGCAGATGCATTTATACACAGCGTTCTCCATAGTCAAGTCACCAACTCAAGTCAATTCCATAGTATTTTAAGAATATCTTTTTTTGAATAATATTCGGTATTTATTTTTAATTATTTCAAAACCATGTCATTCATGTCAGATGGCTAACATTCAAAATGGTAGAACCATTTAATGATACACTGACACTACAATTCACAGTATAATCATTACAGAGGCCAACATAAAGGATACAAGGCTTTAATTCTGAGGTTATTATTTTACAACAAGATAATTATACTCTTTATAATTAACTTCTTAAATTCTTGTCAAAAACTTATCTAAAAAACCTGTATTGTTTTTTAAATAATCCGTTTATGTAACAATTTTTATACAAACTTTGTTTTGCACAGATGATCGTTTTATACCAGTCAGCTTCATTAATACAATAAAAAAGGAAGTGCCGATAAACGAACTGTGAAAACCTAGCAATTAATGCATACCGTTTTATTTACATTTTGTTGCCGACGAAAATATCTCGACAAAACAGTCATAAGTGTCGTTTATACTTTCGATCAATAAGCGCTTCAGGGTAAAGCTATAGAGTTGGCTTCCCTTACGAAATTGGCTGGATATTACCTTTTTCTTTTGTGATATTAGGAAACGTTTCACTTGGGTAGGGCTTTTTGTGTAATAAAACGAATGCTTTCCTGTATCTGGACATCAATAGTATAGCGAGTGGTTTGAAAACGTTCAACGATACCTACACTCGTACGGGAATTACTAGAGGTCGTGTTTGTATTAAATATTTAATTAGTTTTATAGTTTCGACTTTGTTGCAAGCTTAAAACAAGATAACTATTTAGACAGTTCCTTTATTTTAAACAGTGATTACTGAAGTAATAATAATTCTATTATTCAACTATCCTACCTAATAAATATGGGTTTCGCCAGAACCGGTCAACTGGAGACCTTCTTGTATATGCCACCCACATATGGAGCGAGGCCTTGGAAAAATATGGTGAAGCACTTGCAGTCTCACTGGATATTTCTAAGGCCTTTGACAGGGTTTGGCACGACAGCCTTATTGGTAAACTTTCAGCTTATGGTTTACCTCCCAGACTATGTGCGTGGATAACAGACTTCTTGAGGGAACGTTCGTTACGAGTAGTCGTTGATGGCTGCTCATCTGAACTAATGGCAATAAATGCCGGGGTACCTCAAGGGTCAGTTCTTTCGGCAACACTCTTTTTGCTCCACATTAACGACCTGCTTAAACCCGGTATCTTTGGGTGCGCAGACGATAGCACTGTTGTCGAAAGATATATATCCGATGCACGAGCTGGTGAAGCTCAAGTCCAGTTTGAAAGAGAGGCGATGATTGGACGATTAAACTCTAGCTTGTTGGCCGTGTCCGAGTGGGGCGATGCCAATTTAGTGAGATTTAATGCGTCCAAAACACAGGCGTGTCTTTTCTCCGCTAAACGGAGAACATTTCAACTATCTCCGACTTTCCGAAATGTAACAATACCGGTGGCAAATCGGTTAGAGCTTCTTGGCGTGTCCCTAACTTCAAATATAAACTTCGGATCTTACATCAAAGCCAGAGCACAAATGGCCGCTAAGAAGCTGGGTATCCTCGCAAAGGTGAGGCAGTACTTCACACCGGGGCAGCTTCTTAATTTATATCAAGCTCAAGTCCAATCGTGTATGGAGTACTGCTGCCACCTCTGGGATGGATCCGCAAAATACCAACTGGAGGCTCTCGAGTCCATTGACCGACGAGCCAAAAGACTTATAGGCGATGATAAGCTGGTTGAGTCCAAATTGCAGAGTCTTGGTCATCGTCTCAGGGTCGCTAGCCTATCGGTTTTCTATCGTTTACATTTCGGAGAGTGTGCGCAGGAATTACACGCGTTGATTCTACCATGCCCCTTTTACCAGCGGACTACAAGGCGCTCTGATGGCCGTCATCCTTTCTTGGTTGACATTCCTCCAGTTCGTTCGAAGCGTTTTGCTTCAACATTTATCTTCCGTACAGCGAAGGAGTGGAACTCATTGCCCGCGTCTTTGTTTCCTGAACAGTATAATTTGGGAGCCTTCAAGTCTAGAGTGAATAGGTATCTTCTAGGCAAGCATGCTACATCTTCGGCCACATCATCACTTTCCATCAGGTGAGATAGCGGCCAAATGCTTGCCTATAGCGCATAAAAAAAAAAAAAAAATATATAGAAAATATAATTTAAAACTTATTTAAATCATTAACCTAAATATATTTTCTGAACTTAAATTAAAAACAATTTCAGTTGTTAGACTACTGTATAGATCTACGGTAACTGGAGGGCCTTTAAACTTACCACAGAAAAGAAATAGTATTTATATCTGTACGAAAGTTATTATAAAACAAAAACACGTTCGGAGTGTTAAATCGTTGAAAGTAGCTGTTTGCTTATATTTATTTTATTTTTCATAAGATGTTATTCTTCTTCCTCCCTAAGCTTATTTTTATTTGTGTAAGTTATGATTCAAATATATTGAAAAAACTAGCCTCAAATAGTTTAATCCTAATTATAAATACAAAAATAGAATCTTAGGGCCCGTTTCAGAATATCCTAAAAAGTTTCGGGTTGCTATGTAACACATAAAATAACTGAATGATAAAAATGACAGTTGACATGCAGCGCGTTTCAAGCTTTAACCGATGGATAGGCCAAATCGATGAATGTGAAACGCAAAGATAGTGTTTTATTTATTAAATATGTTCTGGGTGGTAAAACCGGAACTTACTCGAACATTCTGAAACAGGCCCTTAATATAATACCTTAACTAAGAAGTCTCTGTAAATATTAAATGAGAACTTTTTGATCGCTTTGACGCTGCTAATAGTGAAACCTAGTTTTAATAAAAAATAAATATAATCATATTGTTACAAGGTAATTCTTACCTTGTAACAATATGATTTTATTTATTTTTTACCTGACTTCAAAAAAGGAGGAAGTTCTAAATTCGTCTGTATTTCTTTTTATTTTTTATGATTGTTACCTCAGATTTTTTGTCTAGCTGAATCGGTTTTCATAATTCTTTTTTAATTTGAAAGCTGATACTTGTCGATTGGTCTCATTGAAATTTAATCAAAATCGGTCAAGCCGTTTTTGAGTTGCACTCCAATAACTGAAAAATATTTTGCTTTCTTGATGATATCGTGGTTGACAGTGAATGGCAATCGACCCCGTAATTAGCAAGGGTCAATAAAAAGAGTGAAAAAATGTTAACTTAAAAATGGAACAGACTTCAATACCCAAAAGTGTGAAATAACTTGTTGAAGTCGGTACCATGATAGTTCAAAAGTACCTATTATCACAAAACTATGCTCATGGTACCGACTTCGATAAGTTATTTCACACTTTTGGCTGTTGAAGTCGGTTTCATTTAAAAATTGTTTAATTATGCATGCATTAATCCCGTAGTATAAGAACCGACCAAAATAAACACGAGTAAGATTAGATTATAAGTACGTCAATGCAACACCAGTGCTTTTTGTATATAGTTTTTGCACTATAACTTACGTCACTTTATTGATTTTTGGTGCACAGCACTGACATTGCATAAGCTAAGATAAATTGTACCTGTAAATAACAAGGTATTCAAACATTCGGAAACAGAATGATGATACAAAAGAGGGATGAAAAACATAATTTCACCTTTCACCACGTTCCTAACATCCAACACGTGGAATTTACCCGATATTTAGAGAGCAACTCGAAGCCTTCTGGGTCACCGTGTGACTGGTCTATAAATATTTCAGTCTAAAAGCTTTCCCAGAATATTTGATAGGCTTCGTCTACGATGTTTCCGGAACAATGGGAATTTCGTTAGTTATGCGATCGGCCTTGCTTAAGAGAACAATAGTTAAGAATAGAGGTGAAATATTATTAAGAAGATCAATGTAGGAAGATGTGATGTGGGTGTTTCGATCAATAGCTGATAGTTATAAAATCTTGTGTTTTGGTAGATTAACGATTTCGTTTGTTTCTCATTTACGATCTTCGTTCATATAGCAATCAAAAACGAATTTTATAGATATCAACAAAGTTTGTAAAACTTTAAAAATAATCACTTGAAGACGATGATAAAGCATGTTTTTGTAAAATTTTTGAAAGGGTAATGTTTTACCAAAATTTTCCAACGTAACAAGAATGAAACAACCTTTACTGTTACTGTGTATTAATCAAATTTCTTAGATTTTTAAAACTGTCAAAATTATTCACGTTAGAAATTTAGAAAAAAAAATACTTTTCCAAATTTTTTAATAACATTCTTAGTTGTTGGTCGTCTCCAAGTTCCTAAACACAATAAACCACAGAAAATTAGGAATTTACAAGTCATCTAAAATTCACATATGCAAAAAGGCAACAAGAAGTTATCATTAGTTAAAAAAAAACAGGCGGTTTAGGTCAAATCTTCAAAATCACTTTTATATGACGTCGCTAAAAGTACCCACTTTTAGCGACGTCATATAAAAGTGATTTTGAAGATTTGACCTAAACCGCCTGTTCTTATATCCTTGAATTTACGACTCAATCGTGCAAGGCTTCATTCTTGAAAGGTCTTTCAATGACTTCAAGAACCGTAAATCAAAAGATATCCCCGATTTTTATGCACCTGCTATGGCATTCTCTATCATATAATTCGAAAGGACAACATTGGGAATGTTCCTTGTTATTTTTCAATAAATTGTTTGTAATAAACTAATAGTCTACTTAGTTCAAGAAACAAAAACTTTCAAAAACATCCTGCATTATCCATAGAGCAAGGAAGGTTCCTTGCTCTATGGATAAAGAGTGATTAAAGAGCAAGAAATGTTACGCTGTTAATGTAGCGCTGAATTCAATAAATTTCTTTGATTAGTATCATAGCAATGATAGCCATGATAGCAATCAATAATGTACCTTAATGTATAATTTGGTGGCTGCCTTTGTCATCTTTGACACATTACTACCTACCAGGAGGTGGAAGGCTTATTGCTAGTTTGTCAGTTACCATATAATATAAGTTATAATATTTTTTCTTAAACTTTTCTATCATAGCTAACAAAATTACTAAGAAAATCTGGTGCCAATTTCCGCTATCTTATCATGTAAAGTATATTTTCTTAGAGAATGAAGTACTGAATAACAAACAGCCAAATCTTCTTTGCAACTTAATACAATTTACGTCCATTTGTAATGGGCATTTTGTCAGCAAAATGTGAGTTGCGGAAAATGTTTCTGTGAAAACATGGCTCAGAATTTCACTGAGGGCTTAAACTTTCAAGCCTTTTGTTGAAAATAATATGTTCAGAAAGGATTTCACGTCATAACGTAGCTACAAGAAAATATTACGAAAGAGGAGAAGCTTGTTATTCTTACTTGCTCAAAGGTTTTAAAATAAATTTATGATTTGATTTTATTAGGGATAACGAATTATTATTTTGCTTATTACTACAATTTATATACAGTTACTTTCTGCTTACGACTTTCACCGCGTAGAATTTGTTTATATCTTTTCTTTTAATGTAGGTATGTATTTAATCAATCAGTTTCGTATTATTAATAAATAAACCGGCCTAGTGCGACTTCAACTCGTACACCGAGGGCGCGGACCAAAACAGAATGTACCATAAAATGATATCTTTCAAACAGTTTCAGAAAAAGATCCAACCCGCACTGGATCAGTTTTTATGATTTGTTGGTTTAGAAGATATTAGATTATGAACTATATTATACCAAATTTGACATATGGTATGTACATATTGTATGTATTATCGTTGGGGTGCCGGGTCAGATTTGCACCTCCCCATATCATCCCATGGGTGTCGTAAGAGGCGACTAAGGGGAAAAAATACTGGAAGGTGGGCAGCAGCGCCTTCTAAAGAACTGCTAACTTACACTGCGATGCCCGAGCCCCCTGCCAAGCGTGGAGATTATGGCAAATACCTCCTTAATAGGGGAGGCTGTGCTCAGCAGTGGACGATCCGGCTGTTACAGATACAAATATACCTATTACCTTGATTCCTTTAAGCTGAAACAAAATATATAAAAAAAAAGTTTCTTGTATGGTGACCCCATTTATTTAAATTTATTATACTAGTATTATTATTTCTCAGGCAACCCGCTATACTAACACATATTCTGACAAAATTTAAATCAGCTACCTATTGCGGTTTTGAGGATATAAATCGATTAAATTCGAACGTACTGCCGAGGCTTAGTACGTACTCCAAAGACTTTTTATAGGTAAACTTTGATTTTCATTATACGAGTATCTTGTAACAGAAAATTTTAAAAGGCTATCACGGTTCGTTAACTTTAACTGTACTATTTGTTTAAGCTCCTTGTAATCATGTGTTTTATATGTTTGTTGTAGCTTAAGTCAACAAATAACCCTTGGTATTAGCTAGTATTGAGCTAGAATGTCAACCCCATTGCTATCTATGGGTGTCGTACGAGGCGACTAAAGGTATATCTAGATGACTAAGACTAAATAAATAAATAAATAACTAAACTAATGACTATGACTAATTTTATATTATACATTATACCGGAAGGTCAGCAGCGCCTTCTGAGTAACTGATATCTTCAACTGCAATCTCCAAGACGCCTGCCAAGCGTAGCGATTATGGCTGTATTCAGCATCGGACAATCGGGCATAGCATATACAGGATCAACCACATTGCGATCTATGGATGTCGTACGAGGCGACTAAAGTTGTATATAGATGACTAAGGTATTATTATACCGGAAGGTCAGCAGCGCCTTCTGAGGAACTGATATCTTCAACTGCAATCTCCAAGACGCCTGCCAAGCGTAGCGATTATGGCTGTATTCAGCATCGGACAATCGGGCTCATACAGTGCAGTATAGTATTCGCTTTTGAGGCCGAGAAAAATATTTTGAAGCTCTCAACGCTTAAAAGTAAGGACTCGTATACATTTTAGAAAACTTACCATCAACCAGAAAAGACGTTATCTGGCAATTATTCTAAAAAATATCTTCACTCAAGTACCTATGTGTTGGAACTTCTACGTGTAAACACATTACTTATTTACCTCGACGTTTCAAGTTGCATCGATCGTGAAGTCAGTGGGATCGATTGAAACGTCAAGGTTAATTAAGTTAACTTTAACACGTTCAAAACCACTTCGAATATTTAAAGCTATAGCTCAATGATAATTTATTTAGTTGCAGTAAGAGATGCGTATGTTTATTAGATGTTTAGGTAATGTTTGCATAGTAATTCTAAACTGATAATCTCCACACACTGTTAGATTTTTTTCTGATAGTGCGCTATAGCAAGTTCAAGCCGCAGGTCGAAGATGCTGCCGTTATAATATAGCAATATGGTTCTATGACTGGAGTGCACCTAATTTTACTATTGATGCTCCAAACATTCCACCCTCAAAAAAAAATTTACGGAGTAACACTGACCACCAAGGGTATTATCGCGCGCTAGTACCATACGCGGTGTATTTTTGGTATTTCAAGAGAAATAAAAAAAATAACTATTTCAACTATGAACATATACATATATATAATAACAATTGATTATTTTGTATTTAAAATTTTATTTGCTAATAAATCAATGCAGTACATATAGAAACAGTTTGTTTTTTGGGATAAACTCGCCAATATAATATGTGAATCTGGCCCGTAGGGTTGC
Organism: Plagodis dolabraria; assembly: GCA_963854805.1. Lineage (NCBI taxonomy): Eukaryota > Metazoa > Arthropoda > Insecta > Lepidoptera > Geometridae > Plagodis > Plagodis dolabraria. Next base: position 15,160,886 of record OY978454.1, on the reverse strand, counting down.
CGGGTTAGGATGTTTGCCCATTTCTAGCTGTGGGTGTGGTAAGAGGCAACTGAATGTAAAATATTGGAAGGAGCCTTCTGAGGAACTGATATTTTAAACTGCAATCCCCAAGACGCCTGGCAAGCGTGGGGAGTATAGCAAATCCTCCCTAAATGGAAGATGCTGTATTCAGCACTGGACAATCCAGCTGATACGGGACAGTATACGTGAATCACATGCGTTGTCTAATTCGGGACACATTTCCCATAATGTTATGCAATAGGTAAACAGTCATATTTTCAGAAATGATGCCATCCTGAAAGGGTACGGGGCATGGCACCTTCTCAAGCACTCATCATCAGATTGCATCGACGTGCACTATATCTTGCGATAAGTTCACGTATAAACTGCGTGTAAGATTAAATTACAGACCACGGTTGTATCCGTGAATCAAGAAAAATATTAAAACGAACGTGGAAAGTGTTAAAACAAACGTGGAAACTGCTAAAACGAACGTGCAAAAAGTTAAATCGAACAGTTCAACGTTAACTTGGGCGCAACTATATCTAAATGTGACAATAGCCATGACATGATATTTTAATTTTTGTTTTATGTTTGGTTACAATTTACTTATTTTACGATATTTAAGGGTTTGAAATGTTTTTTAACTGTGGGATGATAAAAAGAGATAAAAATGAAGACGTTTTGATTGGAGGTACCACTACCACCCCATACATAAGCACATCAAAGCCTAATGCCATCTACGGAGCAAAGATACAGACTCCAGAATTTTACTAAATATGTTTATCAATCACTTTAGAGGGCATATTCCATCCTCTCTCCATCCTCAAGACTTCTGTTGTTGCGAATGTTCGTGGGCGATGGTGATCACTTACCACCAGATGAACCGCCTGTTCGTTTACCCGTACATAAAAAAAACTTCAGCCAATATTTTTTACATTGCCGTCAGTTTTTATATTACTGCAATCCAAAATTAATATACGGTAATCAGTAAAAATAAAACAACTTACTTCAGTGGCAAAAGCAACGAAGTCCCATATGGGCCACATATTGTATATTCTGCAAGATCTATGGGTAGTTTTGTCCTGTAGTAACTTACTATAAGCCGCCTCATAATGTCACTAAATATAAATAAACACAACGTCCTACTGCATTTTATTTTGAGAATCAGACTGTTTATTTATAGAAGGAAGTCGATTTGAACGAGTTAGAACTAAACAGTCAGTCAATCAGAGTGATGTTTAGTGTAGCAAGTTTTTATTACATCTATAAATTGTGCTGATATTAAGTTTATTGGACGTAACAGCCAATGACAACAAGAAGACTAGCGTGAAGCATCCGTCAACGGCGAAACGTACATACAACAGGTGAGAAAATAACTAGCAACCAAATTTTGTTTTACAGATTATATTCAGCTTATTTACTTTAGTACCAATTGATTTAGTATCATTTTTGGTCCAATCAGCCTCACTAGCACAATTTTTAGCTATATAGGTTATCGTATTTACTACATATACCCTGCGGTTTTAATGAAAATATTCTATAGTTAGATCGTAAATAAATGTGGCCAAAGTATTTTTATCCCTTTGTGTGGCAGACCACGTCTGTTACAATCATCGTGTATAGAATCGCATCTTTGCTTGTCTGGCACCGTCGCATAGACAGCGTGCGGTGCGTGAGCAATGACTGATGCGTCATCATTAGATGACGATGTGATAGTCATAGTAATTTATTAATAAACATTAGTTTACAAGTCAAATCTTATGATAATTAAAAATAAAAAGTTTATGTACAGCTACACAACACAATTATGTATACTTTTTGTACTATGCACTTTGTTGATTATAAATCAATTACATAAATCGTTGATACAAATAAAATCATTCTTACAAAATTGTAAACTACTTGTAAAGTCATTCTTTATTTACAGACTAAAAAATTCATCTAGCGAATAAAAACTTTGCTGCCACGTCAGGCTCCTGTCAATTTTAAATCCCAAAAAGGGAAAGGTACTATCTACTTGCTCTATCTTGACCTGGTCTACTGAGACCGACAGTGGTCTCGTAACGTGGCCTGATAGACAGAAGTGGATAAAGTGTGTCTTTGCTAAGTTTAATACTAGGCCGTTCGTTCGAAACCACTGGGCCAAGTCACACGCCGCAATATTCAGCTTCTGTTCTAGCTGATCCACTGTGGGTGCTGTAACCACTGCAGCAACGTCGTCAGCGTACATAAATATGTTTGCACTAAACATAATATTTGAAACTGATGAGCCCTGTGCCACTCCCATCATGGCAAACATTGCATCGGAGCATGTTTTTCCATCTCCCGAAACTACTATCTGAGAGCGACCCCGCATCATATCAGCCAGTACCGCATACGTTTTACCCTCAATCTCATAGTGCTTAAGTTTCAGAGTAAGAATTTCATGGTCTGCGACGTCAAAAGCCTTCGAGAGGTCGAAGCATAGAACAGCAACATGCTGCCTGCGCTCGCGGGCAGCTAAAACACAGTGAACTACTTCCCTCGTTACAGAGGTGGTGGATCTACCTTCACGGTATGCGTACTGGCTATCTGATAGGGCATTCGTTGATGTCAAAAACTCTAAGAGCCTCGAACTCAAACCATTTTCAAATATTTTTGCCACAGCAGGTATAATGGACTGTAAGCATCCATATCTTCTCGCTTACCTTTTCTACCTATTTTGCTACCTACGAGTATATCGGAGCCACTCTTGTTACCTTCATAACAGTTGGATACGTACCATTTTTTAGGCATGAATTAAACAGGAAAGCTAAAACAGGGGCGAGCGATGATATAGCCATTCTAATAAGTTCCATGGATATTCCATGTACATCTTTCGTCCGCTTGGGGTGTATCCGTGTAGTTACTATGTTATATACTTCATCAGTTGTAAAATTTAAAAGTCTCATAGTACGATCCGCGGGCGTGCATAGTGCTACCAAGGAGTTGCTTACACTAGCAAGGTCTGCCTTAGGTGCACCGCACGCCACAGATGCACTCAAAAATCGTGAATTAATTGAATTTGCCGCTTCCTTTAGCGTGTCAAACATTTGACCCTTCGAGTATTTAATTACTTCAGAAAAATCGATTTTTAGAGCGTTCTTCTTTTCCCTTTCTTTGTTCCAAATATTCCACATAGACTTCGATGCGTTTTTGCTATTTTGTATTATTCTATTATAGTAGTTTGTTTTTTGGTTGTATATTAGTATGTCATATTTTTCATTAAGATTTTTCAGAAACAAATTAATTATGGAATTATTTGGATATGAATTATGTAGGTCTGTTATGTCAAAAAGTAATTGCTTAAAATTTATTATGTCGGAATTAACCCACGACGTGTCGAGATTTTTGTTTGGTTTGCGTTTTAATGGGAAACATATGTCATATTTATTTCTAATAATATTGGTAACTGCTATAGCAAATTCATCAACAGATTGGTTGCGCCTATGAATTTCGTACCAGTCGACGCTGTCGACCGATGCAACAAAGTTCATACGGTTGTGCTGTGAAAAATCTCTTACAAGACGGGTGGGAAGTTCTGGAGCACTCTGTGTACAAGTCACTTCTCCCCGGACAGCGTGATGATCGCTGAGATTGGTGGCCAATGGGGCAGCTTGAACTGTCCCAAGTGGTAGGTTTGAGAATAAAATGCCAAGGCTAGTAGATGTTGATGACGTAATACGGGTTGGAAAGTCCACAGCATGATACATATTATGGGTGTTCACTAAATCAGTAAGTTTTTTCTGTTCCGAGTTAATGTTACCTATGACATTAATATTTATGTCCCCCAATATGACAAATTTTGTATCGTCCTTGCTTAGCTTATCGAGCAGTCGTTCAAAACAAGCAAAGAAATCATTGACATGAGCCAAACCAGTTTGATGGATACAAATATTATAACAGTTATACCAAAATCTAGTAAGTCAATAGCTGAAACTTCACAATCTCGTTCTACAGACAGTGAAATGTGAGTTTATAAATTCAAAACTTATTTTAGTAAATAATACGGGATAACTCACGTGAATCAGTCACATAGCTCCACGTTGATGTCTGGTCTCGCGGGCGTCCCGAGCTCTCCTTGAAAAAGACCACCGAATGTGGATAAACTAGTCAAAGCTATCCGTCTGATTCACGTGAGTTACCCATTGACCGATATATATACTAGAGACGCGACATCTCAAACGAGGATAGTCGACCAGTGCAAGTATGCTGGCCGGCATACTCTCCCCCACACGTAGCTGGGCACTCGTAAAAATTACCCGCGCTTTACGTTCTAATATTGTGTATTATCAATTGTGTATTTTGAGTACACTATTTTCGAACGTAAAGCGCGTGTAATCTCTATTTGCACCGGTCGACTATCCTTGTTTGAGATGTCGCGTCTAGTATATATAGGTCAATGGAGTTACCCCGTATTATTTACATAAGTGAAAACCACGTTATTTTTTATAATAAAATATTTAAATCTTATTATTATTTTAACGATTGGTTTTTTAAAACTTGTACACTTCCCTTTTTTCATTAAAAAGAACAAGGATGATTTTGATTCTCTTCTTGTATCCTTATAAGGTTTTGAAGTATATAATTCAGAAAAATAAATTAAAAATTAACTTTGCTCGAAATGTCAGGAAGTGGGAGTTGCCAACTTGGTATTCCGCAAAAAACTCACCGAAAGCGGATACTCTCGTCAAAACTGGCTACCATTCTGATTTCCGAGTCAGGCTTGCGGTTAGAAGTGAAAATCCGAACTGGAATTAACTAACTCGCATTTTATTTTTGTTTAACACTGATTTGGTTTCCTTTTCCGCTACAGGCAAATACAATGGGGTAAATGTTTCCTGTTGGTTGGCAAAATCTCTTTTAAACAATCTTGATAGCAGTCCTGTCAGCACCATTAATTTGCGCACTTTTATAAATGTTTTAAAAAGCATGCACGTGACGATAATCTTCTCATAGCGCACTCTGGTCAAATAGGGTTACATACGTAGAGTCCAAATAAATAAATGTTACCCTTTCTTGCCCATCATATAAGTTGACCTGATTGAAATGAACTGATTGCATAATATGAATTACTTATAGGTGGAAAATCTTGGCTTTAACTGAAATACGTGACGTCAGTAATATATTTACAAAATGAATTTGCCATTTATTTGGCTAAAGTTTCTATGAGCTAATTACTACATAATATTTCAATAGGTACCGACCAACTTATGTAGGTATATCTTTCAATCATCAGAAAGTAATGTTTACTATATTCACAAATAATGTTTTCCTCGTTGTATTTCCATAAATTTTGTATCGCAAACTCAAAGTAAGAAACATGCCATACATTTCGTAACTTATTACTAAGAGTAAATGCACACTATAGGGCACGTTACAACAGGGCGTGAGCATCCAACAGGCAGCCAGCTTTGAAACTAAACCCAATAAATTAAAATATACATGTGACCCGATCTCATAAATATTATACAGAGTTAGAAAGACTTTCAACAAGGTTTTTTTATGTTTACTAATGATATCATTTCCAAAGATCAAGAATCATTAGCAGCAATTAATACTATCTAAAATAATACAATCCAATCACGACTTAATTACGATGCAGTAAGATTCTAAAAGTCCATAAAAGCAACTATGTTTTTGCCATCTCGGCCAGAATGGAGAGTTGCCAACTATTTTTGAATCGCTTACTAGACTTCTTGCAGGCTTAAATATCTTCCTTGTTCCAATTTTGTGCATTGAGAACATAATTATAAATCTTAGAGAAGCATAACCTCATCATTGTTATCAAATGAGGGGGCGAAGAAGTATTGTATCTAATGGTAAGCTTCAAATCTGTTTATAGTCCAGAATTCAACCCCACGACTATCCATCTTCTGCCATAGCTATATGTTCATAGCCATAGTGAATAAATCATTGCTCAAATTTATTTCTTCGCTCTTATCGTTTCACCGTCGGGGACGCAGCGACATCTGCAGTCATACTGATTTGAACTACAAACAAGACTTATTTTTCAATTGGCTTTAAACTTATTCACAATAACCCAACCCGACACCGACGCCTGCTAGGCGTACAAAATTAGAACGCATGGAAAAATTCGATCAACAAGCGGGATTCGAACACACGACCATTCATCCCTATACTCGTAGTGAATGAGCCATAGTGACATCTGCACTCAAATAGAACTGATCTGCAAACTAGACAGATCAGAAGTAGCCCAAAATATAATGAATCTTAACTGATAAATCAACATTTACTGTAAAATGACAATAAATGTTGATAGTAGTAATAAAGTTGGTAGTAGCCAGCTGTCACACCAAAGACGAGCATGTCAAAGTTATGTGTCATTCATAGAAAAAATAATAAACTATAAAATTTAAGTACGACTCTTTTTAGCAGGAATATCCATATTGCTATTAAAACGTACAAAGAGGTTGTTACAAACATACAGATAGACAAAATTACTTTCGCTTTTATAATATTAGTCTGAACGTTGCGTTGGTAGGAACCATGATATTGCATTCACTATTTGCCCTTGGGGTTAAATGAGACCCTCGAACTAACCTACTCTTCCTTAGATAGCTATTCAACGCCATTAGCTATTGTATATTCATCCCCTGTGTGTGAATAAATCATAACAAAAAAGCTTATCCGTGGCACTTTATCCCTAATGTATGAACTCATATCAAATAAAACGCAGTAGCTTTGAATCTATCTCGAGAATACTTCGCTAAAAACCACATCAATTAGTGGAAAAACCCTACAAAGCTGGCAATACTGCAGCGGAAAATGGTCCAAGTTGATAACAAAAGCATGTTGCGTGCTCTATCTAACAATCGGCTGAGTAATGAGTAGACTTCAATTCTATCTGTACACAAACAGGCAGAATACCGTAGTATAATTGCAGTAAGGCTACTTCCTCTATAATACTGGAGTACGCGTAAGCTTCTTACTCTGAAATATATCGTTTGATGAACTTCCTACCCTTTTAAACGAATCTGCAGCGGTACAAAGGAATATTTATGTATACTTTTTACCCTTCTCGTGAAATTATCGGGGTTATTTACTTGGTGACTCGGTTGGCCTAAATTCTTGATGTGACATTGTGGCCGTCTTGTTAAAACCCTTGACAGTGTGCAAGTGGTTTTTTTGAGTTCTGTACCCAAAGGGCAAAATAGCCTATTAAAGAACTTCTCTGTCTGTCTGTCCGTTGGTCCGTATGTCACGGGTATTTAGCTTGTAAACGGAATTAGTAACAAACTATAAACTTGTACGTTTGATGTGAATCGTTGACCTAAATTTGGAATGATAGACTAGAAATTATATTAAGTAATTTTCTTAGGGGCTCCAAAATTTTTTACCAGTCTCTGTGGGATGCCATCGTTTAGAAATTATGTATAAGGATAAAAATATTTACATATACAAAAGGTCTATTAAGGTGGCATTTTGAGATATTTTTTTGTTATGGTAGGTAATTTGAAACTAAACTATTTAGGAATCTGAAATAAGTTATATTATGCACTATCTTCGAATTAACTAAAAAATAATAAAACTAATATAGAACGTAATTTTGAACATGTTTTTTCCTCAATCATATTCTTTTACGGGCCGTTGCAACACGGATACCTAAATTAGCAATACCATACCCCACTTGAGATGAGCTAATAACAGTCAAGATCATTAATTCTGAACAATGATTCTGACTCTGTTAGCTTAATTTAAGAACCTTTTTTTATAGTAAGCTAACCCTTGACCACTATCTCACCTGATGGAAAGTAATGATGTGGTCGAAGATGTTGTTCAGGCTAGCCTAGAATTGTTCTCAAGGACAGCTGCCGGAACACACCGTTAGGTGCTTGGCGACAGATTTTCTCCTAGAGGGTGGTAGCTAGCCAGGCGGGCATTCGCAAAATGCCCTACCACCATGCAAAATACAAAGTTGCAGCTGTACTCGTATACTATAATATGTTTATACCCATCTTCAAGGATATGATATCAAGCAGAATTAGAGTTTAGCTAAACCAGTTTCCAAGGCCCGCTTTCATCTATCACCAAAGAACGATTATAAATTTATATTTCATATGTATTATATTTTATATATTTGTTATTTATATTTTTCATATTATTATATCGTTGTTTTTTGGGATTATTGAAATATAATTATTATGTATCTCTAAAAAAAAACCTGGTAATTTCAACTATGTTTTGTAATGTTAGCGTCGTTAGATGTTATTATAATACTTGTTCAGATATTAATTGTACACAATATGTACCTAGTTAAATTTGCCCTATTGATACGCTAGTTCAAATTGATTTGACGTATTGCAGTTGATGAGATAATATATAAATTTTTCAAGCTCTAGAATCTTTTTCTTTGCTTTTTCACTTTTAAAAATACATCTGTAATGTAATTTTTTTTAGACATTCGATATGTCTACAATAATTAATTACAGTCTGTAGATCAAGATAAAAATGAGTATGCAGTCAATCTATTAATAAGATATACTTACATTACTTTCCCTTTTCCGCCCTGTGACAAAAACACAGGTTTTTACAGTCTGTTGAATATCACAATACTGGGAACGTGTTTTAGCATATGCATAGAGCAATTTGTTGGTTTTATGTTGGTTATAATAGCAATATGTGTATTACATATAAATTAGTAAAATATCTAAGATTTAATCTTGCTACCACGTGGTGGCTACCACTGAAATTTCTGTACTTTGACACTTTTTAGTCTATACCATTATCTATAAAACAGGAGTAGATTTTATTGGGTGGATTGGTTGCATGAAGGGTATTGAGAAATTGCTTGTGTTAAATAACTGGTATATGTACGAGTTTAATATATACCTAAATAGTTTATATATTAAACTCGTAGGGCCTCCGTAATGTCTATTTGCCGGAGCAATATTGCTCATATCGATTTAACATGAGTTATTGAAGCAGTTATTGTCTAATACTATAAAGATGCTGTGAGTTATGACAGTATTTTAGCTTGTTCAACTCCGAGGTTTGTAACTATCGGGAAATACGTGTGTGTTCATATCCATAGGCTTGATAACAAGAACAATGATTGTTAGACATGAGACAAGCATTTTGTTTAAATTTGCTTAGTCATTTGAAAATATTAGTCTTAATCTTTGCTGACGTTTTGAGAAATGATTTTTATATATTATTAAAATTGTTTAATACTTATAAATACATATTATTACATCACTAAAGCATATGTTAGCTTTGACCTTTATAATATTATATTAATAGTTTATGCATTTTAAAATTAAAATTAAAATATATTTATTTCAGGCAAAATTGTAATCGAATATTATATAAAATCAAATACATTACCCCGTTGAATTGCAATGCTTAAAGCATGCTGGGCACGCTGCCAACTGGGAGTGGGCTGGAGCATTTGGACTGCCTATGAGTCTGCTATGACTTATAGGTGTCTAAATGCTTTTATTGTAGTAGCTGTAGTGTTGTATATAGTTCATAGTATTTTGTTTAATACATTATGACAATGGTAACATAAAATACAACTAGAAGTACGTAGTTTACGCTTGAGTGCAAAGTGTTGTGTTGCACATCACTGCCAGTGTGGTACTGCAGTTGATCAACTCGGTCACCATGGCCTCTCCTGCTCTCGAAATGCTGGTCGAATTTCCCGCCACGCCAGCCTTAACGATATCATTCGCCGGGCTTTTACCAGCGCCAATGTTGCAGCTATTCTCGAACCGAATGGTCTGATGCGTGACGATAGTAAAAGACCTGACGGCATGACTCTGGTTCCGTGGAAGTTAGGACGGCCCTTAGTGTGGGACGCTACTTGCGTAGACACTTTAGCGCCGTCTCATCTTTCTGAGACCAACGTGAGGGCTGGCGCTGCGGCTACTTCGGCGGAGCAACTCAAGCGGCGCAAATATGCTTACCTCGGTATAGGTTACATATTTGAGCCGTTTGGTGTAGAGACGTTGGGTCCGTGGGGACCGGGAGTTCATCGTATTTTCCAAAACCTAAAACCAAAATGCTGGCACATATTTGGCTCAACGAATAAGCATTGCAATTCAACGGGGCTATGCTGCCAGCATGCTGGGCACGCTGCCAACTGGGAGTGGGCTGGAGCATTTAGACTGCCTATGAGTCTGCTATGACTTATAGGTTGTCTAAATGCTTTTATTGTAGTAGCTGCAGTGTTGTATATAGTTCGTAGTATTTTGTTTAATAAAGGCATACTGCCGGTAAAAAAAAACTAGAAGTTAATGTCTTGTAAACATTAATATTGATGAATTATATAAATGATGCATTCATTTTATTCACTATTATTTGTTCTTCTCGTAATGTCATTATGATTACGAAGCTTAGAAATTATTACTAAACTCAACGAATACTATTCAATTACAAACTATGGACATTATTTTACTAATGTTCTAAACTTTCCAACGTAATTCTAATAAAATATGCAGAGTATTTGGGTGTATAGTTAGAAATACCACTTTCGAAGGTGAAATTCACATATTTCAAAGTCAAATTCTTTAAATTTTTAGGCGTTTGTAGAAAATATAGAATGTTTAATTTGTACATAAATAAAACAGAATGGATTTTTTTAGAACTCAGAAGGTACGTTTTATTTTCATTGATGAATGAAATGATTTAGTAACAATTCCGTATTATTCTTCATGTTTTGGAATAAACCAACACATAATTTTTATACCAAATTACTAAGCATTTCTCCGTCTAGTCGTAAAGTAGTTTTAACCAACTTTAAAAAAGGAGGAGGTTATCAATTCGACTGTATTTTTTTTTCTTGTTTGTTACTTCAGAGCTTTCGACTGGTGAACGGATTTTGCTGATTCAATTAGTGTGGTCCAATTTAAATTTAATCGAAATCGATCAAGCCGTTTTTGAGTTACTCTCTACTAACTGAAAAATGTTTTCCTATGTTGATGCTCATTGCTCTTAAGATTCCGTAAGTAGCAAGGGTCATTAAAAAGGGCGTTTTTTATGTATTGACACTGTGTTGAAGCCGTTCTATTTTTTAGTAAAAAAAAAATATTTTATCAAGCTTGCATTCTACGAATTAATTATATTCGTAGCTTGCATTATACACCATGCTATGCTATTTATTATAATATTCCCGAACGGATAATGATTATATCTGGTATGTATTGGTATAGAATAATATTATTCTGCTGGTAATATTTAATGGCTATCAAGGATCTCGGTGCTGACTCATAAAGTTACGGTTTATTAGTTGTTGGATATTGGAATAAAAGGTTTGCGCTTTAATATCAATCCTCAAGACGATCCTGATTCAATGCATTACGCGTTAGAGACAACATAAGTATTTTTTTAAATATAGAAATCATTAGTGTAAATTGTACCTGATAGAATGTTACGGGTTGTTTGAAGATTGGAATATGCACATTTTTATGATACCTGTTCATTGCCGACTTTAGTAAGTTAAACCAGGAACTAAGGATGATGTAAACATTATAAATAACACTAAAGGAGTAAACGCTATCATATCATAAAGCTAAATGCCAGTATTTTACTATTACATGTCATAATTAACACAGTGAATGCATCAATGTATACTATATTATAAAGAAGAAAGGCTGATCTTCAAAATTAAGCACTATATGGAAATGAAGAAAATATATACCTTCTTTTAAGTGATGTTAGGTCGACTAACCTCTGTCTATAACAGATGCATTTCGTCACAAATTATGAATTGCACTGCGCCAGTCACCCTGAGACGTACATTTGATGAGTCTCATGTGCCTGTAATTTTGCTAGCTCTCAAGGACTGCTGCCGGAACACACTGTTAGGTGCTTGGCGAAAGATTTTACTTGAGGGTGGTAGCTAGCCAGGCGAGCATTCGCAAAGTTCACATAATCAGCTTCAGCTGAAGCCGGAGGTGGGGATCGAACTATGAACCTGAGGCACGGCAGTCCATAGCTATTATTACCGATCGGCCATCATGTCTGTGTTTGTAAGATGCACATTATACACGACCTTTGAGATGTTAAGGCCAATTCAGTTTAAATATTATAAATTAAGCCGGCAAACACTCACGTTGGGGATCGAATACGTCGACCCGAGTGCCCGTCGGGGGCTCGCAGACGCAGCTGCGCACTCGCCCTGATGATGAGCATCTGATATGCTCGAACCCGGGTCGACGTATTCGATCCCCAACGTGAGTATTTTCGCCGGCTTAATTTATAATATTTAAATATATGTGTGAAACTCACAAGAATTTCATTTCAAAAATTAATCAATATGGTTATATATTATAAAGCTATGAAATTTTCTGTAGGTCTTACTTCTAGTTTTCTTTTTTATTTTTATTTTTCTTTTTATTTATTTGTTTCAAGTTCATAGTGATTTGTGATGTAATTTTTGCAATTAAACTAAATTAACCAAGTTAAACAAGGAGATTTTAGTACAAGTAGTCCAACTAAAGTGCTAGCCCAAAACTAAACATAGAACAGCTTTCACATAAAACCCAGCGCCATACATTTACACATAATATTTTCCGAAATAAAATAACTCGCTTTCTCACATAGCTTAGGAAATATTCATTACGCAGAAAGGTTCCCGTCGTATAATGCTTATTCAGGGAACGTTGTGCATTAATATTGATCAACCAAGAATCACGGGTGGCCTTGATATTAGAATACTGGCTATTGGCTGCGACTATGCTTGTTTGACATTGGAACATTGGCTAAATATGAACTTACTACGTTTATGCAAAATAGAACGAAATATTTCAATAATTTTATGATAGCAATAACGCATGATCTGCGAATTAAATTACAAAAAAATATTAATTTAATATGTAATTTTGTAATATCTTTGATGATGATAGATTTTTAGTGTCCAAAAATTTTCTCTATATTAAGTAAGTATTGAAATGAAACCCTGCTAACCCTACGAAAAAACCATCCTACGAAACTATCTCCTATCTATATCCACATTTTCTAATCCAATTTCATATACCTACTGAAGGTTAGAGTTATTTGTATCTGTATATCCATAATCTTACACAAAAATTAGGTCACCAGCTTCGTTTATTGTTGTTTGTGTTTAAGGGCTTCTTTAGAATGTCGAGATGCTAGTTTTGATCCCCAGGTTGGCTTGTTTCTTGAGATTATCTGTCATTGAATTTTTTTGCAACAGTCCGGGCACTGCAACTGTGTCTCGTTCATGGTAAAAGTCTGTAATACATGTCATGAAAACATGTCCGGCAATATGTGGGTTCTAAGACGCCTACTGTTTCAGAAATACAACCATAACGATATGTCTGTGTAACATTCATGTTATTGAAATATTTTTGGATGGAAAATCTTCCAGCGGGGCATGAACTCCACTTATGCTATCGAAGCGGGTGCTGGACACCCATCCATTTCGCCAATGATTTTTTAAATAATAAACTAGTCAAAGTCCATGTTATTTTATTACGTTGATTTCATACACCCATTTCTAGTTATTGTATCAACTAGGAATCTTGGTAATTGTAAGGAGAATATAGCAATTAATGGCACCATTGAACTGATCTAGAGATGAAACTAAAATATAAGTTGAACTCGTTGAGGACGCTGATGTCTATGGCGGAATTTTTGGTGTTGCTACAAGTTTTTGAATCTATGGTACTTGATTACGTAACACGCGAAGATAAAAAGATTTGGAGGATAATTATTGTAATAGGATTATCAACATTTATTAATAGCAGTAGAACTCTTTGCTCGAGTTCCGCGTTAGCTTGAGAAACACCTCACAAGCTTTTATTTTATGAAGTGATAAGATGGACAATGTACTCATCTGGTGGTAATCGTCACGGCTGTCTCTTACAGTTTCAGTATTTCCGTTCTTCTTCTGCTTGATGTCTTTTCGCACTACTGCTTCTAGGAAATCTTACACTGCTGTAGTTTCCAAGGAGAACTCTTAATATAGGTGACCTATCACCTAATGAAAAGTTTACCATATTTGACTACATAATCATTTACTCTCAGTACGTAGTATTATTATATGTTCTATGCTCTCAGGTTAGTTTGAGTTCCGAAATAAAAACACCGTTACCGATATTATTATCATGAAAATGACAAAAGGATTACAAAATAATACAAGCAAGATGAAGACATGAGATAACTTTATTCAGTTTGTACCTTAATAGTTTTCAGTTAGAAGAGCAATGCAATAAAATTACACACGAGTGGTTCAAGAACAAAAACCTATAAGTATGACTATGTGCAAACCAATCCAATCCACTAGCGTAAAAGAGATTCTGTATTTTCCTTGACTACGCTGTCAGATACGTTATCCGGAAAAAACGTTCTTGCGTGATTGGTGGCTACAGTAATTGGTGCTTAGTTAAGCTATCTGCAGTACTTAAGATACGGTTAATGGTCCTTCGTAGTTTATTTAATTTTTCAGAATTTTCAAAGATTGAAAATTTTACTCAAACATATTATCCATACAAACTATTGTCACATACACCCATATCTGTTTATCGGCTATGATGCAATAGAATTTTCAAGGACATAGTAATATGACATTACAAGTACAAGCAGGAAGTAGTAGAAAGTGCAGTGTGTAGTATAGCGCCGAGTGGACAGTTAGAAAATCTATTTAAAATTGACCGCATCAAGAAGCGGCGAGGCCTGTGAGAAATAAGAAAATTTGCGGGATTAAGATTCGTATTCACCCGTTTTCTCTTCCAAAACGAAGCCAATTAATTCATTTTTTGGCATATATGTTTTGAGACAGAGTATATCTAGGCTCTTATTATGGTCTTTTATGTGAGACACTTTTTACAACTTGTCTGGTGGTCCGTGATCATGTTTGTAAAGCAGGGCATTTTAAATTAAATATTTTATTAGTAATAACTAATTGTTGAAAAATATTTTTTTTACCTTTAAATGGAACTGACTTCCACTCACAAAAGTGTGGAATAACTTGTTGTAATCGGTACCATGATAATTCAAAATTACATATTATCACAATATTGTGCGCATGGCACCGATTTTGACAAGTTATTTTACACTTGTGAGTGTTGAAGTCAGTTCCATTTTTAGGTAAATAAAATATTTTCACCCTTTTTAGTGACCGTTGCTACTTACGGGATCGATTGTCATTCATTGTCAATGACTGTGACCGATTTTGATGAAATTTCTTTTACTTAACCGGACTACACGGGAGGCTCAATTAAAAAAGAATCATCAAAATTGGTTCACCCAGTCAAAAGTTCTGATGTAACAAATATAAAAAATACAGTCTAATTGACTCTCTACTCAGTCGGGCACTCTTGACAGAGTGGTCGTGGTTGATAAGATGGTGGTACATGGTGGGTCTTTAACGTCATCAGTCTTCTTGTTGGTGACTAATTGACCACCTCCTCCTTTTTTGAAGTCAGACAAAAAAGGAATTAAATTTTATGAAAAAAAAATATTGCTTTATAGAAAATTCTAAATTATCTATATTATCCAGGAAGAAAATTGGGGAATACATTTGTATGTTAAATGCATGCAGACTTTCTTTATAAGTTACTGAGATATGGATAACTATATATTGTTCTAAAGTATAAATGCAACAGCTAGTTAACAAATAAATTAAATTTTGAATTACTTTAATATAAATTCACGACACGTACTCCGCATAAGGCTTAGATAAGGCTTGTTTTCTTTTTAATTTAACCTATGGTTCCCAGTGGATGGTTTTCCCTTATCATATACATATAAA
Organism: Plagodis dolabraria; assembly: GCA_963854805.1. NCBI lineage: Eukaryota > Metazoa > Arthropoda > Insecta > Lepidoptera > Geometridae > Plagodis > Plagodis dolabraria. Next base: position 15,145,126 of record OY978454.1, on the reverse strand, counting down.
GTGGCACAAGCACATCACCTTTGATAAAACAATTATCTTTGTTCCTGTTAGAATGAGACGACCGAAAACAGTTATTATTTTCTTTACGGACAGAGAATGAGGAACTAAGTTTAGCGAATTTTTTAATACGGTCTCGCGAATTTTGTAGGCGCTTGATTATTTAATTACCATCCTATTGATTTTTCTGCGAAATTGAGGTAGGTACCTTAAAAAGACTTTTCCTTTTTCATAATTGCTTTTAATGAAAACGGAAAACGTTGGGTAACTTAATTAAATGTATATTTAATTTACGGAAAAAAAAGGAAATTCAATAAGCTAAGAAAGTATTCATCGTGGAATTCTTCCACCTCCTTTTCTAGGTGAAGATTGGCCTCGATTGACAAACCCTTTGATAAGGTATTCATTATAATTTGTTTACATTTTTGTGCAAATTTATACCTTGGTCGAGTATTGTTAAAGATCACTTAGGAATCCAGGGGATTGCTTAGGAATCTTGGGGATCGTTTATGAATATCGGGTCATAGGTTTAATCCTATATGTTTCACGACTTGTACAACTAAGAGATATAAGAGCCTTCAATAACGAGTATATACAGATACAAGGATATGTATGGAAGAATTTAACTGTCATCTCTAATATAACACAAGAGTCAGTCATTTTTATTGGTATAAAACAATTTCAATGCCCCATTTATATCCCACGGGGCCATTGGACGCCAAAATTGCACCCCTCCATTTCGTCTTGAGGAAGCCATAAAAGGTGACAAAGGAAAAAACAGAAGGTGGGCATCAGCACCTTCTGAAGAACTGCCATGATAAACTGCAATCCCCAAGACGCCTGCCAAGTGGGAGTGATTACAAAACCCCCGTTAAGGTTGAGGCCTTTGTTTAACGGATGACGTAGCTGTTGATGATGATGATGTTGATATCCCAATCGAGACAGTTTTAAACCACTTGAAAAAAAGGAGGAGGATCTCGTTTACATTTTTTTTTTTTGTGTCTGTTACCTTAAAACTTTTTAATTTGTGTACCGATTTTGATGGTTTCTTTTTACATTCGAAGGCTGGTACTTGTCATGTGGTCCCAATTAAATGTGAGTGAGATCTGACTTGAAGTATATAAGAATTTTTTTTTGTGTAAGTTATTCAAAAAGTACCTTATAACATATATACTACATAGATATTGGTTGTTTCAATGTATTGACTTCATATTTTTTACTTCTACTACATATATATATATTATAAGTATGGAAGGATTGTTAAATAAATTTTCGCTCCGTTGTTGATTGTTTCAATGCATTGACTTCATCCACCTTCCGTATTTTTTACTTATAATATATATATACACAATGAATATATATATATATAATAAGTAAAAAATATGGAAGCTGGATGAAGTCAATGCATTGAAACAATCAACAACGGAGCGAAAATTTATTTAACTATCCTTCCATATTTCAGCAACTTCAAAGAAAAAAAAGAAAGTCTGCATGCAATTTACATACAAATTTATTTTCCCATTTTCTTCCTGAATAATGTCTACAGAATAATCATTTTGTTGCATAAAGTCTAGGCGTGCTTATTTCTTTTTTGTCAGCAACTAATTACGTTAGAAATATTACTTAACTTGAATATATTACTCAGGGAAATATGACCCTGAAATCACTTAAAAGGCCTCATTTTACCACCATCATCAGAGGACCACCAGGCAAATATGAAAAGATATTAACATAAAAGAAAATGACAAAAGCCTGGATATGCTCTTCCTTAAAACGAAATGGCGAAAAATAAATAAATTAGCTTAGTTTTGTAGAAAAGAACAGAGCAATACGAAACCTCGATCGTGAATTTGCATCATATCCATGTAAGGCCTCGTTGCGTCTTCATAGTGCGAGATAGTGATTCAATTTAATTGAATCAATGAAATCAAAGACTTAACTAAAATTTCCAACACCTATTGTGTTGTGACATAAAAATTTATGGTATGTTATCGTCTAAGTATAAAGCGTAGAAAATCAAGTAAAAATATTAGAGTTTTTACTTGATAGTCTACACAATGTCCTTAGTATTTCCCACCTCTTCGTCTCGTAGTCGGCGTCCAACCGTTGCCAAGAACTAAATGTGCCAAGAGTTGAACAGATCAATCTTTCCCAAGCATTGAACCCGTCAACGTTTCAAATAAAAATATTATACATCTACTTATGAAAGAAAAAGATCGATGACCCGTGTCGGCATATCAATTCCTCATGTAACTCGATTCGATAGAGATTCAACATCCAAAAACTCAAACAGATAACGTGAAGTCCTTGAACTCAAGAAAATCCAAATGTACAGGAAAACTATGGCCTCTATACGAATTTATATACAATGTCGTGGACATGCGTATTGGCTACTATACGGACTGAAGCAAGATTCTTCATTACCAGAAATAAAAAATTAAGCTAGTTTGGACTTAATATTTCTGTTGTTAAGGTTGAAATTGGATTTGGGATGGAGTTGAGCAAGCGCTCTATGTTGGGCGGAGGCATCGAGTTAGGGTTGATTCAGTTGGTAACGCGGCGTACACGGGGTCGTATCGCGTCAGCCCCTTTCGGTAGATAATCACTGATCAAAAGCGACGAGATGACACCTTTAAATTCAGGAATGAAGACCGTTATTTAAAACGTCAGTGTCAGTATTATTTTTTATTGTTAAAAGTTTCAGTTTTCAAGCGCCTTGTTGCGAGCGCCGGCTGTCAGTTACGTTGAGACGAAAATACGTGTCACTTGGCTTCAAAATACTGTAGTGTTTATTGTACATTCATTGGTGACGGTTTGCATCAAAATTAATAAATGAGTGGTCAAAGGTAAATATTTAGGTCGAAGTGTTACTGCAATTGCTTTGATCTGAATCTTCATCACTGGGTATAAATATTTTGATTTTATTGTTTATCATTTGGTTACCAAAATATAACTACGCTTTTATATTCCGTATGTATGGGCAACATAAGAGTCCAAAGACGCACGTGAGGTGCTGATAATTGTTTCTCTAAAATACAGATGATGAAATTTGTTTCTAATACCCAGAGCATTGTTTTTAATTTCAATAGATTTCGTATTCATCGTTTTTTTTTTGGTCACTGTTCTTTTTTTGGTAACACTATTAGGGAAAATTTCTAAACATTTCATAATGTTCATATAAATGTTGAAATAAAATACGAACAAACGACAGCGAAGTTTTACTACTGTCATATAAAAAAGTCTTATACGACCAAGCCCATATTTTTCTACAACGTCATTTTATTTTATAGGCTCATCACACACCAATTAGTGTTGTGACCACTTTACTGGCAGTAAAAATAGTTCCGCACTTTTACTTGTGCGCCCCACATTTTTATGACCCCAACCTTTCTATGGTATGCGAAAAACGAAATGACAAAATTAAAACTTATATCATTTTACACCGTTTGTTTGTCACTTTTAGGTATATAATATTATGTTAATCAATTTCATAAAAGTTTGATCTTAATACAGAATATATTTCGTAAAACCAATTTTATACAACAAATAACTGTGGAATTTTCCGTGTTTATTATGTTTCCGTAAAATGTACAGATTTTCTCTCAAAAGTATCTCACTGCAGGAATTTGTTTTGAAAATGATTTAAATAGTTTTTTTTAATTTAACAAAATATTCTGTAACTATTTCGTTAATATTATTCTCCAGCTAAGTGCTTAGTGATGTGATGTGAGAGGTTACTCTCTTTCTATGTGCTTGCTAGAAATTCAATATTTTAACACCTAACATAGTGCTACCCGTAGTAGTAGTTCTAAACTATGTGTACACCAAATTAGCAAATACCACGTAATTTTCGACGATCCTCTTCAACGCGTGTCTCACTTCTTATAGAATAAGGAGTTGCTGTCTCTGAGTGCTTGGATTTCCGACCTACAGCTTCCAGTTTTATTATTTGATAAGGGTTATGCCTTTGAAATTACAGAGCTTCTCTGGGATAACAACTACACGCCATTCCGGGTGTTGGAACTTTCTTCGTAGCTGTAATATAAACCAATGTTTTAATGCTATTGCATATAATATTTGCTTCCCTATGCTTTCTATTTTGCCATAAAGTTCATTTCTTCAAAAATCTAAGTACTTTTCTAGATTTCATTCTGTCGAAAAACAGTAATTGGTCACGAAAAAAAATGGACTGAATTTCCTCACATTAACGTGAGTAAGGTGATGCTTCACATCGTTCACCATAATTTATGGGGTAAACCACCAGGATCTGAAATATGTTTACCAAAAAAAAATATAGTATTGTAACTCACGCGCTAGCCACTGCTAACGCCCTCTTATGGAATTTAGTAGAACTATCTCTTGATGGTTATTCGGGTATTGATGTTACAGTATAGTAAATATTATTTAACTTCCCATGCTGTCTATCCCGCTGTAAAGTTCATGTCTTAACAATGTTCGAACGGTTTCAACCATTGAATTATCGAACAAGACCACGAAGGAAAAAAAAATTACGGGAGTTGACGTCAGGCGGAAGACTAAGCCTTTGAACTCAGGGCAAAACTTTTTAACAAAATATTCTTATGACGCCCTTTGTCATTCAAGAGAAAATATATATAACAAAATGTTCTATTATAGTCTCATCAGAAAAAGAAAGCATATGTTACTGACCGCAAGCACGGGGGATAATGGTAGTAAGATACTATCCTATCATCAAAGCAAAACCTTTAACATTGAATATTTTCGCTCTTATGACATTCTATGCAAATATTCATTGGTAGCGAAATATTAAATAAAACAATATATCACTTCATTCTAAAAACCATGTTTTACGGCAGATAGACAAACTGACGAACAAGAAAGTGCCTTAATAATGCATTGTCATCGAGTTCTGAGCTACACTGAAAGTTTCAGCTAGATCTAGAAGTGCTCGAAATAAGACTTGCGAGATTCCACCTGCAATAAAATCAAAATACAGACACACAGATAAACTAGAATATAAGACTTAATTGAAACGTTAAAACGTATGCTCAGAAGTTTAAATCAACCTAAGTAATTATAATATATTTTGAAATTTAATATCTTGCAAAATTGTCACTGAACAAAAACACAATGCAGGTTGATAAAAATCGGCCAAGTGCGAGTCGGACTCGCACACCAAGGGTTCCGTACCATTAGCTATACAACATTAGTCTTCATATTTTAACCTATTTTGTATTAACGTGCGCGAGTCCGACTCACACTTGGCTAACTTTTTGTATTTGTTGGTGTAGCGGCAACATACATATCTTTTAAAATTTCAACTGTCTAGCTTTCACCGTTTTTGAGATAAAGCCTGGTGACAGACGGACGGATGGACGGATAAACGGACGGACAGTGAAGTCTCAGTAATAGGGTCCCGTTTTTACCCTTTGGGTACGGAACCCTAAAAACCATAAAAAAAAATATTTTTCTTCTTTATAACCATAATATAACTAATTTCATTTGGTAATCAATTTTTTTACGTCTTATAAGTTCACCTTTGACCACTATCTCACCAGATGGTAAGCGATGATTTAGTCGAAGTTTTTCTTGAGACTAACCTAGAATTATTGACACTCAAGTGCTTAATGACAGATTGTCTACTTGAGGGTAGTAGCTAGCCAGGTGGGCATTCTCAAATGCCTTACCGCCATGCTATAAGGATTGCCAACGTGCACTCTGAAGCATGGAAGCGCTCATTAGTAATGCGGTCACTCATCACCGCAGCATCACGTTGCTTATCTTTTCTTATCAGTTAGGAACGGCTAAGCAAACTGCGCCACGAGCGCTTTAAAAGCTTCACAAATACTTCGTTGCCATAATTTACCCTCAATTATGACAAATAGGTACATGTAGGATAAATATTCGTACTACTGGTTTTTAAACAATATTTCAATAACCAAAAGAGCCCAATTGAGATTATGTGATAATGGCCGTAATTCTGTTATGCACCAAAAACTAACTACAATAAAGTGAAATTCGAATGTTTTGATTCTATTTACACTAAAGTCCAAATTGATATATGCGCATTTACGACAATACTAAAATTTAATTCACATATTTTATGCAATTGCGGGTAATTATTGTCTCTATATAAGTTGGAGCTTACAATTTGGACGAATACTACCCGGAATTGAACAATTTAAAATCAGAATTGTTTTTAGAATTTTACCATTTTAGATTTACGCGTTAATAGAATAAACATACTTATACCATACTCAATTTTAATTACTTGGTGGTAGACAGCATGAATTCCATTGTCATTTTAGGTAAATACTTTGCAACTAAAAATTAAATTAATAAGTAAGCTGCCTTTGTGTACAGCATTATGCAGTTAATTTAAAATACGACTTTACAATAGCATTATAAAACACATTCAGATCAGAGGTGAAGATGTTATTCGAAGAGTTAACATATTTTATCAGTTTTATTTATACTAAGAAATGACTCGGGAACACGTTACTTTGAAGTTTTAATCACACATAAGTAAAGATTATAAAATCAATATCCAGTTTTGATGAAATTTATGTCAGTTACTAAATTATGATGATAACCAAAGGGTATTTAATGGAAAAATTATGAAAATAATTTATTTTCTAACATTGTATTTTTTGCATGGATGCCCTTAAGACGGTTAAACAATAGGAACAAAATGATACATTTGAGTTATGACTCACACGCTACGATAGTAAAAATAGGCAGAACATGTCCTGGCTATGGGGACAAATGGTCGTGGGTTCGAATCTCTCGTTTAGTTCACATTTTCCCTTTCATTAAAATTTGGTTATATATTTCAATGTAAAAACTTTTGCAGGCATTTTCATAAAGTTATAATTTATATAATATATCGTGAACATAACATTATTTAAGTAATTATGGACATAACGTTAGTCTTGTGTATTAACGTGAGTAATCACATTACGAAATGAAAGGTACAGATATACACTTGAAATAAATGGTTATCTTTGTAATATAATACATTCCTAATCATTCCCAGCCATATTAATGTCTATTGATTTATATATTTAAATTGTTAATGTCTATTGCTATAGCATGCCACTACTCACGTCGACATTCTGATCTTTGGTTCCATAGAAGGGCTCTATTTCAATTAAACTCCCTTCCTAACGAGAACTACTTATATTAAACGTGGAAAAATGTACAAACCTTAATAAATTTGCTACTTTCTAACAAATTTTGCAGATTAAATAGAGAAATTGTTCAAATATTGAGTTCTTGACAGAAGCATAATATAAATTTGTTATCAACTATTCGTATCTACGAATATATATCATATTGAATATATATTAAATATGTTAGCAAATGACTGTTAAATTTTATATTTGTAGAACTACCACAAGACAAATATTATGACGATTAAAATAATATTTATATCGTTCCCCCTCTGAATAATGTATTATGTTCACTGAAAACACTGAGTTTGCGTGGTGGTAGGGCACTTTGCGAATGCCCGCCTGGCTAGCTACCACCCTCAAGTTGAAAATCTGTCGCCAAGCACCTAACGGTGTGTTCCGGCAGCTGTCCTTGAGAGCCAGTAATTCTAGGTTAGCATGCACAACATCTTCGACCACATCATCACTTGCCATCAGGTGAGAGAGTGGTCAAAGGCTAACATATCAAGCATAAAAAAAAAGAGTAAAAACTACTTAATATCACTATTTAGTGTTTAAATTTAAACCACACCGTCTTCGATCTCTATCTCAATGCTATACGACCTCTTTGTGCAAAAAATACTCGATACAAACTCCTTGTTCAAATAATACTCGACAAATAAATATCACTTCACAAGTTGACCCGCTGAATAATAATAATTAAATGTGCAGTTTATTTAACTTGACCTTTTTTTTTATCAAATGTCTATTTTTACTTAAATCTTTCTTTTTTTCGTAGTCATAGTCTAAAATTCAGTATGCAAGTCTTGAATAAAACGGATTTTAATCGCGGGCTATGAATAACTCGCATCACTCCCTAGGGTCGTGATTCAGTCATTAGAATCCTTCACTTGCTTGTGATTCACCCGTGGCCGTGGCTTTAAATCCGTCTTATTCACTAATGCACTATTTTCCGGTACTATACGAACAAAAATAACCAACGTAACTAGGTAAGATATCATCTAAAATACATTCCACACTTGAAAAATATGCAGAGATAGTGACGTAATGATGCATATATTTAACTGAGAAAATTCTTTATACAGTGACCTATTTCGCAATAGTGAATGTGAAAGAAGCTTCATCAATCATTCTTCTCGCTTCACACCAATTCAGAGTTATGGTAGCAGTTCATCTTCGTGTCAAGTGTATAGAATTCAAAACAAGCATTCAATAGTATTAATAATATGAGAAGAATAACAAAGTTTCATTAAGATTAAAATAATGAAGCCATATAACTTTTTTTCTCTCATGTTGATACTCGCAATCGGCCCAAAAGTTATAATCATAGTGATAGTAAGATTTTACATTTTATTTGCTTAAATTATTGTAATTGGTAATTCATTTCATTAAATAGTCTTTAAGACTAAGTTTAACATGTATGTATCTTGAGCCAAAGACTTTAAGTAATATGTATAGGAAGTCGAAGAAAGTTTTTTTATTTTTTGAAAAGCCTCTCCTTCTTCTGTTCAGCTACATATACTGAACGATATACCAAAACAAAGAAATTCACCTAACATCTGTTACCTTTCGACTTCGCTTGAGTACAATTTAGTTATATTTGCCTGCTTTGGGAAACACATTACGGTACGCCCGTTTCTCTGAGTGGTTAGATGACACTACACCTTGAGACTATTTTATTTTTATCAAGATATTGCTCCACTTTCATATATGAAATGAAAAAAAAAACGTTTAGCCATGCCGCTAATTCCCGGTTAGTTTGGTACCATCTCTTTCAATTCATTGTTATTTACCTGTGTGGGCGGTCTACTATATAGTTCGTTCTTCAAATCAAAGTTTGCATCACGAAAGCATTTAAACCAAAATCGCACGGTGCGTTCATTAGCAGTCCCCTCTCCAAACGCAATGTTGATATTGCAAGCTGTTTCTGCTGCGTTGGAACTCGTATTCAAAAATCACTCGAATTTCGAAGTCTTTCTTGTCTAAGCTGAATAAAAAAATACAACTGAAAGTCGATAATCGAATGTTGCCCATTTTTTTAAAAGAAGAACTTCATGGGTACTCTAACCTTGAAGTTTCTATGTCAATTCGAATCATCTATATAGCAATAAAACGGCAATTTCATACTTTAACCCCTGTTATTATATTTCCTATACATAATTATGATATTGTGAACTAAAATTCAATACGATTACATATCTCAGTACGAAAATGTTTATTCCTGAAGCATACAAACACATTGTACACATAGAAATATATATCAGAAATCTCACATTTCAACAGAAAAACGCCGAAATTCTCGGTCTCCTAAAGGCACTTCTAGTTGCTGTCAACAATTATCGATAATATTAAATAATTACATCCAAATTAACGAGTAAACCACAAAATTATAGATAAATGATGACATTTCATAATCAATTCTCAGACGTAATGACACCAACCATAAAGTATTCGATGAGTTTTCCAACTATCTGGCTTGATGACAAAATCAATACGTACCTCAAACAAAGTGAAGCAAATGTCAAAGCAAAAGGGTGCCTACTAAATAAAACACTATTATATCCGATAGTTCTTTATATCATATATACGAGTACTAGGATTTCGGACAGCCTCGTTCGTCAAGTAGCATAAACTCGTAAGGACTTTTGAATCTCAAGGTCCTACCTAGATTTGATCTCATAACACAGTCAGTAATTTGGTTTTTATGACAAAGCACTTCACAGTCCAGATATTGGGTTACCATAGAATAACCCTATTATATGTGATGCATATATAACTGCTAAAACGTTAAGTGAATATGATGTTGTTCAAATCCTACCGCTTCAGGGATATATTTAATGTGATGCTATGTTAAATACTCCGTAACAATCGATTTGGAGGTTTAACTAGCAACTTGGAGATTTCAGCACCTGTAATAGTTATCTTGCTTAACGATATCTTTTAAAGATTAAAGATTCTTTATTTCTATATTCTTCATTTTAACGGGTGAACCTCCGTGGTATAGAAAAAGCTAATTAGAAGGAAAACTTCAAGTCTATTTGATTTCAATCAATGAGTCCTAAGGTTATTCATCTTATAGTTCTTGGGTTCAGAATCTAAGGACCAGGTTTCATCCCATTTGAGAAACGTGCAAGTCGAGGCGATTTAGTGGAAAAATGCGTCTCCTCAACAGCATATTACTATTGCTATAAGTTACTATACATATTTGGCGTACAAAAAAGTCTTTACCATCTGAAAAATCTAGTAAAATAATGATAATAGGGTACCCACACTACTTCTCTACGCTAACTTGAGTTAGCGCAGAGAAGTAATGCTGGCTACCGAAGCCTGTAATTGATATGACTATTGCGTCTCGTCCTTTACTGTTTTGGAGAAAACATATTTACCAACCCAGCATAAGTGCGATGCCGGTATGACGATGACTATTAAAAAGTCGTCTTTTGCAACGAGAATCTTACACTTATAATGCTATAGCAAACTATTGGAATGAATAAGCTTACGGAGTACTCATATTATCTTCTGGTTTTATTTTTCTTCGTGCATCGACCCAGTAGTTAACGTAGTGATTCGCCGACGCCGCCCAGTCTCCAGCAATCTTGGATTGGTACAATAAATACATAGACTATTAACGCTTACAGACGTGCAATTCCGTTTTACGCTTATTGGTTTTCTCGAAGGGAAGTTGTATCGGCATTTGTGGTGATGTTAGCATTAACTTTGCAATAGAAGTTTATAATACTATACTTTTAATGTAAATTTAAATCGTTGCTGATAGAAATAAAAGGAATATTTACAATAAACAAAATATGGAAACCTTAAATTTTTTTTTTGTTGTTGTTCAACTATTAAGTCAATGTGAAAGTAAATCTACAATAAAACCTTGGAGAAATAGAACAAAATAAATGATAAAATGCTTAAAAGACACTTAACTGATTGGACATAAAAGTTTTAGCCGTTTCACGTCATTTGTATATTCTAAACGAACATTTTATGTAAATAACCTAATCTGGATATTACCTTCGGGTGTAATTCTGGAAATATTTTATTCATAACGCACATACTTGTTTATGTGGTCACAGTCGTGTATATCCATTGTTTATATCTCAAACGTATCCATAGGTTATTTATTGCAAAAGTTTGATTTGTATTGAGTGGCATATCTGATTTGTTCGTCGTGTTTTATTCTGTGAGGCTAATAAAAACTTGGCGCCATCCAAGTGCGGGTAAGCAAATTGAGGGTATAGATAAATTTGTTTGGGAACAGCTACGTGGTAACACGTCCCGTTGTGACATTAAATTGGGTCGCCAGAATGTCATGACAATATACTTTCGTATTTTTGTCCCGTCACATAAAAAGTTTAATCGATGTTGAAAAAAGGATTGTACTGAAAGACGAGATTGTTTCCAAACCGAATCGGGGTATTGTTTACGAGCTGATCTAGTTTTATTTTCGTGTTTTGTGGATCACAGATACTAATATCTTTATTTTATATATTAGGTACATTTCATACTTATTACAAATCTTTCATGATCAGCAATGTTATCTAACATATTTGAGTGAAAAGCGGGGGCTCAGTGAAAGTGATGTTTCTGGGCATTTTGTTAACCCGTTAGTATCACACTCAACGGATATCGAGCATTTATGAATAAAATTTTATTGATATCATTGTTATCTGTGATCACTTGGAATTAGAACCAAGACTAAAAAAAACCTATTTATAAATGCAATATGTCAGAAAAAGAACTTATTAAGTTTAAAAAGTATACATTTTTAACTGAGACAAAAACTGTCAATTATAATAGTGGCTTAAAAAATCATCATTGTGTTGCTAGTTTCTGAAAAAAAAATGAAAAACACGCAACACTTTTCGGTACCTATTTAGCGAATTTATTTCTCAAAGAACATTTTCGCGGTATTAAATAGATTGTGTATGTTGTAAAGAAAATCTTCGTCGCTTAGAAATAAACAACATAATCGTGATGCGAAAAGTTTCAGGGTGTAACAATAACAATTTTAATAAATAAAAACCTTACAAGGGTTTTCTTTAATGTGGTCTTTACCTTCTTGTAAAGTTTTTCCTGCAAAAGTTTTCTGTTTTGTATTTTTGGTAAGTAGACGGTGTTATTGATTTTCTTTTACGCCACTCACCTTGGGGCGTTGAACTAAGAGATGAGAAAATTACCAACTTTTATTTTAATTAAGGCAACTCAATTTTCGTTTTATTTGAGATACGTTTTTGGCATTAAATATAGATATAAATAGATTTCAATTTTTATGCTTTTTTGACCTATTATTTTAACAATACTATCATTATTCGAACGATATTTTGAAAGTTAACAGTGCAGGAAAAATCTTTATAAAAAATTAAAAAAAATATATTAAAAAGTAATTAGTCCGTAGGTTCGTAGTTCCTCCACGTCGAATTTGGAAATTCACGCTCTGATAAATTTTAAAAACAGGCATTAAGTCTCACTTTAGTATTTATAATATCAGTGGGATTTACCTATATAAAATGAAAATATTGTTATTGAAATATTCTATTCTAAAATGTGGCCTGCAAATAGTAATCATTGAAATTATAACTTGAATGTGTATGTTTTTCTAAAATTGCTGCATTTTCTAGGATGACTTTGTATCTCTTGCTTTTATTCTCCAATGACTTCAATACCAACTTACCACTAAATAAACCTGCTCCTAATTTATATTTCAATAGTAAAGCACGAGAACCAGTTTACATTCAACCAACAATACATCTGCTATAGTGCCAACATGTAGTATATTCCTGGTGCAGACAGCTTTGAGCACACGATGCATCTATCAGGCGGAACGTCCTAACAGGCTGTGGTTTGGCAGCCAACCACCTTGTTCATTAAGGTACTAAAGCAAAGCCGAACTATTATCTAAAATGAATTTTGTTACAATAAAATACTATATAAAACAAATTTGTTAAACAGTTGAATTTAACTAATGCATATTAAAAACATAACTAAAGCCTTCACTAATAACTTGGATAATGTATATAATATAACTGCTGCTTTTAAATTATAGCCATAAACTGAATGCTATTTCTTCTGTTATTTATTTATGTGCATTATTACGAAGCCAGTTATTGTAAGGTTAGGTTTGATGTTATAAAAAATTACAACAACATCCTGAACACAACAACATGAAGATATATAAAAATCTCAGCTGTTCCAAAAATTAAGTTAAGTTAAATCATTTTTTTTCTAATTTAGGCGTTATAGAAGAGATATAGAAGCAAGTAAAATTGCAACTTTATAAAAATACATGATTTATAAAAATATTATTAACTATCCGGAAATTCTTTCGAGAATTTCATATGGTACGTATACACAGAAAAGAAAATGTATTTTATAAAACTATCTATGGTACCTACACTTATTCGGAAAATAGTTAGCAGAGGTGCCGAAACAACAAGTTACTCGAAATACACTCAAGAGCAATGAATCCGGGTCACTTAAAGAATGTTAAAAATCTCGGAAACTAAAAATGATAGGTTAATGCAATAAATTGTATTTAATAGACAATGTAATACTCCTTAAATGAAGGTATTAAAACTTCTTAGTTATTGTAAAGTTATATCATAAAAAAATCAAATTTGAAAAAGGGCCACTTTCGAAGATGGAACTACGAAATTACAGCATTTGGTTTTGCTTTTGTTTGTAATCTGTCATTTATGTGGGTACATAAACCATGTTGATAGTGCTCTATATTCATTATTCAAGCTGAAATTATGTCGCTTACGCCTGAAGAATGCACCAGAATACTTACAATGCTGGAAACCGGCCGGAGTCAGCGCGATACAGCCAGGACTGTCGGTGTGTCGCTGTCAACAGTACAAAGAGTTCTCCGACGTTACGAAGAAACTGGTTCTAACCTACGCAGACCAGGAACGGGCAGAACCAGGTGTACCACAGCACGAGAAGACCGATACTTGGTGAACACCATGCTTCGAAATCGCTTTCTCACAGGAACTGAACTCACCAATCAGTTTCGACGCCTCGGAGGAAGTAACCCAAGTGCATGGACAGTAAGACGTCGGCTTGCTGAATCTAACTTAAAACCCCTTAGACCTGCAAACGGCCCTAAACTGGAGCGTGGGCATCGTATTTCGAGACTAAGATATGCCCAGAGCCACGTAAATTGGAGTATTGAAGATTGGTCAAAAGTTATGTTCTCCGACGAATCAAAATTTATGCTCTACAAGCACGATGGAAGACACAGAGTGTATCGAAGACCAGGGGAAAGATTCAAGCAAGCATGCATCGAAGAAAAAGTAGCCTACGGTGGTGGGTCTGTACTTGTGTGGGCCGGAATTTCTTCTGAAAGTCGCACAGAGCTGGTGATCATAGAAAACGGCTCTTTAACTAGCGTAAGATATGTGGAAGAAATCCTCAATGATCACGTTGGTCCATTTATGGTCAATTTAGGTGAGGATGCTATATTTATGCATGACAATGCCCGACCTCATACAGGTAGGATTGTGAATGACTACCTTCAAGAGATGAACATTACTCGTATGGAGTGGCCAGCGCGCAGCCCGGATATCAACCCGATCGAGCATGCTTGGGACGAGCTAGGCAGATGCGTAAAACAACGAAACCCTCCCCCAATCACGCTTCGTGAGCTCAAAATTGCTCTCACAGAGGAATGGGAGAATATTCCCCAAAATCGTATAAGGAACTTGGTGTACAGCATGCCAAACCGCGTAAACGCAGTAATGGAAGCACGAGGAGGCAATACGAAGTATTAAAATTCAAGAAAATCGTAATAAAGTTCAAAAATTTCATGTTTCCTATTTTTGTTTTAAGGAGAGATCAGCAGTTTTTTTCTTTATGTAATTTTGTGTTAATAAAATGTATGGTGACTCATATTTTTTTTACTTTCATTTAAGGAGTATTACATTGTCTATTAAATACAATTTATTGCATTAACCTATCATTTTTAGTTTCCGAGATTTTTAACATTCTTTAAGTGACCCGGATTCATTGCTCTCGAGGTATTTTTTTATTTCTTGGTACAGTAACAATCTCTTAAAAACATTTGTAATCACATGCAAACCAATTGAAAAGCTGGCCAAATGCGAGGTCTCATTCTTATAGGGTATGTAATATGTTTTAGGGTTTTGATCACAGCTTAAAATTACATTGAATTATTGGTTGAATATATAATAAACGTATGCAGTACATAATAAACCTAAATTTCAAATTTCTTAAACAGGGCTTCAATTTACAGCTTTGACGACTTTTTAGATAAGTATAACAATATGTAAACTGTACTCAACATGTCTTTCTAGATGAGGAAACCCTACAAAAAAGTTTTTTTCGATAAAATTTTCAAGTATATAAGAGACCCTTTAATACGTAATTAATTACATTTCAAGTTTGATATATTCTCATCTTTGGTTCTGATCAACGTTGTAAATATCAAAACTTCAAGTTTGTGTTCTGTAAATCTATTTCCTAGTCAGAGACCCGTGAAATACGTATAGTCAGACAGACAGAGGAGATATATAAGGTTCAATTTTGCCCTTTGTGTAACCCTAAAAACGTTGCCTATCATATTTCTAATCTATGTCCGCTGCCATTAGCCATGCAGCAGCCATTAGCTTACTCAAAATTTTCCATTTTTATAGTACCGTTATGAAATGTATAGTGCTTTTCCTATTAAAGCAAAACACAATACGAAAAAACCACCAAGTCGAGTTGATTTCACAAACCGAGGGTTTTTTTCTATATATTCAGTTGGAGGTCCTTAGTTCGGTTTTAATTATTCGCTTCTGAATGTTAGATATTGGACTACGATCGTGCCAAGTTTGTTGATAAGACGTATAACAGTAATACGTTAGTTACTAAGGTAAAAAAAATTTAAAAAGTTTCATGAATGGGGACCCCTTTTATTTTTACTATTTTGTTATTTCTTAGGCAATTAAATAGTTCAAACGGACGGACGAAGAGCCGAGGCTTAGCAATAGAGTCCCGTTTTTACCCTAAAAAAACATTTATTCCTGGTTTTAAAAGTCAGCCATGCAACTAGTTCCTACATCTGTCGATAAAAGATTAATACAAAATATGCATCATGTTTTAATGCGGGCCTTCACACCACATTCAAAAGTCATGTTATTTTGTAAAACTAATTTGTAATACTGAAAACAAAATATTTTTCCACAAGAATACTACGTGTAGACTAACTAAAGGGCCATAAAACGACACTGTAAAACTCAAACGACTTACCAACAATTGTCTGCAAAGTGCGCGCATTTTATTTGTTTGCCAAATAATAAAGCCGTCAATTTTGCACAAAAAAATGTTTCTTACGAAAATACATCGTCTTTGATGTTTTTGGGTTCCGTAGTTGAAAACAGAACCCTATTTGTAAGTCTGACCTTCAGAGGGCTGTTTCTTTGGGACGGTAATATGTAGCTAGTTACTATACTACAAAATGTGTAGTAGTATGGCGGAATGCCTAACAAATAATTATAATAGGAAAAGGAGATCACCATACAAGAAACGTATATAAATACGGCTATACGTATAATAAGCATCAAACTTGGCATTAATATTGTCAAATATCCAATGTAAAACAAAAAATTTTGCCAAGTAATCTTCGGATTTCGGCCCGCTAAGGATCTCGTACTTTATTTAATAAACAATGATTTTATGGTACATTCTTATTAGGTACGGAACTCTCGGTGTGTGAGTCCAACTCACACTTTTTTTTATTTTCAACTAGGTATATCAAATATTAGTAAGTACCTAATTATTGAGTAATTGAGAGTCTTTAATTATAATTGTTTCCTTGAACTCAACAGTATTCTGAATAAGAAACTTACTGCCCCTCTCAAGTTCACTACTAGAGCCACAAACAATTAATATTCTATAACTGAAAAGCTCTAAATTATGGCTCAGTGGCAATAGCAATCACGCCACCTTGAATTAGAAAGTCTGTCGCCAAGCAACGTATCAGTACATTCCATCGGCTGCGTCTGAGAGCCAGTTTACATTTTAGGTGAAGCGTGTTATAACTTACTATTAGGTGAAATGATGTAGTCAAAGGCTGACCACAAAAAAAAAACAAATGAAATCCTTAATATTTTAAAAGTATTCTATAGCTGCAATCGCAGACGTTAAGCCCAGAAAGAAAATACTAAAGCTCTAGTGTCGTGCACTAAATTTAACTGTTCTACAGCAAGTAAAACGGACAATGTTTCAGACAGGTAGTAAAACGTACAGCCACTGCGAGCAACAAGATTATACTGCTGCAATTATTTTGTACGTTTACGAGCTATAACCTAATACATTAGTATCCATAAACTAATACTTTGAGCTCTTAATGTCACATCCTTAGCATTTTTATGAACTTTTTTGGATAACCAGTAATATGCACACTTAATTGGGAAGGGACGGAAGGTATGAGGTAGAGATTTTGGGGAGAGCGAAATTCAAATGAAACGGATACTTCATTTCGCAAACCAAAATAATTATTTATTTAATCAAAATGTACTAGGATTTGAATATACGAGTATTTGTGAGGACAAGGCAAAACAGGGTTTTATTTGTTATGTTGGGTATATTTACAATTTATTAACTTTTTACTTTTAATTATTAAATAAATATTTGTGTTTGTATGAATTTATATTACCTACTCATCAATTAAACAAGTGACAGATGAACCAATGTAAGTTAGAGTTTAGTAAAACTGTGGGTAAATGCTACATTGATACGGTTTGTCTTGAAGGTGTGAGATTTCAGGCGTAATTTTATGAAACTCAGTAATAATTAAAATAACATTATTCGTCATACGTATATTAATTTATATACAGATCGGGTGGATAAACGAGACTGTTGCAAGAGTAAATGATTTCCAGTTATATTGTTTTATTTATATATTTTTTTTAAATTTATAAATTAATTGAATTAATCCTTGTTTACCACTGTCTCTTCTTACTACGGCTAAATAAATAATTTGGACCAAACATATCCACTACGACATAAAGTCTTTTTATTATGTTATATTATAATACACAGAGGGTGCTTTCGAAAAGTTTATTTTAATAATATTTAAACAAGTTCTTATTTAACAAGCCAGTGACAAACATCAATATCACCACTCCCAGTTAGTTAATTTCATATAAAGTATTAAAGATCTGATCATCCTGATATAAATTACGCAACCTAAGTTATATAATTTATACGCCAAAACACTTTGAAACATAGTGCTGAAATAGTGAAGTGACACGTATGATTTATCGATGGATGTTTGACGATATCGTGAATAATAATGAAGGGGCAGTGAACGAACACAATATCCATGCAACTCCGACAACACCGGAACATGACCTGTCGACGCCAGCGCCGACCTATCCCTACTTCTAGCTGATGCTGCGATATAACACTGTCGATGATAGTCTGCTTTGTCGCTGAACTTACGTCGTTTCAGGTAAGTGAATGTTGTTTTAGACGTTTACAATCTATAATAAAATATGTTTTATGTGTATATTTAGGTATATTTTTGTCTTCATTTGTATATGTTTAAAAAAACATGTGTATATTTATATATTATTGTATGTTATGCATGTATATCTATATATAATTCTTATACGTTACGTATATTTTTATGTACGCGTATAATATAATTCATTTTTGTTTTGTTTAATTAAGTTCTTTAACTATTGTAACTGTTTTAGTATAAACATTAGCTTAAAAATCATGTCTTTACTGCCAAAATATTCAATATTCAATTCTAATGAAATATTATTGGGTTGCCTGGAAGAGATCGCTTTAAGCAATAAGACTGCCCATTGTTTCATTTAGTTACGTTGTCTTTAGTTGTAAGTTTTTTATTTATTTTTATATGTACAGCTTGCATTACTCCTAGAAAGCTATATTACTTAAATGTGAAATATCGTTTCTAGACATCTTATTTACCAACTTTATCATTTTACTCTATGTCAAATACAAAAGATGCTGTTTTAATTATTAAAAATGCACGTTTACCCCTTTTAAAAAAAAATGTTGGTGGTAAGCTGGCACGAATGATTTCATCATCATGTGTCAGATTATTAATTGAGTTATGTCTTTTGACATCAGTCTTATCTCATTTTGACATCTGTCACATCCAACAAAAGAGTACCGTATAAATATAATAATATGTTTACAAATATATACATTTTTTGCCATGACGATTGGAAAAGTCGATATACTGACAACTTTTGTGTTTTTTGTAATACTTAACTACTAAAATTTTTTTACTAGTGATCTGGCACATGATTATGAAAGCATTCGTGCCAGCTAATCACTAGTAATTTTAAAAAGGGTAAACTTGCACACCTGTTATAATGTTATATGCTACCTAAGCCGCCTTTATTTATGTCGTGAAATTCTCGCTAATGTCCTGACCTGACAAGTGTCCGGATTTGTGTACAAATATACTTTGTTTGAAGCAAAAAATTAATCTTGATATAAAAAAATACTACGCTATGTATATACATTTTCTTACTTCACAAATATCATAATTATACAATATAAAAAATAATTATAAAATATAAAAAAGAAGTAGTTGCAACGCTCCCCCCCAACTTACTATTGTAACGATGAAACAAAGACTGACAAGCGATAAGTTTTGGGTATTGTACCCATTTCGATATGAACACTTGAGCGTCAACACCTCATTTAGTAATTTCTATATTCTTAGCATATATATTAATGTTGTAATAAAATCTTAATACGCAATATAATATTAATCGACAACATACACCACTTCTTATATGTTAAAACGAATAATAAATGGATAATATGATGCAATTCTCGAATCAACTAAATATTATTGTATATTGAAAATTATGCTGAGGAGCTTTACCGAATTTATAGTAATTAAAATTTTACTGATTTCAATCCATAACATTTTGTGTGTTTCACTAAAAACTAATTTGGTTGAAAAGCGTGTATAAATCAGTATAATTATTAAAATAAAAAATAAAATATTCGAACTGGGAACTTGCATAGGCACTTACACACACACAAAACTACCTTTCCTTTCCACGGTAACTTCGTGAGTACAACATAACAGTTGAATGAACGGACGACGACATAAAATCAGAAATAACAGCACACTGTCAAAAAAAACAGACACTCCACCTTCTTTCAAACACTTGATATGATTTTGCATGTTTTTCTGCAATCTGTTAGCACGCATGCCATATCGATTTTTTCCGGTTATGATAGTGCACGTTGTCACGACAAAACACAATGACATTTATAAAAGCAAATTTTGGCAAGGAGCTGATTTTAAAAAGAACCTAATTTTGCGAGATGTACCAGTATATAATGCAACAATAGCTTCCACGATGACAACGCATAATCGCCATAAAAAGAATTTTATAAAGTCAAGTCATATTTAAAGCTTTGTCGCATCATCAAAATAATGGGCTGGCCGTTTCACCTCCTGAGTTTCGGTTTTGTGCGGAAGATAAGGATAAAAAACCCGAGGGGTGTGCTATTGTGAAGAAACTTTTTCAGTGTCTGAAGCTACTTTAGTTATTACCATATTTTATTATTTTGTATCTAGTTTGACTTTAATCCACAAATGGATTAAAGACAATTTCATTAAGCACAACATGTATACGTCTGTATATTCCTTAAAAATTAGGCAAGTACATCTAAGCGTCCACGTGTTACCAGATATTTATGGTCCCATGTAATACAGGGTAAGCATGTTGCCATCCACTGGCTACAGTTCTACGCTCCCACTTGTTACTGAAAGTTTCTTTGTCAGAAAAAACAGCTATCTCACTCGGGGATTGAACCCAAGTCCTTATCATTTTTTAATCTTCTACGGCTAGGTACCATGATTCGAACAAAAGTGATATTACATTAATAATTAATTAAACATATAACTGAACTTGCCGGCTCTTGGTCGATGCGATACGTGATCTAAATTCTGGCACCTATTTGGTTCAACGGACCGATGCTGCCAGCGTACTGGGCACGCAGCCTACTCGTAATGGGCTGTAGCATTTGGACTGCCTGTGAGTCTGCAATTATTTGTAGGTTGTAGTACCTGTAGTGTTATATATATAATGGTTCGTAATTTTTTAATTAAAAAAAGCATGACGCTTTATAAAAAATACCACAACATCCTAGTTAATTTTATCAATTGATTTTTTTTGTACAATTAATTAATATAATTGTAACGTTGTAAAAAGATACGGGAACAAATAAAAAAATAGAATTTGTGCTCTCATAACATGTAAATACACAACGACAAAAAAAGTTATTTGTTTTGTGTGATTAAGTAATGAACGTGTACAGTGCTTGATTGATAACAAGTTATTTATGATATTAAAATGAGTACAAATAAATTATTTTTCAAATCAAAACATATTAACGGAACATTTTTAATTGAACGTTGATCCGCACATTTATTCAACCTCGATATAGCATTGGCTCAGAAAGTTTTATTTTAAGGACAACGTTTAATTTTCTTAAAGTTTGTTATTTTATTTTATTTAGGTAGGGTCGTGTTGTTGTTTAAGTGTACCCTGTTTGTATTAATTTCTTTGTATTGAAGTTAAGGGTTACCTAGGTCACTCAACCCAACCACTCCTATTTTCTGTTCTTTGAAACCCCACAAATCTTCTTTACGACATAACTTGTCGAATGTTGACGACAATGTTTTTCATTAGCAAAAGAAACCTTCACGGACCGTTATTTTCGCCGTGATTTATAAGCCTTTTCTTACGACTCCGTAACGGGAGAAGTTTTTGCCTTTTGAATTATGAAAATTAGAACTTAGTTTGACGAAGTAGTAAAACAAAAGTTTGGTATAGGTACGGCTAATATTGGAGTTGCGTACCGATTTCATAATTGAACCCGAATATCAAATGATTTTGGCGTATTTCACGATACAACTTCGGTACAGTAAGCGACAAAAGCCGCGAAACTAATTTTATAACCAAATATTAATTAATTTAGAAGCTCAGGACTAAAGTGATAAAATGATACACTCGCTTCGATACTGACTACTTTTTAATTTGTTCACGTTAGAATATGACATCACGAATAAATAATTTTGATATTGTTAATACAAACGTATTTGCAATATCAAAATTATTTATTAAGCGACGTTTTTTTTGGCCGATAAAAATATACCACTGATTATTCTTGAACGGCAAATTATTTTGAAAGATATTCTATTGTTATACCCAATTTCGATAAGCATGTGTAAGTTATCATTTATAGTAAATGCCCGTAGTATAAACAATCTGATTTGAAACTATCTATAAAATTTAATAAGCCTTATCATCTCAGCGTTTCGTTACAAAGAAAGCTTCCTAGAAGTAATTTCGTTATCTTCTATTTATAAGATTTCTTATCAAATAAAACAGGGACGCCACTCCATTCCCTCAGGCACAAACAAACCCGAGAAAAATAGAAGGAAACTCGACGAAGAAAAACAGTGATAAAAGGTTAAACATCCAGAATGGATTCCTTACACCAATAAAGTGGATCTTTTCTCGCATTACTCAAGCCACACAAATAGAGATACCACACAGCATCATGACAGAAAGATGAATGGCTCGTTCAAGGTGAGCCATGATAACAATTCACTTGGCAATTGTACAACAGAGCAAAATCAATACTGCTGCATTGCTAAATATTTTTCCTTCCTATAGATATAATTATTGGAAATTGTTTAATCAAGCATAACATTTTTTTATGTTATTCTGACGGAACAAGCTCGAGGCCCACCTGATGTTAAGCGGACCAACCTCTGCCTTTAACAGATGCATTTCATCACAAGTCATGAATTGCACTGCGCCCGTCACCTTGAAACATAGTTGTAAAGTCTCATGGGCCTGTAATTTTACATTTTAAAAGCACTGTGTGCATTGAGACAAATTAGTCATTTAAGTTAGTCAATATTTTATGATTACTTTAGATATGTAGAATAACTGTTGTCTCGTCAATACTCGTATATAAAGCTCAGCTCATATGTTCCATATCCATAAGACGAGTTAGCATGTGAGTTTGCATCACATGGTGGTAGGGCTTTTTTGAATGCCCTACTACAATGCAAAGCGGCTGTATAGCTGTTTAGCTTTCACTCTTAAAAAGAAAATCTTTCGCCAAGCACCTAACGGTGTGTTCCGGCAGCTGTCCTTGAGAACCAGGAATTCTAGGTTAGCCTGAACAACATCTTCGACCACATCATCACATACCATCAGGTGAGATAGTGAGAAGGCTATAACCTATTTATAAGAAAGTTTACTGTTAAATGCATATCTGTACCATGAAAATGATTTAGTATTATATAACACTATGATTTAGTATTTTGCAACCTATCATTTGTGGTGTCATTGTATTGAATAGAACAGGCAGGTGTTTTCATTTAAACGTTTCTATTAAAATGACATTATTTATACGAAGTCTAAGACAGAATAAAAAGCTCTATTCAAGTAATAATTACATAACGACATTTCCGAATGTAATTACTAAACTTTGTGAATAATTACAAAACTATATTTTTTTAAATTTTTATTTTAATATCACATGGAATATTAATAGTGCAAGGCCAGATTCGAACTTGCAGCTAATTTAGTATAACTAAAATACTGCTTAACCGAAGTAGATAAAATCGTAAAATATAACGAACTCGGAGTGAAACTCTATAGAATGAAAGCGATGCATACAATTATTAGAGGTTGCTTAAAATACACTGTTATAGCGAAATATTAATTTAAAGCGTATTATGTATATACATTTTTAAATAGAACAATTGCGATCTAAGGACGTTGAATGTTTGAATATCAATAAGTAATTCAATGTTTGTACACTTATTGTTATAATAGCTTACATTTGTAGTATAATTAAATCACTATTACAATGGTTGTCAATAAAGAATTTCTTAGCATATAGTATTAAATTATGTCAAAAATTTAATTCATACAATCATGTCTATTTTCTGGATGTAGAACTAGGTTTACTTCGAAATAACAACTAAGTATAGCAAATACTAACTTTGTGTCAAGTTTGGCGGTCTTAAGTGAATTTCGGTCTCCAACAGGAGAAATTACCTCCTGCCCCTGTATTGGTGTAACCACTTGCCAATTGCTAACTTGGCCAACTACTTAATAAATCCTCCCAATGGTACCTAGTCGTTGTCGGACCTAGATAGGCCACCTTTACTGCAAGATCTCTTTTTTTTGTATCTGATTAGGTCAACATATCCGATTACACTTTATTTAGCAAATTGTGTTGGGCTGGGTCACTAGCTCTCCAATTTTGCCATTTTCCGGATTTGCTTAGTTCCGTCGTATTTTTTTGTTAGTCCTGACAATTTTTGGACTACTTTGCACTATGCTAATACCATTTTTTTTACTTAAAACTTTATAGTCACACTAGCTTTCCGGGCGCGGCTCCGCCCGCGCGTAACATTAACCTCTTTTTACGCAGTTGGATATAAACGATCCTATGTTTTTTCCCGGGTGTCAAACTATTTCCATACCAAATTTCATTCAAATCGGTCCAGTAGTTTTGGCGTGAAAGCGTAACAGACACACAGACAAACAGAGTTACTTTCGTATTTTTAATATTAGTACTGATTAACATAACTATCTTGTTTATACTGCCAGCAACATAATCTGTGATAATATTTTTTTGCAGATACCTTTATTAATATTTTCAATAGCTGATAAAGTCTTTATTCACTGTCTGCTCCAATGAAGGTTTATAATGTTACGGCAGACTGAACCCATTAGTATGGGAAATCTGCTGAAAAGCGTAGACACCCTAAATCTTAAGAAATTCAGTTTAAAAGCCTACTCAACAACGTGCTAATGCTTTCAGTAAGTGTGTTTTTCACCACTCACCGCCGTGACGAAACAATCGATCTACATAAAGTATGGTTCAAAACTTCTCTGGCCCTAGACATAAACCTAGAATAGGTACATTTTACCTGAGTAGTTCGTGAGAGAGAGTGAAACCAAATAACACGCAGGCAAAACCAAAGAAGGAAGCGTGTAAGAATAAAAACAGTATACAAATATTATTTAAATATATTCTTTCTTACTGAAAAAAATATAAAAATACACAACCTACAAGCGAAAATGTGTTGAATTTTCTAAAACAGAGATAACAGTCCATATATATTTTGACCATCATCGCGTGTTTATGTTCTACCCATGTCCAAATTACTGGCTGGCATGCGTGCCTCCAACTGTCTTGAATATTTTAAGACACGTTGTATATTTTCAGTTGGAAAGTTTTTTCGAGGGTCGTATTTTGTATCCTCAGAGCTTTGCGCTTCATCGCGTTTAAAGCACTCCAAGGCAACGAATATCAAGGCAAAGGATCGTAGCAATTTCACAACAACCGTAACGACTTGCGTTGCGCATTGAGATGTACTTGTCAGAACTTTGTCTGTATGAAAATTGGGTGTATTTTCTGAGATATTGAAAACAATAGGTTTGTTGAAGACTCAACGATTCATTTATACAGAGACAGTTTTCTTTGGGAACGCTTTTCTAATAGAAGGTTATTACCTGCTTAGGCAATGCTATTTAGTAATGATAATGATGATAATCTAGGACTTAAACTATATATGCTCCAAGTTTTATCGAAATTGTTTTAGCCGTTTAAGCGTGAAGGAGTAACAAACAAACACAATCGCATTCCTGCATACACAAACTTTTGCAATACAATATTAGTACGATCTAAATTGGTATGATTTATAAATAATGCAGTCTATATGTTCTTTACATGTTACTTAATTCAATTATGAAACACTACATAGGGATATAAAATACTATTTTCTCTTTTCTGCGATACGCTATGCTCACCACCTCAATGTGCTTATTTTTAGACTGTGAATTAACGTCTGTGTACAAATTTGTATCTATTATAGAGACGGTCTTCAATAAAAATATTTAACATCATAAGATGTTTAACAATATGTTTTATCAAGACTATAAATAATTAATATATTGTAATTATTTATAACTATATAATAATTTAACAATACAATAATGCTAATTTGATTTAATCTGACACAAATTAATCATATAATTTAAATGTGTATTGATTAATTTTATTTAATAATAATGACATACAATAATGCCGTAATGAAATAAAATATAATTACTTACCTATAGTTTTTTGACTATACTATTGTATTAGGGTTAAGCCTGTGAGAATAGTTGTAATGAATGAATAAATGAATATTAATATAATATATTACATTAATTATAAATAATATATATAAAAATATAGAAAGAAGAAACATAAATGTTTTTCGTAGTGTAGATACAACTAATAAGTACCCAAATGCACCAGGTATTATCGCAGATGACGTAGACGGGCTACAATTTAAATTATTTTGTATACAAACCCCGTAATCTCATCCACACAAATGGCTGTGTCTCCCCTTCTAGTCAGTCTCCGAAACAACGCAAAGTAAAACTAATTTTAGCTAATAAGATATTGCTGGATACCAAACGTCAGTTCGTCTTTGCAAATAATAATTTAATTAAGCTGGGACTTGCAAGGACATTAAACACTCCGTTTGTTTCCGAATCCCATGTGTTCCCTTGTGTAAGCCTTTGACAAACATCCAAATAGCGTGTGCGAACATTAACTTTTTTTGAACCTCGCCACTCACATTGTTACCATATTCGCGCTGAAGTATGACGCTTCAAAATACATTTATTTACAAAACAATGTTGAATTATTGCTAGTCAAAGGATTTATTGTTTGGTTGTACGGGCTGCCCTCCAAATGAAATATGAAATCCTTATCCTGTTTTTGGTTCAAAATAACGGAAGCGCTGTAAATATGCCAACGATGGGGTCATCAAAAGTAATACGTCATTCATCCTGTTACGGGATGATAAATTATACGACGTCGCAAAAGATCGTATTAAAATTAAGTTGCAAATATTCTGCGGGAACATCATATTTTCACTTCATTTTGCTTGGACAGGTTTATTAAATCATCATGAAAAGATTTCTCATGGTTCACGGCCGTTACCAATTTAATAAGTATTCAAAATATAAGATTTTTGTTATTTGCTCTCAATTATGTAATTTTTTTTTTCTTTACCGTGTCATTTAAGATGCAAGTTTTATGAGTTATGTAAGTGTCTCACTTTTACATAAAAATAATAAATCCAATATTCTTTTTTAGGAAAACAATGCGCTTCAAATAAATGCATTAATAATATCTATAATAATTAATAATATCTATGATAGTAAATTAAATGATAATATCACAGATTTTTCATCTGATCCATCGAGGGCTTGAGCAAAACCAGGCGTTGGGACGCCTGGTTTTGCTCAAGTCTTTTTGCAAAAGTCTGTCTGGCTAACTACTCTCAAATAAAATATCTGTTGGAAAGCAAATGACGGTGTGTTCTGGCTACTTCCTTTTGGATAGCCAGTAACTAGGTTAAGCCTGTTAACCTCTATCGTCACTAATAACCAGGTGATAATGCGGTAAAAGGCTACTAATAAATAAAGTTATTTTAAAGATATATTTTACATTAATGCTTAGCTTTACATACCTTACATATTACGTCTTTGAAATCTCTTACTTAAATCCAGCATATTTGTTGATCCTCAGAGACTCATTACCTTCAGCAGGGGAGCTCTTGATAAAGCGTTAACAGCATTCACCGGCTCATTCAAGTATCTTAAAAATGTTTCAAGAGATCCTTGTTTCGACGTTTTAATGTCAATCAGAACTTGGCTTTCTTTTTACTTATTTCTGATCTTATAATAGCACAATATGAAAAAAAGAACATAGACTTTTACGATCACTTGAGTTGAGTTTTCATACTTAATTATTTATAAAATATTTTTTAAACTTAGTTTTTTTTTTATTGAAATCTATGAGTGTGTGATCGTTATTCATAATCAGTGTACAGATTTTCTGGAGATCCAGTGTAAAATTAAAAGAGGTTTAATTTATGCCAGATATATTTATAAAATGTGACAAAATAAATACATAAATAGTACCCTGTTTTATTTGTATTAATAACATTTATATTCACATTTCATTTATTGACCTTATAACATTGTTAGTTACATAATATAAGTCAATTTTACATAAATAATTATTATAATCATAAGCTTATTGAGATGTCCAAGGATTTTTTTTTATGCTATTGTGACGGGACAAGCTCGAGGGCCGCCTGATGTTAAGCGGACTAACCTCTGCCTATAACAGATGCATTACGTCACAATTCACGAATTGCACTGCGCCCGTCACCTTGAGACATAGTTGTTAAGTCTCATGTGCCTGTAATTTCACTGGCTCTCAAGGAGTGCTGCCGGAACACACCGTTAGGTGCTTGGCTACAGATTTTCTACTTGAGGGTGGTAGCTAGCCAGGCGGGCAGAAGCAAAATGCGCTTCCACCATGCGGTGAAGCTCAAACCCGCGGCGGGATTCGAACCATGGACCTGCTGCGCGGCAGTCCATAGCCAATGCCACTGAGCCATCACTGCTTTATATTGCAATTATTTGCAATATAAATTAAAATAAATGTCAGGAAATTTTGATACTTAAATAATTACAAGATATACTTTTAAAATCAGTACTTAGTTATTTATTCAAATGGATTGGTAATTTTATCAATTTCCTTTTTTAATAACAAAAATACCAACTTTTCTACTTCAATCATGACTTTATTTGTATATGTCTATTTTTAAGCAAAGGTGCATTTTACAAGGAGTAAACCAAATTTGCCCTTACGACGCAGTTTGTAAAATTTACTACGATTTTATAAGCAAAAGCTTATAACTTCGTTTAAAAACCCGTTTCACTGTTTTAATAAATATTTTTCTCAAAAGTATTTCGCCTTTAAATTGTTGTTTGTAGGACTGTCAGCAAAAAAAAACTATTGTCTCGAATACGTTCACGTTACACGTGACTGGGAAGCTAAACATTAGAATTCCATACGTAACATCTTCATCCACGATTTCACAAGGACAAAGGACAATTTTCAATCTTGCCCTTTTTATTTTTTTCCTGATGTTTTTACGATCACAGATAAAGAAGAAAATATGTCGTTTCTTATGACCTTTTTACGTTTCATTTCAGTAGATCGAAAATGTTGGACTGTCGTTAGGTTGTTATTTCAGTGACCAGAATATTTTCACAGTAAAACGTGGTAGGTACTTTGTGAACGTAAATTGTTTGGACAAACTTCTGTTTACGGCTTTTAAACAGTCATTTGCGTGTGATGCGAAGCGAGGTCTCTATTATGTTGAACCAACGGTCGATGTACGAGAAGGTTCCCAAACAAGCATTAATTAAATAAAGAATCTGAATATTTAACATTTGTATATAAAATAAGACGTCTGTAATAATGATGCAACAGATTTATTTAAAAGTACTTTCGACATAAATATTTTACTTTAATTACCGGCCATTTTTTTTTCTTAATTTAAAATATTAAGTAACTTGCCTTCCGGTCGTGGTTCCGCTCGCGTGTTGTTGGTTATCACGCAAAATCATGAACCTCTTTTTGCGCAGTTAGATAAAAACTATTTTATGGCCTTCCCCGGGTTTCAAACTATTCCCATACCAAATTTAATTCAAATTGGTCCAGTAGTTTCAAGTTTATTTGTTCCATACAAAAGATCATACATACGAATCTGTACTCCTTTAAATATTGATGGTATATGTAGATGAAGAATATTTTACTTTAATTTACGGCCACGTTTTTCTTAATTTAATATATTTGGTTAATAAGGATTTTATTAATAAAGAGAATAAAAAATAAAAAAGTTATGACAAATATTGTGTATTACAAAAATAAATAAAAATAGTGGATCTGGCTTTAAAAATAAATCTGAAATAATAACCTGTAACAACACTGAGTTTTTCTATCCATTTGTATCAGCAACTACTACAAGTGAAAATATTCGTGACGACCACAGCTTGCGTGGGGTAAACTCAAGAATCAGACGAGCGTTCCAATTAACATTAGGACTGAAATTTAAAACTCTTTTATTTTCAAATAATGAATTTGAAATACAAAAATATAATAAGAGTCGTTAGATCCCTGACTGCAAGCCGATATATTTAGCCTGTAGCTAAGAAACTTCTAACGTTAAAAATTCTTTTGTGAAATTGAGTTACGTTATCTGCAATAAAGTCCATGTCTCCTTAACGACATATTTTCTGTAAAGAGCTATGTCAATTGATATCGTTTAACAGATGTGTATGGCGTGTATGTGAAAAATATTAATTTCTTCAAGTTTTCTCACATTGATTTTATGTATATTTCAACTCAAAAAATGCCTGCTGCCAAGCATTATAAGTTGAAATGGAGACGTTTAAATAAAACAGATATATATATATATGTGATTGATTAAGGTATTTAAATATAAGATATGCTATATAAAAAGCGGTATTTAGAGTTGGTAGATAATTTTTATTTTGATAATTGGGGTTGTTAGTTTCTTTAGTGTTTTATGTGTATCAAAATAGTTATAACCTGGCAACATTAGGTATGTATTACATTAGGTATATATTTGGTAAGCCAATGCGGTCGTTTTACAAATATAGCGCCCATCCGTCTCTTGGGAGTCATGTAAAATACTAAAAGGTGGGCAACCTTTTGAAGTACTGTCATTTTACACTGCGATACTTCTGCGTTATGTGGTACACCTTTGTTCAACGGTTTTCTTATAGCTGTTGATGATGATGATTGATGTTATAAAAACGTTGCAGGATGTGCTGATATAGGTAGCAGAAGTAAAATTCTAGTTGCATGTGAAAAATAATTTGATTAAGAAATCATACAACAAAGTTTATGATTACTTAAACGACAAAGATGCTTGGAAAGTTTCGCCTCTGCCAAGCTATCACCTGTCACCTACGTAATTTAAACAAATATTGTAATAATCGTATTATATTGTACATTGTTTAAAGATGTTCAAAAGAATGGCCCCAAGTTTCTTGCCCGTTCTTCTCGCAGTGGCTCTATAAATTTTTATGTTGAACGTGGCAGTACAATCAGTACTAATATTATAAATGCGAAAGTAACTCTGTCTGTCTGTCTGTCTGTCTGTCTGTCTGTTACGCTGTCACGCCAAAACTACTGGACCGATTTGAATGAAATTTGGTATGGAGATAGTTTGAGACCCGGGAAAAAACATAGGATAGTTTTTATCCGACTGCGCAAAAACAGGTTAATGTTTTCGCGCGATAACCGACATACGCGCGGGCGGAGCCGCGCCCGGAAAGCTAGTGTAGAATATTTAAATATTAAAATTTGTAAGTGACCTTCATAAGAGCATCGTAGGCGCCTAAATTGAATAAATGATTTTGAATTTGAGTTACCTTATTTTTATTCATGTGAGCAATAAGCGGTTAATTTAGGAACTACGAGTATAAAGTCCTTGCGCTTTGAACACCGAAGCATTTTATAATCACTTTGACTTTGGCTAATAAATTATCTTGTTACAGTTTGTTTTAAAATGTTATTTTTATGGCAGAGACTGCCTTTTTTACGTTCATTTAGAGTAAATTTGATTTTCATTTAAGATTCCAAAGACTCTAATAAAAAATAAAAGCCTCATCGAAATGAATATATATATATATTTTTATTTGGTTTTGTTCATTTTCCGCAGATTCCGGGGTCCGTGCCATTTTTTAAGTTACCCGAAAAATTTATTAAGTGATTACATTACTATGGGGAGCATTCTTACATACTAAATGGGGGAACACAGTTTTAAGGAATATACTACTACTAAATAGTAGCAAACAGATTTGCACAGGCATTCCGAACGGACCAGTGCCCTCAAGCAGCACTCGTTCACGAGTTGACTCTCGTGCCAGCCATCGTCCTCCTCAACCATTTTGAGGGAAGAGGGCGACCCGACACACGATGCCACCGCTTGCCAACACATTTTCGTGAGCATGACTGTTCCGAATGCCCGCACGAATCCGCTTCCTAATGAATATATTTTAATAAATTATCTAAGATGAATCCAAATAAAATGGGTATACTGCAAACGAGATGATTTCCACTAGCGAACTCAAGACCTTTTCAAAATGTTTCGAAGCATTTATGGCCTTATAGCCTACCGCATAGAAGGTTCGAATGTCGCCGCAGGCTTGATATTCACTGCACAGTAGGAGGCCATATTGCGAAAGGAAGGTCCTCTAATTCTGCTAATGCCCACCTAGCTAGTTGTCGCCAAACAACTATCAGTGTGTTTCGTTAACTACGTAGCTTCCAGATTAAACCTTTGATAAAATCTTTAAGATTAGGTATATCAAAAACAGGCTTTATTCATCAGCTGAAATGATGGTCACATGATAGCTGGCTATCATTAGTAAAAAGAAGATATTTCATGCATGTTGTTACAGGGACGGCATTTATCGACGGTGGAATAAGGTTAAAAAAATGTAGACTAGGCTCTGTAACTTTAAACGTAACTTAGATAATTCTTATTCAGCAAGCTGCGACCTTTTTGTTAGTCTTTTTCATTCTAAAACAGTCCTTATTCATTAGATAACAGTTACTCGCTTATGTTAAAATCCGCCTGAATGAATATAACTGACGGAAAGAATGCGCTGTACGAGTGATAGACCAGTACTCACTTCAAGGTGAGTAGGGTGTAGGAGCATAGAAAGGCTCTTTACACAATATTAAAGATACTTATCGGCGTTTTGAAACCAATAACGTCGTAACTTCTCTCGTGCAACAGCTAATGTATTGTAAGCTCACACTGTCTACACGCAAATAATAATTTCGGCGTCGTAACTTCCGTTCAATTGGTTTTATCACTGAAGGAACAGGCTTTTCATAAAATATAGCAATGTAATTTTTGAAGGGTTTTCACAGTGATGTAAATATCTGTATATATTGATGTAAAGGCAGTTTTTAGGCTTTAATAAAACATGTTTAGTGTGTATATTATATCAGAGCTGTTCACCGGCGGGGTAGGCAGTGACCAGGGATGGCTAAGATCTTATGAACGTTTTTGAATAAAGTGATTTTATGAACTATGAAAGTATTTTAACACTCAAATGGTGCAAGTAAAATTATCTTCCTATCATAATCTCATTAACCGTAATGTCCACTGTTGAACAAAGGTCTGTTGCATTTTGAGTTTCTTATTGACTTTATTGGCAGGCATATATTTATGTTGTTAAATATTAGGTAATTAGACTCACTAATGTATTTCAACTTTTCAAATCAATATAGATTTTATTTACAAACCCTTGATCTGCCCTAAAATATTATTGTACTAAATTTTTTAATGACAGCGGTCGATGTAACCCAACTGCAAAATTAGTCAGAATTATAGTTTAGTAAATGGAGTTCGTTTTTATTACACAGTAGGTAGCAGATTTATTGAGTATTCATGTTTACTAACTTAAAACAAAGTCTTTTTATCTTAATTTGCACTTGCTTCTAAATTAGTATAGAAATAAAAGTCAAGTATCTCTAAAACATTGAAAAAAGGGGATTAAAAGATATTTACTAAACATTCGGGATTAAGATTCAATTTTTCGATATTTGGCTACGTTTTTGGTATATTAAAATTTACTCTTTTGAAACCTTTCCTAAAAACGAAATAATTCTTGTTTTAATACCTTCGTTCATGTTGTCATCCTAACAAGTAAGATTTATTAAGATTTTAAATATCTAAGGTACACAGTTGCTGTTGGTTAGACCACTAGTTAGAACTGCTGTTAGTTAGTTGTACCTTGTTCATCATTATACATCCAAAATTCAATGATTTTAAAAATGTTTCGTGAAAACGAATTTAAAAATCTAATCTCAAAAGATGTGTCTCTTCTTTTCACGTCACTCGTGACGTAGGCAACCACCTACGTGATATTGAGTCGGGATGTCTACGCACGAAAGATTGGACTACAACATGTCCTACATACCTAAAACATCGCCAGTAGATCCACGCAAAACATAAAACAAACGTGTTCAACTCACGCACATTTTACACAAGGTTCCTCATAAAATAATTATATTCGTCACACGGAAAAGGCGTTTTGCTCTGCATAATGTAGTATACAAACAAAGTGAAATATGTGAACATATATGTTTATATGAACACGTGAAAAGTGATATTTGTGTTTACACCGTTCGCTGTTAAGTGAATAACAAACATAAGGTACTCGTTTAAGTTTCAAGGTCTGACTATAATGTAAAGGGTGAATAAGGCAGTTTTGTGTTACATCATCGGCATCGTCTGTGTTAAGTTTTGAAGTAAGGGAAATATTTTATGTATTAACAGGATAATTTGTATCCTTTTATGCTTTTATATGAAATAAATTGAGGACTATTACAAAGCCTAAGTAGATTTTATATCCATCCAGCCTGCTCAGCATCTCAAGGGCTGTTACTCTTAAATCGTGGAAGCAGGTTAGCTATTGGATTTTACAAAATGTTTCAAAATTATTTTTTCGTTTCGCTCTATCGTAACCGTCCCATAACTTAACCTTAAGAATAAGAACAAATTGAAAATGCGTGTGAGTCCGAATCGTGCTTGGCCGGTTTAATTCATTTTCCAATAGGTACTTTTTCCAGGTATTTTGTGGGCATATATTTTTCAAAACAGCGTAAGGTTACAAAATAAATTCAAAGACAATTTTTATTTATGAACAAATAAAACCTTTAAGAATGTACCTACTGGATATTCGGTTAATATCCCTGTATTGTACTGTATCAGCCGGATAGTCCACTGCTGAACAGAGCCTCCTTTATGTAGGGGGTATGTGCCATAATCCCCACGCTTGGCGGGCGGCATAGGGATCGCAGCATAAGATGGAAGTTCTTTAGAAGGCGCTGCTGCCCACCTACTAATACCTATATACTAATAACTACCCTTAGTCGCCTCTTACGACACCCACGGGATGATATGGGGAGGTGAAATTCTAACCCGGCACCCCACGGGGGATGCCATAATATGCCTACCTCACTGATAAACAGGCGCAACATCGTTAATAAAGGAAAGAGAAAAAAACAGTAAATGAGACTAATGAGGAAGTATATAACACTTGAACTTGAATGTAAATACTGAATTAACTAAATTTACTAAATATTGAATTAATTAATAATTTGTAAATAAAAATACTGACGGACACAAGATAAAAAAAAAACAAAGAAAGTGTGGATGAATAATTACATACAGGAGAATATTATGTATATAAAAGATATAAAATTCTGCAAAAATAATAGAAGAAAAATAGTGAAGGGGTGAACGAGCACTTAGCATGGGGTAAGGACAAGAAGATTAGCATGTATAAATACAGAAATAGGAATAAAGTTTATAACAGAACATCTATATAAAAAAATATTGTTTGCTATCACAATGAATTACCTCCTACAACTTACACTAATAATACAATACTTCTAAAATACTGTAATTATTAGGTACTATGTATGTACATTGTCTAAAGATTTGACGTTCACGAAATTTGAACAATGTTACTGTTATCTGTACCACCCAGCACTCTCACTGTTTTACTGCTCGCCAATTTGATGTAATAGACTAAGCCATAAAGATCTTTCAAGAGTCATACTTGCACATTAACTGAATCCTTCATTAGTAATCGACATGAAATCACCTAGCTAGTCATTTTTCCAGCAGGTAATATGTTCATATATATATTATTGATAGTTTTAATGTTGTCCAAATATTAACTATAGGAGTTTTTATTTGCAGAGTTTGACATAAATAGTTTGCTTTGACAAAGTGTCTTATAAGTAGTCCAAACTTATATATTGATGTAATACTCGTATTATGACCATTATAGCAAATTTTTTACTTATCTCTTATAGAGATGGCTTATTGGGATCGAGTTGCATTGTAATTTTAATGACTAGTAATGATGAATGATTTCTTTTGTTTATTTTTAATATTCGTTATTTAAGGGTCCGTTTCAGAATTCCTAATAAAGTAACGGGTTTTTAAATGTCTCGAACGGCTCAGAAATTTTATCTGAGCATTTGTACAGATTTGGTGACTAGTTTTATTAGTAGTTTTGGTGTCCATTATCGTATTAAGCAGAGTAAATTTAGTATGTATATTGACACTGACAACAGTTCGAGTCGCTCTTGTAGTAGTAATGTATACTTATGTGAGTAATTTGGTATGTTAAGCTGTATATTTATTTAGTAATTAAACAACTTTAAACGGTTTAAATCGCGTATATTTTTTTCATTATTTATCCCGACGCGACGTTTCAAACACTTTGCAGTGATCGTGGTCACGGGGTGACTAATTAATTTTATTTGTCACATAAGTTATTAAGAAATTATTTGGTTTACCGTCAGATGTTTAATTACTATGTGCAACAATCGCGAAAACCTAAAACAACATTGTATATTTATTTTTTTAATTATTAACTTCATCAATTTAGTTGCTGTATATTTAGACTGTATATTTGTTGAATGCTTAGTATGTGACGTAGAGTGCTGCATTGAAATCTCCTCGACTTGGTCCCCGGTTTGAATGATTGATTGCCAAAGAAATTTTCTATAGTTGCTTGGACTCCGTTACTTTGTCTGGTATATTTATGTTAATTGGCTTGCTACCTATTAAATGGAAACATAATAAATTTGACAACATCTAGAAACGACCCTGTGTAACGCTTCGGAGATATACTCGTACAGTCGTGATAATATGTATGAATATGTATCAAATATCGATATAGGTTTACTAAATGGTTGGCATATGCTTTCCATGAGATCCAAATCTTAAAAGTACTTTTATGTATGGGCCCCTACAATATCTGCAGCTGATATCTGACCAAGAATCATTGCTAGCTTCTCAATTTAAGGTGGTCTCCTGCTTTTATCTGAAACTAGGATCGAATTGATTACTCCTCTCGTCCACAAAAGCGAAAATCTCGGATTTCCCACTAAAGTGCTGGAAATACATCACTTGGTTATAGAGTATGTACCAAAGGCGGGGCATGGAATCAGTTGAACCTTAACAAATGGTCGGCCATAAAAATAAATAAAACTTTGGGCATGGGCTTTTCTTTTTATCTAGCCCTACAAAGGGAAAGGAAATGCTTTGGGTCAAGTTACTTGGAACCTTTTGCAGTTTCGTATTCTTGCGTGATAAAGATATCTTATGATAGGGAGGGATGTTGTGCTATTACTGTCTTTGTTTTAGTTAATGTTCTGTCACGAAATATTGATATTTTATAAAATCATGTCTCTCCTGAATGGATAAAGAAATGGTGGGGCAGTCCACAGGTTTTCCACCAAAGTTTCCCGTTGTTTACTTATAATATATTCAGGTTTTTTGTTTACAATTACCTAGTTTTGAATAATGTGTTGTTTTTAATTTTCAATGATGTTTCAGTGTAATATATTATCATGCTCCCTTGGGACTTTATAAATAAGGATTAAAAATATCTCATACCGTGACCAAATACCGGGACTATATTCACCGCGTCGAAAGTCCATCACGGTGGTGAAAGGTGACTCTTTAAACTAACCCACACATTCAAGCACAACACCCACACAATATGGCTAAAAACATTCAAATTTTTATACTAGTGCGTGTAGAAACGCATTTTATTCCCCAAGTGAAGTGTAATTCTAACCTCAGCCAAAAACTAATGTTATCTGTTTTAGTAAATTTGTGTATTCTTAAATTAATGGATCATAATTGTTTTTATAATATGATTTGAGTATGGAATAAGCTCGTGCCCCCGGTGTTAAGCGTTAAGTGACGATCTTGGAATACAATGCCCTTAGACAAAGTTGTTAAGTCTCAAGTTGTTGTAATTTCAACGGCACCTATATTCTTCTAGACGATTTTGATATGTATGAAATTCAGCTGTCGCACCCGTATATTTTTTTGTTTTAAGTTTTTGCCAAGTACTCCTCCGAATCACTGTTTTGGAAAAACAACTGTTCATTTAAAAAGTATTAACAAGTTTAGTGTTGTTTGTAGCTAAGTCCAAGTCGCTTATCACATCAACATAGATACCAAAGTTACGCAATGAAGTAATTCTGAAACAAAAGTAGGTTTTCTAAAGCAATTATGACTTCAAATAAACAGTGGCAAAGTTTCTCAATGGATTTGAATATTCAAAACTGTGTCGAGTCGTTCACAAGAACGAATTTGAATTCGTAAAGTTCGTTTTGAAATCGGCATCAATTACTTTGTACGAAGCTCTTAATATAATTCAGGATGTATATATATATATATATATATATACGTTTCAGTCATTTATAATAAAAAAATGTCATGCCATATATATTTTTCCTACGGTAGTTGTTGGGTTTTAATTTTGAAATGATGTATCTCCAATAATAGTATGAATATATTTTATAAAAACAATAAATAATTATAATCCTTCATGTTAAGATTAAACGACTGGTTTATATGCATTGCTTTGGCATATTTATATACAAAGTAGGCATAACAATAAACTTTATTACAGTACAACTGGATCAATATACATAAAACATGCAATTCGTATCCGACATACCACTTGTAGAATGTTATTGTTATATTTTAAATATAAAAAAAAAACTACATTCGGTGGGGTGGCAAAAAATTGGTTGAAAATATAATGAATTATTTTGTAATTCAATACATAATCTGACGGTGTTTTACGGCCAGGACTTGGCAAAAATATGAGTCATGGTGCTATATTTTCAGCTTCAACCACAAATCAATGTTCACACTATAGTGTGTTTGTGATAGCGTTTGGGATACATCATAATATTACAGTTAAAGAAAAAAAATAAGTTTACTTTATACTTTCTATGGTTCCAAATACAATATTTCAAATAATAATAACTTTTATTTATTTTCAGTCCCATACTTTGAAATTCTTCATCTTGCATGCACACGATAATAATATCACCGATCTTCTCAACAATTTGGTTAACAAAACAAGTCCGTTTAAATAAAGACCCCATACATTTGAGGAGATAAATACCGTTAACTAATGAAAGCGAAAGTAATATCGGAAGTGTCAAGGTCAAACCACATAAGGAAAAAAATAAGGGATGGCCTTTCTACCGTCTCCATGCCTAAACAACTTATATGTAGTGTTAAAACAAATATACTTACAGTTTTTGTAAAATACTGCAGTAAGTCTGAGACGGTCGGCTA
The DNA here is from genome assembly GCA_963854805.1 of Plagodis dolabraria. Classification (NCBI taxonomy): domain Eukaryota; kingdom Metazoa; phylum Arthropoda; class Insecta; order Lepidoptera; family Geometridae; genus Plagodis; species Plagodis dolabraria. Next base: position 15,105,835 of record OY978454.1, on the reverse strand, counting down.
ATTACTACATCAAAGTTTCATGGAAGAAATTCATTAAAGATACGATAACGTGAATGATAACGATAGTTCAAAAGTACCTATTATCACAATACTGTGCGCATGGTACCGACTTCGACAAGTAATTTCACACTTTTGGGTGTTGAAGTCGGTTCCATTTTTTGGTAAAAAATTTTTTTCATTCTTTTAAGTGACCCTTGCTACTTACGGGATCAAATTTATGATTCATTGTTAACGACTATATCATCAAGATAGGTAAATATTTTTCAGGTATTTTAGTGTAACTCAAAAACGGCTTAACCGATTTTGATGAAATTTAAAATGGAACCAAACGACAAGCATCACCTTTCAAACAAAAAAGAATTTTCAATATCGGTTCACCCAGTTCCGAGTTCTTAGGTAACAAACATAAAAAAAAATACAGACGAATTGAAAACCTCCTCCTTTTTTGGAAGTCGGTTTAAAAACAAGGCATTGCTAGCTAGCAGCACCAATTCGTTGCAGTTTCCACCGCTTACTAAATCACTGAAACGGGCATGTGTGAAACCCAAACTCGGGCATAATATAAAAATTAAATTAAATGGTTACATCAGTACTAATATTATAAATGCGAAAGTAACTCTGTCTGTCTGTCTGTCTGTTACGCTTTCACGCCAAAACTACTGGACCGATTTGAATGAAATTTGGTATGGAGATAGTTTGAGACCCAGGAAAAACATAGGATAGTTTTTATCCGACTGCGCAAAAAGAGGTTAATGTTTTCGCGCGATAACCGACATACGCGCGGGCGGAGCCGCGCCCGGAAAGCTAGTAGCATATAAAATTATGTGCAAGGACTTATAAAATAATTGAAAAATATTAATATTGTTAAGTCTGCAATAACGCCTGCTAAGCGAATTACATAACAAAATTACAAATTTATGAGAGAAAAAAATATAGTCATGTGCGGGATTCGAACCCACGTCCATCCACCCTTTTAGCCGGGGTATGCTCTAACCAATTGAGATAACATGACACAATGACTCATAACTGTAATTCTTGCTTTCGTTCTTCAACCATCGTATCGTATTTTTTCTCTCGTAAATTTGTAACTTTGTAATGATTGAAAAATACATTAAAATATATATTTTGATATATAGTTTAGATGTTGAAAAATTGTTATTTTTTAAATTAGTTTACATAGTCGCAGCGATGTGAACTGTAATTACTTAGTAAATAATAAAAATAATAAACTAACTTCTTGGTAATAATGATAAAAGGTAAGGCCAAGAATATATAAATGGAATGTATGAACAAGAATATGCGTTAGTAAGGTGTGAGCAGTAAGAAAACGAAGAACAAGATAGAGTCAAGCTAAAACGCATATTGTGCGACCTCACTAGCCTGAGATAAAAGCAGGAAAAAAGAAGATGAAGACATTAATAATATTAGCAATCTTCTCAACAATTTAGTGAACAAAAACAAGGCTATAGATATTGAGGCCCTGTATATTTGAGCAGATGAATACCGTTGTTTATCGAAAATAAGATCGGCGGTGTCGAGGTCGAACCAGATAAACATCAAATGAAACGTTTACAGGGAAGCAAAAGGGTTTCTTTCTGACCGCAGAAATAAATGTTATGGGTCAACATTTGGGAATAGCACTTTGTATTGTCTAACGTTCTCGTATTTAATCCCTTGAGCTCATTGTGCTTACTTCGACGTGAAATTAGTTCACAATTGCTCATTTTAGCCAACTTAGGTTGGAACCAAATAATTTTCTCTATAGGCACAAATCCTAGCATTCGTATTGTGAAGTATATGAAACCCACAATTCTCAACATAATATAGAACACTAGCAGGTATTGTAAAAACTTTTGGTTTCGGTTGCAACATTCGGACCATGAAAATTAGGCTATTGTAAGAAATATTAGACTGGTTAGTAATAAAGAAGAATATGGATGTCGTTGGTATAAAAACGTAACTGGTTTTCGCGATACATGACACGCGTAGTATTGTGCATTGTATCAATCCCTTATAAACTTCTTAGTGTATTTGGATTAAAAGTCCGAATTCAAGACTCAGTAAATATAAGGCAACAAATAAATATTTCTATAGATAAAAGTGTGATGCGTTTTTTGTTTATTCCTATGTATATGTACGAGTGTGATTATAATAAATGCGACTCATTTACCACGGCAGCTCAGATGGAAAGGGCATGTCCTGTTCCTAGGGACTGATAACCGCTGTCTCAATTTCCGTTCGCTTCTAATGTTTTTTGTCGTAATATTGTAATATTTTGTTCCATCATTCTGTTATTTTTTGCAGCTATTGTCCAGATGAAATGTATCTTGTATTATATTTTCTTTCCAATGAATTGTTCCTTTACCATAAAATCATACTGTACTGGGTCGTGAAAAAAATTACTTGCAGTAGAACTTACTGGCTATGTGTAATATTTAATGTGAAACTTACAAAATATTCTACGACATTAAGAACATGGAATTCGGTTTCATTGCGTTCATTCATGAAGTAAGCATCAAATAGCGATCAGGAATCCTAATAAAAAGTAGTCTTCACACCTAAAAAAAATGTGACAAAAAGACATACTAACCGACTTTGTGTTTGCAATAGTAATTAGGGACAGATGATAATACCAAATGATCGATTCACAAAACATTTAAAAAACTCGTTAGTTACCTACCTTTGATAATTAAGTAAAATATTTTAATAAAATAGCATACAACTGAAGCTTAAAATAATACAATGTCATGGTTTTTTTTTATACTGTGAAAGTAATTACTGTTTCTACCCCACCCGTAGATAATGGGGACAAGCATATTGATGATTTGTAAAATATTTATAACGTACCACTTTCCGTATTTAAGTTACTTATGTAGGTAAAGGTAGTTTTTTGAAATACACAAAGATTTATGTGTTTATATATTACATACAAGAAGAAAGAAAATTATGTTATAAAGTTTTTTTCTTTGAATAACTAATAAACTGAATAATATGGGATGTAATTTCGATATCGTTACTCAATCATTACGAAAGTAACGTAGCGACACCAACGCTAAAAATAATGTTACGAAATAACTTGTAGAAGTCGACTCCTTAAAATGTGAGCACAGAGTGTTTGATTCAGCGTGGTACTGTCTTGCTTACTTTCATACTTTTTAGTGTCAGAAGTCAGGTAAAAGCGTTATAAAAAATTCCGTAATTAAATATCGCTGCTATACTTTCAGAAAATATAACACTGGATTTTAAATTGATAGGAGCTCGTCTTTTAAGTTTAATCTTATCAGTAACATTAGCTTTGAAATTGCAGTCTTTTTCATGTAAGGAAATAATTCTTTGGATTGATTGTATGCGCATACGCACTGTCAGTTATTAGCTATGAACTTTTCTTGATAACTCTGGAGATGTATAGCATATTATCGGATTTCAAAACTTCCAAAATGTAATGTTTCTGGCCTTTACAAGCTAAATCGATTTTGATTAAATTATCCACATCAAACTCTTCATAGTTTATTTTAGGCAATTCTCCTGTCATATTCACTTCTGGATTTTAAATTGATAGGAATGGATTGTAAACTTGTAAAAGTGGTCTTTCTTGTAATGGTACCTGTTTACTCTAAACTCAAGGCCCGACCACCAGCGGCCATCACGTACATTTACAGAAAACAACAAGAAATTCTTGCCAGAATTCAAGGTTATTGGATAAATGCACAACCACCTCTTAGGGTTGACTTCCGCTAGTCCTAATTAAGATTTTGAGATGCATTTTTTTGTTTGTTTATTTTATTTGTTTTTTATGGAATAAGTACGGTGACCACCTGATGTTTAGTTTCTTGTGCCTGTAATGTAATATTTCATATGTTTTATCACTTTTCTTAATGTATGCTATTATTATATATTAGTATTCAAAAGGAGCACGGCGTAGTCCAGTGTTGCGCTGCAGACGATCCTGGCTCGGAGTAGGCATTAAAATACAAAAAATATTTAAAAAAATATTATAAACAAAAAAAATACATTTCGAAATGTTTGTTAAAACTAGCAGAAATCAACCCTAAGAGGTTGTTAGCGTTTTACCAATAACACTGTATATATTGGCATAGGTATCAACCCGAGATACCATGATTTAGACATGATGAATACCCACAAAATATTTTCTTACGTGATTTGAAATCATGGTTATAAAATCGAAGCTAACACTTTCACACAATAATATTATATTGCCCAAAGTTTGAGGAAGATCTTTGCAGTTCTATGTTATTTTCGTTAAAACCATAATAAAAGTGCTCACTTGGTTAGGATAAGATAGTAGAAAGACGATCATCATGATGCTTATGCCACTTAACAAAGCAAATAAACCACAAATTTTTATTTCATTCTAATGCTGTAATGTTTCTAGGACCTTATGTTATGCATAAAAAATGACTTAAGTTATAATCGATATTTTATTTTACTAAACCTTGCTCCACATAAATGGTGCACTCAGTGCCCGAGATAAGCTTTATGCATGAAATGCAACTACTCCATAAAACTCATGGATTTTCACTAGGGATAGACGTGGTTGGTTTTGCCGGATACCAAATAAGAAAGTTCTCATATGAAATTTATTATTATGATTTAAAGAAATATATTATTATGATGTTTCGTGTTTACAAATGCACATAAAATTGAGTGTACAAAATTTTCGTAGCTCTCAGTTGCTCAAAGTGTACTTTGCGAATGTCCACCTACCTTCACTACTTTCTGGTAATCGGCCAAAATACTATGATATAGATGCACTAAGTGATTTTACATCTAGCCTTTGCTGCATGATAAAAAATACAAGCAAACAAATCTACAAACACACCCACACATACACAGTATGTATTGTGAATACCTATTTACACAAAATACTGTTTCTAAAATATACTATGAGTAACTTTGATATTTTATACACCTTGAATGCTGCCGACCCCACTACGTGTAGAAATTGTTTCCATAAATACAACGTTGTTTATAAAACTGTAATGAATGTTGACAGCAATACGGTCATGAAATCACATCTTTCTGAAACCAACGTGAAGGCTGGCGCTCCGGCTACTTCGGCGGAGCAACTCCAGCGGCGCAAATATGCTAACCTCGGTATGGGTTACATATTTGGGCCGTTTGGTGTAGAGACGTTGGGTCCGTGGGGACCGGGAGCTCATCGTATTTTTCAAAACTTATCTGAGCGCTTGGTCGATGCGACGCGTGATCAAAATGCTGGCACATATTTGGCTCAACGAATAAGCATTGCAATTCAACGGGGCAATGCTGCCAGCATGCTGGGCACGCTGCCAACTGGGAGTGGGCTGGAGCATTTGGACTGCCTATGAGCCTGCTATGACTTATAGGTTGTCTAAAGGCTTTTATTGTAGTAGCTGTAGTGTTGTATATAGTTCATAGTATTTTGTTTAATAAAGGCATTTTAAAAAGTATATTAGATTATATAAAGTATTCCAACTTTATATAATCTATTTTTTTACTAGCCTTTAGGGCTTCAGTATATTATGCATGCACATTATACAGATTTTTAGGCCCCAGGTAAAAAGTACGCCTGGCGATCTGCCAGAAAATGCCAGAAGCAATTATGAGATAATTCAACAAATTTTCTATTAGTGTGTGTGAGGGTTAGTGCCGAAGTTTATAGCCGTGAAGGCAAACACTTAAGTGTGGTATGATTTTGTATGACATCGTGAGCATCGGCGTAATGAGCAAGGAATAAGGAAAAAAATAACGATAAAGTGACGTTCGTTTAGAAAGGTTTGGACATGTGAGATGAGATTGATACATATTTAACAGATATATATATATATATATATATATATATATATATATATATATATATATATTAATATATTTTGAAACGGTGACTAATGGTGAACAATTGGAAAGGGAAATCACAGTTCGATCAGATTAAAGACGTTTTGGACTCAGCCACGTATGAAGAATATAATAAGAGTGAAGGTAGCAAGAAAGGTATACTATTATCTGTCAAGGACATAGCATGTCGATATCCACGGTCTTTGTCTATCTCTCCGAATCACAGGTGTGATGTCACTACTAGTACCATGTAATACGTTTGTCATTTCTACTAGTACCATATGGTATTGAAATTTTCAATTACGTTATTTGTTTTTAAATGCACTAACGTCATAAATATTACAATATTCTGTTGATTCTATGAACTTAGAACAAGAAACTAGGATTTTTCACTATAATAATGTAGTGTTTTCACTGGCCGAGTAAATAACATTTTTATCCGGTATAATATTTTCACATCCCTATTTTCAGACTTCACGTAGTTTACGACGATGCATCGGCTTTGCTTTTATGAAAAATATATGCATGCAAATGCAGTGGATGTGATTTTGGAAGAGTGTTTTCGTCGTCTGTGTTAGCTTTAGGGATTTCCTTCCTTGATGTTTCCTTATTTTATGGTTCAAGTTTGAAGCATGGAAATAGAATTTCATGTACCTAGTATTATCGCATCTTGGCTTGTGGTACATTTAGGTTAAATTATTACTTTCGTTAGTATTTGTAATGTTAAATGTTCGTTATCTATATATGAGTATGTCTGTCTAAACTTTCCCCGATACTGAAAACCCTAATTTCATCTTCTTTGCCATTTCATCATTTCTGTTACTTATCATGTTCATAGACGCAATTAATATAAAAAAGTAACAGAAATAAAAACATACAAATGTGTATATACTGCCCAAATGTATTACCACAATTTAAAAAAAAAATTAGATGTACCCATATTATGAAAAACTTAACTGTTCATAAAAAAGGTCAGTCAAAAAATATTCCTATATTGATTAAATATTAGTCTCCAGTGAGTCTTCTTTTAATAACGTATGGGGCCTTCAAACCGTATTCAAAGCTTGACAATGACGCGGCAAGTTTCGGATGATCCTCCGAATATTTTCTTTTGGAATTTGCCATGCTTCAATAAATGCTTCAGTGTCTGCTGTTGTGTTTGAGGTGTAATAGGACGCTTCTGTATGGGCCAGTATGTGTTAGTTGGTTCAGATCAGGGCTTACGAAGGCCGACTATATTACGTGGATTTCGTGATGCCATAAGTAATCTGACGTGATGGCTGCAGCATGTGGCCTGGCATTATCGTGCATTAAAATAAAATCTGGGACAATACAAAATGCTGCGGACAAAACATGATCTTTGAGCACGTTTTTTTATGTAAAATTGAGCACACAACCGCCCAGGAGACACACTGCCATGGAATCTGTGCGCTCGTTCAAAGTCCGCTCTGCCCAAAACTGTCACAGAGACACATCCAAATGTGTCATATTCCTTCACTGATGAGAAAAAGTCGCTGCACTGTACCGCTTACGTGGGTGTCTGTAAATACGGAGACGACCATTGCAACATGTTAGACAGAATCGTGATTCGTCTGTGAAAATCACTGGCCTTCAATTCTAAGTAGCCAATTAGCGTGATTTTGTGCAAACTGTCCAGAGCTGAGCTTGTCTATGTCTAATAGTTAGATGCACAGCTTGAATTGATCAGCACGATCATTTCGACAATGCCTCTACAATATTTATAGGTCAGTTATAATTAAAACCTTACACAAAGGTTAAGTTCTACTTAAAAGTTTTGTTACCCTAAATGTTTTGAGCAGAATATAAAAAATCGTAGTTAAGCTATTTCTAATTAGCCCATCAATGATTACTTAGAAATTGAATATACAATCAGTGTTATTTTTTTCTAAAACATCTTTAATTCTTATATTGTGATAAATCAAACACGATACGATGTGGTATTATTTGTAGATGCAAAATATTTTAATTTCATTATAATTCTAGGTGGTGTTAACCTCTTAATCTCAGATAAGTATAATATTCATGAAAGGTGACGCTGAGGTGACGATCAATGCCCTCAGTCATTGTTCTAATAAAATTTTATTCAGTCCTCGGCTCTTTCACAATTACATTGATATCTGATTTTAAATAAAACTAATCTCGAAAGATTGTGGCTTTCAGTTTAAGCCATAAATTGAACATTTTTTGAGTCTGTTGAAGTTTCTTCAACCATGTCTGATTCATGATTCCTGGAGATAACGTCACTTTGGTTAATTTCTTCGCATTTATATCAACAGTTTTCTTTTATTTTAAGAAAAAAGCCTTCTTAACCAGTCAATTGTATTTTTTATATACAATTTTCACATAGGTACATTGTTTTCTCTGTAATTTTAGCAAAATTGCCACTAAGCTACGTTTTGGTACAGTAAATAAAAAAAAACAATTATACTCTTCTATTTTTATTTTATTAAACAATGGTGTTTTTTATAAGCGTATTACTTAATCGTACAAAAATGAATTACTATATATAAATATACAAAATAACTATATTGCAACATAAAATAAACTTTAAGGTAAGATTGCCAAATCATTTCCCAAAGTCATAATCATCCTATGTCTTACATAAATTTATTTAATAATGCAAAATTCATATTACTAGTCGTAAAATATTTAAGTTATATATGAAATTGTATTATACCCATGCATTCAATAAACACTTTGTAAGAATAACATATTTTGAATATGTTAGTAAAGTCAATAGTTACCTAGTCTGCTAATGCAGAACATAGAAAATGCTCATACAGCCGCAGGGTGCGACTAATTCAAGCAAAGTCCTGTTTTCAAACAAACAATGAAATTAAAAAGCAATCAACTAACGCCATCAACTAAAAGGTATTCATATTCAAGTTAAAATCAAATCCACTTATTTGCACTCTGAGAATTTTATTCAAATTCCTCAAATGCCCGACCCCACAAAAAGGTTTCTATTCAAAGCCGCTTTATCCAAATTAAACCACTTGACGGGTTTGACGCGAAGTTGTCAGACATTGTAGCTAGAACTCAACTGCCTAAACTAGAGGGATGCAAGAGGGTTTACTGGAGTAGATTAAAAAATCGTTGCTTCGTTTTGCACCACCGGGGATTTTGTCTGTGAAATATTCGTCTGTGTCTAGTGCCGAAATTGGAAAATATTTCGATAATCCTTTTGCCTTTTGAAGAGCGTGCTATTCGCATATGTATACATACTATACATTACTTATACCTTTGTGTTCAGTGTTTTAGCATGCAAGTTTTTCTAATGTTTTTGTTGTTTTTTGTATTCAAAAGGATCTTTCCAGCTTATGTTATCAAGGCGTGTATATTTCTATTCGTATATTGATAAATTAACCATTCTTGTTAAATCAGGTTGACAGATGTAAATCATCATCATTGTCAGCCGAAAGACGTCCACAGTTGAGTATACATAGTCCACAGTAGAGTGTACATAGTGGGGGACCACCAATTCTACAACTTCCGGCGTGGGAAGTACCCGGGAACCTCTCTTCCCCATCAGTATTTAGTCGAGCAGTGTGGCCAGCCTATTGCCACTCAAACTTGTAAATAGTGAGAGCTATGTCGGTAGCTTTGGTTCTTCGAAAAATATCGTAGTACCGTATTTAATCGCGCAAAGAAACTCCGAGCATAGATAGGTCTCTCCATAGCTCGTTAAGTTAAGGATTACGTCTCAATGCCTTAAGTCATCACTGCAACACACACTGGTTGAAGACTGGTATAACTAGATGATAACAAGCTTAGATATTTGTAGGTAAGAAGTAGGTAAGAAGTTTGTGAAATTGCTGGAACTGAATAGGATAAAATTAAACATATATATTCATAAAAAATATTTCTCCATTGTGTAAATCTACATATAAAACTGTAGAAACACGAACGAGCAGTGACGAAAGTGAAGAACCCTTCCTCAAAGGTCTAACAATATATTTATACTGTTATTTTTCCACCGCCCACACTTTTCTGAACTTGAGCGCCCATGACGTCATAATTTTATTCAGTGCTGCCTAACAGCAGGGCAGATAACATAACTCATACTTAGAAAAGCCTAGATATTTGTTATTTCATGGCTTTTTCTTGTGGTATATTACGATTGTTCTTTTTTTATTTTTCTTTGTAGCAGATACACTATTTCTTTCTAAAGGAAGCATGTATGTATTTGTTGTTTTTAAGATTTCAATGTTTTCCTACTAATCGAATACAAATACTGATTTTATGAATAACAGTATGTCTTTACACATATTGTCTTTAAATAGTAACGAGTGTAATAAAGTTGAACTCGCGATCACAATTTCTAAGCCAAATTAACTAAAACTGCAACTTATTTAGACTACCACACAAATAAGGCAAAATGGGTAACGTACTCTCTAAAAGCGTCAAATCCAAACGCAAATATTGCCACTAATGTATTGTCAAACCACAAAACCACTGTTGAACGCATCAACTTGATTCAAATTCACTTACAATTTCTGAACAGGGCTTTTATTATTTACGAAGTTGGTAACAATTACTCGCATTTCAATTACAATATTTCCGTTGAGGTAATAATTTCACAACCTCAGGGTATGCCAGGCTAGAATTTGCATCCCTCTGTATTTTACCCATGAAGTCATAAGACGGGCCGAAGAAAAAAATATCAGAAAGAGTTCGCCTTCTGTTTTCTTTTAGAGCATGCCCAGTAGCAAAACTTAATCACATCAATTGCAATGTAAGATGCTTCCAAACAATTTTTCTATTCTTGTTCTGATAGCAGTCCAGGTAATGGTACTGTGGAGTATGATTCTCCGGTAGCACCAATTTTGCGTGTAGACAGGTAGTGACCTACGACATTTTGAGACTTTCTGAGAGCCAATAATTGTAAATGGCTAATTAGTGTTCATTTGGGCATTTAATATGGAAGGCCTTGATTCAACAGTGAGCGTCATCTTTGCTGATAATGATACCCTAGGTTAATTATATCATGACCGTATTATCGTAGATGACATGTTGGCGTAACAGTCATAAAATGTGCGCGTAAATGATAAACTTATGCAAAGTTCCGCTATTCAACTATAGCATTTATTCAGAACGTCCAATAAGGCTGAGGGTCTCTCTTAAAATAACGTATTATATATTCGGCTATGCCAACCCCTAGAATAAGTTATTCAGAGGCTAGACCAAAGCCATTAAACTGTCAGTTTTAATTTATTGTTGGCAATTTCTCACTCAACGTTTATTCCAGTAACGACTGAAAGAGTTTTTTTTAACGATTTGAAAAGTATTCAGGTACAATGTATTGAATTTTAAATCTTTAGTCACATAACAAAAATTAGTTTGTAAATATTAATAAATTTTCATTTCTGATAATATTTTTGGTAGTTATATGTCAACCTGAACAACGTTGTCTATCGTATCATCACCTATCATCATGTGACATAGTATCGAAAGCTATAAATATATTCAACATAACAATACATATTATTTTGTTAGAATTTCAAGCCTACCTATTACGGTTCAAATGCTACAACCATATATGTAAAATAAATGGACAAACGGAAAAACCAGACAGACTTAGTAAAAAGTCTGGTTTTCTCCTACATAACCTTAAACTAAATGCTCCACTATTATCTACTATATTTAAATCCTTAAATGAGTTTGAAAAATATTACATTATATATCAATGTTTTGGAGCACCAAGTTGCAACACTAAGATCATTACTATGTACTTCATTGACAAATAAAAGGGCTGCCTAGTTTCGTAGACGATCAAATGGCACAGTCAATGAAATTGATTATAGAATAGTGCAAGTAATACAACATGTTCATCCAAATGTGATGGAAATATTTCTAATCATTTCTACAAAATTATATTTCAGTTATTTCTTTTTCACTTTATTTTGCATTTTACTTATACAATAAGAAACTTTTAAAGTTTGTCTGTAAAGACCCTACAAAAGTAGTCAACTGCAAAATTCTTTACCAAACAAATGTTAGCCACTTTTTACACCCACATGTGTTGGAAACACAATGATTGCTAAGTTTTGTGAGTCTATTACGTTTTCAGCTTTACAAAAACTTTTTCGTTGCCTTTGTTGCTGCAGACACAGCTTTAACTATGGTCCAATTTGTACGATAGTGTAATAGCGTCCTAATTACCACTGATTGTGTTTCAATAATTCAGTCACTCATTGATTCATATATTAAAAATGTTTAAATGTTCAGTGACTTTCTATAGACTACCTTGCCGGGGATTCGAATACTGCAGCAATCTTGAGTTTCATCTTTGTTTCAAAGCATGATGGTAGGTTTATACACATATTATGTCATTATGTGTTTAAAGGCGGTTAATACATTTTCTAAGCTCTTTACAACTTTTCTATGCCAGACTATATAAATATAAGATAAGTTGCTAATCACCTTTTTAACAGCTTCAGAAATGACGAATTGCATCTGGATTTCACGAGCAGCTATTTTTAAAAGCCCCCAAGTTGCCATTCTAAGCTTAGCCCGAACAATATCTTCCACTAAATCCTCACTCACAGACAGGTCTGCTCGTGTCAATAAGTAGCTTCTTGCGCAATGAAACTAAAATTACCTGCTGACACATAATGTTAGTGATATATGTTAAAACATACCAATATGAATGAAATTATAATGCTCATGTTTGTAAATTACTGACGGGTCTATCCACGCACGAATTAACATCAAAATAATATTTTGACTAACCTCGACGTTTCGATCAAGTTGCATTGACCGTTTCCACGAGTAGACGAGTCTACTATATTATTTTGATGTTAATGCGTGCGTGGATAGACCCGTCAGAAATTTAGAAACATGAGTTTAGTTCACGAAAGTTTAAAGAAAAGTTATTATGCTTACTGAGCGCTAAACTACCTATTGACCACAATCACACCTGCTAGTAGTAGGTAGTGTATAATATAATTCAGGCTGTATGTGCCCTTCAAACAAAATAATGCGGCCGCACCTATCACTGTGACCCTGTAATCATAGCATAAGTACCACGCATATAATGTTTACTGTCATTTCGAGATTTTCCGTCTCACTTGCTCCAAGCAATCATGTAAAGGATTAGCTACAATGGAAATCGGATGTGGTCGGGCAGGTCCGAGGTTATTTGATTCCGATTTGTCGGGATGGGGGAGAAAACCCAATTTAAAGGGGTTACATGATATAAGGAGAATATAAGACAATAAGATTCTTGGAGTTCGAAGCTTATTTCGTATGATCATAAGCTTATTTTGCTATTTACTCTATTTTTATCTAGCCAATTTCGTGTTCCGTTTTTATTGTTCATATGCAGAAGTTATTGCATATAAGGTTGCGTTGTTGTGGTATTGTTTTAGTAATTCTGTGAATCTGTGCAAATGCTGATGATATTTAACTTGTTGTAGGTTTTGGGTGACTTAAACAAAAAAGCCCAAAAGCAATTTGGACTAACACACTGAGGATTTTGTAGCAACAAAGAATGTACTACAATAAAATGGATATTTTTTGGGAAACGGGAGCTCATCGTATTTTCCAAAACTTATCAGAGCGCTTGGTCGATGCAGCGCGTGATCAAAATGCTGGCACCTATTTGGGTCAACGAATAAGAATTAGAACTCAATGGGGCAATGCTGCTAACTGGTAGTGGAATTGAATTGTACATTTGGGCTGCCTGCGATTTTGCAATGACTTATAGGTTGTGTAAATGCTTTTACTGTAGTAGCTGTAGTGTTCGTAGTACTTGTTAATAAAAGCATACCCCCATTTTTAAATACAGTCCGATAACCTTAGCAGAAGTGAACAGATTCTATTAAAATTTCAATATGCCAATTATTGCCGTCTTAGATACAGCCCTTTGAAAGTAGTTGGATAGACGTGTGGACGGACGGACAGCCGGGGCTTGGTAATAGTAGTTTTAAATACGGAACCCTAACACTGTGATAAACTTTGTTATTAATTATAAGTTTAAACAAATAACAAAGTATAACTACATGTATTTATACCAATTTCGTGACTAGTATTTAGAAATTCAAGCTTTATCATCTTAGTTTTAATAATTTTATGAGTCTGGATTTAATAAAATTTGTTCTAGTTTGTACTGACGTTATCGGAACCAGTTCTTACGTTATTGCTAAACATTAAGAGTAAGTCATTTTTGACGTTTGATAATTTTTCTATCTTGGTCTTATAATGTGGGTTTCACATACTCGATAATTATTGTTTAGCTAATAACAAGCAACTATATTCAGTATACAAAACTGCGATCTCATTGATCTAGTATAATTTATCTCCAAAGAGAACCTTTGAAGAAATGCAACCTACGTAATGCAAGAAAATAAATTTAAGAAAGTTATATAATGGTCGAAAATTAACATCTGACGATGTTTTCCAGCAGCTAACTTTTATCTGCGCACTCATGCGACGTTAAGCCATCATTTTCTACCACATCGCCACTTTATATTCCCTTAAATAAATCGAATGATAAGCAGTAAAATCGATCGGGCACATGCTGGTGCCGGTACATACATCTTTCTCAGATTGAGGCCAAAACGGAGATTTAAAAGAAATAATACATAAAGCACCTCGCAAAATCATTTGGAATTACTGATTAACTTCCATCATAGTAAATGAGCTTCTAGGATCCAAAAGCAGAAGTTTCTTACTCAACGACCCTCATAATTAAGGATATTCATCAAACTTAGTCGTAGCCATAAACTGGGAGTCATGAAACTGTTAATTCAACTCTAGATTTACGCTTGTTTTATTAGATCATTTATTTTCATCTCATACTTGCTCGTTTCCAGCTGCAATTAATGCAGAGCTTCGGCGTTTAGGTTAGTTGGAAATCTTAATAGGTTTAATTATTCACAGTTCTATGTATATTATAGCAAGAGTACCTGTTCGCAAAAAATATAATATGGCAATTACTAAATGTACCACCAACAACCATGACTTAATAATGTTTGGTTAATTATGACTGATAACATGCATATTCCTTTAAAAATATATATATCATTTTTTTTATATATTATGATTACAAGCACTACCGCGTACTAAGCGAAAATCATAAACCGGTACCCCCGGTAGCTTAATAGATAAAGCATCCGGCGCGAAATCGGAAGGACGCGGGTTCAATTCCCGCCCGGGACAAAACATTTTGTATTCCAATATAAATTTATGATATATATATCATATTTAAGATCTTTGAAGAAAAACAATTATATGTATTGATATCAACCATAAAGAATGTATATATCTTTGTAAATCCCTTTATTACTACAGGGTATTGATTTTTTACAATATTAGACTTCACATTCACCCGTTTTTACCCTTTGGGTACGGAACCCTAAAAAATATAAGGAAAGGAAAATATGGTTTATATTTTTGGCACCTTTAAATCAGCTGGACTTAAAGGTGCCAAAAATATGGATAGCTGCAAAAAATCTAGACGTGTAAGTTTCTTATTATAAGCCGTGTAATGAGGATTCTTGGAGGGACCTGAATGCAGTAGTTAGACCTACCTAATCGGACGCTTGTTCGACCAAGGAAGACATAATTGTCGATTACTTGGAGAGTTTAGTTTTGAACGAATTCTAGTACGGTACAGCAATCTTTGCTGAGGTTATTGTAATGATGAAGTGGATATTAAAGTGATAAGTTTAATACAAGAGCTTTTCTAACATCTCTGCCGTAATTAATATATCATCGGCAATACGAAGGTGAGTGTTGCTATTACCCCAGATGTTACCATATTGGTTCCAGTCTAAGAGCTTCAATTAGTTTTAGACAAATAACGTCTCCCTGTCTTACCGCTCGCTACCATTAGATTGACTTCCTGTTGTTACTAATCCAATTAACATTGTAGTGTTTCTATATAAACACTTCATACCTTCGGTACAACTATAATCGATTAAGCATTGCTGAAAAGACTACTATGGAAACTTCTATTACCTGGACTGTTATCTGATGTACAGAAGAGCTGCCACGGAAAATGGCCTTTTTTATCCAGTAGGCCTTGTGACCCACCTAATAGTATTTTTGTTATGATGCAAATTCGACACCGTTATTCCAACATTAAATTTATATTATGTTGATAAGAATTGTAAAATATATCCTTATGTTTATTGAAGTAAAATTATTAAATTCATGCGGTTAAATCTTTTGAAGTATGTAATGATGAAGTGGATATTAAAATACTATACTGGCACATACCTTAGAATATTGTGTTGTTTTGATTGCTGACGTGGGTGAAATCCATAATTCACGGCATAATTAGTTGTTAAAAAATGTGTGTACTTGGAATTTGAATTGAAGTTAAATTAAATGACAAAAGAGTCTCATTTGCTTGGAATAAAAATATTAAAACAGAGTAAACATAATGTTTTGGTGGACAATTTCGTCATTTATCTAATGCCATAGTCGTTATTACAGATTTTTCCAATATAAATTATTATTTGGTATCGGGTCCAGGTATATAATCGTCATTAAATAAAGTTACGAGGGTGCCAAGGCAATTTATTAAGGTAGCTATTTTTATGGCTTCACCTGTTTCTTGCGTGACATTGATTGTTTTGTTTTTCGTTCCGGAACAAAATTGTGGCCTGAATTTGATAAAGCAGATAATTTGATTTATGTAAATTATGCATTGGCTTAAACAGTTTCTTGATCAAATCGAAGTATTAAATATTATTTTTATTTTTATAATGTTTTTTTAAAACGAGAGACTAGCTATTTGCTTTTGTAAAAGTAATCATGGTAGTACTATCCTGCTTAATCCCTGTAACTCATATATTATAAGGCAAATTCTGTTTTTTTTTTACAGTCCTAAGAATGTTGGTAGACATTAAAAAAACTATAGACTTAGGTACCGTTAGCTAAAAACTAATCGAAAATGGTCCTAAGTCATAATACTGAACTGCATCAACCGGACCGTCCAACCGTCCACTGCTGAGCACAGCCCCCATTAAGGGCGTATTTGCCATAATCCCCACACTTGGCAGGTGGCTTGGGGATCGCAGTATTAAATGGCAGTTCTTTAGAAGAAGACGCTGCAGACAAGCTTCCTGTATTTTTCCCTTAATCACCTTTTACGACACCCACGGGAAGCTTATCATGGGGAGGTGCAATTCGTCGGACTCACGCACGAAGGGTTCCGTACTATAAGCTACTACATTAGACTACATATTTTAACCTTTTTTTGTTTTTACATGCGCGAGTCTGACTCGCACTTGGCCAAGTTTTTGTATTTGTTATGTATAGCGGCAACCGAAATACCTATAAAATCACTATGAAACAATCACCTATGAAAATTTCAACTGACTAGCTATCACCGTTCTTGAGATACAGCCTGGTGACAGACGGACGGACGGACGGAAAGCGAAGTCTCAGTAATAGGGTCCCGTTTTTAACCTTTGGGTACGGAACCCTAAAAACTGGTATGATAAAATGGGATTGGGTAGGTCATGCGTACTGCATACTGGAAAAGTTATGAGCAAAAACCAGGTACTACAGTAAATCACCCCAATTTTTTTATTGCACCAAATGGACGAGTTACAGAATGACAAAATATTATGTCATTATATTACAGCAACACGCCCATGCGATCTTAGATCTCTATCTTTTAAAGAAACTACTGCTCTAAGATCAATAGTTTCCACGATATACCTTCCCAGCCATAGTTTAATTCGACAGCTGTCATTTAAATCATGACTCCAATAAACACTGTTTCTTTAAACACTGTCACATCTTAAACCGATGTACATGGACATATGGGCTAAATGGAACCCAAAACTGAAATAAATACCAGAAAGTACGCTATCACTTTCACAGCTGTCGCGTGTTACACACTAGAGAGATCATGCTATTAACTGTCATTTTGACAGCTGTCACATAATACATCTGTGTACTATGTGCTAGCTATCAAAGTGTTAGTGCACTTTCTAGTATATATTTCGGTTTTGGGCCCCATTTCCCAAACAATGCTTATAAATGAGTTTTTGATGTGACAAAGTTTAAGGCAGTTTATTGAGTTCATCATCATAATATGCTTCCAACTGTCACATTAACATTAGTCACATCTAAGACCTACTTTGCGGTCATGGGGTTTGATTGGATGAGTATAATATTATTATATCATCACTTCCTGACACAACTTATACTTCCTATATTTATCACAAAAATCTTTGTCGGTTGCAGAATAGAAGATATTATTTTGTTAATATAACCCGCGCATTTAGTACAAAAGAAAATTGTGCGAGTTACTGAACTACTCCAAAAACCATCACCAACGCTAGCGAATATTAATTTTAACAAAGTATTTAATATTTTTCATACTTAGAAATTGGTATTTTTTTTTACAAAACAGCTTACAATCAGACAAACGCAAATGATAAAATTATTTTGGCTACCTCTCCGAAAGTATAAATAAGTTATTAGTAATAACCCTGTCCGTTTACAGATCACTGGTTTCCACTAGAATAATTCCATATGATCACCCTTTGATACTGTAACCATTAGAAGCCTGACCTACTACATGACGATTACGCTATAATATCTGATTGATCCATTTGTGTTTTATCCGTCTCTCGTAATTAGAGCTATCAATGAGTTTTATGACCAATGATACGATTTTCCTATTATACCTTAATTTGACTGATAATTATATCGAAGGATCCACCAGCTACCCGTCTGTAATAACATCACTCATGCAATATCATTCAATACTTTTATCATTGTAAAATTCGAGATATTGTTTTTAGTGACCCGAAAGAAAATTAAACCTTTAATTTCAATAAAGCTTACAAAATATTTGATCTTTTCTACTGTTTGTGGTCATCATGTCTCTTTATTTGTATTCTCTCATTTAGTTATAATCCTTTATCGCGACAAATACTAGTTTTTGACTACTCTATACGTACTATGAATGTATTCGTTTTAACCTTGTGATGATAAGTGTCATGGAGTCATGACCCTGATATATTAAACGAAGTGAGTTCGGAAAGAGTATCGATCTACCAGTTTCCTTTATTAGTAAGAAATAATGAACAGTGGCTTCCAAGTATCTTAAGCCGGATGCATGCTTGATCGCAAAATCTTACTTGGCACAAGTAGGGCGAAGTTAATTCTCGACGGCAAATATAACCAAACATCTAGATTTAATAAACTACTTAGTCGGTATCTATGTTTACGTAATGCAAATATCAACTTCAGTATGTGTTTTCAACTAATCATACGTTAAGACCGAGTACACTTTGAATACAAATTTGTTTTTTATGTATACTTTACGATTGTATCATGCAATAGATCAAGAATTGAGCATTTTTCTAAGATATAATTGTTTCAAATTTCTTCAATATTGTTGTATTGAAGCAGTGATGGCTCAGTGGCATTGGCTATGAACTGCCGCGCAGCAGGTCTATGGTTCGAATCCCAACGCGGGCTTGAGCTTCAACGCATGGTGGAAGGGCATTTTGCGAGTGCCTGCCTGGCTAGCGACCACCCTCAAGTAGAAAATCTGTCGCCAAGCACTTAACGGTGTGTTCCGGCAGCAGTCCTTGAGAGCCAGTGAAATTACAGGCACATGAGACTTAACAACTTTGTCTCAAGGTGACGGGCGCAGTGCAATTCGTGACTTGTGACGAAATGATAGGCAGAGGATACCGCTTAACATTAAGATCAGGTGGGCCTCGAGTTTGTTCCGCCAAAATAACATAATAAAGAACAAAAAAACAAAGGACAGAACACCTGACACCACGAGTTTACAAAACAGTACATACTTTATCAAAATATGTACTGTTTTGTATCAACCGAATTGTCCACTGCTGAACACAGACTTAACCCCACTATGGGGGTTGCTCAGAAAGTGCTGCTGGCCACCTTTTGGTGTGTTACCTTTAGTCGCCTTTTACGACACCCACGGGTTGAGATGGGGAGGGGACATTATAGCCCAGCACCCCACGAGCGAATACGGTTTATTCAAACTTTGGCTCATATAAAACAATTTATTTTTCCATTAAGAATATTTTTCCCAACAATTTCATTCTTGCGGTTCAAGTTCCTACCGTGATTTGCATTAACTACTGACAAAAATGAAATCACTTTGATCTTCATCATTTCAGCCGCAAGATGTCAACTGCTGGATAAAGCCTCCACTTACTTTGATCTTACATACATTACATATATAAAACGTAATAAAATGAGATTTGCGTGTGCTTTTTTACCTTAATAACAGATAAATAGTTAACCTGAAAATATGCATAATGAAATTTAGCCACTCTCTAGTACTGTGTTATGCATATACTAGTAAATAGGGCCAACAAGTACAAATAGCTCGCATCTAATCTGCAAACTTATAAAGAATTCTAAAAGTTGAAAAGTATTGTAATCTCGGAAACTTTGAGAACATTTAAAATATCAAAATATTCTGAATATGCGTTGGGACTAAAGGCTGATTAAAAAAACTATACACTTTAACATCATTGCTTTCTGGTAACTGCATTGCTTTTTATTATCAATACTGCCGTCCCCTTATAACATCTTAGTTCATTTTGTTTCAAGAATACTTTATTATAACGTTAACGCAATCATTTTGAGATGATTTTCTTGCAGCCAGCTTTAGGGTGAATATAATAATATGTTGACATTAATCGGGAACTTAATTATATCAAAACATAACTCATTTGTTTAGGGAGGACATAGATGCTGGCTACCGCCTGTGCGGTCGTCCAGCTCCACCGGGTTTTGGGCGAGGGCCTGGCCCTACAATAGCCCGGGAGGGAGAAGTGCCGAAGGCACTTCTCCCGAGACGGGCGTAGAAGGCGAAAAGCGCTTTCTACCTCCGTCTCCTGCGGACGCCGAAAACGTACCGCTACTATAGGAGGGGTTGACAGCGAGCTCAAGGGCACCACTGTGGTTCGGACCTCGGCTTGTCTCGCTGTCGAGAGACATGGGGGGGATCGGAGCAAAATGCCTCTGTGCAACTGCAGTGTTGCACAATTGGGCCCTACTGAATAATACTCTTTGACTATTTGGAGAGCAATTTATCGTGACCTTGTTTTTGCCTCGAGCTCGCCGGCGAGCTCGGTGTTTGATTGTGTGACCTCTGATTACCTCACACCTGGGGATTTTACCTCGACGACTTGCGGATAACGCTAAAGCTGCCAACGTAATGGCTGCGATGGGGTCATCCGGGTCGTCTAATACCTGCCGTGGTCGGCGACGGGGGGGTTTGAAAAATGGGATAGAAGAGGCAGTCGAGTAGTTCGATGCCTGGACAACCAATGGGTTCGGGTGGTGGGGCGCTCGATCAAATTATCGGCGGGCGCAGTCCTTATTGAACTGCGCTAGAGAGGGAAGGTTTAAGTCGCAATGCAACTCGGTGTTCCGGATATACCACGGGGCGCCGGTTGCATTACGAAGAAAACGGTTTTGGATGACTTGAAGTTTATGAAGGTGGGCCTCACTAGCATGACTAAACACTACTGATGCGTAAGTCATGATGGGGCGGATGCAGGCAGTGTAAAGTGTCTTCTTATTACTAAGAGACATTTTACTCTCTTTGCGAAGTAGGGGACCAAGGCGACCCATTATGAAGGCCGCTCTGTTACGGACGGTTGTTATGTGATCGTTAAAGGTGAGATGACGATCAAGGGTGACTCCGAGGTATTTTGTTCTAGGAACCCAGGGAATGGGTTCGTCGAACAAAATAAGCGGTTTCGGGTAAGGGGAGCGTGTCTTCTCAGTAAAGCACATAGCTGTGCTTTTAGCTGGGTTGACCGCGATGCGCCATTTTCGGAACCAGTCACCGATCTCGGTGATGGCCCGTTGCATGACGAAATAGGACTGTCTGTTGATATGCCACCAAGTGGTGTAAATGGCGGTATCATCCGCATATTGGGCTAGGAATACTTTGGGCTGAGAGCGTGGGATGTCACTGGTATACAGTGCAAAGAGAATAGGTGATAGCACGGAGCCCTGAGGGACTCCGGCTCTGACTGGGTGGGGGGAGGAGAGGGTGCCTTCCACGCGATAGCGAAAGCTTCTGGCTTTAAGGAAGTCTTGTAAGATGAGCACAAGACGTTCTGGCACGCCAAATTGGTATAGCTTGTAGATCAAGCCGTTGTGCCAGACTTTGTCAAAAGCTTTCGCTACGTCGAGGAAGACTGCTAGCGTAGTCTGGGGTTTGGGGTACTTATTGAAGCCCTCAATGATGTGCTCCGTGAGGCGGTGCACCTGTTGGACGCATGAGTGTCCGGGTCTGAAGCCAAACTGCTCATCTGGGATAAGGTGGTGTTCCTTAGCATGGGACTGGAGACGGTTTGCAAGTAACCGCTCGTAAAGTTTGCCTAAGGCACTGAGGAGGCTGATGGGGCGGTAACTGGTGGGGTCAGATGAGCTTTTGCCTGGTTTGTGAATGCCAATGACATTTGCACATTTCCAGGTGTCTGGGAATAAGCAGTGGCTCATAGCAGCATTGAAGATGCTGACTAAGAGATGGATGAGAGGAGGAGAGAGGGTTTTAAGAACCCTGTTGGAGATGCCATCGGCACCGGGGGATTTGCGCGGTCGGAGGGCCTTGATCAGTCTCTCCACCTCAGCGTAATTCGCTAAGGTGATTGGTGGGAGTTCAGAGGCGACCACAGAGCTTTTACGTTCGACTTCAGCATCCACCGAATCGAGGTGAGCTTGGTCAACGTGATCTACGTTAGGGGAACACTGAGCCTCTAGGCTATCAGCTAGGCACTCAGCTTTGTCTTCGTCAAAGAACGCTGGGACTAGTGGGACTGGTCTGTATAAGGGAGGCATGTCGTTATGGTTACTTCCTGTCAAGCCTCGCGCCAAGTCCCAGTAAGCATGGTGGCTTGGCTCGAGGTTTGAAAGTTTATCGCCCCATTGTTGATCACGCAACTCAGACATGCGACTTTGAACCATGCGTTCAAAGTGGCGTTTCTTAGTTTTGTTCTCTTTACTGGGGTAAGAGTCGTAATGTCGGGTCACTGCTTTACTCTCCGTCACCAATCGTCTCACATCCGCTGGAATGACAAGGCGCCGGTCGTCCGGCACTATGACCTCCTTTGCGGATGCACCTACTACGGTGGAGAGGTGATTGGTGAACGAATCGATCGCAAGGGTTACGTCATCTTTTGTCAGGATGTCGTCAGGGATCTTGTCTAGGTCCGGTGAACTGATAGCCTTTAGGGCATTGCCTACTTGCTTCCAGTTCACTATCGTCTTAGTGGGGCGGGGGAGGTCAGTCGTTGGGTCGGGACCTAGTCGCAGTATAATGGGTCGGTGGTCAGAGTGAAGCTCGTGAACCACTTCTATGGAGCGTAACCGGAGTGTTACGCCTCTGAATAGTGCCATGTCAAGCAAGTCAGATCGGTGGTCTTCCATATAAGGGTAGTGAGTGGGCTCAGTGGGCGCAATTATGTCAAAGTTAAGTTCTGCGATTAGGTTTTCAAGTGCAATACCTCTGGGATTGTTGACGTTACAATTCCATAGGATGTGCTTACTGTTGAAGTCGCCAATCAGAATGACGGCGCTTCCTAATGAGAATAGGGCTTCTAAGTCAGCTCGGACGATCGGCTTTTTGCAAGCTTGGTAACAGGATGCTATGACTATAGGTTGATGACCAGTCATAGCTAGGAGGCAACAAGATGCTTCCATATTAACAAGAGTCGGGGTAGGTAGGGGAATGCAGTGCAGGGACCTTTTGTAATAGATAAGAGTGCCTCCCCCACGGGAGTTCACTCTATCATCACGTACCGTTCTGTAATTGGCAAACCTAGGGTTCGCCTTCCCCGGTTTTAGAAAGGTTTCCTGCACGCATATGATATCGATAAGGTGGGTACAACAAAAGTCGTGGACGAGGTCACGTTGTCTGAAGAGGCCGTCAGCGTTAAATGACGCTAACGAAACTGAGTACGGTTTCGTGCGTTCGGTTGTACTACCCATAGTGGTTGTACTGGGGAGGGGCCTGGGGAACGAAGCGCTTAAGGGCGCTAAGTAAATTCGCGTGTTCCAATGTGTATTGGATCACGTCTGCTGGGGATTGAGCGTATTGCATCTTGTGGAATAGCTCTTGTACCTCATTGATGTCAACCGACATAGCCAGATCGCTGACTAGGTTGATTGCCTCTTGAAGAGGGGCAGCCATCAATGGCATAGGTGGAGCTTGTGGCCGGGAAGCGGCGCGGGGAGGCGCGCGAATGGTGTTTGCGACGGGTGCCGGGAGCGCGGGGCGAGCCGGGGCCGGTGCGCGGGCAGGGGCCGCGGCGCGGGCGGGTGCGGGTGCGGGCGCGGGTGCGGGCGCGCGGGCCGGGGCGCGGGCGGTAGCGACGGTCTTAACCATACTGGGTGGTTTAGACCATGCGTTACGGGCTGGGAGCGGCGCGGGTATTACCTGTGAGGCAGGTACTACCGTTAGTTTAGGGCTTACCCGTTGGTAACGGTCGTAAGAGGGACGGGTCGGCCTATGCCTTGCCACCCTGTGGTTCACTCGTGGTGCTTTAGGGCAACCACGGTAATTCGCGGTATGCCCTTGAGCACCGCATAAAACACAGCTGGGTGGGTCCGGTGAATCCCGGGTGCGAGTGCACGCTGCTGTCGCGTGATCGCCTAGGCACTTAACGCACCTAGCGCGAGCGAAGCAGAAACGGGAGGCGTGCCCGTATAGTTGGCAGTTATGGCACTGCGAGGGACTCCCATTTTTGTATGGGGCTTGGACATCGAGCCCTGAGAGGCCACAGACCTTTTTTAAATTAAAAATGGCCTTGCCTTCAGGTGTACGATCTAGTACTACGAGTACTAGATCGTAGGGACTGCGGTCCTTCCCGCTGTACATGCGGTGAACTGCATGTACGGGGAAGTCTTGTGCCTTCAGGTCGGCACATACCGAATCGGTATGTACCTCCTTGGGCACACCGCGGATGACCACTCGGAGGACTTTCTCCTCTTCGAGCGCATAAGTGTGAAAACTTATGCTCTCTTTACGGAGGAGCTTTGTTAGCGCTCTGTGGTCGCTAATGGTGGACACTTGAACTTTAATGCCCTGCTGCGTGGAGCGGGCATTAGTGTAGTGGATCCCACGATCCGAAACTAAACGGGACAGCATGTCCCATTTGGTTTTGTCCTGAATGAACAGGGGCGGAGGCGGTTTTTCGCGGCGCGCGCTCGCGTCCTGAGGGGACGCGGCAGTGGTGGCCGGAGCGGAGGGAGGAGACGCGGGGCGCGGGGCGGGGGTCGGCTTCTTGCCGGAGGCGGGGGCCTTAGCGGGTGCCTTGGCGGGAGGGGCGGAAGTTGCGCAACTAGCGGCTTTAGGAGCACGCTTGCGTTTTCTGTCTACGACGGTATAGCCGTCGTTATCGGAGTCCGAGTCAGTGCGTAAGGCACGACTCGGATCTACATCCATCTCCGCTTCGGAGTCCGAAGTGGGCTCGACAACGGCGATGGAGGGACGGGTGCTCGCTGGCCTCCCGATCGGTGAGCGCGAGCGAGACCTCTCACGGGGAGGGGCTGCCACCGTGCGTCTGTTGTCAGGGCCTGGAGCGGGCGAAGTCGGGCTGTCCTCTGAGAAGGACCGGGTCAGAGGAGGGACGATGGCCTCCGGAATTGGAGTTCCGGAGGGAGCGATGAGAGTGTCCGTGAGGCGGGCACTCTCTGCATCGTTAAGTGATTGCTGATGATCAGCGTAGAGTTCGGGGTAGCGGAGGGCGAAGGTCTGAAGGACCTCCACCTCACCGTTAGAGGGACGTTGCATCCTGAGGGGAATACTCAGGATGGCCTAACGGGTTCTGTCTCCCTCTCGCAACTCGTGAGCTCACTTGTGTGAGAGGGAGTGAGTACCTATGGTGTGCCCTAGTTGTGTACCCTCTCCGAGCTTTTTTCTCGGCGGAGAGGGGTGCTCCTAAGCGCTACTCCGGGGTTGACTAGGGGCGACCCCAAGGCCAGTAATCCCGGAGCCCAGCTTGCTTCGGCTGACCCGTGAAGCGGGAAAGGCCACGGTGCAAGGTTAAACCAAAACAACAACAGTGGCCGTTGTCACCGTAGGGTGTCACACTGCGACCGCAGCAAATGGCGGATTTGATCGTTCAGACGGGTTTGGCTGACGCTACCCCACGCCTGAACGACGTCGCTTAACAGCACAAAGTGTGTTGTTACGCGACTGTTACTATGTTGTGTCGGGTAGTAAAGTGGTGAAATGCGCACCGAAAAGTGCGGTCAAAACAAGACCACCAGCCCGATATGATGTTGTTCGTCCGAAACAAGGGACTTGGGTAGGTGGTAATGCCTGACGTCTTAGAGCGCCTCTGCGCGCCGGCACGGCGAGCTCGTAGCTCACGTTGCTCGGCGGTCGGTGGCTGCTCAGCTTCTGCACAGAAAACAAAACTTCGTCAGGACTGCGTATTCCAAGGCACTGGTCTGCAACTAGCGTCGGAACGATGACCCGAGTGAGACGGCAATAGTGCGGGGACTATTGCGGTCTCACTGGGAGATACTGGCGGAGCTGTAGACAGGTGTGCACGGCGTGGCGGCACAGGTCGGAATGAATGAGTGTGAAAAAAGCCACATAACTCATGTCATGATGTTTGACTATATACTTTCTAACCTTGAATAAAATCGGAGCGCGGCGGTAGTATTGTAGGTATAGATCAACGTTAGCTCTTATTCAATAGGCAACCCACCTCTGTAACTGGGTCAATAGAGTATGCATTTCAATAATTAAATATTCATATTTTGTAAAGTTTTTGGATTGGGTTTATGGCCAACCATCCAACTGACGCCTATTGAATATTCTATATATACCCGTGTAGTTATATTATATGGCTGAAACCTTATTTATATTATGAAACACAACAAGCATTATAGGTAATTAATACACTACAATAACAAAACTGAGTAAGTTCATTAGCTGTAACCATAGACTGAAGTTATCAAAGAGATCGATTATGTGGCCAAGGTTTAGCATAAACTAATAAGGGACACCTGTTACGGAACAATGCATAAATTATCTTAAAATTTTAGAAGCAAAGTCTTCGGTTTAATCGTAAAACATTATCACATTATCAAAATCTATAATTTTTTTTCTTTATGGGATAGGAGGGCAAACGGGGAGGCGGCTCACCTGATGGTATGTGATCACCGTTGCCCACAAACATCCGCAACACCAGAGGTATCGAGGATGCGTTGCCGGCCATTAAGGAGGGAATATGCTATCTTCTTGAAGGTTCATAAGTCGTAACTGTTCGGAAATACTTCACCTGGCAAATGGTTCCGTAATGTGGCAGTGCGAGGTAGAAAATGCCGTGAAAATCGCAAGGTTGTGGACTTTGTATTAAATTCGTAAGGTACTAATACACACCAATCATAACACAGAGTCTGAAACTGCTGCGATAAAGGGTCCTGCAGGGCATACGCATACCCAGACGTCGACATGAAATTGATGAAACATCATGCTTTGTCGGGAAGTCCGGTGGCGAAATTGAGGTAGTAAATTGAAAAGTCCCTCAGAACACTCCTCGTGATATATACGGTATGATATATATATTTGAATAATGGTGGATGATAAGTAAGATAAATTATAACCAATTAGATGTGTGTGCCATACATTCCTGATTCTTGTAACAGCTGGAAGATTTACTACTAACAGGTCCCTTCTAATGGAACAATGCAGTTCTTACGCTGAAGCTAAAATCTAAAAAAGTTTTGATATATGTAAAGTTATATATTAAAAAAAAATTACCGAAACAGTCGTTACCCGTCTTCTGGTTTAGGAAAACCCGCCAATCTGTTTTTATGAACTACAATTCTAGCTTCTAATCAAAAATATATATATATGCTCCTCACAACAGGTTGGTTACATAACGATACGATAAGAGACAAGAGTGCCAAAATTAAACCTAACATTGTGAGGGGCTGGTGCGTGAAGAAGGTTTCTATGAACCTATATCACAGATCACCAGGACACCTTCCACGGATAGAAATAATCTTTGACATCCCTACCTTGTTATACAATATAAAATACAGTTTTACACTACTACGAAATAATGTAGGGAAGAAATTATAAAAATATTTCTTAAAATACCTAATCAAAATTCCATTGTTTTATGTTTGCTCTGTCTCTATATCTGTATATATGTAACATAACATTTATAATAATGTCGCAGCGTGAGCGTAGATGGCAACACGTCGGGTACTTCTCAGTGTTTATCCATCAAGCAAGTTAAGTTCAGGAGTGTCAAGCGACACTTGATTACGAAATTTTGAGCAATGCTTGCAAGCGCGATTTGGCTCACACACCGATAGTTCCGTACTAGTCTACTACTCCGAACACAGAATGCAAAAAGCAGTGATAGCATATAGTGGGGGCTTTGGCTATGGACTGCCGCACAGCAGGCTTGAGTCCCATGGTTTGAATCCCGCCGCGGGCTTGAGCTTCACCGCATGGTGGAAGTGCATTTTTGCAAATACCCGCCTGGCTAGCGACCACTCTCAAGTTGAAAATCCGTCGCCAAGCACCCAACGGTGTGTTCCGGCAGCTGTCCTTGATAGCCAGTCATTCTAGGTTATTCACTATACCGTCCTGGTGCATTTTCAATTATGATTACGATGCTCATTATTACTACATATTTATACAATTATTATTATTATTTCTGTTTTCGCTTAGAATGCGTCAATGCTCTTCGAAAAAAAATACAGACGAATTGAGAACCTCCTCCTTTTTTGGAAGTCGTTTAAAAATATATAGAAATATTAGCCAATATATACATAATAATATAGTATTGTTATAATATACAGATAGCGTACGATAAGACTATGGCAATTCGCATTAATTTTTACTTAACTATCGTACCATTTATGTAAAGGGCTCAATTTTCAGTCCGTTAATTTTTTTCCCAAATCCCTTTCTACTACATCTCTGTATTTAGGGCGTTCAACCAACTGTCAGTCACAAGCCCAATAACCTCGTTAGTTAATTCAGTAAGCGGGGACGATGTAATTAATGTATGCGTATAATGTTTTTCTCTTACAATGTACGGTTTATTGAGTTTCTGAAAGGTTTATTAGATTTTGGGCGCTATTTAATTTTTGACAGGTATTATTAAAATATCTTTTTATTCTTTTCATGATGATTGGCTCGTAAATAAACTTGTTGCAATGTTGAGTTCATGTCTAACGCTTTCAATGATAGGTATAGATTGAAGTACTATATATGTTTTTTTTTATGTCTGATAGGTTAGTTTTTGACCACTATCTCACCTGGTGGTAAGTGATGATGTGGTCGAAGATGTTGTACAGGCTAACCTAGAATTACTGGCTCTCAAGGACAGCTGCCGGAACACACCGTTAGGTGCTTGGCGACAGATTTTCAACTTGAGGGTGGTAGCTAGCCAGGCGGGCATTCTATACCCTTACGCCTACTATAGCTAACACCTATACTATAGCTAATAATATACCCCTACTAGCTAGCTATAATTGGTTTGCCCTAATTGGTGACTGACTGACGTTGTAAATTCGTGGAAAGACAATGGTTACAAGTGGCTACATGCATTGTGGAGTTTTATGGTGAAGGCTTTTTTTATAGGTTCCAGCTGATGATGATGATGATAATGATGATATCGAAACAGACCGCTTGATAGTTATGATATTAACACTCTAAAAAAAAGCCAATAAAGGTTATTTTGCTGTCAGAACTCAAGTAACGCGGAAAAAATGTGTAAACACGGTAGTGTGAACATAACGTTTGGTTTACCAGGAAAACATAGGAATTACACGCGTTGATTCCACCACGCCCCTTTTACCATCGGACAACAAGGCGCTCTGATGGCCGTCATCCTTTCATGGTTTACATTCCTCCAGTTCGTTCGAAGCGTTTCGCTTCAACATTTATCTTCCGTACAGCGAAGGAGTGGAACTCATTGCCCGTGTCTTTGTTTCCTGAACAGTATAATTTGGGAGCCTTCAAGTCTAGAGTGAATAGGTATCTTCTAGGCAAGCATGCTACATCTTCGGCCACATGATCACTTTCCATTAGCTGAGATAGTGGCCAAATGCTTCCTAACGCATAAAAAAAGCAATATTTCATCTATTGAGAGGCTAATCGCAAATAAACTTAATCAGTGTTTTTTATTAAGCTTTAATGATAAAATTATAGGTGTTTTATTTTTAACCGACAAGCTCATGGATGGTTATGATATATCTCAAAAGTAGGAAAAAATTATTTTCTGTAAGTTATAGCTATATTTAATGATACATTTCGAAGCGCTCGTAGCGAAGTTAACTTAGCCGTTCTTAATCGATCAGCTAAGTTAATAAACGTCCGCCGCGGTCAGGAGTTGGATGGGTGACCGCTAGTGATATTACTATTGAGCGCTTCCGTACTTCGGGGGGCACGTTAAGCCGTCGGTCCCAGTTGTTGTCTTAGGATGGCAATCCTTACAGCATGGTGGACGGGCATTTTGCTAATGCCTGCCTGGCTAGCTATCACATATGGTGAGTTACGGAAGTTGTCCTTGAGAGCCAGTAATTCTAGGTTAGCCTGAAAACCATCTTTAAAAGTCAAAGGCTAACCTATCAGGCATAAAAAAATACAAAAACATTTCAGCATTAAAACATTAGATCTCATTGAGATAAATTTTGACACGCGGTTACTTCACGGCCGCGCTTTGCAAGGAAATCAAAAGCTAATCATATTTTCCAGAAGTTATACGAGTGTCTGGTTCACCAAAATGTGGGCTATAATTTGTCTCCACGAATGAGCATTACAATCCAACGGTACAATGCAGCAGGCATACTAAGTGTGCGCTAACAACGTCAACGAGCTGTGGTGTTTGGACAGCTAATAAGCCTGCAACGGCTATTAGACCGTCCAAATGGTTTTTATGGTGGCTGTAGTAACTATAGCTACAATTATTTTTACATAAATTTACAACGTCACGCCTTTTTACCAGTGGGGTAGACAGTGACTATGAATGTCCAGGAGTAATTTGTTATGTTTTCCAATACAGGCAAAGCGACAAAAATAATTTGTTATAAAACATTATCGTATCTCCCCTGTATGTCACACTCCAACTAACTGAGAAAAGGACACTAATTTAAAAAATAAACTCAAAATTTGTGACATGAAAATCCAATCTGCCACCTAACGACTTAGACATGAACCTTATGTTGCAGTCTAGTGCCGATAATGTTAATTCGATAATACAAATGAAACCAATATATAGTTTATATTTTATATTTGGCTTTTTCCAACTGGTGCAGCGGTATGCCTTTATCAACAAAATACTACTACAGCTACTACAATAAAATGTATATATTTGTGGGAACCATATCTCAATTGTATAAAAATTATATATTATGTATAATTTTTTTATAACAATATTTTTATATAACATAGGTTTTAAATATATATTTTTACATATATTTGACCTGTAAAATACAATTATTAATCTCTACTCACTTTTGATATCTACTCTATGCTAAGCTTACACGTTTAAAACTGCATTTTTTATTATTTCTTTTTTTACTTCTTATATTGACACTGGTTATATTTTAGTAAAATTACTGTAGTGAATCGATATAGATAGATACAATGCTTAAACTTTTCTACACGACAAAATCTGAAACTAAACACTTTCAGCCCTAAATTGTTCTTAATAGCTACTAAAACTCAATTTTAACAACCCTTAAATCTGCTCAAAGTATACACAAAGTCATAAACCCTTACGTTTTGAGCCGGCAAGATTTTCACTTTTTCATTTAAGATCAAGTTGATAAAGACCGTTTAATATAGCTTTGCCAGCTGCAAAGAAAAGTTTTGACTAGACAAAGTAGGTTGGGGAAGTGGCACTCGACTTGAATGCTAAGCGGCAATCCTGTCTGCTATCTGCCCACTTCACTTTAGTAAAACTGTGCGGTATGGTGAGAGACGTGCAAGTGAGCCTTTTTATGCTTATGCAACATTTAGAAGCCTTTTTCGTTCCTATTATGCGAGATGAACTAAGTAATGGATATATATATAAGAGCATTACAATTTTTTTTTGAGTTGATTTCGCACTCAGACTTGCTAATTACCAATATGAATATGTGCGAAATGTTGAGTAATTTAGAATATTAATACTAGCCATACATTAGCAGCGTAGATTTAACTATTGCTACCTATTCTCAGAATAACTATATATTTAACTATTAGTATAAGTAGTTTGATATTAAAATCAAAATCTGTTAGACGTTTTGAAATCTTGCATCTTATTTACACACTTTTAGAACTGAGCATTTTATCCTCAGATGGAAATTGAACTCTCGTCTCACAAGCATATGCTCCGTGCGCCTTGAACCCTATGCTACTAAGATGATGAAGCCGATGTGAATGTTGTGCACTTATTTAAAATCACGGCTAAGGCAAACATTTTTGCTAATAAAATTGTATATGTAAAAGTTACATGCAATAAGTCTTGAAATTATGTTAGAAAATTGCTTGCTGAGTAGTTCCAATACTTACCAAAATATGAGAATTACCACTGAAGATTTCTGTGAGAAAGCAATAAATTTATTTTGTTTCTGTTAGTCACAGATCCACAAGGAAGATAAACCTTTCAAACGTCACCGAGCCCCGTCAATTAGTTGCGCAAGAGTCAGTTACTGTTGATAAAAATGCCACTTGCCGACGGTCGCCAAGTTTCGCGTCTACCCTCGTTGCGATGTTTTTACATTTTATGTGACTTATATATCCAGTTACGATATGAAGTTGTCTTTGAAGACAAATAATATATGCTTCTATTTATTTCAGCGTTATATTACAGTTAAACAAACATATTACGATGTTGTAAAAAGTGCGTTAAATTTTTGATAATTATATTACACAAAGATAGTAAAAGTGTATGTTTTTATTATCTCACAACATAAAATGTTCAGTATGGTCAAATATAATTAATTATTCAAATAACCCGCCCCTCATTGTACCTGGCGCAAAGGTATGCCCATAACGCTGGCTGCATTGCCTCGTTGAATTGCGATGGCCAACCTTTGCACCAGGTACAAGCCGGAGCGGGAGTCATCGGATTTATCCCTTAGTCTATGCCCTAGTTGGTTCACCGAACTTTTTGCGTCTGCGGCCCAGCTGCCCATCGTCTCCACTGCGAATGGTACAAACATTGCGCCTCTAAGGCCGCATACTTGTGGCGCTTTTTAATAGCCGCGTCCTCGGCAGCAGCCTCTGGAGAGAGGACAGTACGACCGAGGTAGGACAGTCTATAAAATAGATATAGAGCAGGACAGTATATAAAATAACATTTTTATATTAAATAAAAATGTTATTTATATATGTATTCTGACTATACAAGATTATTTTATACAAATCATTACTAAAAATATTTTGCACAGGTAACGAAAAGCCGCAGGCATTGTTTATCGGTATAGCTTTTTTTTCGTATTATTATTTATCGGTGAACCACCAAAAAATCCTTCCTAGCTTGTTAACTAAAAGATAAACAACATATGTCAAAATTACCCCCTTTAGAAATAGGTTTTCCCATAACAAAATCGTGGTAGTATCGTCATAATTTATTCAAGTTTCCAATAGTACAAGGTTGCAAAAAGACGCTAAGCATTTAATGTGCCATAGCTCACAGTTTTAGAGCGACCTATATGCAGTTGATAAGGCGTCCGGGCTAGTTGTAATCTAACAGAGTGTGTAATATCACTTATCCGAGCCCCGTTGTCTCAGTTTAGCTCAGGTAATAAGCTTAACTGTATTAGTTTACCTTACTTGCCTGAGAAAAAATATATTTTAAATTAGAAGTTAATACGAAAAAGTACGTCCAAAAAATAATATTTCAATGAAACTTAAATCTCCATTGTATTCTTTGAGGCTCATCGGTCGAGTGGTCCACACCCTGTAAATGACATGGGCGTTTTTTCTAGTCACGCACAAACATCAAACCTTCAAATTAAGTCCATATTGTAACAGATACAAGATCTATATTTGTCTGGTTAGTCCAATGTGCCAATGACCTAAATGCAGTAATTACAGGTGGAAATACCTACCATGGCGAAATAAATTGTGATTTAATACTGTTCTAATTTTGTGTAGGGGTGTCTTTTAACTTTGTTTTGTTTATTGTGTTAAATTGGGTGTTCTACACCATAACGGTCATTTTAACGTAAGATTAGATTCATACAATGTTAATTGAACTTTACAATTTTCGCTTAGCAGGAGTGAAAAAACACAAAATTACATTTTAAGACATATATCACTTAAAAGTTTTCACCAATTTTCACATAAGCTACTTGTTAATTTTGATGAAAGTGAAAAACTACCATGGGTTCTTGAATTGCAAATATAACATTGTTAAGGAATAAGGGGATTATTTAATATTGTTATTCTGGAATAAGAATAATAAATTATTTTTAGGTAAATCCGCATAATAAGTAGTGCAATATAAATTTCTCAATTAAATAAACAGTACTCATTATTGGAGAATTAGGAGTTTTTTTTATTTCTTATACGAATTAAAAATAACTGATAAGTAACTTACAGAGTGAGGGAATGTTTTAAAATGATTTATAAATACTTAAAACGTGATCAGAGAGTGTATTTTGTACACACAATTTATACCTAATCGTTGAGAGTTTTTACCAAAATAATCGTTACTTTTACACTCATTTGAAGATGCCTAAAAATGTATTATGCCAGTTTCTACATAATTTTGTATTTCGAAGTTTAAATCATACCTAATTATACCAAATAAATATTCCTATCAAAGTAAGCTAGCTAAGCGTACATGAAGAAAAAGACAATATTTGCAACGTTTTCTATTCCTTTTGCGTTGGCATCCTGCCGCAGGCCTAATCTTTATTGCATGTTGGTAGAACCTTTTTTAATGCTCTTCCGGCAGAACGTGCCCTCCGAAGCATGGAAGTGTTCAGTAGTAAGTGCCACTAGCAATTAAGTAGTGACCGCAACGACTAGTAGCCTAGTCGTTGCTAGCACCAAATAATCAAATACGTCGGACGATGATAGTAAAACACTTTCTAATTGGATACAGTCTCGAAGGTATTTCATTTAAATTTAAACCTAATTACTTTTATTACAAACATGAACCAAGAAAGAAAGTAGGAAAAGGAGGAGTAATCACAAAGTTTGGACAGGAAAAAAAGGGAACAAGATAATTAGCAAAGTATGGTAAGCTTGTAACGAAATGTTTAATTGGATTTGAGTCCATAGACCTGCCATTCAAACACTTTTTAACTCTTCTTCTAAACTTATTTAAGTCTCAAAACTTATGACATTGCTTGCAATCTCATTTAAAATGGAGTTGAGGGGCTGTTTAAAGCTAACTTCGCTTGATCGGTAACTTCATCAAAAATATCTAGTTTGCAGCAATAGAAAAATTATAAATTGTTATTTTGATCAATTTTTTCTTGTCCTGATCGTTTTCAAAAAATGTTGATAAATTAAAATACCAATAGTCTGTCACCAAGAAGACATTTCGCGAATGCCCTACCACCCTCAAGTAGAAAATTGGTCACCAAGCCTCAATGTCACCTTGCGGCAAGAACCGGCGGCTGTGCTTAAAGATTGAGTATCCATTATGGGTTAAAACTGCTTACCACCTTCGAGCACATTCTCATTTTTAATCAGCTCAGTTTGTGATCAAAGGCTAGCTTATCACTGGTATAAAAAAAATTTTAAAGCAACAGAATAGAATCCCAAAAGCTATGCTTCATATGTTTTTTTTAAAGTGATTTCAAAACGATGGAACGTGTTGCAGAACAGTTTCAGCAAAATTTTACTTGTTCAAAATATGAGAAAAGCACAGCGGTATGCATAAAAATCATCTCGGTTCGTTAAGTACCGACAACATTGTTTTGGCACGAGAATTCAAACGCAAGCTATTTCAATATTCTATTTTATTTAGAGCTCAAAGTGCTTAAGTTCAAAATAGTTAATTTTAATTTTTATTTGTTTTTAGTGTAACCCTATTGCCCGCAATATTAACAAAGCACTTCATATTTTTAAGTTTAATTTCATTCTGTGTACGTTATTTGTGTGGCAATAAATAGATATTTCATTTCATTTAAATTTTAAATCAATAATTTTAATACAACAGTTTCTCCTGCCTATGTTTATGGCTCTGCTGAGTCGGTTAACGCCCTAAGGAGCCTTTTAACCATTTGTGAGACATATGCGGTGAGCCATGGACTCAGGAACAATGTCAAGGTAAGTTAGCTCATGCAATTTAAAGCTGGTTCCAAAAGCTACTCAGTTCCCCCAGCACAACTTAACGGGACTCCCCTTCAATCGGTTAAACATTTTAAGGACCTGGGTCACTGACTCACCGAGTACTTGTCAGATAATATGGACATCGAAAGAGAACGTAGGGCGTTGTCAGTGAGGTGCAATATGTTGGCTTGCAGATTTGCTCGATGTACAGCGCCAGTGAAGTTGAAATTATTCAAAGCGTACAGTACGTCTTTTTATACTTGCAGTCTGTGGGCTAAATATACACAGATATCCTACAACGCCCAACGTGTCTAATACAACAACGGCTTTAGGATGTTGTTGGGGTTGTCGCGTTATAGTAGCGCATCAGGTATGTTCGCGGATGCGCGTACTGATGACTTCTATGCCATCATGCGGAAAAGAGTAGCTTCACTGATGAGCCGCATGCGTGGTAGTACCAACAATCTCCTGGCCGTCGTAGCCGAGGATCTGTACTCCAGCTACATAGGATATGAGGGTCGATATGGCGCGCGCGCGGCTCGCGGTGGGGGCGCTTGGCGGGGTGCTTACGGTTGTGTGAGTTGTGACAAGACATGTTGCTACTGTTGCTAGA
The DNA here is from genome assembly GCA_963854805.1 of Plagodis dolabraria. Taxonomy (NCBI): domain Eukaryota; kingdom Metazoa; phylum Arthropoda; class Insecta; order Lepidoptera; family Geometridae; genus Plagodis; species Plagodis dolabraria. The sequence continues at coordinate 15,069,134 of OY978454.1, read as the reverse complement.
TGCTTTGTTGCCAGATGATACTTGCCTACCGCCATGCGTTACTTATCATAATTACCTACACCGTTTATATAACTACCCAATGTTATATTATATTAACATTCTATAATCCTCAACGTAATAACTGTAAGCTGTTACTAAAGCTTACTAGAAACAAAACAATCAAAGAACATTGTAATGATCACGCTACACGCTCACATTCATTTGTTATTGTTAATTAATTTTTATGAAATAAGTTTTATATAGGCAAATAAGCTTGAAAAACATATATATTTTAAATATGTCACTTCTAGGATTTTAAATTTACACTAGAAATGTACAATGTTTATTATTATTTATGGTTAATAAAGATCTTTTAAAACAAAACAAAAAAACTCCAGCTACATGAGGCACTGGATGGCAGTACTTAGGCCTATCGCATAGTGGGTGACTAAATAATTTATTTATTTATATAAATTATGTGTAACTATTATATAGTACATTGTTCACCGAGAGGAGAAAGTGACCGATTACCGTCGAGGGTGTCGTTAAAACACCCGAGATCGGGAATCGCACTTTCTCTCGAGTGATACATAGTGCTTTATACTACACCTACCTTTTATTTTACTTTTCTACGAAAACTGAATCCTCAAACAACACACAAATTGAAAATGGCGCCAATGGCGTCTGCAATTTTCACATGTTCTTTTTTCAAATTGTTTGACACCATCCAACACACAGCTAGTGGCCAGTGTCATTTTGCGAACTTGGAGATAAAAACTCACTGTAAAAACTTATGGTATCATAATGTGGCAGTGCGAAGTAAAAAATGCCGTGAAAATTGCAAGGTTGTTAACTGCCAGACGTCGACATGAAATTGATGAAACATCATGCTTTGTCGGAAAGTCCGATGGCGAAATGGATCTGCAGGTAGTGAATGGAACAGTTCCTCAGAACACTCCCCATGATAGTGATTTTTCGATTTATCCCATACTTACCCAACCCCTGCACTTTTTATGTTCATTCGAATAAAGTTCATTTAATCGACTTGTGACTTTTGTCCTTTTGTTAAATTGAAGGAAGCCGTTATTTTAATTTATATTTATTTTATTGATATTTTGGTATAAAAATATCAATAAAATAAATTGAAATAAGTCACCATCAAAAGGATATTTTATTGTATAATATATACTCGTATATGGTTCTTACAGCAGCAATCTAAAAAGAATATTATTTTCTAAAAAAAATTCACTACTTTAAGATTCTCAGCTTAGAAGAAAGTATATAAGGACTGTTTCATGCCTACTTATTGATTTTCGTAAGACATACGGGGAAAGCAATACGAAAGCTACTTTTATGATATGTCAACATAGAGAGAAAAACTAAAGATAAATAACAATAGAACATTTTTAAATACGCATTGGTCTCCTGTGGAAATTTTTTTTTCTTGAAAAATATGTTGTTAAAACCATTGTACATATTTTTCTTATAATTATATAAATTGTTAGAGATAAAAGATAAAAAATACAAAAAGTTGGCCAAGTGCGAGACGGACTCGCGCCCGAAGTGTCATATATACTTCATATATACTATGTGAAGTTAATCTTTTTTTATTATTTTTTTACTTCATATTTATATTACTTACACCTTTTTTTGTCTTAACGTGCGCGAGTCCGACTTGCACTTAACCAACTAAGCACCAACAGAAATACATCATTTGTGAAAATTTCAACTGTCTAGCTATCACCGTTCTTGACATACAGCCTGGTGACAGACGGACGGACGGTCAGACGGACGGACAGCGAAGTCTCAGTAATAGGGTCCCGTTTTTACCCTTTGGGTACGGAACCCTAAAAACGATTAATTGACATTGACATAAAATAATCAAAACGTGTTCTTTGTTGAGAATAGCCGCTAAACTGAATGTAATAGTATTTCACGAATGCTCGCTTGACAACACACTCGAGTAGAAAATTTATTACCACGCAACTACGAGTAACAGCTGTTTTCGATAGGAAGTACCCCTTATAGGAGAAACCTGTTTACCTCCTTCAACTTCCTAATTACTGAGCGTACCTTACCAGATGAGATTATGATCATAGACCAGTCCATTAGCAGCCGTATAAAATAGAATAATTTTAAGCAACAAAGTAAAATCCTGAAATTTATTTTTGAAGCGCTCGTAGCGAACTTTGCTTAGCCATTCTGAACCGATCAGCAAAGATAAGTAATTTCCACCACGGTCATGAGTTGGATGGGTGACCGCTGGTGACATTACTACTGAGCGCTCCCGTACTTCTGAGGGCACGTTAAGCCGTCTGTCCCGGTTATTGTCTTAGGATGGCAGTCGTTAGAGCATGGTGTTAGGGCATTTTGCGAATGTCCGCCTGGCTAGCTTCCACCCTCAAGTAGAAAATCTGTCGCCAAGCACGGTGTATTCCGGCAACTGTCCTTGAGAGCCAGTAATTCGAGGTAAGCCTGAACAACATTTTCGACCATAGCATCACTTACCATCAGGTGATATAGTGGTCAAAGGCTAACTATCAGTCATAAAAATAAAAAACAAAATATCTTAGATGTAAGGAGATTCCAGAAAGACTGAATATTTCGAAGAACAGTTTCATTAAAACTTTCACTTCTTTAAAATATGAGAAAAAGCACAGTGGTTTGCATAAAAATCGCCTAGGTTCGTTAACTTTCGAAAATACGTTTTGGCATGAAAATTTAAACGCAAACTATTTCAATATTATGGAGCCCAAAGTGCTTGAGCTCAACTAAGTTAAAATTGAAATTTGAAATCAATAATGTATTAAGATCAGAACGTTTTGCGCATGTTTATGCTTTGATTACTTCAAGTTCCTTGAATGTGAAACGAAAACATCTAAGAAATGAATATAATATAACACACAGAGTAACGTATGTTGATAGAACTTGAATGTATTAATATTGTTATTCATGTATTCCAATTTATGATATTATTTTTTCATAGAAGCAAAGTTAAAACGCTTATGTATGCAGTTTTTCACCAAATTTTTTGACTAATGAAAAAAAAAACTAAATATTATAAAATTGCGTCATTGCTTTCTAATTATAATAAATCCATCAGAGTTATTAATTTTAAATGATAATAATTTTAGAAGAGAATTATTTTACTGGACATAAATGGCACTTTAAATAACAAGGACTAAAAAGTGGAATCCATAACAATAATAGGTTTAGATGAATTTTATACGAGTTAAGCACTCTTCTTTTCCTTTCGAATATAAGGAAAGAAAAAAATACTGTTTATTCTAAAATATTATCAATTTTAAGTAGTAATATAAAAAATTGGTACCTATTTAAAATTAATTGAGAAGTTAGAACAATTTGTGAATTGAAGTAAAAAAATGATATACCTTATATTAAGTTAGTATCCCGCCAAATTATATAAGTAATCATTTTTAAATATTACATATGGAACACACTGCGTCACCGCCACGGGCCATCCCGCAAACGTAGTTGCTATTAGGTATTTGTTTTATTACAGCAGAGTTTGTTACAACGAATAAACTTAGCCATTTTGTTATCTTTATAACATTGGTACCATGGTTACAAGTACCATAGATATTTTTATGCCAGTATGTAGTTGATTATTAAACCAACTTCCAACATATTCCGGCCCTAGAGAAGGAAGTAATTAATACGAGCTTTTCCTGCTCTTAGGTGGGAATCAGCGTCTTCCACCCACTACTCGGATCAAACTTACACACTACCTTCCGAGTATGAGAAATGAAAAATATATATCATGTATTTTACTCCTCTCGTAGCATCTAAAAGATAGCGTATGTAACAGGATTTTCTCCGTATATCGAGATAATGACTTGTCGTAAATATGTCAAACGACTTCCCTGTTCTATCAGCCGACTCTTTTATGCGAGAGGCTGCCGTATATAAGAAAATATGACTACATCAGGGAAATATTGACGCGTGTTTTGCATTTCTTTTTTATTCACAGCACCTTGAGTGTGTGATTTAAAAGAACTCCCACTTGAAACGGAACGAGTTTTTGCTTGTGTTCTGTACAGATTCACTTACTATACCTGGGTATCAAAGTTCATCAGGCTCTGTTGTAGTTTATACCATTTTGAGTATACAGGGTTATTGGTAAAATGCTAACAACCTCTTAGGGTTGACTTCTGCTAGTCCTAACAAATATTTTGAGATGTATTTTTTATAACGAAAAAAAATATTTTTTTGTGTTTTTTACGGAATTAGTACGAGGCCCATCAAATGTTAAAAGTCTCTTGTGCCAGTAATGTATTATTTCATATTTTTTTATTACTTTGCTCGATGTAAATATTCAAAACTCTACTCAAAGGGAGCACGGCGCGGTCCAGTGTTGCCGCAGTGGACGCTCTAGGCTCGTAGTAGGCATTAAAACACAAAAAACATAAAAATAAAAAATATTCAAATCATTTTATTTATGTCATAATGTTTATTAGGACTAGCAGAAGTCAACCCTAAGAGGTTGTTAACATTTTACCAATAACCCTGTATACCGTGCTTCGTATCTTTGCTTCGAGCGGAAATCAAATTATTCCTCGGAAAAAAAAATTAAGCATTCAACAAATATATTTAACACGGGTTATAGACAAAAATAAAAGAAAGCAATGCAATGAAATTGCAAACAGGTTGTTTTAGTCATGTTTAATAGATACTGAACTGTTTTCATCGCAAATGCTGAAACAACGTACAATGGCATACATAAAAACAACAACCCTGGACATAGACACGAATGATAGCGGTCAAAACGTATCGAGATGTCCATTCAGAAAGTATTACTATGATATATTATTGGTTTAGTTCGTTATTTTTCTGAATGATTTATAATAGAGTATCATTATAGCTACAGTTTTTTTGAGACATACGTGATTCTACTATTTGGGGACTAGCAGCATACGGGTGCTGCCTCAAACTGGTAGTGAGCTGCAATATTTGTAATAACTTTGACTTGATAGACAATGGTTTCAGTTTGACGGTTCAATGAAGACAAACGGCAAAAATAGTTGCACGTCTGCTCAAAAAAGGAGTGTTATATTATCAGGGTTCGTGTATGAATGTATGTGTGTTTGTGAGTTTCTATATTCCACCATAACTTATAAACGGCTTAACCGACATTAATGTATGATATATCGTAAGATTTGTCTTGATAGCAAGTGACAATAAGTACATAAAAAAACTAACGGAATTAGACGCCATATTGTAAGATAAAAAAAATAACGATTTCATAAATATGAATTACTTGCTTTTATTTCAATGTTACTAGGTATATAACCTTTGACGAAAATAAATTGTTTGCAGTCAGATTTTAATGTTTTTTAATTAATACATACTTGTTTTTAAGATTTGTTTAGATTGTTGTAGGCTTAAGTGCCTCATGCTGTGGCATTTGAAATTACCTCCCATCTGCTTACCGTTAAACAATTTACTTTGCCGACGATAAAAGTAGTTTGAATTTTCATGGTTTTCGATATTTTCTATAAGAGACACATAAGAGACCTTGTACTTTTTTGTCCAATCGAAGAAAGTTATTTCACTCAAGATGTTATTTCAGACCCAATAAAATCGAAGGAAGCCCTTATTTTCATTCATTAGAGGGCTCGGTCGTGGGAGTGACATTGACAGATGAATTGTTTGGAATACGGAACAATTCGAATCATTTATTGTATTCCTCCGAAGTCTATTCAGCATTTTGTTCACCTTTTGTCCATCGATAATAGATAAAAACGTATGAATGAAAAAATCTAATATATTACCATCAAAAATATATTCTATTATATACTATTTCGTAAACATGCTTGCAAATGTGAGCATTATTTTGACAACCTTCTTCGAGATAAATCGAAATTGCTGTACTGGCCAAATACATGCGTGCAGCGGCCGGCAAAAAATGTATGTAAATCTATATCTGTCGTGTCTAGCGGCCAAATAAATTGCGTAGTAAACTCATATCTGTCGTGTTATTTAAAAATGGAACGATCTTTTACTTCGAAGCATGGCAACCAAGGAGGTAACTTATCAAAGGTATTATTTAAATTTCGATCTGGTTGCAAATAGAACGCTGTTTATTGAAAATTGTTCATTTAACTACTGTATCTTTAAATAAAAAATTCTGCCTAGGTATTATTTGAGAAAAGCACTATACAAGCCTTGGCCACAACTAGGCATTGATGGACTAACATATGTGTGCCTCGGCTTCGGCTCGGCCCACATTTACACGTTCGTCCATCAATGCCTCCTTTGCTGGCCGCTGCAGGAATGCATACCTTACATGAGCAAAACAATGAATATTATTTTATAGAAATATTTAATTTTAAAAACTTACACAGCCGTACATTTCCATTTTCCAGCTTAGAATGTAATCTGTTTCATAACTACCTGTTGGATATCGTTAAACAAAATTAAGGGGAAAATGTGCAAAATGAGCAGCATGAATCTCCGATCTGAGCAAGGTATTAATGCAAATTATGCGATCAACAGTGATAACTATCTCACCTGATGGTAAGTGACGATGTGGTCGAAGATGTTGTTTAGGCTAACCTAGAATTACTGGCTCTCAAAGACAGCTGCCGGAACACACCGTTACGTGCTTGGCGACAGACCCGGCGGGCATTCGCAAAATGCCCTACCACCGTGCTATAACGATTGCCATTCTAATATAACAACCGGGACCGACGGCTTAATGTGCCCTCCGAAGCACGGAAGCGCTCAGTAGTAATGTCACAAGCGGTCACCCATCCAAGTCATGACCGAGGCGGGCGTTGCTTAACTTTGCTGATCGATTAAGAACAGCTAAGCAAACTTCGCTACGAGCGCTTCAAGATATAAAATTATTGTCATAATTTGTAATGCATAATTTTGGAATTTAATTTTTATATACTTGTCCCAATTTTTTTTTATATCCGTATACAGGGGGTTGCGGGATCAAGACTTGCTGGAAGTATTTATTACGATATTATTATGGAACACTCACGAGGCCCACCTGTAAAGCGGTACCCTCTGCCCGTAACATATGCGTTGTTAGGTTTCATGTGCCTGGCTCTCAATGACTACTGTCTACTATTAGAACTCACTATTAAGGTGGTGATAAACGTGATAAAATCAAAGGCGCACGCGCGGTCTTCGGCGCGGCTGCCGCGCCGTGTATCACCATTGACGAGCCGAGCCTCCAGACGGTGCAGAGCGCTCCACGGATCAAGACGCCCATTTGTAGTTTAATTTTCTTTTTGAAACACATATACGTGAATTAAATGATTATGGACTTTATTCAACTATATGAAGAGGAACCGGTTATATTAAATCATAGAGATGCAGATCATAAAAACCGCATCCTCGGACGGCGCGGGCGGAATGCGCGGTCTGTGCTATCACGCGTCGTTTTTCACCACAGGTTCGTGTCCGGGCTAAGACGAGCCGAGCCTACACGGGACGGCGATCCGTCGCGTCGTCCGGCTCGCGCTATTCCGCGCCATTTATTAACCTTTAGGTTGTTGGTGGAAGATTTTCTACTTAAGGATGGTAGTAGGCCAGGCCAGTATTCGCGAAATGCCTTTCAAAGTGCGGTGAAGGTCACGCTATCGGTAGGGACTAATCATACACCTGCGGCGCGGCAGTCCATAGCTATGACCGCTCGGCTACCATTACTTCAAAATTCATTGTTTTTAATGCATTGATAAGTTTATGGAATAACTAAAACAAGTATTAACGAATTCGTAATAAATATTTTATTTTATTCCATGCATCTATGTTATGTATTGGTTTACACTGTTGAAATTCATATATAAGAAGGAGAGTTAAGCTTTTCTTAAGTACAACTGCAGTAGGTACGTTACACATATTTTGAGTCTTAAAAATATGATGAATCAAGTGCCAATGTTGACTTGTTTTTTTTTAATTCCTTCTTAATAATCCACCCTACAGATATTAATTTGTTTCACTAATTACTGAGATCCATCAACAGTACTTATATTCTGATGTACTGAGTAGTTTTCGAGAGAGCGTGATATAACAAATTATTTTATTGACTCGTGGTCCGTACACTTGTTTGATATTGTTTACTTAAATACATTTTTTAATTTTACATCATTTTCCAACTTATCAATATTCCTCCTAAAGTGAGTCCATGCTTATATGTATAGATATATATATATATATAAATATTTTCTCCTTATATCTAGTTTGTTAGTAGGTATATTACGTTACTAGCTGTACCTGCGACTTCGTTCGCGATTGCCGTACCTGCAGACTAATTATTCACATTTGTGCACTGTTTATCTCATATTAAGCAACACTGTGGTCTGCGGTGAAGCACTCTTATAGTAAACCATAGCTCAGAATGGAGCTTTTTACTTTGGATTTCAAAACTCCCGGGTTGTATTTTCCAGAAGACAGTAGTTAAGTAACTCAGAGAGTTCTTTCCCGGTTCGCACAATAAATGTTGAAGCAAAGTACCTTGTGCGTTTCTTTAGAATTTCGATTTTAAAACGGTGGTTTGTTTGTCGGTAGATCGAAAATATTTTTTTTTATTTCTCATTCTCGGAAATTAGTGTTTGTTTGATCTGAGTAGCGGGTGGGAGACGCTCCTTCCCACCTAAGGCCGGGAAAAACTCATAGTAAATGCTTCCTTCTCTTGGGCCTGAATGACTTGTAACCATGGTAACCATTGGTGTAAATAAAGTTATATGTCTAAGATTTTTCGTTGTAAAAAACTCTGTTGTTATAAAACAATTAATAACAACTATGTTTGGCAGGGTAGTAACTAAATATAAGGTGAAAAGTGTACGTTAAAAAAAAATTAACTGAAAATTTCCCTAAATTTCATTGTTCTAACTCCTAGTGTATCTTTGTATCGGCTACTCATCTTTATTATTTTTAGTAAATATTTAGAAAAACTACTATTTTTTTACCCTTCTCATATTTTAAATGAAAAGTAGAGTGTTTAACACGGATGTAAGTCATCGATTCCTACTTGGACTATAGCCGCATTAATTTTACATAGGTACTGCTCATGTTATTAAAATCAAAATAAATAATATAAAAAAACATACTATTTTTATATCGTTATTCCTTATATAAGTAGTGAATATATATAATAGTCCTATTCGGGCTATAGCCGCCCGTAAATATTCCAAACAAAATTTTACGTAAAATTTCACAAATAAAAATTTCTGTGAAAATTTCAACTGTCTAGCTATCACCGTTCTTGAGATACAGCCTGGTGACAGACGGACGGACAGACGGATGGACGGATAGACGGACGGACGGACAACCGGACAGACCGTTTTTATCCTTTGGGTACGGAATCCTACAAAGAACGTATGAAACTGGACTACTCGTTAATAAATTACAACTTAGTGTATATTTTGACTTTCATCCCCTCTCCCAAGGGAACCATCCTGAATTTCGGGATAAAAAATTAAATTATCCTACCTTGTAGTATGAACTCAAATCATGCTGTTTCATTGTAATCCATTCAGTAGTTTTGGAGTGATGCGCGGCCGGGATACAGACAGACAGACAAAAATAAAAAAAATACAGTTTCGGCATCAGTACCAGCTACAGAGTACTGTACATTTTTTTTTTCAAAATATCTGCCATGTACAGAATTGGACCTGTTACAGTTGTATTATAAGTATAGATTCAGTATGTCGTTGAGGGGCCGGCCACAGATTCCGGCGATGCCCTTGATGTTTTAAAAAAAACTAGAAATGTTGAAACCTTTACTACAAAAAGAATATCTCTTTCATCCTACAAAACGTTTTCGTCACTTATTGATACATACCTTTTTTGTATCAAAATATAAAAATCCTACCAACTGGTCTCCATTCAGCCCTTTAGTTTTTGTCGGGTTATAATGTCATCCATCCATGTCTGTTCCAAGTTAACACACTCATAGATCAGAATATGAGACTCTCGCAGAGCGAAGTGATTGATTGATGTACGTATGCGGCTAATGAAGTTATCTGAAGTTTATCACCGTGTGGCAAAGAGAGATGATTTATGCTCTAGAAAGCTTTGTTTGTCATGTTTTTTGTTATTATATACACAAAAAATTATTATTTATTCAAATGATCGATGTTTTTGCAAGAAATATGCACGTTAAATATCTCTATCATAACCCTAAACATAACTGTATATTGGTGCGCAAAATTTTATGCTGCGGGCGGGATCGAACCCGCGCCGGATTATATGTAATTACTGGAATATATATAATATGGTTTAGGCTTCCATCAGTACTAATATTATAAATGCGAAAGTAACTCTGTCTGTCTGTTTTTCACGCCAAAACTACTAGACCGATTTAAATGAAATTTGGTATGGAAATAGTTTGAAATCCGGGAAAAAACATAGGATAGTTTTTATCCAACTACGCAAAAAGAGGTTAATGTTTTTGCGAGATAACCGACAAAATAATCCAAGATATGAGAATGAAAATGTGGATTGAATTCAGTACCTAGGAGTCGGAAGAAAATAATACTTAGAGGTTTTGTACTTTCTTATATTATCTGTCATAGTATTGAATAGATGGGTCTGGCAGGAAGTTATTTATACCTTTTGTCATAGCTATTACGGATTTTAAGACTGTGAAGGTAAATTGTCAAACCAATCACGTTTCTAAAACTTAGTGATTACACCCTCATTGCACCACAAACGGGTTCTTTTCAGCGGCATTTCTATCACAGATCAGTAAGAGTATGGTCCGAATTACGCCAACAGTACTAAAAGTGCTCACTGCTGAGAGTAGTTATAAATGCACCGATTGGAATATGCAAGCTCATGGCCGTTTGCATTACTGCAATTCGGTGCAAGTAAAAGCGTGCCTATGACATTATCTATTTATCTAAAAATAAATTATTATCTACGTGCAATAGGTACCAAATCAATCAATTCGGACTGCACCAAGAAAGAGTGTGTATACTACCACGAGACTAAGTAAAATGTCAATGTTATCACTACTGACTGACATCAGAAAATGACAATGTAACTTTTTTCGTTATTCGGCTTCGAATCATTTTGCTTGTTGTACCCAATCTATGTACAAAATGACATAAATGAATTTGCAAATAAATCAAGATTCCCTACTTTTAAAAATATACAAACAATTTTAAATAATGTTAAATATGCTGACAATTAAAACAATACCTAATACATTCATGAACGCGCCCTGGTTTACTTGGGTCAGTAGTCGCCATCATTCTTTGGTATAACTAATATGATTGTACGTGTAATGTTTACGTCAAACATTAGAATCGAAATCTCAAACTGCTCATCGTTTATCTCTCAGACAACACTTGAGATGCGTATTTCACTTGTTTGAACTCATCGTGCGTTTATGTTGTCATATGAATGACAAGTTGCTCAGATGTAACAGAGTAAGTAAGTAAGTATTGCTAGCAAATAAAAGTAGATGATTGCTTACAAGACGTTATTTAGCATCTGTCATTGGCAAAACTAACTTTCCTGGTACATTTTCATTGTTAATATACCCTTATGATTTTAAACTGATTTATTAATGATAAAACAATAAAATTCCACTAATTAGTCGACATGAGTAGTGGCGTGATGATCATTTATTACGTATTTTCTATTAGTAAACTTATCTGAATTTTAGGCTGAAAAGTTTTTGGAAATAAAATATCAGTTTACAATAGGAATAATAATACTTTAGGTGCGTATACTACAATTTTATTATATTTTCATGACAATCTCATTTTTTTCTCTTTATTGTATGATATTAATATTGTCATCAGTTTTATGGCGCCCAACATTTTAATTGATCGATAGCAATTTTATGCAAAATGCTTGTTTTCGATGATATTTTAGTGGAAATTTGTATGATTACTGCCTTTAATTATATCATTGCGTCATACTCAATGTAAACAATGTCAAAGCGTGGTACAATGTAGAAGCTTTTCAAAGAAACAAGCTAAAGAAGGTTCCGGAGTTCAACTAGACATCTCCGTTAAAAATGTTGCGAGGTGTGATATTTTACAATAGGAACTGAAGGGAACTAGTACTTGAAAAAATATAGGGAATACCGAAGATCATCCGGTTGAATTTTGTAATTAATCATAATATGAAACATTGAGAAGATATCTTATAATGGACTTAGAAAGTATTGATAGGTACACCATAGAAATTAGTAGGTTATATAGGGATTCCGCTGGTATACTGGCTCCAACTTTAATACCATATAAATTAACTACATAACCGTTTTTGGTTATTTCATTTGATAAGTCATAATAATTATTCGTTTTCATTGTGTGGTCTGTAGGTATAGTTGTTTTCCACGGCACAGTAAGTTTCTATCGGCACTATGCGTTTGATGTTTTTTAAATAAATAAATTTATCTATATCATCTTCAGATTTTACTATAACGTGTGTTTTGGTAACTCTGAGCTATTGATTGAGCTCTAATGGTTTCTTTAATATCATCCCAGTTTGATCCCTAAATTAAGTAGACAGGTCTGCCGAAAGTGCGAGCCCCAAACCATGACTTCAATGTTCGTATGACGTTTACATCCCGCTTTGATAAAAGGATTTTAGTAATATCATATTATAGAATAGGCCAAATAAGACGTGATGTTAAGTAGTTGTCGTGTATGCGAGCTTTTTAAATGTTACTTATTGGTTGGTGGTTTAGCTATCGACAACTTTTTATGAAAAATGTAGATACAATTTTGAAAACTATTCCAATATGTAAAAAAACTGTGCACTTACATATACTTTACTAAGTTTAGTAGAAAAAAAAAATGAAAAACGTGAAGTAAGTATTTTGTTATTTCAAATTGTTGTTTCAAAACTTGCCACAATAAAATTTGTAAAAATCAATCTCAATAGAGTTGGAAATTTGTTCCAAAGTAGTCTTATTATATATATTAATATTATATGTTTATATCCAATATATTTAATATCTATTTCCAATAACTGTTCAAACATATATTGGAAATGAAGAAAAACTCCATAAATAATAGTTTTTGCACTAGCCTTGAAAATATTTCATCCTATTTTTCCGTTAAGTTACGTTTCGTCCGGAACTACTTAGTAGAACGAAATGAAAATACTGAATAAAAAAAAATACACACACTTAAACCACTTTATAGACACTCATGCATTAATAATCAAAGACTTAGGCCTTTCAATGTTTGCATGATATTATTAACGTTAAAATTAATACGACGCGTCCATTAAGCCTAAAATTAAAGCGTGTAATTTATAGTGCTTTGTTTGTGATTAAAATACAACCCCAATTTAGTTGTTTGGAAGCCTACAGCTGTGTACGTTGTTAGTATAGTGGAACAGGTCCATAGGTAACTCGTTAACGTTGATGTAATATAGTTTGTGTATTATTTCTTGTATAAGTATATATATCTAAATTTCTTAAGTAGGTTCGTTGCTTGATTTCTCGAAAAAAAGAGAAGTGTCATACGAAGACCCAACATTCTACTCAATAAGAAAGCAGAATAACAAACACTTGGCGTTGTTTTATTCCATTAAATTATTTTCTACACGCTTAATATTATTGGTAGGAAATGTAATACAATATAAAGTCCCACAATAAGTCTTCTCGCTGGTAAAAATTGTCTTATGACTATATGATATTGACATAGTATAAAAAATATAAGTGTCAACTTGAGATCGTACCTAATTCATGGAAGTCCAAAAGCAACAAAACGTAATGATGAAGAACATAATACCCGTATTATTTTCGTTTTTTTAAATAAATATATCGGGATACACACATTTCATACCAATCATGCTTCTAAGTAACTACGCAGTAACGTATATCTTATACCGGCCAGAACCGCGAACAAACCACGGAGCATAAGGCGCGGCCGCGGCGTCGTCTGTACAGGGCGTGTTATTAGGATAATATGTCGTACATACGAACTGGTTTTTTTTTGAAGCGCTCGTAACGAAGTTTGCTTAGCCATTCTGAACCGATCAGCAAAGCTAAGCAACGTCCGCCTCGGTCATGAGTTGGATGGGTGACCGCTGGTGACATTACTACTGAGCGCTTCCGTGCTTCGGAGGGCACGTTAAGCTGTCGGTCCCAGTTGTTGTCTTCGAATGGCAGTCGTTATAGCATGGTGGTAGGGCATTTTGCGAATGCCCGCCTTGCTAGCTACCACCCTCAAATGACCCCCGTGTAGTGCCGGGTTAGAATTTTACCTTCCCATATCATCCCGTGGGTGTCGTAAGAGGCGACTAAGGTGAAAATAAGGAAGGTGGGCAGCAGAGCCTTCTAAAGAACTGCCATCGTACACTGCGATCCCCAAGCCGCCTGCCAAGCGAGGGGATAATGTATAGAGTTTAGGTACTGCGTAAAAACCCGACAATATACGGCAGCAGTTGAATAGTTGTTCAGCCAATCTTTGACGAAACTGATAACCAGTGAAGCTGATATATACGTTGGTACTTCTGACTACAAAGACTTACCTGTGGCCAGGCTACCCTGTATATTTATACCTGCTCTTAGTTTGCTTTTCTGGCCACCTCTATCTACAAAAGGGTTGAGGGTAATTTACATAAATCCATCACGTAGACCCCAAGGTAGAAGCGTGGATGTCCCATGCGTTTAAATTGTGTGGTTCTACAGAGATGTCCCTTACGTGTGCTAGATAGTCGATCCTATCCTAGTTATGGGCGGTGTAGCATGATTGCCTACTTCATCGTTTAAAATATACAGCTTTTGGGTACTGTCTTTTTGGTTATCATAGTATATTGGGAAAGTTCTTACCACCATTTTCCTAATCTTCCATAATCGTCGTTTTTGATGTTTCTATTTAAATTTCCTAATTATATATGTTAAGGTTTTATGTTAGAAATATTTAAGTATACACGTTAAATTAGCATCGAGTGTACGTCTACTCAATAGGTTGACAGCGAGCCCAAAACTATACGGCTTGGATACCGAGTGAGGTTTTCCATAAATAAATTAATCATTTTACTAATTAAATTATGGTTGATATTTGTTTTGATAATACATAATTACAAAGATACATTTAACTACTATTGCTCTATATGTTAATCATTGTTTTGTAAATGTATTGTCCTCATTTTTCTTTTGTTGGTATGCAATAAAGGGTTATCGTATCGTATAATTATTTGATATATATAAAATATATTTAGTCCTTCAATAATAATAATTTTCATAAATTTATTCGCAGACACACCAGTTAACTATATTTTATGCATAATAGTAGGTAATTTTACGAATTAATCTACTATGTGAACAAGGTGTTTGTTTAACTGGCGTTCAAGAGACGGTCCTAAGTCTTCATTTTGATATTTTGAACATCTTAGGCCACATACAATATTACATAGCAATAGCTGAAATAATAATGAATATTGGAAAATAAATTGACAAATCAGACTGCGTCGTCCAGAATCAAATGTCCCACAAATATTATGTGCAAACGCGTGTATAAGTGATTGAGGTAGTGTTATGCCATATTATGAAGATAGGTGTACATGGGTAGGGTGATTTTTAACCGACTTAAAAAAGGAGGAGGTTCTCAATTCGTCAGTTTTATTTTTATGTTTCTTACCTCAGAACTTTTGACTGGGTGAATTTTGATAATCCTTTTTTTAGACTGATGATGCTTGTCGTTTGGTTCTGTTTAAATTTGATCAAAATCGGTCAAGCCGTTTTTGAGTTACAGTCTAACAACTGAAAAATATTTTCCTATCTTGATGATATAGTCGTTGAAAATGAATGACAATCGATCCCGTAAGTAGCAAGTAACACTAAAAAGAGAGAAAAATTTTTTTTTACCAAAAAATGGAACCGACTTCCACACTCAAAAGTGTGAAATTACTAGTCGAAGTCGGTACCATGCGCACAATATAGTGATAATAGGTACTTTGGAACTATGATGGTACTGACTTCAACAAGTTATTTCACACGTTTGAGTGTTCAAGTCGGTTCCATATTTTGGTATTTTTTTTTTTTAATTTATTAACGTACATAGAAAGCTTACAGAAACTTGTTATGATAAATACTTTTGACGTAAATATAACTGTAGTCCTTTGCGGTCTTTTTAAAGCCCCGTAGAGAGCCAGAATCTATGATGCAGGAATACCTAATGCAAAATGCAATTGTATGTTCCGCTCGTGTACACGAGAATATTATCTAGAGTGGTTTTGAAGATTGCGAGAAATACATATTCTAACAAGGTTTCCTTATGCTAAGTATCTGTTTGAAAAAAGGTTATTTATTCATATATTTGTGTCTGAAGGAACACAAATAATCACTCTTTACATGTTATTAGAATAAGACTGATATAACCTGATCAAAATAAGAATACACGATTAACTTCAGTACTTGCATATAGGAGTATATATGCCAAATAATGCTCAACTACTTGCTATTTTGAAAAACGAAAAGAAACACAAAAAGAATATATAGGCGAATCGATCCAAGAAGAAACGAATTTTTTAAAAATTCAAGTAATGCGTTCTAAGCATATGTTTCATATTTTTACAACATATTCAATATTATAATAACCTGGTACAAAAAGTTTTTATGACGTTAAATGGCTGCAATTATAATATGCCGTTAACCTGTACGTAGCACGAAGTGGTAGTAATAAGCATGTGCTTGGTTTATCTCACCTACATCTCTCATTCTTCATAAACGCTAATTAGTTGAGAATATGATTGATCTAGCCTTTTTTCAAGACGTCTCCACTCTGGTTCGTATAAATAGAACGATCACAAAGGTCTTTCGCTTTCTATTTTTCCGTTTACATACACCTAATAATATACATACATACAAAAAATCATTCCTCTTTCCCATAAGGGTTGGTAGAGACCACAGATTTGCACTTACTTCGATCCTTACATATCTTTCGCTTCATCTTCACTCATCAATCCTTTTATCCACAAGCATCGGTCAAGGGTCATAATCTGATACAAATATAATAAATATATTCAATAAACAGTATGCACATATATATTCTTCGTTGAAATACTCCTTTGACATCTGCTAGCTTCGCTATTCTTCTTCTGCCCTAATTCCACTCTATGTGCATGTTACAATATGTACACATCGTTCACGATTATATTCTACCAGCTGTAATGTTATGTTGTATAAGTCGCGTGCAATGTCACAGCTCATTAAAAAAATAGAAGAAAATAAATCATCAGTTTAACTTTCCTTTATAGAAACCTTTACAGAATTTTGAAGCTACTATAGAATTCTCATCACGTATCAGGACTCAAAAAGGTCGGTGCTAAAATTAAATTCCTACTTCTCAAATAACAAAAAATATTTCTAAGCTTAGATATCTGTCACAAAAACATGAATCGATGAAAAATATAGACACAATAATGAATATAAATGACGCAGCTGCAAAATGACACAGATTACGTGAAGAATTAAAATTATAATTTGATGATACCAATGTCTTGAGGTGTCGTTATGTGTTAATGAAACATTTAAAGCGAAAGAGGGTGGCAAGCCTGTCAGTAATTTAGACGTTGATGTTCTTTTTACCGTTTTTATTACTGGTAATGATTAAATGAGAGTTTTACGAGGGCGGCGGGCAGAAGTGTTATAATTTTAGAAAATGTGAGATCAAGGTTTGTTATTTTCTATTTTAGTGTTGTTTACCAATGTGGTACGCAATATATGACTAACTATGCTATATACGTAATTTATGATGAAGATATCGTTACAATGGAGTTATCATATTTTCCTTTATTTACAGAATAAAAATAGAATGATCATAGTACCTGACGGTATTATCAATTATTCTCATTAACTGTAACTTAGGTAGATTTTTGTTTAATAATTTATAGAAATAATAATATATATTGTTTTCCAATAGTTTATTCAATTATTTGATATTAATAAAAATATAATTTCCTAATAATTTGTATATGCATAAAATTTGTTACTTATAGTATATCGTTACTATATCTAGTACTATATGGTCAATGTTTAATAGATAAGTTAAAATAAGTGACTTATAATGTAAAAATTATGAATAAAAGGTTTATCAGTTTATCAGATATAATGGGATAGTTATAGACAAGCTCCAAGGTTCGAACCCCAACGCCGGCTTTTTGGGAATACCCGCCTGGCTACCTACCATCCTAGAGTAGAAAAAAGGTCACCAAGCTCCTAACAGTGTTTTCCGGCTGTGTATATCTTGTAGTCCTTGAGAACAAGTAAAATTACAGGCACATATGTTTTGATAACTGTATGTGTTAGGATCTCGGGCTCAGTGCAGGTCCTCACATGTGTCAATATGCATTTGTTATAAATATATTTATGTCAATTTTTTTTGCTCTAAAGGACGTAATATTCAAAATACAAGAATAATTGAATTAAAAAAGTATAAAACCCGACTGCATACTTATTTTCGTTAAACATTTTATCGTTCCATTGAACTTCAATTAATATATATCTACGGATTTTTTTTAAAGCCCTTTATTTTGATATCCAACTGTGTACCATTATATTTCCAAAAGTATATTGCGAGTTAAAAAACATTTTTTTGTAGTTTATTTTTATGTGCTTACTGTCACTTGGATTATCAATACAAATCTAACGATATCTCATATATTAAAATCGTTTTAGCCATGTAGAAGTTATGGTGGAATAAATGAATTCACAAAGATACATATATATGTATCTTAAGGGTTAATGTATATACATTAACCCTGAAAACATAACTCTCCTTTTTGTGAAGTCGTGTAAAAATACCTAACATCACAACTGAGCCATTTCTCTTTGGTATACCTTATTTATGAAATAAAATTAGAATATTACAGAACTCATTTTGTATTCATTTCACACTCGTCGGAAACTTTTTACGTTTTGTTGAGAAGTTTTGCTGTTCCAGTTTAGGAAAACATTTTTCATTAATGTTATTCCTCTTAACGTATACTTATTTAAAACAAATTTGGTTGTATATTTGTGTACTTACTGAATAAAAACTAGAAAAATGCAAATATGCTGGGGATATTATGATTCAATCGATAAATAATATCTAAATGTGATGGTTTCTGAAGCGCGTATTGTAGCTTAGTTAGTCATCCTAAACTGATCGACTTGGTTAAGCAACGTCCGCTGCGTCATGACTTGGATGGGTGACCGCTAATGGCATTTTTACTGAGCTCTTTTGTGCTTCGAAGGGCATTAAACCGTCGGTTATGGTTGTTGTCTAACCATGAGAGGCGTTTTAACATGGTGATTCCGTGAATGTCGGGTGCATTTAATGGTGTTTTTCGGTATTCCAGTAATTCTAGGTAAGCCTTAACAACATCTTCAATCACATCATAAATCACCATCAGGTAAGATAGTAGTCAAAGGCTTGCTTATGAGCGGGAAATAAAATCAGTACTAATATTATAAATGTGAAAGTAACTCTGTCTGTCTGTCTGTCTGTTACGCTTTCACGCCAAAACTACTGGACCGATTTGAATGAAATTTGGTATGGAGATAGTTTGAGACCCGGGAAAAAACATAGGATAGTTTTTATCCGACTGCGCAAAAATAGGTTAATGTTTTCGCGCGATAACCGACATACGCGCGGGCGGAGCCGCGCCCGGAAAGCTAGTCAAATAATATCTGTAAAGAGGGTTCCTTAACAACACAGAATATACCATATTATTCCCATCGACGAAATGCAATCCCAGTTATGACGATACAATCCTGTTCAAATCCCAGCAATGACGGAAAAACATCATATAGTAATTTTAAAAAAGCAGGCCAAATCTATAGAATAAAAACAAAAAAAAAAAAATCCATTACTCTATCTAAGTACCAACTACCTCTCCATGTTTTTTTTTAATTTCTCAGAGATCAAAAACTTGTTGACTAATATGTCACTTACACAATAAATTGATTTTACCACGTTAAAAATCTCATTAAAAAGTCTGAAATGTTTTGTTATTGGTTTACTACACGTATTTTCCTTTCTTTGTATTCCGAGCAAAATAACAGAATCCTCCTCTTTTTTCACAGATAAAGTCGACAAAAATGTTCTGGAAAAATTAATTCCCTTGCCATTGGAGGCACGGTCACAATATATTATTTAAACACACAATCAAGACCCAAGAATAGACATCCGCATAACACAAATAATAATAAGTGTTGTAAGTATGTATGTTAGTTGTTAAAACCAAGCTACGGTAATGTTAAAAATTCCAGGCATATTATGGGAATTTATTGATTAACTTGTGACTGTTATAAATGTAGTATAGAACAAGAATATAAAAAAACACTATCATAGTATTCAACTTTACTTTAGTGTAATCGTTACAGTTTCATGTAAAAATATCGTCACTACCGGCGAAAATGCAAAGTTCAAACCAAGTCAACAATTCCAGACACATTATGGGAGTTTCTTGATAAAATAGTGTAATAAATGTAGAATAGAAGAAGAATAATACATAAATGTAAAAAAAAACTTGATAGACCTCTATTCTCTTTTGTGTAATCAAAACAGCTTGACGTACAAATATATCATCACAGACATTAAAAGTGCAAGGGTGCTTATACTCTTACGTTTAGTCAAAAGCTTTTGTTTTTACACGACTGTTCAAAAAAGGAGTATTACGTTTCAGGGTTCATGTATGTATGTTTGTAAGTTTCTTTATTCCACCATAATTTCTAATCGATTTTTATGTATGAGATGTCGTTTGATTGTTGAAGTTTGTCTTGATAGCGCAAATGAGACTAAGAACATAAAAAATAGTTGAAAAAAATTCTTCCAAATTCAAAGAGTGGGGTATCAAAATGAAGGGTTTTAAAAACAATTCCATATATATATATATATATAACTTCAAAGACATCTCAAAACGTCTGGTCGACGCTACTTGTGACCTGGCATATACTTTGGGCAAGGGATAAGCATTGCCATACATTGTGGCAATGCGGCCAGCATTTTGGGAACACTGCCTAATGGTAGCGGCATATTGGATTAGTTTGTAGTAATTTTAAGTTTTTTTTTTTAGTTAAATATGTTAATTTTAGTCAGAAATGTCCTGTGTCTAATAAATAAATAAAACATTCTGTAATATATAACTTCAGTTTTATATCAATGGAATGATATAAAATTTAACCAAAATAAATAATTTGCAGTCGGATTTAATTAATTATTGACAAAAGTATTGACAACACAGTAGTAATTGTAATGACAACAGAACGGATTTTTGACAGTATTATAACTGAGCCTTGATCTTAGTTTTACTTTAAACTATGAGTTATTTATTAGCCTGGCTCTCGTTGGAAAATTACGCTGGGAACAGACCAGACGGTTTGGTCTAATATCTAAGTTCAATTTGGTATGTCTCAGTCGATACTTTATAGAAATGATACTATTACGCCGCGAATCGCCAAACTTTAGCCGAATCGGGTACGTGACGACGCAGTTATATACAGTATTATTGCTTACCCGTTTAAAGTTGTTTTGACATGGTATATGTTGACAAATATATATTTTGTATTTGAAGCGTCTGGTCTGGACATAATGACGAACTTTGAGCCGTTGTAGCATAAAGCGCTTCTTTAAAAGCTTACGCGAGAAATTGTGCGAATGGTTTCCAGTCTTTTTGAAGATCAGAGCATAAAGGTGTTCCGCAAGGCTTGCTATCTTTGACTCTTTTTTATTCATATTAACGTATAACATATGAAATGTTGCAGTTTAGCGATATGTATTATTATGCAGATAGCAGTACCAGAGTTGTCTCATCGTCGGTTCAAAGGTAAAACACACTAAGTGACATTTTGACCCAAAATGAGATTTTACTACTTTTGCTTCTTTAAAGAGAAAATCTACGATAAGAAAAAATCACTAAGTGCGTATTGTGCTCCATAACAAAACTGTGAAGTGAAAAAAGTCTTTACCTCCAAATCCTCTGTAATCCCTTTGCAGGTAAAACTCATTTGGCACTTAATTAATTTTGCCTGAAATCTTCATTGTAGGTCAGTCCTAAGTTAGTCCTAGTTAAGGCATGTAAAACTCACTAACGGTGCGTTCCGATTCGAGTTCCCGATGGAGTCTGAAGTTGAAGCCCCAATTATTTCAGGAAGTAGTTATACTGAAAATGTGAGTATTTAAAGTTATATTGTTATATTTTCCTGTTACACTTTTCTACTTTCTAGTTGCAATATATCGGGCTTAGAGCAAACTATCAACAATAACTTTTTTATTCAGAGAATTATTTCAAATAACAGAACAAAGCTTGTGGATTGTCCTTTAGAAACAGATCATGAGATGGATGACTTCAGTGCAGCATCTGATGACGATCCTTGTTACCAGCCACCTCAAGAAAGTGAAGATAAAATATCTGACATTTCTGATTATGAGATAGAAGAGGGTAATGTTAGCAATTTAACAAGATGTAGACAAAGAAATACCGCAAATTGGAAAGCCAATATGACAAAAAAACACCGAGCAGAATGTCTACCATATAAAAACAAGAAAAAGGAATGTGAAGCTAAAAGCTCAAAACCAGTTGATTGCACAAAATGTAGATTTCAGTGTACTAAATTTTTCACAGAAGAAGATAGAACAGCATTATGTAAAACTTATTGGGGATTCGCAGATTACAATAGACAGAAAGATTTTATATTAAAGTATGTGATTGTGGTGGCACCTAAACGTAGACGAAAAGAAAGATGAAGTGAGAATCGTACTTTATCTAAAATGTATTATTTAGAAAATGCTGGTGGTAAGCACAGAGTGTGTGCTAATTTCTTTGAAAAGACTCTAAATATTTCAAATGGGCCTATAAATACGGCCATAAAGGGCGCAGGTTCAACAGGATGTTTCTCTGGATCAGACAAGAGAGGAAGAAAAATACCAGGAAACAAGACCAGTGAAGTAGATGTTTCCTTAGTGAAGGAGCACATTGAAAGCTTTCCTGTAATGGAAAGTCACTATGTTAGAAAACAAAGTCAAAAATTGTACCTTGAAAGTGGCCTGTCTATTCTTAAAATGTATGAGCTATATCAATAATTTTGTTTGGAAAGGAATGCAACACCTGTAAAGCAATGTACATACAGGCGCATGTTTTGTAACAATTATAATATCTCCTTCTTCAAACCAAAGAAGGATTTGTGTGCTACTTGTTCCAAGTACAAAGAAGCCAGTTCTGAACTAAAGAGTGACATGGAAACTGATTATTCTTACATCTTATAAGAAAAACAGAATGCCAGGAAGCAAAAGCCAAAGACAAGTTAAAAGCCAGCGAAGACCCAACATTTGTAACAGCCACATTTGATTTGCAAAGTGTTTTACAATTGCCATACTCTGATGTTTCTCTATTTTACTATTCAAGGAAAATCTGCGAATATAAATTGACAATTTATTTGTCTACTGGAGAAGCTCATTGTTATACTTGGAATGAGATAAATGGAAAGAGGGGAAGCAACGAAATTGGTTCCATATTGTTAATGTTTTTGCAGTCGCTGCCTGCTACAGTAACAAGTGTTTCCTTGTTTTGTGATACTTGTGGTGGGCAAAACCGTAACCAGCAAGTGGCGGCCGTGTTGTTGTATGCAGTAAAAAAAATTGAGCATTTGAACCAAATTGAACTAAAGTTCCTGGAATCTGGGCACTCACAAATGGAGTGTGATTCAATGCACTCCGCCATCCGAGTCCGCAAAGAAACATAAAAGTGCATTTACCATGGCAGATTGGATTAACATTTTCCGTTCTGCAAGATCCCAAAGAGGAAAAAACAAAACCAATGGTGAGTACATAGTGCACCACTTAAAGTATACGGATTTCTTTGATTTACAGTCTTTGGCGTCATCTTCGATAAAGAATAGAAATAAAGACGAAGATGGAAATACAATCTCATGGTTGAAGACTAAATCTATAAAAGTCGAAAAAGGGTCACCAGAGATACTGTTCTGTCGGTATGATCATTCTTCAGAATACAAGAAGGTAAACGTAGTTGGTAGAGGTCGCAGAAGAACAGCTGCAACTATAGTTTTAAACCCTGCATATTCTGACCTACTGCCAATATCTACGAAAAAGAAAGCAGACTTGGTTAAACTTGTAAATGCTGGCCACATACCAGAGGAACTTCATCCGTGGTACAAGAATTTACCAGCCATAAATCTTAATGGTCCGGAGCGGTTGCCAGAACCCGACGAGAATGAAAGTGGAGATGAAGATTAACTTCTAATTACTAATTCGATTATACTTTTATAAGATTTAAAACCAAGTTTTTCATTATATACATTATTTTACCTAAAAAGAAATAGGAAAAAATCATTAAGTACATTTTTCTTATTTACATACAAAATAATAGATTTTAGACAAAAATATAAAAATACTATTATAAAATACATAGTTTTACATGTTCACAGAGAGTTTCAGTACCTGTTATCATTCTATTGATTTTTCACACAAAAAAAACGCAAAAGCTTAATTATCTCCATTAGTCAATTATGCCACTAAATGAGTTTTACCTTTGAACCAACGTCATGTACTCGTCGTTCTAAATTTTTTAGGGAAAACGTTGATTAGATTCGGAAACTTGTGTCTTGTTGTCAAAAGTCTTGTAGTAGGTTCTGCAGAACCTGGTGAAAGTCAAACGTCTTGAACCTTAGTGCGTTTGGAAAGGTAACTTCACGTTAGCCTTTCTTGCAATTCTATAAGGCTCAAGTGGCCTCACATTAATTATTGTCCTCACCTCTGGGCAGGACATCTTCTTACAATTGATCGCATTTTACTCAGAGCTGTTTGAATCGTCAATGATTAAAATTTCACAAATCAGATCGACCTCTTGGCAATGCTTGGAGATGTTGAATAATTCTGCATCTTTTACATGGAATGCTTCGAAACTGTTCGTTTTAATACCTGGATCTGAATTCCACCATCATGAAATGTCACGACAGATCATGATGTTTCACTTATTTTATTTTGATAACTGGAAGTCCACAACCATGTGATTCTTACGGTGTTGTCTGCTCACCATGAATTGCCACAACGTGAAGCCAGTTGCTATCTGAAGTATTGTCGACGCGATTTGTCTAAGAGTCCCTCAAAATATAAGGGGAATCCCTTTCAAAGTCCGGCAACGCATTCACGAGAACCTTGGCCCCCCAAGTTTTGTTTTATTCAGCTGATTGCCGACTTGCATGTGGCTAAACTTTATTATTTTTTATCATTTTAATACCACAAATATATCTTATTTAACGTTGGTATTCAATACCATTTCACCAATAGAGCAACCTTAAAAGATAAGGATTTGTTATGGGACCTAATATTTATGCTATTAATTTTTGGATATTTTATTATTGAGTAGGTATATATATTATTTTAATTGGCATAGCTACTTATTATGGTTGAATAGATTCAGCTCTCGATAAGGACTACGTAGGTAAAGGAATACGTAGGCGTGGGCTATGCGGAACATTATTAAAACGTATATTCTTTTGTTACTCGGACACGTGCTATGTGTATGAATATAATGAAATTCGGTTCGGTAGTTTTAATGTGGTACAAATGCGTACAGATATATACATAAAATAAAATAAAAATATATGCGTGTTTAGTAGGTATTTTAAGTCTCCTTTGCCATATATATTTATAATCCATGAACAGACTTTTTGTCTTCTACTTTTTTTTATAAGTATAGATGTCCCCTATTTCATTAACATCAAACTAATAAAAGATGTCAACATATTTAAGGACTATTTCAGTTTTAAGATATATAAATTCATCCATGCCCCCTTATGGGTACTCACCTAAAGGGGGTGAAACTGTAACATCCTTCCTAATTGGTATATGGCGTAAGCTTGTGAGGGAGGATGTGTGTGTATGTGTAAGTTTTTTATCACTTACGTCAGGCTGGCCTTCAGCCTTGTAGCCTTCAGCTAAACGGATTATAATTGGTACATACATGCCTTAAGTTAAAAAATACTTTTTCATCCCACCATCTCGGAAAGAGTATTTTTAATCTTCAATATCTGAGTGGAAAAGCCGTTTTTATTCTCTAGAGGATAAAGTAAATTGAATTTAGAACATCGTGTGCACTAAGTTTGTGAATTAAAAAAAAACATTAAACCTATTTACTGCTACCTCTATGGTGCCGAATATATCATACAACTTTTTTTAATTTGTTAAAAACTCAGACTCGGAACCTTCTTGGTGTTCTTTTTTCAATTTGCTTTGTCATTTGCATTTAGTCATTTCCTCGCTGAGGTGGAATGAAAAGTTACGTGTTGCACTCGAGTGCAAAGATTTTTCACCTCGTGCTCTTTTAATTCCCTCGCTAACGCTCAGGATTATAATTTTGAATCACTCGCTGCGCTCGTGATTCAATTTTAGAATCCTTCGCTTGCTCGGTCATCAAAATTGAACACGCGGTTAAAAAGCAACTTTGCACTCTTGTTCCTGATAGCACGATAAAAAAAAACCTGGCGTACAAAGCTGCAGACCGATGTTTGTAATTTAAAGAACCTTTGTTTTAGCCCAAGCCGTTTATCAAAGTACTTACGTTCCGCTTTAAGATGACATACAGCTTGACCATCTGCGTTTAACGAGCTTGCCAACGCTTATCCAGCGGCATAAAAATAAAAAAATACAACGCTATATAGGTGTTGAAAAAGCTCGACTGCTCTACATTTGGGTGGCTATCAAAACGCTCCGCGCTGTTAGTGTTTGTTATTGTCATAATAATCATAATCGTTTCTGAAACTGCTTTGACGTAGATTTGTAATGCAAATTAAGAATTTGTCGGGTTTGGACTTTTATCTAGTATGTAAGATATACACGAATTTTAATTGATGATGCTTGTTAGACATTTAAATACAGTGTTACAATGAGTATAATACAAGAGTAAAGTGTTCTAAAAAGTTTACTTAATAATACTTGGGTTTACTATAAGCTTCACAGCACGTTGGTACAGAATTTGGTGGGTTAACTACAGAGTTAACAACAAAATTAGTCATACAGCTCCTGATAAAGTTTCCTGGCAGATGTCTTTGAGAAACAATGCCCATTTTTTTTTATTTGGTCCGTTTCTGCTACAGCTAGCCTATAGAAACTTTATTTACTCAAGCATCACTAATTTAAGGTCTAATTAATACCACCCCCTAATGCTTGAATGTGTGATACAAATAATGTTTCAAAATATCAAAATAACTAGCTTTTTATTAAACTGCAAAATAACTGCTGATAGGAGACCACCCTTTGACCACAATCGCACCTGATGGTAAGTGATAATATGGTCGAAGGTGTTAACAGGCTTAACTTAAAATTGCTGGCTCTCAAGGACAGCTGCCGGAACACACCATTAGGTGCTTGTCGACAGATTTTCTAGTCCAAGATCGTCTAGTCAAGATTTCCTAGTCGCTAGCCAGGCGGGCATTATCAAAATGCCCTTCCAACATATGGTGCCCTATAAAGCTCAAGCCCGCGTCGGGATTCGAACCAATGCCACTGAGCCATCACTGCTTCATCTTCAAGTTTAATAAGCAGACATTGATTTTGCCCAAAATGTTAATCTCTATCTTCTATTATATAATATTTTCATCAAAGGAATGAAAAAATAGAACCCTGATAATTATAATATAAGAGTTTTCAAGCGTTGGGTGAACAAGTACCTCTTGGAGACGTCCTTACCTCTTCATGTTTGATCGCATCGTCACTTTTTAGTAGATGCGATCGTGGCCAAGTTTGGTTGAAAAAAATATACATATTATACATAATAGAGAGATAAAATGCCCTATTTTTGTTTCTGATTGATGTTAGATGAAAAGCTCTCAGTTGGGTATTTTTATGTAAAGCTCTCAGGTGCCACTTGTTATGTTAGAAGATGAGTTACTATTATATAATTTACCAACTATTTGCAACCTTCCCAA
Organism: Plagodis dolabraria; assembly: GCA_963854805.1. NCBI lineage: Eukaryota > Metazoa > Arthropoda > Insecta > Lepidoptera > Geometridae > Plagodis > Plagodis dolabraria. The sequence goes on along the minus strand of OY978454.1, from coordinate 15,041,281 downwards.
ACATCGATTAAAGATGATTAAGTGTGCTATAAATATTTGTTATGATATATAAATCGGACATTATTCATAGATATCTGTGATAAAAGGGCAAATATCGTTTATACCATTTTCAAAACATGATATTTCATGTATTAACAAAATACTACGAACTACTATGTACTACAATAAAAGCATTTAGACAACCTGTAAGTCATTGCAGCATTTGGACTGCCTGAGTCAGGACAGTCCTGAACGTCTTGGTTAAAAAATATATTAAATAGCATGAAATATCATGCAATCTATCATTATAATTAAATTTTGAATCATGGTCGTAGGACATTTATTTTACTGGCTGGCTATTACCTCTGAAAAAAGTTTGCTCAATGGACCTAATGGAGTTATTCAGCAGATGTCCTAAAGAGTCAGCTACAATTTTTAATTGAGCTCTTTTACTATCTTCTACAACATTATCACTACCATAAGTTATATATCTAAATAAAAAATATGGTAAACAAAACAAGCAGTAAGGCTTGTTAAATTAAGTTAGCTGTTTGTATAGTATACAACTGTTATACAGGCATTGAAAGAATAATATAGCGTCAGTTGGCGATTCACAGTTTAAAATTTCACAGCGTAAATGATTGGGTATCAGGAGAATTTGCTCCTTCATAAATTAGGTCTTAATATGATCATATCGCCTCAGTGAAGACGATTGGCATCGCTTATGGTCTTACGTGATAAGCTTAACGTTGTTTTATTACATAATTATTTGATAAAATATACGGGAAAAGCTACATTCATTTTTTTAGTCTAAGTCCAATTCGTAACAAATAAAATTAGGTGTGTACATAGATTAGGAAGCCAAAATCAAAGACAAACTTATTAGCGAATAGACTACTAATCAAACAATTTTGTAGCATTTACATTCCCTGTGCAGTGATTTGTAAGTTTTAGGTAGGTTGTAGTAATTATTGAGTAAGATTTTTGAGCAAATTAAGTGGGTTATCTACGTACCAACGATAGATAGATAAAAACAAATTGCGTGCCTGAATTATACATTTAAAAGCGCAGCAAACCAACAAAACTAATCTTCCTTATAAAATCAAAATCTCAATCGCCATCTCAACCGTAATATTTCGTATTCCAGCTACGGAAGCCGGTGTCGACGCTTTCGATCCCGGGTGCTATGAAGGCGTACTCGGGAGGCGGGCGGGATGCGGCGGGTGAGGAAGCGGGCGTCGCACTAGTCGGCGTTCACAGCGAGTACCCGCGTTTCGGCGAAGAGCGCGCGCTCGGCGGCGGCACATACAAAGGTGGTGGGGCAGCAAAGCACAAACCTAATATAGGATATAGGTCAGTATATTAAAAATACAAACAACTGATATTCTTCTTGATGTCCACCATGATGAAGGCATTGTAAGAGTCCGTCAAGTATATATGTAAGTACCACCGACGTGTCAGATACGGCCAGATATAAAATTTGAAGACTATTTTAGTCAGTGAAATTACTGGGCAAACAAGATAAAGAAACTAAGGCCTTGGTTAAGGCATAGCGCCGGGTGAAGAGTGCAGTGTTAAGCAGAACGAGAACGGTGATACCTTAAAGGACGTGAGTGACGTTTTACTATCAAGCAGAAAATTTTTACATTACATGACTAGATGACGTCAAAAAATACCGAAATGTACTATATATATGTATTTTACCACATGTAGTTCTAGAGAAAAAATAGGATAATTTCAATTAAATAATTAACCAGTAATAAGTCTTAGTAAGAATGTAAAACGTGGCATTAGAATATTATGTAAAGTATGTTATGTATTTTGTAAAAGACTTTCATAGTAGACGCCAAAAATATATATTGTGATTATGACTTTAAATTTGAAAGCGTTTTGCCTTGATGTTAGTATGTACTGACAGCTTCTGTTTCACAACAAGAGTACCAATAAGTGCTCAAAGCTAATCCCTGGTATGTAGTATTATTGTAAGTTCTATGTCCCTGGTATAACAACATTATCATATCAATAACATTGGCTTCAGATTGCACCTAGTTTTTTTCTCGATTATTAATGGAAGAATTTCCTCTGCCGCACCACAAGACGTACGGAAACACGGCATCCGTATATGGTTGACACTCTTCCTGTCCGCACAAAGCGATTTGCGTCCACAATTGTAAGGAACAGCGAAGGAATGAAACACCCTCCCAGCGTCTTTGTTCCCCGAGAGCTACAATCTGGAGGTCTTTAAGTCTAGAGTGAATAAGTATCTTCTAGGCAAGCATGCTCCAATAGCATGTCTATTTGCAATAAAAAAAACGATATGATAGTCATATTTCGTTGCCACTCTTTCATTCTCTTCCGTTTCATCTTCTACAGGAAAGCACATTTATATTATTATTTATTGTACAGCACCCGCTAGCTCACTTTCCATATGGTCAATCTAATTCTTACTTTCGATTCAGTTTATTATGTTATGATTTGTTGATGTGTATGCGTTTCTCTGCAAGGTATCTCCTTATTCTTCAATCCTCCTCCTTGCGTCGTTATCCTCAAAGCTAGGGGTCGTAATACCCCGTGGAATTCTATTTTTTCTTAAAAATGTGTCACCATCTGTTCCTATATTTGGCGATGTGAATGGCTTCATGAACACTGTTGTCAAGGGTAGTGTGGAGTTGGTCTGTGACCTCTTGGGCGTTTCACCTCTATCTTCAACAATCCTTCAATAATAATCTTTAAATTGTAGATGACGAATATTACATATAAAAGTATTTTCTTTCTTACTCTAAGATATCACTAGACATTTTGCATATACTTTAAGGAAAGTGATACAAGTTTTTGACATTAATAAATAATTAAATGAGAACTTTAAACATTTGCTCTAAGTGGTGACGAATTCTTTACAGAACTACATACTCAGCTCACTTTTTTTTTGTTTGTCACACTACTACTCAGTTCTTGAACTTAGATATTATATCCATTTTACAAGCTTTCGTTCACATTATTGGAGAAATAATACTAGATTTTTCTTCCGTATACACTCTGATTGTTCAGCTCTGGAAGAATTCTCGGCCAAAGCACGTACAAAGGCCCAACGTACATAAAAAACTGGGTAGGTGTACCTACGAGTATCTTTCATCGTATCCTATTGAGTGTAGAAAATAGGTTAGTATCCAATACTGCTGTAATTGGATTACCTTTTTATCGAAAGTGACGCACGTGCTGAACTAAGAATGCAGTTAGGTAACACAATTACGATTAGCCCAGTTTTGTTCGGTGACACTATCGTTGACATCTCTCAACAAGAAGTCGTATCTTCTCAAAAAACAAAATATTCTTCTGACTGGTGTAGTTACTATTTACAGTCTTCTTTTCGCCCATGCAATAGAATATATTGTGATCATCTTCGTATTACCCTTATTCCACGTAGTGCCGCTTTATAATCTGATGCCAACCCTCCTTGGAAATTATTTTGCTCCTACTATATGAAACACGTTTCGGTTAATACTGCATAGTCTTGTTGTGACACAACACCCTACTTACGTTTTCGTGAGACATGATACTTGTAATATTGTACGTAGTTTCGTAATATTTTAAATACTAAGTGTACAAACTTGGTGAAATTTTGCCTTGAGCCTTATAAAATGTATGTGTCTGGTTTTAAACTTTTTATTTTTTCCCTAGAAGTGAAAATAAGTATTCCTATACAAACCATTTTTTTAATAATTTTGCATGTACATATTTTCACGGAAAAGTGTCTAACTAAAAGCATCGATAGCAAGATCAACTATCCATGCCAAGATCCGCTGTTTCATGTTGCCCAGTGCGGCAAGCAGGCTAATAAACCCGATTATTGAGGAAAAGGTTAATCAATTTTTGTCAGAGAGCGCTACGAACTATAACAATTACAAAAATATCACAAAATTTGTTTAGCCGTTTAGGTCCTATATCTGTATTACAACATTGAGCTTTGAAACTTCTAAAACACCTATGTGCTTTATTTTATTGGTGATAGTTTAGCTTTTAACCAGTATCTCACCTAATGGTAGGTGTTAATGTGGTTAATGATATTTTTAAACTAACTTACAATTACTGACTCTTTTTTTATTGCTGATAGGCTAGCCTTTGATTACTATCTCACCTGATGGTAAGTGGTTATATGGTCGAGGATGTTGTTCAGGCTAACTTTAAAAGAATTCCTGACTCTCATCGTTAAGTCATCGGGTTTTCTACTTGAAGATGAACATTTACAAAATGCCATACCGCGATTCTACCAGCCCAAGATAAAAACCGGGTATAGTCAGTCTACTCTCCAAATTTCGTTAATTTTGGGGGCTGAGTCACCCTCTGACTAGGAATGTACCTACCCTTAATCTCGATATTCTACACGTGGTCTCCGGGTGCTGCAAATCAGGTGGAAGCATCGTCGTCTTAGTGGGTGCTACCACAGTGCCAAATATTCTACCTTCAAGCACCAGTGTCCAAACACTGCTGTGTTTAGGTTTGAATGCTTATCATGGCCTGATAGTCGGTACCTACCGACTCGTCCTTTTTTTTTTGTTTTTTTTTTTTTTATGCCTGATAGGTTAGCCTTTGACCACTATCTCACCTGATGGTAAGTGATGATGTGGTTGAAGATGTTGTACAGGCTAACCTAGAATTACTGGCTCTCAAGGACAGCTGCCGGAACACACCGTTAGTGCTTGGCGACAGATTTTCAACTTGAGGGTGGTAGCTAGCCAGGCGGGCATTCGCAAAGTGCCCTACCACCATGCTGTAACGACTGCCATCCTAAGACAACAACCGGGACCGACGGCTTAACCCTCCGAAGCACGGAAGCGCTCAGTAGTAATGTCACCAGCGGTCACCCATCCAACTCCTGACCGCGGCGGACGTTGCTTAACTTTGCTGATCTCGATCGATTCAGAATGGCCAAGCAAATTTCGCTACGAGCGCTTCAAAAGTCCTTCTCAGCACTTATTAACATAGAAAAAAAAAGGACGGAAGCGCTCAATAGTAAATGTCAATGGTGGCCACTATTGACTAGTACACATCTAAGAAATAGCCGCAGCAGACATTGCTTCACATTGACTATCGTAATAAAGACAAATATAAATAAACGCGTAATTATTAAGGTTAAAAACGAATTAAAACTTCAGGCAGGCTATACTTTCAATATGATTAAATATTGAGTGTGTTGGTCAAGGAAAATCTCTCATTAGAAAATATCACTCATCATTGTGCTTCATACGGAATCTTGTTAATGATTAATTAAATTCTCCTGCTGCTTAATAGATAAAGTTATTGTGTTGTTATTATTATAAGTTTCAGGAAATTTCTTACAAAATCCCTCAGGAAAAGCCACAGTCTCCATAAGAAACTTAATTTACGATCCTCTTTATAACTTACATAGTTCATTGTTTTTCCCACATCCCAGTATTTTCATCAACCCTCTGGGTATATGAAACCAATAACCAGGGTAATAAAGTTGGGGTCAATCCTTTGCAAAAAAGCCGAAGAGTTAGTTCCCTCGAGAACAGAATACATAAGCGATGTATCATCCAAGTTGTCTTTCTCTGTTTATACGAATGTTTCGTACTGTGTGGCTGCTGAGAAAATGCGTTTGTCAGTTCGTATTCGTATTCTATGTAGCTGTGGCTTTTAAATAGACGAAAAAAAAATATTTTTAGACTAAAATCCCCGGCCCTCACAATATTATTTAATGAGGCGCTATGTTGAACTGAGGAAAAAAAATATAAAACGAACTGTCAAAGGCATTGTATGTAATTATGGCTTTTAAATAGAGGAAAAATTGACTTAAATCCCTAACCATCACAATATTATGTAATCGGGCGATATTTACAAATGAGGAAAAAATAAATAAAACGATTTGTCAAAGGCATGAACACAGCGGCCGCACTTTATTTTTCTTACAATTCATAGAAATTCATTTTAAAAATATTATATATTTTATTTATTTGTGGGAAATATTGTTCAGATAGTGCTATCTTTTTATTAAAGGACTATTTTTTACCCACGGCTTTGCTTGGCTGAGTAATTGTCGCATAATATTATGATAGATTATATTTTATGACGATGTAAGGCAGATCATTAATATACGGTAGAAACACTATCTACTATGCTTAACCACGAGTCTTTACTCGGAATATGCATTACCATTTATTCCAACTACTGTATCCTTGCTGACAGATATGCCAATAAGAATCAGTGCTTTTCCATGAATATCAAAGTGTAAAAGTTTACAAGTCAAAATGCGGTGCTCTACACAGTCAATAACAATAATTGTATTAATGTTTTCACCAGCTAGCTAATATATTTTAAAAGATATATGTCTGTTTAAGTACAAAGAGTAAGTTTAGTCATGAGGTTAGTAAAAGGATTCCGTTTCGATGTGGAACCCTAATTGAAAGTGTGTTGTTACGATCCTCCAACTAGATTCTTTCTTTATATTAAATGGTATTAAAACTATATTGTCATAAAAACTGACGTGAGTTGTCATGATTATATACTAAACACACCGGCTAGCACTCACGGTGTATAGTCGAAATCTCCGACCGGTATTCGAGCAGTAAATATGCTCAATCGCAAGGAATGGGAAGGGCAGCTTCGAGGGCTGCTTGACGCGCACTACGGGCGGCTGCTCGCAACGCCCTCTGCGAAACTTAAGGAACGGCGGGCAACAATGGAATCGCTGTCACTGTCTTCACTTCACTCGTCAAAAGTATGTGTAGGGTCTTCGCACACTATTGCAACTACTGCCATTGTGTCATACTATCAGACATAAATTTATTAATGCGTAACAAAATGTGTGTGTGGTTGCCACTCATAAAATTGCTTAACGGACCTTAAAAGAAGTTGTTACATATATTCATTCGGTCCTAGATAAAGGTAAGGTATACCACATATTCCTATTTTTGAGTTAGTTTAAAAGAAATACTATGTAACCAATTTGAAAAACAAATAACCACGCCGTTTTGAAAATTGGTGTCACCGTCAACTAAATGCTACACCAAGCTTTTATTCGACTCGTTGTATTCACAAGATCGAACACTCATTATCTATCCGAGACTGACCATTTCAGGCTAAACGACCATCGGGACTCTTGTTTTATTGAATTCCTGAATGGGTATATTTTATGTACAGTATTCCAACCTTACAGTGAAATAGCTTGAGGCTTTAGTACGCATTTCCAAAAATAATTAACAAACAGGCTATGTGAGCAAAGTTTTGAACTATGTTCTGTAAATGACAATAACTTTGTTTCATATCTAATATAAAACCTAAATATATCTGGAGAAACGTAGTTAAGACATATCTGCCTTCGCTTATTATATAGCCACATATGCGTGATGTTTAATTTTGATAGCCAGCAAGGCGGGCAAGTAGCAGCTGGCAATCTTTGGCCATACCACTAGGTTTTCATTGCAGCAATTTAGATAATAGATACTACATTTAACTTCCTTTTATCCTGGTTTAATATATCATTGAACATGTGATAATAATTACGTATTATCATATTGAGACGAAGACACAATTGTCACGTCAAAGTTAAACAGCATTGTATTTAAACTTTTTAAAGGACCATTAAAATTTGTCATCAACATAAAATATTTGCCTTACTTTTCGGTAGTCGGAAAAAAACGTGACAAAATGTGATATATGTTTCAAACAAAAACGGTTCTTAAAAGCGTTTTAATAATTAATTAATCCACAGCCTTGGACAACCTGAAATAACTTGCACCAGGGTCGCATCGATTTGTCCGTCTTTAGTACTATTATTGGTTTGTTGTAGTGTGCAGTATGGTTCTAAAAAGGTGTACATAATTTCATTGTGTTATGGCTTATTATGAGGAATTGTCGTGTTCTAGCTACTAGCATCTACGAGTATAATTATATATATCATCTTAAATAATTTAATTGATAATATATATTGAATTTTGTGCATCAAACCCGTGCATGTGTGTTAAAAGTGCCTCGAATGTTTTGATTACTTAACAATGATTTAAAAGCAATGTTGTTTGTTGGCCCCCGAGGGTTAACGATTCTTGTTTTTGATTTATAATAATATATTCTTAATTTGACATCAACAAATTAGTTCCTCTGTAATATTCTGTGCTTTGCTAATAATCATCTTTTTCCTTTTCAGGTTAGGTAGAAGAAAGGCGTTATTTGAAAAGAGAAAACGAATAAGTGACTACGCTCTAGTTATGGGAATGTTTGGAATTGTAATTATGGTTATAGAAAATGAACTCTCAAGTGCTGGTGTATATACAAAGGTAAATATTATAACTACGTGGGTAATATTAGTATTTTTTTTTTACCAGTGTTTATGTACTGAGCGCAATCTTGAATTAAGCGCCATCTACATTATTTATACGACAATTTCAGAACTGACATTCCTTTCTTTTTTAAGGATGACCACAAAGTTTTAGTGCTCTGATGCCGAGTAAATAGATTCGATTGAATTAAATACATAGAATACATTCAGTCAACTTAAAAAATAATGATTATTATTTTCTTAGTTCTAGTTTAGCCTGAGCATTAGACTCGATACATGTGCTGTATTTTTAATATGACACCTACAATTATTATATACCGAACTTGCCTTTCTGTAGTTGTCATCTCAATAGGAATTCATGGCCATGTACTAAAGTTTGACCAGAACAGGTTTCCCCCAGTTGAAGTAGCTCTTAAAATGTATATTAAAGTACCTATATGAAGTGATATGTGCATTTTTAACATTACAGGCATCAATATATTCGCAAGCGTTAAAGACGCTTATATCAATGTCGACTGTGATTTTACTTGGCCTAATTGTCGCGTACCACGCTTTAGAAGTACAGGTAAGTAATAATTATTTGAAATGTAAATATGTCCCTATATTTAACAGTCCTTCAAAGGATTCGTTCATAAACACGTAATAGTAGTAAGATAGTAGTAGGATGTGTCTAAACTATGAGTGTTTCACCATATAGTGCCCATTCCTGAGAACAGTAAGAAAGCTACAGATATAATTTTGTAAATATTTTTTGAAGCGTTCATAGCGAATTTTGTTTGGCTGTTCTTAAACGATCAGCTAAGTTAAGCAACGTCCGCCGCGGTCAATGGGCGGATAGGTGACCGCTAGTGACATTACTACTGAGCGCTTCCGTGCTTCGGTGGGCACGTTAAGCCATCGTTCCCGGTTGTTGTCTTACGATGGCAGTCGATATAGCATTATGGTAGGGCATTTTACGAATTCTTGCCTGGCTAGATATCACCTTCAAGTATTAAATCTGACGCTATGCAACTACCGGTATGTTCCGGTCGCTGTCCTTGAGAGCCTGTAATTCTAGAACTGAACAACATCTTCGATCAAATAAATACAGGTACAATTATCATCAGGTAAGAATTTTTTCTTTGACCACTGGTCAAAGCCTAGCCTATCAGATATAAAGTAAAAAAAAATATTTATAATTCTTGATTAATAAACATTTATAACAACACAGATATCCCCAAATAAATTTACGAATGATACCCATACTCTAGTTATCAATTTAGCTGCTAGATCGCTTAGGGTGATATAATACTAATGTATATTGGTAAATATTGTAAACAATTATTTTATGAATACATCAAATATTTATTTTAGAAAAAACACTAAAAATATATCTAGTCACTTACTTTTCCCGCTAAGCTGGCGTGAATATAGTCTCAATCGTGCACTCGAAGAGCCAATATCTTCTGATGTTCTTCGTGTATAAGACACGCGTCGAATTTTTTTTTCTGAGGCTACATAGAGATTATGACGTCACGTTGGCTTAGCAGGAAAAATAGGTGGAATTATCAATAGATATAATTCATAGAATCAGGCTTTACATTTCCGCAATCCATATCTTAATAAAAATATTTTTAAAATATTTTAAGTTAATATTAAATTAAGATGTAAAAAATACTCGAGTCATTTAAAATCTCCGTGTTTTTATTAATTTATTATTTATATCTTTGAGTTTTTGCATCTTTTACATAATTTGTGAAACATCAAGCACATTTCCAGTGAGAGCAAGTTTTCTCGCTGTAGTTCTGTGACTAGTCCAATAATTGGAAAATCCTAGAGGCATTTTCAGTTCTGAAGCTGACGGCAACTTTGTAACGCTCTGTTCGCTACAAAAACGGTAGTGCTGTTTACCAATAGCTTCATGCGTTTATCTTAATAAGTGGTCATGTGTTCGTGTCAAGAAAATGGGGAAATCCAGGAAAATAGAGGTTTTCTATAATTTGCCCTATGCCGTTTGTACTTGTAATAGCGCCATCTCTGTTCGTAGTGAGTCATCACGATAAAATGGCTTGTACCTGGCTGATCTTCAATGGCATGATACCCATACGAAGAACTTGGTGCTGGTTTCCACACTAACAGGCATAGATAGCGAGCCTGTCCTATTTTTTTTCAATGGATTTTAACTATTATAATTATTTTATTATTTGCGTAAAGTTAAGCTTCATGATCTTTGATTTTGAAGAAGTATCTTCGGTTTTATTATATTTTCGACCTTTTCATGAGGTACTTTGTAATACATTTTCAAAATTATTGTGATATTTGACGTGAAATTTGCATACATATATATAATCACGCCTGTATTCCCTGAAGGGTAGGCAGAGGTATGTAAATATCCACGTTTTGCCTATTAGGTTTTGGTCCCACGTGATGCGCGGCGAGTCTATTGCCATTTACCGGACACAGTTTCAGGGTCATACAAAATGTTTTCTCTAACGCAGTGGAAGAAACACAAAAACATATTAAGAATATGTTTACGCTAACAACAACAAGATAGGAACACATTGTATGAAACCCTGACAGGGCATTAATATGGCATATAGCCCTGTTGTGCATCTAATGCACAACAACACCCTACGCACATCCACGTGAGAAGTGGCATGCTGCTCATTTTACGAACATAAATGGATTTCTACTAAGTAATGCCTAAATCTATTTATCCATAGAAAATATTATCTAAATTTGAGTAAGGCTATTTTTAATTAAATTAGTCAAGTTATTTTTTCTTATAAATACACTGATACTACACGTGTTTCTGTACAAATATAGATTTATATTATTTTTAAAAGCTCGAGCTATCCCTTATGAAAAAAATACTACACTACAGCAACTACAATAAAAGCATTATAGACAACCATTGTAGATTTGCAGACTCACAGGCAGTCCAAATGCATGTCCAAATGTACTGCCCACTACCTGTTCGCTTGGCAGTGTGCCCAGAATGTTGGCAGTATTGCCCCGTTGGATAGCAATGCTCATTCATTGAGCCAAATGCCAGCATTTCGATCACGCGTAACATCGACCGAGGGCTCTGATAAATTTAGAAAAATTGGGATCGTGATCTCCCGGCACCCACAAACTCAATATACCGAACTGAAAAATAAAATATTATTACCATATATTTTATCACTGCCAAGATAAGCATATTAGTGCCGCTTGAGTTGCTTCACCGAAGAGCCGCGGCGCTAACTCTCACGTTGGTTTTAGCCACATGTGATGGCGCCAAAGTGTCCACGCATGTAGCGTCCCACACTAAATGGTGGCCCTACCTTACATACCATAGTCATACCAGTTCTTTTACCATCTTCACACATTAGACTATTTATTTAGAGAATAGATGTTATATTGGCGCTGGTAAAAGCATGTCGGATGATATCATTGAGGCTGGCGTGGCGGAAAAGTCGAGCAGCACTTCAAAGCAGGAAAAGTTTTCGTAACTGAATTGATCAACTGCAGTACTATATTGGCAGTGATGGGCAACACAACAATTTGCAACCTAGCGTAAGCTAATAGCAAGAAGAAAATCTATAAGGCTACCAGTTTTTAAAAAAGGGATGGCCTGGATCTAGAAACCAAGTTAATATTGTTAAAAAACTGGATATATACGGATATTTTTAATATTATCTCAACGTAAAAATCATATCCCTAAAAGTCACTGGAAACTGTTTGTAGAATATATTTATTATCAATTTCCAGTTATTTATGATAGACAACTGTGCTGACGACTGGCGGATAGCAATGACTTGGCAAAGGATAGCTCAAATCGGCCTAGAGCTTGCTATCTGCGCTGTCCATCCTATACCTGGCCAGTATACATTTACATGGACCACGAAACTGGCCAACAAAGGTGGAGTCATAGGTGTTGAAGTTGTAAGTATGCCGTTATAAACATATTGTCCTGTAAACTTCTTACCAACATTTCCAATTAACTTTGATGGATACCATTCTTCTAAATTATACAATAAAAATGTATTTTTAATATAAATATTGAGCTCAGAATATATCCTTTTGTGTTCTAAAAAACTCTTAAAAAGTAATCAAATTATCTGTCAATTACGTATTACTTCCCACTTGATCAATTGCTTAAATTTATTATTTTGCAAGTTTAATTATCAATGAACTTTGATGAAGTAGTATTTATTGTTTTTACGTAACTTACTTTGCTTTTAGTCTTTCAAATTGATTGATTGTACATTTTTCTCCTTAGGGCACGATGTATAAGCAAATCCAGGTCTGTATTAACTAAAATGAAGTGTTACAAGTTTTAAGTGATGTTAGAGTCCTCGTCTTGAGCATGTCTCTGATTGAATTGAATTTGGATCCACTGTTTTGTGTCTGTGATTCGTCTGAATTGTGAATTGAAAATGTATGTCTGTAGTTTTTTATTGTATTGTACATGAATAAATACAAATCGAGTGAACCTTTACCGTGTCAAAAATTGTAACACTTTAAATTATGAAATTACAACCAGGCAAAACGATAAATTAATGCATGATATTGCAATTAAATGTGAGTGAGAATAAGCATCAAATAATTTTGGCAATATTTTCTAATCATATATTTTGCACAAAGCACATTGGTTTCTGTTTTGTTTGTATCCGATGAAATTTTATGGAATTTAAATTAAGACAATAAACAAACAAATATAATACTGACATCACTTGAAATGCAGATATATCGATATTTAAAACTTTGCGTGCCTTAAGGTTTAGGTATGTTTTGTAGCCCATATCCATAAATCCATTTAGAATTACACCAGATCTAATATTATGTCGGTAATATTTATATTTCAATTTCAGGTTCCATATGATGTCACGCTATCACTGCCAATGTTCTTTCGGCTCTATCTTATATGCAGGGTCATGTTGCTCCACAGTAAATTATTCACCGATGCCTCTTCAAGAAGTATAGGAGCTTTAAACAGAATAAATTTTAACACTAGGTGCGTGAAGCTATATCCGTTTTTGATAAAAAAAAATACGGACAATTTAGTGTATAAAATGATGATAAGATTTTTCTGCCTTATATGATTGTTGTGAAATATTTTTTGTACAATTAATTAAGCTAGCTTAGAAGTAGGCAGGTACAAACAAAAATGTAGCGTATATTCTGATCAGCCTTTTCGGTTTTCTCCAAAAAAATACTTTTTTATTTCCAGGTTTGTCTTGAAGACACTAATGACAATTTGTCCTGGTACAGTTTTATTAGTTTTTATGGTATCCCTCTGGATAATCGCAAGCTGGACCCTGAGACAATGTGAAAGGTCAGTATCGCTACTAAATGTTGTGAGTAAAGTATTTTGTCCGAGTTTCATTATTATTTTACGGGAAACACGTCGCCCGTTATGAAATAACGTGGCTAGTTCATTTATTAATTAAAAATATAATCAGTGGTATGGTTTAGTTATCTACATGTCTGTTTTATCAGTATTCTGTTATTGCTTCCATTTAGTTTGGTGTTCATACTGTGTTACACTCAATAAAAGTTTACTAACTCACCAGTGTACTGGCCTCAGTGGGCATGCTATTGCTTTTGTACTGTGGCGTTGTATATATAATGTTGTTTTTGCTTTAATTTTCAACCCACTTTATTTTTCTGTCTGTTGAAGTTAAACAACAAAAGTAGCAATGCTAGGTTCATGATCATCAACAATGATAATGATACAAGAGTTTGACTTTGAATATTTTCGCAATTTAGTTTCAAATGGTTACAAGACACAATGGCTGCGATTCACATTTTAAATGTATATATATGTTAGAAGTAGAATCTATTGGTGTTTCAAAGATGGCGCTTGTTATGATATAGGAGTTATTTACATACGCTTGAAATATGATTACATGAACAAGTTCAATGATGTATATATTTCAGTGCTGCACTAAGTGTTTCATGCATCTTAGTAATATATGAGCACTATTTACAAAGAATTTTAATGAGACACTTTAAACAATTTAGTGAATCAATGATTGCAACTAGTGTAAACGCACAAAATGGCTCTAGGTACGAGTATAATAACACTTAGCAAAGCTGAATACCATTTACATGCACAATACCATTGCACTGAACCACACTCATGCATCAAAACAAAATACATTTTCCCCCCGTTCTGATCAACGCTTGTGATACTTCTCACTTCTGCGTGGTTTCTTCTTTATCTTGCCAAAATTTTCTCTAAATGTTTATGTTTCGTTACCTTGGTTACATGAGGTACCTTATTAAATTTCAATTCACGCATGGCTAAAAGTATCATAATTTTGGTATTGAGTCCAGATAAATGTTTAGAATGCACGTTGTATTTAAAAATATTTATTATTCGGTATTAGTTATCTGTTTAGTGGAACAGTTTTTTTCATTGACGTTTTAGGCATGGCGATTGTAATTTGTGATACAACAGTTATATTTCAAAGTATTCAAAGCTTGTCTAAATCCATATATATATATAATACATTCCTGCAATCAGAATTTGCAATTGGATATTTGTCTATTGTGACATATTTAGTTTAGTAATACATATGATACTTTAGTAGACAAATTGTTTATTATCTGTGGGTCTTGTCGGGCATTTTGGCTCTCAGGTTCCACGATGAAGACCATGCCAATTTACTAAACTCAATGTGGCTGACAGCTATTACGTTCCTCTGTGTCGGCTATGGTGATATTGTCCCCAACACTTACTGCGGCCGCGGAATAACCCTCACCTGCGGTATGGTGGTATGTATTAACAAAGTAGGTTTCTTTGGGTTGGCTTTTAAGAATTTAATGATGTTCCACATTGTTGCTAGGATAACAACGGTTTTCTAGGCATCGCAAGGCTTCAAGCCTCACTTGCATTGTCTAGCAAATAGTTTTAGGTCGGTAAAGGTGAGCCATTTTATGTGTTTATAACTTTAACACTATTTTGAAGCAATTTATTTCGTTCAAATCAAAGTCAAACTCTTTGCATTATAGTTTTACTTTTATATTTTCTACGTTCTTTTAACTTTTTCCTTTTAAATCCAGATGACGCTTTAGGACGCCTTGCGCGATAAATTTCTAACAGAAAATGTATTAGGCACAAGCTTGAGGTAGACAGGGTCAATAAGTAACGTATTGGAATTTATTGACAATTCAGGTTTCACGATGAAGAACATGCTAACCTTCTGAATGCGATGTGGCTTATCGCCATTACGTTTTTGTCCGTCGGTTTTGGCGACATTGTGCCAAACACATATTGTGGAAGAGGTATCGCCGTTAGCACTGGCATTATGGTAAGTTTCAACAAACAAATTTGCATTAATGGTTTGTGTTGACTGACACGAGTTCTGACTTTTGCACATACTATCCATTTTTGAAATAACTAAGTTCTTATGCTAAAATACGCCAACAACCTGTTGGTATACTTTCGCCTGTGACAATATATGTTTATGTTTATTATATAATATATTTTGAAACGATTTTGAGTCAGTCAACACTATAACATATTTTTGTAATAAACAGTACACACACAACACAATATGCTTTACACATGTAATAACATCCCAAGTTCACAAGTTGGTGTATTCGATGTTATGAATAACTGGATGTTCACAGAGTTCTGCTCTTGTTGTTATATGTTTTATGTGTATAACTTTTGAATGCAATATATTTTTGTACACACACATTTAAATGACTATAATATATATCACGTTCAGTGGACATGGTGTCTCAATTATAGGTCTTTTGTCAACCGTAATAATTAACCTGTTGTACATAGTTCTTGCAGAAAGTTTTTGGAATTTTCTTGTTAGATCCTCAAGTACGGTATTTGAAGATTTTAATTAAATAACGTCCATTTCCCTGTTAAAGTCAGCTATTAGAATTATATATATTGTAGTGTGGAATGCTTCATTTCTACTTACTATTTCTAGTTCTCTCTTCACTTCAATATTTCACTGAATTGCACAAATAAGTTTGTTTTAAAATGGCTCACTTTTCCTAAAATTACTTTTTAACCAAAATATACAATAAAATTCATTGCACCCAATGAAATAATGTTTGTGTTAACTGTTATAAAATAAAAAATAGATGTTGTTGAGTTATAGATAAAAGATGTCTGTGTGCACATATTAGATTAATAATGCACTTAATTAACAATAATGTCTTCACTGTCTATGTAATGCATTTTTTCTTACTACATGATAGATTGAGCTGAAAAAAGAAGGAATATCAACAAACTATGGAAGGTTTTTTCCAGTTATAAATTTCCAACTTTTATTAGCTCATAGATAAACATTTTAAGCACAGAAATAAAAACTATGGAATTATTAATGAAACGATGTTATAAATAAATATAAATTTGAGGTAGTCATCTAAAAATCAAATAATATAAGAGGGTAATCGAGGCAATGAATTTTAAAAGTAAAGTTATGCTTATATTCGCTTATAATATTTGTGTCTATTATCCTCAATCTTAAACTAAAATTGAAATAAATACATTAGCACATAGCTGAAAATTATATTTTAATTATGATTTCTAGCCTTCAAAATTTGCCTTATTGGAATGGATACTCTTGAATGCTTCTACACGTTCGCTTGCATTTTACATTAAGATATTCACTTAACAGGGAGCTGGATGCACAGCGTTATTAGTCGCGGTTGTTTCAAGAAAATTAGAATTAACTAGAGCCGAGAAGCACGTTCATAACTTCATGATGGACACACAACTTACTAAAAGAGTAAGTATTGATGTGATATAAGTTGATCACAATTATTGTTAATCTAATTAACAGGGGGCGGGATGTACGGCATTGTTAGTGACAGTTGCCTCAAGAAAGTTAGAGTTAACTAGAGCGGAGAAGCATGTCCATAACTTCATGATGGAGACCCAACTGACGAAAAAGGTAAGGTGACTGTTCAACTGTAACAGACCACGGACTTTGTTAAGGTAAGGTTGTAAGCTCGGTAAAGAAAATATATTTGATATAAAACGAAATGGTAATGATTAAAGTGTTATATGGTAAATAATATGGTGTGACGATTAAAACACTGTGAGGTTGTCTGCCTGTGTGTGTGTTGAGTATGCTTGTGAAATTTTACATAACAATATACCTTTGCTAACTATGTTAGAAGTTTTGCTAGTGGATGTAAAAGAGAGATTGTGTTCGTTTTTTTTTCCTTTCTTATGATACACTAGAATAAGTTATCCTTATCATGAAAAATACCCATTTCAGCTGAAAAATGCTGCAGCTAACGTGCTTCGGGAAACGTGGTTAATATACAAACACACAAGGCTCGTGAAAAGAGTTCATCCGGGCCGAGTGCGGACGCATCAAAGAAAGTTTTTATTAGCTATATATGCGTAAGTATTTCAAACAATGATTCTCTCTTCAAAGTAACCAGCATTCTTATTTTTTCAGTCGTATTTTATATAGATCGCGGAGAGTATATTTACTATTGTATAGCAATTGGATAAGTATTGTGCTAATTTAATTAGACTGTCAAATGTCTGTTTTCAAACTGAAAATAATGTAACGTTTTTTTTTATTAATTTTACGCGACATCGTACTTACATAAAACGGCTGTGATGATGTTGTCAGATATGATTGGAATGCTTGTTTCTACAATAATTTAGTAAGTATTTAGTTACATTTTTGCCTCTGATCTTTTGGGATAGTTTAGTGCATAGCGCATTGTTTCCTGCCAATTCAACTTTAAAATGTATCGTATATAAATGCATTTATATTAATCTTTATTCGTTAAATAGGGGTACTTTTTATTTACTTTCCTTATATATTTTTCCACAATACCTCATTCTATGTGGATTAGTTTTATAATATTCAGTTATGATGACTTTTGAAATGATTATATATAAGAAACATTGACAATAGTATTTTATACGTTTAACTATCAAACCATCCAATTCTTTATAAGACATTACGTTGTATGTCACTATTTATAGTTAAAATTATCCAAGCTTGTTCTGAACTTACGACGAGAAATCTTTAGACATCACTAGCTGATAATATTATGTGTTTCACAAAAACCCTTATTATTTATATTATAAAAGACTAGCTTTCCGGCCGCGCCTATGCCCGCGCGTGTGTCGGTTACCGTGAAAAACCATTTACCTCATTTTGCGCAGTTGGATAAAAACCTAAATGTCTGAAACCTCCTAAATCCTGAAATCCTGGGTCTGAAACTATTTCCATACCAAATCTTATCCAATCGAAGTAGTTCTTAACTTCATTCGTTGCATACAAAAATAAAATTCTTTCCTCTTCATAATATTAGTGTAGATAAGATAACAATCTTTACACTTTTTGAAGCGATAATAGTGTCAGTATCATAATGTTATGAAACTTTATTTGTCTAATATTGAAGTACTTTATTATTAGTATGAATAATACAGAACAAATTATTTCTTCCAGCTTAAGAAAAGTCAAAATGGATCAAAGAAAGCTGATGGACAATGCCAATACAATAACAGATATGGCAAAAGTAAGTTGAATTGTGTGAATTAAGTTATGCTATTGCTACACTCATTCTCATAAAACACATCATTTAGTTGTAGATTTTATATATAGCACTTGAATGCTATTGAGTTAATTAGAAAGTTACAAGTCGTATCGTAGTGATATCATGTTTGGGACAATAAATTATATTGGCTTCTTATTGAACGTATCCTATAAATTCCATTTGCATTTTGCTTGGCGCATGATATAATTCTTAACCTCTGTACTCAAAAAATATCATGCATGCTAAATTGTAGATGATCAAATTTAGATGGCATTGAATGTGTAGTGATTAAGTACGCCAAAACTTTACCTAAATCACTTAACAGCATAATATATCAGACTAACAACACACACACACACACACACATTCAACATTCATATAAAATTACATGCATATTCAAGATCAGGAAAACAACCAGGTTCCTTATTAAATACAGATCAACACTAACACAAACGAATACTTAGAACCAACAGTGAATAATGAACTACAAATCGATTGAAAATAGGACCCTTTTCTATTACAGACGCAGAATACGGTGTATGAGATAGTTTCAGACATGAGTACTAGACAAGACACCATTGAAGAGAGGCTGACTAGTTTAGAAGAAAAAATTACTACGTTACAGGTGAGTGAGCATCTTGCCTTTCTATAACAAGCGCTTTTAAGCGCTCGTAGTGAAGTTTGCTTAGCCCTTCTGAACCGATCAGCAAAGTTAAGCAACGTCCGCCGCGGTCTGTAGTTGGATGGGTGATCGCTGGTAACCTTACTACTGAGCGCTTCCGTGATTCGCAGGGCACGTTTAGCCGTCGGTCCCGGTTGTTGTCTTTGGATGGCAGTCGTTATAGCATGGTGGTAGGGCATGTTGCGAATGCCCGCCTGGCTAGCTACCACACTCAAGTAGAAAATCTGTCGCCAAGCACCTAACGGTGTGTTCCGGCAGCTGTCCTTGAGAGCCAGTAGTTCTAGATTAGCCTGAACAACACCTTCGACCACATCATCACTTACCATCAGGTGATATAGTGATCAAAGGCTAACCTATCGACCATAAAAAAAATACATTGAAGTGGTAGGAAAAAGTGTATCAAGGAGGTGAGACTTGCTATCTAAGAGGACATAGTTCCAGGGTTTGGACTGTTACTGGACGTTAATGTGGTACTAGAACTGAGTCCTATCTAATAATCAAACCCACGGTCGGTAAATTTGTAATTTTGTACTGTAATCCGCAGAGCATGTGTTATTGCAAACATAAAATATTAAAACAATGGTATCAGGACCTAATAATTTTTAGAATCTACTGTATCCGTTCTTCTGGATTGAACTCTGAAAGGGCGCTAGCGTTCTTAAGACAAGTAAACACATTTAATATTTTAACCGTTACTATATTCTAAAACGTTTTCGATAGACCACATTGTCACTAACCAATATAAGATTTTCATACTCTCGCTTAGGTACATGCTGTCATAAGTTATTTTTGGGAAAAATACTCTAAGATTTTTTTACCTGTAGATCAGTTGTTTGCCCTCCATTTTTACTAGACGAATTCAGGGTAATCGCCTGAGTCACTACCAGTCTAGCACTTCCGAGCGTCCGGTGAATACATCGCCGCTAATCGTATTTTTTCGGAACAATTTGTGGACAATACACCTTCCTTGTGTCTTTAGACTCTGCACCAATTATACAGGCACTGTGAGAGATAAGAAAACTGTTTCATTTCACGCGTAATTATTGCTTTTATTGTTGAAATAGAAAATATCGTTATTTTGTTTTATCTTTGGAACGCATCACAATGAAATGGATGAGCGAGATATGTGTATCGTTTGGTGTGAGAGAGTGAAAGAGATGCAGCATAATGGTGATCGGAACGTCTCGTGGCGGTTCGGTGGTAACACGAATTGCTTATTTATCTCTTTCTAACAACAGATATGACGCATAATATTTGAACGTTCTTTCCTTGTCATTACAAACTGCTTATAGATGTGCGTAGGTATGTACATAGGTAAATTCTAGTAAGCTTTTAGAGCAGTGGTGTTTGGATAAAACAACTCTAAGTATTTCAACTCTCTGAAAATACTCCGCTTAAAAACTCGACACGCAGTAATATGGATGCTAGATCTGGCATGCCTCTTCCTAAAGTGAGTTTAAATCTCGCTTTGTTCGAAAAACGTCCCCGAAAAAACTTCCCACATTACCACGCCATATTTGGTTTATGAAGCTAAGGTTCATAATATATCTACTGTGATATTATAGCTAGATTATACTAAATCACCAGTAAAAATATTTTTCAATCAAGGGTAATGCCTATGACGAGATCTTTCATTTCTAGAGGTTGTTGAAGCGCTCGTAGCGAAGTTTGCTTAACCATTCTGAATCGATCAGCAAAGTTAAGCAACGTCCGCCGCGGTCATGAGTTGGATGGGTGACCGCTGGTGACATTATTACTGAGCGCTTCCGTGCTTCGGAGGGCACGTTAAGCCGTCGGTCCCGGTTGTTGTCTTAGGATGGCAGTCGTTACAGCATGGTGGTAGGGCACTTTGCGAATGCCTGCCTGGCTAGCTACCACCCTCAAGTTGAAAATCTGTCGCCAAGCACCTAACGGTGTGTTCCGGCAGCTGTCCTTGAGAGCCAGTAATTCTAGGTTAGCCTGAACAACATCTTCAACCACATCATCACTTACCATCAGGTGAGATAGTGGTCAAAGGCTAACCTATGAAGCATTAAAAAAAAAAAAAGGTCCATTCTGGAAATAGGTCCCAACCAGTAAATGTATGTTATATCACAGAATAACACTTATATATATGATTCTTACAAATATTACAGGAACAAGTTAATAATCTGCCAGACATAGTAGCGCGGTGTTTGCAACAATGTTGGGAGCGAGCTGAGCAAAAGAGGAACTTCCTTCATCCAGACACTGCTGCTGTTCCTACCCCGCCTTCTACTATTACTCCTTATGCCAGGTATATTTTTAAATAAATCTACTTTACTTGTGCTTGCGAAAGTTTGCGTTCCCAAAAAGCTATTTAGTTCTGTACCAAAACATTTTTGGTTCAAAATGATGAAGTGATAGGCCAGACTTTTTGGTAAGAAGGTACCTAATGATGTGTTTGGAGCTGTTATCAAACTTAACCTAGTTTGGGAACTGGCTTGCAAGAAAATATTTGAAGTTGCATGAGCATCTCGTGAAATCCGCGAAATCTTGGGTCCAATCTCTGGACTAATTGTATGGTTGAGTGATTCGCAGTAATGATACGGCATAGTACTATGCCTTATATGGCAAGAGAATCGACTTGATTTGGAAATATCTGACAAGACGTGAGTCCTTTTTTTCCGCTTGCATAGTAGGAAATTTATATCACGGATCACTCACATTTTGTATATTGAAGCATTAATTCGGATTTAATGTATAGCAGGTTGCCAGTAAAGTCGTGGACGAAAAGAATAAAGCAAACTCGTATAGAAGCTAAATCAAACTAAGATGTTGAAAATATGCTAGTCTCAGCTGCTTCCATAAATATATCGTTTAAGTGTAAAGATAACTTGAACCCAAAGTATTTTTAATCAGATGCTCGTCGTAGTGCATCAATAGTACTAAAGCGAGGCTGAACTAATCACAGCATTAATTGTTTTCATAAAATCCCTTACTTATTTCAGAACAATGGCTTCGGCATCGCATCCGTGGCCGCCTAGTCCAGTCCTCCAGCCTGCAGGGCGGACGCACTCTGCTCCCGAAAGCACGACTGCCCACACGCCAACTCCTCTGCCACAGCCATCCAGCCCCGCACCCCATGCCTCCCGGCCTCCGCTGCCCAGCTGAGTACCGCCTTCCAACTCCGAACTCCTGTGCTGAACTCGACGAAACTCGGCGTCCATACTCTGACCCCCCTTTTTAACTCTATCTGGTTACCGGAAAAATCGTTTTACCACGCAATTCATGAACAAGTTGTTTGGTTGGCTCAAAAATTAAAATCAAACAGGTTTAAAATAGAGTAATAAATTGATAGGTATTTAATTAAATAATTATTTAATGCCTTAAACGTTAAACTTGCACTTAAAGCCTCCAAATTTATTTTATATTATTACATCAAAAGGAAATACCAAGTCAAATTATTTTGGCATTCAGTGACTTTAAAGACTGGTAACGAAAATAATATGAAATTTCTTTGAATGTCGATTTACACTTCATGTATAAATTACATATCTAACATGAAATATATGTAAAAAGTAATCAATTTTCTAACCATTCATTTTATAAAATAGTTTCAATATTTAAAAATATATTCCAAGTTTTAAAATAGCTAAAAAATTGTAAATTCCAAAACTATATTGTTGTAGAAATATGTAAATAGATTGAAATCATTATTTGTTAAGAATAACCGTGCCTGCTTCATGTTTATTTAATCAAAAAATATAGTATATTTCCAATGTCTTTTCATGATTCTATTTGTAAAACGATTTTCCGGCATGCCAGTGGACCACAATTGGTGCGAGACAAGGTCAGCCGTAGTTTCCCTCGCTGTTCCCAAAGTTTCGGAAGTGCCAGACTGTTATTTAGTGATATTGATTAGATAGTGAAATGAATTGAACGCGAAATGATTCGCTGTTGTGATTATACAAGATGCTTTATCTATAGACGCTTTAGCTCTTAATTTAGATGGTATTTTGAATACATTATCAACAAATACTATAGATGTAGGTACCATGATCACCATTGTCTGTATGACGAACCAAACACTATATTGTATGATGCGTGTGATTTTGTATTGATTTTCGTTTCATTGATGCTTGTTGCTTTTATAGCATCGTAAAATAATGGTATTATTTTATATAGATTTTTCCAAATGTGACATTAAGGATTTGTATGATTTGTTGTAATGACTAATTGAATTTAGATAAACATTTAGATAAAGTGCATTATATATCGAATTATAGGCAAGAGTGCATTTCGTACGACAGAATTGTTTCCGATTCCTTGTAAAGTATTTATCATATATACACTTGCATAACAAAACTGTTTGATTAGTATCACATATTTTTTGTTTAGGTTGTTCTACTTTTAAAGTATATGCCTCATACTACAGTATGTTGTAGTTGTTTTAAACAGCAATGAATAATTTGTTAGATTTCACGGTTTCGTAAAAGAAAGTGTATACAAAGTATTTTTAGGTTATAGTAAAAATAACTTGTTACTACCTGCCTATTGACATGTAGATAGTAAATATTTTTAAGTATAGATTATAAGCAAAGCTTTTTATAATAAATAAGATTGATGGCTGTCTAAATAGTGCCTAAAACACTACGAAGTTTCGATAGTTCCGTTTTTTACTAGAATAATTTATGAATTTGTAAATAGGTAATCTAGGTTTCAGATTACTGTAAAACTAAATATTTAGATATGTGAGTACACGTGATGGGATCAATTTGATTTTAGTTTATCAACTTGTATTCCTCTTATCAATTTATTTAGGATTCATCTTATCACCAGAAAGGTATTATTTAAGGTGTCTGACAGTCGTTGGTTTTTGTCATTGGTTAATTATTCATTGTTTTTTTTTTATATCGAAGTACATTACTACATCGTGTTCTCATTTCATTTTATTTTACTGTTTGTATACTAAATTTTCAACATCCTTCTTGCTTGTCGAATTTAAACTAAAAGACCAATATTCGGCTAGAATAATTATTTCAATGAAATAATTATATTTATAATAATATTAATTTCAAAAATGTTTTAAAAATGTCCACCAAAGACCATGAGCATTTTTAATCATTTGATTTTTTATTTATATATCGGTTATAAAACATCGATATGTGACATTTTTTTAGTAACTGTTACCTTAATAATTATTATTAAGTAAATCGAATCTAGTCAGAAAAATAAAAACTTACTTTAATACATCTTGCGTGTAGCTTACTTTTTACGTTTACTTAGACAAAGTGTAGGATTCGTAGAGTAAAATTTTAATCCTACTAGTGTAGTTTTTAAGTAATTTATACAAAACACCAATTAGACATAAATTAGAATTATAAAATATATTAGGAATACCAATTTATCAATATTGTTATATTTCTTATAATACCTACCCGTTGATCTACCCTTACACTTCTTATAAAATTTTAATGCCGTTTTTAAAATTTCTATAATGTAATTCCCTAATATTCGTATAAAACTAGAAATCTCGATGTTTTTTATATTTTTAATAATTCTACTATCAATATAAAACAGTTGTTATCGACTGAAAAGTACATAATAAAAATTTATATCAAAATTATGAACATCAGAAATTAACTCCCAATATATCTTGTTCTGAGCACCTGTAGCTCTTGACTTATTAGGTAAAGCGATCGTTTATTTATGAAATGACATCGTAGAAGGGCGTATACGTATTGAGAGTAGAAGAAGTAAAGATGCCAATATTGAAATTAGTGTTCTTTCGATACCTCGTGTGGACGCTAAGGACATACTTAACGTCATACCTGTTATTTGTATGTAAATTGATACCTTACATTGGTAATGTTCTTAAAATTATTTAATTTTACTTAAAATTAAGTACAAGGCTACTTAATTTTAAGTAAAATTAAATATTTTAAGTAAACTTATTAAAATTAGCATTACATATTAATCGCAATATTTAGGATTTAACTTCCGAGTTCAATAGCAGTTTTGGATTATATCAAAATTTGTCATTGCACAATACCAAAATTTGCGATACGGTTTATATATTTGGTTCAAGCAGATACGAAGATTATTGCACTTATAATAATAATAATTAATTGCGAAAACTTATTAAGCATTAACAATTAATTATCGTAACAAATTCAAAAAGAACTCGTGTTAGCCGAGTTAGTATTTAAAATCGGTTACACACGACTATGCCCTCCGATTAAAGGAATTTAATTTTTCTATTATTTATTTTAATTGGGATTTTAGGAGGTGTCAGTAATAATTTTTAATCTAAAAAATATTGCTCCGACCAGTTTCGAACTTCTTTGAAGTTCTTCGTCTGGGAGTCACGATTGTGCACAGCATCGTCCGATCTGTCACTGCCGTCACTATCACTGTGATTGTCATTGTCGTTTTGATAGGTATAGAACTACACTAGTACTATTACTTTCCTTTTCGCGGTTCCACAACCCCAATGCCAAATATTGAGACCAGGTATCCAGGCGGGTGGAATGGTCCACCCACGATCCAAATTAAGTTCGAAACTGGTCGGAGCTATATCCGGTAAATATTACGCGAGTCCTAGCCGGTTACTAAATAATAATAATGTTTAATTTGCATATTTTTATCCTTAAATATGCAAGTTGAATATTTAAGCAAACATGAAGTCACTTTTGTACTTCATGGACACCACCTATACAACTTTTTTGTGTAAGTGTTGCTGAGTTCTTTTTCGTTAGATTGCTAATATTTTTATTAGAAGGGCACAATAACTTATAAAGTTTGCCATGACTTCCCCATAGCCCTCCTGGTCCTTTACTTAAAAACTTGTTCATCTATGCAAAAATTCAATATTAACACTCGCTGATGCGAAATTCCATTCTGTTTGTCTAATAATCAGTTTGGTTGTTTGGAATTATATGGTGCATGTAACTTTTTTGATTCTGATATTGAATATAAAAAAAATAACTCCTCATATTACTTAACTTTCTAGACTTCCATCAAAGGTTTGCTTTTACTACAAATAGATCATTTGTTAGATTAGCTGCAAAGTTAGTGCTCATTAATTTGTTTTTTGTTGTATTGGTTGGTAGCTTAAAATCATCCACAGGCTATCCATTCATCATAACGGAACCATTATGCAAAAATACGTAATTAAACTACATTTTATTACTTAGCAGCTATTATTCTTTTACTTCTACTTATCCAAAACCCACTTGGCAAACCCTTTGTGTACCTAATGTTTTTTACAGGTACATGTTTATTCTAATTAAGTATATTTTTATTTCCCTGTAAAAACGCACAATAATCAAATACAGTGTGGAAGCGTATTTCATTGTTAACTTTAATCAATCTTTACCGTATATTGTAGCCTAAAGTAATTACCTATGTCCCCATTAACGTTTTGAAAGGTCTAATATTAAGATTCGCTTTATAGTTTGTTACAAACTATCATTTTCTTTTTCTAGGAACATTTATACTAATAAAAGATATTTACAAAAATTAAATGCATTACCAAATCCTTTAGAAAGAAAATGATAATTTTCGCATATATATAAAAATGAAATACTTAACTATGATTAAGAATTGACCAAAAACGTCGTTTAAGATTGATAGAAATAGTTTTGTACATACAAAAAAAACACTATGTAAAAATAGCGTGATTACAAGTTGTATTTGAGAATTATGTAAATATGTAAAGAATTGTTTTAGTGTACATTTATTTTTAATTTATATGTTCAATCGTATATCGATACTTTGAGTTGTATGCCAACGGAATGTTCTTTGCGGTGCGTAAACAAAAGATTATGTAACTTTTGTGATCATTGTTAATGAAATGAAAGTGTAACTTCGATTATATGAGCTGTAGTATTTTTCAAAAATGACTTTTATTTGACACCGACTATTAGATAAGTCCAGCATAAAACTACACCAATGGCGTGTAAAAGATGAGGCCAATATTTTATACCTTAAACTTTATAAACATCTTAGTTGTTTATATACTAAACATAGGGTTTATAGGCATAGTTATAGCGCAAGCATCGCCCTTTTACTTCTTTTTAATATATAAGAAAAATTATATCGTCAAACTATGACTTACAAATACTAAAGCTCAACTGATAGCATGTCTCGTCTAGAGCGACAAATTGATCGTTGGTTTGAATCTTACTCATTTAGTGTGAAAGCCATATGTAATATTAAATTCGAGGGGTACTCATGATTATTCCATTCTAGGAATTCTTCAGAATTCTAACCTTTAGTGGATAAAACTAGCACAAAAAGTAAGAAGTGTCAAACTTGCATGAAGATTTAAAAATTCATGCTAGTTTTCGTCGTGTCAACACGACTCGTGACATGTTCACTTGCATGTTTTGTACCAAAGATCGATTGTTTTCATTTCCGTTAACTTCTCAGATTATGTTAGTTACTTTGGTATTGAAAAGTTCGTTTAGTTACAAGATAATACAGTTTTGTTCATATTGTGTCATAATGTGTCCTTGAATGTATAATTTTACAGCCGCTGGCAAATGGATAGTACTGCCATTTTCAAGTTGTAGTCGCGGATGTCTTTTCAATTTACGGCCACCACTCTCCAAATAAACATACCGATTGCATCATTTTCGTCGTCTGCGTAGAACGTGAAAGTCCCGGTATGCCGCGAGACTGCAACGACTGCGTGCGGGATGCCCTCGTGCAGCTTCATGCTGCCCTTGGTTTTTATGGCGATAACTGATTCGTTTGTTAGTCCTTGCGCTTCTTGGATTGTGAAGATACGAGATCCCTTACCTGCTTCGTAGCCATGGTTGGTCAGAGTTTCTTTTTCTTTTTATTTTATTTTATTTTATTTATTTATACACAAGACAGTATACAATCAAATTAGAAATAGGACTTAAACTAATACAGTTTTGAGCTGGATTGTATTCCATAAATTTGTGTAATTATATAAACAGAATGAAATAGACGGATAATGTTAATTTATAGACATTACGTTATACCGAATACACACAACTGCGAAAACAAATTTCAAAGGTGTGTGCACTCAGCACTAACTACTAATGGTAATTGCCAGTCGGAGCATCCAGACTCAACACAGAGGTTGTATCTGGTCTGTTTAAGTTGGGTTTGGTATAAAGGATATCTTTCAATACATTGTTGTATGACCTTAGATTAGCAGTAAAAATGTCGATTTTATCGTTGTTCTTAGCCAGTTCATTATACTGCCGAGCCATCCTTACCAGGGGATTATAGAGAGAGATGTTATTTTTATAAATCTGTAAAGCAAAAAGATTAGATTTTTTGGACCTACGTGCACTATACTTTATGTTAAAGCTTATATCAAAGAGTAAATTAGGGGTGTCTACTACGGAGTGAATTATTTTGTACAGGTAAACGAAGTCAAAATACTTTCGCCGAGTTTCTAGCCTTTGGACATTAAATTTGATCAGCCTCGCATCATAGTCAAGACTGGAACGACCAAGTTGTTGACGGTAACATAGCATTCTTAAAAATTTTCTTTGTACCCTCTCAATTACATCAATATGCACTTGGTAATGTGGAGACCAAATAGGGGTGCCGTACTCTAAAATGCTTCTAACAAGAGCAAAAAAAAGATAAAGCATGGAACGTGGGTTTGTAAAGCCTTTTGTGGATCTGAAAACAAATCCGATGAGTTGATTGGCTTTCGTCGTCATGTGTTGGTAATGGGCCCTAAATGAAAGTTTATCGTCGAACAGAATGCCAAGATCTTTAGCAACATTGGATCTTGTAAGAACTAAGCCATTAATTAAATAATCATTAATGAGTATATGACGTTTGTTAGTGAATGTGATAACAAAGCATTTATTGATGTTAAGATACATATAATTTAACTCACACCAGTGAGAGACAATATTTATGTCTTTTTGTAACAGATGACAGTCGGAAGAGGAAACAATAGTGGTAAAAATTTTCATGTCGTCAGCATATAACAAACATTCACATGATAATTGTTCAACAAGATCGTTTATAAACACAATAAATAAGAGAGGCCCTAAATGAGACCCCTGGGGTACCCCAGAGGTTACATGCACCGGAGAAGAGATAAATCCCTTCAGAGCGACTAGTTGAGACCTGTTACTGAGGTAAGACGTTATCCATCGGAACAAGCTACCTTGAATGCCATAGGTGGCGAGCTTACTACAAAGTAATCTGTGTCTCACCTTGTCAAAGGCTTTTGAGAAATCTGTATAGATAGTGTCAACTTGACCTCCCATGGCAAAGCTTTTACAAAGGTAGTTCTTGTACTCCAAGAGGTTGGTGATGGTTGATCTGCCAGTAACAAATCCATGTTGTTTATTTGATAGAAGGGGCTTAAAGTGGTTGTATAGATGACTGTAGACTAAGGATTCGAACAATTTTGCAAAACTAGATAGAATGCTTATAGGTCTATAATTTTCGCAGAGGGATTTATCGCCGCTTTTAAAAATTGGAACTATGTGTGCGGTTTTCCATCGCTTAGGAAAGGTTCCACTACAAAGTGATTTATTAAATATGATGGCTAGAGGTACACTCAGTTGTTTCCCACAGAGCTTGATAAATGATGGAGGAAGTTGGTCAGGTCCAGCACCTTTATTTTTATCTAGTTGTTTTATTTTAGTATTAATATCACTTTCAGTAATGACAATAGACGATAAAGAATTTGTAGATCTACTTTTAATCGTTTCGCAGGAAGGTTGGAAGGCTGAAGTTGTACTGCATTGTTCATCTTTATCAAAAACCGATCCAAAATAAGTTGAGAATAGCTCACATATGCCATGCCCATTTGAAGATGAGACATTGCCATATTTCATAACGTGTGGGATTGATATATGGCCTTTCCTGTTGTTCACGAAACTCCAAAATTGTTTTATATTTTTCTCTATTGAATCTTCTATAGAAGAAATATATTTTTTGTAGCATTGATCTGCCATTTTCTTAAATCTTTCACGCAGTAGAGTAAACGAGTCATAATCTCTGGGGTTGTTGTACTTTTTAAAACGCTTATGGTATTTGTTTTTCTCTTCATTACATTTTATTAATGGTATACTGTACCAAATCGGATAATTTTGGGGTTTAAATGTTAATAATGGAGTATATTTATTAATTATTTCAAAAAGCTTATCATAGAAGATGTCAGTACAAGTATCTACGTCTTGACTTGACAAAATATTATCCCATTCTATTGTACTTAACTCATATTGGACATCTTGGTAACTACACTTTGAAAAGTTCAATCGCTTATTGTTGCGTTTACCTAAACATTTTAGTGTGCTTTTTCTCAATGGAAATTCAAACTCGATTGCGGGGTGATGCCTATCTATTAGACTCAGCGGGTCAGCCTTATTAACTTTGACAGACATAACCGTTGAAAGTACCAGATCAAGAATGCGTCCATTTTCATTAGTGATGTTATATGTTGACATAAATGACAAAGTGAAATTAGTTCATTTAACAGAGAGAGTTTTTTGCTGTGTTTGGTTTGTGATGGCTCATCTGTACAAAGAGAGGTGCATGTGAAGTCAGGCGTATTGAAGTCTCCAATAACAATATGATTCTCATCAGGGCAGTAAGTTAATAATACTCTTTGGCAATTATTGTAGAACTCATCTAGCTTTGCACAACACAAATCTGGAGGTAGGTAGCAGAGACAAATATTAAGATTTTTAGAATTACAAGACTCTGGCACTATTGTTATCCAGATATCCTCTATACCACTATCCCACGATGCCTGGCGAATAACTTGGAAAGATTTTTTAATGGCGATGAGAACACCGCCGCCTTCAATTTTCGTTGAATTAGTATCTATACGATCTCTTCTAAAAATGTTATAGCGTGCGTCAATAATTTCTCCATCAAATACACCATGGTTTAAGTTGGTTTCCGTTAGGCAAACAACGTCATAATCAGAGTTCAATACCTCCAGATAAAACTGTGACAATTTAGTACGGATTCCATTAACATTTTGGTAATAAACTTTAATCATTATGATTTTTTGATTAAAACAGAGTATTAAGTAATGTTAGATAGTAGAAGGTAACCTAGTTACAATATTTTACTAAGACTATCAATATTCTTGACGAGTATAGCGGGACTTTGCTCATCCTTGCGGATATATATTTGGCCGAAGCGGACCCAGACAAACTTAAAATTACTTTCTTTACAAAACTTCCTCGCCGCAGCGTGGACCTCCTTTGCTTTCGGTGAAAGATGTTCAGCGAAATATATCCTGCGGGTCTCGCCAGTCAAGCCAATATGAGTTGAGGCCAGTTTGTCTTTTGGGTGAGCTTTATTAAAACGAGTCACTGACGACAAAATAAGGTCACGAACCCGCTGCGATGAGAGAGTGACGAGTATGTTCCGCGGTCTCTTTGACGATGCATCCATTTTAGCGACACGACGACAAGCTCTAACTTCACTCTCTGGTATTACAACTTGTAGACAATCACAAAGTTTTTTAAATAATACCATTAAATTTTCCGTTTTGCTCTCAGGTACTTCATGAATCTCAATATTTAAATCACGTGAGATTTTTTCTACAGTAGCTAATCGAGATTGCAACTTGGATAATGAATTATTAGTTTTTATGAGATCCGATTTTATTTGTTTAATATCGGTATCATTTTTACTAATTTCCGACCTCAAGTCTTTTTGTTCTGCAGATAAATAATCAGTTGTAGAAGTAAACTCACTTTTTAGATTTTCAACCGCACGGCTAACCTGCGCGGCCACCATTTTTTCAATGTCTTTATTAAGTGCCGCTCTTAAATTAGACATAATAGCTGAGTCCGGTGCCAGTTTTAAGTCAAAGAGCTTGCTAATACTCTCCATCGAAACAGGCTCATTTGTTAAGTTCCAAGTTGACGAGGTACTCTGTATGGTAGTAGCAGCACAGTAGCTGCTATCCAGAGTCAAGTCACCAAATGAGACGTTCACAGTCTCGTTCGGTGAGAGCACCTGGCTGCGGTGCTGGCGACAGGGAGTATCGTCATTATTTTTGCGTCGGGTCACATTCTGACAATACGGACAGCTCAAAGATTTTATTTGGTCATTAGTAAGTGACCTAGATGTTTCTTTCGTTAGGTTTAGGCATCCGAAACAATATTCCGAAGAGCACACATTGCATTTTAAGAACTGATTGTTCATGAGAACAGTGTTGCATCCATGACAATGCATTTTAGTTAAGTTTATGATGGACAGAATATAAAATTATGTTAGCGTCGAAACGTAATACAATATAATTGCAATAAATAAAGCGTTCTCAGTCCTTTGCAATAAGAGCAGTTTTAAACACGGTTACAAAGTGTGAGCGCCACAGAATACGTCGTAGTAGTCGAGCAAATCGCGTTCGCTGGCCGACACAGCACGATACGGTTCACGATGCGTTTCCAACTGGCACAGAGCCGACACAGTGCACATTTACTATTGCAATCCACCCTGAGTTTCGTCAATGTTTTGATTGATATTTTTGAAACGAATAGAATTTCAATATATCCGATATCACCCACTTATCAAATTCACAGTGTTAATGAGTTATTAGCACTTAAAACACGGCAAAACAATCTTTGAACACTATATTGCAATTTTATTTGGTAGGTATAGACCAGGATTAGGGTGTTTGGAAAGGTTTTGGGAAGTGTTGCAGCCTTTCTGCCCTACGGACAGGACTCTGTAATTATTGTGATGATGGCGTCCCTATCCACTTCCAAGTTTCGTATCAGCGAAATTGTCTTGCCTCTCTCCCGGAACTCTGTTGACCCATTGTACAGAGTAGGCCAGAAAATCGTACGATTTTAGTATCATTATTGCATTGAAATGGTAAGAGTGCGGGATAAGTAGCTCGATTCTCGGAAATTTAGTCACCATTGAGCACTTTACGGATGCTAAGTGTGCGTTCTAACTCTACAAAATTGGCGATTCGTGCATTGCTGGTCATTTACAAGTTTTAATACTAAAATATTTTACAATCGACTGCTACGTTCAGCATAGAAGTATTATTATATTTCACAACTGCGAAAAGAACAGGCAAAACACGCAGGGCATTTCAAACGTCAAAAATGTGATTATTATATATAATTTATTTTATTAATAGTTAACAATATTCTTTTCAATATTATAGTTTTAGTTATATAAGGACACTGTGAGAATGTCCGCCTGGCTAGCTACACCCTCAAGTAGAATATCTGTCACCAAGGGGTGTTTCGGCAGCTGTCTTTTAAAACCAGTAATTGTAGGTTATCCTTACCTACATCTTCTACCACATCGTTACTACGATTAGGTGAGTAAGAGATCAAACATTACCCTATCAGCTATACAAAAAAAAAAAATTAAAAAAATAACACGTCTGTCGTACCAAAAAAGTAAAATAAATAATTACAAACAAGTAACAAGATTTTAATGTTGATGGCCACAAGGTTATGATAATATATAGATTATATTCACTGTGCAAAACACCATTATGCCCAAAAATGTAAAACGCATAACCAATCATTTCATCGAAGTCGGGGGACCTGTAAAGAAGGAGCCGTCCCCCGACTGCTATGAAAAGATTGGTTATCAGTTATCCATTTTTGGGCACAATGGTGCCCAAATGCAATGTGCTGTGCAATTTAGTAGCTACCTTGTGGCCATTCAACATTAAAATAGCCTTTCTTTTTTGTTCACGAGGGGGAAATCTTCGAAAAGATGTTCCGTTGTATTGAGGGTACAACGGAGTTATGTGAGGTTTGACTCACTAAAACCCTCCCGGTGGCCGGCCTCGATGCAATTTCAGATGGCACCGGGAACTCCTGAGGAACATATCACCGATGCCCTTTCGCATATCGCCTAAGCACTCCCCAGAAAAACCAAACTCGCACGACAATACTCGCCACATAGTGTTGACGCCCGCCCTGGGTCCGATTTTAGACAGTCAGGGCCCTCACTCCAACTGTCCACGGACCCGAAGGACCTCTGTCATGAGGATGCCGCCTATCCCCTTAAGGGGCAGGCAGTCTGGAGTGCCCATTGCCGCCGCCTTCTTCGAGCTGGATCGGCCCTCTCTCGATCTCGCTCAGCCGTCTCTTTATGCAACATCACATTTTCACAAAAAGAGGCCACAGCCTTCCACTTTTCTTGACTTGCCAGCATTGCCGCCACAACACTTGGCAAAGCGAAGTCATGCCCTATGTGGTGAGCCAGAGCTTGTCGCTCAATATGCCAAGCAGAGCACTCTTCCAGAGTGTGCTGGGCGGAGTCCACGCCTCTTCCACAGTGGTGACATTGAGCTGTAACCTCACGTCCAATCCTGTTCAGGTACTCACCAAAACAACCATGCCCAGTGAGGACCTGAGTTAACCGAAAGGTAATTTTACCGCCGTCCCTCCTGAGCCAAGCTTCAAAGTGAGGAAGAATTGCACCAACAGCGCGCTGGCGCAGGTTTCTTGGCTCTTTAAGCCGGTCGTGCCACATCATTTGCAGAGTCTCTCTTGTGCCCGCACTTCACTCGACATAAGTCCACTAGCACTATTGCATCGAAGACGAGCATATACTCGTTCATCCATTTCAGCCAGTATGTCGAGTGGAGGGAATCGTGCCAGTAGAGTTGCTGCCTCAAATGATATCGTTCGATATCCCCTTGCGATTCGAATAGCTAGCAGAGAGAGGCTATTATAAATAGTTCTGTAGCGCCTCACGCCCAGTCTTCTTGACCACACTGGCGCTCCGTAGAGAGCCATCGAACGAATGACATCGAACGAGTGAAGAGTGTATTGACAACACTTTTTACAAACTTTGGATTCAACGTTTCCGTCAATGGGGGTACCCACGGGTGAAGTTTGCCCAGTACCATTTTATAAGGGCGGCCCCATGGATTCCTGTTCAATCCCTCCAAGAGTTCAGTCCGGGACTGAGACTTAGCATCTGCAATGGCGCTTTGAAGTGCCATAGTAGCCTGCCGGTATGCCCTTTATGTTGTATCTATCTCTTCAGGTAGGGATCGTCTTCTTCTCCGGGTGCTTGTGTACATACAACATTAAAATAGCCTAGCCTATGTTTCCCGCAATAACTCAAGGCTTCTAATGATATCACATTCATCAAAATTGGTTTAGCCGTTACGAAGTTATGTTGGAATAAAGAAACTCACATACATACAAACATACATGAACCCTGAAAACATAACTCTCCTTTTTTTGGGCAGTCGTGTAATAAATAATTGTTATTATTGTGTAACATCTAATTTTTGTACGTCATTTATTGTAATTATTATTTTGAATTTGAACTTTTGTCTGAATATGTAATGTGTGTGTGTCACTATTGCACGCTATGCCAACACCGCAATTACAAATTTTAAATGCCCTAAATTTTGTCTTCTTTGTGGTTTGAATCCGCGTGCCGCAATTTTAAACAGAGACTGCCTGGATTTTTGTGCTCTTTTATTTTAACCATCACGCTCAACGATGCGACTCACAACCAGACTTTTGCAAGAGTCTTTATTAAACATAGGAGAAAACTAATTTTAGAACCTTTATTGACTCTAGCGGATATAAATGATTTAGGTTTAAAGACTATTCCCAATAAGACACACATAGAGTCACTTACTTGAGAAGTAAACTATATGGCGAATGAATATCTAATACCGATGGTATCGGGGTAAAAGAACACATTGCTGACATGAAGAACAGACGCTCGACCAAGTTTGTGACATGCCCAGGACAAACCCAACCACTACATTATGTTCGACAAGCCACAAATCATCGCCAGAGACTTGGTTTATGCCAAGAATGTTACGCGAGGCTATTGAAATCAAAAAGTACCCAAATTTCAATAGAGATGATGTTGGCAAGTAGCACCTGCTTGTGATCCTGTTATCAAATTAATTAAATCCCATGGACGACACAAATCTGCAAGACCTCTGGACACTGAGCGAATACTGCGTGAATAGGAAATTTTATGATTAATATAAATATTTCTGACGGTAGACCAAATAATTTCTTAATAACTCATGTGACAAATAAAACCACTTAGTCACCCCTTGACCACGATCATTGCAAAGTGTTTGAAACGTCGGGACAAAATAATGACGATTTAAACCGTTTAAAGTTGTTTAATTACTATATATTTAATACATTCGCCATTTCATTCTGAACAAATACATAATATAAATTGTAATTAATAGGTAAGTTAATATGTAATACATAGGTAAATTATTATGTTTTGCTCAGAGTCAGGACAAATTATGCCAAGAAATCTCAAACCTTTGAAGGAGAACAACTATATACTCGGCTAATCTAATTGTTCTTGTAATTGTTAATCTAATCATTCCTTTCGCTTAAATTAGAAAAAGACTAAATAAGAGTTTCATAATAAATTGATTCAGATTCATGACTTTATGGAAACTTATATTTGATGATTACACATTTAAAAAAAAAAAATTTAATATTATTTAAAAACATATAAAACATTTAAAATATGAGAACATTTCTTTTCCGTAGGGTATCGGTTCGTCGAGTAATATAGCCTGCCCAATGCTACACCAACTTGCAAAATTAGAGATTTATATCGGTGTCAGAAAATTTTCTCATTTTGGATTATATCGCATAAGAAACTTGGAGTATAATGGCTCTCTTCACAGCTCGTTGAGCAACTCTCAGCTTGCTCCTGAGGGCCACAGTTGAAGTCCATGTCTCAGTGCCATAGATCATCACAAGCAACACACACTGGTTGAAGACATTGGTTTCAGGCTCTGGGGAAAATTGCACGAGAAAATGTATTTCCGGATTTAGAAAGTGTTGCGGATTCTTCGGCTGATTCTTCAAGCTACAAAGTTTTGTTGTGCCCAGAAATAGCCATTTTTTGACTTCGCATAATATCCATGGGTATGTATGTGTGCGTGTGTGAAAGTTTTAACAATTCTTGTGGAATGAGAGTACCAAGTATCCACAAGCTCTCAGAAGTTTTGTCGTGATTCCGATTATCACCAGGTAGTGGAATAACTTTATTGTAATTTTTTTTATTGATTTTTATCGGAGCGACATAGATGTTAAAATTGCATAAACAATTTTGACTTTGACATTGAACGTTAAAATATTCATTCTAATTTCATTTAGGTTGATGTCCGGGGTATCTTTGATATAGTGACAGGTCAGTTTGGGTATATTTTTTAGGATTACACTCACAAAGGGCTTTAGTGTCGAGATGATGCGTCCATAAAACCACTCTAGCTCTTTCAGAATCCACCGTCACCTGTCCTGCTACCGGAAGTCAAAAACATCAGAATATCCAGGTGATGGATGCCTTTTTGTGTTTGGGGGTATGAGCCATAATCACCACCTTAATCAGGTGTATTAATGGTGACTAAGGGTGATAAATTATCGAAATTAATAGTGAAAATTCTTCAGAAGTCACTGCTGCTCATCTTTCGGTAATTTTCCCTTAATCACCTCCTAGGATACCAACAGTAAGATAAGGTGGATGTTTTTCTGGCCCGGCACCTTACAGGGTCACATGGTTTCATAATAACATAAGTTTTTAAATTACAATGAGACAAAATTTTGACGTAACAAACAATTTTTCGTATCACAAAATCTGGGGCAACATGTCGCAACCTATTCATTCTTGATAATTTACTTGTCACACGTCATTTCGGATAATTTCAGTGAGTGTGCGAATTTGGTTGTGGATTCTGAGAAACTTCCGTCTATTTTTCCAATATTACTTTTTGATACGACCTGTCAGATCAATCGCCTAGTAACAGACAATGTATATTTTTCTTTCGGCCACTATGTTTATATACCATGTAAAGTTTGTAAATTATATCTCCAGTATATTATTCAATATTACGCACATTATATATGGTTTTTACTAGTCATAGGTTTTGCCGTTTTGTTCCTAAATTTACATATAATTTGAGATGTTGTCAGCTGTGGAAATACAGAGAGCTCCTTTAGGGTTTGTAAATAGTGAAAAATACGTTAGTGTCGGTTTTTAATGTTGAAATTTGCTTGGTTGCAAGCCGCCAGCAATCCATCCGCTTTTCTTCTCGCTATTAGCTGACGAGGTACTATGGTTTATGAAAGCAATCACCATGGCATGTCTTACTTTTGAAAAGTTGGTTGAATTTCCTGCCCCGCCAGCCTTACCTAATTGTATCATTGGCCGAGTTTTTACTAGTGCTGAATAATACATTAGTTACTATTTTTATAGTTTTGTTATATCTGTTTTATAAGAATATTATTTAGGGGGAGGCCTATATCCAGCAGTGGACTTCTTGCGGCTGAAATGATGATGATGATGATGAAGAATCTTATAGACATAATATTAATTAATAATATACTCGTACCTATGTTTCACAATTATTGTATATCCAACTTTAACATTTATTCTGGCCTAGTACCTACTTTGTTTACCCGACTTCCACAAAAGGGTTATGTTTTTCGCGCGTATCTTGTATTTTAGTATGTTTGTTTGTGAATTTTGTAATTACCTCGCATCTTTCAAATAACTTAATGGATTTGGCAGTAATTAGCCAAAAGGTATAGTTGAAAAATATTTTGGCTTCGCTTGTACGAACGGCTGTCCTCTGACGTCCTCTGACTGCAACTCTCCTTGTAAATATTTTTATTGGTATTGTACCCACTATCTTTAGTTACTTGTTATGTGCCTAATATGCAGCTACACCTAGTTATAACGATGTGAGCATTAATGCGCATTGTATCATGCAGCAGTGACCTATAACTACCAACAGGATGATACGGAACAGATACCTAAACAATATTTTACGACTATATAATTTCTTTAATAAATATGTAGCCAGATAATTTAATCTTTATTTCACAATAAATACAATATAAACAAAATGTTTATTTACTAAGATGTATGTGTTAATACGTCCTAAATATGTAAATTTCAGCACAGAGTAGGTTAAAAAGGTGTGACATTGAAGTGTTCAAATCATATACATATAATTAGTTGAACTGTTGGTTAAAATAAGATGAGTTTCAGCTATACCTACCTGAAAATTAAAAAAAAACAATTTACGCTAAATGAAAATAATACTATATAATTTTACTGAACAGCCGCCACAATCTTCTCAAGAGTTACAAACCGTCTAATTTCACACTTGGTTTCATTTGAATCGGAAAATATTCAAATTTGGGATCTGTAAAAGATATTAGCTACTAAGATTTTTAGAAACGAATCACGATTTCCTCTTAAATAGTAACAAATTGTAATAAAATTCAAGGGAAGTATAAAAAGGCGGATATAAAAAAGTTAACATATTCCATTTTAATGAAATACTGAGCCATTAATATGATTACCAATGTACTAATAAAAAAAACTCAAACTTCATATTTTATCGTATACTTAAATGAAGTTTGAGTCCAGACTGGCAATAAAGCATTATGCTTTCAATGCAGTGATAGCTTGACACATTGCACTCTGACACAATAAAAGTTGAAGTTTAAGACGTAAGTGCAAGTGCTCACCTTTGAGTAGAAAAATAATAAATTAATGGAATGTAAATTGGTCTTATACATATCTGTGCCCTTGGGGTGCCGGGCTAGAATGTCACCCGTGGGTGTCGTAAGAGGCGACTAAGGGTAACGCACCAGAAGGTGGGCGGCAGAGCTTTCTGAAGGAGATATCAATCTCACACTGCGATCTCCAAGACGCCTGCCATGTGTGGGGATTATGGCAACGCCTCCCCCCCTCCCCCATAATGTAGGAGGCTGTGTTCAGCAGTGGACAATTTGGCTGATACAGTATATATCTCTAGGGGTCTATAGGAGCATACCTACATAAATACATTAAACAACTTAAAACGGAATTCTCGGAACGAATCCCGCACATGACTTAAATTTTTCCTCTCGTAAATTTGAAATTTTGTAATGTAATCCGCAGAGCATGCGTTATTGCAAACATAAAAATATTAAAATTATAGGGTTGCGCCATCATTAACAGGTTTCAAGCTAATTGCAAAATTAAACTTGTACAAACAAGTCTTTTAAGACTTGTATAACGTAAGTTGACCTATAGATGTCGCTCCATCCCATCCATCCCACGATGGTTAAAAAGAACGATAGGAAAAAATTGTGCTACGGACTCATTGTTATGTTAGCTCAATTGGATTGGAGCATACCCGGCTAAGGGGTGGATGGACGCGGGTTCCAATCCCGCACATGATTTAAATTGTTCTCCTCGTTGAATTTGTAATTTTGTAAGGTAATCCGCAGAGCATGCGTTATTGCAAACATAAATATATTAAAACTTTAAACGGTTTATATCGCGTATATTTCTCATTATTTTTGTCCCGACATTTCAAACACATTGCATTTATCGTTATCACGGGGTGACCAATTAATTTTATATGTCACTTGAGTTCTTAAGAAATAATTTTTTGTACTGCCGTCAGAAATGTTATTTTAATAATAACGTTCCCTATTCACGCAGTATTCGTTCACAGTGTCTAGAGGTCTTGCAAATTTGTGTCGGCTATGGGATTAAATTAATTTGATAACAGGATTCTAAGCAGGTAGTACTTGCCAACCGTCATCTCTATTGAAATTGGGGTACTTTTTGTTTCAATAGCCTCGCGTTATTGGCATAAACTGGGTCTCAGGATTTGTGAATTGTCGAACCGAATGTAGTGATTGGGTTTGTCCTGGGCATGTTAACAAACCGCAGACTTGGCCAAGCGTCTGTTCTATATATCAGCAATGAGTTATTTTACCTGGATAGCTATTTATAGGGGTCTTGGGATCCGGGTAAGCACAATCCAGGCTACTATTAAAGCAAGTGTAAAAAGAATTATAATAAAACTCGTCATTGAAGGAATTTTCGGACTAATTATATAGCTATAGCCATGCTAGGATCCAGAGTAGCACAAACCGGGCCAGTTTCAGTGAATGTCTCTAAAGGATCATCCATTCATTATTGGACCACGGGTAGTGATCTAAACGTATAACTGGAGCAAATCATAGAGATAAACTGATCTGAAGGGTCGATGTGAACCCTTTGAAAGTTTTATTTATTTTTTACAAGAATAATGTAAACGTGGTTGGTAATGTCGAGTGACTGAAAAAAAGTAAAAGGGCTAAAATAAACCGTGATTTCCATAATTGGAAATAAATGAGTGTCAAGTTTCAACCTGGGTTGACAAGATTGACCAAACGGAGATGGACGTATGAATCGTATGAGAAGTAAAGAAGGCTGTGTTGGAGTGTGACAATAGCCTGGGCACAATCTGTTGTCGCACTCTAATACAGCCCTCCTGACCACGCAATGCACATTGTGCCATCATCCATTTTTTATTTTTTTTTATGTAAAAATGCACGCATTTTTCACACGTACATAAACGCATTCCTGTCCACCTCAGGGAAGGTGGCCGGGATATGTCGGGCTTGATACCAACTACTCCCACAGCAGCACTTGCTGAACTTAAGCAAAAATTTAACCTGTTGTAGTTTTACCTCTAGTAGTAGTTGGTAAAGTACCGAATAAATAATCTATGTTCCAACTCTACCGCTTCTTTGCGGGACCGCAGGGGCGCTTTATCTCTCAACCACAAGCCCACGACGGTTGTCCGGTGCCGGACCCCTCCTGGGTTACTACCCCTCACGACGCACCAGAACAAATGTCATGTCGCTATCACCCGGGAATCAAGCCCGCAAATGGGCGTCAGACAACCCCGCTTCCTATGCGCCTCACAATGTCACG
Organism: Plagodis dolabraria; assembly: GCA_963854805.1. Taxonomy (NCBI): domain Eukaryota; kingdom Metazoa; phylum Arthropoda; class Insecta; order Lepidoptera; family Geometridae; genus Plagodis; species Plagodis dolabraria. Next base: position 14,999,132 of record OY978454.1, on the reverse strand, counting down.
CCATTGCTGTCTATTCACGGTCATTCTGATGCACTCATGCAAGGGACCACCCACTGCAGATTTAATATGGTCAGTCCTTCACATGGGTGACATCCCGCGCGGCTTTCTACTTTGCCTTGAACGACAAGACGCCCAATGGACTGGCTACCTCGCCTCAAAACATGACTCCAGAATGCGAGGATCCACGATTCACGATCAGCTGTAGTGGATCCACGATCCACTACAGCTGAAAGACTCTGCTTAATGCCGAGTTCTTGAAGTATCGAGATGTTTGTGTGAAACTACACCGAGCGTATGACAACTGAAAGTAGTTATTCTGTCATTTTCCTTTTTTACCTAACACTAAAACCTTAGCGGTAGCTGGCACCTTTGTTGTTGGAATGGGCCGCTGAAGCGTTTGACTTAAATTTAGGCTTATACAGAACGGCTTAATTTTAATTCTGGCGTTCTGGCGTAGCCATGTCTATTAGTCCCTACAGAGCCTGAAGCAGAAGCCGCGACGAGTGCGGGAAGTGAAAACATTGCGGAATTGCCCGTTTTTAAATGCGGCTGCTAAAACGCAACAGGTAAAATTAGTTGTAATAAAAAACTAATGTGAGTTGTCACAATTATTAAATAAATATACCGGCAAGCACTCACGGTGCTCTGGATCAGAAGTACCCAGTTATAGATCTATCAGTGCTCTCAGAATTCACGAAGGTCTTTGATTTCATTCTTGATCGTCGTATTAAATAACCGATAGTTTCTGCCCTACACGATTAAAAAAATAATTTTCGTAGTGTTTAATCGACTACTACTAACTACATAAACTTAATCGATGATTAAATCAGTAATCAAATGAATTGAGGTAGGTAAGTTGATGTGACGTTGTTTGACTTTATATAAGAATTCCATTGCATTGGCAACGACATCCTTCTTCAGACACTGGTAATATTTGAATTTACTCCAAATATTTCACATTTTTCCCAGCTATCTCAGTAACCGTAGTCAGTTTGAGTGGCTGGTAATAAGTCTAACGACAATTATACCCAGTGTGGGGTAAGTCAAGGACCTACAACTGCCAAATTCTTTTTTTTATTAATGACAAAACAAGTACCGCTACAAATCGTCATAAGTTCGCGGATGATTTAAAGTTGTATTTAACAGTAAGTGACGTAGTTGACACTACATCCCAATAGAGCGACTCGTCACCCGTTTAATTATTTTTTTTACACTGTAATATCCGATCTTGTTATATTAACGAATGAGTATGAACTCGAGGTTTCGATCCAATCAATACTGTGACTAGATAGTTTAATACTAACCCCGTTAGTGAAGTCTGTTGTATAGCGGAATTGAAAAGTTTATATGTTGTGTCTCTGTTGCACTCATCACCCGATACGTAAAATTAGGATATACGTAAAATATTTATTAGGATGTCTTAATTATTTGAAACTAAATATAAACATTACTTTTATAATAGCCATATGATGTTATTATTTAATCTGAAATTTAATATTTTTGACGGTTTTAAAGTACTTAAGTCATTTATAAATTCATGTGTATTGATTTGCAACACATACATTGTTAAGAATATACTACCAGTATTATTTTAAGCTCGCAAACACCACAACCATGCAGAATGATAACCAAAATGTAGCTACGTTTGTAACTAGATTTTGGTTATCATTCTGAATAAGACACTGTTAAAATTTTTATTTAAACGTAAGTTTTACTTTAATTTAATTTCGAAGCGCTCGTAGCGAAGTTTGCTTAGCCATTCTGAATCGATCAGCAAAGTTAAGCAACGTCCGCTGCGGTCATGACTTGGATGGGTGACCGCTGGTGACATTACTACTGAGCGCTTCCGTGCTTCGGAGGGCACGTTAAGCCGTCGGTCCCGGTTGTTGTCTTAGGATAGCAGTCGTTACAGCATGGTGGTAGGGCACGTTGCAAATGCCCGCCTGGCTAGATACCACCCTCAAGTAGCAAAACTGTCGCCAAGCACCTAACGGTGTGTTCCGGCAGCTGTCCTTGAGAGCCAGTAACTCTAGGTTAGTCTGAACAACATCCTCGACCACATCATCACTTACCATCAGGTGAGATAGTAGTCAAAGGCTAACCTATCAGGATAAAAAAAAAAATTGTTTAAAAAAACGGGATTATTTTTCTTAAAGTTTTAAAAATAACCCGTTGTTAGCGGATGCGAAATTTCATGTGGATAAGTGTCAGGTGGTTAAGCCTGTGCGTGGATAAGTCAGAGAATCAGTCATGGCTTTGAATTGTATATTCTGGGTTAGCCTGAACAACATCTTCGACCACATCATCACTTACCATCAGGTGAGATGATGGTCAAAAGCTAACCTATGAGGCATTAAAAAATATACTCATATTTTTTTTTTATCACTCATATATTTATATTGAAAAAAGTTTAATGATCATCATGTCACCAGGGACTGGCCTTCCACCACTATCTCACATAATTTGGTAAACGTTGATTTAGTCAGTAAGGTTAACCTGCAATGCGAACTGATTCTCAAGAATAGCTGCCAAAATACGACCATTATATGTTTTTCTATGTAAGTGTGGTAGGTAGCCAGCATTCAAAAAATATTCAAACCAAGAACGTTCTGCTAAAAGACCATGTCATAGTACCATCACTACTGCCATAAACGCTATAATATGTATTAGATCACAAAAGCTAATAAAATAAACTATAATAACTTAAATTAGTAATATAAAATAAGCCGTGCATATTAAAAAAGGTTGAGATAAATGCTTTAATAAGCTTGTAGTAAAAATTTGCAGTGTGCTCAGAATAATAACGCTATAGAAAATAGCCTATTATTGCGATGGCTGTATGTAAATTTTATGCTTCATTAAATTATGCTTAATTACAAAATTACAAATCACCCTGACCTTGTAGAACACTTGAGGTTTCCTTGATAAAATTATTATGTGAAGATTTATAACCGTTATTTTCGTAATTTTGATGATAAATTTGCATATATTTTAGAAAATGGCCTTTGATGTTGTTTTCTGCTGCGCCAATACAACTCCACCAGGTTTTGGGTGAGGGACTACTCTCTATAACCTTGGAGACGAGTCGGGCACAGGAGGTATGAAGTGCTTTCTACCTGTGATATCTGCGGCACCGAAAAGACAGGAAGAAGAGACAACAACGATTTTTAGGTCACCACTGTGTACGGACCTCGGTTTGAGCCGTAGCTGAGGTAATTAGGGGTGACTGGAATTAATTTCCTCTTTAATCTCTGTGACTATTTTTATTTTGAGAGACGACTTTATTTTTGCCTCCAGTTCGCCGGTGAGCTCAATGATCGATAGTGTAACTTCTAATTACTGTGCACCTTAAAAACATAACCTCCTGATTACCTTGACCGACATTGACTTGCGGATGATGATATACGTGCTAACGTCAGGGTCGTTCACTACATACTTTGGTCAGCAACAAGAAAGTGTTATTTTTTTTATTTTTTTTTTATTGCTGATAGGTAAGCCTTTGACCACAATCTCACGTGATGATAAATGATGATGTGGTCGAAGGTGTTAACAGGCTTAACCTAGAATTACTCTGGCTCTCAAGGACGGCTGCCGGAACACACCGTTACCTAACGGTGTGTTCCGGCAGCCGTCCTGCTTGGCGACAGATTTTCTACTTGAGGGTGGTCGCTAGCTAGGCGGGCATTCACAAAATGCCCTTCCACCATGCGGTGAAGCTCAAGCCCGCGGCGGGATTCGAACCATGGACCTGCTGCGCGGCAGTCCATAGCTAAAGCCACTGAGCTATCACTGCTTCAGAAGTTAAGTAGTGTGTAACGGTTCGTTAACAAACTATCCTATAAATAACTACATAATAATATATTTACAACTTCAACGCTGCAAGGGTTATGATAACTATGTAATAATAACTATAATGTATAACCTAGCGCGTGAACGCAGGCTATGTGAAGGCGGGACGTGGGGAATGACGCATCGCATGAACCACCGGTAGAACGGTCGCTAGCCAGGTTGAGTAAAGTAGTCGAACAGTTCACTGCTTAGAAAACCAAAGGGTTTTGCTGCTGGGGAGCCCTATCTAGATATTAACGAGTTTAGTTCTTAGTGAACTGAGCTATATTGGGGAGATTGAAGTCGATATGCAGTTACCACGGAGCCCCGGCTGCATTGCGAAAAAGCGATTTTGAATGACTTAAAATTTAAGAAGGTGGGATTTGCTAGTATGATCGAATACTAATAGGACGTATAACCATTACCTTATGATGGATGCACGTAGTCTAAATGGTCTACTTTTTTCTAAGAAACAGTTTTCTTTGCGGACTAAGGAACCAAGTCGAGCCGCCGTATTTTGGACTGACTTAATATGGTAGCTTAAAGTGAGATGCCGATCAAGGTTCACTCCGAGATATTTGGTCATTCTCACCCAGGGAATGTGTTTATTGAGCAGAGTTATATACGGAACCAATCACCTACTGCGACGACGGAACGTTCCATAGCACATATCTGAGTTTGAACCTACTGTAGAGAACATAGCGATGTTATCTGCGTACTGGGTAATAAGAACATTGGGTGTGGAAAGAGCGTGCGAGTTCTAGCGTGGCGCAAAGAAGATAGGCGATACTACGGAGCTCAAGGCTTATCGTTAACTTGAACGTAAAAATTTAAAGTTTGACTTGAACATCCACCGAGTCGAGGCAGGCTTGGTCTACATGATCAACGTTGGGGCAACACTGCGATTCTAGGCTATCGGTTAGGCAATCAGCTTTGTTTCCATCAAAAAACTCTGCGACATGAGGGACAAGCCTGTAGCGAAGAATAGAATAAAATATTAGAAAAATCTACCATTTCCAAAATTATTGAATGGTGATAAGACCTTTGTATGGATACAATTTGTCTTAAAATATAATGCGGAAAACAAAACACGACCTGTAATCGATTAATATGTAATGGAGAAAGGGCAATATAGTTACATGCTATGCATAATATTGTCATCTGGCAGTATTGTTATCAATATTGTATCTTTCATTGAGGAACTGATGAGCTAGATTACGACAAATATACACCAGCAGCGAAAATAAGAGCGATGCAAGGGACATCCCTTTAAAATCATTGGTCATCATCCTGATATCAATTTGTAAACTGCACATTTGGCTGCAATAGCAAACAGTTCTTAAGTCGGTACCGTGATGATTCAAAACACTGACCTCATATTATTAAAGTCCGACTTCCACAAAGTTATTTCTAATTTTCGCTGTCAGAATTTGGTCTCACTTTTTTTGATATTTTTGTCATGAACATTGCTTACAATATTATCATTCACGCGTTATAATAAAAAAACCGTTAAAATACCGTTAGCACACTAAAATACCGTTCACAATCGACAAGTTGCAATTACCATTAAACCATCTAAGTATGCGAGTACATTACTCAATTAATTGACTAGAACTTGAAAACCACTCAACCAATTTTGGTGTAATTTAAAACAGACCAATTTGGAGGTATATTCTACTCATAAAACTAGAATCGTCAAAAACAGTTCATATTATATCGCGTAATAAACGTAGAAGAAACATACAGCCGAATTGAGAACTTTATCCTATTCCGAAAGTCGGTTGACTTCAGATGATCAAACTAGGTTTATGATTACGAAAATATTATGAATCATATTTTTAAAAAAATTACATATCCATTGTTCATATACAATAATTTTGTTATAAGTGTCAACGGTCGACAATACAGTATGTTGTATGGTACAGTTATAAAAGATACAGTTATTTTTTAGTTTATAATGACATTTTATATTAGTTCGTATATTATCAGTATTACAAAAAGTCCATTATACAAAACCAAAAACATTTTAATTTTGTATGATTATGAATAAATTCCTTGTATTCAATTTATGATTTTGTAGTTTGGTTTGTTTTTCCCTTAGTAATCTAAAACATGCCTATTTATTTTAAAACATCCCAATACGATGGTTGCATGAAGAACGAGAGCAAGAATTACAGTTATGAGTCATTGTGTCATGTTAGCTCAATTGGTTAGAGCATACCCCGGCTAAAGGGGTGTATGGACGCGGGTTCGAATCCCGCACATGACTGTAATTTTTTCTCTCGTAAATTTGTAATTTTGTCATTCCTATTTACCTTAAAATAATAATATATAAAAAGTATATATACAAATACATAAAATAAACTTTTTTTTACCAGAATGCACCCCACGGTATATGCAATATTGTCAGCTTATGTGATTATATCAGCATTCTTGTGTTTACTACATCGATTTTATGCAAATAATATACCGTTGGAACCACAACATGCCGTGGCGCCATCTACTTGTTATGATCTGTGACTTGACGCTCAACTCTTTCGAGCGAAACTTTTTTGTCTGTGGTTATACTCTTGTGTGAAAAATGACTTTGTAGAATTACTTTTTTGCTTTTGGATTTTGTGAAAATATGTCCGCGTAACTTTTGAATTGATTATTTGTTTAAAGTAACTTGATTTTTGAAAATAGCGGTAGCAAGAGTTATAACAATAATTTGGTTAATTGAAGTGTTGTGTATAAACTTTGAGGATTGTTTGTTTTGTCGTGGTCACTGTCTAAGGCTACTTAGGAACCTTGCGGAGAAGTTGACTGTTCACCATCTCTAAACCTCCAACGCGTGAGTACTAAATTTTTGCAATTTGGCCAAATAGCATTATCAAGTAAGCGTGAGAGTGCAATCATTAAAAGGACAAAACTCATGTAAGTTGTATGTCTTCGTTTTTAGCTCCATGTATCTCGGGCCAGTTTAGATTCACCAACAGATTGTCTAGGTAGAAGGACTCTGCTATGTATCATGCCTGCCTAGGCAAATCTGGAATCTATACTTATACAATTATTAGAAAAGGCTAAAATGTAGTTCATTTATATTATACAACATACATACAAGTTAACGTAAAATATACGATAAACGTCCATGTTTGCAAACTCATAAACTTGACGCTTTAAGTCATTTAGTAGTTTATTACGCACCATAAATCTCAGTTGTGTCCCGAACGTGTATTGAAAATACAACTCAAAAGTAATCGATGTTATAACGATACGCTCACAGTTTTGTGTGTACTGAGTGAAAATAAATGCACACATTGAAAGTTATTTAAATAAAGGCTTGTTTGTGAGTTAATTAATGTCATAATTATGTAATCAGTTTTCCTGCAACTGTCGATGTGGCATAATGAAATAAAATATATGTATAAATACAGTTAGTTAATTCCATATTGAAATGTTGTGGGTAAACTTAATGAAATTTAGGTACACGTTTATTGTATCATTATATGCATATATTGCTTAGACGTTAGCGTGGAGGTATGTTTGTCGCATTTCCACTGTCAGCTTTTAGTCAGTTTACCAGTTCAACTTCCTATTAATTATTATTTCATTATGTTAGTAAAATTCTTTGAGGTGTATATAAGAATATAATTGTTTTTACGAACTTGATACTACGTACACTTTATTAATCATTTTAATTTATATTTATCAAAGATTATACATATTTTATGATATTTTCAAAGCCCGAGTTGATGTATGTTTTCCCAGTTAGTTATAATATTTAGATAAACATCGTAGACAAGTACTAAGAAACAAGAAACAAGGTTTTCGGTGAATGTCTTACTTGACAAAATACTCTAATCCATTTGAAGCGAACAAGGAACCACAGGTGAAAGAAAACAAATATTTTATTCGTATCATTATGAGAAATATGAAGAATAATTAAATTTTTCAGAAAAACCTACTAACTTTCCCAACCAGGAATCGAACCCAGGACCTCGATATTCCATTGCGAGGCTTCACGCCACTCGACCACCGAGTCAGTATATAAAAGCCTAAGAAAGTCCGGCAAAGTTTATAGAGCATTACAAAAATGTACGCAATTTTATTTTTATCGTGCAATAAACATGAAATAGTGCCATTCTCCTTGTGTCGTTTCGTAATATTTTTGAGTGCCCTTTCCCATTCTAACCTAGCCTCCTACCATTTCCAGGTACATCAATTACTTACCAGTAGGTGTGTAATATACCTGAAATTGTAATATGAGAGTGATGAAAAATGTTAGTGCTGAAACCAAATAAAGAATCTCCAGAATTCTCCATAAGAAGCTTAAATAACCTAACGACGACGTATGGCAGTTGGTCCAGAGACCAACGTATATTTTTATTATTTAGCGAGATATTAACCACTTAATGTAGTAACATATTATATACTTATGTTCTGTAGTATCTTATCATACCAAACTTAGTTTTAATCGAAAAAATATTTGATTTCTTGTAAATACGTTAGCTATTCGTCAGTTTTATTCCTTTACCGTGCTGTGAAAATTAGCTTTTAGCCAAAATTGCCAATTGTTTTAACATCCCGATCAGGTCACGTGTTACCCCTTTTCTTAACAACGCTATGATGTAAAAAATTATGCATCGTCGAAAGGTACACTTGGCGTATCTCCTGTTTGGCGTTATAAATTAAAAAATGCCGTCTTATCTGAGCAATAAGTTGAAGTGGTTGGTAGGACGTGGGCCCCAAGACTCCCGACAAGCTTCGAGGCAGTTGGCGACCGAATGGTACTGCTCAGCCGCCTTTAGAGGAAGTTTCCGTTACGCTGCATCGAAATGTTGGAACAACATCCCACCACCAATAAGAAATCTGCATTGTTTGCATACATTTAGGAGTAATCTCAAAAAAATTGTATATGCCCATCAAAAAAGAGAGGAACTTCATCTTCATGACACCACTGCAATTTAGTTAGTTGTATGTGATCTTTACTTATATTAGAAAATTTATATTTAGTGTAATCATATTTAGTTTAATAAGTTTTTATAAATTGAAAGACAAGATTAGAATTATTAATTAATTAAGTTTGTATATGAATAGTTGTTTTTATTAATGTCTGTTCATATGGACAAACAGGGTTTTGTTTCCAAATATTTATTATTTGAGCGCGCACTGTTTATTTACACGGGCGTGAGGTCACCTCCCTATACTAACGGAAGACCAGCGCTGGTTGCAACCAACCAGCTTTTTGCTGAGTTAGTATAGGGTTGTGACAAACACTGTTTATTTTTCAATTTGTCCATAATTATATATTTTACCATTATGTAAAGTGTTTGTCGCAATTAAAGTTATTCATTCATTCATTCATTCAAATTAATTACTGTAGGTCAACGGCTAATACCCATTTTGCTTAGTGAGTTGGCGAGAATCCCAATATGCGACATTAAATGGTAGTATACTTTTATTACGGTGCCTTAGAAGCTTGTAAATGTTCACTTTTCTAGGTCACCGTATTTTATTTTAATTTCAAATTTATATTTCTATCCATTCCTGCGAAAATAACAACTCCAGCTTTGAGTAATGAGGAAAGGGATCGACTTTTCTATTGAAGGTAAGGAAGCCTACAATTTATATGTAAATCATGTCAGTCTTGAATATTTTGTAGATTTATGGTCACCGCCGTCTTGATTTGACTGAGCGTTGAAACGTGGAAGGCGGAAGTGTGTACAGCGCTCCTATCTTCACATTTTGGCCACCCCCGCCAATGTAGCCTTTTATATCATGAAACTTGATGGTATTTTGTGGGTTATTCCCTGGTTAAATATTTTAGGGTGACATAAGAGTTATTTTTCAGCGCATGAACATAAAAATGTTGTAAATAATGTAATAGAGCAAGGGGAAATAATGAATTTAGTATGAAGCGTTCGTAGCGCAGCTTCTTAGACGTTCTTAACCAATCAATTAAATTAAGCAACGCCAGCATCAGTCATAACTTCGATATGTGACCGCTAGTGGTATTACTACTAAGCGCTTTCGTGCTTCGGAGGGCTCGTTAAGACTTACCGCTAGTAGTAGGGTAGAAGTACCGCTTGTAGTAGGGCATTTTGCGAATGCCGAACTCACTAGCTGCCAATTTCACGTAGAAAATCTGTCGTGAATCCCTTGACAGCGTGTTTAGGCAACTGTCCTTGAGAGCCAATAATTTTAGGTTAGCCTGAACAGCATATTCGAACACATCATCTCCAACTATCAGTTTAGATAGTGTCAAAAGCTTGCCTAGATGAGTAATAAAAAACTTGGCATTATTGACGTCAACGTAGGGTTCTGCTTTACAATGCGCACATCATGTTTTTTTTCGATTTAAGTAACAATAAGATAGATACTTAAAATATTAAGGGTGAATTGTCTGCATTGGGCCTTAACATTTTTAAGTACCCAAATAGCAAAACCTATTAATGAGACTTAGCTATCGGTCTGTCTTTATGAAACGAGTATATAGTTTAATAAGTAACAAAACTTGATATCCACCCACCAGTGGGAAAGTCCAGTGGGTGGACGGGGCATCGCCCGATATTTTGCATGTGTGGAACGCTGATCCAAAGACTATTACTAAAACTTCAGTAACATTATTTTTCAGTAGGGGTCTAACGTGAAGTGAAAGAGAGAAAAGAAAGTGACCAATAAATGTTTTAAGCACTACAGCGTTGAGGATGTCTTCATATACTGATGAGTGTATTGAAGGTATCGACTCTTCAGAGTTACTTGCTCGATGATTGCAGGGCTGAATATCTAAAAATATTAGAAATGCAGGTAAAGCGGTAAATTTTTGTTACGGGGTCTATCTCAAAAACTAAACTACATAAGCAGGAATTTGTAGATTCATTATGTTCTTGTATATAATCAACAAATATTACAAATTTTCATTTATTATTAAGTTAACATGCTGCGTTCAAAACCAATAAACATTATTTTCTTTGTACTGTTGTTAACGAGACCATAAAAGAACGAGGCCCGACTCGCATATATCAATTTTTTTACAATATCATCTTGTGATCCCCTTTGTTAGCAAATATGTGTTGTACCAACCCAACAGATGTGTGATTAAAACAGGAAGTAAAGAAGTTATCAGTACTAATATTATAAATGCGAAAGTAACTCTGTCTGTCTGTCTGTCTGTTACGCTTTCACGCCAAAACTACTGGACCGATTTGAATGAAATTTGGTATGGAGATAGTTTGAGACCCAGGAAAAAACATAGGATAGTTTTTATCCGACTGCGCAAAAAGAGGTTAATGTTTTTGCGCGATAACCGACATACGCGCGGGCGGAGCTGCGCCCGGAAAGCTAGTATATAATATAATAAGGTATTACCAATTAGCTACCCTTGGACCACAAATTTGAATTATTAAATTACTTTGACAAAATATTGTCGAGGGCCGGAACAAACTTGTGTATCAAGTAGATACCATATTGTCAAATGTCTCGAAGTGAGGCGGACTGATAGATAAAACCTTTCCCAGCTAACGATATGAGGTAGAATCATATTGTTTTCGTAGCCAAAAAAATGTAAAAGTCAAACCGGCACAAAAAATATCAATCATAAAAATAATGACCATAGCAATCCATCTACACCATTCCGGTTTAATAACATAATCGTTATATTTTTATTAGTGTTAATTATGCACGGTGGGCAGTGGTTCTAGTACCATAGATTAGGTGCTAGTTACTATGACAATCCAAATAATACGTGGCATATTACTCAAGTGTAGGTTCCATTGTACAAACCATTTCGCTTCAACACTCGAGGCAAACGTGACTCAGCACATAATATCAAGATAAGATGCCACCCCATGAAAATAATTGTGCGAATTTTTGGATACCTTTCAACGTTATTTTTATTGGTTTTGCTTTGTGAGAAGAATGTTATTTATAACGTCAAATCCTAAAAGTGCTATTATATCAAAGACACGAAAAAAATATTATTACACCAAAGCATTTTGTCGGTCAATTATAAAAATCAGACTAAAAATTATGTGTTAGATTAGACCTAATGAAAAGGAAACGCATTTTGTTGTTACGTCGTAATTCATCAAAATGATATTGTATAATGATCACCATACTACGATTTTTATACAGTTTTTTTTGCAAATATGCGCTCAGGCTGCTTTTAATGAGTTGCCAAGAGCAATCGAAATATTCAATTCTGATTTGCGAATGGAATGTGCTGAATGGAGAGATTAGATCCTCATCTCTAGCTAGAGTCTAGATTAAACCTAAGGAAACAAAAAAAAAGTTATGTAATAATAAATACTTTTAAAAGTATCCTAAAAAACATTAAATAATATTTAAATAAAACATTTTAAAAAAGCATAAAATTATATATCTAGTGACAATTCCGCCTAATTTTCCTGTCATCTACGTGACGTCACAAACATCACGCAGCCTAACCGGAAGAATACCCGACTAGTTTCGCTTCTAAACGAAGCATCTTCAGGAGGTCTTGACTCACCGAGCGCACGATCACATTCTCGATCAGTATAAAAAAACGTTGTGTATATAAATAGTAAATGTGATTTTTACTTAGCACGTGACAGTGTTTTAAATATGATTTCAAAATCATATTTAAAATACCGTAATTATTTGTAACTGTAATATGTAATATTTTAATATATATTGTTGCGTATTGTGTAACGTATTAGATAACGTTAGTTTATTTTATACATAGGTTTATATTTATCTAATTTATGACATGGTGAAAATGTATGTATCTGAATTTAATTATTTTTCCGTCATTTATTTTTCACCACTGTGTATATCTTCTCTTGTTCCTGACCATCCAAAGATCGTCTGGAAAAAATTGCTACATAGCGATAAGACCACATATAAACTTTTCTGTGACTAACTGTCCACAGAATAATATAGTACTTTATAAATGTTTTTTTTCGTTTGGTCAACAATAATGCATTTTGTATTGTAATATATTCGGTCCGGTAGTACAGTAAATAGCCGCACCGTGCCCTTTCACGGTAAAATTAATAAAAATATAAAACCAAATTTGCCTTGGTTCAGTTGGTCTCAATGGTCGAGTGGTTTGGGCACCCGGCGTGAAAAGCGATGGACGTGAGTTCGAAAAACGATAAAGATGGAAATGTTGTGCTTGAATTAGTATTTTTAAGTTGAATTCGGATTTAAAAACGAAAAACTTTACGACTTTAATTTCCCTCCTTAAAGATGGGTTCCTCTTTTATGAACTATAGTGCACACACAATAGTATATAGCTCACGATTTCAAATTTACACAATGAAAAAAATAATAATTAGGTTTAATTAAAGTTGCCTTCATTTCTATGTATGTATGTTTTCTGTTCTGAAGAATAATTGACCTTACTGCTGGCGCGGCGTCTTTATATACCTACCGTACGCAATCTTTTACCAAAATGTAGATTAATCTACGAGTATCTCCAACAGTATTTACGGCTACACAGTTACAAAATGTGGCTCTTAAAAAGGTGAGTCGACGGTCTTCAAAGGACGGCAACGTCTTTTTAATGCTCTCAGTGACAGTGAATGTAGGTAACAGTCATCGCTTACCGTGAAGCAACAGCGGACAATGGCTTGAAAGTTTCTGCTGAACATATGCTCGCAGGTAGAAATCTCGATAGTGGTTCAAATATTTTCTTTCATTGTGGTATGTATGCCTTTATGTGGTTTTGTTTTGAATGCATTAGAACTCAACGAGATATATATTTTAAGCAATATTGGTAAAGACCGTGTCAAAATTCGTAACTCAATTTTCGATGTGAGGTCAGCTATAAATAACCAAACCCACCATATATTGCTAGAGTAATCTGAACTACGAACCCAGTGATTGTGTGCCATTTATTCTGACGCGATTTAGAACGACAATTTCGGGAGATATAGTTTAAGGGTCTTATTCATAATCGCTATATAACTTTGTGTATAAGGAGGTAAGTGTAAAATATGGCACATATAAAATAACTGATTTATTAAAAAACTTGGCATTATAGAGAACATGAAGCAAATCGAAAGTGGCGCCGCTACACCTCATCACAAAACATACGTGTTAATAAAAAGGAATTATTTTTTGTTCCGAGAATTATTTATTTACATTATTGATCAGTCCTGATGTCTGACGTACCTTGCGATTTTCACGGCATTTTTTTACCACGCACTGCCATATTATGGAACCAGCTGCCTGGTGTAGTATTTCCGAACAGTTACGACTTAGGAACCTTCAAGAAGCGAGCATATTCCCTCCTTAAAGGCCGGCAACGCATCCTCGAGACCTCTGTGTTGCAGATGTTTGTGGGCGACGGTGATCACTTACCATCAGGTGAGCCGAATGCTCGTTTGCCCTCCTATCCCAAAAAAAAAACGTTTTTTTAAATGACTTACAAAACGATATGTTTTGTATTGTACCTATATTACAGTATTACATCTTTTCCGTAGTTTATATGTTATTGTAGTTCCAATATAATTGAATGGACCTGTTAAGGGTCACATGTCCATCTTCAACAACATTTTTATTTAACGCTGTATATGGAAGTTGATGTAGGTATATCTCATTAAATATTCGTATTCAAATATTTATAAATACAATAAAATTAAAGTTTATTAATGCAGTTACACGATATTATTGCGTACCATAACTGAAACAATTTTAATGTTTATGTGTTTTAGAGTCCCATTTACCTACTAGGAAATGGAACTCGGCTATCCGTCCGTCCTTCCGTCCGCGTCGTGACGATCCAATCTTAATAAGGCTATATCTTTAGAACGATATAGGCAACCGCTTCAAATTTTCATAGAGTATGTGTTGTATAGCGAATTGCCATATAAATAATAATAAGAAGTATTATTATTTTTTTAATTTACAGTGGAGTCAGTGTCGATCAAGATATCGCCAACACCGCCACAGTCAATTTGGGTACCATCTGCAAAAATAATCTTCTTATTAGATTCCGGAGATCTCAAATTTTCAAACCATTCTAATTTTGAAGTCATATGCCGGGTGGCTCCTGAATCAATGATCCAGTAGTCTTCACTGGCCCCTGTACTCGTACCAGGGGCTATCAATGAAGCCGCTTCTTGTGCCTTCTTAATCTTTTTCAATGGACACGCTGGGCGCTTATGACCAGGTTCATTGCAGTCATAACAAACAATAGGCTTCTTACCTTTCTTGAGTTTGAAATCTTTTGAACGTGTAAATAGAATAATCATAGCCAAAAAAATTGTATCCCACAGTTATGAATTTGCTGTCAAAATGGGATATCGGTACGTGATACTGGATATATAGTATACAAAATTCAGATGTGTGTTTTTTTGTAAGAAAAAAATATTTGCTATAATGATATAACTATGAGCCAGACTTTATGGTAATTGTATAATGTGATGTTGAGACAACTCTATATAACGTTTTGGAGATTTAAGGATGAAATGATCAATACATGTAATAAAAGAGTAGAAGCCAAGAAATCTGTACAATATGGAATATACATAAAAATATACGACATAAAAGACCATGGACCATGGACTATAGCATGGTGGTAAGACATTTTGCGAATGGCCGCCTGACTAGCTACCACGCTCAAGTAGAAAATCTGTCGCCAAGCAGCTAACGGTGTATTCCGGCAGCTGTCCTTTGAGAGAGAGTAATTCTAGGTTAGCCTGAACAAAATCTTCGACCACATCATCACTTACCATCAGGTGATATAGTGGTCAAAGGCCAACCTTTTAGAAATATAAAAATAAAAAATAAATTAACTAACGGAACCTTGTTTCAGTCCAACTCACATTTTGCTTTTTTACTTTACAATAAATTTAGATGGATGATATACAACTCATGCGACAGCCAGGCAGTTTCACGTCGATTCATTGATTTTCTTTAAGTAAAGATTATAATAAAAATGACCTTGATCTAGAAACACTAGTCTCATCGCAATGGTGTCATAATAATAGAACTAATAACAGTTGTAATAAAACTACGGGAGGTCCTTACCTACTAATGCGATAACGATTTATTCGTCTCCTATTGTTTATTTTTGACTGACCAACTTAAAATATTAGGATATAAATTTGGACTTGTGTGTGAAATTTATTTTTGTGTTATATAGCTATGTAACTATATCTACAGCAACGTAGGCTGCGTGCCCCACCTCTGGTGTTTTGTAATCAAGGCAGTCCGAATATGGCGGTCGTGTTGTTAATTTATTGAGTCCCATTACATTATATAGAATATGAACCAGATTACAAACCTTTTATTTTTAAGGGTAATTATAACTCTAAGAAAACGTATTAGATCCTCAAAATAGTCATTAATATAGTAGAAGAATTTTTGTACTTATTTTAAATATCTTAAAACGTCTAGAATATATGCATTTATCACTGATAGCTAGCGGCCGAAGATGTCGTTCAGACTAGCCTATAATTACTGGCTAACAAGAAACTGCCGGTACACATCGTTATCTGCCTGGCGACCAATTTGTTAATTGAAGGTTTTCGTAAAATGCCACCTACCTAATATATAACAAAACCGACCACCAAGCGGTGAAGCACGCGGAGAGATTTGACCGACGATCCCCTACACAGCAGTCCATAGCTACGAAAATATTGTCACTGCTGCAAGGGAGTGCGTCGGTAGTATGCAGCTATACTATTTTTCTAATAATCTGGCTTTTTGTCCAATGTAGAAATGTACAAGATTTTATTTACATCGACAAGTGTGCTGGCATGTCACTCGTTAAGTAATTAGTCCTTACGACATCTCACAGCAAGATTTGAAAGTAAAGGTACCGCTCAGTAATATAATAAGGGCTTTTTATTACTGAGCCAGCATCCCTGTTTGACTTATTTAAAAGTCAAAAAATCTTAGCTAGATTTGTTTCCTATGGATTGAAGCCTCCAGTAACTCACCCACTTATATTAAACTTTTGTATGCGCAGGCAGTGCAAACAAAGAAGTTTTTCCTGAAATAATCCAACACGTGTTCACAAACCATTGACCCCAATCCTTTGACGTGCATTGTGACACAATTTTGTGTATAGGGATCGCGGCTGCCCTCTGGGATAGGCAGCTCTTGAATTTCGCCTCTCCTCTTACGAAAAAAAATTACGCCCTTGACGAAATCGCACCAAATAAACTCAGCTTCTTTCGTATAAAACTTTCCGGACAGCGTACAATTGAGTGATAAAATATTTTTTGTCTTCGACCCTTGTCATAATAAAGAAATGTACGTTTACTTTTTGAATGGCCAAGCTTCGCGGATCTTTATTGCGATATGGTATTAAAACGGGTTATAAGGAAATAAGAATGGCTTCACAAGTTGTGATTACTTTTGACCGACTTTTTCCCGATTATTTCAATTCCCATTCATTTATTCTTTTTAATTCTTTTTATTGTTATTATTTAATACATTTCTTAAATAATGTTTTTAAGGAGTATAAATACATTAAACTGAGAAGGCTGTAGATATTGATTATAAAAATGAAAGGAAAATAATCAAAGGCAACTGGGCCTTGGTCTGTAGGTAAAAAATAAAACGACCGTCAATTAACCTCTCAGTTACACTTATTTTCAATTCTAGACGACAAATTCAATTTACATGAATAATGTAACAGTTCCGTTGATTCGTTTATCTCAA
Organism: Plagodis dolabraria; assembly: GCA_963854805.1. Lineage (NCBI taxonomy): Eukaryota > Metazoa > Arthropoda > Insecta > Lepidoptera > Geometridae > Plagodis > Plagodis dolabraria. The sequence goes on along the minus strand of OY978454.1, from coordinate 14,981,666 downwards.
TGAACAGAACGATATCTGGACAGATTTCTCGTTCACCATTTTGTCTGGGCGCTAAAAAGTATGAAATCCCACAGAAAAATCGTATAGTTCGCGCTGACCTAAACCCTACCAAAACAGTTCATTCTAATTAATTTAAATTATTCCTTTTTAATAATTAAGGGTGGTTTTTCATCTTATTACCTTTGGTTCTGATGAGAGAATTCTCACTTACAATTAGAATTAAAATTATTTATTAATAAGATTTCTTACACGTCATTTTATATAACACTCTGAAAGTAATAATTATATAATTTTAACGAGTCAAATTGTTTAATTCTTATGAATCAATGATGGATGGGTCTCTGAGAAATCCTTTCACTGAATAGTAAGCCTTGGCGAGCAGCAGTCACTACAACCCCGCCTTAAGTATATACACACATTCTCATCTATTGGAATTATTTCATATAGGTAGGAAGTGAATATATATTATCATCATAAAAAGATGATAACATCCGATTCCACAGAATCAAACATTCTACACGCCGCCAGGCCATAATATCATAAAATGATTCATTTTATCTAACCTAAATATGTAATTTCTCATTCAAAACGTTATTACTATCAAAACACTATGCATAAAGCTCGCTTAGTTATTTGAAACTCCCATACATCGAAAACTAAATCACCAATATTTCAAAAAATACTATTAAAAGAAAAGAATAACTACTGACCAAGTAGAAAAAGGTAAATAGCAATTCGTTAACCTGACACAAGAGAATGTCTTTGGCTGTATAAATAAGGTTGAGTACTCTCAGAAGTTTACTAACAATCATGCCATATATTCTAAACGGTATTTAACTTTTCAGATAAGAGCACTGAAGAAATGGTTTGTTCTCATAAGGACGGATTCAGTGACAAAACTGGAACCTAACGTAAGCTGAGTGTGTGTACGTAAATGATTTAAATTATCTTTTTTTTATTGCTGATAGGTAAGCCTTTGACCATAATCTCACCTGATGGTAAGTGATGATGTGGTCGAAGGTGTTAACAGGCTTAACCTAGAAATACTGGCTCTCAAGGACAGCTGCCGGAACACACCGTTAGGTGCTTGGCGACAGATTTTCTACTTGAAGGTGGTCGCTAGCCAGGCGGGTATTGGCAAAAATCCCCTTCCACCATGCGGTGAAGGTCAAGCCCGCGGCGGGATTCGAACCATGGAACTACAGCGCGGCAGTCTATAGCCAAAGCCACCGAGCTATCACTGCTTCAAAGTAATTAATTCCACTAATATTGTTATCTAGCGGAAAGAGAACATTAAATATGTTGTTTATTTGGACTTAAAAATGCACACAACAGCCTACCTCGCTGTAATATCTAATTTCGTTATGATCCGCTCTTTGAAGGGCATTATTGAAAGTTAGTTCGTATTATAAGACCATACGCATTGTATTACATCATACAGCCACATCATCACTCATCAAGAGAAGAAAAACAAAAATTTTCATAGTTCATAGAAGGTGAAATATTGGTTAAAAGCTAATCTAAACAATCACACTGATAATAAAAAGGCGATAGCTTGTGAATATGTATGTTACTTCTTCACGCTCAAAGGGCTGGACCCATTTTGATGAAATTTAATATGGAGGTAGCTGATGCTGTATTAACATATACTTATGACATTTTTCATTATCATCATCATCATTCATCACGGGGCTTAACTAGTAATCAATATAAGTAGTTACTCGTGTTGTTTTATCATTAGACAAAAACCCGTTAGTACTTATTATATATACGTAGAATATAGAAAGACAAACTATGTTATATATATTCATAAACAATTAAAGTAAAAGAAATGTGACTCAAAAACTAAAAAGTCAGCTACTAAACAAAACCAAAGCCCTTTTTATTCAGGTAATAAAATAGTAGTAACACTAGTTACAATAAAGTTTATAATTATATTTTAACTCATTCATTAAGCCCACCGTTGAAGCAAAGACAATATGAAAGGTACAAGTAATATAACCTTAAGAAGGTCGTTTCCACCCACCCTTTACCAACTCGTTACACTTTAGCGCAACTTAATTTGTGCGACAAGCGTTAACCTACCGTACAATAATTAATGGAGGTTTTATGCGTATTCATTCCTGGATGTAATTAGAGCTGGAAAGATTAATTAACTACCCAAACTAAATGTTTACCTAAACGTAAAATTATTAAAAACGATGTGTTTTGAATGTATTTTGGAATACAGTTGTATGTCTTTTACATCTACAATAATATTTTAAAGAGGAAAGATTTGTATTTTTGTATGCAACGAATATGTATGTTTTGAAGCAGTGATGGGTCAGTGGCATTGGCTATTTGGCTATGGACTGCCGTGCAGCAGGTCCATGGTTCGAATCCCGCCGCGGGCTTGAGCTTCACCGCATAGTAGAAGGCCATTTTAAGAATGCCCGCCTGGCTAGCGACCACCCTCAAGTAGAAAATCTGTCGCCATACACCTAACGGTGTGTTAACAGTGAAATTACAGGCACATGAGACCAAACAACTATGTCTCAAGGTGACTGGCGCAGTGCAATTCGTGACCTGTGACGAAATGCCTCTGTTATTGGCAAAGGTTAGTCCGCTTAACATCAGGTGGGCCTCGAGCTTGTTCCGTCACAATAAAAAAAAACTTATAACTACTGGACCGATTTGGATGAAATTTAGTATCGAAATAGTTTGAGACACGTGGTAAGATATATGATAGTTTTTATCTAACTGCGCAAAATGAGGTTAATGGTTTTGCGCGATAACCGTTATAGGCGAAGGCGGAGCCGCGGCGGGAAAGCTAGTATTAAATAAATTGAGTCAGTAACTTTTGCAATACACTCCTGCAATCTCTCTGTGATACTTACACTGTATCGATGCTGATAAAAAAAAATATAAATGACGTACGTAGGTTTTACGTATAAGATACTGAATCATAGTAGATTTTATTTTAAATCACAGATTTAAAACCATTCTTTACAGATTACATTCTCAAATGAAGTGCAGGTAAAACTCGATAATAGTATATACTTATTTAGTAAGAGCGCTGCAAGTTTCTGTCTTTTTGAGTAGTGGAGCGAGCAAATTTTTACCTGAAAGGAAGTAAAAGATGGCATTACACTTTCTGCGCCTCACAAGCCAAAAGTCCTTAAGTCCTATCTACCTGTGACAACTGAATTCTGCCTAATCCTTACATATCAATATTCATACACAATTTTAGTAGGTTGACACTGACACAAATAAGGGACAAATATATCACGCATTGGCAAACATTGTGAGAATTACGACCTATTTCACTTAAACTTGTCAAAGCTAGCGAGAGAAGTTGTTACAAAGTTTATTCAATATTGTCTTTAATAAGCGATGCGTAGCGCCTGAAGCAAGTCTTACAAAAGGCAAGGATGAAACTAAACAAATAGGTCACTTAACGTGAAAGTCAACATTCTGCTGAAGTGCCATTAGTAACTGCTCACTTATTGTTTTCTGAGGTTCTATTGTTGTGATGGAAACTAAATTTTGACTGACTATATAATACTATAGTAAAATATAATAATTTTGTTTAGAATATTTTGCCTTAATCAATAGCTAGTAAGCTTGATCGCCATAGATATTGCAGAATAAATGTAAATTTGTACATAGAAATTCCCAAAAAAAGCTTTTTTCATAAATTAAAAAAAAAATGTATTTTCCATAAATTCAGCCACCACGCTGCAATACATTTCTGAATTGATCTGAATCTATGTGCATATATTGGGTGGAAAATGCAATACAATAATTTGGACAAACAAATTGTAGTAAATAAAAGTGTTATTTACATGTATAGGTAAATAGATTAAAAATGTAAAACCCCGACTGCAAATTATTTATTTTCGTTAAACATTTATCGTTCCATTGACATTAAAACTGCAAATTATGTATATTTGTGTAATTGTTTTTCAAAGCCCTTCATTTGATACCCCACTCGATGGGTTTGGAAGAAAAAACTTTTTGTAACTCTCAATATGGCGCCTTAAATCCGCCAATTTGTATTTTATTTTTTATTTGTTCTCAGTGTCACTTGCGCTATCAAAACGAATCTAACGATATCTCATACATTCTGTAAAATCGGTGATGCCTTTTAGAAGTTATGGTGGAAATTAAGAAATTCACAAACAAACATACATAAACCCAATGTTTTTAACATAACACTTCTTTTTTGGGCATTTAGTAGCATATTGATCTGCTTATTGATAAAATAAATGTTAATCATAAAATATATTTTGTCACATTTTCATCAGAAAACACAAGATTTTATCTACATCTAGAAATATTTGTATTTATGTATGTAACGAATAAACTTAAGAACTACAAGACCAATTTGATGAAATATTTTACCATGAGAATCTTATATTATCACTGATGAACATTGGTTATAGAAAATCTTCAAAAAATGTAAGCTTGTTTTTGATTTTCTTATTAAAACCCGTGCGAAGCTGAGGCGAGCCGGTAGTAGTAGGTATATATAAGGTTTATTAAGGCTAATCGTTCGCCACAATCCCTGCTCCTTGGTCACCTCTTACGACACCCACTGGATGAAACGGGGATGGCATTCTAGCCGGCATCCAACGGGCACAACGATAACACATGGGCATAACTATAAACGGTATTTTTTACCTTCTTCGAAATTATAACCTGCATTCAATCTTCATTTTTATCCAATAAACATTAAGAACTCCAGGGCGATAGTAAGAAGAACAAGAACATTCATACCGATGCCATTAGGTACCTATTTAGCATATTTTTTTATAAATTGCTTGTTACTGTATCCAATAAGGTGTTATGGAAGAGTCTTTATATGAATAAACCCTGAACTCTGCGACTCGACTTGTTAAAATGGTTCTGCATTCTCTAAAGGATGCATAAAGTCCCAGACAAACTTTATATACTTGTATGTAAAAGTAATTCGAATAACATTTTGCTGCATAAAAATACATTGTGTTGGAACGAAGTGCAGACGCGCAATATTTACATTAAGCTGTATTATAGAGTGCAATATGATAAGCTATGCCCTTAACTTTGAGTACCTATAGGATTTTTCTCCACTATTACGCACAAACTTTTCTTGCCTTACATTACATATTATATGATTCTATAAATAAATATCTATGAATATGAATATTGGCTAAAGAATTTTTTTTTTATAATTGACTAAATAATCTGATATTTAAATTTTGATAGGCTAATTATGAAACCGATATCAGTAAATCACAATCTGGTTTGATAGTCATGTATAGGGAAAGATAATAAATAGTTGATCGGTTTAGAATGAATAGGCAATCTTTTCTTGTATCCAAAATAGACGAGTATTTTCCCCGATGGGTTGCCGGGCTAGAATCTCATCCCTCAATCTCATCCCCTGAGTGTCGTAATAGGCGACTAAGGCTAAAATACCGGCAGGTGGGCAGCAGCGTCTTCTGAGGAACTGCGATCTTACACTGCAATCCCAAAGTTGCCTGCCAAGCGTGGTAGTTATGGAAACTCCTTCTGCCCTAAGTAGTTTGTTTGGAGATTGTGTTCAGCAGTAGACAATCCGGCTGATACAGTACATATGAGTGCTTGATGGCAATCACCCGATTCCCCTGATGGTCATGCATGACGTTAATGATGAAGTGGTCAAAATGGGATATTCATGTCTAGGAGTTATCGGTTTTTTCTAGATATAAAGACTTCTTTCTGGTTATAGTTATTGGGACACGGTCCATTACAAGCGCTTCAAAACAGTGATCATTATTATACAGGTACCCGAAAAATCAAATCATTATTTATTCCCTTAATGTTACTTCGTAAATAGAGAGAAGGTTAATTTATGTTTTGACCTTCAGATTGCGAATTGTCATTAAATCAACCCTCTTGGTCTATTGAACAAGTAGCTGACTAAATTCGTTCGAATTTTGTAAATGTGAAAGTCAGTTTGCTTAAGGCCTTTGATTGATTCAAGCGTTACTCTGCAAAAATCTGTAATCGACTACTGAAAATATAACATTTAGAGTAAATAGATACTGTCCAAAAAGATGCTTGTACGCTTAATAAGAAAATTGGCGTGTTTTATTTTTTAGAAAGAACCCATAAAGATTTTGTTAAAGGAATGACCTTGAGATATTGATTAAACTTTAAAGCGCTTGTAGCGAAGTTTGCTAAGCTGTTCTTAACCGATCACCAAAGTTAAGCAACGTCCGCCGCGGTCATGAGTTGGATGGGTGACCGCTAGTGACATTACTACTGAGAACTTCCGTGCTTCTGAGGGCACGTTAAGTCGTCGGTACCGGTTATTGGCTTAGGATGGCAGTCATTATAGCATGGTGGTAGGACATTATGCGCAAGCCTGCCTGGCTAGCTAGAACGTCTGTCTCCAAGCACCTAACGGTGTATTCCGGCAGCTGTCCTTGAGAGCCAGTAATTCTAGTTTAGCCTGAACAACATTTCCGACCATATCATCACTTACCATCTGGTGAGATAGTGGTTAAAGTCTAATCTATCAGGCAAAAAAAAAACTTAAATTATACGTATTAAGTTAACTTAATTCGCGGCTTAGGAATTAATTTTTCCATATCCTCCCCTTGGATGATTGTAAATGACGAAGAGCTAAAAATGTGCTGAATAAGCAGTGGCTGTAAAATAGGGATCTTTACTATTTGAATGCCTTATGAGAGCAAGGCCAGAGGACGGTTGTCAACAGAAAGTCACCAGTTCATAAAACCAAAGTCAAAACAATAAATTATCTTCCAGTGTTCTTTCTGTGAAGTTACTTGAAGGATAACCTTTTGTAATATAGTCGTGTGTTATCGTTTGTGTTGTTATGAAAAACGTACTATGTAATTCCACGTATATTTTCAAACATGTAGTTCAACATGTAGAAGGAAATATGTCAATAAGTAACAACGGATGTGTGTACTTTACATAACTCTCAAGCACGCTCAAAATAATATTGTTATTTTGTATATATATTGTTATAATATTGTTATATATATTGTTTTAGTAAAACGATGCCATCGTTGTAGACTTTCAGCTTGATAATTGACATTGTCCTATAGACAAGTTCTTCATGAAGATTATGGTGCTCTGATTACGCTCAATTGTGACCATTGCTTGTTTGTTATGCTAAATTAAGATTGAAGGTGCATTCAATCTCTGACAGTAGGTATTTTAAATCACAATTTATCCGTAGTTCCCCGCATATATGATTTAATCAAATTTTGCGACTATTGTCATAGGTATACCTAATAGCAAAGGTAATAAAAAACCAATCATGACACTACTATTACGTGCTTGTGAGTAAAGTATCAGAATAGTCCAGATCATTTGAACAAGAAAAGATACCTGTTAATAACAGCTACGTACTAATTATCTATATACATTACTAAATACTGGTATCCATAATTGAACAGTTTTGCATTCACTCATCCAAAGAAAGTCATCCCAAAATAACTCATCTTAGATAAGAGACCCAGTCAACCTACCATTGACAAAGAAAATTCTTCTAATTAAAATCAATCAGCAAATAAAATCGGATTCATGCCGTTAAATTAAATAGGTATTGTTAATTGCTGGAATGCTTATCCAGAATGTTTAAGCCAATCTATGTTTATAGATAATAAGACGTTAGAAACATTTACAGATTCTTTAATATTTCTTTTAGCTTTAATAAAAATTAAATTATACTTTTAATTTTCATTTAATTTATTTCATTTTTACTATTTCCTGAAAATTAAACTGTAAATACATATGATATAACTATACGAAGAATAGCCCTGGTGATGTCAAAGCTTTATTAGTTAGTATGCGGGGAAAATAATTGTATCCGCTTTCATTTAGTTGTCATAATGAGGATTCCTAAATATTATGGTTACAAGCACTACCGCGTGCTAACCCGGAGCAAAACATTTTGTACTCCATTAATTTGTGAAATATAATAAGGATTGTCAATTTTATGAGAATATTTGTTTTAGTTAGTCATGTTTTTGTTTTAATATATGTATTTACTACCGAAGCAAGTACATGTAATTTACTAAGTTTTTTTATACCCCACAGGCCACCCTTTGATGACTATCTCATCTGATGGTAAGTGATGATGTTGTCGAAGATGTTATTCAGGCTAGTCTATAATTTATTTAATTTATTTCTTCAATCGATAATCTGAGATTTTACCTTGACATATGCGTTGCAAGATGTAGTTTGATTTTCTACTCGATACAATATATTTATTGAGCAGAAATTATTAGGAGCAGTCTGGTAGATAGAACCTTGTTGATTATGAGACAAATAGTTTGCCCAGTCTTGCATGGGAACAAACAATATCCGGCGTATTTTTAACTTATATATTCTGTAATAATTTCTAAAAAACGGTTTAATAGAATATAATGGACTTATATCTGAGGAAACGAGGCGATATTAGACCTGCAGAAGTATTGTTACGCTTGAGTAGTACATTTTATATTAAATGTTTTGAGTATGTAGCAGAAATCAAGACACCATTATCTTGTTTGCATATAAATAATGTTTTAATAAGTGGTAGTAATCATGAAGATGTATTGGTGGGAAGAACTGCAGGATCAGATACCCGTTCTTGAAGCACTTATGTTTGCACTTGTTAAAACGTGAAGGGCACTGTTGCAAGTGAATTACTGGGTGAGCTAGACATAAGGACTAACGACTCAAAGTGACAAGCACACCGCACTGTCATACTGAATGAGGATGGTGACTCTGCATTGTAATTGGCAAGCGCATCAGCCGAGTGACTAGTTTCACCTTTTTTTTCATAGAAATAAGTACTACTGAAAGGTATTTGTTTATTCCTACTTTTTAGTCTTTGTCAAAGTATACATTTATATAGTATGAATAGAAAAGAAGTATGTTGTATAAAAGTACTATCACACCATTAGTAGGGTGCCAAGCTAGAATGTCACCCCTGCCCTCCCATAGCATCCTGTGGGTGTCGTAAGATGGGCCTTAGTGTAAAATGCCTAAAGGTAGACAGCAGTGCCTTCTGAGGAACTGCGATCCTCAAGACGCTTGCCAAGCTTGGAGATTATGGCAAACCCCTCGTTAATGGTGGAGGCAGTGTTCAGCAGTGGGACAATCTGGCCGATACAGTGCAGTACACCATTACAAATCTTTAAGCAAAACAAAACTTTATACAGTAAAAGAGAAGCGTGGGATAAAAGCAGAGGGAGGAAGAAATTTTAAAAACAACAATTAATTTTTATTGTTGAAAAATTTACTTTATAGGATATTCTGTTCTTATCTCTGCCTAATTTCATGAATTGATCTATGTAAGAAGTCGAGGCAAACAAAAAAGCAGACGGATTAAACATGACGCAGTCATTCCTCTGAACTCTGAATATACCATGGCAGAGTGAATTCGTTGAATGTTGAGTTCAAACTCCGATTAGACATTATTATCTGACTGGTGGTGTAAGGCTATGATAATTTCAAACCCCTTTATATACGTTTCCAACCGCACGTAAAGGTTTGTGTTTGTCGCCCAAGATATCAGATCTTATACCTCATGTTACTATATTAATTATTTTACTGTTTACACTGGCTCGTGCTAAAATTATATTACCTAATGAACGTGTTACAATTTTTCCATCTTAAAATTGTTTTGTCAGAGATGAATTGCGGCGGTGACAAGTCTTTTCCATCGGACAACGAAACTTCAACACGATTAAAAAGCTAATAAACTTAACGGTTTCGCCGTGATTAAATTGCTTCTGAAGTCTAGATTTCCTCTGTTTACTGCTTTATAAATATTTATATCTACTGTCATGTAAATTTTGACATTGCGATATCAACATCGAATTTCATAAGTTTGAACTTTATATTTGATGTTTTGAACTATGATTCACATCTGAAAAGGAGGAGGTAGTCAATTCTTTATTGCTATGGTGCGTTTAGCACCGCCGTTATGTAAATAATAGTATAATTTGTAATATTATACAATATATATTGTAATGTATGATCATAAACTTAAAATCGGTATATTAATAAAATTCTTTAACTAACTTACTACTTAGATTATAAACTTTCATTAATATTACTAATTATTATAAATTATTACGTGCGGAACCCTCGGCTTGTGTGAATTCAAAACGTGTTTTCACAAATGCTTCTAAAACCAGTGAACGAACGCTTAACGATTCCTTATCTCTTGAACGCAGCTAGGTCTATCTATGTGTTAATCTGTGGCGTGCATTCATTCTGCTATGCCACTATCACGGAACACATTTTATTGTGCAAAATTAATACATTACATCCTATCTTTAATTGTTATATTATCTTAAAATATACTTATTGTGAAGTGCGTTAATCTCTCAAGGGCTAGTTCCTTATTATTATTATTTCATAATTCTAATTGATTAACCTAACTTTGTAACGTTATCAGCTGTTCTACCTTACCGCGCTAGACTGTTAACTTTAAAATCTGAATCGCTGGTAATTGAACCACTATCGGGTCGGCACGGCTTGGCAACAGTCGGCTGAAGAATATCAGGCCACTAAGACGGTGTCTCTCCTCCAGGATTTCAGTTCTTCACTGAATCAACCTCAGGAAGAAGACAATCGCACAAGCTACCGGGATTTTGATCAATGAGCCGACACGTTAAGACCGTCATATTTGAGCTCCGGATCACGTGTTCTATTCAGGCCAGTGACTCCATCTGGTCTATCCAACTTCGGGTAGAAGAGTGCAGCTGTGTATCATGATATGGTCTAATAAACTTTTAACCTGTACCGTGGTGTTGGTTCCTATATATCTATTCCCTGATTTTTACAAACCTACTTGCTGGCAGTGGTTTAAGTAGCTTCCTAACGGTACAGTATGTTTGTGTATGTAACGCTTCGATAAAATTTACCCCTTTATCGAAGATGAAACGTGATTACTCCGCCTAGTATGTATCGATTTTATGATGTTTTTGGAAAGTATGAAACGCGTTTTGTTGAGGAAGTCGGTGGCTCGTTTTTAGAATCGGTATACACCACAATGTACCTTCATTCTTTTTTTAAAGATAAATAAAGTTATTTTAAATAATCACACGAAATTTTTTCTCCCGGAAATCAATAGTTTTTAAGAAATAAATTATTGAAGTTTTAATTTTAACCTAGATTATTTGTGTATTTTGCACTTCTACTTGTGGATTCAAAATACCGCGAATTATTCAGGTGGCTTAGACTAGGTCATATGGTATGACAGAACCGAATTCTGCCCTACCCCTAGAGTGTTTTTTATAAGCCGGAGGCGCGGAGGGGGAGCGGCGCTAGTCTACTCGCGGCGAGGAACAGCGGACGAAGCGAAGCCGTAGCGGCGGAGGCTGGACGCCGAAGGCGTCCCAAAGCCGAAGCTGCGAAGGCGTAGCGCTTTGACGAGGTAGCGAGAAGACTAAAGCGCTGCGTACCCACAGCGCCGAAGCTGTCATAGAATTACTTCACTTTTAATAAGACATTTGTGTCTTATGCCTAACCATTTTTTGTTCACGTTTTCGTGCTTGTGAGTTGTGACTAATTATTTTCATGAAGAAGAAGAAGAATATAATTTTGAGAAAATTAATTAGTGTTAAAAATCTTGGTTTCTGAAATCCCTTCAGTGGGGAATATTCCGCCCTCACTCCCCCTAACCACAATACGTAATATGTACTAACATATACCATATCTAACTAAAGTCCTTTTAGTGTATGTAGGTATAATTTTTTTTAAATTATTATTATTTAAAAAAATTGTTCCTGGGGGATGCTACAACCCCCCTCTCCCCCCTCCACCCCTTCCTATTGTAGATATGTTTGTATACTGATTCTAAAGTCCTTCTGATAGATATATAATATAATATCTAATTATACAGTACTACATTATTCTATTTGAATATTCATCAAATATGGACACTATTTTTTTTTTATTTAAGTTTCAAATTTACATCAATTCGTTTGCTATATGTTTCAAATCAAAATCATATTGAATGTCTAGTTAGTTTAATTTTAGTATTGGATAAGGGCGTACACTCAAAATATATACATAAACAAAAGCTGTTATACTCATAGTCTAACTCGTGATCTGTTTAGAGTTCTTTTAGTTACAATTGAAGTAAAATGTTTCAATAAATTGACGAAATATATTTATCTATAAAATTATTTACTGAAATATGTAAATATTGTTTGGATAATGGGCTTGCCCGAACAGCAAAACATTTTCTTGTCTTAGGTTTTCGCGATAGTTACACATAGTAATTAAACAACTTTAAACGGTTTAAATAGCGTATATTTGTCCATATTTTTGTCCCGACGCTTCAAACACTTTGCAGTGATCGTGGTCACGGGGTGACTAAATGGGGGTGACGCGCTAGTTTTTGGTTCCTTCACTATTTAGTTCAGTACTAAAAGAAATTGCAACTATTTGCTAAGCTTAGGCATAGCAAGTTATTCTAAGCAAAAAGAGTAAAGTCTAATATATTAAACAGTAAAAGCAAGGATAGCTACAAAACCTATTGTTCTGCCGTTTCTGGTCACCAACACAAGTTTTCTTACTTGTAACACAAAATATACATAAGTTAAAAGATTCCGGAAAAAAATAAGCAAGGTTAAGTTTGAACGGCCGCGTTGACGCAAAGTCAGCTTATCGGTATTTTACATTGGCTTAATTTCAGAAAATGTGCGTTCGATCTACTCAATCTTTTTTTGTTTAACACCATTTTTTCTATTCCATACAGACCCATATTGGGTGTTGTAAGAAACGAGTAATGGAAAATGAGTTAATAAGAATCATATTGTATGGGCACTACGCCATCTTTTAATTCCTTAACATATACATATCATAATTTAGGAAAAAACGCTCTAACTTGTATTTATATAGATTGAAAAACACGGGCCTTAGAGCGTAAACAGCTAAATACGAGTCGATATCACTTTGAAAATGTTCCGGCATCTACCAGAAGCCTCGATTTAATATTTTGGTGTAAAACGTGGTGTGTGATCGAGTAAACCAAGTTCTTACGTTTTCAGATAGACAGTTAAAATACAAGGTAGTAATTTAAATTATGTATTAATAAGAATTTCACAATTTTCATCAGCCTTATTGGAGTAAAATAATAAATCAGGTCACGGTACTTATTTATTTATGTGGATTCGGTTCCTAAGATACGGCGTCATATTTTGGGTAATTCTACTAACGAGCTGAATGGTATTTGGGTAATTCTACTAACAAGCTGAATGTATTAAAAGCCCGAAGGAATGCATTCCTGATAGCATTAAAAAATTCTTGCAAAACTCACTTCTTCAGACTTAATATTTTATAGGTTGTCTAAATGCTTTTATTGTAGTAGCTGTAGTGTTGTATATTAGTTCATAGTATTTTTTAATAAAGGCATACCGCCGGTAAAAAAAAACAAAATATTTTAAAATATCCACTTCGATGTATTTATGAAACTGCACAGTTTGTTCGACTGAACTTATACCTTTTTTAATATTTTTTATTTATTTTATTGTAGTCCTATGTTACAATGTAAGCTAGTATAATATAATATACAGTATACTCTCGCTAAGGTCAAAGGCTAGGCTATTCTTTAAGTATGCAGGTATTACTTATGCTAATACCGACATTGTCAAAATAGTAACAAACATTACAAAATTAACATTGATCGGGTATAAATTTATTCATTGTATTGCCTTGAAAGGAAGTCTTGTCACTTTTTGAAAATATTATGTGACTTAGATCACATATAGCGTTGGAATATAATTATGGGCAATTGGAGCCAAACAGAACACATTTTTACTTAGTGTCGTATATGAGGTAAGTTGTTGTAGATCCTTTCCTCGTCTACCATAATAGGCAAATTTAGTTAAAAGGTCAAAAGACGAAATTGTTAAAAAATTGAGTCTTATAAAGTGAATATCGATAGATGTTTGAGAAAAAAGCAAGAATGCATTTCTTTTGCACCTTAAAGACATCCAAATTGAAAGTAAAATTGTCCCTTAAGGCGACGTTTTCCGGACAGTTTAGGCAAATAGCGCTCGAACGTATCCCTATAGAATAAGATAAGTACGCATAGCCACACGCATGGACTAGCCGTGAATTACGCGACGCGGTCAACGACCTCCAGTTCGAAAAGACAGCGTCACAGTGTAAAAATTACAGTTTCGCAAGCTTAACATTTATTACAATATTTTTTTCCACGTTTTGCTACAATGACAATCATGTTGAAAGTGTAGTTTCTATGGCTTTATACTGCAACACTACAGACACGGACGAAGTAATAATATTACGGGTGGATTCATAATATTTACGTGCATAATAGTAGATTATTATACAATTGAGCTAAGTTGCTCATTATAGACGAGGCTGTAGGTTGCAGCCCGAGCCGTAGGCGAGGGCGTAATTCAGCCAAGTGTATAATGAGCAAGTTGTTCACGAGTTTCATACTCACTTTTTCAACACCCTTGCGAGAAAAAAAAATTGCACAAATGCGATACAAACACAATAATACATACGAAAATTATGGAATGTAGCGCGCAAGTTTTTTTTTTTGCACGCGGCAAATGTATGGTGTTGATTACATATAAACCTCTTTGTTGTAACAAATCTGTATAACCCGGTTAAATTGAAAATGCTCTGTTTACTTGCATAAAAGTTGCAGTTTGGTAATAACTTAACTTTATAGGGATACATTACCCGGTTAAATTGAAAATGCCCTGTTTAATCGCATATAATTTGATAGATTGATATACACTTTGTTGAAACACCGTATAAATAGTTTAAGCAGAAACACAATTTAAATTAATGTAACATTTGGCGGTCTTGTCGCTGAACGCGATCTCTTCCAGACAAACCATTGGAAGGAGAGACATAATTTAAAGAGATCCAAGGGACGGCGGTGAGCAAGATATTATAGTACTTACACTGACAATTAACTTATATATTACCTACATTACATAAATACAAAAATATAATTAGAATACTCATATAGATAAACAAATAATATTCATATATAATAATACATGCACATATACAACATAATAATATATACATAAATAAATAATGAATGATGTTCATGATTATATGACACATACTAACAATGGAACAACGATTATATATATGTTCATAGGGAGTCCACGATTTACTAGATAAAAGGCTTTTATAATTTGCAGTTAGGTACTAATTTAACTTTGTAGGGATAATTCTATTACGCACTAGTGTGTAATATTATTATGCATGAGGGTGTTATAGTTCGGTTTATGGCCCTAAGAACGATATAATAAAGCTCACTTTACGGGCGAGGGTGTTGAAAATATATGTATGTCATACTTATGTTGAATTTTTAATATAATCGTAATAGTAATCAGGAATAATCGTAAATAATCAGGTAAGGGTAATAGAAGATAAAGTATCTAATTTTTTTAGAGTCAAAATGCTGTTTAGTAATCAGTTAAAATATAATATAATATAGCAAGTAATGCGTATTGTATAAATTCTGTATGTAAAAGTAACACGGAATAGTCAAATCCAATAGTTTTAAATAAAGTCAAAAAAGGAGATTTTTAATTTAGGAGGGTGTTGGTAGATACAATTAGGTAAGATTATTAAAAGACCAGGATACTTTTAAGTATCTTAATATTTTTAGAGTAAAATGCAGTTTAATTTGTTAATATATATAACAAATATAATAATTACAAGTAATCAATTATTTTCTTTAGTTCCTTTTATTTTTCTTATCTCTATCCCTCTTATCTTCGAGGATCTATTATTTCGGTAGAAGAGAGTCCATGTAAAATTTTACAAGTTGTGGTTTCATTTTCGTCCTCAAAAATGTATCCTCTTTCATATTTTTTATCATACCATTTGACCTTGCAGACCCATGGACAAAATTGTCAATTAAAGGTACTTACTCCATTTTTAGTCCTACCCTCAGCTATAGCTGCTTCTTTGTCGCACAATGCTGCAGATTCCATTGATTCAACTGCGACTCCTTCCCATTTCTCATAAACCTGATTTTGAATCTTGCCATAATATTTTGTCGAAATGACTGGTGCATCCAATGCAGAGAAAACTTCCTGAAACTGAGAGTAACCGATGCCTAAAGCTATGATTCCGCTAGTAGCAGCTATATTTGCATTTACGCATTTTTCATCACTGCTATCCTCAGATTTAATCACCACTAATTCATGGCACATATTGCATTCAAATTTAAATTTTGATGTCAGTCCTAATCTTTTCGCGTCCACCAATCTAAAATTTTCAGTCTTACAAGCGGATAAACCATTGAAGCTTCCTTTATTTTGTAGCTGAGCAAGAAAATCATTCAAATCAACAAATCTTCTTCCAGTAACGGGGTGAAAATCATTTGACTCACTGGGCGTTTCAACGGTCAGTTCAATCAGTTGTTCTTCAACACTGGAATATAAAATCACAAATTATATTAAAAAAAACTACTTCTTTTGTTTGCTATTTGTATATTTGAACTCTACATACTCATTTTCTGTATAGATGTTTAAGTTATTGGTCAGTTCAGAGTTATCTGAATTACTGCAGTCTCTATCTTGAAATGCGCCGTCCCAATACCTGTAAAAAAGTTATGATAAGATGTATTTATATAAAATACATCAAATATAAAAATCTAGACAAGTACTTACTCAACTCTCGAAACCAAGGTCATTTTGAAGTTGGCAAAAGATTTGTTCGATGGCTCCTGGGCGCTACCACCATTGTCTATAAGTTGCGAAACGCCTAGTTCCCTAAAACCATGATTTACTATATGTAAATTGAACTATTATCATATTTACAACATGTGTATACCAAACCAAATCACGAGTATAGAATATAGTCAAGGATGGTAAAGTGACTAAAATTACTGACTCTCACTGCTGACGAAACACTACTCAAGAATCACTGCTTCATACGCTACTGTTTCTTTGTATACCGTAGCATGTGTACAAAATTTAAATGTAGACAATCCTACCCTATCCCCGTATAATCTACAGTCAATTCGCTAATTATATACTATATAATTAGGTACATATTTTCGATTATATTTACTTCCAAAAATTACTAGCTACGTTACTCGGTTATATCCAATTCCGAGGTAAAGTATACTATCTCGTTTGTTGTACACCACCCCATTGGAACTGCCATAAAGATCGGGGTTATTATACGTTATTTTACTAGCGTAAGGATTGGACAACCTAAAAATAAACCATAATCTTTATAATTTTTGTTTGATTATTGAGTTCGTAGCGGGTATGCCAAATATCAATGACAGCAAATACTTGTGTATAATCTCAGAATAAGCTTATCATTTCAATGTGTATAATAATAAGTATCAACTTAGCATCGTAATATAGAAGGAAGGTATTGTAATTGTAATATTCTGTACATTCATACATGGTAACACGGAACGGTCGAAAAAAGCTGATTGAAGTCTTCCCTTCCTTTGCGTTGTCATTATAAAGAACTTTTACTGTGGCACCAACCTGAAATTATGCTTTTCCATATATTTTGCTAAGTAGAGAGTGAATTACTTTTTCTGTGGAACAGTTCATATTTCATTTTTCCGTATTCAGAAAGTCTTAGGAATAATACGTTTATCAAAAGAGTAGGTAGGTCTACATTGAGATAATTTCGGATTAGTACCTACTTACTACTAAGACACCGTGTAACCCAGTACGCACTACAACTGTAAATATATTACTGATATTTACACTCCATAATACCGTTTAAGAGATACGTCATTTGTCTTCTCTTGGCTGACGCCATCCGAAAAAAATACATATTCAGAATAACGACGTCCGTTTCAGCCTAGAAATTTATTTTCAAACAAATCGGAGTAACTTTTTTCACTTGGCAGACGTCCTCGAAAAACATATTTTGAATTCGTTATACGGACGTTCAGAACTACCCAGATATCGATTTTCAGCCAAATCGGAGTCACTTTTTTCACTTGGCAGTCGTCATTGAAAATTTAGTTCCGTATTTGAAATAAGGACATCTACAACAACCTAGATATCGATTTTCATCCAAACCGGAGTAACTTTTCATACTTGGCAGACGTAATCAAAAAATAAATTCCAAATTTGAAATAAGGACATCCACAACAACCTAGATATCGATTATCAGCCAAATCAGAGTATCTTTTTTCCCTTGGCAGGCGTCATAAAAAATAATACCAAATTCGGAATGAGGACATCCAGAACAACGTAGATATCGATTTTCATTTTAGTGATGATGTGGTCGAGGATGTTGATCAGACTAACCTAGAGTTACTGGCTCTCAAGGACAGCTGCCGGAACACACCGTTAGGTGCTTGGCGACAGATTTTCAACTTGAGGGTGGTAGCTAGCTAGGCGGGCATTTGCAAAGTGCCCTACCACCATGCTGTAACGACTGCTATCCTAAGACAACAACCGGGACCGACGGCTTAACGTGCCCTCCGAAGCACGGAAGCGCTCAGTAGTAATGCCCAACCAGCGGTCACCCATCCAAGTCATGACCGCGGCGGACGTTGCTTAACTTTGCTGATCAATTCAGAATGGCTAAGCAAACTTGGCTACGAGCGCTTCAAAATCAATTTTCATCTAAATCAGAGTAACTTTTTTCATTTGGCAGACGGCATCGAAAAATAAATTCCAAATTTGGAATGAGGACATCCAGAACAACATATATATCGATTTTCATGCAAATTGGAGTAACTTTTTTCACTTGGCAGACGCCATCAAAGAAAAAATAACAAATTTGTAATGAAGACATCCAGCACAACCTAGATATCAATTTTCATCCAAATCGGAGTAACTGTTTTCTATTGGCAGACGTCATCGGAAATCAATTCTAAATTCGTAATACGGACGTTCAGAACTACCTAGACATCGATTTTCAGCCCAATCGGAGTCACTTTTTTCACCTGGCAGACGTCATCAATAAATAAATTCCAAATTTGGAATAAGGACATCCAGAACAACCTAGATATAGATTTTCAGCCAAATCAGAGTATCTTTTTTCACTTGGCAGACGTCATCGTAAAATAAATTCCAAATTTGGAATGAGGACATCCAGAACAACCTAGATATCGATTTTCATCCAAATTGGAGTAACTTTTTTCACTTGGCAGACGTCATCGAAATAAGGTCTGCATTGGGAGTGAGGACGTCCAGAACAACCTAGATTTTTATTTTCAGCCAAATCGGAGCAACTTTCTTCAGTTGGCAGAAGAAATCGTTATTGATATTGATATGTTGGCGCTACATGCGCAAACTAAACGGCGATATGCAAATAAGTCGTCCAGTACAGATGAACCTGAGTAATAGGGAAATATCAAAATGTGGAATATACTAAGCATTTACTTATGTGATTATTATACCACTAGCTTTCCGGGCGCGGCTCCACCTGCGCGTATGTCGGTTATCGCGCAAAAACATTAACCTCTTTTTGCGCAGTTGGATAAAAACTATCCTATGTTTTTTCCCGGGTCTCAAACTATTTCCATACCAAATTTCATTCAAATCGGTCCAGTAGTTTTGGCGTGAAAGCGTAACAGACAGACGGACAGAGTTACTTTCGCATTTATAATATTAATACTGAAATACTGATACATATGAAATATATTTGATTTTATTTTCCAAACCGACAAAGGCCATCATGTGGCTTATTCATTTGATAAATGTATTAGTTACTTACCTACTAGTTAGTACTTACCGATTTCGATCTCTTATCAATATCATAATATGCTCCCTCAGCTGACGTAAGCGTTCCTTATTTTTTATACTGTGGTTTCCCATTTATTTATTCGTCGATTCCGAAATAGCGTATACAATCCGTGCGCGAAAGAAACGAGCACAGTACCGTCGTTGACAGCGGTCACGGGCGTACTGGCGACACGGGCACAAGGGATCTCGTAGTTTATAATGAGAAAAAATTGCCAGAAAATCATCCACTATAGATATTGATAAAATATTAGGCAAATATTTAGATATACTAATAAACTATCGAATAAAACCAGTTTAGTGTTAATATTAATTATAGTTTTAAGATATCGGGGATAATAAAATTTAAAAAGCATATTTTTCAAAAATTAAATCTATCGAGGATTTTTTACGTAATCGTGTTTTTGCCGAGATCATAATTAAGTTTATGAACTGAAGATATACATATCAAAAGAATGGGACTTAGGTAATCGAAGAAGTATTTTATCTCGATTTTCAAAGATGTTACTTTGTCAGACCATATCGCCTTAATAAGACGCCGCATATAAGGATTAAAACTACATAGCATAACTGCATATGCTTTGAGTTAAGCATCTATTATTTTACTCAGTTTGTTTAAAGCATATAATAGTATAATGCAAATTATAAAAATCTCTTAGATATTATAATTCACTCTGTTAGTAAGATAATATAAGTGTTAGATTTCATATATAAAACCGAAAGGTAGCGGGTATACTACCAACGAGAGCACAATGATGGTTATCATCGGACAGGTAACTGGCCAAAAAATAAAAGCGGAAACTACTAACAATATTTTCTTTTTGATGTCTTTTGTGATGTTAGAGACAAAAAACATGTGGAAACCCCGTAAGAAAGGAACAATAGCAGGATGATGGCCGATGGCCTTTATAGCGTTCCGTATCCAAAGGGTAAGAACGGAACCCTATTACTGAGACTTCGCTGTCCGTCCGTCCGTGTGTCACCAAGCTGTATCTCAAGAACGGTGATAGCTAGACAGTTAAAATTTTCACAGATGATGTATTTCTGTTGCCGCTATAACATATATATATATTAATTATTTATGCTCGATAGTTTAGCCTTTGACCACTATTTCACCTGATGGTAAGTGACGATGTGGTCTAAGATGTTGTTCAGGCTAACCTAGAACTACTGGCTCTCAGGAACAGCTGCTGGAACACACCGTTAGATGCTTGGCGACGGATTTTCTACTTGAGGGTGGTAGCTAGCCAGGCGGGCATTTGCAAAATGCCCTACCATCATGCACATTACCATATACCATACTATATTCGTCTAGGGCATGCGTTTCGGAAGGGGTCGTCTTCTTCTGTGGTGTCTAAGCTGTGGTTCGTCATAGCGATGGACTAAGAAACAGAACAGCAAATGAGTAAAGGTATCCATCGAGCTTTGAACGTCTGTACTCATACTCTATACTCATTTTATTTACTAGCTACGCCACGCGATATTACTGGCGTCAATTTCGATCCTGTGTATCGGGATTTGCGATAAGCAGTAAAACAAAAAATTCTATCACGCACTCCCGCGATCGCGAAGGGCGGTTCATTTTTTTGCTGTTTTCTCATTAAATCAGGTTCTTTCTTTCCGGATGTAAGTAATTATAAAATGTATCCCGACTATCCATTTTAAATAGCATCCAGCAATAGAAACAAGTTTCAATAGCATCAATCATTCTTTATAAATATATACTTAACGCCCGAAGAGACATGATATACTAACATAATTATTATAAGACCTAAGTGATTTTTTAGACCCCTAGACTGTTTAAAGGTTCCATGTACTTTTAGATTTTCGTCCCTTCTAACTTTATATGTGCACGTAGGTGAGTCGAATGATGAATATGTAATTTATGTATGTTGCCAGAAACAATAACGCGTTTTATTGAAAATCATACTTATTCAAATTCCTCAACCCTCCGAATTAAGTACCCCCGGGCACCGGACACCTATATATTATTATAACAATAATTCAGCGAATGAGTTGATTATCTGTTTTATTTTTACTAAACTACATAATGTGTGACTCGATACATCTTTTATCAAAGGAGAAGAACTCATGAACGGCATTACTTCATTTTCAACCCATTATTTATAAAAATCTTTTGAAGTATATCTACATATACTTAAAAAAATGTATTATGTATTATATTATATGTTTCAATCACCGAATTATACATTTTATTAATTAAATGCACTAAAAATTTCGTTTACATATTACATAGTTACTCTATAGGTAGTTATTTTATTTGATTGTTGCGGCATGCACTTGCCGGTAAAAATCAAAAGAATATTTATCACGTTGGTTCGCGTATACCTAATATGCGCGCACTGTTACAATATCAAATTAGCGTTTGATTGAACAGATTCAACATGCTGCAACGTGCGACCACCCTCCCCCCTCTTCTTCATTCACTCGATGCCGCTTGCCCGCTCGCCCCGCAAACACATTTCGGTACAGAAATAAAATAACGGCTAAATAGCATATGATAACACAAATATATAAACCGAAATGATTCCGCTATTCATATAAAATATGAGTACCAATATTTTACTAATCCCATTTAAGTATTTGTACCGATATGTAACTACGTGAGGTGGTATATGAATTTCAGTACTGATATTTTACTAGTACTATTTAAATATTTTATAGCGATATGCACTCCCTGTTGCCAACTGGGTACTCGATCTGTGTCTAGAATGACAAACAAAATATCTACAATATACGCTCCGAAGACGATTTCGTCCTTCTATTCATTATCACAAAAATATTTTTGTTTGAGTGGCAGAAAATATTGCTAACTAAGGTCACAAGTTCAGACAATCCTTATTTTTTATTCCTATTGATCCAAAAGATTAATATGCGGGGGCATATATCTCTTTTGACGTTTTTAACAGCAGGTTAGAAGGCAGCCAAAGACTAACTTTTCACTAATTAAAAAAAAATATCCGTCGCAGTCTGTTAGTTATATTTTTCTTTGTTAATGAAGGTCATCAAGGAATAATCAGTGGTGTAGTTGAAAGTTTTACTGTTTTTTTTTTATCAGCAGACTAAATATATTAATAAATTAAATGCGCGATTGTAAAAATCGGATGCAAAGAGTCGCTATTTTTTGTTCATCTTTATGAATTTAAACGACTTCTCGATCTAAATGATATTAAACGTAATTTGCTTTTATCTTGGGGACTGGGAATGTTGCCACTGGAAGTATCTTGTCAAAACTTTTTTTCCTGAAAAGTGGACATGAAAATGTCTTTAGACCCTACTGAACATTTTAATTCCCATTTGCAACATTTTCCACTTCAAAGGACCGTTTCTAAAGTATCGAGAGTGCTTTCCTTTCATTTCTTTCCATATCAGCTTATTTAAAATAGAAAAACATCTTGATAAAAAAATCATAAAAATGTTTAGTGGTCTGAAATTGTTATCAATATTTTCATCAGTAAAAGTGCAAAAGATCAATTCACACAGTTGATGATATAATCGATTTTTTTATTCATTGGGAGCGTACGACATCCTTCAGACCCAAAAATGCACAAAGTTTTGTAAGATCAAGCTTCAGATGACATCGATCCATCGCGGCTCCTAGCTGTATCAGAGGTGGAGTCGGGGCAAGAGCTCCTTGGTATTTCCTCCGCCAAGCTGACGACTATCGTTGATCCCAGTTACCTACGCATAGCAGTGGGTGTATGCCTGGGCGCAAAGCTGTGCCAACCTCAGTGTTGCCAATGATGGTTTCACAAATTCATTTGTGATTGCTGTCCATCATAGAGGTCCTCGCCTCTAGAGATTTCAGAGCTGGTGAATATTCAAAAGTTGAGCTTCATAATCCTCGGTACACGGTGGGTATAAACACATCGGATAGTGTGTTTAATTCATACATATAAGATAACTTTAAGACATCAAATACTAAATAAACATTTATTATCATTGCGAATTAAAAGATGGAAAGTTTGTGAAAAATTCATGTGCCGTTGAAGTGGCAGTGAAAGTGGAATCTATATTTTTTTACATAATTTACCGCCTTTGTTCATGAAATATGTATATATGACTATATTTATATCTTATTAAATAGTTTTAGATAACGATCACATACAGCAATCGTTGTGTACCATCACATATAAAACTTGAAAAGTGATGGCCTCCAAGATGATTTCCGCCTAAAATAAAGTATTTATTTATTTAATGCTGCTCATAAATAGTAGATTGTTTACCATGGGAGCAAACAACCATTTTAAAGGCAACAGCGTTTCTTTGAAGCCAGAGCAGAAAGAAGGATTCCAAAGTAGAATCCTGAGTGCAGCCAGGGATTCAAAGTTGCTCGAGCTTAAAATTGTGGTTGAATCCCGAGGTGGACGCTACTTTTTAGCACCCTCTATAAGAAAATAAATAAGAGCAACTTATGAATAAGAATAGAACGTTTATTTATTCAGATATACATACATACATGCCTGTATTCCCCAAAGGGGCAAGTAGAAGTGTGTTGACCCACATTTCGCCCAAAAGGTTTTGGTTGGCTGTAATAAAGGGGCGAGCCTACTTCCATTCACCCAGCACAGTTTCAGAGTCATACAAAATGTTTTCTCTAACACCCTGGACGAAACACATGAACATTTTACGAATAATATTCAAGTAGTTTTATTATTTGTACTCTATTTGAAGTGAAGATAAAAATGATGACTGGAAACTGTCTGTAAGAGAAAATCCAGACTGAGGAATAAAAAAAATACAGGAAGTGAAAGTGAAAAGAGAGAAACGGAGATAACAAACAAAGGTGATCGCGTTAAGTGCCGAAAGATACTTAAGAAGATAACAATACAAGGAAATACGTGACTTTTAAGATATTACCTAGCTTTAAACACGGAGAAATGAAGATGACGGTAAAACGGTGATTGCGCTAAGGGTGGAAAGGTAATTAAAAAGATAACAATGCAAGAAGCTACGTGACCCTTAAGAAATTATCTAGCTTTACTGTAGATAAAATTGGACACACTTGTTTTTAATTGCAGTTTTTTTTTAGGATTCCGTACTAGAAAATAGGACCCTGTTATTAAGTCTCGGCTGTTCATTAGTCCATCTGACCTATAAAGAACTGTATATTTAGAACGCTTATATAGTTAGTAAACATTTTCAATGAATTTTTATTTTCTTCTGATAGGGCAACCATTGTCCACTATCTCACCTGATGGTAAGTGTTGATGTTGTCTAAGAAGTTGTTCAGGCTAACCTAGAATTACTGGTTCTCAAGGACAGCTGCCGGAACACACCGTAAGGTGCTTGGCGACAGATTTTCTACTTGAATTTTCTACTTCTAGCTAGCCAGACGGGCATTCACAAAATGCCCTACGTGCTCTCCGTAGCACGGAAGCGCTCAGTAGTAATGTCACCAGCGGTCACCCATACAACTCATGACCGCGGCGGACTTTGCTTAACTTTGCTGATCAGTTTAAAATAAATAAAATAAAAATAAAATACATTTATTTCAGGCATACACCCATATACAGGAATATTATAATAATTTAATAATGATTAATTCATTATTACTCATAATTATAATGCCATGACGTATCTGTCGCAGCAATGTTGAATATATCGACAGTCTGATCTGTCTGCTATCATCGCCAGAAGGGTGTTGGGGCTGGCACGCACTCTGCGCACCAAAGACGCGGCACGCTTCCGCATAGTCGCGTGGAAGCAGTCTGCGCGTGCCTCTGCAAACATCCCCGAGGCACTGCAGAAACGTGGCAGCCCCAACACCGCCCTGAACGCATTGTTGTATTGGACACGGAGGGTGCTGTAGATCCTCTTCGTATAGTTAGCCCAAAGGCTGCACGTGTATAGTAATGTACAGTATGCTTTAAAGAGCGTTATTTTAACTACTGTTGAACAACGTGCAAACCGACGGGCTATCATATTTGCTCTAATCGACAGAGCCCTCCGCTCCCTCTCAATGTCAGCGTGGTCCCTAAGGTCAGCTGTAATAACGTGCCCCAAGTACTTAAATTGATCCACCCAGTCTAACGGAATACTGTTCAGATAAACTGGTGGCACATTATGAGGACATCTAGAACTAGCCGTAAAAACCATACACTGACTTTTGGACACATTGTATGTAAGTCCGTGACTATGTGTGTACTCCTCACAGATACGAATCAACCTCCGTAAACCACAGACCGACGCACTCAACAGCACCATGTCATCTGCATAGCTCAGATTATTGACAGAAATACCATCCACGTGACATCCGACGTGCTGACTGCTGAGCGCGACAATTAGCTCATTTATATATAGGTTAAACAAAGAAGGTGAGGTTAAACCTCCTTGCCTAATACCACACTCCTGCTGACATTGCTCTGATAACGCCCCTGCCCATCTGACACTATTAAACTGATGCTCATACCAAAACCTAAACATACAAATAAGTTCATGTGGTAGGTTAACACTCTTAAGCTTTTTCCAGAAGACTTCATATGAGATCAGATCAAAAGCTTTGGACAAGTCGAGGAAGCACGTATAAACCGGAGTCTTACGATCAGTGTAGTATCTGACGGTATGCTTAAGACACAGTATAGCACTCTCAGTAGACAGCCCAGGGCGAAATCCGAACTGATTGTCGTGCAACGTAACATATTCATTTAACTGTGAATTAAGCACACCGTCAAACACTTTCGCCGCAATCGTAGCAAGTGAAATAGGCCTGTAGTTATGTTTATTACCAAGGTCACCTGTTTTATTATTAACCACGGGCACTACAACGGTTTTCATAAAATCGGAAGGCAGGTAAGAGTGGCTCACACACAACGAGTAGAACATTGCCAGTACTCTGTTTATATGTTGACCAGCATGCTGAAAGTGTTCAATTGATAGCTGGTCATGACCTGGTGACTTACCCTTCGTCATATATTTAATTATTTTACACACATCTTTGGCAATAAAACGTGTACCAACTACACCAATTGGAAATTCTACACTGCGCACGCTACCGTTAGCCGGACTTAAAGGGGATTGTACACAAAAATGCTCCCTAAAGATGTTGGCAATTTCCCGAGGATCACTCACCCCATCAACACTCACAGGAAGACCGGGCCGCATGTTAACTTTACTGGTACTTTTCCAAAAACCGCGAAAGTCACCTTTAGTATGCTTCGCTCCAAGAATGTCCATTTTTAACTGGTCCTGACGATCCTGACACCATTTTAAACGGGATTTAAACACTCTTCTGCTTTCAGACATATCATCATAAACGTAACCGGATCTTGGTCTACCACAATACCCATTCTCTGAACCGCAACCTAGCCTCCCTGTGAGCCTCCCTAACGTATTTACTCCACCCTACTATGCGTGGCCCACTCCTACCCGCTTTCGTGCAACCCCGACTCACCACTGCTGCATCACGAAGGGCAGAAACAATATCGTTGTACAACCTATCAAGAACTTGTCTGTGAAGGGGGTCATTACAATAATAATCAGCGCAAGATGTACATTCAATAGGAAAATGAATTAATTTTAATCTATTATGACACTCTTTGGTATACAATGTGACTTTTTCCTCACTTCTGTCGCCCCACAATGCATCTTCATTTACATGTTCTATAGTATTTGGTAACTTTGGTATTATCAAATCCAATTTACACTCAACAATAAGTGGTAAATGGTCCGACCAAAGAGTATCATATTTTATACATACATTGACCACGGATTGTTCAGCTGCTTTCGTTACGATACAGTGATCTAGCCAGCTGCATGACCCGTAAACATCACTGATAAAAGTATATGTGCCAGAATTCAAACCCAATGCATTAATGTCAATATAGGGGATCGTAGTGGAACCAGCGAATACAAGACCATTCCTGTTCAATACAAAAATTAGTTAGCTCTTTATAGAATAACTCATATGGGTTGGCATTATAGGCACCTAACATAAACACTGATTCGATTCCGTATTCCTCCACAATAGCGCTCATCGTACTAAGGCAATCCGTAAAATCCGGTAAATTATCTATTGAGTTCGTCGGCATGTAAATACTCATCACAATCACAGGTCGATTATTTGTATTTATTTGAATGGCACAAATACGCGGATTATCACAACGTAACACAGAAACCTGCTGGAATGAACTATGCCTCCACAGCAGCGCGACACCACCATACGGCCGGCCACGAAGTATGCCAGCAGACGCGTCCATCGCCGATGTTCCCATATAACCAAAGTTACTGTCAATGGTGTCTAAGTACGGTATTTCATCATGGAATAACCAAGTTTCCTGCAGACATATCAAGTCACATGTGCGGCATAGCTCTCTAATACTATCAATGGAGCGTTTCACATTTTTGCAATTAAAACTAGAAAAACGATAAAGGCCACTATCCATTATTAGATTTACTAGCGCCGGTAACAGGTAAAGCCTTGTTTGGGTTCCTGTATTTAAAACTTACAAAACGCCTAAATATAATACCTTTAGGCCACATTCTTTCGTCCATATATATTGGTAGGCTAGACTCCGACACGAAAAATTTATAAGCATTGTGGCCTCGGTCCATTTTCATTTTAATTTTCTCCAGAGACACCGTTTCCTGTGTCTTATTACAAATGTACTTAATAACATCACCTTCCGTCGTGTCTCTATGGATATTCGTTATGAATACAGGTACTTTTTTCTCCGCCGCTTTGAAGTTGCAATCAACATCCCTGGCTATGCCTGACTTGCCTAAGAAACGATATTTCGACCGTTTCTTACGAGAAATGACGCTTTGCCAGCTTTCGTTCTCATTGTTTAAATTCCGGGTAATTTTATTTGAATTTGCCGGGTCATGATTCCTATCCGGAGCGGTCAGCGTATCAGCTTCGTGAGCGCTTGTACCCGGCCGGTCTGACGTCACTATAGAACTCGCCAAACTGGTTTTGCGTTTGTTGTTGTGAGTCAGGTAGTTAGCAGCGATCGGGGGCTCTGAGATGGGTGACGTCACTTCTACTGCTCGCTTTTGCCTTGATTTAACGGGACTTCAATCGGAATCTACCCTCGCAATATCGCGATATTCACTGTGTGGCGTACTCTCATTTTCGCTATCTAATGATTTTATAGTATCGTATGATTCGTTGACTGAAGAATCGTTACGATCACAAAGCCCCGTCGGACTAGGGCCGCAATTTGGAACCCAAGCCCCTCTTTTTGAATTCACATTGCATACTGAGGAGGGAGGCAATGAATCAGTTTTAAATCGTCCAAATTCCTCTTTTAATTCTTCCACTTGGCTTATGGTAGCATACGTTGTATTGAGATTTTCAACGACGGTCATTAATCGCTGTATTTTCGTATTATCACAGTGGTCCCACAGGAGAGGGGGGAGCTTCTCCAGCTGACGGGCGCAGAACACGGGAATAATATTAGGTTCTACAGATTTAAACAGATTAACGATATCTGCTAAATCTCTTTCTTCTTTGCCTTTATGTTTGCGCAAAATTTTTCGAAAATCCGTTGGTATCGAATCAAATAGCAAAGACTTCAATGTTTTTATTTCTTCACTTGTAAACGTTTGAGAACAAATGCGAACGAGAGTAATTTCATCTGTCACTGATATTTTATTTTGAATAAACGCTAACATTTCGTCTATGACGATATTACACAAGTTACATTTAAGAACATTCGTCATTTTATTTTTAATTACTACGCACTAGATATGTACGTAAGCGCCGAGTTCGTATGGGTGCGTCCACTACGGAGCGGGGCGCACGCGAGACTGACGCACGTTTAGAATGGTAAATGAAATCACACTGATAGTACAATTTTAAGGTGCGTTATTTATATTTAACAGTTTCTTATACATAAATAACGATAACAGTGTCAAAAATAATTTAGTTTATCATTTAGACTTCTAAGACATTGCACTCTATATATCTATTCATGGAAAATTGAACGTAAACGTAAGTATATACTCAAAATACAAGATCCACAAAATGGAAACTACACAAAACGTCAAATATGTACCGGAATTAGTGATAGCAGGTGAGGTGACCAATGGGTCATCTATTTAAAACAAAACAAGAAAAAATAATCTCAAAATGTTTGTTAGGACTAGCAGAGGTCAACCCTTAGTGGTCGCTAGCATTTTACCAATAACCCTGTATATATAGATTCTATGTCAACAGTATGCATCTCAAACTGACGTTTTATTATTTAATTTATTCACATAAACCAATATTAATAAACATACTTGTAGTCTCTACTCGATGATTCAACTCGACGCGCCGTCTAGACTGGTTAAGTAGATGCAATGGACGAGAAACACTAGGGCGCAAAATTAATTGTTTGTTATGCAAGGCACCAAAGTTGTTATTTGGCGCAAGTTATTTTAAATAAACCTAAGGAAGCAGAGGGATGACTAACTTTTGTACACAATATTATATTCGGTTCATTGGTCCAAGTTGACACATTTTGATTTTAATATGACTCGCGTTGCTCTTTTTTACCAATTAAAGAGATTAAAAGTACCCTTAAAGAATCATGAGCGTAAAAGAGGTTTCAAAAGTACTAAGTGCAAAATAACTTGCATAACAAATTATTATTTTTCCGCCCTAGTTTGTGACGACGCGTCGTCGTTTAGACTTGTTGAGTAGATGCGATGTACGAATATTACTAGTATGATGAGTCAAATTACTTAGCATTCCATGGATTCACCGTGCGGGTGCCGGGTCCATAGCATTGCAGAGGAAGAGTAATTACGATAATTGATCATATTTTAACATAAATTAGATGAATAAATTAGTAAGGGTTGAGGAAGAGTACCAAAAATATAATTTTGAAAAAGCTGTTTTTCTTACATCAAGTTATGAAAAAATCTTTGGCGTTGTTTTGTTGTTAAAACGTCCAAACATACATTTTTTCTGTATACAAACAATGTTCCACTTACAAGCGTTTACAGTTACTTTAAAAGTTATATTACCAAAAAAAAACCACTTCAAACAGGAAATATTCTACACCAAAAATGCACTTAGAAGTAAATAAACCAAATTTCGTATACAATTTTCTTTGTTTATTTACATGGACAAGTGAAAATAAGAATATCATCCATGTAGTCGAAGCCAACATAATACGTATTATTAGTAATAACTTAAATACACTCTTTTGCATAAAAAACGGGCACCTAAGGAAATTTACGTTTTAAGGTCGATTTTAGTTAATTAAATGAAATTTATTTCTTTGACGTAGTCTGTATACTTATAATCGTGTAAATTAATGCGCGTGAAGTGAATTCGAGCAATTAAAGAAAAATAAACGATGGATTCCTTAAAATCGATGTACACGCCCAAACAATAAGAAGTGGTCGGCAATAAAGACATGTTTTTTTTTACTTTTTTTAATTAAATAAAGTTAAAACGAGTGTGACCTCCTCTTGCCAAAATCACAGCTTGAATCCTTCTGGGCATGCTTTCCACGATGTTTTAATAACGTTTTGTGGAATACGTTCCCACTCTTCTGCAATGACTCTTTTTAGCTCCCTGATGTTTTGTGGAGCAGGTTGCACTGATCTTACCCGTCTAAATCTAACTTCTACTCCTCTTACTTCTTCAAGGCTCTTCTTCAGGTCCACACTTGACGCCTTACGATTACACAACGCCTGACTCACCAAAAAGCGGTCATCTCTTGGTTCTGTGCATCGTTTTCTTCCCGAACCCGGTCTTCTTCCGGCAACGGTATCAAGAGACTGCAGTCTCTTGATACCGTTGCCAAGTCCTCTGGACAGTTGAACGACTCACATTTAGCCGCTGAGACACGTGCGAACAACCTTCTTCAAGTAGGGCTATAATTTTACCGGCCCTTATCGCTTTATCACTCATGTCAAAAAGTGCTATTTAATATAAAGAAAGATTTAATTGTTTAATTTGCAGAAAATATCCAATAAGTTTTAAAATATCGTAATCAGTTAAAAATCGTTTCAGCAATTCGCGCCATTAGTAAAGCAATTTTAGAATAATCCACAATAATCATTATTTTTCTTTTAATAATTTTAAATTTTAAATTTGGAACGTAAATAATCATGCCAGGATGCTTCAAAAACCATGCCAATACATCGTCAAATTAACAAAACCTATTTCTTGTTCTTTTTCATTGAAGTAGAGAAAAAAATCTAAGTGCCCGTTTTTTTTTGCAATAGAGTTTAGGTACTACTCGTCAGATCTCACTCAAATGTAAATGGAACCAAGTAATAAACACTAGCTTTAGAAAAAAAAAATATATCAAAATCAACACCCAAACAAACATTAAAATTAAAAATTCCCTCCTGGTCTTAAAAATAAGGGAATCTGTCCCATAAGGTGGATACATACATCTGTGAGATCAGTTGGAACTCTCATCTCTAGAAATTTTGTTATAAAAAAGTTTCCCGGTGGTTATGACGTTGACGATGAACTGGACTCGGTTTGAGTATTGGTTTAAGCTCAATACGTCGAGTGACTTCACTTATTTATCTATCGTATATCCTTAATTTGTCTTTCACGAATCTAAATCTCGATTGATTGACCCCATTCATGACGTAAGCGAAAGACGTCATTGTCGTGCCATGAAACTAAATCAATCTTCAATGTTAGTTGACTCACATAACATTGAACTTAGTTGGTTTTCTGTATGGCATCGATTCGAAAAATAACCAGTGCAATGCTATCATATTTTAAGCCTATACTGGGTACATAAGAATATGGCAATATTACTTTTGAATGATATGAAATGTCGATACTGACAAGTCAAGAGCCTGGTTATAAGCGTCATGCTTGCATGAGTTACACTTTGCCAATAACTAAGTTTTTTTTAAACTTTTTACAGATCGATGTCTTAGGTTTTCGCGATTATTACATTTAGTAACTAAACCATTTTAAACAGTTTAAATCGCGTATATATTTATCATTATTTTTGTTCAAACACGTTGCTTTGATTTGTGAACATGGCCAGGACCAACCCAACCACTACATTCGGTTCGTCAATCCACAAATCCTCGTCAGAGAGACCCGGTTTAATATATAATGTTACGCGAGGCTATTCAAATCAAAAAGTACTCAAATTTTAATAGAGATGATGGTTGGAAAGTACCACCTGCTTGGGATCCTGTTATAAAATTAATTAAATCCCATGGCCATCACAAATCTGCAAGACTTCAGGATGCTGTGAGCGAATACTGCGTGAATAGGGAACGTTATTATTAATATATAATTTCTGACGGTAGACCAAATAATTTCTTATTAACTCATGTGACTAATAAAACTAATTAGTCACCCCGTGACCACGATCACTGCAAAGTATTTGGAACATCGGGACAAAAATAATGATAAATATGCGATTTAAACCGTTTTAAGTTGTTTTACTACTATTTTTACAGATGAGCATGCCCACTACTACCAAACTGACCACTGTGTGGAGAGTACGTAGTAGTTAGTACGGTAGTAGTGGGCATGCTCATCTGTAAAAATAGTAGTAAAACAACTTAAAACGGTTTAAATCGCATATTTATCATTATTTTTGTCCCGATGTTCCAAATACTTTGCAGTGATCGTGGTCACGGGGTGACTAATTAGTTTTATTAGTCACATGAGTTAATAAGAAATTATTTGGTCTACCGTCAGAAATTATATATTAATAATAACGTTCCCTATTCACGCAGTATTCGCTCACAGCATCCTGAAGTCTTGCAGATTTGTGATGGCCATGGGATTTAATTAATTTTATAACAGGATCCCAAGCAGGTGGTACTTTCCAACCATCATCTCTATTAAAATTTGAGTACTTTTTGATTTGAATAGCCTCGCGTAACATTATATATTAAACCGGGTCTCTCTGACGAGGATTTGTGGATTGACGAACCGAATGTAGTGGTTGGGTTTGTCCTGGCCATGTTCACAAATCAAAGCAACGTGTTTGAACAAAAATAATGATAAATATATACGCGATTTAAACTGTTTAAAATGGTTTAGTTACTAAATGTAATAATCGCGAAAACCTAAGACATCGATCTGTAAAAAGTTTAAAAAAAACTTAGTTATTGGCAAAGTGTAACTCATGCAAGCATGACGCTTATAACCAGGCTCTTGACTTGTCAGTATCGACATTTCATATCATTCAAAAGTAATATTGCCATATTCTTATGTACCCAGTATAGGCTTAAAATATGATAGCATTGCACTGGTTATTTTTCGAATCGATGCCATACAGAAAACCAACTAAGTTCAATGTTATGTGAGTCAACTAACATTGAAGATTGATTTAGTTTCATGGCACGACAATGACGTCTTTCGCTTACGTCATGAATGGGGTCAATCAATCGAGATTTAGATTCGTGAAAGACAAATTAAGGATATACGATAGATAAATAAGTGAAGTCACTCGACGTATTGAGCTTAAACCAATACTCAAACCGAGTCCAGTTCATCGTCAACGTCATAACCACCGGGAAACTTTTTTATAACAAAATTTCTAGAGATGAGAGTTCCAACTGATCTCACAGATGTATGTATCCACCTTATGGGACAGATTCCCTTATTTTTAAGACCAGGAGGGAATTTTTAATTTTAATGTTTGTTTGGGTGTTGATTTTGATATATTTTTTTTTTCTAAAGCTAGTGTTTATTACTTGGTTCCATTTACATTTGAGTGAGATCTGACGAGTAGTACCTAAACTCTATTGCAAAAAAAAACGGGCACTTAGATTTTTTTCTCTACTTCAATGAAAAAGAACAAGAAATAGGTTTTGTTAATTTGACGATGTATTGGCATGGTTTTTGAAGCATCCTGGCATGATTATTTACGTTCCAAATTTAAAATTTAAAATTATTAAAAGAAAAATAATGATTATTGTGGATTATTCTAAAATTGCTTTACTAATGGCGCGAATTGCTGAAACGATTTTTAACTGATTACGATATTTTAAAACTTATTGGATATTTTCTGCAAATTAAACAATTAAATCTTTCTTTATATTAAATAGCACTTTTTGACATGAGTGATAAAGCGATAAGGGCCGGTAAAATTATAGCCCTACTTGAAGAAGGTTGTTCGCACGTGTCTCAGCGGCTAAATGTGAGTCGTTCAACTGTCCAGAGGACTTGGCAACGGTATCAAGAGACTGCAGTCTCTTGATACCGTTGCCGGAAGAAGACCGGGTTCGGGAAGAAAACGATGCACAGAACCAAGAGATGACCGCTTTTTGGTGAGTCAGGCGTTGTGTAATCGTAAGGCGTCAAGTGTGGACCTGAAGAAGAGCCTTGAAGAAGTAAGAGGAGTAGAAGTTAGATTTAGACGGGTAAGATCAGTGCAACCTGCTCCACAAAACATCAGGGAGCTAAAAAGAGTCATTGCAGAAGAGTGGGAACGTATTCCACAAAACGTTATTAAAACATCGTGGAAAGCATGCCCAGAAGGATTCAAGCTGTGATTTTGGCAAGAGGAGGTCACACTCGTTTTAACTTTATTTAATTAAAAAAAGTAAAAAAAAACATGTCTTTATTGCCGACCACTTCTTATTGTTTGGGCGTGTACATCGATTTTAAGGAATCCATCGTTTATTTTTCTTTAATTGCTCGAATTCACTTCACGCGCATTAATTTACACGATTATAAGTATACAGACTACGTCAAAGAAATAAATTTCATTTAATTAACTAAAATCGACCTTAAAACGTAAATTTCCTTAGGTGCCCGTTTTTTGCTGAATGCAGCCATATAGCGACCCGTCATAGTTCCCTTGATGACTCGGGATCTACTGTTATCGTATATGGCTGCTTCCGCTTCCGTGAGTCTCACATTCAACAACCCCTCGTTCTCCCAGAGATAGGCTTGCATGATGTTCTTGCAAGTGGTAAGGTTGACATCTCTCGTTGCCTTCTCTATCGCTAGGAATTCGATGAATGCGTTGAATGCGAGGTCTGTTGGCTTTGTTACTTGAATGAAGTTTGGCGGGTTAACTTGCCCCTGGTCGGCTCTGGTCCGTTTAGTCTGCGGGAGGTCGGGATGTTTCGGGGGTGGCTTTAGGAATTCCTGAACGGCAGCTGATTGTCGTTCTGCCGTTCTGGATATCCTATCCCTTATGCCATGCAGTGCTGAGCTGACAACGTCTACGAAGTGTTTTTTGTGTCCGACTCGGCTTTTGCTTTTTTCTGGACTGGATTCGGATTTTTTGGCGTCGATCTTTTCTTGAAGGCGCTGAGCTCCTGTCTGCGTGCTTGAATATGGTTGGAGGCTTGTGATGTTTTTGGTTGCGGATACGGTGGGTGCTTTGAGGTAGCTTAGATCTTCTCCTCTGTCCTCGTACGCCACTATGTTGTGGCGCGCTGAAGCTTTAATACACCCAATGTGG
Organism: Plagodis dolabraria; assembly: GCA_963854805.1. Classification (NCBI taxonomy): domain Eukaryota; kingdom Metazoa; phylum Arthropoda; class Insecta; order Lepidoptera; family Geometridae; genus Plagodis; species Plagodis dolabraria. The sequence goes on along the minus strand of OY978454.1, from coordinate 14,945,581 downwards.
TCCGCAACTTCACCTCTCGAGTACTCTATCACCATCGCATCTACGCTGATAATGCGAGGTGTTGCGCCTTCTTCCGCCTCTCCGAGCTTTGTGAGCACTACGTTTGCGAGAGAAAAGGGCGTCTGACTGCCCCAGTCGACTAGTATGACCGTTTTGTTGCGCGATCGCACCAGTCGACACCGGCAGCCGGCTATCCTCGTCTCTGAAAGCTCGTTGTACTTTTTCCGCTTTATGGTGGTCTTTGTAGTGCTTCCATTAATTAGAGATGCCAGTCCGGGTGATATTGCAACGCGGTTTTTTGCTTGCGCGTTGCAATAGCTTATGCCGAGTCGTTCGTTATTGTTGTCCATGAAGAGCGCCACCCCCCTTATCCTTATCCCAGGCTCGCCTCTCTCTCCGCATTCCAGAATCTGGTTTAACCCAGTTCTACTATGAGAGGTCTGCCTGATGTCAGGACCCGGGATTGTGGCGCCTGTGGTTAGTGTGGGTACCGGTTGTGATGGGATGATTATGGGATCTGCTGGTGTTCTGCTGCTGTGTCGCCTTACCGCTACTTTGAAGATTTTTTCACCATAGTCCAGGAAATACTTCCTGCTCTCAGAATTGGCCAAAATAGTGCGCAGATTTTCTCTGGTAAGCCTGGTGTTGATCTGTATTTCCAGGTCTTGTCTGAGAGCAAGAAAGCGCGGACATTCTAGGACTATGTGCCAAACAGATTCGTTGATGTTGGGATCGCAATCGCAGCCTGGGCTTTCCAATAATCTGAACCGATGGAGATATTCGGCAATACCTCCATGTCCCGTCAAGAGTTGCACTTGTAACGGTGTCAGCTTTATGGCTCGTACCATTCGATATGCTTTATCGACATCCGGTAGGAACCATTTAGTGACACCGCCTGTGCTGGAAGACATGTATCTGTCCTGCCATTTTTGGACTGTCTCTTCCCTGATCTTTCTCTTGACGTAGGACAACGGAACTTCTGCGTAGTCTGGATCTGGTTTTGCTTGTAAGGCCGCGGACTTTGCCAGCTCATCGGCTCGCTCGTTCCCAGCGGTCCCTACATGCGCTCTTAACCAGAAAAGCCGCACCTGTCTTCCTTCCGCACTTAGCTCTCGTATGCACTCTTTAATTTGTTGCGTGAGGGGGTGTGTCAGCCTGGGATTTTCCAGCAGGTTGAGCGAGGATCTTGAGTCGCTCAAGATGTTGACCACTTTTTTCCCGCTGGATTTGGCTGACTGAACCGCCCTGAAGAGTGCATAGAGCTCCGATTGAAATACTGTGCAGGAGGAGTCTAGACTGAAGGTGGAGAAACACAATTCCTTTCCTTCCTCCCACCATGTGAGGGCTGCGCCAACTTTTCCCTCAATTTTACTGCCGTCCGTGTAGATGTGTGGACCGGCAATTTGGTGGGAGTCTAGGGTTTCCGAATTCGTGTCCTCCAGGAGCGTGTAATGAGTTACCTCAAATGTGGAGGGGTGTGGTTGATGTTGGTAGCACACCCTCCGCTCCAAATTCCTTCCAGGTGGTATGTAGTCTAGAGACAGGCCTTTTTTTGCCATGTATAGACTTGCGGCTTCCTGGATTCTCAGATCCAAAGGCAGAGTTCCTGATAGTGCTAGTGCAGAAGTGAGCGAGACCGTGCGGTACGCCTTACAGATCTTTTGTGCAAAGCCCCTTTGAAGTGCATTCAGACGATCTCTGATCATCTGAAGCTCCGTCGCCTGGTACCATGCACAAGAGGCGTACATTACGATCGGCTCAACGACTGCTACGTAGATGGTTCTGATTATCTCGGTGTTTAAGCCCCATGTGACCTTTGCTGCACATGCCAGTTGCTTGTAGATTCCGGTTACCTTCCTGCAAGTTGCGTTGATGTGTGGAAGGAAGTTCAATTTTCGGTCGATTATGAGGCCTAGTAGTTTGATCTCGTCTACTAGGTTCAGCTTGCAACCCGACATGTAGATGTTTGGGGGATCATATTTAAGTTTCTTCGTTAGCAGCATCACGTTGGTTTTGTGTGCTGCGAAGTTTAACTTATTATTTCCTCCCCATTCAACCACTTTGTCGAGCACTGCATTTGCCGAATCCTCCATGGCGCTGACCGAGTGTCCGGAAAATACAATAACCGCGTCGTCCGCGAACGCTTGGCAATAAACTCCCTCGCCAGACAATTTCTGCAACAGCGGATCCAGAATGATGTTCCAGAAGGTCGGTCCACCAATGGAACCTTGGACACATCCCTTCGTGGTACATCTCTCGCTTGTTGTTCTGGCATAGTTGACCACGATCTTTCGGTCACTGAGGTATGAGTTAACTATTGCGTAAAGGTTCTTTGGACACTTTCGGGTTATCAACTGGTGTTTTAGAGCCGGCCACCACGCGTTATCGAATGCTCCCTCTATGTCCAGTGAGACAATGATGACGATCTTCTTCATGCTCATCTCAGAGCGTATGTGTCTCATTAGGTCATACAGGGCATCCTCGGTTCCGCGCTGTGGCATGAAGCCGTATTGTTTGGAACTGAGAGTTGGTAAGATGTGCCATTGGAGTCTGCATATGACGAGTTTTTCTACGATCTTACCCATAACTGACAACAAGCCGATCGGCCGGTAGGACTTTGGATGGGTGTAGTCTTCTTTTCCCGGTTTCCTGAGGATCACTACGTGTGCTATTTTCCATCGTTTAGGGAAGTGCGCCAGCGACAAGCATTTATTAGCTATCGCTATAAACACCTCCCTTTCACTCTGGATGGCTTTCGTGCAGATGTCAGAGGTCAACCCATCCGGTCCTGGGGCCTTCTTTGGATTTAGTGCTCGGAGCACCATTTCCACTTCAGGCCATTTGAACGGTGGGTCATTCTCTGATAAGCCTTCGATCTCCTCAAGTGGCTTGTCTTGTGTCAGTCTTCGTATATGCATGTGGTACGGGTTATCTGTAGATGCAGAGTCATCAGGATAGAAAGTTTCCGCAAGAAGGTCAGCCGACTGGGCGGGGGTCAATGTCTGGCCATCTGCTCCCCTCAACAGCATGTCTTCCTGCTTCCTGGACGTTCTTCTGATTACTCTGTATATTCCATCCCACATACTCTCCTTCTCTTGGGTAGTGCAGAACTCCTTCCAACTCTTAGTTTCAGCTTCACTTGCTCTTTCGGCGTAGGCTGCTCGCGCGTCTTGATATTCCTGGAGAACCGCATTTAGCCTTGATGGAGCAGCATTCCGGATTCGCCTTTTCTTACGGATGACATCTTGTTGTAAGTTTTGGAGATCCTTATTCCACCACTTAGGTAGTGGGTTACCTTCCCATGTGCCTACTTTCGGAATTAACACATCGCAGGTCTTGTGGATGGTTTCCATGTAGGCTTCGATGATGGCTTCCAGATTCTCTTTGGTTGTTACATTCGCTACTTTGAGTGGTGTTATATTTTGTTCTGCTAGGAGTGTCCTGAAAAGCGAATCGAAGTCATTCCACTTTGCCTTTTTGGTGTTATACCTTCGCGTAGTGATCGGCTTGAGCGCTTGAAGGCGCCCTTCCAGACGTACGTCGAAGGTGATGGCGTTGTGGTCTGACGTGGTTATGCCTCGATTCACCTTCCAGTTTTCGACCCTTTCTAGCAGCGACAAACTACAGGCGGTAACGTCTACACAGCTCGTGTAGAGTTTCCCTGCCCTGTCTTCTTCAAAAGTAGGAATGTCTCCTGTATTGAGAATCTGCAGTTCCATCTCGTTAAGGAAGGTGTTGTAGGATTCTCCTCTGGCGTTTTCCGTTTTACTGCCCCACCAATGACTCCATGCGTTTGCGTCTCCACCGACCAGGATGTTATCGGTCGGTAATTTCCCGCATGCTACTGTTATGCGATCCAAGTATGGCTCGATGTCGTCTTTGCCCTCAAGGTAGATGGATACCACCCCCAACTTCAGGCGGCCTGCCAATATAAGAACAGCTGCCTCCGTCTCCGTCACCAATTGGGGATCGTGTACAACCTCCACATTGTTGCCGAAGACGATGATGGCTGCCTTTACTGGTTTTTGACGGTTAAGGGTGCACTGGATGACTTGGGTGCCTGGGCGTGGTTTCAATGTCCCGGCCGCGCCAACGTATGGCTCTTGCACTAGGGCTATTGAAATCCCCTTTTCCGTCGCCGCCTGGTGTAGTTCGATGGTGGCCTTTTTACACCGACGCAGGTTAGCTTGGATAATGCGTAACCTGCTTGTGTCTTTACCTGAGGGGAGTGAGCTGGTGGAGTCTTGGTCGCCTTTAGCAGTAATTGATGCGGGAACGCGCTATTGCGTCCCATTTTACTTTTTCTTGGCATTGGATGTTGAATGCGTTGTGGGCTGTGTCACCAGCGGTCCCGTGCGCCTTTATGCAGTTTTTACACTGCGGAGGTTTACCCTCCAGCCTGTTTTTGCACTTCTCCCAGGAGTGCTTCCCTCCGCAGTGACTGCAGAAGTCATCTCTCTCCTGGCAGATGGCCTTAGTGTGTCCAAAGCCTAGGCACTTGTTGCATTGCACAAGAGGTGATTGATCGTACACCGGCCTACGTTGCAAACCGATGTACAACCTCCCCTCCTCTACAAGACGCTTGTGGATCGCCGGTGACACCTCCAGCACCGGGTGGCATTCAAGGGGGTTTCGGGCTCGTTTTCTGTATCGCACTTTTATTGTGCTTTCCTTCATACTGACATCCTGCAGGAGATGTTTGTTCTGCGATATGATGTTTTCCACAATATTGGTGTCAGTATGATACGAAAGCACATCTCTGATTATTATCAGGGGGTTTGTGGCTTTTGCCACCTCCACTTTGAGGTTTCTGTTCTTTTGTACCTGTTGTTTTACCAGGTTTAGGTCGTCGCTGCTTCCGCAGCTAAGGACGACCTTCTGGTTTTTGGCCTTCCTCACCCTGTCTATCTTCACCCCAGAAGTTTTTGTGTCCACTGTGTCTCTTATCTTCTCCATCACCTGTTCCCCGGTGTTTTTGGGGTCTGTGGATGAGATGATCAAGGTGTGGTTTGGTCTGAGATGGGGTGAGGGTGGCTTCGCAGCCACCTTGGCGTATGTTGGTCTATTTTCCGCCAACTCGTTTCTGGACGACTCCGACGCCTGACATTTTAGCGCGGGGAGCGATCGATCCACAACTTGTAGGTCGGTCACTCCCTTATGAATGGCGGCTAAGGCCTGTTTGACCTCCACTGCTGCTAGCTCTGCCTCTATGTTGGGCCCTGGTGGTGTTGGCACCTTAGAGGTCAGGTCCTGCATTAGCCTGAGGTCCGAGGCCATAATGTCTAGGCGTTCAGTGATCGGCTTTAAATGGGGTTCTAGGTCCAGCGTCTGTTGTGGTGGTGGTTCCGAAGTTGTGGGCTTTTCAAGGACTTTGGCGACGAGACTTTTTATGTCTTTTAGTTCGTCGCGTAGCGCTGCCATGTCCTCAGTGGTATCCTGCGGAGGTGCCAGGTCCGGAACCGGTAATGGAGTTCTGGGTTTCTCTCCCAGTTCCTCCACCACCCTTCGGAGTGCATCAAGCTGGTTTGATATGCTGACTGTGTGGGTATCAAGCCGAAGGATTCCTCCTTCGATATCCGCCCACTTTTTAGCTATTGATGCATCCGGATTCTGTTCATTCCGGACCCTCTCCTCCGTCATTTTAGCCCCCAACGTCTCTATTGCCTTCTGGGCCTCCCTTATTCCCCTGAAGGGTTCCAGGGTCTCGTAGCCGAGCCAGCTACGAATAGCTCTGGTCTCCTCCAGGGTGCCTGATATGTCGGCCCTTGCCTGATTCAGTTGCTCGCCGAGGTCCCTTTTCAGGGAGCGTATTTATTCGGCATGCGCTCTCTCCACATTCAGGAGCTCTTTTGCATGCCGGGATAGTGCCTTTTCTAAGTTGTATTTATGGCGTGCTCTTGAATCAGACAGGGCCAACACCCGCTCATACAGGCCCTGCAGGCTCTCGTGTGCGATGATTTTGCACTCTCTTTTCATGTTACCCGCTGTTTCCAGGGCTTCTTTGCCCTTCTGTAGTAATTCGTTGGCCTCCCTGGTCTCTTCGTTCATAGCCACCCCTGATGGTTTTCTGCTCATTGCAGGAGACGAAAAAAGACTATGTCTCCTGCTCGGGTGGGCTTCTGAACGCACCGACGACGTGTCGCTCATGTCAGAGTCGATCATGCTGTACGATGCTGATCGCTGACTTAGCTTTTCTGCTGCCTCTAAGTGTGCAGCAGTGTGTTCCGCCGAGGAGGAAGCAGCCACGGTTTCCTCTAATTTAGAGGTCCGTGGCTGCTTCCTCCTCGGCGGTGTTTGTGGAGCAGCTGCCACCGCCGAGTCGGATTTGGCTTTCGACACCGGAGCGTTTGTGGGGCGGGGAGATGTCCTCGAAAGCTTTTCGGACGCAATTGACGTCGCCGCTGCTACTCGCGATAAAACTTTTTCGCGGAGTGTTCTTTTCGGGGCGGCGGAGTCAGTGGTGGGCTTCCTGATGCCGGACATTGTGATGGAGAGGTGGGGGAAAGAGAGCAACAAAATACACAACAAAATACACAATAAAGAGAACAGAAAAACACAGAAGAGAGAATTATTAAATTACAGTTTAGTTGTTAGACTTAAAATTAATTAGTTCCAATTAGCGACAGAAACAGACCGATTCCCGCAAGCAGCACTTGTTCACAAGTTGACACATGCACCAGCCATCGCCTTCCTCGACCGTATTGTTGGGAAGATGGCGACCCGATACACAATGCCACCGCTTGCCGAAACCTTTCCTGGTGAGCCTGACTGTTTCAATCGCTAAGAGAAACCCCTTTAACCTACTTTTTAGTACACAGATATAAACAATTTTTTGTTAAAATCAAGAGAAAACACAGTATAGACAATAAATAAAGAGGTTTTTTTTTTTTTTTTTTTTTTTTTTTTTATTTTATGGACTCACTTTTTTTTCTTTGAAGTCCGTTGTGATGCTGGAGTACGATGCTCGACGCGTGTTGGGGAGCTTGCTACGTGAGTTGAAGTGCACAGGGCGACTTTTTAGTGGTGACTTGATGGGGGCGGGTGGAATTTTGCAGATCTGCCGGGGCCAAGTTGAAGATCTTGAGCCGCTGATTACAATGAACCCAAACTCGGGGGGTCTATCTTCAGCGGTTCCCGAGATATGGCCAGGGGGGGTGAGGTCCAAATCTCGAGGGGGGTTGGGGGGGGGGTTGGGGGTTGGGGGGGTTGGGGTTGGGGGGTTGGGGTGGTCGGGGGTTGGTCGGGGAGTGGAAAGGAGGATCTTACGACCCAAGGAGTAGGGGATAAGGGCAGGAAAACACGGATTTTAACCGTGGCGGTGAGGGGTGGGGGTGAGGGTGTGAGGGGTGGTGGTGGGGAGGGGTGGGATTATGTGTGGAGAAGGGGCTGGTGATCCCGATCCGGACAAGTCCAAACACGGGGGGTGTGGGATGAGGGGTTGAGGAATTCCCTCGAGATCACCTGATGCTGCGGCAGGTCTGATGGGCGAAGTCTTGGGTCTGGTCCTCCGGTGCGCCGAGGAGTCTTCGAGCCGTCTGCGGAGTCTCCACGGGTGTCAGCTTGTGGCAAAGTAACTAACCTCACTTTCGATGCACGTGCGAGCACGTGGTGGCCTCGTGGTTTTTCGTCGACTTTGGTGCTTAGTTACTTCGCTCCCCGTGGATGGATTTTCTTGATTTTTGGGTCGCCGGATAGGGAATTTTGGCGACCACACAAATATAAAAACCGCTTTAAGGACTTACTGCTCTCCTCGGCGCTGTTTAAGGGCAAAGTCTAGGCTTCGTTGCTCCTTTACCCTTGGGTGGATTGACCTGCGCACATGAATCCTGGCGAGTCACACACTTATTTCACTCACTGTAACACTTGTTTTCACGTAGCTTGAAAAAATCCAATTTTTTTGAATTTTTTCCGCGGAGCTGATGTTATTTGTGCCGTTTCTAGGTGCGTACTCTCCACACACAGATGGTAAACAGACTAAGCCTATAATTACTGGCTCTCAAGAATTGCTGCTGCAAAACACTGTTATATGCTTGGTGAAAAGTTTTCTATTTTAGGATTTACTCTAGAATGGTAGCTAGCCAGGCGAGCATTCGAAAAATGCCCTTCTACCATGCGGTGAAGCTCAAGTCGGTGGATCGAACCACGAACCTGCGGCATGACAGCTCGTAGTTATTAACGCTCGTCCATCATTGCTTCAAAATTTATACCGCTAATGGCACTATTAACAATTTTTTTAACACATTTGTAATTTTGATTAAACTAGAGGGTTTTGTTAGTATAACATATCAACATACCTATAAAAATATATCAAATTGTTAGGTTCAAGAGTTCTGTAATAAAAACAGCGTCTAATAACAAAAAATGACAAATCTGATACAATTAAGATTTTCTACAATATTCACATCCGGAAAATAATAAAGTATGTATATTTTTTTAAATATAGACCAAGAGTATGTTAATAGATTCGAAAAAAATATTATAGGATAATCTTTCAGCGGATAGGGGAGCAAAGTCCCGAGTACAGTGACTACGAATTGCAAAATGTCTACTAGTATGAGCTTCTCGCAAATTATGTGTTCACGTGACAACATAATACAATTAATTTAATTACGAACCTAATATGTTTAATATATACTGTTATAAACAATATTATATATAGAGGGTAACTAAAGGTATTAGTTTCTGAACTCCAGGTTTAAAACGCAAGAAAATCACAATAGGAAAAAATAACTGCGGAAACATTTCAAAGTGCGTGTATATTGGGAACCTTTTCGAATGCCTTCCTATTTCTTATATATTTGTAAAGAGGATTCAATCATCAAGGTTCTATATGCAGCATCATCAGAAGGTTTTGATTATTCAAACGCAAGATTGAAAAAGTTTCAGAGTGATTGCATGATTTCTATAGGGTGAGTTATGAAATGGCTGCTTACCGTCTATGAAATATTGGCAAGATACTAGAGTGTTTTCAAAGAAAAAACCTGTTGAACCACAATTGAAGCAGCGAGGGCAATAGCTACATTCTTCTACGCATGCAGTCCATGGTTTATTGGTAAGTTATTTTCCAAATGCTTGCTTGGCTAGTTACCACCATCAAGTAGGAAATCTGACGCCAAGTGCCTGTGTGTTCCGGCACCTGCGTTTTCAAGCCAGTAAGTACCCTTAAAGTAAAACTGCTTATCCATCCTGGACCACATCCCTTTTTTATGCCTGATAAGTTAGCCTTTGGCCACTATTTTACCTGATGGTAAGTGATAAAGTGGTCAGAGGTTGTTGTTCAGGCTAACCTAGAATTACTGGCTCTCAAGAACAGCTGCCGGAACACACCGTTAGGTGCTTGTCGATTAGATTTTCTATTCGAGGGTGATAGCTAGCCAAGCGGGCATTCGACGAATTGCCCTATAACCGGGCTATGCGTACGACTACCGTCCTAAGAAAAAAAAAACAACCGCTACCGATGGCTTCAGGTGCCCTTCGAAGCATGGAAATGCTGAGCAGTAATGTCAGTAGTGGTCACCGATCCAACTCATGATCGAGGCGGACGTTGCTTAACTTTGCTGATCGGTTAAGAACAGCTAAGCAAACTTCGCTACGAGCGCTTCAAAAATCGGTTACATTAAATCCGGCGAGTTGTAGTCAAATGATAACATAATAGGTGTAAATAAAAGAAAGTGTCTTGGTATTCAATAATACATCAGTACTGAACCATTGAGCATAACATGGAAGGTAAACCGCATCTATCGGTAGTCCTATCGGGTTTTCTTCCGCCTGACTTATTCAATAATTTCTTGAAAACGACGGGATACATTTTGCTTAAAAAGATATATCCACCTAAGTAAAACATACGTATCCAAGCGTGTGTAATGTTCCAATAATGGATCAGAAAAAATGCTATCTTTTCTCCCGAGTATTGTATCCATTTGGGCACAATATTGTTTATTGTATTTATTATGAATTATGTAAGAGAAGTATGTAAGAGTATATTATATTGAGGGATATATGAAGTGATATAAGAAATCAGATATTTTCCTGAAAATTGTAGGTAATAAAAGGGTATTCATTCAAAGGTTATTACTTCATCATCGTATTTATCTGGTATCTCACTCATTTAGGGTTGGTACAATATGTCTGCTCTAACAACATAAATGACATAAAAAAGAACATATTTAAAACATGTTTCCGCTGACAACACATAGGACATTGACTTTTGTCGTCAGTTCACCTGCTATCTCTCGGGTAATAAATTTGTTAAGATGATAAGAAGACTTGATGTGTAGCAAAATTCTATTTATTGGCGTAAGTGGAGGCATGCTGCTAATTTGGTTTATTTACCGTAGTCGCAGTTTACAACAATTGTTAGGAATATATAGAAGAGTACTTCTATACGTAAGCTGAAAACTCTAGAGCATATTAAACAGCTACAAATAATGTATATAAAAGTAGAGGTACAGTGCTCGGCTTAAAAACAAGGGGCACTTACGTATATTCCTATTGGATGTCGTTATGCGCAAGTCAGGGAAAAATAACAATACGAACAGCATACCCACTAATCACGCTGAAGTGAGTAGGGTATTGCTGTGAACTGAGTTTTTAGCATCCTAACCAATACTTAGTGTACTCCCCAACAAGAGTACATATTGCTAACGAGGGTTGATATCAGAGAGGAGGCTGACTGGCCTCCCTCTGATTGAAAAATGTTTTAGCTTTTCAGTATAAATCCATAGTAAAAATAATCTTAAATATGTTCTCATGTCGTCTTCTTGTTGTTTTGTTACTTTAAAATATTATACTGACCCTTTAGTGGCGTGATTCACCGCGTTTCTAAACACTGTCAGCACTTACACTATAATGCTCTCAATATAGATTCGGTTTCTGGTGTGTCGCCTTCGGAGGTCGGTAACAGACTGCCGAGTCACCTGCCGTGTGACGTAAGCTTCGAAGGCCGAGTCATAGTATCTCAAATGACTATAGACTAGTAGCTACCGCATACTATAATAACGTCGATGAAGTGTTGCAAGTCTCGTAGTAAACTAACTACGACAAATATATGAGTTACTACATATTATATTATTAGAAATATCTTTAATATCTCTTTATCCTACAGACCCCATAACTGTGGGTTAAGTGTTTTAGAAAGATGACGAGAATGCTAAACAATACTAAAAATCTAAGATTCAAAGACGTGTTAGTATAAACCATTTTAAAAGATGTATCATTTTAAACAAAACCACGGTAACTTTTACAAAAACCTGTAAAGCAGGGAACAGTGACACAAATTCTCGTGAGTTTCACACATATTTAAATATTATAAATAAAACCGGCAAAAACACTCACGTTGGGGATCGAATACGTCGACCCGGGTTTCGAGTATATCAGATACTCATCATCAGGGCGAGTGCACAGCTGCGTCTGCGAGCTCCCGACGGGCACTGCGGCGCGTCGCATTCTAGACTGCCTAACATCTTCTGCGTTGAGGTGACATTAAGGGTAGGAATCCAGGCTGGTGGTAGCGTCCAACCCCCATCTCTGTTGAAATTAGGATGTCTGTTGATTTCTATAGCCTCACGTATTTTACGAGGTACATAAAACTTTTCTCTGGCTAATACGGAGGCTTTATCAAAACGAATATAATGATTGGAGTCCAAGAGATGAGCGTGTTCTGCGAGTGCTGATTTAGTAATGTCCATATTCTTAATACTCCTAATATGCTCGGTCAGTCTAGTAGCGATGTTAGTAGTAACGATCCCCAACGTGAGTGTTTTTGCCGGTTTTATTTATAATATTTAAACAGTGACACAGCTGTCTAATCTACACAAAATAATTAAAATACAGGTATTCAATGCCTTTAGATCTGGTATTTTGCACTTGTAATATTTAATAATAACAAATATTTTTAAAAGTCTCTGAAGATATAATTAAATAACATTTTAATAATACACTCAAAAAAGTATAAAAATATATATCTAGTGACAATTCCGCATAATAACAAGCGAGATTGATGTCGCGATCGTGCACTCGGTGAGTCAAGACCTCCTGAAGATGCTTCGTTTCGTAGCGAAGCTAGTCAAATATTCTTCCGGATTGGCTGCTTGGCGTTTGTGACGTCACGTAGCCTTATCAGGAAAATTAGGCGGAATGGTCACTAGATATATATTTTTATAATTATTTAAGTGTTTTATTAAAATATTAATTAATATTTTCATAAGATACACATAAAAATTTTGTAAAAATGTTGTTATTATTATATATGAATTTCCGCAAAGTAACGCCTGAATCTATTCATTACTTACATGTTATGTTGTTTATGTGAATAAGGTTTAAAATTTGGATAATTATTGGCCCTTGGATAATATAATTAATATATGAAATTAAAATTAGGCTTTGTATGTAGTTATTTTTTAACGGGGAGAAGTATGCAAGAAGGCGATATCGTATGAAGCTCCTTAATAATATGATAATAAAAAAAAATAATGTAGATTTAACTCAGTACTTTATGCGCGATGTTTACTTTACAATCTTGTTTTAAATGCCAAGGTAATAATTGTATTTTTAATTTTTATTTTAATAATAAATTACTTTAGAATATATTGCCTTGTATGGCAACTACTTCAATGTTATAATTAAGCTGCTTGCGAAAGAGATTGTAGTCTGCACTCGATTTATAAAAAATTGACACATTAATGTCATTATAGCAGTCTGACACCGCTTGAACCTGCTTGAACTCAGAAAAATTCAACGGCGAGTAGCAAAAGCGTGGTCATTTGCCACCTATAATAGAAGATACTTTTTATCTATTCTAAAAATGTTTTCTTAGTAAATCTGCGAGTGGGTGAGTGAGTGAAAGATAATAAAAAATAAGTGATCTAAATTAAACCTAAACAGTGTATCTACTGCACTAAACTAAACACTATTATTATCTTAGATAGGCATTTAGGTCGTACATCCTAATCAAATCTAGATATCACGATTCTAAAGTACGGTCATTGATGCAAGGAACAGAATACTATTTACTGTCTGTTACTTATACGTATGTACCTACTCGTAACCTCAATCAAGTTTATGTAGTGATGCAGTGTTAATTCTTATAGACAAACAAAAATTCCTAAGCATTTGAAAATCATTTAACTGTCCAAAAAGTCCTGAAATACATACCTATAGTATTTAAGACACTTACTATATATTAAATACATGCCAGCCTATCATTTTGTTTCAGCATACACGTACATCCATTCAAGAGTGAGTAGCAGCAGATCTGTGAACGAGTTCGTCCGGGGAAGTAATGTTTGTATTACTGTGTTCCCATTTGAAGGGTATGGATACCGGTGAAACTAAAGTCACATAAAAGTAACAACTTGTGTCTAAGGGTGATGGGCGCAGTGTCACTTGTGACAAAATGCATCTGTTTTAGGCAGAGTTTACCGTTTAGTACCAGGTGGGCAACGTAATTATTCCTTCAAAGTCACAAATATATAATAATATAAAAAGTTTGAGAAACACTCACAAACAAATATATAATTATACTAACCAACAAACAATGTTTAATTTAAGAAGTTTGATTATAGATAGCTTATTATATCTAGAATATAGAATAACATTCAAAAGTTTGTTATTTTAAATTTAGCGCTGCGGCTACTTCGGCGGAGCAACTCAAGCGGCGCAAATATGCTAACCTCGGTATGGGTTACATATTTGAGCCGTTTGGTGTAGAGACGTTGGGTCCGTGGGGACCGGGAGCTCATCGTATTTTCCAAAACTTATCTGAGCGCTTGGTCGATGCGACGCGTGATCTAAATGCTGGCACATATTTGGCTCAACGAATAAGCATTGCAATTCAACGGAGTAATGCTGCCAGCATGCTGGGCACGCTGCCAACTGGGAGTGGGCTGGAGCATTTGGACTGCCTATGAGTCTGCTATGACTTATAGGTTGTCTAAATGCTTTTATTGTAGTAGCTGTAGTGTTGCATATAGTTCATAGTATTTTGTTTAATAAAGGCATAAAAAAAATAATATATATGAATAGTTAAACTAACAACTGGTTAAATTCCTCACAAATTAAATTAAATTTGAACGATACTAACATTGAATGTATTGCTTACGCACATAGCATAAAATTTAAAATGGAAGGTCCATTATTAAACCTGATTACTGCAACATAAAGCTAGTACAAAAAAACTATATAAAAATCTACTATATATCGATTTGCAGTTCGAAGATCCGTTTTAATACATGATTAAAATGTATTAATTGGTGGTTGCAAAAATTATCTTGTAATTGAATACTACCAACAATGACGTTTATTCTCATGTGTCAGCGTATTCAGGTAAGTATAGTTACATTTTGCAATTGCTATAGAGGAGAACAGAAATAGAGGTGTCCATCACGTTCCATCTACTATATGAGTACATTCTGTATAACATGGCAAAAACGCATATACTGTATCAGCTGGATTGGATCCTGATTGGTTGTCTTAGAATGGCAGTCGTTACTGTTAATTAGTTGTTACAGCATGGTGGTAGGACATTTTGCGAATGCCCGCCTGGCTATCTACCACCTTCAAGTAGAAAATCTGTCGCCAAGCACCTAAAGGTGTGTCCCGGCAGTTGTCCTTAAGAGCCTAAGTTACCATTAGGTGAGAAAGTGGTCAAAGGCTAGCCTATCAGCTATAAATACAAAATAAAGAGAGAACAGACACAATGATGTATTAAATAAACTAATAAACACGCTAGAGATCTTGTAAATCACACGCACACGCACACGCACACACATATACAAACATACAAACACATAAAAAAATAGTAATAATTCAAGTAATTAAGTTAACACATTAGTTTCTACTTTATGTATGTATTAGATATGGAAGAGCGGAGGCTCCTACGACAGGCATTTTATGCTTAAAAGGAGACTCCTGATACTTGTTTTATGAAACGTTAATCTTTGAAACAAAATAAAAATTTTTTTTTAGTTTTTTTGAATTTGAAAATGGTCGGTTCCGTTTTGATGTAGCATGAACGGTACCATAAACATGGGCCCAGATTCGTTTCCTTTTATCCCTAGTAAAACTCACATCGATATAATTTTTATTTTATTTGCAGCAGTATTACTGCTCGATCCCTTTTATAGGTTTCAGGTCAACGGTTTCAATGTGTCCCATGTATGGCACGGCTTATGGACCATTTTACTGGTTTTTTATCTTATTTATACAGTAGCACCGTTCTCCCTGCATAAACCTGTCCATATATATGATACATGAGTTCTGAATTTGCACCATTATCAGTCGGTCCCGGTTGTTGCCTTAGCATGACAGTCGTTATAGCATGGTGGTAAGGCATGAATGCCCGCCTGGCTAGCTACCACCCTCAACCACCATCGTCACCTCAACCAAGGCACCTAACGGTGTGTTTCGACAGTTGTCCTTGATAGCCAGTAATTCTAGGTTAGCCTGAACAACATCTTCGACCACATCATCACTTACCATCAGGTGAGATAGTGGTCAAAGGCTAACCTATCAAGCATTAAAAAAAAACAAATATGGGCAGAAGTGCCCTCTGAATAACTGACCTCTTACACTGCAATCCCCCAAAAGCATGCCAAGCGGGGGAATTAAAGCAAACTCCCCTTTAAAGAAAGAGGCCTTTGTTCAACGGTGGACGTTTCGGCTGTCGATAATAAGCTTTACCTGAACTACTTATTTGATTAAGCATTGAACGGGTCAATACAATTTATTGGTTCCTTAATTATTCTTTTTATTAATAATATATGGAGAAAAATGTATTCGCTATTAATTTATTATCCAATATAATGTAGCGCAAATATCCTCGTTACAAACTCAGCAAAATAAAGTAGTAAACAACTTAGAACGAGAAGAATAAAATGAGTTATACAGACCGAGTGAACTTATATAAAATGTTATGTTAGCTCAGTTGGTCAGACCATACCCCGGCTATAGGGATGG
Source organism: Plagodis dolabraria (assembly GCA_963854805.1). Classification (NCBI taxonomy): domain Eukaryota; kingdom Metazoa; phylum Arthropoda; class Insecta; order Lepidoptera; family Geometridae; genus Plagodis; species Plagodis dolabraria. The sequence continues at coordinate 14,929,627 of OY978454.1, read as the reverse complement.
ATGACGCGAGTTCGAATCCGCACATGACTATAATTTTTCCTCTCGTAAATTTGTAATTTTGTAATTTGATCCGCAGAGCATGCGTTACAGCAAAAATAAAAATATTAGGAACTATAAGCATCAGTCCATCCCCAAAATCCCCATGCGATGGTTAAAGAACTAGAGACTTTTGGCATTGGCTATAGACTGCCACGCAGCAAGTCCATGGTTTGAATCCCGCCGCGGGCTTGAGCTTCACCGCATGGTGGAAGGGCATTTTGCTAATGCCCGCCTGGCTAGCGACCACCCTCAAGTATTAAATTTGTCGCCAAGCACCTAACAGTGTGTTCCGTCAGCTGTCCTTAATTCTAGGTTAATCCTGTTAACACCTTCGACCACATCATCACTTACTTACCATCTGGTGAGATTGTGGTCAAAGGCTTACCTTTACGACTCGCACTTGGCAAACTTTTTGTATTTATTGTCATAGCGGCTACAGAAATACATCATCTGTGAAAATTTCAGGACGGACGGACGAACGGACAGCGCAGTCTCAGTAATAAGGTCCCGTTTTTACCCTTTGGGTACGGAACCCTAAAAAGGAAAAAAATAATGTATGAGTCATATGTCATGTTGGCTCAGTTGATCAGAGCATACCCCGGCTATAGGGGTGGATGACGCGGGTTTATAGACATGACGAAACGACACATGACTATAATATTTTATCTCGTAAAGTTGTATCCTCTAAGAGTGTGCTAATACATTTAAAAGTGACATAACTCAGAAATCTTACGCTACTTCGTTACTTCATGTGATATTTTCGGGCAGTATTTATCGTGTACAAAATCTGACACACTATTTCGACTATTTTACACCTGATTCGACTTATCAAAGCGTTTTCTATCACCGCGTTCTCTGAAGCCTCAGCATGAATTGCTTGCAAAAAAGTATTGGTAACGTAGGTATTGAAACGCCAGCATTTATCCTGAAATAAAAAGGAAAGAATATTAATAAATATAACATATATATATGAGGGTATCAAAACAGTTTAAGTCTGTTTTAAAGTTAAACTAACACCTATCGCGCATAACACAAAATCGCTTTAATTGCAAATATTATAAGAACTTACGTGCTTCAGACGGCTCGTTAAGCCTTCGGTCCCAGTTAATATCTTAGGGCGGCAGTAGTTAGGTTACGCCAGAGGCTTTTGGTTGACCTGAAAAATGTGATACTTTGCATGGTGATAGGGAATTTAGCAACCTGGACAGTCACCATTCTGAAGTAGAATACTGTCATCTTCACCAAACAGTATGAACTGAAAGCTGTTTTTGAGAGTTATATCAAACTTGCTTTCCGGGCGCGGCTCCGCCCGCGCGTATGTCGGTTATCGCGCAAAAACATTAACCTCTTTTTGTGCAGTTGGATAAAAACTATCCTATGTTTTTTCCTGGGTCTCAAACTATTTCCATACCAAATTTCATTCAAATCGGTCGAGTAGTTTTGGCGTGAAAGCGTAACAGACAGACAGACAGAGTTACTTTCGCATTTATAATATTACTAGCTTTCTGGGTGCGGCTCCGCCCGCGCGTATGTCGGTTATCGCGCGAAAACATTAACCTCTTTTTGCGCAGTCAGATAAAAACTATCCTATGTTTTTTCCCGGGTCTCAAACTATCTCCATACCTAATTTTATTCAAATCGGTCCAGTACTTTTGGCGTGAAAGCGTAACAGACAGACAGACAGACAGACAGACATACAGAGTTACTTTCGCATTTATAATATTAGTACTGATAGTACTGATGATACTTTAATTTCAAGGGCTTGGAGCAGTAACTACAATTGAAAGCGTCACTCGGAACAGTACCTTTACAGTTTAGCATATAACGGACATAGAACTGGCAAACATGACCTCCGCACACAATACTGAATGTGTCACCGGAGCTTCTAAATGTCAAATCTCAGGTAACCGTTGACTTCACTAGCAACTCTGACCTTTAATTAGAACACATCAATGTACTGCTGATTGGCTAGTGATTACGTGGTCAATTCGGTACCTGTCCTATTGAAAACGATTCTGCACAACGTTATATCCATCAAAATAAAATTACTGTTTCGATTACAAAATATCCAACAAGTGCGACCGAGGTTTCCAACGAGCTTAATATGCCTATTTGTTGTATGTATATACAAAAATACGTTTTTTTAATTTCTATCCAGATCTTTAGCGTGGCTCTCACTCGCAGTTGACGGATGTGTATTATTTGCTATAATTATACTTTGTACACGTAGTATTATTATATGTTCTATGCTTTGTACTATAATCACAATGAGTTTAATGTTTGTACGTGTTATGTTTCCTTCAATAGAATACAAACATAAAAACAATGTTTCTAGTACTGGAACATGGACCCACTTTTGTTTATAACATTTAATTTTTATTATTATTTTTCTCGATCTCCGTTATAACAAATGTTATATGATAATTTTAACTGTCTTCTTTATATATCTTTTAGTGGTTGGACGGACGTATGGACAGCATAGGCTTAGTAATAGTGTCCCATTTTTTTGTACGGAACCGTGTGGTAAGCAGATAATTTATTGAATTATAACGGACAGTAATATATAAATTTTATGATTAATACTCTATTCATAATCATATAATCGTGATTCACATTCTGATAAAAATCGTTTTAAGAAAGTAAGTTTCAAAATTGCATCAGTAGCAAAAACTATGACTTTGGCGTAGTTCCCGCCTTGGCGTGGTTTTAGTTACCATGGGCCAAGGTTGGGTCACCACGGTGAAGCGCAACTGCTTCTTTGGGTTTTCGTCAAGCTCATTTTGAAGCGACCGTATTGTGGTGTGCTATATGGGCGGCACCGCAACAGAGGCGGTAAGCGGTGTCGTATGAGCAGCTGAGGAATGGACGCCGTACGCTCTTTCTACCTTCCTCGACCTTAATGGGGCCGCCACCGTTGCGCGTTGGCGGACGCATTGGAGCTGCAGTTATAGGCGACTACTCATCTGACCCACTGCAAAGGGACCTGGGGCGTTGAGACACGGTCTGGCACCCATTTGCAAGCTTTGTCCCTTTGGTAGCTGCGGCACGTTACGTGTTTTAGTATGTCGTAATGGGGGTTCTCCCTAGGGAAGGGCCTGGACAGCTACGGTGGGTTCGCGGTCGTGTGCAAAAGTATTTCCGCGTTCCCGCAAACTGTGGAAAAGGTGTGACACCATATGGTTTTTAGTCCGAAGGGGTTATTGCTGCTATAGGAAAAGTTGGTTTCGAGCCCGAAAAATCCCAGCTACTTCCTGGTGGGTGGACGTGTATGTGTACAAACATTTTTCACACGAATAAAAAAGGTAAGCTTCATACGGATATTTATCAAGGCTAAAAACATCTTCCAAAATGAGTACCTATTGATCTAAAGAAATCTTGTGACCAGATACAGAGTTTAAAGAGTATCGAAGAAAGTATGTGAAGAGGGGTGAATTGCCACAAAAGAAAAAAAGTTAGTCTAGTTTCCCGCAAAATAAACTAGACTACATTTGTACCGGATACTGAAGTAGACGAACTTGAAAGAGACTATGTTGTAGGTTTCTGACGTGGAATTATTTTTCCAATGAATTTTAGTGAAACGTGTGTTTGTGCGATGATATATTTTAGATGTGAGATCTCTTAGAAATTATATATTGTTTCTTACATGTTGTTCAATTTCGGTGACAATTGCTGAAAAAAAAACAAAAGCATGTACCGGTAGATGTAGAATGTATCCGCCTTGCCTCGGAAGAATGGAACTCGCTTCTTCAGTTAGCTCATGACTACAATCGTTCCAATTAAAAAAAAAATTGAGGTTGGAACAATCGTATTGACAACAGTGCGTTAAAGTTGGGGAATACATCAGTGATTGTCTGCCTTTAAATTATGGAGTTCCCCAAGGAAGCATTTTGGGACCTACGCTCTTTTTGTGTTTTATTAACGACCTGTGTAACCAAAAACTCGATAGGCAAAAATTCTTACTTTTGCAGATGATACAGTTTTAATTTTTAAAGGAAAGTCTTGGCCTCAAGTATTTCAGGATGCACAATCTGGCTTTGATTTGGTATGCACGTGGCTGTATAACAATAAACTAAGTCTTAATGTAGGGAAAACAAAATATATCACCTTCTCCATACTAAATTCTTTTCAACCTTTATACTCAGAGTCTCTAAACATTCAAGTTCACTGCCCACAATGTTCCCATAATAATTGTTCTTGCACGACATTATCCCGGACTGACACTATTAAATATTTAGGGGTAATAATAGACAAAAATATGTCTTTTAAACAACATATAAGTGCACAAGTAGCTCGTATAAGAAAATTAATACCAATTTTCAAAATTTTGAGATATGTCGCTGACAAAGATTTACTCAAAACAGTTTATTATTCGCTTTGCCAATCACTTATAAAATACTGTATCTCAAGCTGGGGTGGTATCTATAAGTCAAATCTACTTCCACTAGAAAGAGTTCAGAGGGCTATTTTAAAAGTGTCTACTTTTAAGCCATTTCTTTATCCAACTGTTGAGCTATATCAAGAGTGTGATGTTTTGACTGTGCGTCAACTATTCATATTTCAAACAATATTGGATCATCATTCCAGACTTCCAATAGAATCAATTCAAAATGTATTCTCTAAAAGACGAAAAAATATAGTTTGTCACCCAAAAAAGGTAAATACGATTTTCGCTAAATGTTTTCGGTATTTTCTTGGCCCCTTTCTATATAATAAAATAAATAAGGATAAAACCATACATAATTTAAGGTACTTTAAATGTAAAATGGCTACTACAGAATGGTTAAAGGAATATGATTACGATGGAACAGAAGCACTGTACCATATTCCTTAATAATAAGCAATATAAAAAAAAAAACTATTTAAATAAGTAATTCTGTTTTGTGAAAAAAATATACATATATAACATTAAAACTCGAAAATGTATGCTTATTTGTATATATATATATATTTATATGTGTGTGTATAATATTACTTCATTACCTTCATGTTTTTCTATTTTGTTAATTATCTAAAATATAAGTTAATTATGCAAAACTACAGGTTTGTATATATATTTATATATATATGTATATGTTTGTGTGTGTATAATATTACTTCATTACCTTCATGTTTTTCTATTTTGTTAAGTATCTAAAATATAAGTTAATTATACAAAATTATTATTCGATTAATTTGATATATTATATACATTCATATTTAAGGATAAGATAACTGTCTATGTTTATTTTTAATAAGACAAGTAGTTTTATATCTTTCATTGTTTTTCTTTTTTTCAATTAGGTGGGGAAGGGAATGCCTGATATTCATGACACGGGGAAACCTAGTTTGAATATCAGTTATTACCTAAAAATTTTTTTGTAACTTGCATCAAGATTTAATGTAAAAGACATCTTTAGTTTTAAGTCATATAATGTATCTAGGTTAAGTTTTCTTTTGCAAATAAATGATTATCTTATGATTATCTTATCTAATCATTAATCCTGATTTTAATTTGTGCGAAAGATTTAAGCATTAAGTTGCTATTCCAAATATACGGCTAAATAAAGAAAAATATAACACAATATTACGCATTCACGATGGCGATATAATAATTTGTCTCTAATAAATCCAAATCATAATTTTAATTACGGTTTGGCATAAGGTGACTGTATGAAGTCAAAATTTTCTAATAATATAGTAAAAAGTTTTAACAGGCTTGCCAATCGCTTAACGTTTAACCTTCTTGGGAATCCTCATATTGGTAATACCCGTTACTTATCAGTTGATGAGAGCATTAAAAGTTGACAAAAAACCCTGTTGTGTGCCTAAAGTGCAGCTTAAACTTATTAATTAAATTATTGTGTCGTGTATTTGTGTAATGACAGTGTGTGTGTGCGCACTAATATGTAGTTTCGGAGCGCGCTCTGACAGTTTATCTGGGAACCATAAATAAATGTGTATTGCAATAAGTACACGTATGTATTACACAATACTAGAACTACTAGTACAATCCGTTAATAGTTTTTTTTTTAAACTAGTACTTGAACATGAACATGACAAATAAAAAATATTACATACGCACTATTTTGTTCTCACCAGGTTCATGTATTATTTCAGCAATTTCTTCCCACGAAGTGGTTTGTGTGTTTCTTTTTATTAATGAATGCAAAATAACAAAAAATAAGTTCTTGACAAAAAACCAAAAACCGATTAACTCTATTCCACAAAATATCAAAAATACAAACCAAAGGTATTAACATTTTAAGGTAATTTAACGGTGTACCAAGCCTCTGTTGAAGATTGACTCAAAAAAAACTTTAAAATTTAGACCAAAGTCGTAACTTCATCTACAAAAAAGCTGTTGATTTTATTCGAAACATTAATTATATTATTTTTCTTGTATTCTTGACGAACTGATTGCAGTATATTTATCAATCATACAGCGTACGATGATATTGAACTTTATTTCAACAAGATGCCGAGCAAAGCGAGCGGGTAGGTGGCAAGCAAAGCGAGCGTGCGACCTATATAGCGAAGCAAATGTTAATTAGGACCACGCAGTTTCCCTGTTTGATCTTGTGACGTGACTATAAGCAAGATACAAAAACCTCAATGTCAAACAAAAATGAACGACTTAGTACAAAGGCAATAGCTAATCTATATTCAGTAAATAAATATGTTTAAATGTACCTACAAAAATAGTAATGATTTGAATGACCGTCGCAGCTCCATCGATCTCTCATGTTAATTGTCAACATATTTTACAAATGTTTTAAAAATAGCATATAATTATAAAACCAGTATTGTTTTCAGACTCGTACTTGAATAACTTCTCGTCGAAATTCGCTTTGCAGTCAATAACTCCAATTTATTTGTTTCCCGTCTTGTTACCGAAAATTAATTGTTCATAATTCATCCTCTTACTTTGAAACTGCGGTTTTACCGTTAATTATGAAATATGTTCGTGATACATTGTAACTTACTTAACAAAACAACTTCGTTTATTAAAACTTGGTGGTCCCTTTATTCATGCCACATTTACTAAACTTATGTAACAATTGAATACTGGTATAAACAGAAAAATGAAGAATCTGAATTCGTCCTATTAAACTCAATGTTATTACCAATTTTCTGAAAAATAGGGTCTGTGTAATATTTTTAACCAACTACTAAGGAGGACACAAGTCCCTCGACTGTTATTTTTTGTGTTTATTACCTCAGAAATTTCGTCTAGCTGAACTGATTTTGGTGATTCTTATTTTATTTGAAAGCTGGTGCTTTCCGTGTGGTCTCATTTTAATTTCATCAAAATCGGTCATTGACAGTGAATGACAATCAATTTCGTAAGTAGTAAAGGTCAACAAAAAGGGAGAAAAATATATTAAACCGACTCCAACACCCAAAAGTTTGAAATGTCTTGTGGGAGTCGGTATCATGCGCACAAGGATAATAGGTACTATTGAATTATTATGGTACCGACATCAACAACTAATATTATTAATATAAATAAAATGTATTCTCTTACAAAACAAAAATTTACTCAAGTAGGTACATAATTGTAGAAAGTTTTGGCCTCTGTTTCATGGTCTATTAGGGGCCTACCTAAAGCCTTACGAAACCCGTCGAAACATAAACTCATGCAGAACTCAGACTTCTGCACTGGGATGGAGGTCCATGCTGCTCTTTGCCTGAACTTTGAAATACTCTACGTAGTAAATCTTTTTGATAATGAGATCCTCGGGGTGTGGCTAATGATGTGAGCAGTGGCATGCCGCTCATTTGGCGCAACCAAAACATGGGGGTCCGAGTTGCTCTGTGGCTGAACTTTGAAATACTCTAGTTGTAGTTAATCTGTTTACACTTTGATAATGAGAAGATGGTGTGAATAGTAGCATGCCGCTCATTTGACGCAACCAAAACATCGTTTTGGTTGACGTTTGCAGTATTTAATAGGAGCTCAAACTGTTTCTATCTCAACTTTTGGTATAAAATAATATATAGGTAAGTTTGTAACAAGTTCTATGGTTCCACATTGACTGACAGATCTTTTTGTCACAAATTGGTTACCCTAATTACTTCGCTCGAGAGTTAAGAAAACCCCACGTTTGAAATACGACAGTCCCTTTTTATTCTAACAACGAATTGTTTTTCCATGTTGACCGTAATCCATCACACTGTCTCTTCACTAATTGACACAGGTTACATAAATTGAAATTTAAGGAGTTTCAGTATATGCCATATATTGGGCATGACTAGATTTTACACCACGTTAAGTACGTTACGCATTTTCAAATTTTACATATTTTTGCCTCAGTATCTAAGACAGGCAATTCTTTCTACAAAAGTAATGTTATTTTAGACCACGGGTAACCCCACAAGATTGAACTACTGTAATATGTTGATTAACATGAAATTCTAAATCTATTGGCTATGCAGTTAATAAATCATAGTGGTCTGAGAGTTGTTCAATCTGAATCAGCGATTTATTTATTACTTTAGATATACATTTAATTTATTAATACATTTACACATGACATGAAATAAAATAATGATAGAATACAAGCGGTATCTTAGATATTTTGGTTCCCTTGAGACAAAAATACGACGCAACATTAAATCAATTGAGACCAGCGAGCTACAAAAGTTATTCTCTAAGTAAGATTCAGTCACACAATTTAGGGTTCCAAAGGCTTGGTTTAAATTGAAAACCTCAATTGGAGTACGATGCTGAAAATGAGTAAAACTGATTTTTATATATTCCTTGCCTATGAAACAGTGATGGCTCAGTGGCATTGGCTATAAACTGCCGTACAGCAGGTCCATGTTTGGAATCTCGGCTTGAGCTTCACCGCATGGTGGAAGAAAATTTTGCGAAAGCTTGCCTGGCCACCATCAGGTGAGATTGTGGTCAAAGGCTTAATTATCAGCCATAAGAAAATAAAATAAAAATAGTATAATATATTACTACGCCACCCGCGAAGGATTTTTCAAATGTTTGAAGACATTTATTAAATACGGTTAAAATTACAGGCACATGAGATTTAACTACTTGTCTCAGGGTGACGGTCGTAGTGCAATTCGTCATTTGTGACGAAATGTATACGTTATAGGTAGAGATTAACATCAAGCACCGCTTAATATCAAGTTTAGTGTTGTTCGTGCTTGTTCCGTCTCAATTTCATAAAAAATTAACGAAAAGAACCTATTACTTACTACGGAAAAAAGTCTCAAAATAATTCTGATTCAAAATCTGAGTCAATTTTTTATGAGAAACTCTTGGGGAAAATTAAAAAGTTTTCTGTGGCATTGATCGCCGCCATTTCGATTGTCGATACATTAATTTTGTCGAGTTTGATTAATTTGTTGACACATTTTCTAACAGGAAATTTCATTGACTTTCAATTTAAAAGATCAATATCGTAATCTATTCAAAATCTATCACTTACCCGTATCTTATTTGGTTTTAGGCACAAGGTTTGACAGTTTTAAAGGTCGTTTAGAAATTTATCCACAGGTAATTTTCAAAAGCACTATTTATTTACATTGTTAACTTAAAAAAAAATATATAATTATATTTAAACAGATATGTAAAATTAAAGAGATATCAAACATTATACTTAGACTTTAAAATTAGTTATAGTTAGATTTTAAAGCCCTTTCTTCATTGACTGGGTTCATTTGTACATATATTACCAGTTCAAAATAAAATATTTTTGGGCACTAAGTTTCAATGCAATATTTAATTGGGAGCTCATTCTATTATGAAAAAGTTAGATACTTTAGAACTCCTCACTAATAGAGTTATAATCAGTATATAAATATTTTGTATTATATGTACAAAATAAACAAAAATATACATTTTATATTACATAATGTTTACTATTGTAACATTTATATAAAATAAAAAAACCAGAATCAGTCCACCCCAAAAAAAATATGAGGTAGCACACGCAAAATATAATACGGTCGAATGAAGAGCCACTTCCTTATTTTTAAATGAATTAAATAAAAACTTGTTCACACTCACGGTACGTACCATTTGCAATGCAATTCAGAGATTAATAAAAAGAAAACCGTTCAAAACTATGAAAATGGGGGTCTCTTTATTGTTATCTAGTTGGTATTATTGATAATCTATGTAATCAAACCAATTTACAGTCCAATATATTCAAAGTATATTAATAGAAATATATTCATTTTAAGATTAATGTAAACTGTAAAAAATGTACTTAATGATATATGATACAACGTGTTCCAAGCGCTAAATTTTAAGACAATAAATCTTACAATTTATAATAACGTCTAATTTTGAATGATTAATATTAACACTTTGTTAACTTTCCTTTCAATCATCGCTTTCATTCTTCCTTCCTTAATCAAACAAACATTAAACATAATACTATAAAAATGCGCCGTAGCAAAATATTCGTGATACCTTTATGTTTATTTAGTTTACCGAATCACCTTAAAGAAATATTTTTGGTATACTATGACGGTTTTCACACCATAGGGGCTCCTATGGCGTGAAAGTGTGTCTTTCAGAGCATTTCAGTACGGAGTATTCAGATTGTATTCAGTCATATCTCTGACGCCGCTACGAACTGCCGTGTGAAAAGACGCGGGGTAGACGCGCGCAGTGTAAAGTTGTTTTGTAATACTGACTCAGAAATTTGTGTGAAATAACTTCGATTGTGACTTACCCAGTTACTTTTGACTCAATCTAGGATTTGCAGAACAGTGACACATTATGCAAGTAAGTTTTTATATGTTTGCTGAAGTGTTAATTTGGGACTTCCGTTTTGTTTGCATTATTGGAAACACGTTTATGAATGAATAAATTAATTTAACCCTTCATTATTATTCGTTGCTAACGATCAGATTTTTCTGTTTGAAAAGGTTTCTTTGAAGTTTGATATTTTATTTCTTTGATCTAGCTTAGATTAATGGTGTTTTCCTGGTGTGTAATTGATGTCGAATTTTTTTGATAATGTCTGTTTTAAACAATATAATGAGACAAAAAAAATATGTTTAACGTTTTTGCAAACATAAATCACATTTTAAGAACATCAGTAACGCAGACCAAATTTTTTATTTACTTATGTACCATTTGAATAAATACAAATGATTGTTTTCCTGTATTCAGAAATTACGGTTACCTTTATGAACGTCGTAGATTCCAAGTATTAAATTTATTGAATTGTTATTTATTTGAACAGTTGTGGTATTTTGATATAAATGAATCCACTGCCTCTTTTTATGTTGATATAAGTGACGATATTAAAGACACGTTTGTAACCAATAATATTATTGAAAGTAGCTTGCGGCTGCATGTTTTAATTATGTAGATTGTTTATCAGTACCAGTGAATAAAAAGGGTAAGTATTAATATTAAATAAAGTTTCTAGTAAAGATAGATTATTTTTAATCAAATACGTGTGCTTTATGTAGTTAAACGCTGAATAATTTAATCAGTAAATCAAATTAATTACAAACAACGCAATAACATATATTTTCTTAAATTATATAACAAATAAAGAAACTATATAATAAGCAAAATCTGTTATCATATAATTCTTGCGGATAATAGTGCAGGACAAATTTTTTCTATCTATTTAAAAACTCTAAACATTATACAGCATTAAATAAGAAATTGTATGCATATGTGATACTGAATACGTATGGAACAAAATAAACACATAAGAAATAAGACAATATTAAATGAACATAATTTTTCTTCTTCTCTCTCACAACAGGCGATTTATAAGCTTTTATTTACTCATTTTATTTTCTCAAATAAACGTTTTTAATTTATAATCAGATGATTTGTCTAAATTCAAACTGTTACCTACATACGGTAATCAATATCATAGGACATTGAACAATAAAATAAAGTTGCAAGAAGCAAAATATTATACCTGATATTATCATACGCAATTTCAAGGCCAAGTTAGGTATATGCGTAGTTTGCGGCAAGAAAAGAGGAATCGGTAAACCGCAGTTTTATCCAAGCAATCGCATTCAATTAATCATGTGTGATTTACTTTGATATTATCATCTCCAACAGTTTGATTCAAAATGTGTCATTATAAAATCACAGATACTATTATATGCGGTGAGTAGTCGCACTGGACTTCGCGTAACTTTGTTGAATGGCGATTTCCCAGGAACTACCCACTCAGTTAATATGCATTAAAACGATTTATGCGGTAATTTGGGACGTATTGAATCTGTATAAAACTTTCATAAAAAGTTCAGTATTTTGAAAATCAGTGATGAGAAAGTCAATACATACGTTCGCATTTATAGTATGAGTAGAAAATAATATTTAATTATGTATTTTTTCGTATCGTATGTCTTTTGATCATTACGTTGGCAAGTTAATAATTAAAGCGCACATTGCACTGTAGATACATTTTCAGCAGGTACGAAAAAAACTTACTTGAGTTACGAATACGTTAATTCTGAAGAAATTTCTTTTGAGGATTTGGCGCTAGAATATACGACACAAAAAAAAAACCGTTATATTATAGTTTCCACGGGAGTCTGATTTATACTGACACCAGTTATTTTTTTGGCTGCCAAGCATTTTTGTTGCGGAATGGGTTAGGAAAATTTCTTGTTATAAAATGCCGTCTAAACACACCATCAAAAGCCACCCAAAGCTTGCCATATTCGCATGCATACGAGTGGAGACTTATAGAATTTCGGAGGTGAGTGATAACAATGTCATTATACCTCTATACCTACCTTCGCATTTAGAAGTATAATATAGGCTCTATCGACGCGTACGCGTTTTTATGAATTTTATAGTATCTTCACCAATTCTTACTTCTGATTCGTACAAACTGATTATGATGAACGTTGTTTTTTGTTTTAAAGATTCGTGTTTAGAACGTAACACAAAAATTCATTCTAGTTTCCCCTGGAGTGCGATATGTACTGCCAGTTGATTATTGGCCACTGAAAACATCAGATGGCATTGCAACATACCATACAAAGCCGTCGAAAGCTTGCCATACGCGCTAATTGCCAGCTCAAGTGATGACTTGAGTATAACAAAGGTAATTACCAAAACCACGTTACGGATGAATAAAACACTTTTACATATTATCTTAAAGTGGTGATCAATAGGAATAAAATAAGGACATGAAGATTCAGAATTAGTGACGATTGGTCATGCATAATAAAATTAACATATACGTCTAGTCGGTCCTTACCCATAGTAGCTTATCCTAATTTCTCACGTTTTGCTGTACGCCTATTTAGCGCCTATCAGACAAAACGGGATTCTTTTTGTGACTTTCTTCTTCATTTCCTTATCCCTCGTTAGATGAGGTTACATTTATTTGTGTTCCTTATTTCCGTCTTCAGTTTTTGCAGCCCTTACGTTTTTCGTCTAGATACTATTTATTAGTTAAACGAAGCTCAAACCTAAAAATATCACACTGATGGTGTGATGTTAATTGATGCGTTGACAGTGGTCTGTCAATGCGTAGTATGCTGAGTATTATCTAAGACCTGTCTTATTCTATGTGATAGCACTGACCTTATCCTTCGCTAAGTGGGGTTGGTACAAAGTGTGTTTTCTTTATTTATCTGTATTATATATCGGACTTATGGTGATTTATCGATACTTCTATGAGTCGTCAATGGCGATTTAACGCCCATTAATGGAGAATGTTAATGGGACTATGTGAAATAACTCAAATTTTCAACCCTCTTCATGACATGTCAATACAGCCGTCTATTACTTCTTAGTATTCCAATCCCTATTCGTAAGTTTCCACTGATAAAAAGTATCTAATCATGTCCATTCTAGATAGGTTTACCGCACATCTATCTTAAAATTTGTATTCTTGCCAAATATACTCATCTGTCATCAGCTCTTTTTCAGCTCTCACGGTAAGTAATGTGGTCAAGATTTTTATGTTATTGCTTACCCTACAAACTATTCAACTGCCATGAAGAAAAAATTTACCAAGTGCGAGTTGGACTGGCGCACCCTATAAACCTGTAAGTATATAACCAAAAGTTATGGTATTTTTATTGCTAAATAAAATCTATAATATTATGAAATTATTAAAAATATTTTCGTTATAAATGAGTTCACGGGAAGTACCCTGTAGGTTTTGATTTCCTTGTAGAAAAACGGATGTATCTTTTGATTACGTTGGGTTAGACATTTGATTTTATCATAGCTTCCAGGGACAGCAGACTTAAGTATTTGATGTAAATTTCAGCTTGGTACCTCCACGCGTTTTTGAGAAAAAGGTTCTTGACAGACAGTCCGACAACAAAGTGATTCTATAAGGGGACCGTTTTTTTTCCTTCGAGGTACGGAACCCTAAAAATAGAATTAAACAACCTTAGCCAGAAAAGGTTGCTACCAGTTAGTGATATGGGCGAATGCTGCTCAAGAACATTTATCCTTCTTCAGTTCTGGCTCTGGCAGCTGGCAGAACCATTAGGTGCTTGGCAAAAGATTTTTAGCTGACGGTAGCAGCTAGCCAATGGTTATTTCGCGAAAAGCTCTATCCATGAAGTTGGTAGAATTCACAACAAGCGTCTTCTGTTCAGCAGTAAGACACTGTTTAATTTGATTACACACTGACATCACAACTTTAAAATTTCAAACAGGCGTAATAATAAAATGATTTCCTTAATTTGTTCTAATATTGTTTGTTAGTGATGGTGAATTCAGAAATGAAACATGACCAAATATTTTTGCTGCTCGAGCCTTTGCTCAGTTATGAAGTCCCTTCGTTGGCTCTCAATCCAAAATCAATACTCAACAAGACAGAAAAGTTGTAATCTGTCACGAACTGACTTTACACATCACTATTTTAGATATTACGTTGTTAAAGTACAGACAAACAAATCGGTCCGATCAAGGTATTGCATTGCACTTGATTATAATTACAATTTATTTTCTTGAGGCAACCCTAGTGTGTTCCGAATAGGAAATCAGTACATTTATATATCACCACAACCTTTTTTTTGCTTTGTTGTTTATATATAATTTATAGCGTTGTAATAAAATGTATATATAATGCCACTTATTTATTTCTGAGAATGATAAATAAGTGGAAGTTCCAATAGTAATAGATATGAAAGAGTAAATCAATGATTAACGTCTAAATCAAAGACAGGGGAAAGTTATTGCAACTGGATATCTTGGAGTTGGATAACATCTTTAAAGGGTTTCATGGCTGATATTACACGCTTTAATGATAGTGAGATATAAAAATCTTCGTCACGTCAATTTTTATAAATGCGATCTCATTGTGGGTTGACCTATATTATTAACCTTATAAGTAGTATAAGGGTAGAATGCACGTGGTAGTTTCACCTTAAATATAAGTGCTTATGCTAGGTGATACTTTGCATGGAAGTCTTTGATGATGAGCTCTCTATAGCTATATATGCTTCTGGTTTGGCAGTTTTCCGTAAATTTGTATATTAAAAAAAAATCGGAAACTCGTTTCAAATGGGTATTTTGTCTTTACATTTAAAGATAAAATAATTAATAAAAAACAGAAAACTGTCATGAAAACTGAGAAAACTATCGCGAGTTTTGTCCATTATAACTAAAAAGACCACCCCCCCCCCGGCTGGGACTCATATTATATTTAACGGAATGATTCCGACCAGTTTCTGGTTATATTGTAGTTATAATGGACAAAACTCGTGATAGTTTTCTCAGTGAAGAAAACTGGCAAACCACAAGCATAGGTATCAGGCTGAGGCACATGCAGCCAAATTTCACCGAGTTTAAACAACTTGGTACTTATTCTAAATATTACAAAAATACCTGAGTATAAAAGCACTACGTGCACGTGAGTTGTTTTGAGTTAACACGGGTAGTTATAAAAATAGTTTGTGATTTGGAAAAAGGATTAGAATGTTTTTTTTACGGTGTTAACTTGTACCCGGAAAAACACAAAACCTTTTTATTATTATCTCATTTAGTATTTTATGGTACAAAATATTTAATAATATATTAAGTTAAATATTTTCTGTCATAGTAATAAATGTAAATTAGAATAGGAATAAATTATTATTAAATATATTTTCCGCAAAGTAACACCCTCATTTATTATTTCAGCACCGAATTAATTTGGCCCATCAGAACTACATGATATTTGAAAACAAAATTTTACGAACATCAACTTCATTTCACGCTTTATTTGAAAACCATAACCGTTCTAAGACGCTCTTGATATTCTAGCGCGGATAGTTTTCACGCACCTATTCATATTTACCTCGGTTTTTTCTATTCCTTGATACCTACGCCACGCAATCTTTTGTGATGTATCAATATTTTAGCTGGCAAGTATTTGTGCTTGCGTAGTGTTTTTCAGATAGCTTTGTGATTGTGGTTAGGTAACTATGAAGTTGTATAAATATGTTTACTCGTTGCGTACATAACAAGCATGAGCCTAATTGTGTAACGATAAAAACTAAATGGGAGATAGGTATATTGAGATTTAGGTTCATTGTGATTAAGAACAAAACAGAAATAAACCAATTGATACTTCAGCCCATTGATTTGTAGTTCAAGAACAAGAGACATACAGTGACACTTAGGTTCATTGAATTCTAATTCATGAGCTATATACGACTCTGTTGTCTACTAGCTACAACCTGCGGTTTCATCCTTCTAATGTAAATCAAAACAAAAAAAATTCTCATATAATATCCAACTTAAATACTTACGTTATTTTTGAAGCGCTCGTAGCGTCTGAATCGATCTGCAAAGTTAAGCAACGTCCGCCGCGGTTATGACTAGGATTGGTGACCGCTTGTGATAATACTACTGAGCGCTTCCGTGCTTCGGAGGGCACGTTAAGCCGTCGGTCTCGATTGTTTTCTTATAATGGCAGTCATTACAGCAAGTTGGTAGGGCATATTGCGAATGCCCGCCTGGATAGCTACCACCATCAAGTAGAAAATATTTCACCTAGCACCTAACGGTGTGTTTTGGCTGCTATCCTTAAGAGTTGGGTTTAGGGTTGTAGTTAGCCAGGCGAGCACTCACAAGATGTCCTTTTACTATGCGGTGAAACTGAAGCCGGCGACTGGGGGGATTGAACCAAGGTGTTGCGGCACGGCTGTCCGGTAGCTGTAGCTGAGCGGTAATCCGCTAATTCAAAAACGAATTGATGTTTTGGTCTGTCCATATCTACTTATTGCAATTCTGGCACACTTTTGGCAGATTTTTCGGCCCCATCGAATAATAAATAAATTTATAAATAATGCTCTTTCTTAAGTCCGAAGTTTTTGATATCAGAATGTTTTAATGGTTTGATGGGTAACATTTCACGATAACAACTTCGTAACTTTGCTATGCCTTATACATTCACCAAAATACTCGTGAATGTATGTTAAATAAAATTATAGTATTTAAAATACTTCACAAATAGTCCCATCTTTGTCAATGCAAGTCTTCTCAATAGGAGTGAATTTATGTATCTTTTTTGTATATCTGATAGGGAGCCTTGGACCACTATCTACTTGTGAGTAATGGTGTAGTCGAACATGTAATTCAGATTTACCTTGTGAATGGGATTCAGACTAAGCTAGAATTACTGGCCCTCAACGACAGCTGCCGGAACACACCTTTAGGTGCTTGGTGACAGATTTCCTATTCGAGGGTGGTAGCCCACGAATATCAATATTGTTATTGGTAGGTGGTAGCTATCCAGGCCAGCATCCGCAAAATTCCCTACCACCATGCAAAAACGACTAATATCCTAAGACAACAACCGGGACCGACGGCTTTACGTGCCCTCCGAAGCACGGAAGCGCTTAGTAGTAATATCACTAGCGGATAATCATGATCGCCACAGACGTTGCTTAACTTAGCTTATCGGTTAAGAACAGCTAAGCAAACTTCGCTTTGCTACAAGCGCTTCGTTTTCTTTTATTTAGAAATTTATATGTAACTAGCTTACCGGGCGCGGCTCCGCCCGCGCGTATGTCGGTAATCGCGCGAAAACATTAACCTTTTTTGCGCAGTCGGATAAAAACTATCCTATGTTTTTTCCCGGGTCTCAAACTATCTCCATACCAAATTTCATTCAAATCGGTCCAGTAGTTTTGGCGTGAAAGCGTAACAGACAGACAGAGAGACAGACAGACAGACAGAGTTACTTTCGCATTTATAATATTAGTACTGATGACATCAACTTGCTCAAAACATTGGTCGTTCTTCATGTCTTTGTACTAACCATTTCATCACAATACCAACATTGTAAGAAATGATTATTAGGTATGTACATTACATTATGTACATACATTTTGTAATGTAATCCGCAGAGCATGCGTTATTGCGAACGCAAAAATATTAAAATTATGGGGTTGCGTCATCATTGACAAGTTTAAAGCTTACTGAACAATTAGTCTTGTTTTGTAGTACAACGTAAGTTGAACTATAGATGTCGCTCCATCCCAATGTGATGGTTCAAGAACGATAGGAAAAAAATGAGTTATGTCTCAGAGTCATGTTAGTTCAATTGTTAGAGCATACCCCGGCTAAACGGACGCGGATGGACGCGGATTCAAATCCCGCACATTGCTCAAATTTTTCCTCTTGTAAATTTGTAATTAATATATGCTTGTGAATTTAAAAAACCTTTCTCTTAAAGATCAAGCCATTTTCAGCTAGTCTAGTAATGTTTCTCGTTATTATTTATCTCAACAACCACACCCCATAAAACTTAGTCCATGACAGGCTTTTAAAAATGGCAATTCCGTGGAGTGAAAATGAAACCTATCGGCTATATGATGCCTCGCCCGATACAGCCCACATGCGCAATATACTCTATTAATATCAAAAACCAAAACGATAATACTTCCTTTCCTTTGGTTGACTTTTCCTATTATATTTCATATGTTTTTCTTCCATATTCTATATTTTATATGATCTTCGTCGATGGTAAGTAAAATACCAGGAAAATATATTGTATTAACTTTCGAAGCATGCAAGTCTACAACTGGTCACATTAAATATATTTTTGCAACCGATGGAAGTTTTAATCAAAGGTTCAATTAAACGGTCACGTCTATTTAGCGACTAAAATATGTGAATCCCAAAATTCAAATTCACCTAAGTCTTACAGTTTACAGTGATGGCTCAGTGGCATTGGCTATTGACTTCCGCGCAGCAGGTCCATGGTTCGAATCCCGCCGCGGGCTTGAGCCTCACCGCATGGTGGAAGGGCTTTTTGCGAATGGCCGCCTGGCTAGTGACCACCCTCAAGTTGAAAATCTGTCACCAAGCACCTAACGGTGTGTCCCGACAGCAGTCCTTGAGAGCCAGTGTAATTATAGGCACATGAGACTTAACAACTATGTCTCAAGGTATGTTATTGTTACGGGCGCAGTGCAATTCGTCACTTGTGACGAAATGCATCTGTTATAGACAGAGGTAACCGCTTAACATCAGGTGGGCCTCGAGCTTGTTGCGTCACAATAACATAAAAAAAAGTGACAACTACAGTATACACAAAACTAAATAGTAATATAACAAAAAGTCAGCGCGTGAGAACGGGCTACACCACATCGGGTTCTTCTCAAATTTCATCCACTTCTGAAGGGATCGTAGCGTACTTTGCTTAGCCGTTCTTAATCTATCAGCTAAGTTAAGCAACGTTCGCCGCGGTCAAGAGTTGAATGGGTAACCGCTTGTGACATAACTACTGAGCGCTTCCGTGCTTCGGAAAGGCATGTTTTGCCGTCGGTCCCGGTTGTTATCTTACAATGGTAGCATAGTGGTAGGTCAGTTTGCTAATACCAGCCTAACTAGCTACCACTCTTAAATAGAAAATCTGTCGCCAAGCACCTAGCGGTGTTTTCCAGCTATCTTTAAGAGGCAGTAGTTTTAGGCTAGCCTAAACAACATCATCATTTACCATCAGGTGAGATAGTGGTCAAAGGCTAGCCTACAGCAATAAAAAAACCAGTTGGCTAACGTGCTACAGTAACGACGGGTAAACCCAACCAGCGATAACTGCAATCATTAATGAACAGAATGAGATCGTGAAGTTTCTGGAAAGGAAAATTCTGGAATAGAAGGGCTATCGAGGATGAACATAGGCTATTTCGGGGTCAATAACCCATAAACTGTGGACTAAGAATAAACTAAGTGTGTTGTAATGATCTTGAGTCTTCTCATTTTCACGATACCGACATGTTTGCCCACATTATGAGAGCTCTGGCTTTTAAACTGACGTTGAAATGATAGCTTTTTTATGCTCCGATACACCTTCATCTGTTTATAGACATCTGTTGATGTAGTAGACATATGTTCATATATTATTATAATAATCTGAGGTAAATAATAATAGTTTTATTGATATTTGAATTTGTTCTAATTCTTTTTAATTTTTTTTTATATATAATTATACATAAAAGGTGTATTATTGTATATTATGTGTTAGTCGCGTGCATATTTTTATAGTTTTGATACAACGTAAAAGTGGCATTTATATGAGGTACTCAATGTAATAATTGATGAGACCCACTCTGTAGAATAGGTGCCTTATTATAAGTATTAAAGTATGCAAGTAAATTATGTTATTTAATAGATAAGCCAATATTAATTTACCAAATTTATTTACCTTCCTATATCACTTAAAACCCTGTTGTCTCTCAATCTAACAACAAAGCAAATGTAGTTTTATTTTTTTCCGCATTGGTTTCAAGTTTTGCTGTAGTTTGTATTGTATGTGTATACTGGCAATTATGGATAATTATGCTTTTTATTGTACTACGAAGCTTGGAATCATCTCAAACGTGGTTTTCCTTGAATATTCTATGTTAATTCGTAAGATACATTTTGAAACAATATACCTACTTAATTGTTTAATTTTAATTGTAAAGGAAAGGAGTTCAAACTTTGAATGACAGGTTGGATTATCTATGAAGAAAGTATGAACACAAAGATATTTATTAAGGAAATGTAAATATGAGAGTGAATGAAGCAGCAGGAAAGGAAACACCTCTAAAATGTTCAAGTCAACAGTGCATATATTCAAAAATATTTGTGGGAAATGGTAGAAAAATATTTCAAAAATGTAAGGGTATAGAATATTTAGGTTTCTTTATTGTAAGAACTTCAAATTTTAAATTGAGTGGTTTGAAACTTGAAAAACTTGTTTGTCGTTAAATATATCCTGATATCAAAGAATAATCTGTAAATTATTTTATGATTTCACCGTCATAACATTTTTATGTTATCTTAAAGAAACTACTTATTCCTAAATCATACAAATAAAAAACAATCCGAGTTCCGTATGTCCGTTTTCCGTCAGCAGGTGAGTTCAATAAGCCAAATTGTGGTGACGTCTATGGTCATTGTATGATAATGTTGATTCTGATTATATTCACAAATGAAACAAAAAACAAACGAGTTTAACGGGCATAGCAATATGATATTATTGGCACAAGTTTGTACTGTTTTACGACAGCATGAACTTGTGTTTTATGATTCAGTAAACGGCCAGAAAAAAACATCGGAAAGATATCATATGTAAATGAAGATGTTGCAGAACTTGCAAATAAGTCCCTTTAAGCTATTGACCTGCGTTCGTATGAAAGGAATTTTGATTTTATGGATCTAATGTTTTATCTATTAAGTAAATCTACAAAAATGCTTTAAACAGCTTGTGCAAGTTTGGTTACAAAAAACATACACGATAGATAGAAAGGTCACTGCACCTTTAGAGAAATATAGATATACTATTTTGATTTTTCTATTATTTATGAACTTAAATTTTTTTTGGGATTGAGATGAAACACTCACGAGGCCTACCTGAAGTTAAGCGGTAACCTTTGCCTATAACAGATGCTTTCGTCACAAGTGACGAACTTCACTGTGTCCATGACCCTTAGTATTCAGTCTCATGTGCCTGTAATTTCATGATTAGGTAATTACTGGCTCTCAAAGACTGAATACTTTATTTTACATTTATTCTGACTGGGAACATAATTTTTATGGTGGTACGTCCAAAACACACAGCTTGACGACAGATTTTCTACTTGAGGTTGGTAGCAGGCCAGGCAAGAATTCAGAAATGCCCGTCCACCAGCGAAGCTCAAGCCAGCGGTGGGGTTTGAACCAAGGACCTGCGGCATGGAAGTCTCGATATTAGGATGCTTTTGAAATATGTTCAATTAAATAAATAAGTATTCTTGGCGAGAAAGAGCTAAAATTATTCTCGCTATAGTGCAAAATTGGGCTATCTTTTTAATGTGTAAGAAATTTATAATATTAATTCAGTATCATACCCGTATATTGTAGCTCTGAAGGCAATAATTAAGGCACTGGCTTCAACAAATCATTATTCCTTCAAGCCTTTGAGCATAGGAACACGGTTAATATCTAGAAAATGTGAATATAATACCTATGTATGTTGCTTTATCTGTGAACCTGTAATATGGAGCTTAAGTATTAAGGTAATTATTAAACGATGAAGGTCGGGTAAAGCCGGATGGTAGGTAGTCATTGTGCATTATAGATACCACTAATTACTGTAAGATGATAATGAAATTGAAATAAGGGTTAGGCAGGGTAAGGCATTAACGCAAGAACCCATGTATAAGTGTGGAGTGGATCGCAGGTGACTTGTAGAACAGGTTTATTTTTAAAACTTACCAGTCTTCCATAAATCATGTTTGAATACGTTTTATGATTTTTGCTTATTTATCTAGCTACGTAATACTTATGGGTACTACATATAAGTTAACTTAAATAATTTTTTCATCCCACCATTTCGGAAAGAGTATTTTTAATCTTCAATATCTGAGTGGAAAAGCCGTTTTTATTCTCTAGAGGATGAAGTAAATTGAATTTAGAACATCGTGTGCACTAAGTTTGTGAATTAAAAAAAACATTAAACCTATTTACTGCTACCTCAATGGTGCCGAATATATCATACAACTTTTTTTTAATTTGTTAAAAACTCAGACTCGGAACCTTCTTGGTGTTCTTTTTTCAATTTGCTTTGTACGCCGTTCTTCATTTCCTCGCTGAGGTGGAATGAAAAGTTACGTGTTGCACTCGAGTGCAAAGATTTTTCACCTCGTGCTCTTTTGATTCCCTCGCTAACGCTCAGGATTCTAATTTTGAATCCTTCGCTTGCTCGGTCATCAAAATTGAACACGCGGTTAAAAAGCAACTTTGCACTCTTGTATAACAAATAACTATTGTCATAACTGTCAGATAACCTTTGTATGGTAGAAAAATAAATGCTTCTTCTTATTATTATTTTTATTCCACAAAAAGATGTACGTTACCAGAAATTCATAAAATCGTTTCGGTATATATTTATAATTAATGTTTGTAGCACTGCTATAAACAGAGTGATAAGATTAAGCTTTTAAAAATTCTTAGTATACAAGTAAGTTTGAGCTGCATAAAACTTAATTATGAGGAAAATTTGTTCTGACATAAGGTAATTGTATATGGGTGGTACAGCGAGATACTTGGAATGCTAGACATGGTAAAAAATCTTAGTGTAACATTTGAGCAAAATTTAAAAAAAATGTGCAGTAGAACGATTTCAAACTGTTTGAGTATCAGTTCCAAGGACTCAATGATGTAACTCAATTACATACATCTAAATAGGTTTAAAAAGTTCTATACTTCTTATAAAAATGTTTCGTAAAGTTTATATTATTTAAATATTCAAGGACAAAATGAATGAAAGAGGCGTTATAGGCGTTAATTTGTTACATTTTAATTCTTAGTTCACATAATACAATTATAATACACATTATGATGGATGCAATCCCATACCTATACAGTAATCACTAAGCTATTTTCTAAAGTTCTTTTATAATTTAAGTATATTTTTGGACTGGTTAATTTAGTATCTGTTCGGTATGGGCAATAATCACTGTAATGATAGCTATAATCTTCAATGAAGTACTAAAACGCTACAGCTACGTCGAAATAAATTATATCAGATTTGGAGATACAGAAATTAGAATCATTCATTAATGACGAATATTCCAGTCATAAATATGTAAGCGTCGACATTAAAACACTTATTTTAGAATATTTATAGATAAACTTCAGCACTATTCGTATTACCCGTCAATATCATTTGCGCGATGTGCTTGTCCTTTCAAGCCCTGATGGAATTTATCTTTTTTTTTGTACCAAAAATATAACACTCTCCAACCTATAAACCAACAGGAAGATTATTATGAGGACCCTTTTGAGCTTAAGTGCACATTCCTTTCGAATTAAAGTAATGGACAGAAATAACATTTTTATTAATATTTATTTTTTATATTTAGACGAAACAAACTTTTGACTGTAAAGTTGTGCACGTGGTCGTTTACATTTAGTTTTCTGAGGAATCACGTGGTGAAATGATGGTATATTACCATGCCTTGTACGTTATTCTAGTTACTAGAGATTAAATACTAGGGCTAGCATCATATAGCAAGCAGAAAACCGTACTATCTACCTACCTTTCTGTGGGAAATCCCTCATATTAAAATTATTAGACGGAAAGAGCTGTCCCAATTTGAAAGAATTTATAACATTCATAATTACAAAATGACAATATTTCATTTGTACCGTCATTAGAGTAAAAGTGGTCTTTTACTTAAAATATTCTGATTCCAAGTTAACATGTTGAATAAATCTTTACAGTATATACAATAAATCAACGGATATTGAAAATTATAGCTATCAAACTATTTTATTTATTATTATCTTCATAAGTAACTCACGCGATACGGTATATATGTCTTGTCCAATACACAAAAGACAACATGGGGACATAGTTCTAAAAATGTCGGTGTTCTGTTCATTTGCCTTCCTAAAAACTGTCCTTAAAAATTATCAATATCCACTACATATTGATCATTTAGTAAGTTAGGAGCTGAATGTTTTGAATTGTGTTAAAAATGTTTAGTAATTTGTAATTCTTTTCATTTAGTTTAACTGAAAAGAATAATGTAATGTAGTCAAACATTTCACTAGTAGGTTTATGAAATTCCCCCTATCTTTTCATGAACTTATGTTTAAAACAAATTGAGCACTAAGAAATCCTTCTTAAAAATATTGAAATATCCCTAGCCACGAACAAAACAGTTCCTCATCTTTTAAACTGTTGAGTATCACATAAAGAGAATGATCATTTCAATTAATTGTTTTGTTTTGTTTCCATCCCAATTATTTTCAAAGGTTTTACATCAAAGGCATTAAGTATTTTGTATTTACGTTCAAACTTTTGTGAAATTATTTCAAATTGATGCGAACGAAGATTTGAATCTCAAAACGTCTTCTTTAGCTTTGGCACAGTATATAGCAATTTAGGTAGGTGCTGTGGCTTGGCAAGTTACGTCCGAATAGGTTTCTTATATGTTCCGCAATCTATATTTTTAATTTTTTAGAAGGTACGTCACTTAACTTCACCAAATATAGCAAGTCCAACGATTCTATAGTCTAAAACAAGGTTTAAAGCGCTTGTGGTGCATCTTGCCTAAGTCATTCTTAAGGCCAGGTTAATCAAAATCCATCTACATTAGATTTACCAAATAACAATCATTAATTCATTATTATTATGAAATAATAAATTATACTTTAGTTTGATATACGTGCCTGGTTATTTTATAGTTCAAAACATGATCATTACAAATTCACTCGATCATACAAAATAGAGAGAAATTTTGATCGTTTTTGAGCTCGTACGTAAATTACATTAAACTATCACTGAAATAAATATGTCAAAAATAGGCCGGCAACGCATTCTCGAAACATTTGGTGTTACGGATGTTCATGGGCGTCGGAGAACACTTACCATCAGTGGTGAGCCGCTAGCTCGTTTGCCCTCCTATCCCATAAAAAATGAGAAATTTTATTTTTCTCAAAAGAGTTGTTGACGAATATTTTATTTTTATTACAAGAGTTGTATTTTTTCCCTCGAATTGATTTGAACTGCACGTCCTCGCGACTCGCCGCGTATGGTCTCTGGTAGCGCTAAATGGCTACTGCTCATGAATACACTGGCCTTAACCATTCGCTTCGGGCGTGAATTGGATGAGTGACCGCTAGTGGCATTGACTACTCTTCCGTGCTTTGCAAGGCATTTCAAAATCTCTCGCCCAGCAACGAACGGTTCCTTACGTTTGTTTTTGAAAACCAGTTATTCTAGTTTTGCTTGAACATCTACGACCCTGTAATCAGTGACCATTAGGTACGATAGTGGTCCTAACAGCTACATGCTTCTGAGCACCCAACGACAATAGATACATCCTTATATTTGACAACATTAACTGATGAAACCAAAGCCCAATCCAGAAATAAACAGATCCGGTCCTAACTAAAAGGCTATATAATCAGCAGACTAGACTAGACATAGTAAGGTAGAATGTTGTATTAAAAACCTAAAATCCTTACTTAAATCTATATTTACTACATTTGACGAATTTTTCAACTGTATATTTAAGAGATAAAAATAGATTGTTCCGTTCCTACCATTGCCATACTACCCTTATAGGGTCATACGTACTAATCAAAAACATGTTAAATAAGACCTACATTATGTTTTTTTTAAATTTATTGTTGATAGGTTAGCCTTTGACAACTGTATCACCTGATGGTAAGTGATGATGTGGTCGAAGATGTTGTTCAGGTAAACCAAGAATTACTGGCTCTCAAGTACAGCTGCCGAAACACACCATTAGGGGCTTGGTGACAGATTTTCTACTTGAGAGTGGTGGAGAGCCAGGCGGGCAATTGCAAAATTTCCTACCACCATCCACCATGCTGTAACCACTGCCATCGTAAGACAGCAACTGAGACCGACGGCTTAACGTGCCTTTCGAAGCATGGAAGTGCTCAGTAGTAATGTCACTAGCGGTCACTCATCCAAGTCATGACCGCAGCGGACATTGCTTAACTTAGCTGATCGGTTAACAACAACCAAACAAACTTCGCTACGAGCGCTTCAAAACTCCTTACTTGAATCTACATGTATTATTATACCAGAGACGGATTTTTTTACTATTAATTGAATGACTTAAAAATAGATTGTTCCGTTCCTACCATACCCTTATAGGGTCATATGTATTACAAACAAAAGATATTAAATAAGACCTACATGTAGCTAGCTACATATGTTGCAAAGAATAATGGAGTAGTGTGTACAACAATAATTGTAAAAAAGAGATGTTTTCGATATATTAATATGGGACTTCTGCGAAATGGTAAATAGCAAATTTCACTTGGTAATCAAGCTCATTTATATTCTATGTAAGTATTTCGTGTTTGGAAGCAGGGAAATTAAATAAATAGGACGAACGCGAAATGTCGAAAAGTCAGAGAAACCATATCATTATATTATCTCTAGTAATGAATTACCTGACCCGGCAACGACCTTTTCTATCGACCTAGGTACAAACTTTTTTCTTTAATTGCTAGGCTAGCTTTGGACTTAATCTCACCTTCTGGTAAGTGACGATGCGGTTGATGATTTGCTGTGGCAAACCTAAAATGACTGGTTTTCAAGGACAGCTGCCAGCGCTTAATGTTAGGTGATTGGCGACAGATTTTCTGATGACTACAGCAAGCGTTCGGTTAAAAAGACTAGGGTAGCTTCGCTACGAGCGTTTCAGATATAGGTTGTTAAACCGATGAAACTTCGACATGTCGTTAAATGATTCACTAGCTGCTATGATTCCTGGTAATGATTACGTCTGGATGGGTAACCCAGTAAAACTACTGGCATATGATATTATAAAATATTTTTAGGGTTGAGTCGCGCATCGTTGTGGCCACTAATAACCTAACACTTATGCTTTACTCGTCGTTGCAGCTAAATATATAAATTTTCCCTAAACTACTCGTACGCTGCTTGTCAATCGGTTGTAGCAACATATTTTTCTTACGCACTAACGTTCATCGCATATAAGTAGCTCGAGCCAGGTTATTGCCTACTAAGTACCTAGTACTTTTTTGTCATTAAATTGTATCGTTTATTAAGCCGTGTTTTGTTTTGTTAGTGTGGTCTCTTTTCAATGTCATTTGATTGCAACTTAACGTGAATGTATAGTAGCTCATTGTTAACCTGCCTGTTCACAAATGCCGCAATGTAAAACGGCTAATTCTACAATTTGCTTTCAACATAAAGAAATACACATTATCGTCCAGTAAAAAAGTATCGCCACTGCTTGAGAGAAGAATATGAAAAAAAAAACAAAAAAAAAATATCATTCACCGATGCTGAGTCTAACAATATTCCAAATAATTATAGCCAATCCTCTACTCATGTCCACAATGATTTGCTTCTCATCATCTATTGTATACGACAGTATACTGTCATCATAAAATTTACAATTATTTTTTTAGAGACACCAAAGTATTTCGTTACTATTGATTAAGCTATGGTAGTTATATTTTATCGAGTTCCATGAGATAAGCATAGAAATAAAGCACAATCATTATATAAATGCAATCATTCATAACAGATGAACATATTTGATAGACATTTTATGGTTCCGTACAAAAGGGTAAAACGGAGCCTTATCTATTAGACTTCGCATATATAACACGGGTGTTTATTTTAAAATACTATTATTCAAAGCATGAATAAAAAAAAATCCTGTACTTTTGCGGGAAAGGCCTTGTATGAATCAGAATACAAAAATACTCAAAAAATATTGTGAATTTTACCTAATTTACAGATTACTAAAGATAGATGACTTGAAATTCGCGTTTAAGAGCTCAAACGAGCTTATTTATATCTATTTGGCATACCAGACTTGAGATTGTTACTAAGATTATTAAGATTTATTGACATACCTTCTTGTGTCTGCACTATTATGGCTTGTCGTAAAACCTACACTCTATCTTGATAAGTCACTCTTAACTTAAATTAAGTACCACCAGCAAATTTTATCAGTATTGGTCCAGACTAAAACAATGTTTTCTATTACTACCTATCCAGGACAGACGATGAGCATAGCTGCAAGACAAAGAACTCGCCATTGACGTGATCATGTGTTTTTTAAAGTAAATTGCTGTCTGAAATC
The DNA here is from genome assembly GCA_963854805.1 of Plagodis dolabraria. NCBI lineage: Eukaryota > Metazoa > Arthropoda > Insecta > Lepidoptera > Geometridae > Plagodis > Plagodis dolabraria. The sequence continues at coordinate 14,900,557 of OY978454.1, read as the reverse complement.
CTATTCATAACAATGATCATCCAAAATCACGAAGAATAATCAAACATCCAAATGCAATAGAAAACATCCAAATGCCTGTTTTCAATTGAATATTGACTGCTAAACTTTTTAATGAGATTGCAGTTAACAAAGTTTAATAACACGATAACTTACAAATTGCAATTGTTTGGATTGAAGGATTGTCAAGAAATTGTTACTTGTGATACTCTAAAAGTTCTCACTAGTCATATTTTAATTATATAGCTAAAAACTTCTCACGCAATATAACATTATTATAAGTACTACGTTTGTGCCCAAGGTATATCACTTGAGCTCAATCATTTTAACCAGACGCGTTTTGAATAGTAAATATCGGATGACTCATACCGTTAGCTTCACACGCGTCCAACTACAGGCATTTATGAATTAAGGTTTGTATTACCCTATTTACTAATGCCATGGAGAGGGGGAGCTAGATCTAGATTATCCTCATTCAGAAAGCAGTGATGGCTCAGTGGCAATGGCTATGGACTGCCGCGCAGCAGATCCATGGTTCGAACCACCACGAGCTTGAGCTTCACCACATGGTGGAAGGGCTTTTTGCGAATGCCTGCCTGGCTAGCGACCACCCTCAAGTAGAAAATCTGTCGCCAAGCACCTAACGGTGTGTTCCGGCAGCTGTCCTTGAAAGCCAGTGAAATTGCAGGCACATGAGACTTAAACACTGACCACATGTCTCAAGGTGACGGGCTCAGTGCAATTCGTAACTTGTGATAAAATGCATCTGTTATAGGCTGAGGTTAGTCCGCTTGTCGGCCTCGAGCTTGTTCCGTCAAAAAAAAATAATTAAAGAATATGCCAGAAATTATTTAAATGTCACTGGACAAAAAAAATACAGTGTTTTATGACGCTTGAAAATTTCAATATTGTTATATTTTCATTAATATCTGCATTATACAACAACATATATTATGATAACCAAACAACAGTAAATCGATGATGAAAGTTGCGGTATTGAACTAATATAAAATTAGATGACCTTATTTTATAGACACCTCTGTTTTAATTTTCAATACGAAGAACTGATACTTACCTGTTAAAAACAACTTAACCCAAACTCAATAATATTTACAACAACTTATCAAAACCAGACACGGCGTGGTATTTAAAATCTCATGAATAATTTACAAAAGCCTTGTGAACACATATGTTCACCTGTAAAAACACAGACTGAAAAACAAACGAAACAAAGCGTTACATAAATAGAGATGACAACAGAACCATTCCAACATTCGCATCAAGTTAATTGTGAGAATTATTGATTTACAATGACTTGTTTTTATCAATTGCTGTACTCATTATAGGTAATGCCTATCATAATAAACATGATTCATCTGAACGTGGTGTCTTTTTGATTAATGCAGTGCATTTTTTTACCTTCTTGCTGGTAAATAATACTATGGTATACAGTGACCAGACTAGAACCTAAATAGGAACTGGTTTTCAAGGACAGCCGCCGGAATACACTATTAGATATTTATTGACAGATTTCCTATTTAAGGGTAGTTAAGTAAAAGTAGTAAAGCATACATACCTACCACCATACTGTTTGGTTTAAAATTAGGGTACGTTGTGTACCTTTTTCTCATTATCAACTTCATATTAGGCACCGAACACTTCAATGTTATACAATACCATTTAGGAAGGAACATAAAAAATATACTTCAGATAAATGAATATTTCAATGCATAATTCTTGTCCATAAGATATACAAAATCAATGTTAACATATGCAGGGTAATTGGTAATATGTAACAACCCCTTAGGGTTGACATCTGCTAGTCCTAACAAACATTTTGAGATAAAAAAAAGTGTTTTTTTTATTATTATTTGGACATTCCGACCTGTGCCGCCACGCCGTGCACACCTGTCTACAGCTCCGCCAGTATCTCCCAGTGAGACCGCAATAGTCCCCGCACTATTGCCGTCTCACTCGGGTCATCGTTCCGACGCTAGTTGCAGACCAGTGCCTTGGAATACGCAGTCCTGACGAAGTTTTTGTTTTGTGTGCAGAAGCTGAGCAGCCGCCGAACGCCGAGCAACGCGAGCTACGAGCTCGCCGTGCCGTCGCGCAGAGGCGCTCTAAGACGTCAGGCATTACCACCTACCCAAGTCCCTTGTTTCGGACGAACAACATCATATCGGGCTGGTGGTCTTGTTTTGACCGCACTTTTCGGTGCGCATTTCACCACTTTACTACCCGACACAACATAGTAACAGTCGCGTAACAACACACTTTGTGCTGTTAAGCGACGTCGTTCAGGCGTGGGGTAGCGTCAGCCAAACCCGTCTGAACGATCAAATCCGCCATTTGCTGCGGTCGCAGTGTGACACCCTACGGTGACAACGGCCACTGTTGTTGTTTTGGTTTAACCTTGCACCGTGGCCTTTCCCGCTTCACGGGTCAGCCGAAGCAAGCTGGGCTCCGGGATTACTGGCCTTGGGGTCACCCCTAGTCAACCCCGGAGTAGCGCTTAGGAGCACCCCTCTCCGCCGAGAAAAAAGCTCGGAGAGGGTACACAACTAGGGCACACCTTAGGTACACACTCCCTCTCACACAGTGAGCTCACAAGGTGTGTGAGGGAATTCAAACCCTTGATAGGGCGTCCTGAGTATTCCCCTCAGGATGCAGTCCCGTCCCTCTAACGGTGAGGTGCAGGTCCTTCAGACCTTCGCCCTCCGCCACCCCGATCTGTATGTTGCTCATATGCAACTCCTCGAAGAGGAAGCGAGTGCCCGCCTCACGGACACTCTTATTGCTCCCTCCGGGACTTCAATCCCGGAGGCCAACGTCCCTCCTCTGACCCGGTCCTTCTCAGAGGACAGCCCGCTTTCGCCCGCTCCGGGCCCGGATAATAGACGCACGGTGGCAGCCCCTCCCCGTGAGAGGTCTCGCTCGCGCTCACCGATCGGGAGGCCAGCGAGCACCCGTCCCTCCATCGCCGTTGTCGAGCCCACTTCGGACTCCGAAACGGAGATGGAAGTAGATCCGAGTCGCGCCTTACGCACTGACTCGGACTCCGATAACGACGGCTATACCGTCGTTGACCGCAAACGCAAGCGTGCTCCTAAAGCCGCTAGTTGCGCAACTTCCGCCCCTCCCGCCAAGGCACCCGCCAAGGCCCCCGCCTCCGGCAAGAAGCCGACCCCCGCCCCGCGCCCCGCGTCTCCTCCCTCCGCTCCGGCCACCACTGCCGCGTCCCCTCAGGACGCGAGCGCGCGCCGCGAAAAACCGCCTCCGCCCCTGTTCATTCAGGACAAAACCAAATGGGACATGCTGTCCCGTTTAGTTTCGGATCGTGGGATCCACTATACTAATGCCCGCTCCACGCAGCAGGGCATTAAAGTCCAAGTTTCCACCATTAGCGACCACAGAGCGCTAACTAAACTCCTCCGCCACGAGAGCATAAGTTTTCACACTTATGCGCTCGAAGAGGAGAAAGTCCTCCGAGTGGTCATCCGCGGTGTGCCCAAGGAGGTACATACCGATTCGGTATGTGCCGACCTGAAGGCACAAGACTTCCCCGTACATGCAGTTCACCGCATGTACAGCGGGAAGGACCGCAGCCCCTACGATCTAGTACTCGTAGTACTAGATCGTACTCCTGAAGGCAAGGCCATTTTTAATTTAAAAAAGGTCTGTGGCCTCTCAGGACTCGATGTCCAAGCCCCATACAAGAATGGGAGTCCCTCGCAGTGCCATAACTGCCAACTATACGGGCACGCCTCCCGTTTCTGCTTCGCTCGCGCTAGGTGCGTTAAGTGCCTAGGCGATCACGCGACAGCAGCGTGCACTCGCACCCGGGATTCGCCGGACCCACCCAGCTGTGTTTTATGCGGTGCTCAAGGGCATACCGCGAATTACCGTGGCTGCCCTAAAGCACCTCGAGTGAACCACAGGGTGGCAAGGCATAGGCCGACCCGTCCCTCTTACGACCGTTACCAACGGGTAAGCCCTAAACTAACGGTAGTACCTGCCTCACAGGTAATACCCGCGCCGCTCCCAGCCCGTAACGCATGGTCTAAACCACCCAGTATGGTTAAGACCGTCGCTACCGCCCGCGCCCCGGCCCGCGCGCCCGCACCCGCGCCCGCACCCGCACCCGCCCGCGCCGCGGCCCCTGCCCGCGCACCGGCCCCGGCTCGCCCCGCGCTCCCGGCACCCGTCGCCAACACCATTCGCGCGCCTCCCCGCGCCGCTTCCCGGCCACAAGCTCCACCTATGCCATTGATGGCTGCCCCTCTTCAAGAGGCAATCAACCTAGTCAGCGATCTGGCTATGTCGGTTGACATCAATGAGGTACAAGAGCTATTCCACAAGATGCAATACGCTCAATCCCCAGCGGACGTGATCCAATACACATTGGAACACGCGAATTTACTTAGCGCCCTTAAGCGCTTCGTTCCCCAGGCCCCTCCCCAGTACAACCACTATGGGTAGTACAACCGAACGCACGAAACCGTACTCAGTTTCGTTAGCGTCATTTAACGCTGACGGCCTCTTCAGACAACGTGACCTCGTCCACGACTTTTGTTGTACCCACCTTATCGATATCATATGCGTGCAGGAAACCTTTCTAAAACCGGGGAAGGCGAACCCTAGGTTTGCCAATTACAGAACGGTACGTGATGATAGAGTGAACTCCCGTGGGGGAGGCACTCTTATCTATTACAAAAGGTCCCTGCACTGCATTCCCCTACCTACCCCGACTCTTGTTAATATGGAAGCATCTTGTTGCCTCCTAGCTATGACTGGTCATCAACCTATAGTCATAGCATCCTGTTACCAAGCTTGCGCAAAGCCGATCGTCCGAGCTGACTTAGAAGCCCTATTCTCATTAGGAAGCGCCGTCATTCTGATTGGCGACTTCAACAGTAAGCACATCCTATGGAATTGTAACGTCAACAATCCCAGAGGTATTGCACTTGAAAACCTAATCGCAGAACTTAACTTTGACATAATTGCGCCCACTGAGCCCACTCACTACCCTTATATGGAAAACCACCGAGCTGACTTGCTTGACATGGCACTATTCAGAGGCGTAACACTCCGGTTACGCTCCATAGAAGTGGTTCACGAGCTTCACTCTGACCACCGACCCATTATACTGCGACTAGGTCCCGACCCAACGACTGACCTCCCCCGCCCCACTAAGACGATAGTGAACTGGAAGCAAGTAGGCGATGCCCTAAAGGCTATCAGTTCACCGGACCTAGACAAGATCCCTGACGACATCCTGACAAAAGATGACATAACCCTTGCGATCGATTCGTTCACCAATCACCTCTCCACCGTAGTAGGTGCATCCGCAAAGGAGGTCATAGTGCCGGACGACCGGCGCCTTGTCATTCCAGCGGATGTGAGACGATTGGTGACGGAGAGTAAAGCAGTGACCCGACATTACGACTCTTACCCCAGTAAAGAGAACAAAACTAAGAAACGCCACTTTGAACGCATGGTTCAAAGTCGCATGTCTGAGTTGCGTGATCAACAATGGGGCGATAAACTTTCAAACCTCGTGCCAAGCCACCATGCTTACTGGGACTTGGCGCGAGGCTTGAAAGGAAGTAACCATAACGACATGCCTCCCTTATACAGACCAGTCCCACTAGTCCCAGCGTTCTTTGACGAAGACAAAGCTGAGTGCCTAGCTGATAGCCTAGAGGCTCAGTGTTCCCCTAACGTAGATCACGTTGACCAAGCTCACCTCGATTCGGTGGATGCTGAAGTCGAACGTAAAAGCTCTGTGGTCACCTCTGAACTCCCACCAATCACCTTAGCGACTTACGCTGAGGTGGAGAGACTGATCAAGGCCCTCCGACCGCGCAAATCCCCCGGTGCCGATGGCATCTCCAACAGGGTTCTTAAAACCCTCTCTCCCCCTCTCATCCATCTCTTAGTCAGCATCTTCAATGCTGCTATGAGCCACTGCTTATTCCCAGACACCTGGAAATGTGCAAATGTCATTGGCATTCACAAACCAGGCAAAAGTTCATCTGACCCCACCAGTTACCGCCCCATCAGCCTCCTCAGTGCCTTAGGCAAACTTTACGAGCGGTTACTTGCAAACCGTCTCCAGTCCCATGCTAAGGAACACCACCTTATCCCAGATGAGCAGTTTGGCTTCAGACCCGGACACTCATGCGTCCAACAGGTGCACCGCCTCACGGAGCACATCATTGAGGGCTTCAATAAGTACCCCAAACCCCAGACTACGCTAGCAGTCTTCCTCGACGTAGCGAAAGCTTTTGACAAAGTCTGGCACAACGGCTTGATCTACAAGCTATACCAATTTGGCGTGCCAGAACGTCTTGTGCTCATCCTACAAGACTTCCTTAAAGCCAGAAGCTTTCGCTATCGCGTGGAAGGCACCCTCTCCTCCCCCCACCCAGTCAGAGCCGGAGTCCCTCAGGGCTCCGTGCTATCACCTATTCTCTTTGCACTGTATACCAGTGACATCCCACGCTCTCAGCCCAAAATATTCCTAGCCCAATATGCGGATGATACCGCCATTTACACCACTGGGTGGCATATCAACAGACAGTCCTATTTCGTCATGCAACGGGCCATCACCGAGATCGGTGACTGGTTCCGAAAATGGCGCATCGCGGTCAACCCAGCTAAAAGCACAGCTATGTGCTTTACTGAGAAGACACGCTCCCCTTACCCGAAACCGCTTATTTTGTTCGACGAACCCATTCCCTGGGTTCCTAGAACAAAATACCTCGGAGTCACCCTTGATCGTCATCTCACCTTTAACGATCACATAACAACCGTCCGAAACAGAGCGGCCTTCATAATGGGTCGCCTTGGTCCCCTACTTCGCAAAGAGAGTAAAATGTCTCTTAGTAATAAGAAGACACTTTACACTGCCTGCATCCGCCCCATCATGACTTACGCATCAGTAGTGTTTAGTCATGCTAGTGAGGCCCACCTTCATAAACTTCAAGTCATCCAAAACCGTTTTCTTCGTAATGCAACCGGCGCCCCGTGGTATATCCGGAACACCGAGTTGCATTGCGACTTAAACCTTCCCTCTCTAGCGCAGTTCAATAAGGACTGCGCCCGCCGATACTTTGATCGAGCGCCCCACCACCCGAACCCATTGGTTGTCCAGGCATCGAACTACTCGACTGCCTCTTCTATCCCATTTTTCAAACCCCCCCGTCGCCGACCACGGCAGGTATTAGACGACCCGGATGACCCCATCGCAGCCATTACATTGGCAGCTTTAGCGTTATCCGCAAGTCGTCGAGGTAAAATCCCCAGGTGTGAGGTAATCAGAGGTCACACAATCAAACACCGAGCTCGCCGGCGAGCTCGAGGCAAAAACAAGGTCACGATAAATTGCTCTCCAAATAGTCAAAGAGTATTATTCAGTAGGGCCCAATTGTGCAACACTGCAGTTGCACAGAGGCATTTTGCTCCGATCCCCCCCATGTCTCTAGACAGCGAGACAAGCCGAGGTCCGAACCACAGTGGTGCCCTTGAGCTCGCTGTCAACCCCTCCTATAGTAGCGGTACGTTTTCGGCGTCCGCAGGAGACGGAGGTAGAAAGCGCTTTTCGCCTTCTACGCCCGTCTCGGGAGAAGTGCCTTCGGCACTTCTCCCTCCCGGGCTATTGTAGGGCCAGGCCCTCGCCCAAAACCCGGTGGAGCTGGACGACCGCACAGGCGGTAGCCAGCATCTATGTCCTCCCTAAAAAAAAAAAAAAATATTATTATTTTTTGTTTTAATGCCTATTCTGAGCCAGCGGCATTCACCGTGGCAATACTGTACTGCGCAGTGCTCCCTTTAAATAGAGTTTTGAATATTTACGTCGAAGCAAAGTAATAAAAAATATGGCACAAGAGACTTTTAAACTTAGATGGGCCTCGTACTTATTCCGTCAAAAACACGAAAAAAAAACAATATAAAAAAATTGTTTTTCTAAACAATTAAAAATATATCTAAAAATATTTGTCGGGACTAGCAAATGTCAACAAAGAGGTTGGTAGCATATTACCAATAACCCTGTATATATTGGGCTTAATTGAATCATATCTTTGTAGATATGTTACATACGAGTAATTATCTTTGTAGATATGCTACATACGGCTCCTAGAGGAAGATTATGGGGAGGAGTAATTCTAGCTTGTCACCCCATGGGTTACTTAAATACTGATACAATCAATAATTACAACCGGCCAATATATTGGTAAACGTAGGTTAGGGTGACTTATTTTGAAATATTTGTCGTTACCATAACTATTTAATGGCCTTGTTATATTCTACGCTAAGGGAAAATGTTAATTATATCAAAGCCTGTTAACGTTATTCAATTCGTTATATTGTTAATCCTATTATTCTTCTTTTGTTTTTTTTTTAGTGCTGATAGGTAAGCCTTTGACCACAATCTCACGTGATGGTAAGTGATGATGTGGTCGAAGGAGTTAACAGGCTTAACCTAGAATTACTGTGGCTCTCAAGGACAGCTGCTGGAACACACTGTTAGGTGCTTGGCGACAGATTTTCAACTTGAGGGTGGTCGCTAGCCAGGCGGGCATCCACAAAACGGCCTTCCACCATGCGGTGAAGCTCAAACCGCGGCGGGATTCGAACCATGGACCTGCTGCGCGGCAGTCCATAGCCAAAGCCACTGAGCTATTACTGCTTCCTATGGGCACATACGTACATATTGTGCGAACTTCGCTAAGTCATATGACGCTAAGTAGGGTTGGTATGGTATTTAATTTTACTCCACTCTGTTCTATTATTCGTCTGCTCATTACTCACACCTTAAACATACATACTTCTTCACGCAATCCGTCGATATCTTTTTGTCCTTTTCTGTCTCTATATCCATCTGTACTCACACAAAACTTTTCTCATTAAATGTTTTTCATCTTATGTGGAGCCCGATACTTGTAGCCATTTCGATAATTCTTAATTTATTAGTCTGTGATTATTTTACTGTATACTAAGATGGTATACCGCCCTGTTGTATGTTTAATGCCCAAAACACCCACCACACATTCACGTGAGAAGTGGCATGCTGCTCATTTGACGCACTTTTCCCTTATTTGCTTCTTATGACACCCACCACGGGAAGAAATGGAGAGGTGACATTTTAACCCGGCACTTAGTACTAATATTATTTACTGACTTACTCCAAATTTATTGACTTACACCAAAATATTCGAATTAGATTTTTTATCAATGTGCAATATCTGAAAATAAATTCAGATTTGACCTATCAAATCTAAATTTATTTTCAGATATCGTATCTATCTAACGTCATCGTGGTTATAATAAATATAGATAAAATTTCTATAACTTGGATTTCTTATTGAATGCTTCCTTTCGTGACTTGTGACTTCCACAGATTAGTTCTGTAATATTGCCGTTCTAATTGTCACTAATGACGAGACGAGAACATTGTTCCGTCATTATGGTTTCGATTTCGTGTATATCTACTGTCGATACATTCCAGACACTGAAAACAGCCGCTTCAAATAAAATGCTTAACGCACCAGATAGGTATGTAAGAAAATAGGTTATCTGCAACAAAGCTCCTGAACACATATAGTTATTGATTAGGTATTAAATACTTAGTACTTAACGTGTCTTTAGAAATAATAATATGTTGCATTAAGTATTTTTTTAGTTTCTTTGAAATTTCACCTATTAAACATTTAGTGCATTTAATAGCAATCAGCCTAATATAGGATTAATATGAGGACTGTAACTACTAATTTGTAAATCAGGTAATCTTGGATTGTAAGCTTAAAGCAGTAATGCTTTTCCGATCTAAGTTAATTTCTATAAATAAAGCTGAAACAATGATATTGCCTAGGAACTCATATTTACCTAGTAAGCATAGTTGCGATTGAGCAATGAGAAGAGTTAGCTGCAAAATATCAAAAACTAGCGTTATAAAGCAAGTACTTACTCCCTGTTTTTTCTAATATAGAATGCTTTAAAATAAATTGTGTGTTCGGTCCTTGAAAGTGATTGTGAGGGTAGATGGAAAAATAGTCCATCAATTCTTTTTATTCATCTACCGTCGAACGGTGGTAGACACTCTGTCATTGCGACCCGCGCCGAGTACACGCTGTGCTCAAACCTGCCGAGCTTCCGTTGATCTTAAACTTTACTAAACTGTGCCCTTGGGAATTGCTTTCCATAAATAAACAAAAATACCTGTGTATAGTGTTAAGTGTTACAAGAAGAAAAGCTCGTTTGAATTTGTTGATACCGACTGCGGTATAAAAGGTTGGTCGAGTCTCCTTATTGCTCTCGTTAGCTTGCAGAATGGAGGTATCATTCCAAGTTGAAGTAGAAATAAAAACCCGTGATAGTATAAACAGCAGCTCGTGCTGGTATAATCCACATGATTGTATGTTTCGTCAAAGATTTTGTGAAACGGCGCGTCGAGCCACAAGTACTGTACTGTATTGTACTGTACTATATAATTAATACCATTCCATTCTGTCGAATATCAGAGACACGAAGTGCACAGAGAGGTGAGTGGCAGTTTTGTATGAAATGCTATATGAAATAAATTTACTAGGTAGACTTATGGTAGGTGTTACGAGTATATGAATTGAGTGTAATCGAGTCATCGAGTAAAATAAACACATGCAGTTCATGGGACCTTGGTAGTAGGGGGTATCAGCAATTTTTGTCATTGGTGATACATACTTGAAGTATACAATGAAGATACTTTTCAATATTTATTTCAGTGACATGCAAAAATATATGCATGGTTAAAATTATAATATTAAAAAAGGTCCTGTATCTAATCTCTATTCATTATGCTTCAGTTATCTTATCTACTTGCTGTAACGAAAAGCTTTAATGCACTTTTGTACTTGGGGAACTCAGTCAAAAAAGGTGTGCAAACAAAGTGTGTTTTTTATATATTTTGGTAAAATTACTGTATGGTGTTCTTCCCAATGTTTGAAGGTAAATTATATCATCAAATACAGGTCAATTTAAGCTAAATCTCTATACGGCACATTATAATTATATCTTCATATATTATTTTTTTGGTTTGTTTGCTTGAAATTCTTATTTCTATAAATTTTATAAACATTTTAAAAACTATTTTGCACGAGTAAATTATATACTTATACATAACAAATGAATTGCAGACTGCAAATTTCGTGTAGCCATGGATTAAACATCATTTTTTTTCTTGCAGTCTGTTGACTAGTAAATTAAAGTACCTATAGAGAGATTTATATAGAAATAAAATTTAGTAGGAATATTATTTCAAAACGCAATTTCGAAGCATTTGTGAAACTATTATATTTATGAGGGAGAGCAGTGCCAAACAAAACAGTAAATACAACTTTGACGAAGTTACAAAACAATTAAATTTCTCTAAACACTTGTCAATCAGATAAAGTTGAAAGCAGCCTTGAGCGGTAGTTGTGGAAACTTATAGTTGTAAATAATTAAAAATAAGTCACAACTCACAAGCACACTTTGTGAGGATTCTTTATGACGTCAACAAAAAAATAGGGCTATTCTATTATTCAATTTTCCTTTTACTTAATCGGTATGTATTACCAACAATCCTCATCCAAAATTAACATACATGCGCAATTGATCCAAACAGACTCAACAATAGAGATTGTAAAATTATAAATAAACTTAAGTATACCATATTATATTACATGGTGTTAGGGCATTTTGCGAATGCCCGTCTGGCTAGCTTATATCCTCTAATAGAAAATCTGTCGCTAGGTATTAACGGTATGTTCCGGCAGCTGTCCTTGAAAGTCAGTGATTTTAGGTTAGCGTCAACAAGTTCTAACATGTTAGACCATGTCATCACTTACCATCTAGTGAGGTAGTGGTCAAAGGCTAGCTATAAAAAAATAAAGACCCCTTCGTGCCTCCGGCTTGTAAAAACAGTCTGAGGGTAAGGCAGACATGACTGCTTGGAAGGCGGTGCCCGATACGTTTCTGTCACACCATCCAAGCCATTAGAATAATTCACGGTCAGGAACTTGGACGAGTATTTTGAAACCGTTAAGCTATGCTATGGATATCAATTGTACATATATGAGAGTACAATACTCCATACGATAATACAAGCCTTATATTTTTAAGCAAACAAGGTTAACTGAACATTTTGTGCACTAATTTGTTATCCGTGCATTATTCGATAAATCATCTGTGCATTCAATATATATGTTACTAGCTTTCCGGGCGCGGGTCCGCCCGCGCGTATATCGGTTATCGCGCAAAAACATAAACCTCTTTTTGCGCAGTTGGATAAAAACTATCCTATGTTTTTTCCCAGGTCTCAAACTATTTCCATACCTAATTTCATTCAAATCGGTCCAGTAGTTTTGGTGTGAAAACGGAACAGACAGACAGAGTTACTTTCGCATTTGTAATAGTAGTACTGATGAAGTACAAAATATTTAATGGTTAAATTAGAACTTCAGTGAATAACTAATAAAAATCGGTCAAGTGCGAGTCGGAATCGCGCATGAAGGGTTCCGTACCATTAGCTATACAACTTTGGACTTCATATTTTAACCTTTTTTTGTTTTAACGTGCGCGAGTCCGACTCGCACTTGGCCAACTTTTTGTATTTGTTGTTATAGCGGCAACAGAAATACATCATCTGTGAAAATTTCAACTCTCTAGCTATCACCATACTTGTGATACAGCCTGGTGACAGACGGACGGACGGACGGACAGCGAAGTCTCAGTAATAGGTTCCTGTTTTTACCCTTTGGGTACGGAACCCTAAAAACTAGCTCAGACTAAAATTTCATGTGGATAAGGTCCATTGTGTGGTCATTGTGGTGTATCGCTATCGATTCTAAAGACAATGTTTGAAAAAATACGTTTGTATTTGTGTGATTTTGATTCTTAAGACAATGTTTGAAAAAATACGTTTTTATTTGTGTGATTTTGACGGAACAAGCACGAGGCCCACCTGATGTTAACGGTAACTTCTGCTTTATCAGATGCATTTCGTCAACCTGAGACATACTTGTTAATTCTCATGTTCCTGTAATTTTACTAGCTCTCAAGGACCGCTGCCGGAAAACACTGTTAGGTGCTTGGCAACAAATTTCATACTTGAAGGTGGCAGCTAGCCATTCGAGCATTTGTAAAATGCCTATATATATCCATCATCATAGAGGAGCAAAATTTTATGTAATAAATCATATTAAAATAGTTTTACGTTTTGGTTACAAAAATACATTTCTATGTGTTTTATAACTTAACTTTAAACTTTTGTTATTTAAATCGAATACATATAATTATTAGACTAACCATACCATTAAAACATATTTAATTTTAAAACTATTTTCAAACAGTGTAAAACAACTCTGTTCTTTTTGATGCCATATTTTTGTACCCATATACTTCTTCACGCGCTCTCTTCCTTTGACCAGTTCATTTGACGCGATCAAAGAAACCGCTAATGATTAAAGAGTCTGGCAACGACAGTCCATCTCGCTTTTGCCCTAGGGTTGTTTGTTAGTTATTTATATCTCTTCCAAGGTTTTTTCGTTCGAATCGTGTATATTAGATGTGTCTAAAAGGAGTTAACCAATAAATACCTAAATAGTTTCAAGTTCTCTAGATGTTTACTTTTAAGGAACCGACTTAGGACTCGCGTTATATTTACCGGGAAGATTCAAACAGTTTCGAACAGTTTTGAAGCCCATCGTGTGGGAGTCACGATTGTGTGAAGTGACAAGCACTTGCTTCAGCCTGTCGCTGATAAGGGATAAGTAATTATGGATAAAACTCGGGATAGTTTTTAAAGTGAAGTTCTCTAGATAGTATATTTGAATTATCAAATATACTATCAGATATAAAATAGTGAATGTATTCGTGAAATTGGTCAGATCCAAATTAGTACGTATAATCTTTACCACTCTATTCATACACAAGTCAATTTGAAATACTTTTTTCTATAATTTTCTCACAAAAAAACTCTTAAGCAACAATATTTTGCCGAAAGTATAAATGTCTCCTACCACGTCCTTAAGTATTATTATACAAAAAAAAAATATTATGTATCAACCGACTTCCAAAGAGGAGGAGGTTCTCAATTCATCTGTATTTTTTATGTTTGTTACCTCAGAACTCTGGACTGGGTGAACCGATTTTGAAAACTCTTTTTTTGTTTGAAAGGTGATGCTTGTCGTTTAGTCCCATTTCAAATTTCATAAAAATCGGTCAAGCAGTATTTGAGTTTGATATAGTCGTTAACAATGAATCATAAACGATCCCGTAAGTAGCAAGGGCCACTAAAAAGTGTGGAAAAAAAATTTGCAAAAAAATGGAACCGACTTCAACACCCAAAACTGAGAAATAACTTGTCGTATTCGGTACCATGCGCACAGTATTGTGATAATAGGTACTTTTGAACTATTATGGTACCGACTTCAACAAGTCATTTCACACTTTTGGATGAAGCCGGTTCCATTTTTTGCAATGAAAAAAAATTGTGGTAGATAGTCTACTGGAAAATTACTTAAACCAATAGAAAAGTACATTACATTATTTCGTTATTAACAGTGTAGTACTAAATTTACCATCTCAACTGCACTCTCAACCCGCTAGCTTATAGAATAGTACATTGTTCACCGAGAGGAGAAAGTGACCGATTACCGTCGAGGGTGTCGGTTTTTTTAAAACACCCGAGATCGGGAATCGCACTTTCTCTCGAGTGATACATAGTGCTTTATACTACACCTACCTTTTATTTTACTTTTCTACGAAAACTGAATCCTCAAACAACACACAAATTGAAAATGGCGCCAATGGCGTCTGCAATTTTCACATGTTCTTTTTTCAAATTGTTTGACATCATCCAACACACAGCTAGTGGCCAGTGTCATTTTGCGAACTTGGAGATAAAAACTCACTGTAAAAACTTTTTGGCTTTTGATATTTAGGTTACCAGCGCATAGTCTTACCCAAAATTAAAAAAGAAAAACCACGTAAGAAATGGATTTTCATACACTTTTCTCTCCCGCTCAGATGCGTTTTCTCCCCGCATATTTGTTCGATATGCAATGACGTACTTTCTACCGTAAATTTGATAAAGTATCAAGGTACTTTCCGAGCAGGTGTAGTATTAAAGTACTTTATTTCGTTTGGAAGATAGTAATATTAAACATCTCACCTGCGCTCAAATAATCACATTTAAAAATTATTAAACAGCACAAAATTCTTGTCTTTAAATCGATTCTGCTCGAGATTAGGAGGAATTATGTGCTCTTATTATTTATGCGCATAAAAATATCGTTGATCCTCTTTCTATACAATTCCGTTATCTTTGTGTAATAAACTCTGATCAGAAAAAGATTCCCTGAAACAATATTTGATTTAATATATTTTCTTTGTTTTTCTCAGCATATATAATTATTATTTTTTAGGTGAACTGACCAGTTTTCGGCCAGAGAATATAAGGATTGATTCTCATGAAGTGAGTCAGTGTTCAGAATCGTACTTCTGGATGTTTTAAAAGAGAGAAATGCGGCTGATGAGCAACAGCATGCCACCACTATATCTTAGTAGGGTGCTCGCAAAACAGTGATAATTACCAGTTTTATAGCCTAATTCACCGAGTAGTAGTAAGAGTATACGCATTTCCAGGGAGGGTAGGTTATTTATCATTATTTTTGTCCCGACGCGCGACGTTTCAAACAATTTCCAGTGACCGTAGTAACGGAATTGAAACGTCAGGTAGTATTATTGTATGTTTCATGACGTTGAGAATTACGATAAACATTCGTGATTTATACCATTTAAATTTTTTTTATTACTATGTACATATATATCTCAACAAAATAATCGTGAAAACCTGAGACAAAAAATTAAAAGTATATTTTTAGAGAACCCTTAGTTATTGTTTAGTCATATTAGCTAACGAAGACCACTAATCGATATAATAGTTTTAAGGAATAAACAGTCTTTAAGAGGATTCATGCAAATTTGAAACTTAAAGTATTTAACCTTACTACTGACAACCATTTAAGATTCTGACTTCATTTATAAGTAACAACTTTCCTTATAGAGGTCCACCCGTCTAAATTGAGACTTTTACTTGACCCAAGGTGCTAACTTTTTATTACTTGCTCTAAGCTTCGTACTTATCAACTCTTTAAAAACCATTCTATCCCTGGTCGTCAAGTTTAAAAAGCTTTGTAAGTGCTTGTTTCAAAATACAAATGGTAATTTGAAAGCTTATTTATTTCTTAAGTTTTTCGCGGTTGTTACACAAACATTAAGTGGGTAGTAAGTGTTTGAATAATACGAAATAAATGTTTTTTGTTAATGTGATTGGTAGGAACGAGGGCGATGCCCACTTCTCCTGATGTTAAAAGGTAACCTCTGCCCATAACAGATGGTGGGTGACGGACGCAGTGCATTTTGTCACAAATGACGATTGACACTGCCCGTCACCCTGAGATATACAATTGTAGAGTGTCAAGTGCATATAGTTTTAATGAATCTTAAGGACTGCTGCCAGAACACACCTAAGTGCTTGGTGAGAGATTTTCAAATTGAAGGTGGCAGCTAGCCAGACGAGCACAAGTTATGATGCAAAATGCAGCACCGCAGTCCATAGCTAAATCATTGAGTAAATTGGCTCACTTTGTACAAGTAACCAGGATTACTGCCAGGTACTAGGGTGGGCAAGTAGTTTAACATTATCGTTCAAAGTCATTTGCCCAGCTGTTTCAATGAATGGCTGAATATCATTCAGACCACTAGTTAAACGATGCTACGACATTAAAAATGCACTGTTTCGAATAACTATTGACACGATCATAGACTCAAGCAGATATAATATTTTATTTTATTTTAAAGTATTTATGCAAGTATTTTTCATTTAAATGTGTTATAGTAGCCGTTATTTTCACGACGCACAAATTCCCAAAAAATTCGTCGTTGTTCATTTGCATGTATTTGCATTGGGGTAAAGCAATCAAAGATTTATTTTTTGGATAGTAACTGAGCATATTGTATTAAATTTAATCAATTCATTACGTATGCTCTACGCTTAAATCATGTAAAATGAGTTTTAAAGATTTACCTTCTTATTTTTAGTATCTCAATATAGGTTTTTACTAATTCCTACCAATTTCACACACGCAATCAATTACAGTTTTAAATTTATCGCCCATTCTCAAACCCTGTTTTGCACCTAATGTGCAAAACACACTTCTAACATTAACGTGAGTAATGACGTGCTGCTCATTTGACACATTTTACAATAAGTCCAGAAAGAAACTGTGTAATTGTTATTTACAGTTATTTAAATATTCGTTCAGCAATTAGGCATATGATTAAAAAAACCTTTGGAGTCCGTAATGATCTCTTGATGATATGTATTAACTTATTAATACATACAATGTTAAGCGTAACATATATCCAAATGGGAGTGTTCAAAAATAACATTTTACAAAACGAAGTAAGGAAGCGCTTAGTAGTACAGCATATAAAATGTGGGTAGAAATGCCAATATACCGGTCACCCATCCAAGTTTTGATCGCAGTTGACGTTACTTTACTTTAAATTAAGTTGCCCTACGAGCAATTTAAAAATCACAACATTTGCATTTTAGTCTCTCTGCAATATTGAAATCAGTTCCATAGAATTTTACTGAGAGCATGTTTTTAGCAAGAGGTTGGCAGCCTAACTGACATGAATAAAATATATAATGTTCTTAACGATATGACAAATACGAAGCCTAATCTGAAAACAAGCCATATATTTCATTTGATAGAAGAACTCTTGAATAAAGTTCTAAAATTTCCCCTAATCAAGTTTTGTGTCAATATGGTATATCATATCAATGCAAATTTTATTTCTAATTATTATGTAAGCAGTGGTTATTTCGGCTAGTACAGTAGATGAAATTATTTTAATATTAAGTAATTCTGTTTCGCTCACTCGCATCCAAAAAGAGCTTTCTCCGGATTTCTATGTGGTCTGGAGGTTTCTACGCCCTCAGTCTGAGAATTTTCGAAGACCACTTCATCTTAGAGTAAAAAATCTGACGCCTAGCACCGATAACGAAAATTTCCGATAGCTGACCTTGAAGGCCAGTTACCATCATAGGAAACATTGATGATGAATTAATTACAAAATTTTAGGAATTTTATAAGTATTTATCATATTTAATTGTTAGATAATTTGTTACTAAAATATTTGATGATTAGTATTTTTTCTCAATACTTGGTGGTGTTTCCTACGCAAATAAAGAAAAAAGATGGAAACATTTGGAATCCATAAAATTAATGATTCATTCATTATTTTCATCGATCATCGTTAATAATGTTAATTTATCAGAGAGTTCCGTAGCTAAAATAAAATAATATTAAAACTAAAAAAACTACATAATGTTTACCACTATAGTAACGTTATGCGGTACTAAAAGTCGGTTAAAAAGGAAAATCTACGAGAACACCGATAACATTAAAATCTAGTTGCTGACCTTGATATAGAGATGAAGGCAACTTACAATAATATTATTAGTTATTGTAAACTTGGAGCTTGGAAAATCGGAGCTTTCAAGGTAATGAATTAATTGACTTCATTCGTAATATTATTCCCAAAATTCCCATTAAAGAAGAGAATGTTCTTAATTCGTCTATCTGCATTTTTAAATATTTGTTTCGCAATTACTCAGCCAATTCTGAATTGAAACTTTTTTCAACTTTCAATCATCATTACATAGATTTAGTGAGAAATCCTCAAGGAAGCGCTTTTACAAATAAATTACCTACTAGCTTTTGAAATGCTCGTAGCGAAGTTTGCTTAGCTGATCAGCTAAGTTAAGCAACATCCAACGCGGTCATGAAAAGAATGGGTGATCTATAGTGGCATTAATACTGAGCACTTACGTGCTTCGGCGGGCACGTTTAGCCGTCGCGCGTCAGTCCCGGTTGTTGTATTACGTTAGCAATCGATATAACATCGTGATAGGGCATTTTGCGAATGCCAGCCTGGCTAACTGTGTGTTCCGCTCAACTGTCCTTGAGAGCTAGTAATTTTAGTTTAGGCTGAACCACCTCTTCGACCACATAATCACTTACCATCGGTTGAGATATTAATCAAAGGCAATCATATCATTTGTATATATAGCTCCAAAGGAGAGAAGCCCGGGTGAAAATAATATTAAACATTTCCTGTGTATTGGTTCATGGCACGTATCCCACCCCCGGCTTCAGTTTCGCCAAATAGTGAAAATGCATTTATCATAATATAAGACCAGATCATCAAAAAAATACATTCGTACATGATATCTTTACGCTTATATATTCCCAAAGGATCTCAGAGTTATCCGACCACCTATGTTTCGCTAGATGTATTTTACATCCATGTGATAGGGGAAAACCTATTGCCATCTAGCTGCTACAAATCCATACTTACTATAAAGTACGCTTCTCAAAAATCCACTAATATTCCGACCCGGGCAACGAACCCAGAGCCTTGGAGTTCCAAAGCCAATTTTACGCTACCGGTAATTTGTATAAATCATATTTGTTTTAAGTCAAAGTTTTAACATTAAAAAACACATACCTATGATTAAAATTTTAACAATAAAACCCGCGCTAGCAATTATGTCGATGAATAATCTCAATAAAATCATGACGAGATGTGTTCAACATGGTATGAGCTGTCACGACAAAAAAGGTCTTGTCGATTATACCAATTTTGTATGGTCATTAAAATTTCTTAATACTGTATGTTGATGTGATAAACAACATGCAAAATTTTAATATAGCTAGCTTCCGCCTGTGACTTCGTGGCAGGAAATATACTTTTGCTCCCTCGAGAACTCAGTAAATCGGGATAGTCTTGTGTCTTAATGAATTTATGTACCAAATTTCATTAAAATCTATCGAGCTCCTCGCCCTCCCCCTTCTCCCATAGGACGTTCAGACAAACGGAGAGGTGCCAATCGTACATGGTTGATATTCCTAGGAATCGTACGAAGCGCTTCACTTCCACTTTTCTCGTGTGTACTGCGAAAGAGTGGAACTACTTACCATGGTCTGGTTTTCTCGATGAATACAACATGGGTGTCTTCAAATCTAGAGAAAATAGGTTTCTTCTAGGTAAGCGTGCTCCATCTTAGACCACATCAATGTTTAACATCAGGCAATGTGTGGTCAAACGCGAACCTATTTTGAAAAAATAAAAAAACAGCTCTATCGGAGTTTTTTTTTGATATAGATGTTGTTTAGGCTAACCTAGAACTACTACTGGCTCTCAAACATCGCTGCCGGAACACACCGTTAGGTGCTTGGCGGCAGATTTTCTACTTGAGGGTTGTAGCTGGCCAGGCGGGCGTTCGCTAAGTGTCCTACCACCATGCTATAACGAGTTCCATCCAAATACAACAACTGGGACGGCGTTTTAACGTGCCTTCCGAAGCAAGGAATTATGTACCAGGTCGTACCAGGTCGGGGGTAAGTCAGGGTAGTACTCTAGGACCAACGCTTTTTTTGTTGATGGTCAATGACTTGCCGAGGGCTCTGAGTTCTGCAAAATGTCTCATGTTTGCGGATGATTTGAAGTTGTGCCTTGCTGTGAGTGGTGTAGATACTGAAGCTCTGCAGAGAGACATTGATGCTGTGGCTGAATGGAGTAGAACCAACCGCCTGCCCTTCAATGCATCTAAATGTAAAATAATTAGCTTCACGCGCTCACATTGTCCTCTATATGCTACCTATTTCCTACCTGACGCTCAATTAGAAAGAGTTAATGAAATTCGTGACCTTGGACTGACTTTAGATAAGAAACTTGACTTTGGAACACACGTAACCAACATCTGTAAAAGGGCTAGTAGATCGCTTGGGTTTATAATGAGGGTTGCTTCACAGTTTACTGATAATAGAGTACCTAAAGTTTTATATAACGCGTATGTCCGTAGCACTCTGGAGTTTGGTGCAGTGGTCTGGGATCCATACGAGGACAAATACTCACTTATAATCGAAAAGATACAGCGAAAGTTTGCACGGTGGTTATTCAAGAGAGCCTATGGATACTATCCCTACTTATATCCGTCTATGTTTGTATCGGGTATGGTCGGCCTAGATACACTTAATCTTAGACGAAAACTGTTGCTTGTAGTGCACTATTTGTCAGTACTTCGCAATAAAGTAAACAATCAGAGTGTACTTAGTCAGATGGGACTACAGGTGCCGAGGCGCGGAGGGACGGTCGCGCTGCGCAATATACCGCGGCTCATAGCGCGGCCGCTCACATGTACCCGCCGCGCACAAAATGCGCCCACAGCTCGTGCGCGTGCCTTGCTCGGTGACTTGCTTCTCTATGACGAGAATGTTGATATATTTGCTGACAACATAGGAACCCTAATAAGACATGCATATTTGTATTTAAATTTGAATTATCATAAAATTTAATGTAATCCTCGCTTAATTTAAATATTATATTATAAATTGACATTTATTGATTTTATTGTCATTTTGTATATCTTTTCTTTGTATTATTTTTCTTGTGACTGTATTTTAATTTAGTATGACATTGAATGTTAGTAAATATTAATAATAATAAGTGTATACAATGGTATAATAACTGATATATAATGTATAATGTAGATTTAAGTAATAATGTTTTGTGTTTGCAACTTATGTTTTAGACATGTTGGCGTTTTGGACATTATAGTCTGTCAGCCACATTGTTTTTTGAATAAATAAATAAATAAATAAATGTACAGTGGTATAGTAATGTCACTAACGGTCACCCATTCAAGTTATGATCGAGGCGGATATTGCTTAACTTAGCTATGAAACCTAGAAAACCTAAGAAAACTTACCTATGAGCGCTTCAAAACAACAAACACACGTTTTAGCAATTAATACAGGATTACTCACGGAAATAAGTAAATTTAAAGCAGTGATGGCTCTGTGGCATCTGTGGCTGTGGCATTAGTTTATAATGACGTAAACTTGGGTCCCTCAAGCTCTCTATGAAAAAGACTACCAGATATAGTCGAAACTATCTGACGTATTCCTGTGAGCTATCCCGTATTATTTACTAAAAACAAATACACACTCACACACATATATTCGCAATTCTAATATTGCATGGATAGATATATTGAAGCGCTCGTAGCCAAGTTTGCTTAGCCATTCTGAATCGATCAGCAAAGTTAAGCAACGTCCGCCGCGGTCGTGACTTGGATGGGTGACCGCTGGTGACATTACTACTGAGCGCTTCCGTGCTTCGGAGGGCACGTTAAGCCGTCGGTCCCGGTTGTTGTCTTAGGATAGCAGTCGTTACAGCATGGTGGTAGGGCACTTTGCGAATGCCCACCTGGCTAGCTACCACCCTCAAGTTGAAAATCTGTCGCCAAGCACCTAACGGTGTGTTCCGGCAGCTGTCCTTGAGAGCCAGTAACTCTAGGTTAGCCTGAATAACATCCTCGACCCCATCATCACTTACCATCAGGTGAGATAGTGGTCAAAGGTTAACCTATCAAGCATAAAAAAAAAAAAAAAACACCATTCAGAAAACGTATAAAATTGCTTATATTGATAAATTATATATTGCTCATATTATTGATGCAAACTCAATAATAGCTTTACGAGCTCTATTAATCCCATCACCGTTTTCAATTATAAGCGAAACTAAAAAAGAACTATTTGGGTTTAGAAATTTGCAAAATGTACTTTATACATACATTTATAAACATAAAAGTTAAATTCACTGTAAAGTTAAGATTTAATGATTCTTAATTAAAAGCAGTTACGAAAAAAATTACTTGCAACAAAAGTAATGGCAGCGAATACATGGGTACGGGTACCGGTGAAATTGCAGGCGTATGACTTATAATTTATAATACATTGCTTCTAACAACATCGCGCATGAAATGTAAAATGTTTTGTCTCGGGGTAATGGGCGCAGTTCGGTTTGTGACTTATAAAGAAATGTATATGTTATAGGAAGAGGTTATCGCTTAACATTTGGTAGGTTTTGAGTTTATTCAGTCACAAATAACAATCCCATGAATATATTGTTCGCGTAATTTTATAAAATTTTCCTGGTTTTATATAGCCTAATTAATTTTTAAGTTTAACTAAAGTTAAACTCGCTGTTTAAATTAACCTAAGTTTTAGTTTCATTTCCAGAAACTAACTTAGTTTTTTAACCACATCTTGCACAAATAATAAAATTGCAAAACTTTATAAGCCATGATTTAAAAAGTTTCTCGGACTCGTTATCCCAAGTTCACTAACTTTTATAAACGAATGCATTTTTCTGTCAGTTTTTGAATTTCATTCATATGCAAAAATCTTGAAGAAATCTTTTTGGTACAGTTGCATAATGTTGAAGTTCGTCGCTCCTTCATCTTACGTATGCATTTAGTGTTCTGTGAAAATAATGTTACCAAACTCAGGATCTATAAAAAAATAAGGAAGGCCTTTTATTAATATATTTACGTACGATCAAATCATACCTTGATGGAATTTACAACATTCAACTTAGATTAATTAAATGAATAGTGCCCCTTAAAATTAAAAATAAATATAATAATATGGGACTATTTCAACACTGTAAAGTCATCCCCATTCATAAAAAGTGAAATTAAACCTACTCATTGAAAATTTTTTTCGAAGCGAAATTCAAATCCCTATTAATCACTCAATAGTCACTAGAAGCATAATTCATAAAATGCTAATTACACCTAAATACAATAACTTTAACGGCAAAAGAATAACTAATTATATGATCCCTCGCCTTATAAATAATTTACCTAATGAAAATAGAAATAAAATTAACGATAAAAATATTAAATATATTTTAAAGGAATATTTTTTACTAGAAAACAATATAGCGTAAACCGGAGCGCCCTTCGCAATGCGTAATCGTACACAACTATAATACACTGACGTTACGCACCTCACGTATACTGGTTCTGGTGCTTGCTGCTGCAGTGCCGGCCGCTTCATATCGCTCCAATCATTAATAATGTTGAATGTAATGTGTATGTTAAATCTACCTGTTTTGTAAGTTTCATTTTATGTTTACTAATGTTGATATCATATTTTTAAAGCTAACTACGAGAACCTAATGTCTAGACAAACCTAATGTAGGTTTATAAACCTTATAAGGACATTATTAACTAATCCTTTATATGTATGACTATATTTCGATGAATAAATAAATAATAATAATTTGATTACAAATCAAATTTCATATTATGTAATATTCACCGATAGCTGTAATAGATACCGTTGAACAAACGCCTACTTTATAAGGATGGATTTGCCATCACGCCCATGCTTTGCAGGCGCCTTGAGGATAGCAGTGTAAGTTGGCAGTTCTTCAGAAGGACCTTATGGTATCTTTGTTTTCGTCGCCTGTTACAGCTTCTACAAGCAGATAAGGGGGGACGTGCAATTCTATCCCGGTAACCCACGGGTTTTATGCATTTGCTGTATATAATTTTATAGGGCAAAAATATAGCAAAAGTGATTCTAATACTTTCTAATTTTCCAAAACCGGATGATTTCTCTTTAAAAGATCATACTCGTTTCAATAAAAAGCTAAGATAACATAATTGTCTAAGCCAGTAATAAGAAGCCTTTACTGCCACGTTTCAGGTAATCATAAGCTAGATACAGGTAAAAATAAGTTGAGGCACTAGATTCTATTAAGATAGTAGCTAAAGTATTATCTCTAAAAATATAATATTTATGGAGTGTTATTGCAAAATCAGCAGATATTATTTTACCTAATATTTTTAGTTTTCATTTGAGTGACTTTTTTACAGCAGAGAAAATTATAGCTCTTAGCTATGCTGACAACACATAGCTGTTTTCGTGATTGGCACTTCTCTCGAGTGGTTAGGAAAGTGGTTTGGAAGGTACCTATCAACGCCCACCCAAGGCTGAGATGGGCCTTTTTGTGCTCTCTGTTGTAAGCCACGACGACTATAAATACTTCCCAGAATCAATTGAGGAAATCGGCTTAATACCAGCGAATCATTCAAGATGGTTAATTAAAAGAATGAATCGTGTCATGTATCAATTTGAAATATTTTTATTTAAATTAAAGACACGAGGCTTTATAAGGTATTCTGTAGAGCTTACTCGCTCGATCGTTTAAATTTATGAGTAACCAGCCAAGTGAATGTTGTACTTGCGCATCCAGTGTTCAATGCCGTACCTAAAGTACATTATGTGTAAATGTTATCTTTTTTATTTAGTAAGGAATCATAAGCAAGTCTGACTTTTCAGTCTTCTGTGGTAACCGCTGTAAAGTGTGCAACGAAGCTTCATGTGATGAATGTCTGTATGACACTGTGTAATATTTCATGCGTTATGAAGCAGTACAGCTCGTGAAGGTGCGCTCGAAAGATAACCTTGTTTATATATGGATTTAATATAGTGTTATTGTAACAAGTTTTGGAATTGTCGTTTCTATTTATTATATTTTCAACAAGATAATAGTTTCATATGTTATGTGATGAAATTTGCATTCCGTTAAAACAATGTAACGCCTGATTATATTATAGCATATATTATATGTAAATATTATGATTTCAAGCACTACCGCGTACTAAGTGAAAATATCGCCAAATCGGAAGGACGCGGGTTCAATTTCCGCCCGGGGCAAATATTTTGTACTCCAATAATTTGTAAATTTAACATAATTTATATTTTTTATATGTTTTTATTGTTTTAGTATTTTTTGATATTATATTATTATTATTCAATAAATATCACTGGAATGCAAAAAATATTTATTGATTCATATTTTGAAGTATATACTATGTTAATATTAATCTTACCATTATTCATTCAACGACATCGTATTTGCTTTTTGTAGGTCCAATTTAATGCTCTCTCTCGTTGATCAGATTATAATCAATAACGGTAGAACGGCTTCGCAAACATTCAATTTTATTGCTTTTCCTCATTTGCAATATAATTTACGACGTTAAGCTTTTCAAGCAACTTAATGTTTGGCATTTAGGAGGTGTTTGAGCAATTGTCAGATAATAACAATAGCTATCAACTTGGTAACTGTCAAAAATCATAGAAAGTGATTTAAAAAACACTTCCATAAAAATTGTCCATTAAATCGGAGTCACAATACATTTGTTGCAAAACATATGCTAAGTAGTTAAAGATCTACTATGTAGGCATCTGTATCAAAATATAATTATTTTTATTTGCCCAAGTGCTTTTTCTTTTCAGTTTAGTTTTTATATGCTGTGAGCAGATTCCAAGGTATTAATTAATTTTTAAACAGATCTATAATGTTTAGGGTACGTAGCATTAACCTATTCACTTTTGGCGGTATGTGTCGATAAATTACCAAAGATGATAACATTTTTTTTTTATGCCTCATAGGTTAGCATTTGACCACTATCTTATCTGATGGTAAGTGATGATGTGGTCGAAGATGTTGTTCATGCTAACCTAGAATAACTGGCTCTCAAGGACAGCTGCCGGAACACACCGTTAGGTGCTTGGCAACAGATTTTCTACTTGAGGGTGGTAGCTAGCCAGGCGGGCATTCGCAAAATACCCTACCATCATGCATATTTATTTCTGCATTGTATTTTATAAATGTAGATTCACGCATTTGTAATTCAAACAGTTATTGATTTGAAGAATTTACTCACAACAAAAGTAGCGAAGTTTTAAAATTAGTCGTAGGACACTCCTGCTGCATTAATTATTACAATCTTGGCTTGATCTATAATATAGCACTAGACTAGTAGCAGTAAATAGTAGCTTCCATCTAAGTCATTAACTTATAGCACACAAGTTCTTTTTACTTTCTAGTTTAATTTAAATAAGTAGATTATCAATTTGCTAGTAGATTGATACCAAGAATAATTTCGTGTTTAATTCCCTTAGAAAAACAGAACATGGAATGTCTCACCTTCGTATATAAAGATAGGAATCACTTATCATCCTCTTTACTGTTGAAAAATCAATTAGCCTGGAATTTACTTTTCCCTTCCATATAACTAACTTAAATAAATAGTTAGTGAAGTAAGTAATCTTATACCTTTTAAAAATTTACTCATAAGCGAATGGAAAATAGTCGTATGACACTATGTCAATTATTCCAATCTTGGCTTGTTCTATTAAAGTTCTTGGCTACGGTTTGTTCATTCATTCATTGTTAACTCTCTCATAAAGCTCAGGTGACTTACAAGTGTACAAGGCTTTATTGAAATAATTGACTTCCGCACTCCGTAACCACTAAATGTTTCAATCTGCCAATCTTAATCCATAGCAATAAATTTGGAGAGAGTAAAACAATATTTTTTATATTTAAATAATTGTGAGATCAAGTAGGTACACATATTTAATTTTGTTTCACTCCTGATCGGAAGAAATTTAACTCGATGCGGCAAACAAATTCAATTTCTCTTCTTTCTTAGGTTGGAAATTGCCATAGGAAGAAAAGTAAATTTGAAAATGGAACAGCGCTCCTTGTTGTATTTTTCAGAGGTGTATGTACATTCATCACGTGAATACATTATGGAGGTTACAGGATGGTTCTCGACTATTCTAAGACTATATGTTTATGGAACATCATAATTCCTTTTGTAGTACTGCACAAAGATAGATACTGCACAGTGCCCAAAATACTAGTACTACTATTAAATTATATAGGCCAACATTTGACTACTCTCTAACCTGATAGTAGACGTGGTCAGATATTGTTCAGGCTATCCTAAAATTACTGACCCTCAAGGATAGCAACCGGAACAAAACGTTAAGTGGTGACAAGTTTTTCTACTTCAGGGAGGCAGTTACTGGCAGACTTCACAAATTTCCCTACTAAAATATATAATTTTATAAACTAGTTTCATTTTCATAACAACCACACTGTCCACAAAGAAGATCAGAGAAGTAAGCAGTAAAAATAATAACCGAGCTTTTTCTTTTCAAATGAATTTTTTGTGAAGTGTTTGATATTGCACAGTAGATAGTGTTCATCTCGGGTGTAATTGATAACTTACCGACCTCTCTTCATAAACTACTATTAAACATTATAAGCTATTGTTCAAACCTTTTTTTTTATATGCCTGATAGGATAGCCTTTGACCACTATCTCACCTGATGGTAAGTGATGATGTGGTCGAAGATGTTGTTCAGGCTAACCTAGAATAACTGGCTTTCAAGGACAGCTGCCGGAACACACTGTTAGGTGCTTGGCGACAGAGTGTCAATTTGAGGGTGGTAGTTAGCCAGGCGGGCATTTGCAAAATACCCTACCAGCATGCTATAACGACTGCCATCCTAAGACAACAACCAGGACCGACGGCTTAAGTCCAGGCAGTCAAAAATAATTCCCACGCTAGCTCCGCCCATGCGGCGCAACGATCCCCGCTGCACCGAACGATGCGATGTGCAGCGGCGCACGCGTCTCGCTTATAAAAATATTTGTGTACTTGAAATTAGATTCGCGAACACAGATACCATTGAGACGATTTCAACTTTTTTTATAATCTTATTCACGTGACGCATTTCGATACATAAAGTAACTTTGTATATACTGAAATTGATGTCACGTTTGTATTTTTATCAACATTACTAATATTTCTTAGTAAGAAATTGATTATTTGATTTACTTTCCAAAATTATTCTTACGGTCGACAGTAGCTTATAAAACTAAAGCCAAAAGTTTTACTTTTTACAATATGATCATGTCTGCTCGACTTTATTGGTATATATTATTATGTATTAAAATATTGGTATATATATTATTCATATTTAACTGACTTCCCAAAAGAAAGAGGGTTCTTAAATTTACTTGTCTATTTTTTATTTTATGTTTGACCACACATAACTTTTTTACTGAACCTTACAATCTTGGCGATTATTTATTTGCTAGTACAGTTTAACTTTTAATTGGTTTCATTTTAATTTCATCAACATCGGTCGAACGGTTTGCCAGTTACAGTCAAACTTACTAAAAAGTAATTTGCCAAAATGCCTTGACGATCGCAGTGCTTCTAGCAACGAATGTAAGTGGCAACTATGAATATAGATGAAAGTTATTGTTAAATAGTGATAAAATCTATAAATAATATGTGAATAATAATCTCTCTAGTAAAGTCTGTAGTCATCAGTATATCAAATAACCTGTCTAAGTCAGTTACATGAGCACAAAATTGAGATCATATTGCACCGATATCAACCAGTTAGTTACCAGACTTTTGAATTAAAAAAATTGTTTTCAAGTCTTTTTTTTTCTTTGCTATGTTGTTGTGTCGCAGTCTCTGTGTTTATAGAGAAAACATAT
Source organism: Plagodis dolabraria (assembly GCA_963854805.1). Classification (NCBI taxonomy): domain Eukaryota; kingdom Metazoa; phylum Arthropoda; class Insecta; order Lepidoptera; family Geometridae; genus Plagodis; species Plagodis dolabraria. The sequence continues at coordinate 14,871,229 of OY978454.1, read as the reverse complement.
TGCACCAAACCAAAATAAAGTGAGACAAGGGTCGGAATATGATGATGGTACATATCAGCCCAAACGGCACGATATATATTGATAAATGGGGGGTTTTTAAATTCTCCGTAGTAACGAAAGTGATTTCTACTGATTAAACTTACTACAAAAATTTCATTACCCCTTGGCGTGGACGATAATTTATGAATGAATCAACATTGTTCTCAGTATCTTGGAATGCGATTAATCAGATTACACATCATTAGAATAAAGTAAAATACCATCAAATTGAATGAGCATAACAATATATTATATTCGGTGAATATGGGTACAATTGACCTGAAATAAATGGATTTGATTTGATTAAATGTTAGTCGTGGCCAATATATTTTACCATGACTCGTCATACAAATATGAATTATAGTTTTTCATAACTGTGCTACGGTACAAGTTCCCATAATAATATAAAGTAGGTTGTTTTTTTATTGCTATCATATAATTTTTAACTATTAATTACTAATGTTGAAAATATGTTCGTATACATCCTATTACGTTTTATTTTTCAGTTACACTGGTGAACAGAAAGGTGTTATTTTACTACCACTCTGCTTTTAGATACCAACTATGGTAAAAATTAGATAGACCAACCAGATATAGATCTAGCCACTTCTAAACAGCAGGATAAGATTTTTTACCAAACTTGCAGAAGAGTCTATATACGCAATTGTAATGGCCTTAAACTTAGGGTTTTTTAAAAATAACACAACTGCAGAAACATTGTAGACAACATGTTATACAAGCTTCTTTTAATGCAACATGGCAGATAAGTGAGAGAGTGAGTGGCACTGGAACAGGTGACTAAATTAGACATTTAAATAAAAACAGTGGATTCTAAGATTGTTAATAAGTGGTTATAGACAAATTAAGTTAAGATGTATATAAATTAACAAAAAATCATTTATGAAATAAAAAATATATTATTTTCGATTTATACAGTATTAATGATTATACAGAATTAATGATATGCAAAAGTGTACGTGAGTAATAACGAGTATCGGAACGGAAAGTCAAGTTTTTTTTCAAGTTTGCAGTCCCCCCGATCGTCACCCTGTGACCACGATCACTGCAAAGTGTTTGAAACGTCAGGACAAAAATAATGATAAATATACGCGATTTAAACCGTTAAATGTTGTTTAATTACTATGTGTAACAATCGCGAAAACCTAAGACAACATTAAGTCAAGTCTTCTTTTTATGGCGGGAGGAAGTACTGAAGCATTTGCACTTTGATGTTGCAAGTCACCCTCGACAGCCTCCTCTTGATTTTATCTTTTTCTAGAAGTATCCGCATATTCTTGATCCCGGATCAGTCTTTTCTTAGGGTGGTGGGGATCGACCAGCTCGGGCAGAAGGGAGTTCATATAGAATGTGACTAGTTTTGTCTCCATTTTTTTCGTCCAAAATTCTTCATCTTTTTGTAGAATTTCTATTTTTAATTTGTTGTCTCCATACTACACGGCAAATTAGCATTTAGTTATATTACAAATGTTTTTTTTTTTTTATGCCTGATAGGTTACCCTTTGACCACTATCTCACCTGTTGGTAAGTGATGATGTGGTCGAAGATGTTGTTCAGGCTAACCTAGAATTACTGGCTCTCAAGGACAGCTGCCGGAACACACCGTTAGGTGCTTGGCGACAGATTTTCTACTTGAGGGTGGTAGCTAGCCAGGCGGGCATTCGCAAAGTGCCCTACCACCATGCAAAATGTGCATTTAGCCTTCAGTTTGATAATATCAATCAGATTTTTGATTGATATATATACCTGCAAAATACATTTTACAGACAATCAGTTACCTGAAGCCTTCAGAAAAGCAACTGTACATTTCTGTTTGTCCGACAATCAATTTCGCACAATTTGTAATATAATTTGTAAGGATAAATGTCGGGAGAGCAGTCGAATGACACCTGTCAAAAATCCAAAATGGCGATTTCAACACGGCCACCATACAAATTGCTCCGCCCCTGCTGAAGCTCGGCCTTCAGAAAGGGGGTGTTGGGAATATGAATAAATGAATTTAAATACATAAATTCAGATAATTTGCACGTCAGATTTTTTGCACGTCAAGAGTACAACATCGCTCTTTACCATCTATCTAATACCCTAATAACCGAAAAGGGGGTGAAGGCAAGTATAATACGTATCAATGATGGCATTCGCAAAGGAGTATTGCTTCAGATAGGAGGCCGGCCATAAAATTTAAGTCTTACTCCGCACAATTATGTCAATGCGTTGTCTTTTGTGTAGTACTCAGAAAAAATATATTGTTTATACCGATCCTACAGAGGTGTGACAAGTGCAGGGCGATAATAATGTAAAATTTTTTTTTCAGTGTAAAAAAGAAATTTTCATTGTATTTATACATTTATACGTTATTTTAATTAATTTTACCTGCTGCTCTGCTATGGATAGGTCAAAATAATTTTTAACCTAATATAGGTAGTATATAAAATATTTCCTTTACGAAATTTCCTGTGAATAAAATTTGCAAATTTAGCAATACTAAAGTATTATGTTCAAAGAATTACTCACTTATTTTCGTGTAGTGGAAGAACAGTCTAAACTTATAATATGAGATGGCGACTCGGACAGTTCTCCCTGTTCCGAGTGATCTCGGACTTCGACTGATTTATTATTTTTTTTCCTGAGAAAGAAGGTGCATTTTTGAGCACAGTCTTTTTTTATTATACGAGTATATACACAATCTATTTATTCCACTCTATTATTTTTGTATAAATCGATACTTATATGTACATGTCTAAGTGATAAAATGTATATTTAAAAGTACCTATGCAGGTGACTTTGTAGATAATCTCTTGGATATATACCTACTTGCCTGATTCTGAATATTCTTTCATTGATATAAATCTACATCTAGTCTTGAGGGACATAAAGAATGTTCGATGTTTTATTGCGATATACCTACCCACCAAACCAAATGCTTTGATTTGCTACGCTTGTGTTATTATTATTTAGCAACACTCAACTCCATTTACGGTTGAACGGCAGCTGTACTTTAGAGCCAGATAATTTTAGTTTACACCTGTTTGGCACCTTCAACCACATCACTTACCATCAGGTGAGACCATAATTATACATATACCAGATATTATTATAGTACCCTACTAATCATACTTAGATTAGTACGACATATAGTTATTTTACAGCTCCATTACAGTACTATAGGAAACCTAGTTGGTATAGAATCTCTTAGTTCGGTCGAGATAGTATGTTTCATGAATAGAATAAACACAAACGAATATTAAATTTGCATAGGTGCAATAGGTAAAAAAAAACTGAAATATTATACGCTTTTGCCTCTCTCATAATTCTTGCAAAGTCTTTGTATCGACTCTTCTGCTTCCTTTTTTTATTTTTTAGTTATCTTTATTTCCCATATTGATTGATATACCTACCAAGATACGTATTTATACTGCTCAGGTGATAGCGCGCGAGCGACAGGTCCATGTCCAACGGCGCACAGCGCGGCACTGAAGGACAGCTCTTACGCATTGATTTAATTTCGTAAGCGTAAGCTAATAAGGTTGAATATCGAATCTTCCGATTGACCGTAATCCTGCACAGAACTAAAGGTCGTAAGTCTAAAACACAATTTAATTTATTATGAGAATACTAATAACTCTAGGTAAAATTTACTTTTACAGTGGATAATAAACTACATTTCCTTTCTATGTGTATTTATTATTGATATGTAACTGACGTAGTTTCCAAGAAAAATCCAATAATTTAAAGAAAAGGCTTCATTTAAAAAAATTAAAACTATCGAGTAAATTTCTTTCAAATGTGTTTCTGTCTTAACAACGGATAGAAAAAGGTTTGAAAATCAAATATTTAAGTTAACGTGTCGATTCCATATTTAAGTTGGTTAAAAAAACTAGTCGAATAAGAGTATTTTTTCCGCAGCCTCGTCTTAACGTGCCCTCCGAAGCACGGAAGCCCTCAGTAGTAATGTCACCAGCGGTCTCCCATCCTAGTCATGACCGAGGTGGACGTTGCTTAACTTTGCCGATCGGTTCAGAACGGCTAAGCAAACTTCGCTATGAGCGCTTCAAGAACAACCTTTGAAAACAACTTAGTATATCCAGTGATCTGATGTAAAAGTTTGCAGGCTAACTATAATACGGCTAAACTATTTGATGTAATTCCGTATTATCTAGTTTCGGTAAAGTTTCTGAGAGGGGATCATGTAGACAATAATTCAAAATTAATATTCCGAAAGCGTAAACGTAAAGTAGACAGTAAGTTTATATTGCCTATTTTGATTAAGGGATTTTGAAATGAAGTAGGGAATATCAAGAATAATTAAATAACAAAATATATGATATTAAATAAGCATTTGAAGCGATTAAAGTGTCCATTCTACTTATATGTTTAATATTAATACGTTGTTTCCTAGTATTTGTGTCTGTATTTTCTGAAATAGGCTAGGAAATTCGAACATTTTCATATCAAAGAGTATTATATTTTTTACCCCATGGGGGCTAGAATTGCACCCACTTCTCATATCTTCTCATGGCCAATAATGAGAAAAAATATCAGAAGGTGAGCAGTGGTTTTCTGAAGAACAGCGATTCTCGTGACGCCTGTCAAGAATGTTCATATTACTGTGTTCTGGTTTGAAGGGGACGGATGCCATGAAATAATGTGCACATGAGATTTAACTCGTTTGTGTCTCAGATTGATGTGCGTTGTGCCGTTCGCCACTTGTGATGAACATCATCTGTTATAGGCAGAGTAACAGCTTAACACTAGGCGGCCTTGTACTTTTTCCATCACGACAGCAAAAAGATTGATAATAATGGCCGACCCCCCTTAATGGGGGAGGCTGTGATAAGTATTGGACGGTAAAAGAATTAATTAAAAGCCCACAATTCAAAATCTTCTTAGATCTATTGTCATCTAATAATATCAAGATGTTTGGAAAATCAATCATATCGTATCTGCGAGAATCCAAAGTTGGTATTTTTGAAGATGCTTATTGCTTTTATTTAAAATAATTAGCAGAATTGTAATAATATTTTGAGAATATGCCTGGAAATCCCGTTTAGTTCATAGCTATGTTAATAAAAATATTGCATAACAAATGAAAATAAATAAAATGCATAAAAAGCAGTTACTATTGGGAAGTATAAATAGTATCTTTGTAAAGCAAAGTCTGCCATATTTTAAAATAAATGTTTGTTTTGATTTTAAATAAAATATGAGAAACAGATATGAGTTTCAAAGTAATTTATTCAGCGCGCGACACATACGAATTTGTTATACTAACTATGCCACCCGCTGCTTACATGTATACGTACTAGATGAAATAAGACTTGAATTACCTACAGTAAATAAGATGTCATAATACAGTTTTCTGTTCAAAATTAGGAAATGCTAGTGAACAGAGCAGGTAAAAACAAGTAGCTCAAACTAAATGATTTGGTATATTTTTGGAATTGGCTCAAACAGCCATTTAAACCCTATTAGATAAGTTAAGAGATTTATTAGAAAAAAAATCTTACAAAATAAAGATGACGAGTGAGGTTATGAAACCTCAGTCCTAAAAGAGATACTTTTAAATACTGCGGGTAAACCTGATTGTTTTGATCTCAAATAAACTTGTGCCAAACGACTATCCTGTACCACAGATTGGGGTTTTTCGTCGATATTGGGCTCGTTTGCCTGGATCTAAAACCTTAGCCACCAAGCAATTATGGTCTCTAAATGTATCTACTTTACTTCAGTCACGTCCGTCCATCAACACTTGTATTGCCGGCCGTTGCAGTAACGTTATATTATTACAGTGGTTCCTGAAGCACCATAATATTACTTCATTCCACACGGGCACGGGTATTGCGATTGAGTTGTACGGTTTATATGAAATGGTATTACTATCTCGAGAATTTAACACAAGTGAAACAAGGCTTGAAAGTAATTTTTATTTCAAGGTTTCGTTTGAGTCGCATTCAGTAGAGAAATGTCCCTCTTACCTCATAAGTATTATGCATTGAAATGCTACGTATTTATTATTCATTATTGTGTATTCAATAAAATAAATAATTAAATAAAAAACTTAAGTTAGTGTAAAATACGTTTAAAATTTTTATCCATTTGCATTATAAAAAAATATGTCCGAGGGACGCGGGTACCATTCTCGCTCGGCGCAAGAATTTTGTGCTCTAATAGTTGAAATATGAATTTCGATTGAAAGTGGTAGTGCTTGTCATCATATTTAGAATTTATAATGTTAAGTCCTAACTTCGTTTCATTTACTTCCGGTGATTTTATAAGAACAAAACGGTGAATTGCAAATTACTTTATAACATCCCGATATGTTTTATTTGTCAAAAATACATTATTTAATGTAAATTCATATTTCTTTTCATATGTGTACGTATTTCGTCACATAGAGGTGGGTTTTTATTAGTGTTTGAGAATACATGTATTTTATGAATAGACTGTTAATAAATTAGATTTTTTTGTCACTAAAATTTGGGTATAAAAGAGGAGTAGACAGGGAGAAAAAGGAGAAATTATATCCACAGACTCTTTAGCTCTTTTAACCATCATTTGCATTTAGTTTTTATGGCTTAGCATATCTCAAGTTTAGCTATTTTTTGTTCATCGTTAAATATATATTAAACAGCGGGGAAGCAGTTTGATAACAAATATGACTGGGATGGGTAGAGACTACATATTAATTCGTAGATAGAGACCAATCCCAGCCACATTTGATAACAAACTCGTGCTAAATGATACTAAATACAACCTTTTATTCTACCCAAAAGTAGCTAATGAGCAAGAAAAAGATCGCAAGTAGGCAGAAGACCATCTCCAATGTAGATTAATCTTAATTATCTATATCTTCATTAAACGTAGATAGAATAAATCATCATCCGCAAAAATACTTAATAAATTCTCCAAGTTCATTACATTCAGAAGTTACTTAATTTGACAGTTATAATAAACCCATAAAAATATAGTTTGATAAATGTGAAAATGTGAAAACTATTATTAGCATAAATATTCCACAAGGCATGTTACATTTTATAAAATCAACTCCATTCTGTTGTTACCCGTTTTAACCCGCATCGTCGTTATCATTGAACTGAATACCAACTCTGTTACAAATATACCTACCACTTCAAATTATTGTAGTAAACTCAAATAACATGGTGGAAAGTCATTTTGCGAAGGCCCGATAGGTATAACCTATCTTTGAATCATAAATTTTAAAATCTGCCACCAAGCACCTAACTTTTTATTCGGGCAGCTGTCCTTGAGAGCCAGTAATTCTAGGTTAGCATGAAAAACATCTTTGACCACATCGTCAGTTACCATCAGGTGAGATAGTGGTCAAAGGTTAGCCTATCAGCTATATAAAAGTAAATTAAAAACATTGTAAACAAATTTTATAAATATCAGGAAAAGTGTTGAAAATTTTTTGTTGGCCAAATATTCACACAAATTCTTAGGTTAACAACTCTCAACCTTGCTTTTTCGGCGAAAAAGTAATTTCCTTTTTAGAAACTTACCGACACACTTTTACATAACCGAGACAGGATACGTTTTGCAAGGAATTTCATTAATTCTGAAAGACGTCGTGTCGACGTCATGTTTTTAGCATCGAAGTATGCGCATAATGAATAAAAATAATTACACGACAATATTAATGTTTAAAATTTCCTTTCCAGAGAGTATTATAAGCTCATAAAATGTTGCTTACACCTAGTATAAGCGGACTAAAACGGGTTTTAAGCTCTAGTGCAAAAAAGCCTGTTTTTTTAGACTTAGGAGTTGGGATGCCAATAACCTAATAGATAAAATAATATTAATAAATACATTTATTTTCTTCACAAAATGCGTAAAAATTAACAGTATATAGTAGCAATGAATAATTAATCATTTAACTAAATCATTTTATAACTGTTTTGCATGGAGTGATGCCTGAGATAGGCTTGAACAGCCAGTTTCACAGGTAACCTGGTCCCACTCCATGGAACTAACAACTATTTTTTGACGAACTTACTTACATTTAAATTTCTTACTAAAACAAATTAAATTAAAGGACATGTAAACAGACGGTAAAAAAAAAACTTTGTAAACTATCTGGAGGTACTTGTAAACAATTAGTAAATCTTTCATTAACAATCATTTCACGGATTGTAGTGTTTTGTTTAGAATCAGACGCACACTTAATTTATCATATATAAAATTAAATATTTTCTATAAACTAACAGTAAATAAATGTTTGTGCTCTCTTAGTCAAAATCAAAGCATTCGCATAGTTTCTACCGCGTAAATTTACAATAACTTTGCTTCATTTCCTCGCATATAAAGTTAAAATTGCCTTGAGCTCGACCTGTTAAACATCTCGGCTAAAATGATCGTTTCATGCACTCGTACAATCTATTTACTTAAGATTATTACTCAAAAGTTAGCCGTAAGGGTCTCCGAAAACTTCAATTGTAATTAGGCTTATTTTTCTTCGCTTACCTACATATTTAATATTAATTAACATTGTTTGTGATAAGTAGGTCGGTAATCTGCAAATAACCTATTATAAAAAATAACAAATCGCCCAAGTGCGAGTCGGACTCGCGCACGAAGAGTTCCGTACCATTAGCTATACAACATTAGACTTCATATTGTAACTTTTTTTTGTTTTAACGTGCGCTTGTCCGACTCTTACTTAGCCAACTTTTTGTATTAGTTGTTATATTGCTGTGAAAATTTCAACTGTCTAGCTATCACCGTTCTTGAAATACAGCCTGGTGACATACGGACGGACGGACAGCGAAGTCTCAGTAATAGGGTCCCGTTTTTACTCTTTGGGTACGGAACCCTAAGAAGAAGCTATCATATGATAAAATACTTGCTATCTATACTATCAATCATTTCAGCCTAGAAGCAATCTATACCTTAATATCATCTAAATTCTTTTCTTTAAACTGTCATGAACTAAACTCTTATTTCTTAATCGTTACCGGGTCTATTCACGCACGAATTAATATCAAAATAAAAATATTTTGACTAACCTCGACGTTTCGATCAAGTAGCATTGACCGTGGTCACGAATAGACACCGTGCGTGAATAGACCCGGTAACGATTCAGAAATATCATCTAAATTCTACCTTTAAGAATTTTCATAATTGCCATATTACTTTAAGAATGAGTCACATATATTTATTTTCACTCTATATAACAAGTCAAATAAATTGTTAATACAATATTATATGTATATATCTCAACACAAATATGCATGTCAATAAAAGTCAACTATAAACCTGGTTTTTGAACTTAGAGCAAGAGAAACTGCTCGTAATATTTTCTCTATACATGGCATCATTCTATCCGCCACAAGTCTGTAACAATTGATATCACCTTATTTGTACCTGTGACGCAGAACATGAAGTGCCTTTGGTAAAATTATTATTCTACTACGAATTTGTACATTTGTACCTAAAGGTAATTTCGTGAACTTAAATATAAGTTAGATACAAGTATCCGTTGTACCGTAATTTAATTTCACGACAATTAGGCAACATTTGCCTTTCAACACAGATTTCATTAATGATTTTGAAAATAACTGTACTGTACTGTACTGTATCAGCTGGATCGTCCACTGCTGAACACAGCCTCTCCTATGTAGGAGGTGTTTGCCATAATCCCCACGCTTGGCAGGCGGCTTGGGGATCGCAGTGCCAGATAGCATAGTTCTTAAGAAGGCGCTGATGCCCACCTTCTAATAGTATTTTTCCCTTAATCGACTATTACGACACCCACACGGGATGAAATGGGGAGGTGCAATTCAAACCCGGCACCCCACGGGGTGAAAATTACACGACGGTAAAAAGCTGGACACTCGGACAACTTCCGTGTTTTCAATATGAGTATAACGCATGTGCACACGTTTGACACTAACCTTTTTTGTAAGATTGCTTTGTCACTCTGTATTTGTATACAAAACAGTTAAAGTTTTATATGGAAGAAGATCAGCATCCAATATAAAATTATCGCTATGTTTGTACCATTACAGAAAACAGAAGTAGTACCTAAGCCATTGTGGCTTTTGTATATTTGTTTGAGTATATTAGTATTACTTCATTTGTTCAGAAAAGCTTTGCCGTATTTGCTGGCTAAGTAACGAGAGTTTCACAATAATAGTTGCAAAGTTTCTAAAAGAAGCGAAACTACGTAAGCGGAATTCAACTTTTTATTAAGGCAACGCTTAAGACTTCTTAGTATATTTACTCGACTACAGAGAGAGGTTAACGTTTGTTCGGGTAACTTATAAGTATTTTCCAATCGTTTCTTTTAGCGTGGCTTATATTCAAATGAAAAAGGCTTACATTAAGAATATTTATTCAAAGTTATCGGATTTGTAACGTAGTCTTTTTAATTATTCTATATAGTAATGATGTGGTCGAAGATGTAGTTCAGGCTAACCAGCCTGAACAATATTTTCAACCACATTATCACTTACCATCAGGTGAGATATTGGTCAAAGGTTAGCCTATCAGCTCTTTTTTCCGCAAATAGTTGATATAGATTCGTTTACGGGTACGCTAAAGCTAAACTTTTCAATCAGGTTTTAAAGGCCATCTCTAAAGATTATTACAGTATTTTCCATTTAAGCTTTTAAAATACATTTAATGCTTTGCGTGTCTGGGTCGCGTTTAAAAGCGTAATTAGTACGCTTTTAACCGCTCGCTCTGACCAGATAGAAAGCATATGCTTAAATTACCTATCTGGACAGCCTGAGCGTTTGCGGTCAAAGGGTCAGAGCTCCATTTCGATAAACTGCCAGATTGCGGGCTTAGAGCGACTCATACTCACAGCTGGGTATACAAATATTTGTTCCAGAAATTTAGATTTGTCATTCGAGTGAGTATAATTAAGGCAACCAAAACTTTGTCTCTAATTCGTGAACTTTTATCAGCTCAATTGATTTTAAGCATTATATGTATTATATGTATTATATGTAGTATCCACATTTGCTTTGCAGCGATAGTTTCAAAGCTATCACAAGGGTATCACAATTTCGTTTGAAAAATAAAAGAGATCGTTTAATACTACACGGAACCAATCTCATGTACATGATGCAATGATCATAATATATAATATATACCACTGTATGTGGTCACTATGTAGTAGTTTTACTCGTTCTCCAAATGGCGGAACGAGTTCTTAATTAGGCCTAGGCTACATTTGTTTCTGATTTATTGAGTATTCCTTAGGGGATTCCTTGTTATTTTTAATACTGTTGAAAGGCTACCTAATCGAAAATGATAAATATTTTCCCGTTAAATCTGTATCTGGAGAAAGTTAACCGGTGTGAGCAAAAACAATAACATGTATAAAGATACCATGCTCATACACTGCCACATTCTACTAAAAATTAAATAAAAAGCTTTGCTTGGTCAAGAGATTCAAGGTAAAAAAATTTTACTCTAAAAACCATTGTCTGGTTTCAGTTGGTTGTCATGTATTGTACAATTTTATACATACCCGTTATAAGTATATTTTACAAAACCGCGTCCGTTAAGTTCAAGGATCTTGGTGTTGTTTTCAACTTGTATTATTATCGATAATGAAAGTAAGCTAGTAGATGAGAATTGGTGATCAAAAGTAATTGGAACCTTAAATAAGAAGCTAGTTGAAACATACCCAATGTGGTGCGAGTAATCTAAACGCTATCGCCATATAGTGATACTCAACATGATTCAAACCATCCATTTACATTCAATGCACGCAAGTACTACACTCATTTCTAAAAAATCGGAATAAATACTGGAGGCTGTTAACCGACGTCGGTGAAATGGGTTACGATACGTGTAACTACAATATCAAGTCAATATCGAAGATTGATTTCCGGATTCTAAGGTCTATTTTCGGGTATCGAATGTTTATTATTTACTTACTAACCCTCGTGTGGTTTATTGAATTCAGGCGTGATGATGAATATATTTTTCAGGAAGCCTTAGTTTCGAGGTACTACAAAATATGGGTCCATGTTCGAATAATGTGTGCTGTAAGTGCTTTAGCCTAAGTTTATACTGCTGAAAATAGATCTCTTCTAAGGGCAAAGACATTCATGACTCCTTAGCACCGTCTTTAATATATTGATATATTGAATTTGACAGCTTTGCAAGAGATATCTTATCGTTTTCTTTTTAATAGCTTTGATGGAAAGTGATCATTCAGTAGATGTTGTTCAGACCAAGCTGGAACTATTAGCTCTCAAGGGCAGCTGCACAAATACTCCGGTAGGTGCTTGGCGACAAATTTTCAACAACAACTATTTGCTAGACAGGCAGGCATTTGAATGCTGTAACGACTGCTATCCTAAGACAACAACCAGGACCAACGGCGTATCGTATTCTCCTTAGTAGGAAAACGCTCAGTACGAGTAGTACATACAGCAGTCACCCATACAAGTTGTGATCGCATCGGATTTTGCTTAACCTACATGATCGGTAAAGAATAACTAGGCAAGCTTCGTTAAAAGCGCTTAAAAATTATTACTTCCCTTATATCAGTTTTTTTCTATTCCTGTGAATATTACCAAGCTTAAAGTGAGATCTAAGTACTCTGTATATATTTTTGGTGAAACGTAGTGGTAGAGGCTTATACGATTATAATAATGTGTCTCTTATCTCAGTATAATTATATTTACCTCAATAAAAAGCTTCTGATAAGAAATATGTGACCGTCAAAATAAATCTGCTTGTAATATAAAACAATAATAATACACGTTCTTACACTTATGTCAAAAGTCTGTACCGCAAATTTGGTAATAGCAATATGGGGTTCAAACGTTGAAAGAGAAGTAATAAGCACAGGCATTTTAAATTAAAATGATTTCTCTTTGAACGTTTCTCATCAAAACAATTACAGCAAAATTCATATTACCAGGGGTTATGAACTTTTAGCGTATTCCTATTAGACAGAAATTTGCTAACTAATATAACCGTCTAGTGCAAACACGAGTTGTTACTTAAAGTTATTTACCTTTTACCACTTTTTTAAATTTACTTTAGTCTGTGGCAAACAATTAACGGACATGTTTGATCGTGACCTTTTCGTTGGTTGAGCGTCAGTTTAAAATTAATGTAACGGGTTAGATCTCCAAGTCGTACTGTTATACTATTTTCCAGCTCCATTGTAAAATTTACCAAATATAACATTATTTATTACCAAAGTCACATCTGTTAGGTAAAATTTTAGCTAACTAAATGTCAGTAAGGGCTTGAAAAATGGTTTGCTTATATTAAACTAGCTTTCCGGGCGCAGCTCCGCCCGCGCGTATGTCGGTTATCGCGCAAAAACATTAACCTCTTTTTGCGCAGCTGGATAAAAACTATCCTGTTTTTACCCGGGTCTCAAACTACTTCTATATAATCACACAAGTCACTCGTTAGTGCTGCCAGCTATGTAGCAAACTTACTCCTTATACCCACACTTGACATTCTTGAACGTAATATACTTGATGGATGATCGCGGTGTGCAGTCTGTTCTCAAACTCCGACACGGCCATCTTGTCTTCTCACTCATCCTCATGTACTTAATTTCTGTAAACAACAAATAACACAGTCAATCATGTATTTGTAAAATGTAAAACGATCATAATAATTACAATAAGATCTTACATTCGTATTGACAATTGTATTCGGCCTGGAAGCAGGCGTGTTGCGCATCAGCGTAGTTTTCGATCGGCCATTCCTGATTCTACTTCCACTAATCTACTACTAATTATTATTTTGAAAGTCACGGATTTGTACAGGGTGTCCAAAGAAGAAGTGATATACTGAAGCTGGGAGGTAGAGGACCTAGAGGGCGAATTTTCGTATTTTCGGAGTTATGACCTTTTTTTAATTTTTCATCTATCGCTGAGTACGACGAGATTTTTATATATGGTGACGTGAATTATTGCGGTAGATGCTTGATTTTTTTGTGTGCTAAGCTGATAGATAGGCCAATTCAGTATGGCAACATTTACTATCGTTAGATCTATGAATGGAATAAAAAAAAATTAAATGCCAAGAGAGATAAAATTACCCAGCATGTTCACAATTTAAAGGGCCCTTAAAATATGTTTCTAGTTTTCTACCTCCCAGCTTCAGTATATCACTACTTCTTGAGACACCCTGCATAGTCCATTAACTTTGTTAACAGTTACTCGATAACCCAATAAGTTAACATTCAAGTTAACATTTTGACCAAATTAAACTTAGGTGAAACTACGACTTAGTCTCAAGATTCGAATAAAGTAGGTATGTAATAAAGGCTGAGTAAGAGCCGCACTGATCGAAGTATTCTAATTTCCAAATACCGTTGTGAAACTACACCTTCTCGTCACTCTCAGTTAGTATCGACGCGACGCAGAGAATACTGCAGCCGTCACGGTGGTTTTGTCCCTACGCCTTGCTAATCAAATAAATCTCAACGAGGCATCTACTTTTGCTGTCTTTGTTATGATATCAACATGCCCAGATCGATAAGCCCAGTACCATACGAGAGAATACGTGTCATCAGATAAATAACTCTTTATTGTACACCAAATTAACATAAGCTACGTATAACAAACTTCCCCAAGACGCCTGCCAAGCGTGACGATTATGACAAATCCCCCCTTAATGGGGCAGGGTGTGTTCAGCAGTGGACAATCTGCATGATACAGTACAATATAGTACTTACACCAAAAAAAGCTTGTCGTTGAAACTTGTTGAAGTCGGTGCAAAAGTGCCTGTTATCACAATATTGTGCACATGGTACCGACTTGAACAAGCTATTTCACACTTTTCATTTTAATTATCAAGATAGGAAAACACTATACAGTTATTGGAATGTAACTTTAAAACGGCTTGACCGATTTTGATGATATTTAAATGGGACCACACAGAAAGCACCAGCCTTCAAAAATAAAAAGAATCATGAAAATCGTTTCTACCAGCCGAAAGAACAAAAGGGTAACAAACAAAAAAAACAATTATTTGATTATATTTTACATTTTATTTTTACAATTATTTTATGATATTTAACAATTATTTAAAAAAACGGAGTTGTAATCGCACATGAAATGATACTTTATCATACATACTGTATATTTTTTGTTAGAAAATTCATATCTAAGTTTAGTTGGCACGGAACTCTCGTTGTGCGATTCCAAATGACACTTGGCCGGTTTTTTTAAGAGAAACATATTTTATCGCATAATAATTATAGATTGACCAGGCAACAATGTAAATACAATTTTATTATTTGGGTACTTTAAGATATGACTCGACTCTTGCCGCAAGCACCAACATAAGCTGTGGGTCAAGGTAACGAAATAATACTTTTGTGGCCCAATGTGGCCTCAGAAAGTATAATCCGTTAATCTAGGTATAAACTTTCGGGCCTTATTGTAAATAACCTCAATCTCAAAAAATATTATAAAAATACTATATGTACCTTACTACTATAATATAATATATATATTGTTTAGGCACAAAAAACAGTACAGTATCAAATAATTTACATACATTTAAATTGGTACAAGGTCTTGGACTTGACAATGTCCCTAAACACAGCGTGACTATATAAAACAGTTTGAATTATTTAATGAATAGGAAAACTGTATCTTAAAATTAATTACAATTATACGCACTATTGTGATGATAATCCATAAATTACAGATGGTGCAGCGTCAAGTCTTGGATTTTGGACATTGGATTGCGACTTGGTGAGAGAATGGCAAAAATTTATTTTTAATATTAAAAATATCCACGTTATTGTTGTGACTTTCATACATTGGCGACAAATTTGGCTATTGAGATTGTAGTCACGTGTATTATTGGTATAAAATTTTGATACAAATTTATATTTAAATGAGGAGGGCATAATCTAGGTTTAATAATAATAGTTATTTGGGCAAGAAGAGAAGCTGAGCCGACAAAGTTAAGTTTTTTGAGATGGAATATTAAACTTACGGAAGTTTCCGTTGTAGCCCATACTTGTTGCATAACATACTGTTAAACTTCCTTCGCACCCTCTCTGTTCAGTTATAGTGAACTAGCTTTCCGGGCGCGGCTCCGCCCGCGCGTATGTCGGTTATCGCGCAAAAACATTAACCTCTTTTTGCACAGTTGGATAAAACCTATCCTATGTTTTTTCCCGGGTCTCAAACTATTTCCATACCAAATATCATTCAAATCGGTCCAGTAGTTTTGGCGTGAAAGCGTAACAGACAGACAGACAGACAGACAGACAGACAGAGTTACTTTCGCATTTATAAGTATAGTATAGTACTGATGGTATGAAATGGAGACCAAATGGAAGTCTTTTATTGGAGGATTTTATGGAGTATGATAAGGTGCATGGTGGTAGGGAATTATGTGAATGCCAGCCTGGATAGATATCACCCTCAAGTAGAAAATCTGTCGCAAAGCACCTAATGGTGGGTTCCGGTCGATGTCCTTGAGATCCAGTAATTCCAGGTTAGCCTGAACAATATCTTCGACCACATCATCGTTTTCCATCAGGTGAGGCAGTGGTCACTATAAGCCATAAAAAAAAGACGCGGTTGTCTAAGCACTATTTATTAACTGCATTAAATCAAATTGGAGAACTAAAGCAAAATTTTAGCAGTTGTATTAACTTTTTGATACTCTCATAATTATATCAGCAATAAATACTGTACTATAAAACAATAGAATCGTCGGTTTTGAAGTATGAATCAAATAAAAAAATACCATCACAAGTAATCAGTTGGCTGGGTTATTAAGATTTCCCATTTAATGTTAGTAGTTTGTGTAACTATTACCGAACCCAAAATGTACTTGAAACAAAGTGATCACTGAACTGTGTTAAAGCGCCGAAATACCAAGATTCCACTAATTTCATATGTAGGTAGTCGTACTATAAGTTATAACGTGGTTCTTGTATGCTGTGGTCAGGTCAGTATCGATACCTAATGTAATTAACAATAGTGGTATTTTCCTAGATATCCGTGTCTTCAAATAGACATCTTTAATGGCAGTTAATGTTGCGATTATCTTAACAACCTTGGCAGTGTTTCTGTATCTGTTTCGTGGTTTTGAGTCTTTACGTAATTACGATTTGTTTATGATATTTTGGGATATTTGCCAAATGTTTAATCCTATTGATGACTTTGTTAACAACGTCATGGCAAAATACTAAACTTTACACAATGGTGGTTTAATTTGCAATAAAATGGTTTATAATAATTTTGGGTACCTACTTATGAGAGAGTTAATAGGATACCATATTTAAAAGAATGATAAAATTATTTGCTAAAATTAAATAGTATAATTACTTCAACAAAACATCTAATTGCTTATTTCCGCAGCAAAATAAATGAGTTATTTATTGATATTAAAATTATCCACGTTATTGTTGAGACATACATTTAGTAAATTAGTTTTAAACAATTGTTATCTTTGTTTTGTAATTTCAGACCTAATAAGTTTCCTAGTTGGTCTGAGTTTGCAATATATAAAGTGCTGTGAGAAATAGTACTATGAAATCAATGTTGAGCTGTTTATGTATGGACACAATGAGCAAAATTTAGCAACGGGTTGTTTACTTATGTCAGATTCACAATCATTATAATGCCATTTTGTATAAAAATATAAAATATACGTTACAGATTAAGATAGTTGATTTCATTTATAAATAGGTACTTTATCATGAAAAATAAACTACTTAGAGTAAATATATTCTTAAAAACTTCGCATAGTAACCAACACGAAAAAGTGAGTGGGATGTTGCTGAATATTGAGCTCACATATTAGGATTCTTTATCATCTTAACTGTTTGATTACCCCAAAGGGGACTGGTACAACTGACACTGAAAGCATCCCGAAGAATGGTTAAGGTCTGGTAGGCGGTCGGCCATAAAACCGAAACTAAAACTTTTTACGATTATATATTTGCTTTGTCCTGTGTATTTGAAAGGAAACATCTTTATTAATTTATTCTAGTGATATCTTTATTATTCTTTATAAAATACTTTTTATAGGGTTCGTTTATCACAAAATTAACATACATGTATATGCTGGCTAGGTTGTTTAAACCGTTAGTCTTTGCACGCTATTTCACTTGATAGAAAGAGATAGATACATTTGAAGATGTCGTTCAGGCTAATTTAAATTTACTGTCTCTCAAATACAGCCGACGCAACACACCATTGCGTGCTTGATGACTGATTTCCAATAAAATGTGGTAGCTGACATTACTTATTTATGGACTGCTATACTGAACTGGCAGTTTTTTCAGATTTGCTATATACTGCGTAGACATTTTCAATTCTTCATTCATTTTACCAATTTAAGACTAAAGCAATGTGAATTGGAAATAAATTATTACAAACAGTCAACCGCGCAGCTCGAATATTAAGTCCGCAAATTAGATTGGAAACGGACAAACTTTGATCTTCGATTATATTGAAAGAAAAATGGCATATCTGGCGAATGAACAAATTTCATGCCTTTGCTGAAGTAAGTTAACATGTTAGTAATAGTATCAGTATACCTACATTTTTTAAAACAAAACACTATTATAACTATTAAGTTTCTAGAGTAAAATTTAATTTCTTAACACGTCAAATTTTAGCCTTGACATACAAATAAAGTTTGTAGATGGAAAAGAAACGCTTTTACCTTAGCTTATTTCATAAAATTTGAATTCGTGACTACACGCTACGAATCTCTTTTAATTTCTGTGGTTATATTATGTTTAATAATTATATAATACTAGCTTTCCGGGCGCGGCTCCGCCCGCGCGTATGTCGGTTATCGCGCGAAAACATGAACCTCTTTTTGCGCAGTCGGATAAAAACTATCCTATGTTTTTTCCCGGGTCTCAAACTATCTCCATACTAAATTTCATTCAAATCGGTCCGTTAGTTTTGGCGTGAAAGCGTAACAGACAGACAGACAGACAGACAGACAGACAGACAGACAGACAGACAGAGTTACTTTCGCATTTATAATATAAGTACTGAAGTACTGATTATTGTCTTGTTTGGCAGTAAGTAACGTTTGATTAAATATAACATAATAAACTCAATATTATGAGCGTAAAGGTGGAACGTAGATATCGCATTTCAAAATGTTCCATTTTATTTAGAATTCGTATCTAGGCCGACCTTAATATATTTTCGGACATGTTTAATTAGACAATATAACTTAATTGTTACTAGATATTATAATTAATATAGATCGAGAATCATTATTTCGTAATTTAATAACTCTTTTGTCCCTCGTGAGGTGCCGGGTTTAAATGTCACGCCCCCGTAAGAGGTGACTACTGGTAAAATACCGGAAGGCGGGCAGCAGCACCTTCTTAAGAAATGACAACTCCAACTGTGATTCCCAAGACGCCTGCCAAGCGTGAGGATTATGGGAAATCCCTGCGTTGGGGGAAACCTTCTTCAACGGTGGACGTTCCAGTTGATATGATGCTGTCTTTTGAAAAACAAACTGGGCATCTAAGTTACTGCACTGAAATTGTCCTAAATCGTGCAAATGTTTCGTGCACACTTTTAGTACATTGTTTGTGTTTTTGACAAAAAAAAGTCGTTGTCTTTCGTTCACTTCGGAATTAGTTTTATTTCTAACAGTTTTTTATATCATCACTTTATTATAGACTTTTTACGTATAATCATGAAATGTGTTGTTGCTGATGCTTCTATGTACTTAACATACTTCGTAAAATATTCCTGTTTTCTTTTTCGTAAAAAGGAAAGTGAAAATAGGAATATTTCACCAAATAAAAAATTGAAGCAGCTAATTCATTACAACGATTTCAAAATGTGGATAATCATTAGAGAAGAGAAACCGAAATGATATCCGAGGTCAGAAAGTTTGAAACGAGCAGAGATAAAACTAAAATACTACATTTCATGCAAAACTAAAACATGCACGATTTTAATTAAGAGCGAGAATAAATACATATTAGTAATACTCTTACATATTATTAAAATCATTCCTTTAATCTCACACATTTTTAGAACAAGTCACTTTGAGTCCGAGTAAGTTTGAGGCAATTTATATGTCTTTGAAGATTTAAGTGCTTGCTTATTAATTTCCACCTCAATTTAATGTCACTTACATAGATTATAAAGGTGTGTGCGTGCGTGATAAGTGGCAATTAAGCAATTTCCTCTTTATTGTGCTGTCAACTTTGAAGCAAGATGTGAAAATTATTATCAAGCTAAGTCAATTATTAGTTAATAGGTACATGGAAATTAACAAAACCACCTATTTCTCGTATAGTTATCTGATAATGAAAAGTAATTGAAATGAAAAATTTAAATAACCTTGATATAAAATCTTAGCCATTGTATAGCCTTGAAAAAAAAATATTCTTATTAATAATTTTTTTAAGCATTATATAAATATATATAAATATATAATGCTTAGGATACAGAATAATTTATTTTCAAGGCTATACAATGGCTAAGATTTTATATCAAGGTTATTTAAATTTTTCACTTCAATTACTTTCGCCAATCGTTATACTCGAGCATCCTATGGATTAACCACACTCGTCGGACTGCCAGTGATCCCATCAGACACAACCTACAAAATTTACAAAAAAGTCCAGTCTGGCAATACAATCCTCCCATGTAAAAAGTTGTTAAATGTTATGTAATGGCAAGACAAATATTTTAGTTCGTATAAAAGCAGCTATTCAACAATGTTGTCATAAATTGCTCCCTTATTACTTTCCTGTAAATATTTAGTGATGTTTTTGACATATGGGCATTAGTATAGGGCCAATAAGTCCCTATAATGACTAAAGATCCCTGGTATTCCGCCGTCGTACTTTAATAACTAGGGGCAGGGGTCCTCCCTGTATGTACACAAACCATATACAGTCACTGTAAAATATAGGTTTAAAGAAATTTATTCTCAAAAAGACTACACAGTCACTTACATGAGAACAAGAACATAGCATATTTCTTACTATCGTTCGTTAATACTAATACAAGTACTCATTTAACGTATAAAAATGCAGGTAGGCAACACATCAACGCCTTGTTTATAAGAGATCATTGTTGACGACGTGTTGAGCTAGTCGCGATTTAAATACGTTAAATGAGCTTACATTTTTTATGTTTGGTGGTAATTTATGATAATGTTGTGCACCTTCGTACGTAATCATTTTTCTCCCGTAATTTGTTCTTATCTTGGGTAGCACTAGAAAACTTGCTCGGCGAGTACTTCGTTTTGTTATCTGTTTCACCGTCGTAAAGGATACATTAGTATGGATTATGCTTTTAAAAACCCTCTTTAATGAAAATATACCATGAAATACATATGTACGGTAGAAAGTAGTGGTAAGTGAGTAATAAATATGAAGTATAGACTGTGTCTGTGAAAGTTCACACTTAATCACGAAGCTTTGATGGTCTACCATATATACGGGTTATCCCGTCGACAACAAAATATACCTTGTATAAGTGTAAACGTCGGTATCATACGTTTGTTTATCTTGGCAGTAAATGCTGTTCTTGGTTATAATCGACTATTTGGTTGGTACACAAATAGGTACCTATCGTCAAGCTAGTAGAACCTGTCATTTTCTATGGGTACTATTTCTTATTTCATCGGCATTTTTATTTCAATACTGACACGTATTTCATTGAATAAATCTACCCTAGGTAGATTACCCTATACCCTAGGTAGGAGATTTGCACAGTAAGTTTCGAGTGTAGTTATTGTCAGTTTATTTTCGATAGCGTTTGCTGTCTGTACTTATCCACTACCAAATCAAGAAGTAGGCAGAAGTACGTAGATTGAGATGTACAACTACCTACGTACTTTACTCTATGATACAATGTTACTTATAAAGTTCCTTAAGGTATTTCTTTTAAACTTGGTAAAACAACGGGAATTTATTACTAGCAGAAAAAAAAGAGTCTGTAATTTGATTATATTTTTCTTTCTTTGTGGGAATACTAAAAGCACTTTTAATTTTACACCCAAAATGCTAAGTTTGTATATCAATTAAAAGTAAGGTCCCTGGGGTTTTGAAGATCGGATATTACTAGATTAGGTATTCCGGGGTCAAAATCACAGAATTATGACTAGTGATAGCTCCTAAACTAAAATAAACTTAAGATCATAGAAATGGTAGGTATTGTGGTATAGTTTAAATATACAGATAGAATACTACCTATCTATTATAACTATACCAAAATCCAAATTAAAGCTTGTAGTAACATTTCTACCTATACCCCACAACGAAGTTTTAAGGGTTTGAAAGTGCCCTGAGAGACTTCAAGTAAAAAGTTCAACGTGTAAGTTATGCTGTGAGTAAAACGGCACTACCGTATCCCTAGATCGGGCCGGGCCGTTTTTGCTAGATTTTCTGATCGATGCCCAGCCTAATTACACTACTGAAGCCACAAAATTCGATAACAGATTGAACAGAGTAATTTATCATGTATGGGGTCAATAAGATCAATTGGGAGCATGTTACGAAAAATGAAACAAAACAGGAATTAATCAAATTACCTTCAATACCTACCTCCTCAATGCGCGCTGAAACTTGCGGCTACGACCTTGTTTTTTGTTCAAAATGTCCGAAAAGTGGAGAAAATAATACTTATAACATGGGTACGATTTTAACATTTTCAACGATGTTTTGATAAAGGCATGATTGCTCACATTTTATCGAAAGTTAGAAGTTATGAAAGTTCGCTATTGTTAAGCAGGTGTTCCACAAATTAATTCAGACTTTTCTACGTATTAATCAAGCAGGAAAATACCTTTAGCACGGCTGTATTACCAAAACGTTGGATCATAACATTTATTTCATGTGAATCAAAATAAGATCAATGTCATTCTCTGAAGAGGAGTTCATCTTCTAATTGACCAAAATCAGGGAATCGCCGTTTTAACTAGGCCAAGAAAAGTTATCTGCAGCCACTGATTGGTTATAGACTGCTACTGGCGTTAATTACTTTTGAATTGTAAACTGTAATCAGTAAACAACACCCCAGAGTATTTTATAGGGTTCTGTACTTCAACAGGAAAAAATAGAACCCTTATACGATAACTTTGATGTCCTTCTGTCTGTTTGTCAAGAACGCGTGAAGGTATCAAGCTGTAATTCATATAAAATACTCAAGTTTACTGTCTGTTGGACCTGTGAAAAAATCAAACTTCTAAGCCAACGCAATCAAAAGATAAAGCCGTTTATGCCGTAAAATTTACGACACTTGCGAGGGATTTAAAACTTACAGGGTACTTCACGTGAACTCATGAATCTTGAAATTTGGTACGAAGCAACGTCTTATAGCACAAATAAAGGAAAAATTGCGAAAAGCATCCATTTTTAGTTTCATCATTTAATAAAAATATATTTGATAATTTTAAAATGTTATGGTTTTTATTTAGCAATAAAAATACCATAACTTTTACATATAAACCTACAGGTTTGTACGGAATCCTCGGTGCGCAATCCGACTTGCACTTAAAGATTAATATAGACGCACAAAGGGTTTATATATTCATTTTAATATTTTTTTGTGTAGAATAGAGTTTTAGCATAAAATATTTCAAAAATATAAGTTCTGAATTTTTGTTACCTACGTATATTTTTTTGTAGAGTGCTGGATTAGAATGACATCCGCAAATTTTTTCCCGTGAGTGTTGTAGGAGGCGACTAAGGGAAAAATAACGTTAAGTGGGAAGCAGTGTTTTTTAACGAATTAACAACTTCTACTGCGATCCCCAAGAAGCATGCCAATCGTAAGCATTCTGGAAAATGGGGAAACTTTGTTCAATCATGGGCGTTCATTTATGTGATGATATTCTTTTGTGTTAATGTGATGATAGTTCGTTGATGTGATGATATTCTTTTGTGTTATTGTTACGGAGTATGCAAGATGCCCATCTGACGATAAGCAGTAACCTCCTCTGCCTAAAAGACAATTTTCGTTAGAATTGATGGACTGCACTGCGCCCGAACAAACAGATATTTAGTTTCGTGTGCCTGTAATATCATGAATTACTTACTTGCTCTCAGGGACTGCTGCCAGAACACACTGTTAGGTTCTTGGCGACAAATTTTCTATTTGAGGTTGGTAGCTAGGAGAGCATTTGCAAAATGCCCTTCCACCATGCGTTGACGATCAAGCTAGCAGGGGGATTGAACCATAGTCCTGCGGCAGTTATTACGGCTCGGCTATCACTGCTTTATAACTACATCTTTTATTATTAGATATATAGTGTACTAATTTTTCATTTAAAATATTAGTATGACGACAGCTATTTAACATTGAATTTTATCTACCTGTTCATGTATCATATCGATAACAAGGAAATACTCGTAGATTAGCTCAGAGTGGAAGAGTAAAATTCGTTGACTCTATTTTTGAAAATGTATAGTGACTCAGATTTTCGAATCGAGACTGGCATACTGTTCCATAGTCGAACTGCCTGCACTGAGAATGAATTATCGTAGAAAGATGTACTGTGTGACGGAATTTTGAGTTGAAGATTTTCTGATGACCTCAATGGCAAGGCATGAGCCGATTCAAGAAACTCAAAGCGTTCCTTAAGATAGTGCGGAGAATTAGGATTCAACAATATATTGAAGAGTAGGGAAATGTATATCATTAACACAATATTCTTTTAAATAAATGAATTACATTCTATCAAAATATCTATATAATATCCATCACCTACTAAAAAGTATGAAATAACCTGAGGAAATTGGACCTTGATTTACTTGTACAAAATAAAAAAAAATTTTATTATTATAGTCCCGCTTTTCTCTCTAAATGTTTATGTATATTGTATTTACTTATTTGACATACTTATAAACATTTATATCATTTCCGCAATCATAGCACCTGTACCAGATCTGAAACATCAGGAAATCAAAATAAATTTAATTTCATGGTCATGACCCTGTTTCTTAGAAACATTTCGTTATTTACTCGGAGTTCTACCCCTCAATAGGGACTTCATCAGGTATGGATTGTATAAATTATCATTCTAGACCCATGATGAATAAAACTAAATCAACTAAACAGTGTAATAATACTTAGAAAAAAAACCGTAATTTATACAATTGATCCATTCAATTCAAATTCATTGAGAGTCTTGCTGGATTATCCCTAAAGACAGGTTCGGAATAGAAAATAAAAGTAAATTCCACTGAAAGCACTTCTTTTGTTGACTATTACCGTTTTACTTAGATTCTGAAATGGTCGTTCGCCACCAATTCATTTGAGATGAACACAATTCATGTTCTTCTTTGTGTTACAAATTCTAAAAGCCTCGAATATCTCGCAGGTATCATACAAATTTATGCAGAAACTTCCCATTCTATACGTAATTGACTTTCTTACCTACTTGTTCCATTATGTTTTTATCAGATTGGAAATTTTCTACTCTCATTGTTGTCGAGGCAGGTCCTGAATTGATATGTTTGCTCTTGTTTACACGCTGTTTGTAGAATGATTGTTGTTAAGATATAAAGTACCGATTTTGACTCCATAATAAGGCTCTAAAATATGGTCTTACTAAAACTTTTACTACTGCCTTGATCATTATTTTTGATAAAAAAGTTGTACAGTTTATTTTTACTCTATTTAATGAGCTTGAGCGTATTGTGGTAACTATGTGTCTGGGACTAACCATAATAGGGAAGCGATTTAATATAAGAATGTACTTAAACAAAACCGCCTATTCCTGCTCTTTTTAGGGTTCCGTAGTCCTGACAAGGAACCCTTATAGTTTCGTCATGTCCGTCTGTCTGTCCGTCTGTCCGAGGTTTTGCTAAGAGACCGTTAGTACTAGGAAGCTGTAATTTCGTATGGATATGTAAATCAATGACGCCGACAAAGTGAAAAATTAAATTTTGAAAAATATTTTTTTTAGGGTACCTTCCATACATGTGATGTAGGGATGAAAATTTTTTTCGTCGTCTATCTCATCGTGTGTGGTATGGTTGAATAGGTCTTCTTAAATTACTTAGGGGTTGCTAATACTGTTTTTCGATTTAATGCTTCAATAATATTAAACTTTAAAATGAAAATTTTTGTTCCAGCAGGGCGTCATAGCGGTTGAGATAACTTTATTAGTTTAGCAGTAATAGTCGTTGAACTTGGGTGTTGGATAATTTTGTACCAAATATAATATCTATAGAATAAATCCTTTAAAGTAACTAAGATGAAGTAGTTGGTTGTTTATACGGGATAAAGACTGGCATTGAAAACTTAATCTAATATAAAAAATCTCAAACTATAACTATGCCCTATGAGGTGATCTGACGATATCGTGAAAGTCGCGGGTAGCCAATGGCTACAAGTGGCTAATAGCCGTTCTTTGTGGCGATCTATGGGGGAGGCCTTTGTTCAGCAGTGAACGTCTTCCGGCTGGTGATGATGATGATGTCATACATAATAGACTAGCTTTCCAGCCGCGGCTCCATCCCAGCGTATTGCGGTTATCGCGCAAAACTATTAACTTCTTTTTGCGCAGTTGGATAAAAACTATCCTTTGTCCTTTCCAGTTTCCCGGGTCTCAAACTATTTCCATTAGTTTAGATATAGATATGTCAGTACAAAGATTCGACTTATATAGGTATAAAGTACTTTTTGGACCTCATCTTCGCCTTACACTAAGTGTTTGCTGTCTGTACCTGTCGTACCAAGGTCATCGATCACTTCATTTCACACATCATCATTTTTTTGAATACGCGACATTTGCCTAGCGGGAATCTTCATTTCTCGCAATAAGATTATTGTTGAGTTATCATAATATTTTTACTTCCTAATGGGATTTCGACCAATTCTGGCTTAGTTCTAAGACACGCGGCTGCCCTGATCTTTTATGGTCTTTGACAGAGGAAGTGTTGTTGTATCTGTTGATTTTACGATATACGAACATACCTACGGCTAATACCAAGCTTTTGAAATGTCTGGAATATGACCGACGCGACGGCTCAATACCTACTTTACACAAGGCGAATACTAGGTACTATCCTATTTTATTTAACACCTCATTTCATATTGTTATTTGATAATGAACACGAAATAATATGCGAAATGGCACGACATTGAAAGAACATTTTAAAGTAATAAACGCGTTCCAAATTGTTGAAGCGCTCGTAGCGAAGTTTGCTTAGCCATTCTGAATCGATCAGCAAAGTTAAGCAACGTCCGCCGCGGTCAGGAGTTGGATGGGTGACCGCTGGTGACATTACTACTGAGCGCTTCCGTGCTTCGGAGGGCACGTTAAGCCGTCGGTCCCGGTTGTTATCTTAGGATGGCAGTCGTTATAGCATGGTGGTAGGGCACTTTGCAAATGCCCGCCTGGCTAGCTACCACCCTCAAGTTGAAAATCTGTCGCCAAGCACCTAACGGTGTGTTCCGGCAGCTGTCCTTGAGAGCCAGTAATTCTAGGTTAGCCTGTACAACATATTCGACCACATCATCACTTAACATCAGGTGAGATAGTGGTCAAAGGCTAACCTATCATGCATAAAAAAAAAAAAAAAAAATTCTAAATAATTCTAAAGCTGACAAGTTTTTATGTTACAGTATTTATGGCCAGACTAGTTATATAGTATAAATAGCCCATTTATAAGCTTACTTACTTATATCGGTCTATACTTTTTTTTTCATATATATATATCTACTATTTTATAATAGAATAATAAATGAAATGAAATTCAAATTCTTACAATGTACCAACGGATTCTGAATCGCGCTATCATTACGTTTTCATTCGTGTATCTACCTACAGAATTCACAAACGAATTTTGTTTAATTTTGAATTACAATTGAAATAATAGCTTGGCGGCAATCGTACTTTTATTTCTTAGATTTAGCAGGATGAAAGTGGAGGAGAATAAAGAACTACAGTATCGTCCTATATTATGATAACGGGCTTCTACGGAACCCTACATTGTGCGTGGCTCGACACTCATTTGACCGTTTATTTTTCTTTATGCCATATTTATCTGTCTTTACATCCATAAATAAAATTTATAATTTAAACTTTTGAACTGAAAACTAATCTTGAATTATATAGGTGTTACTGGTATATTAAAAACCTACTAGCACATGCATGAAAGCAACACTTCTATATTCATGTGCTGACTGGTACAAATATTTTATATGCTTGGTTTTTCTGATAAAACATTCTCAACTTATGCTTTTCTCATTTAAATAGATCGATCGATCCATACCCAGCGAAGGGTCCCCTTTGTTTTCCTTAACCCAATCTGCGTAGGCCATAAACACGTGAAAGATAATATGCTGCCTATCCTGACCAACTGTTACAATCTCTTTTTATGTTTATGACCTTTGAAGATCTTTTGGGTAGAACAAGTTTATTTTTCTCTCCCTTATTATAAAAGTAATTTTCACCCGAGTGCAGAAAAAGAGAAAGGTTTTGCATGAATTTATGCCTGTGTGTGTCTCTTGCTTGATTTGTTTAAGAGTGGGTCGTATTATATTACAAAAAGACATAAGACTACAATGAAATACTGTGTATTTACATGTATTACTATTTGTGGTATTTTACTTGTTGGTTATTCGAAAACGGGTAAAATTATATACTAACATATTGTACTTAACTGTGTCAGCCGGATCGTCTACTGCTGAACATTGCCTTTCCAATTAAGGACGGGTTTGCCATAATATCCACGCATGGCACGTGTCCTGGGAATTGCAATGTAAGATAGCAGTTTCTCAGAAGCCGCTCCTGCCCTCCTTCCGGTTTTATACCTTAAGTTGAATCTTACGACACCCAAGGGAAGATATTAGACAAGAAATTTCAACTTGGATTTAAAATAAATATTTATAAGGCTTTTCAGTTAAATTAAATTACTTTTTAAAAATTGCGAAACCAATATTCGCTGTCGTAACAACGAACGGGTAAAATCACAAGAATACATTGTGACTTCAACGGTTCTTTATGTTTCCACACAAACTGGTAGATTTCTAAATAAAAATGCATATCTTGAAAAACACCACCATTATTTATTTAAAAAGCTGATAATTAGCAATACTTTGCAGTGTTTTGGATAAAAGGGCAACTGTGTAATTTTCAATTAACACTTATAAGTTACTAGCTTTCCGGGCGCCGCTCCGCCCGCGCGTATGTCGGTTATCGCGTGAAAACATTAACCTCTTTTTGCGCAGTCGGATAAAAACTATCCTATGTTTTTTCCCGGGTCTCAAACTATCTCCATACCAAATTTCATTCAAATCGGTCCAGTAGTTTTGGCGTGAAAGCGTAACAGACAGACAGACAGACAGACAGAGTTACTTTCGCATTTATAATATTATTATATTATATATTATATATATAGTACTGAGTACTGATTAGTACTGATTATTTCATTCAATATTTAGGAGTGCTAATCATTATTCTCTTGCCCTTGGAATGCTGGGATAAAATGTCACCCCTTATTCTTGCCAGACAGACAGAGTTACTTTCGCATTTATAATATTATAGTACTGAGTACTGATTATTTTATTCAATATTTAGGAGTGCTAATCATTATTCTCTTGCCCTTGGAATGCTGGGATAAAATGTCACCCCTTATTCTTGCCAGACAGACAGAGTTACTTTCGCATTTATAATATTATAGTACTGAGTACTGATTAGTACTGATTATTTTATTCAATATTTAGGAGTGCTAATCATTATTCTCTTGCCCTTGGAATGCTGGGATAAAATGTCACCCCTTATTCTTGCCAGACAGACAGAGTTACTTTCGCATTTATAATATTATAGTACTGAGTACTGATTAGTACTGATTATTTTATTCAATATTTAGGAGTGCTAATCATTATTCTCTTGCCCTTGGAATGCTGGGATAAAATGTCACCCCTTATTCTTGCCAGACAGACAGAGTTACTTTCGCATTTATAATATTATAGTACTGAATACTGATTAGTACTGATTATTTTATTCAATATTTAGGAGTGCTAATCATTATTCTCTTGCCCTTGGAATGCTGGGATAAAATGTCACCCCTTATTCTTGCCAGACAGACAGAGTTACTTTCGCATTTATAATATTATAGTACTGAGTATTGATTAGTACTGATTATTTTATTCAATATTTAGGAGTGCTAATCATTATTCTCTTGCCCTTGGAATGCTGTGATAAAATGTCACCCCCTATTCTTGCCAGACAGACAGAGTTACTTTCGCATTTATAATATTATAGTACTGAGTATTGATTAGTACTGATTATTTTATTCAATATTTAGGAGTGCTAATCATTATTCTCTTGCCCTTGGAATGCTGGGATAAAATGTCACCCCCTATTCTTGCCGTGGGTGTAAAAGGCGACTAAGGGTCAAATACCTGAAGATGAGGAGCAGCACCTTCGGAGAAATCCCTATCTTATACTGCGATCGCCAAGACGCCTGCCAAGCGTGGAGATAATAGCAAAACCCCCCATGATGGGGGAGGCTGTGTTCAGCAGTGGATATTCCGGCAGATACAGTAATTATTCTTTATTATTTGTATTCAAATAATCTTTAGGTTGGGGTTTGATTGGGTGAATATAATATATTGTATCTTCACTCTCTGACACTTTATAAACTTCTTAAATTTATCATAATATATACCTTTGGTCTAGTTCCTAATTACTAATAAAAAAATTTGGTGAGTTACTGAACTATTTGGAAAATCTTAGGTTTAGCATTGACATTTGACTTTATTATCTTATTTTAACCTTTATCCAACCACTTGGAAATTAATCCGATCCTTCTTCATTTATATAATCTCTCTACTAAATCTGGCCCATTTATCGTAGGCGAGAGGTCAAACTAGATTAATAGACTCTTCCGAAATACGGCAAAAATCTATGGAGTGAATAAACTACGATAAGATAATTTGGAAGATTTTCGTTCTGTTTTTAAATAACATTTTAAACATAAATTTAAGCTCGTAATACGCACATGTTTTTGTTTAAGTGAAAATTGGCTGTGGCATTCTCCCTATACTATGAATTTTATTCATTAACGTGGTTGTGTAAATACTAGAAATGACAAGTAAATATTCGTACAAATTTAGCTTTAAATGCTCTGTTTCATCTTATACAAAAATGATTTCGTATGTCCGGTTGGTCTCTTCTGCAAGTCGCATTTCTTACCCAATTTTGTGAGCAGGTTTGATAATTCCATATTTATAATTATTTTGTCGATTTGTCCGACAGTTTTTAATTTGTTTTCAAAGTGACGAGATCTGTATCTATCTCCGTCTTTTATACTTAATAAAACTTGGTCTAAAAACTTAGATAACCGTTTATATGCCATATCAAAAATGTTGTCGGCACAACATATTCATCCAAGAAGCGCTCGTAGCGAAGTTTGCTTAGCCGTTCTGAACCGATCAGCAAAGTTGAGCAACGTCCGCCGGGTCATGAGTTGGATGGGTGACCGCTGGTGACATTACTACTGAGCGCTTCCGTGCTTCGGAGGGCACGTTAAGCCGTCGGTCCCGGTTGTTGTCTTAGGATGTCAGTCGTTATAGCATGGTGGTAGGGCATTTTGCGAATGCCCGCCTGGCTAGCTACCACCCTCAAGTAGAAAATCTGTTGCCAAGTACCAAACGGTGTGTTCCGGTAGCGGTCCTTGAGAGCCAGTAATGCTAGGTTAGCCTGAACAGCATCTTCGACCACATCATCACTTACCATCACGTGAGATAGTGGTCAAAGGATAGCCTATCAAGCATTAAAAAAAACGGATAAACTTAAAGGGGCCGGGGAAAATAATGAAAAAAAACGATGATTTTCTGTGGCATATCAATTACAAGGGAATTTCATCAGTGTTTGGAATAAATATCTAATAAATATAAATACCAAATGGTTTTTTTGACCCATACTCTAGAAGACGTAAACCAATATTATTTGCTATATATTTAATGCCTAATACCCATTATAGTTTGTGTTCGCTAATTTTTATCTTTAGAGCGTTAGGTACTTTATATGGTAAGCAATAATTTAATTAATACAACTAAGTAAAAATATATTAGCAATTAAACATGATATGCTCCTTGTTTGTTTACCGTAATAAATGCAATCGGAGCAGTAGCGATACTATGGAGGGGTGCGGCGAAATTTTGTGACCCATTCCCCTATCAGCGTGCACAGTGAACCTTTATTCAATTGTAAGCTATGCAAGGGCAGACTCGCGAGGTTAACAGCTCCGAGAGCTACTAGTAACATATTATGTGAGACCCATATTTTTCGATAACCAAGTGGTTGGTCTCTTTAGTTAGAGACCGCGTTGGTGAGTAGGTACCATTGCAGTATCTTATATTCTGCCACAAAGCAGTAGTTTATTTACCGGCGGTATGCCTTTATTAAACAAAATACTATGAACTATATACAACACTACAACTACTACAATAAAAGCATTTAGACACCTATAAGTCATAGCAGACTCATAGGCAGTCCAAATGCTCCAGCCCACTCCCAGTTGGCAGCGTGCCCAGCATGCTGGCAGCATTGCCCCGTTGAATTGCAAAAAAAAAAAGTAAAAAAGCAGTAGTGTGCAAACACGACTGTTTGTAGGCGTGAAGAGTACTGCAGCAAGTGAATTTTTTTGAAAATGTTGTTGAAAGTATAACTACAATAAACAGGCGTGACATATTCAAAAGATGTGAAGCAGAAAATTTAATATCAACATTTTTTATAATTTTAAAAATGTAGATATTAAATTTTTTGCCAACTACTCATCGTTCACCAGGAACATTGCGTTGACGAGCTCATTGTGAGCTGATAATTTCTACAAATTTAGACACTGACCACTGACTTTGTTTAGGTAAAAGGAAAATATTTTTATTTTATTTACTCTTGTCTTGTATACGAAGACATCCCTTATTCTAGGGTAGCAAAAAATGTTGAGTACATTTTCCAGTACCCTCCTGGACCCTCTCTTAAAATAGGTCTGAAATTCATATTTAAAATTTGGCCATTCTAAAAAAAATATCTCAATTCCAGTGTTATTTATAATTCATTATTTTGAGACTTCTGACATACGGATGGATTGAAACAAAGACAGACATAAGATCAAATATGGTGCACATTGCCACGGATTACTTAAAAGTTTCAAGATGTAATCTTTGATCAACATATTACCATTTTGAACATACATCAGCTGTGTATTTTTGAAACATTGAGCATGAACTTCCACACGAAACTTTATTTCGGGTCGTCCGCGTAAGAGACGGGCCCATACAAAAACATTGTTTGAGACACGGGGTGTACATTTAATGGTTTTCGTAGTATAACTGGCTCAGTGATTGACTTAAATCCCAATGCCTAAAAAACTTCTACCTTCGTATGCACACGCAAAAATGATTTCGGCAAGCCACAGAAATAAGCGTGAAAAAATAGAATTTATTTCGACCATAGATAAAAATTATATCTTTTCGTGTTCAATGTTTCGAAAAGACATTGGCAAGGGACAAACCTTTATAATAAATGTATCGTAGTAGATCAACCAATCGAAGCTGATTCCTCACCTCATCCAGCCAGCTGTTCTAGTATTTATGACAAAGTTTTCATCCCTTAAAAGTTTCAATATTCGCCGTTTCGCTTTTGCTCAATTACGTATTCTCAATCCTTTTATAGCAACCCACACCGCAAGTGAGCCGGTGGACTATCCATTTTATGAATGAAGTATCGATTTTACTTCACCGGAATATCAGTGGTTTTGTACGGGTTTCTTAACTTTTTGGGTGGTTGTCTATTTCGGGAACCTTGACTTGTTCGTACATTTCGTATGATTTTTTAAGCAGTAAACGATGCGTAGGAACCAATAAATTGTTCACCATGGTTTGACTGATCCTATTTTGTAATTTCTGGTAAGGAAATACGTTGCATAGTTACCGCTTTTTGTGTGTGATAAGATTTATTTCCTTTTTTGCACAATTGCCGACTTTGAATTCGAAAGTGGAACCTGCTTTTGAAGAAAAGCTTTTCCTTCATAGTTACTGTATTAAAGTCCCAACATTAAAATATGTATCGATACGTTATGTTCTTGGAAACTTGTTTGCCATCATGTTATATATATGGCTTCAAAGATAGGTGCGGAATAAACTGTCAGGCACTTGGCGACAGATTTCGCACTGAAGGGTGGTAGCGAAACTAGGTGGACATTTCAAAATACCCCACCATCATGTTGTTACATTGGGCACCAAAAGTCAACAACTGGGAACAACAGCTTAAAGTAGCTTCGGAAGTACAGAAGCGTTTAGTAGTAGGATATGCCATTAGCGGTTACCAATCCAAGTAGTGGCAGCAGTGGTCGTGGCTTGATCGGTTAAGCATGACTACGAGCGCTTTACGCGTAAAGCGCTAGTAGCGGAGGAGTATTCACAGCTTTTTCTGTGTCAAATAGTTTATGTGGAATAGTTACTGTTTTATCTTCTATTAAAACATAATGTATTAAACTTAACATGAAAACATAATGTTAAAAAAAATGTGCCAATATTATAAAAGTTTTGCCTTTAGCTTTATGATTACCTGCATGACTGACGTCGAACTTCCCTTGAAATTGCTGTAGTTACCTTACCCAACTTTCCGTTTATAGAAGCGTTAAGATACTTAAGAACTCTCAACTAATACATCACATTTCGTTATAGAAATGACTTTTGACATGCAAATTAATCTTTAATCTCATAAAACAATCTCAAACCTATGTGATCTTTCAAGTAGATTCATGGGACAATACCCATGGGGAAAGCAAGGGACCCCTTTGTTTTTCTTAATCTAATCTGCTTTGGCCTTAAATATGTGAAAGCTTTCTGTCCTGACCGGCTGTTTCAATCTGTTTTTATAGTAATGTTTATGACATTTGGTTGTTTTCTTTTTCTTTCACTGATTGAATTTGTATACTTTTTGCGCGATTGCTTATGAAAGATAATATTCAAATGTACATATTTCATTATTTCTTTGGCACAATACGGTACATTATTCTGGGTAGGTGAGAATTAGGTAATACATATTATTCCAAGAAGAAGAAAAGAGACTTAAATAATGCTGGAGGAAAAGGCTTTATAATCATTTGACAACTATAGTTTTCATAAATAGGAGTACGGTAGTACGAGTGTATATCCAATTGCAACAACATAAATAAGTTGGGTTAAAGATATAAATTCAATTTAGTGACGTTAATATGTATGAACTGAAAACGTTACGTTAAATAATATTGGAATTATAAACTTTGAAATGTACTTTTGCTGTATAAAGTTACAATAATGATAACGTGACGATAGTCATTAAATTAAACCGAAATACTATCTATAATTTTATCTACCACTAAACGAGAGTTCTAGAAGAGCTTAAAAATAGAGTTTCAGTCGTCGCCGTAAGATGATGCGGACTCGTTATAAATATATTTAAACAAAAAATATTTGCCTTGAGGTTTAAATAGATAAAAATAGTAATTTGAAGCAATTTTTATTAAGATTGTAGATAAACAAAACAAAATTTATTAAGAAAAAACGAGTTCAGATCTTACCAAAACAATGCGAATTAATTTGGAGTGTTTCCTGAGTAAATGTTGTTGTTTCTAGAAGATGCGATTTGAAGCGCTCGTAGCCAAGTTTGCTTAGCCATTCCGAATCGATCAGCAAAGTTAAGCAACGTCCGCCGCGGTCATGACTTGGATGGGTGACCGCTGGTGACATTACTACTAAGCGCTTCCGTGCTTCGGAGGGCACGTTAAGCCGTCGGTCCCGGTCATAGGATAGCAGTCGTCACAGCATGGTGGTAGGGCAATTTGCGAATGTCCGCCTGGCTAGCTACCACCCTCAAGTTGAAAATCTGTCGCCAAGCACCTAACGGTGTATTCCGGCAGCTGTCCTTGAGAGCCAGTAACTCTAGGTTAGCCTGAACAACATCCTCGACCACATCATCACTTACCATCAGGTGAGATAGTGGTCAAAGGCTAACCTATCAGGCATAAAAAAAAATGCTGGATACAAATGGTGGCTGTAATAATGAAAGGGTAATTTGAAAACGATAACTTTGTATAAGTATTCTGTGATGATTTTAAATAAGGCTTTTCTCATTTCAATAAAAACAATAAATTACTAAAACCATTGCTTTTGTGGCAAAAACTACTACCCACCTTAATTTGTTAATGATTTCCTAAAATGGTTCCTAATAATCGTGGTAATAAAAGTATGTTGCTAATTGACGTGAACGTTAATAAAGGCATATCCAAAGATGGAACAAGTTGTTTGTTATTACATAACCCTAATAAACCTTTGAATAATTCTTGTTCAAACATACTTCCAAACTCAATATAGGCAATATTTACTGATAAAGCGGAGATTAGCTTGTATACAAAAAAAAGAACAATTTAAGTGGATATTTAAATTATCTTGATTCATAAATATTCTGTTATAAATCAGATTTTACTTTGGTACATTTTTAACTGATGCTACAATCACCGCATATTACAATTATATAGTATACTACCCTAAATTATTATTTACTAAAAATGTTTTTATACTTTTTAATAGGCTAGCTCTGAGATGGTAGGTTATGATGTAATCGTAGCCAGGCCAGCATAAGGAAAATGCCCTACGACCACGTAAAGTGTCAGGCTTCAGCTTCAAAGGCTTCAGCTGCCGTCCTCAGATTGCATAACCTAGTTGATCAGATGAAGAAAATAAAAATAAGAAATAATAATAATTAAAATAATTAAAAGGCCTTCAACATTCCTCTCTTTGCCGGCCATTGTAAACCATCCGCCATGCACGGCGGAGAGAGATCGCGGCGTGCATTGGTCTCCTTCTGCGAAGCGGTAATCACGCAGAAGGATGCTTCCAAGTTCCATACCTCTTCTTTGACCACTCCCGTAAAAGAAGAGCAGTGCGTAAGGATTACCAGCCCTAAAAAAAAGGTTTTCACCATTTTTTTTATTGCTGATAAGTTCTTACTGTCTCACTTGTAACAAGGTGTTCGAATAATATCGATATATATAAATCGAAAATAGTAACTGACTTCAAAATACATCGTTAGGTGTTTATTGATAGGTTTGCACCAAGCGGTGTTTGCGGTATTAAGTTGTCACATCTGCCTGTAACAGATGCATACAAGTAACGAACTGCACTGCGCACATCACCCTGAGATATAAAAACATTAAGTCTCATGTGCCTATAATATCACCGGCGCCTATACCCTTCAAACCAGAACACAGTAATGCGAACATTTATGCTAGGTGGTTGAACTACATACAGTGATAGTATGTAGGCAGTGAAGGACACTGCAGTATTATTGGGGGAACAAGATTTAAAAAGGGATGTATTGGAGTAAAAACACAGTAGAGCATAAAACAGAACGTTGATACTACAACTATGAAGGAAAGTCTGATGTGGAACATCCATTACGCAAACCGTTTGTACGTTTTATCATTTCACTTCATCACAAAAGAAAGAAATAATGGCTCAAACCAGCGGTACCCATTTTCTATATTGGGTATGTTATTTAGACGAGTGGCGATTTACCTAAGTTATTTATAAAATACAATGAATTTTATTGGCTTTTAATAGCTATCAACTAATGTCAAATATGACCAACGACACTGTCATCTGAATGTATATATTAAGTTTTCCATTTTAACTTATTAATATTTTCAAACATTTTTTTAAATATGGAACAATCAACTCCAGATTTCATTTAGTTTTTAATAATAGTACATTTTATTCCTGGAATTCTGTACAAAATTAAAATAGTTTCGTTTAGCGCTGAATGTGTAATTAGTTTATCGTCTATCATTCGCATTTAAGATTAATGTTTGCCTAAACAACAGGGCTCTTGAAAGCCTAAATAACAATTTCTGAGCTCTAAATTTTGTCATTAATTGCCGTTGAGAAAAGCTTGTAATTTTCTTCTATATTTACTGACACAATAAGCTAGCTAAATAATTAAGTATTATGAGGTAATTAGTAATATTACGTGTTTACACCAGAGAAAGCGGTTGCGTAGGTGACAGTGAAACATATATAACTAAATATATCTAAGTATATAAAGTCTCAGTATGGGAGCCGGGTGCTACCGGTATACGGAAAGGGGAAAAATATTAGAAATGGGCAGTAGCGTTTTGTAAAAACTGGCATCTTATACTGCAGTCCGTAAGACGCCTTCTAAGCGTGGGATTAGGGCAAACCCCTTTGAGCGAAGGAGGTTTCTGTTCAAATGTGGATGCTGTAGCATTTTTGTGTGCCTTTTAGATTAGCTTTTGACCACTATCTCACCTGATGGTAAGTTATGATGTCGAAGATGTTGTACAAGCTAACCTATAATTATTAGCTATTGATATTGTGTGATATAACGTCAGTAATACGTGATTGAAAATGTTTCTTTGATACCGTCGAGGGCTGTAACGTGAGCGCCATGATAACCGAACAAAGACTTTCTTCCGCGACATTGCGGTATATTTCGCAACATATTCTGACACGATTAAAATACTGATATAGACAATTTTATCTATTTTCTGGATGTTACAATGAGATTTATTTACGAGTAAGAATACTCAGGATCAGGAAGCAGACGCGCAATTAACAAGATGGTGAAAATAAATCTTTCCTCTTTTGATTAAAAGTGCCAACGATTGGTTGATCATTTTGCCGTCTAGATAAGTCTCAGAGAAAATTAAAAAGTCGAAAAAAAATAAGAATAATAAGTATATACCACACCACTTATGTCTACGATAAAAGTGGTATGCTGAGTGCATTTTATGATATAAATGATATAAATAAATTAGATTTACACTATACTTATTCGGATTAATAATAATTCGACTAAGCATTGCAATTCAACGGGGCAATGCTGCCAGTATGCTGGGCACGCCGCCAACTGGTAGTGGGCTGGAGCATTTGGACCACCTGTGAGTATGCAATGACCTGTAGTTACTCTTAATGTTTTCATTGTAGTGTAGTATTTTGTTAATAAAGGCATACTACCGGCAAATTAAAAAAATCAATAAGGATAGTTTGGATTTATAAGGTAGGAATCATTTATCATTATAACTATGAGTTATCTTTGCTATCATTTTCATTGCCTTATCCCACTTTTAAACTGGTCTTCAGTAACAACATGGAGGAGAATACAGGAACTAAATTGTAAAAGGTATTGGCTTCATTTCTATGACCGGCCAACTCCCTGACACCTGTCTTATTTCGATGGTAAGGAGTTTTATTATGCTTACATGTGCAGTAACGTTCTCTTAAGAGATCACATACGCGTTTGGATAAATAAAAGCCCTTGAGGGGGAAACTCGCCTCTATGGCGGGAAATTCAACATCTTAATATTTTTTGGTTTTGTTGTTATGTAGTCTTTTCTACTTAATCACACAAATTTCGAGCATATTTTAACGATAATTATTTAGATTTTTTTTATACATATTAAATTGCTTACACATACTATCATGACTATAAGTTTTTTTTTATGTTTGGGTTTATGGGTACTTACATTATTATTAAGAAATTATGTACCGTATAAGCTGGATTGTTTACTGCTGAACACAGCGTCCACCATAATGGGGGGGTTTGCCATAACCCCCACGCTTAGCAGGCGTCTTGGGGATCACAATGTGATAAATTAGTTCCCCAGAAAGCGCTGCTGCCCAACTTCGGGTGTGGATGAGGGGAGGTGACATTCTAGCCCGGCACCCCACGGGTAAGGAATTATGTGCACTGATGTAATTTGCATGATTTTGAAATATAATTTAACTACAAACGCGTAAAACAGTTTATTGATTTTTGTGCCACAAGAGTTAGTTTCCACCTTAATCATATTTTATGAGATCAGCAGGAATAAATTGAATATTCTCTTATATTCCTCATCCAGAAACTATTGCCTGTTAGAATTAAAAATCATTCCATTGGGATGAGTTGTGTATTCGAGCCGAAAACAGTGCGAAATTGAAATTAAATTCGAAAGAGACGCGTCCTTATTAACATGCACGAATGCGTGAATCTAACGCCTTTTTCGTAATTCAGAGGATTTTCTTTGAAACATTATAACGCGTCTTTCATTTAGGGATTTAATATACAATGTTTTACATTTTCCTTTGTGATCGTTGCTGTGTACGAAAAGATTCTTGTGATATGAGGGTAAGTGTTGGAAGAAATTTGAGAAGTGATTTTCGAGATTAAATTAATATGATACCTACAAAGACGGATGGCATTTCGTCATATCCTCGCCATGTTTAAAATATTTTTATTATATTCATGTTGACTAGATCTACTTGGTGCAATTTATTGCTGTCATAGTGTGTGCCCTTATAAACCAGCTCAGAGTCGCTCAACGAGCTATGAAGAGAGCAATGCTCTTGAGTTTCTTTGAGTGATAAAATCTAGAATGAGGAAATTCACTGAAGAACTAAAGTCGTAGACATAGCTTTCAGAATTTGCAAATCGAAGTGGGTAAATTGCTCGGTGAACCGACAACCGATTGGGAAGAAAGGTTCTTAAGTGCTTACCACATAACACCGAAAGACGTAGAGATGGTAGGTAGACTGACGACATTGTAAATGCCGATGGATACCAGTCTCTAATAGACACTAGGGATGGCGTTTATTCAATAATGAACGTCTTCGAGCTAATGATACTGTAACAGCCGGATCGTCCACTGCTGAACACAGCCTCTCCTATTAAGGGGGTATTTGCCATAATCCCCACGTTAGGCATGCGTCTTGGGGATAGCAGTGTAAGTTGGCAGTTCATTAGAAGACGCACTAAAGATGTGTAACGTTATAATTTTACTGTGTATATATATTTTGTAAAACCACGACGATAAATGGGGCACAACAAGTTTACGCCACGGCTTTGTCCGCTTTACTATTTGTTTATTTTAACGGCTACTACAATGAAAGAGTTAAGGCAACCCAAAAGCAATTACAAGCCCAGAGTAAGTCTAATAATGTCACAAGTATTACAAAATTACAAATTTACGAGAGGAAAAATTTAATTCATGTACGGGATTCGAACCCTGTCATGTTAGCTCAATTAAATTAGAGCATACCCCGGTTAAAGGGATGGATGGATGCGGGTTTGAATCCCGCACGTACCTTACATTTTTGCTCTCGTAAATTTGTAATGTTATCCGCAGAGCATGCGTTATTGCAAACATAAACATATTCAAATGTCACAGATACTTACGCCTCAATACTTCCTTCATGCAAATGCGATCGAGCCCCACTTAATTTTGTGCTATGTTGCTTTACAAACATTAGAAAAAAATATTTTTTCAGTAATGACTGTTTTATTTCGTATGGGAAGAGTATTAATTATATTATGTAAGGCGATTTGCACGTATTTTTTTAAAATATGGATCATAAAAAAAATTCAAAATTAATAATGCGTTCCATATTAGGTAAAATTTAAGTCAGATAAAATTTTGTTCATAATCCTTTTAACGATGACAATGTCGGTATTTATAAATGATCTTTCATGAAATAGCTAAATAGTACATTAAAATAAACTATAAGCATATTAATTGATTTGTTCGTCCAGTATTTTTCAAAGAATGCGAGGCGCTCGACCTACATAGAAATTTTATCCAGTAGAATAAATAAGGATAAATTGAAGAAAAATATTTTCATGAAATATTTTGTCAGTAATCAACAACGTAGTCCGCTTACAAAATATTTCATAAAAGGTAATAATTTCCTTTTGTCGATGGACAAAAGAATTTGCGTAGAGACTCGAATGAAACGTTAATGGAGGTCCAGTGTGTTTGTTTGTTTAGGCGTAGATTGCACAGGACCATTGTATCTGGAATATCTGTGCGTGGCAACACAATATTATCACGATTGTTTCAAGATAAACAGTTCTCGAGAATCACTTAAATAGTAGAGAGAGTAAACATTTTCGGGTTCTGTTACAAAATCTTAGGTACTACGTGATAGTACTGCATGGTTTTTTTATAATCGATCGCATAAAAATCTCTATTTTCAACCGGCTTACAAAAACTTTCATAATTCAATATTTTTATTATTTTGTATAACTT
The DNA here is from genome assembly GCA_963854805.1 of Plagodis dolabraria. Taxonomy (NCBI): domain Eukaryota; kingdom Metazoa; phylum Arthropoda; class Insecta; order Lepidoptera; family Geometridae; genus Plagodis; species Plagodis dolabraria. The sequence goes on along the minus strand of OY978454.1, from coordinate 14,829,159 downwards.
TGTATGGCGTCATCCCATTTTAATAATATTTTTTTAGGTACGTAAAAGATGGCATCGAATTAGTCCCATCGGATTTGTTTACTTCGGATAAATACTTTTTTATTTGCATTAATAAAAAAAATAACACATATCTAAATAATATAAAGTGAAATAATAAAAATAAATTTTGGAAAAACATTTAAAAAATATATTATTACATGCAGTGACAATTCCGCCTGAATTTCTTGCTAAGACAATGTCATGATAGAATTGCCACGTAAACTAGGCGGAACGTTTTGAGACGCGTTTTGATTCTACACGAAGCATCTTTAGAAAATTTTACACTTTGAGCGCTCGATTGAGATCTACTTTGTTTTGTTTAGTAAGGGTTGATAAGAGCAATCAAACTAATGCAAAGAAACGTACGCGACTGCGTTTTAGATGGTGGAGGTGGTAAATTTTTGCCTACTATTTAGACGTGTTGAAGGTAAAATGATGCGTGTTCGCAAAGAAAATTGTTTGTAACAAATAAACGAAATGATTATTTGCAATCATGCTCATGAAATCTGTAGCTTGAAGCTTGCTACTCACGAAACTCCACCCCACAAAGCCCTTGTGCACAGTATGACTTTATTGTATGATACTCGTATGTATACTGAGTATTGCGTTCTGTGACTATGGGGAAGCACAGAATACCAGTGTGCCAACAGTGTGGATACAAGTTGAATTGCACAGGCATAAAATGTGACATAAGACTACACTCCTAAGTGTTTTCCGGAGTAAGAGTTAAAGATAAAAAAATATTACTATGCTTCATTCAATAATTTGAAAATACACCTTCACGCATTGTAAAATGTTGATATGTCAGTTTGCAGTTCAGTATTGAGGGCTTTATCCCAACATGCCGCCTGAGTTTGTAAGTGACGATATGGTGAATGATGTTAAACAGACTTATCTTGGGGACAGCGGCCGGAACACACTGTGAACTACTTGACAAGGTATTATCCTAACTTAGGATAGCTAGGAGTGCATTTGCAAAATGACCTACGAAATATTCAAGTAAATATTGAATGTAGATAATATTTTTATAACAATTCTACGCAACAAAAATAACTATTTTCTATCAACTTGTTAAACAAGAAAGTTGAGTTCGAGCGTATTGAAGAGCATTAGTGAAGCCTCTTTGAGTATTAATTGAGGTTTAAAATTTGAATGATTGGATCATCTCAATTCAGTTGAACGATAAATTCTAAATACTATAAGTACTATCTACCGATATCTACTTCAAGGTTCTCACTCATCCGTGTATTTGATTACAAATTTCTTGTTTAGTTGTATATCTTGTAATAACTGGGAATATTGTTTATATGAACAACAAACTTTTCGAGGCAGGGGTTAATAGTAATCAGGTACCTAATTTTATTATGTTTTAGTGATTTCATTAGGTTTTACATAATAGTAGAAAGTAATTATATTATTATGTTAAACTTTATCCTACTACAACTAGCCACTGCACGTATATACAAAACTTTCAGAAACATAATATGTGCGTTTAACATGTATATTAAAATATGTGATCTGCATCTAATTTTTGCTACGAAACATTTTTGATTCTACTTTTACTGTGCATACTTCTAAGGAGTGTGTACCGTTGTCCTTGTCTATTGTTTAGGTACATAATAAGGGACGTGTTTATGTAAGAGCTAATAATTATTTTCTAGAAAAGCATTTAGCATCGTTTATCGTATTGCCATTCAACATCAGATGAGAACGCGGTCAATCGCTATTCTATTACTTGTAAAATACATGACACTTTCGTGCTCATAATTTACCTCAAAATTAACGGGATTAATTGCTATTATAAAGCGCCCCTTAAATTTCATAGATCACTTATTTATACAAGACTGATTGAAACTGATTGACTGAAAAAAACTTTTACATGTTTATGTTTTATTTTTTTTGCTATAGCTCTTTACAATACATTTTGCAACAGTTCAATATACATATACCTAATACAGACAAAACTTTTATATGTATGTTTTGAAACATCCGATTGAACATTTTTTTTATAGCTGATTGACTGATGGTAAGTGGCGATGTGGTCGAAGGTGTTGATCAGGCTATCCTGAATTTACTGGGTCTCACAACCAACAATTGGCTGACCAGCCATTTTATAGTTGAGAAAAAATAGACAGATAACTAAATATTGCCAGATTGACTGTACGTGATATGTAGATATCTCATTTAATCGTAGATCGCAGTTATGTCTCGCTCGTGCGCTCGGTGAGTCAAGACCTCCTGAAGATGCTTCGTTTAGAAGCGAAACTAGTCGGATATTCTTCCGGTTAGGCTACGCTGTTATCTATAACAGGATAATTAGGCGGAATTTTCACTAGATATATATTTTTATACTTTTTTAAGTGTTTTATTTAAATATTATTTAATGTTCTTTTAAGATACGTTTAAAAATATTTGTTATTATTACAGCTATACTAATTTTTTATGATTTTCACATGGATACAAGAGCGGCAAAAGAAATGGTTCATGGCTACCTCCACTGTGGTTCTAATTTTATGAATTTTCCATTTACATATGTCAAGTTCTATCAGAATGAAATGGAGTTCACACGTACAAACAATTTTACTCCGAAACTTTGTGCGTTTGACATTGAGTTATGAAAACACACTAACTTTTGTTACTCCGAAAGTCAAAGAGTTTGATGGAATATATGACACTTGTCTTTCTGACGCTCCTATGAATTTTAATAACAGTCATATTTGATTTTAAATACAATTTGACCCATCATTATGCTGTAGGTTCATTTCAAAAAAGTTTATATAAAAGTTTCAAAATCACGGAATTAATATTTTGCATGGATAAAATACACATAAAATTTTTAGAAAGATCGTTCATGTTATGTAGGTATACAAAACCTTAAGGTGTTCAGTATTAGGATAACTCAGCCAGAAATGCAAAATCAAAAGGGCCTTAAGACAGATAATGACTTATTTTATACTGACATCTATGTACATCACCGTGGGGTGCTGGGCTAGAATATAAACCCTATATCTTTTCCCGTGGGTATTAGGCGACTGAGGGTAAAATACCAGAAAGTGGGCAGCAGCTCTTTCTGACCAACTGCTATCTTACAATGCAATCCCCAAGACGCCTGCCAAGCGTAGAGGTTAAATGGGGCGGCTGTATTCAGCAGTGGACAATCCGACTGATACAATACAGTATAGGTGTGTATGCTGTATTGTACTGTATAAGCCGGATTAAATAAGCTGGTTATGCTACACTACAAATTTTGTTTCTACATGTCTCCCAACCTCACATAGAGTGAGGCTGGCATTATGCCTGAATGTCGTCAAATGTGGTTATGTCGCTATTATATAGACTGGTCATTACAAAATTTTAGAAAAATTACATCGTTGATATCGTTCAAGATGTTGGAAGTGGAAGTCCCAGTCTTTAGTGGGAAATCTATCACCAAGCATGAACTAGGGTTAGTCCAGAAGAGTTCCTAGGCCTAAACTAGGCTTAGCTAGCCAGCTAACCTCGCTTATGGATTTTTTCAATCGCTTTATTGCTACAAAACAATGTAATTTTGATTAAAAACTAGCCAATGCAAACGATAAAAAATTATGTATGTTTTTTTGTCTGTTAGGTTCCTTTGACTAATATCTTACCTGATGGTAAGTGATAATGTGGCAAGATGTTGTTCAGGCTTACCGAGAATCACTGGCAGTCAAGGGCAGCTGCCGCAATACACCGTTAGGTGCTTGAGGACAGATTTTCTTCTTGAGGGTGATAGCTAGCTAGGCGGGCATTTGCAAAACAGACAAGACACCGAGATCGACTGCTTAACGTGCCCTCCTAAGCACGGAAGCGTTCGGTAGTGAGTCATTATCGCGGCGGACGTTGCCTAACTTTGCTGATCGGTTCTGAACTTCTGAACGGCTTAGCAAACTACTTAACTTATGTGTTATTATGTAAGGAATTAGTGGCATGACCTCCTAAATCTATGGGTCTCATACACAAAAATTGCACACGTACCCAGGATTTGTCTAAAATGTTTTGGGACAATAAAATAGATGACGAGCATATTGATATCTACTGGGCTTACCTCTAGACTTTTTACGGTACTGGAAACTGATCTAAAAGAAAATTCATTAACTATTCGATTGGGTATTGGACCTTACGAATCCAAAACAACGTTTTTTTCGGTATTCGCAGCAAAAAAAAACTTTTCAGGAAAATGACTAGACCAGTCGTAAAGTTAACCCGGTGTATTGTTCCAACTTGACAGAACAGTGCAAACTTTGTAAGCAAACATGACTAAAACTTTGTTAATTCCTAACCCAAAAAGAAACAAACAAAAGTTAGTATAAGTGGTATTAGTAACAACTCAGTAACTCGATATCGTATTACTTAGTAACATGCTGTATACCCTGGTATCTTTTTGTAGCTGAAATTGGTAAATATTCATCCCATGACCTTAACACCACTTTATAAACTTTTTTCTTGAGTAAGTGGATAAATCAACGAGGAATTTATGGTAAATAAGATTTAATATCGATGAGCTGTTTGAATATAAATCCAATAACGCTGAACTACAGAGAATAAAATAGATAGGCGTACCCAGTACTCATGATGTCTAAGAGTCACTAGATTGTAGAATTTTATGAATACAAACTTTATATGTGCCTTTTAATCATAACATATACATCTGATCTTTTTTTTCAACATTAACTTGACTCAGTGCAAATTGGTGTATATAATAAATGGTGTATATAATAATAGTTCTTATCTCTAAAAATTTATTAATGAGATATATTACTTCTGGAAACTTCTAGTTACATCAATATTTCCAAAATTATAGTCCTGTTTTGTTTGACAGCTGTCATCTGAAATATCTTTCAAATCTAAAGCACATATGATGTATGAGTCCAACTTGCACTAGATCAGTTTTTGAAACAAATAAAAATTATGACAAATGTCCCATATCTTCAATATGCATTCTGCCCTCTCAATATGTATGTCTTCGGAAGTAAACTACAGTAGAAGCAAACAACTGTTCTCTTATATTAAAATCGAAAGCTAACAAAAGAGCGGAAGCTAAATATATTTTACATGACATCGGGAAAGCGGATTACCATAACTGTAGCAGAGCGTCTAATGCTCAACTTATGGATTCTCTTAATCGTGGAAGGGCGTTAAGCGTTGCCGTAATCAACTCTCAGTGGGTGGCTTTGGTATCACATTATAAGTGTTGACAGCTATGTAATAGTATGTAATAACGATATAATGGGGATTATCAGTTTCTTGTTCACCAGTACTCGTTTATTACGACACTCAAGGGACATTTCAGGCAGAAGATACCTTATGGCAGGGATCCTGGGCCTGTATATTATTAGCAAAACTGATATTAAATATTTGATCTAGTTAATTAAAGTGTATTATCGAAGGCTTTGTATCACATAGGCTTAAAGACAAAAGTTCAGTATAAGCGAAGGAACTAAGCCTTGTTTAGAACTATAACTTGTTACTTAGAAAGCATATCTCGGGCCGGCAGGACATTTCAGGTTTTTACAGACGTAGTTTTTGATGTACCACCATTCTTTCACAGAAAAAACTGTAACACGGCAGTTTCCAGGTGTTAATTAGGGGCGTATAAAAACCGTTAAAGTTACCTTATATCGTATATATTTATTAATAATACCGTGAATATATTCAACAATATAATTTAAAAACCTATGAAAATGTGTCTCAAACGTGAAACACCAGCAAGGGAGCTATTTAATTTTATTTTTGAAAAATACTTAAAAGAATAATAAGATAATTGTTATTTTGTCCTTAAATAGAGCTTTACATGTGCATTTTCTTATATACATTTGAGATTTATATGGAATCAAACCCTTGTATTTGTTTGAAATTTAATGAAACATAGTAATAATGGGACCGAAAACTTACTTCGAACTTTAGACATCGAAAAAAAAAAACGTGTAAAATGTATGTCAAATAGTGAAAATGTAGTAAAAACCTTCTGTTTTATATACTATACACATAGGATTAAAATTAACATCATAAACATAATATTAAACTTGATAGGGTAACCTACAGGTTTCATAGTATTGTTGCTACTGTTCGCTGACTGCGATAATACCCCAAAAAACGGAGGGGTTTCAGTTTTTTAGCTTGCCCGTCTTGAATATTTAGTTTCTTATAATAGTAAAGCTGGTTAAACCACACAATGCAGCTCTTATAATCCAGGGTTATAAGAGGGCCTTCCGTCGCCCGGAGTCTGGTCGAGTTGTGTTGTCGACAGCTGCAAACAAAATCCTTACCCTCGCTTGTAAAAAATAAAGCGCAATTCATTCGAGCTCCGACCACAGCCGGAGATTTCGGACCTCTCTATACCGAGATTTAATAATGAATAAATTGAAGTACGCAGTAAGCAACTGAGGTATATTTTTTATTGGTATCACCGTTAATTATTACTCTGATTATTGATATCTGATATGGTGACGTCAACAATGCTGTGCACGCTTTTTAAAACCTCGGGGCCGGTTGCCCGCCATATTTAATATATGACACTGAGTTTAATCCCGAATAAAGTTTATATATATACACTCAGTGTCATATACAACATATATATATATATATATATATATACGCTTTTTAAAACCTTGGGGCCGGTTGCCCGTCTATATATAGGAATAATAACGTCTACCTAGCACTCGCACTAAACTGTTATCAGTTTCTTTGATATGAGGCTACCACGCTGACTTAAGCTGACCCAATATCCAGGGAAAGCAACGGGTAGTACCAATAGTGACACGTTGTGATGCACCTATAAGCATTTTGAGAATGGCCACTTGGCTAGCTACAACACTCAAGTAGAAAATCTGTCACAAAATATCTAACGGCGTGTTCCGGCAGCTGTTCTTTAGAGCTCCTAATTTAAGGTAAACATTATACAACATCTTTGACTACAACATCACATGTTGGCCATCAGGTAAGATAGTGGCCTAAAGCTAGCCTAAAACTGTAAACATAAAAAAATACAGAATTTTGATATACCCCGGAATTGATTGCGAACTATATGGACAAATATGTCTCACAGCCGACTTATATCTTCTTAACCTCAATAAGTATATCTTACTCATGCACAAGCAAGATATATACTTACAGACACAAAAGCTTCATTCAGCTGTTTACCTTACGCAAAAAGATCCGCAGTTGACCGGTTTCAGTAAAACCTGTATTGTTAGTTACATGATTTCGAGGTTGTGGTCAAGACCACTGGCTTTGTTTACATTTAGTGTAAGTCTCAGTGATACAATATAATTAGTGTAATGTCCATTGTTTGAGTCTGTTATTTAATGATCTATTAATATCCTACAAAGAACTTGATCTCCTTTCCGAGTATTCAAACGTAACAAAATGTAATGTCAGAATTAAACTTTTTAAGAGTGGTCTCATAGTAAAGCCAGATAAATAGTATGAATTCATGGAGCAGTACCAAAAGCTGCTTGCAGGTGTGCGCGCCCGTATGCACGCACGTGGCACAAGGGCACTATGTGACAATAATTATCTAGCGTGTTTACAGTGCTGTGATTTATTTTATATATAATATAATATTCACTATCATAAAAGTCGCGTCTGTAGGTAGTTGTGAATTTTTTTTTTTTTTTTTTAGGGAGGACAGAGATGCTGGCTACCGCCTGTGCGGTCGTCCAGCTCCACCGGGTTTTGGGCGAGGGCCTGGCCCTACAATAGCCCGGGAGGGAGAAGTGCCGAAGGCACTTCTCCCGAGACGGGCGTAGAAGGCGAAAAGCGCTTTCTACCTCCGTCTCCTGCGGACGCCGAAAACGTACCGCTATTATAGGAGGGGTTGACAGCGAGCTCAAGGGCACCACTGTGGTTCGGACCTCGGCTTGTCTCGCTGTCGAGAGACATGGGGGGGATCGGAGCAAAATGCCTCTGTGCAACTGCAGTGTTGCACAATTGGGTCCTACTGAATAATACTCTTTGACTATTTGGAGAGCAATTTATCGTGACCTTGTTTTTGCCTCGAGCTCGCCGGCGAGCTCGGTGTTTGATTGTGTGACCTCTAATTACCTCACACCTGGGGATTTTACCTCGACGACTTGCGGATAACGCTAAAGCTGCCAACGTAATGGCTGCGATGGGGTCATCCGGGTCGTCTAATACCTGCCGTGGTCGGCGACGGGGGGGTTTGAAAAATGGAATAGAAGAGGCAGTCGAGTAGTTCGATGCCTGGACAACCAATGGGTTCGGGTGGTGGGGCGCTCGATCAAAGTATCGGCGGGCGCAGTCCTTATTGAACTGCGCTAAAGAGGGAAGGTTTAGGTCGCAATGCAACTCGGTGTTCCGGATATACCACGGAGCGCCGGTTGCATTACGAAGAAAACGGTTTTGAATGACTTGAAGCTTATGAAGATTGGCCTCACTAGCATGACTAAACACTACTGATGCGTAAGTCATGATGGAGCATATGCAGGCAGTGTAAAGTGTCTTCTTATTACTAAGAGACATTTTACTCTCTTTGCGAATCAGGGGACCAAGGCGACCCATTACAAAGGCCGCTTTGTTTCGGACGGTTGTTATATGATCGTTAAAGGTGAGATTCCGATCAAGGGTGACTCCGAGATATTTTGTTTTACTAACCCAGGGGATGGGTTGGTCGAACAAAGTTAAAGGTTGCAGGTAACGGGGGCGAGTCTTCTCAGTAAAGTACATAGCTGCACTTTTAACTGGGTTGACCGCGATGCGCCATTTACGGAACCAGTCACCGATCTCGGTGATGGCCCGTTGAAGGGCGAAAATGGACTTTCTGCTGATACGCCACCCAGTGGTATAAATAGCGGTATCATCCGCATATTGGGCTAATAGGACGTTTGGCTGAGAGCGTGGGATGTCGCTGGTATACAGCGCGAAGAGAATGGGTGATAGCACGGAGCCCTGAGAGACTCCGGCTCTGACTGGGTGGGGGGAGGAGAGGGTGCCTTCCACGCGATAGCGAAAGCTTCTGGCTTTAAGGAAGTCTTGTAAGATGAGCACAAGACGTTCTGGCACGCCAAATTGGTATAGCTTGTAAATCAAGCCATTGTGCCAGACTTTGTCAAAAGCTTTCGCTACGTCGAGGAAGACTGCTAGCGTTGTCTGGGGTTTGGGGTACTTGTTAAAGCCCTCAATGATGTGCTCCGTGAGGCGGTGCACCTGTTGGACGCATGAGTGTCCGGGTCTGCAGCCAAACTGCTCATCTGGAATAAGGTGGTGTTCCTTAGCATGGGACTGGAGACGGTTTGCAAGTAACCGCTCGTAAAGTTTGCCTAAGGCACTGAGGAGGCTGATGGGGCGGTAACTGGTGGGGTCAGATGAGCTTTTGCCTGGTTTAGTTGTGAATTAATTTGCTATAGTTTACATATATACACAATACATAGATACCTATAAAACTTTGAGATATGGACAACCTGCGAATCCTGACTAGAGTAGGTATTGGAATCTCCAACGGGCTGCCAATCAAACTACATTTTAGGGTTTACTTTGATGGTATGCCTTTATTCATAAAATACTATAATCTTTCTACAACGCTACCGATGTAGTATAGCAGCTGTGTTAAGACGAAACGAAATAATTTAGGCAACATGAAGGCTAATTCGAGCCAACAAGCAGTCTAAATGACTACTACCACTACTAATGCAGCAAAGCAGGTGTTGAACCTAGTTCAGCAACAGATGCACATATTTTTTGTATTACTTTTTAGCCACATAAGTTTAACCAACTTTGTATTTAACATGAATAAATGAATATTATTATTATTATTATAGACATTTATTTCATAACATAATTTTATTTTTTTACAATATTCAATATTTATTATTATTAATTAACATCGTGCCCAGCATGCGAACAGTGTTACCCTGTAATTATTTTTTACAATATAGTATAAAATTCTTTTGTAATACAATATGTAATAAAAAGCGAAAACGGCTATTTCACGTGATCACGTAAAAAAGCCGTTTTCGCTTTTTGGCACAATATTGTATTACAAACGGACGATCGTCCATTTGTCAAGCCTTTGATAATGTATTATAAATAATAATAATATATTAATTAGGATGGTAGAAGGGCATTTTTGCGAATGTCCGCCTGGCTAGCGACCACCCTAAAGTTGAAAATCTGTCGCCAAGCAACTAACGGTGTGTTCCGGCAGCTGTCCTTGAGAGCCAGTAAATCTAGGTTAAGCCTGTAAACACCTTAGACCACATCATCAGTTACCATCACGTGAGATTGTGGTCAAAGGCTTACCTATTAGCTATAAAAAAAAAAGTATAAAATATAATGAAAAGCAAACATTGTTTCGGACCATCAATATTTCTAACAAACTATTGGTCTACTGAGTTACATGAAGGTACTATTCCGAGAATTTTAACATTGAAAGCATCGCAGCTATCATTAATTAAAAATCTTTTTAAAGGTTAGCCGCGTTTATAAACGAAGTATTCACAAACCGTAGCGCTCACAATAAGCTTGTCAGGCTATTTAATTTCGGACGCAGAAATATCGCGTACAAATTCCGCGGGATTTACGGATGGCGGCACAAGCGACTTTTTTGTATGATATCGTGTGGAGATTAACATACTGGAACGTTTTTCATCACCATCCATCATTTTGGACCGGCCCTTTTACATCCTCAAGGTAAACAATAATAAACCATATTTTTTTATTTTCAATGTAGTAAAAATAAGTGTTCAAGACACATTTTAATTATTTTCTCTCATTCGGGGACCCCTTTAAAACAAACCTTGTTTTGATCCCAAGGGTCTATTTGGAATGCTCATATACTACATCTCCTTTACAGTATTTTGTTCCTTCCTTCGTCTCCACCCTACCTTAAGGTAACGTTTCAAATTCCGCCATACTACCCATGCTTTATCGTTACGGTCATCAGATAATTTATTGCTGCAGTAAGTAGAACCTCTTTCTATGATTGTTCTTTTACTTCTGAAGCTGTTAGATTGTGGAACCATCTACCATTTGAAGTAAAACGTGCTCGTTCAATGGAATCTTTTAAAAATCAGGTCAAAACTTATTATGTTTGGCTATAACTTTGGATATGTACATACAACATTACTGAACTTATTTTTTTCTATAATATGTTTTATATGTCTATTTAGGTATATTTTTGTATTTATTTGTATATGTTAAAAATATTTATGTAAGCCTTATATATATATATATAATTATTGTATGCTATGTATATCAATATAATTCTTATACGTTACGTATATTTTTATATGTGTATATTATAATTCATTTTTATTTTGTTTAATTCAGATCCTTAACTATTCTTGTTTTTACTGTTTTAGTAACATTCGGTTATAAACCCTGTCCATGTACTATCAAAATCTCCTATATTGTGGGGTTGTCTGAAATAGATCGCTGAAAGCGATAAGACCGCCCATAGTTTTTAGTTAATTATGTTGTTTCTTTAGTTGTAAGTTTTTTATTTCTTTTTAAATTAAGCTTTGTGTTGCAATAAAGAGTTTATCTATCTATTTTTAAGGAACGTGTCAAACTTTTTCATACATCTTAGAATACGTCAACAGAAAATTTTACGCTACAAGGCCCTTGTAACTAAATCTACCTTCTACTATTCATTTGCGCTCTCAGATAATGGATTCTATTGCCATTAAAAATTAATAGCGGCTTTTGAATCGTTGATGAATGAGCTTAAAACCTTTTGTTATTTTATCTTCTGTCCACTGGCACTATTAGTCTTGTGACTGTGGACATTATTGTATATGAGTCCTAGGTATGCATAAAATAACTTCTTGAATGTATTTCTATAATATTGTCTATCATAAATATAAAATTTATCTTTATTTTAAAAATAACAGAGAAAAAGACTTTTGAAAAGAAGTTGTTTTATACCAACTGCTTAATAATAATAATAGTAATAAAATTTCTTTTCAAAAAAGGTTTACAATTTCGTGGTACATTTTAGTTCATCGGTGGATAAGATACGTAATTAATTGTCTGGATACAAGGTGACATTTAGACCCAAACTAAGCATAATCTTCTATCTTGGTTTCCTCTCTAAACGAACCTTATATAACATTTTTTTTATCTATGCACTCCATTCTTTTAATAATTTAAGGGCTTAGGGTAACTGAAGTCCAAATTTTCAATGCTTAAAATGGGCTTAATAGCTAGCTGGTGGGCCTTCTTAATTGGTTTCACGGCATATTTATACACGGGACAGCAACTGTTTCTTTTTATAACAAAACAGGGTTTTTGAATCCATCACTCCAAGATATTAAAGCAGCCTTTTGACACACACAAATACAACAAAATGCAGTCAATCAGTGACTCTTTGCAGATTGGATAATACTGGAGGTACTGAAGGTAAAATACTGGAACGCCTTCAGAGGAACTGGTATCTTAAACTGCGATCTCCAAGACGCCTGCTAAGCGTGGGGATTATGGCTAACCTCCCGTCAATGGGAGAGGCTGTGTTCAGAAGTGGACAATCTGGCTGATACAGTACTATTATACATTTTGAAGTGCAATAATCTCCCAAACGCGGATAAGTAGTCTAAACGTTCAAATTCTTTAAACAACAAGTATTCTTAAAACAATGAAAACAAAAAATAGAAAACATGTCCAGGCGCCAGTGGACATGTTTTCAATCAGTATTTTGTGTCACTACTTTATATTTATTTTTTACCGTTCAAGTCTTCACCAACTTAATGTGACTTCTTAAAATATTTAAGACGAATTTATCAACACCTCAGTTATTTATATATGACAAAACAGCAGAGTTTATTTTAGGGATCATTATTATTTCAAAATAATTATCTGAAATGTAATAAGAGCGAATCTTCTTTCGTATAATACGTCCGACAATAGACTCTCATTTCTTGTTAGATAAGTATTTAAATAAATTTATGTGTGGGAACGCAACTAAACACTATCCGCTTCTAAATAATATCATTATTGTATGGATATGATCAACTTACAAATGATTTTGGTATTATATTTGTACAAGAAATCGGGGTTTCCCCGGCCTATTAACTCATTAATACTTACCTACTTACTACGAATAAATATCTAACTTACATTCTTTCCACTCTTATTTTGCGTCTTGAAAACATGGAATCGACCTTTAATAATAAAGTTAATTCAGAAATTATCTATTTTCAGAATAAACGACAGAAGTTGCAGGTCGTGAAACGGACAAGTCCATAATTTTATTATTAATTATAGTCGACTTGTATAGAATTGATACGTAGTTTGAACAATATAAATAAATTCCTTCCCAAGTTTAGTGTCTGGGTCTGTAAGGGCTCACCTGGCTTACTGCTAACTTTATTTGTACCATTCTTTTGGTTAATATGTCTACAACTACCTAATTCTGTATTCTAGCAACGTCTATATGAGTCATCCCCTTCTTCGGCCAAACCTTAGCCTGTTAAATTCCTCTTTTTTACCTTCCTAGTTACTTTTAGTCCAAAATATATTCCCTGGATAATTACTCATACAAATGTACCATACTTGAACGTGCCTTATATAAAACAAAATTTCTCCTGAATACGCGTCATTCCGAACGTTCCTTAGGGCACTCATAAAATAAAATATGTATAAATGCAAAGGACGATAAGTCACAAAAACAATCTGATTTTTTTATGAACTCTAATCTCACGTTTTCGTCTTTTTAGCTTTCACGAGTTATACGATTTATTTACGTGAACCTACGTAATTGAGTAAGTGTTTATACCAATGTAACGTTTTACAAATATATTATACGAATAACGCAGATGACAAGGTCATATTTTTTACTTTTGAGGATTTCGTCCGAATTTTCTTATAAGGTCTAAAGGAAAAATCGGACTTTTCAAGGAAAGTGGAGATATAAAGTTGCTTAACACACTCACCAAAACCAACATAGTAGGTACTCCAAATTGTCTTATATTCATGAAATTTGGCAAATTAGAGTCTATTGATTTGTGCAGGAAATATTTACCATGGCTTTTAAAGGAAAAATAATCAAAATTCTTCATTTGTGTTTCATCATAATATTATGCCAAAATAAAGTTTTACTGTTGCAAACAAAGGATAACAATTAAAAAATGTACATATATTTCACGTTATATGGTGGTACGGTCCTTCAGTGCAGGAGTAGGTACACGTGGCACTTGGATACAGAGATATATTTTTATAAACTGCTCTATTTCAGCGTTAAATTATTACTGAATTTGAATTTGAAAAAAAAAGTCAGAGAAAATTACATTTACCAAGTATTGTAATATTATATAACAACAGTAAATGATTACAATAATAATTGTTCCCAATAACACCATAATGATTATCAAAAACAAATTAAATTGTCAAGAGTCAAGACTATTTATATATATATATATATGAATATATAACTTACAAATAATATATACATATTTATCGCCATTAAAAATTGTGTTTTTCGACGTCTAGTAAGAAAGCTATTTTTTTGAATTAGAAGTATACCAAACGTATTTCTTACACAAAATAGTTACTTTACTTTGAAATTGAGATTCGTGTATAAAACACGGATTCTGAAGATAAGTTGATATATGATAGAACTCTGCTGAGAAAGGGTATTCTTGTAACATTATGAAAAAGATTACGCATCTCACGTGAAGCAATAAATCTCAATGTTGTCACATTATTGCTTGGTTGAGTGAAATAAATAGCATAGTTTAGAGTTAATACACGACGTTTATAAATCTCTGCTATAATATATTAACTAGTTACGGAATTATTGTGTCACTTCCTTGACTTTAGTATGTGACAAAACTAAAAAGAAACTTAATTATAAAAACATTTTTAATTGATTGTTTTCTGTAGTTGGCACTTTTTACACAAGAAGTGAAATAAGTGTGACAGTTTGAAATTAAGATAATTTTACAAACAATAGGGTTCACGAAGAGCTGACAAGCCGATGATTCTGAAAGAACGATTTAGTTTGGTGTAAAAACAATTTAACCTTAAACTCTTGCATATAATTGATTTAATTGTTTGTTAAATTTAAATCATTATTCTTTGTAAAGCTAGATCGCAAATACTTTTTTAATGTGGTTGTGACGAAACAAGCACGATGCCCACATGATATTCAGCGGTATACTCTGCCCATAACAACAACATTTTGTCATGATGTACTGCACTGCGTCCGTCACCTTGAGACATACAGTCGTTGAGTCTCATGTGCCTGTTATTTTACTGGCTCTTAAGGACTACTGCTGGAACACACTGTTAGGTGCTTGGAAAGATTTTGTACTTAAAGGTGGTATCAAACAAATTATTGGCGTACAATTTTTTTTTCCCGCTTTTTAGCTATTTTTAGCTATTGCTTAGCACGCGATAGTGCTTGTAATCATATTTAGAGATTAAAGGCCAGGCGAGATTTCGCAAAATACCCCCTCACCAAGCGGTGATGCTTAAACCGGCAGTTGGGATATAAGCATGGACCTGCGGCACCGCAGTCTATAGGAATAACCGTTCGTTATCATTGATCCAAAAATAAACCGGAAAAGAAATGAAAATATTATTGCCATGTTAGTGTCAAAAAAGGGTGAAATCTCACATTGTAATAAACCCACATACATGGTTTTGCAATCATCTATCAGATACACCCGTCCAATAAAAGGGGACAAGTGCCATTTGAACGCTGAAAATGTATTATCTTTATGTCATACTGACAAATTTATGGGATGATAAGAAAGTGGCGTCAGGATTTAAAAACATTATAAAGGGAACAATGGAATTGATATATTCTGGAAATGTCAGCTCCTAAAATGAAAGTTGCTTAACCTGACTGTGTAATATGTAAAGTCAACTAAATATTATGCTAGCCCGTACTTTTTTTTTCTGATAAAGATACCCCTAAATGGAAGGTTTTAACATAAAACACTGAAAACTAGGAAATAACTTATGGAAGTCAGTACCATGCTGATTCAAAACACTCGCGCTCTCATATTTCTATTATTATTGACGTGATCTATCACTATTGAGAATAAAATAGTGTTCTAAGATCAAACATTTTCTAGGTGTCCATTTTAAGTTTGACAGCTGTCATTAGACACGAATATTTACTTATTGCCTATATGGTTTTTGTATGGACGCTACTTGTGTATAATCAACAGTTTGTGTAATTTGGCATCTCAGATATTTTTAATTATAATACATTGTTATAGTCAAGCACTTTAACGACAGATTGCGTGTTACTGTATCAGCCAAATTGTCCACTGCTAGCACAGTGTCCGTAATTATCCCATAATCCCCAGGCTTGGCAGGCGTCTTGAAGATCGCAGTATAAGATAACAGTTCCTCAGGAGGTGCTGCTGCCCACCTTTTAGTGTTTTCCCCTTAGTCGCCTCTTACGAAACTCAAAGGACGAAATGGCGGGGGACATTCTATCCCGCTACCTCACGAGGAAAGGGCACACGATGGGGACTTACACCCCACGGGGAATGTGTATAGCTTACTATTATCCCAAACTATTGTTAATACTTTGGTGTAGTCATCGCTTTGGTGTTTGATAGTGGGCATGAGTATGTATATATTTATGAGGAAGTGGGTGCTTTTTACCAGAAAAACGTACTACAATTAAATAATTTGCATGACTGAATGGCGAATTTTACCTTATTCGTATAACGATCCTTCGCTCTTTGATTTTTTTTGAGTGTCGTATTTACATTTTCTCGTATGAGATTTACGCTAAATTACAGACTTTTCTTCTGAGTTTGTTTTTTGATGTTTTACGTTATGACTTTTATTTTTATCTCAGCTTTGGTAATTTTGTATTATATTTTCCTGTTAGTTTGTCATAACCGAGAAGTCCTTTTTAATATAACCCGACAAGGTTTTTGTCTACGAGTTTTTATGTATGTTATTACTACTTGTTTCAAATAGGTATAAGCACGAAATTATTTGAAAACATTCGAATAACCCTTTGAATGGAACATAATCGCAATGTTAGAAAAGCAGTAATTTAAGTATTTATTTCGCTTTATTGTAGTCTCTTACAACAAATTTCAATGTTGATTTACTATAAAATATATGAGTGACGAATAAAAGTATACCAAAAATAGTGTATATACTATCAAAATAGCTTCAAATGCAAAATAGTGTCAAACAATAAAATTATAAGTAAAGTAAAATTACTTTTCAATACCGGAAATGTGCGAGAGACTTACTGAGTACTCATTTGTTAAAAAAATAGATTATAGTCAAAAATTACATCCAAATAATACTAATTTTTTTTGCCCAGCACTTATTGTCTTAGATCTTTGAGGAGTCCCTCTGAAATTCGATAGTGCCTCCCATCAGACCTGGGTGGTGTCCAGGGTTCAATTAAATAGCCAAGGTGGATATAAGAGATTACAGAAGGCACATCAGCCGAGACGGGTGGAGTAGGCGTGAAGCCCCTTCTACCTGCGGTAGTCTTCTTATAGGTCCTACAGACACTTACCCTGTGGTAATTTGAAGAGACACTAATAGGGATTTTATTTTAATCTCCTTTAAAGATGCAGCAGCTATGGTGGATAGGTGATTACTGAAATAATCGATCTCAAGGGATAAGTTACATATAGTCTGGATGTCTTGAGGGAATGTAACAAGATCCTGTGAGTTGATAGCCTTTAGGGATTCACCTAAACGTTTCCAGCTAATTACCATCTTGTTAGAGCTGGATACCTTAGTTATTGGGTCAGGGCCCAGTCGCAGTATTAAGGGGTGGCAAATGGAAAATAGTTCGTATAGCATACTTATAGAGCTTAACTGGCGGGTTATACCTATAAAAAGTGCCATGTCAAGTATGTAATTGTACTATCCACCACAAACTAACTTAAATTAAGGAATGTACAAAAGCTCTTATTCTGTTAATCCTAAAATCTAAATTGGTATAACACGTAGGAACGACAGGCTTAATTGAAACTAGTTGGCAACAAATTAGATGTCGACTAAATCTGTTTAAAACTACTTGCCAATTGCACATCTTATGCTTTAGCTCAAGCAAAATAAGAGTATTCTATATACTTCATTTTAGTAAACTAAACTTTGTGGTGCAAGGATTACGCAAAACTAGTAAGCTTTTTTATGTTGAATTCTTTTAATATTTTGGAGATACCAATTACATCTTGTAGCATTATGTTAGGTATCAGTCATAGAACATATAATTATCGGTGGAGGACCTTAGATCACCCGTTATCTGCTAACAATTTTTTTTTTTATTTTTTTTTATGCCTAATAGTTAAGCCTTTGACCACTATCTCACCTGATGGTAAGTGATGATATGGTCGAAGATGTTGTTCAGGCTAACCTAGAATTACTGGCTTTATTGTATCTATAATAGTATTATTTCAACCCAACGCAAACTTTATTCATATTACCATTACAAATGAATTCATTGTTATTATATGGTTAAGTATTGTTGAAGAAGTTTTTATATTGTGCACGATCGCATAGCTATGAGGCGGATGGATCGGATCGGAGGATCGGATTATATTGCATAGCTTAGATTTCATAGCAAATGTTGGTTATCCACATTTTGCTAGCCTGAATTGAAAATAGCTCTAGCTTGACCAGCGTCGTAGGAAAAGCCGACAGAATGACAGAGCACATAGTGACAACAACTACTGTGTTCTATTTTTCCCTCTGAACACATATCTCGAGTTTCCTGTTATGTAGACATCTGGAATATGAAACCTCGAATAGTATTCTCTATTCGATGTTTAATTTTCTAGATCACACAACTTAGCTTACGTTTTGGTCGAAATTTCCACAGCAATAATTTTCTTATAAATCGAGCTTCAGTATACAATAAACTCTTATATTTTTCTATATCATGTCTGCAGTGAAAATCACTGAACTTATTTGTTCCTACATACTTCGCCAGCAGGTAATTGTTTCCATTCCGGTTGTTCTAAAACTACTAAGTAGTTTAAGTAAATGATATTTAAAATCAAAATCTATAGTTCTGATCTCACCGCGGGTTTCAGCTTCACTGCATGTTAGTAAGGCATTTTACGAATGCTCACCTGGTTAGATAATTAGTAGAATACCCCCATTCAAAAAATTAATGCTTGACGCAAGTACCTATTGGTTTTTTCGGTAGCTGTCGATGAAATTTTGTTCCCAATTTAGTTCGAGCTTGATCAACATATTTTATTCTATTATTTTGCTTTATGTAAAAGTTCCCAAACGGGACAATACAACTTTTACACACTCAATCAATTTCAAGAATAAAATTAATAATCAGTAGAACGCCCTTTTTGGGGGGAAATATTACGATAAAAAAAATATTTAATACTATTAACCGATGCATTGTAGATGTCTAGCTCGTGGTAAATATTGTTGAAATATAAGCAAAAACGATCATATAAGCAAAAAATATCAAATGTTTAGTAGTAGTTAAGCTTGATATGAGGGTAGAATTAGTACTGTGTGATTATGTAATTCATAGAGATTTTTCATATTATAATTACAGAGTTTAAATTTGTAAGTCTGTAGATCACGACAGCAATTATTCGCGTACGTAAGGTGTTCAAAACATTACTTTGAAACCTTTCTATTCTGTTGATGTGGACCTCATAAGTTGGACTTAAAATTTCACTGCAGCATCAATACTTACTATCAGGTTACATTGTTGTCAAAAGTTAACCTATTAGCAATTTAAAGTTTTAATATGAAAATATATACATATATTAACCAGAAGTACAACTATACTAAATCACATACTAGCCTTCAAATACATTTTACTATTATATACATAAATTTAGTACCAAATTTTATTGAATATAGTGTTACTCATACTGCGACAAATAAAACCTTCGCTTTGCTCGATAAAAAAACTAAGCCAGATACAAACACCCTCGTTAACAAGGGTCCAAATCCGCTTACACGAATGGTAAAAATTTCGTTAGCTTCACAGCGTTTCTCTAGTATCATATAATGATAGATTCATAATTAGGAAAACTTTCAAACTGGTAGATAGATAGGTAGATAGATAAACTCTTTAATGAACACCTTAAACTATACCAAAATCAGTACTAATATTATAAATGCGAAAGTAACTCTGTCTGTCTGTCTGTCTGTCTGTCTGTCTGTTACGCTTTCACGCCAAAACTACTGGACCGATTTGAATGAAATTTGGTATGGAGATAGTTTGAGACCCAGGAAAAAACATAGGATAGTTTTTATCCGACTGAGCAAAAAGAGGTGAATGTTTTCGCGTGATAACCGACATACGCGCGGGCGGAGCCGCGCCCGGAAAGCTAGTTAAAAATATTTAGCTTATAATAGTGAACAATTATCGCTCAAAGCGATCTCTTCCAGACAACCTTTGGAGAGGAGCAAGTTTTAATGAATATCTGAAATGGTATAATGTCATAACAGGGCGGAAAGATAACAGAAATTGGTTACAATAACACGAATAAGTTTACGATATTGTAAGCCCAAGTCATAGATTGTGCTTACTGGAGTTTCATGCCCTAGGCATAGGCGAGGGTTATAACAGATAAAGCCTAATAAACGTATTATGACTAACGTATGACTTGCTCAATTAAGTAACTAACTATTTGTATATGTATTGGTCGAATACTGGCGCAAGATTCATAAAAAAATTAAAGGTCAATAATTCATTTCGTACGACACCGTTAACCATTTGAGAGATTATTTTCTAACTTAGGGATTTATTGTCATTGAAATTAAATAAACAAAAGCAAAAAATGCTTGCCTTGCTTCGTTTTTTCTAAAAGAAGGTAATATCATAAACGGTCTCCTTATTCATCATCATCAAAAGCCATAGAGACAGAAACCACGACAGGAGCGTCCATCGTTGAATAAAATTTACCCCCATTACGGGAAGTTTGCCATCACGCTGGGCTGGGCAGGCATTTTGGCGATTTCAGTGCAAGATGTTAGTTCTTCATAAAGCACTGCTGTCGACCTTCTATTGAAACTGAATAGCAAAACTTAAACAGCTGCCTTATCGACCTCACGTTTAGGTGTTTGTTTTGAATCTATTTTAAAATAAATGCAAAATTACAATATAAAAGTACGACCTCAATTGTCACTTTGACAGCTGTCATATTAGTGTCCCGCTTAGGTATTAGTAAAGAATTAAATTTAACTTAAATTAGTACAACCGTTTAGGAGTGCCTCTCAGAATAAAGCCCTCAAGTGCCGATTATTCTGACTGATGCATCGCCAATGTTAGTCTACATTCCTAAAATATGTTTGAAAGCCTGCTCTGAAATGTAAGCTATACAATATGTAGCTATATAAGTTTCCGAGGAAAATTGTAACAACAAACAACCTCGAACCCTAAACGCATATATCGCCTCCTTTTTGTTATTGGAACTTCCAGGCGTTAAAGTTGTCGCGTTTTGTCAAATAATCAAAGCTTAGGCCGGGGCTCCAAGCTGCAGGATTGTCTATCTATAATTGGAGCATACGTATATTGTATCTTTTTTTTGTATGATAAAATAAGTGCGAATAATATGACAATGCACCAAAACAAAACAAGTGCGAATAAAAAGCGAATAATATGACAAATGTTTTAAAAGTTAATATGAATACTTTTACTTTGCATAGGTACATTATATACTTGTATGGAACTCAAAGTTTTCAAATTACTATTTTACTCATAGTTGATACATTTTTATCGTCATAAACGAATTATAATGTATATCAATTCAATATTATAGTGTTCTTTAAATACATTTTGATTGTGATTTTATTTTTTTGGAAAATTCAATTAAACCTCGGGACTTAAGTGAGAATAATTATTTAAGTTCAATTGTTCATAATATAAGTAATTTATAAATCCAAAATATTTCTGTACCAAATGACTACGTAATGAAATACAGAGCCATGTTGAAGACTATAAAGCATTTTGCCTGCGGAGCAAAATACGGGTACGTGAAATGCTAAATTGTAATAGCGTCTAAACAGAGAGAGAGAAATTGGTCTTAATTGTGGGACCATCTCATGGTCTCTTTTGAAAAAATTGCGAGACGCTGATGGGTACTGATATTTAGCTTGTAAAATAATTATTTAGTTAGCAGTTTTATCAAAATATTGACTAAAGTGGATAAATTAATAGTTTTAAGTAACAAAAAAATACTAACACTTTTTACAGATAAAACCAATAAAATCATTCCGTTTGAAAATCTTCAAAGTATGGAGACAATGCCGTGGGTCAAAATGAAATCATCATGTAATTAGGACAATTATGTAAGTAGGACTTTGGTAAAATTTAGTACCAGATCAGTTACCTGTATGATTCTACATACTACTCATAGTTTATCAAGGGTACAATTAATATACAAATAAATCTAGGGTGTATATGTAATATACAAAAGAATTTTAATTATTATTATAACAAAATAGCTAAACATCCATAGAATAGGTTCGAATATATGTATAGTTAAATATGTCACGCACGCTACCCTTCTACTGAACAAACTTATATCTCTTGTTAAGTTAAAAGGTTCCAGTCATAAGTGCCGATCCCTGATTAAGAATGGCCTTCATCTAATCCGTTTCTATCCTGATGGAAGGTGACATTCGTTTTATGGTGACAAATCCTTTTCCGAGTGTGACCTTTATCAAGTAATGTGACGATGCTAGTTCTATTTCAAAGATCAAAGAAGTCATTAATCAAAGTTTGTAAATTGACTTGAAAGTTAGTATGTTCTCCAAGTGATGTACAAAATTTTTTTTTTCCGGCGGTATGCCTTTATTAAACAAAATACTATGAACTATATACAACACTACAGCTACTACAATAAAAGCATTTAGACACCTATAAGTCATAGCAGACTCATAGGCAGTCCAAATGCTCCCGCCCACTCCCAGTTGGCAGCGTGCCCAGCATGCTACTAATGTTTTTGCTTTAATCATAGTGCATATATATGTATATATATAAACTTTATAAATTATAATATTCTTGGTACGTGAGGTTGTTGTTTGAGTTTGTTTGATTGAAAAATAAAGGTTTCCCACGTATATTATTATTTAAGATTTAGGTTTACGGCTGCCAAAACATAATATTCATCTTTTTTGAGAATTGAATCCGAGTTCTCTGTTTCTACGCACCTTGCGCCACAACCACTCGGCCATCGAGACTGGCTAGAGGAAATAAATATACGCCCTAAAAATTTATTCACCTGATATTTGCTTAGCATTTGATAGTGCTTGAAATAAAATTTTTAATTATGATGGCAAAACTAAATTAACCTCAAAATGTATTGTTAATTCTGAAAAGAGGCATTAATGGGATGGTTTCGTTGTTTGATAAAAATCTGTTAAGTCTGTCAAGATATAAGGGTTTTTAGGCATAGCTCGCGTACCGTACAAAACTAGATATAATATATATATATATATATATATACGAACAGTAATGAATCTCGTCAGCACAAAATTTGCTAGATGTTTCAGATTTGATCTAAAATCTACATGTTTGTAAGGCCAAAGCAATCATGATCATAGGCTTAATTGCTAATTGGTTATACTTCGCTAAAACCTGTTGAAGTGAAAATGTTAATTCTTGTCAGCCTATTTTAGGGATTTATTATAATAACTAGTTGTACCCGCGACTTCGTTCGCGATTGCCCTACCTGCAGACTAATTATTCTAATTTGAGCACTGTTCACACTTAAGCAACGCTGTGGTCTGCGGTGAAGCACTCTTAGCATAGATCAGAAAGGAGCTCTTAACTTTGGATTTGTAAACTCCCGGGTTGTATTTTCCAGAAAACAACTGTTGACTGAGTATTTTAACAAACAGTAGTTAAAATACTCAGAGAGTTCCTTCACAGTTCGCACAATAAATGTTGAAGCAAAATACTTTGTGCGTTTCTTTAGAATTTCGATTTCGAAACGGTCGTTTTGTTTGGCGGTAGAACAAAAATATTTCCATTGTGTAGTCTCCGAAATATATCCGGCAAAAGTTCGAAGTGGCGAATGTTCCAGATTTTAGAGTTTTATCTTAGCAAGCTTGCAAAACCAAATAAGGGTGCCGGGCTGCCCGAGGGGTGATGAGTTGCCTGTGGGGTGCCAAGCGGTCCGTGGGGTGTCGGTCAGTTCGTGAGGTGCCAGGCTGCGCGTGAGGTGCCGGGCTGCCCGTGAGGTGCCGGGCTGCCCGTGAGGTACCGGGCTGCCCGTGGGGTGCCGAGCTGCCCGTGGGGTTTTGGGCTGCCCGTGGGTTGCCGGGCTGCCCCTAGGGTGCCGAGCTGCCCGTGGGCTACTTAAAGTATCATGGTTAAAGCACCACTATTATCACATAAAATTAATGATTGAAATCGGACTACGCGTTACGGAGTTTTTTAGGCGCGCCGCGTATGTGTGCGTAAGTAAGGCACGCCAACAGCATCCGTCCCCGTCCGACGGCCGAAGAATTACTAAACGGATAGGGACAAAGCATCGCGGCTCTGAGGCTTCATTACAGTTTTATTATAAGTATAGAATAGATTCCGATGGTGCATATAATTTACCTAACATATTTGAAGCTATGCTATCACGGTATGGCTTCAAAAGTAGTCAGTGATTATGGACTTCCATGCAAATAGTTCCTGCTACAAATATCTTGTAGCGGGCTCATACTGAACGGCCCGGTGATAAAGCATTTTGCGAATATTTGTCTGGCTAGCCACTACCACATTAAGTAAAAAAACCTACATCCAGCACCCAACAGCGTATTCCTGCTTAGCTATATTCTTTCCTGAAAGCTATTTAATTCGTGAATGCCGGTGCACATTCTAGGGTAGGCCTAGTCAACATCTTTGTTGTCATCACATAGTAACAAATGGCTAACCAGTTTAGCTTTAATAAAAATACGAAGACTAAAGCTTTCCGTTCGAAAAAAATTCTATTTCATTTATACCTATTCGTTACCCGAAAAAGAATAAAGTTATTTGAGTTTTATTTAGAATTTTGGATGATGTTTACGTCAGTTAAGATGTTAAATTGTTATTATGATGTCAAAATTTACTTTGGAATCTATTAGGAACACCTTGACGACCAAAGTTAGGGTTGGTTGCTAGTTAATTATCATCAGTTAAGGTGTTCACAAGTTTGATGAATTACTTATTAACAATCTCATCGATGGGAAGGGAGGAGTTCCTTGTAAGTTACTTCGATAACTTACAGACGGCCAGTTCTGAATTCTGAATAATTAGTAGAATGCAGTCTATAAGCAATAATTATATATATATTTTAAAACATCCATACCCAATAGTTAAGCTATTCCTTATCATGTTCATACACGTTTAAGTAGTGTGCTGTGGCACATTAAGCGCGTTTTATATTATATCTTAGTTTTTAGTAGAAGCGTGTTAACGTTAATTAGTACTACTTGTCTGTCAACGAATTTAACCCCTTTTTAGCAAAATTCAAATAGAATGGCATTTTATTGCAGTAACAAGTGACCTTAGGGTGCCGGGTTAGATGTCACCTCCCCATTTCTTCCCGTGGGTGTCGTAAAAGGCGACTAAGGGAAAAGTGCACCAAATGAGCAGCATGCCACTTCTCACTTTACTGCTCATATCACCCTACTCACATCCACGTGAGAAGTGGCATGCTGCTCATTTGGCGCACTTTTCCCTTAGTCGCCTTTTACGACACCCACGGGAAGAAATGGGGAGGTGACATCTAACCCGGCACCCTTAGGTCACTTGTTACTGCAATAAAATGCCATTCGTAGGGTGATATGAGTAGTAAACACACAACAGAATATAATAGGGGGCGAGTCTATTGCCATTCACCGGGCACAGTTTCAGTGTCATACAAAATGTTATCTCCAAACACAAGAACAAACTACGAATATGTTTACGCTAACAACATATCAGACAGGAACACAAGAACATATTGTATGACACCCTGGCGGGCACTAAGATGGTATGTACAGCATTAGGGTCCTTTCACTAATGCACTCTACTAAACAGTTTGTTATTTAACTGTCCGTTTACACTACAGAAAGCAGCAATTATAGTGATAAGTGAGAGGCTAAGTAGGCGCAGGGGGAGCATCACTTGTTACATTACATACATATAATCACGCTTGGAATCCCCAAAGGGATAGATAGAGGTGTATAAATACCCACATTTCGCCAATTAGGTTTTGACCCCCATCATCTGTACAAACCAGCCTCCCGTCTATTCCATCATCTGTACAAACTGGAATCCCCGTCGGCAGTCGAATGTCATATTTATAGAAATACCCTAAAATATACCCCTTCGGCCGCGTATGATACCATAGTTTGGTAACCAGTATCATACGAAGAAAAAATGATCGTCGTAGGATACTGGTATCCAAGTGATAGGGATTTTTTGTTTTATGTAACCGAGTATCAGCTCAGGAAAATATCAAACAATTACAAGTGAGTACTTAATATTTCCTCGTATGATACTGTTAGGCAGGCATGTCATGTGCATTGATATACGAGTATCACCTCTTTAGACGTAAGTCCGATTTGCATTATTCAAACAGTTTTCGAAGGGATGCATCCTTGGATTACAAGAAAATAATTCTCTGCGATTAACAAAAACCGGGTTGCAAGGATTTTTTGGTCATCAAAATACAACTATCATTTAGAATCAATCAATGCTAAAATACTACTGTTTAAATATACCATACACTAAATAACATTCTAGGTGTCTAATATTGATTTTTTATTTTGCAATTGGATCAGTGCATCCCGAGATTATCCCGATCATACAAATAAACGATTTCAATTTCACAGACGTTATTATAAGAGATTGATTGAAGGTTAGCATTTGCATGATGTTATTAACCGAAGTTAAGGCTCGGAAATTACGAAATAGGGCCAACATGATATGGGAAATCTCATAAACCAGGTACCGGATGGTACTGCAATTTAAATACACGATACTCAAGGATATAAGTAATACTTTCATCGATTTCAAAACATGTTTCCTAATAATTGGCTCGATAGAAAAAAATCTCAAAAACACCTCTGAAAATAGAGGATTCCTACTTTTTCCGCCAGATTTTAGTGTTTTAAAATTTGTTTTTTTTTTCTAAAATATTGATTTTTTAAGTACAATAAATTTCATTGATTATTTTAATCCAAAAAAAGCACAGTTAATGCGTACTGAGCCTGTTTACAAAATGTCACATACGCCCTTTCATTCCGAGAAGCGTTAACATCATGTCGCACTATTTACTCCAGCGATCTACGTATATTGCTATCATCCTCGCTCATATCGCGGTCAGCCGCGTCGTGCGTCGGACCTGCGTCACTTTTCTCGGCGATCTCAATTAAAATAAAACATGGGTAAAATTATAAATAAACGCTTTGGGAGTGCAAAAAAGATGTATAAAAATCGTCAAAAACGCATGATGGACATAATAAGGTATGCATCTATGGCTTCCTTTCTCCATGTACCTATGTATATATCTCTTATATTAATGAAATTATCATATGATTGTGAACCCTAACGCAATAAAATAAACACTTCAAACATTTTACAAGACGTAGGTACAACTTTAGCTACCTAAAATAATTATTATAAGCAATATACAGAATTTTTCGTAATGAATGAAAAATGAATTATTTTAGATGGATCATGATTAATTTATACAGTTTCTGACAATAAGGCACAAAGGTTATGTACATAATTTTCGACTAATCAATCGTCGTTCAAATAGCGCATAGTAAGTGACATCGCTTCGCAATTGAGAGGCACGTGGATCGAATCCAGCGTAAAGAGATTCTTTTTGGTCAAATTTTAATTTTACGACATAATTCTTAATAATACAATAATAATTTTACGTATGTACGTGGACCAATATAATGTGTCTGACAGTAAGGCATAAACGATATGTGTGTAATTTTCGACACCTTGGTCAATGATTGTATAGTGTGTAACTTCAGAAGTCGAATCAGAAGATCGAGTACCGTGGATCGAATCTCACATACCTAGATTCTTTTTGGTGACTTTTTTATTTGTATTACTTTTTATTTGATACGTATTATATTTACGTATAATTAAGTTTTCTGACGCGTATTCAATTTACGATTACAATGCTTGCAAATTTATTAGGTATCTCGAGTTTCCATGTTTTCATATAATTAGAGAGTTTAGTATATCTAATGAACGTGAACATTAAATAGGTACTACCTAATCTAGCTACCTGAACACGTTTTTTTCATAGATCTCGAAAAAGTATGTCTTGGATGGACACGAGTTGCCACAGCGTAATAGTTACAGTAGAACAACATTATATTTTAATTTACTACATAGTAACAAAGCTATGTTGAGTAAACACCGTCCTTCTGTCCACTACTATAGAAAACACAAACTTTCATACATGGAAAGTTATTGAAATATTCATGGTATTATCGAGTACGTAATATATTAGTACATATAAATTAGTAGTAAAAAGATGGCCGTAAACGTTTGATGCGATAGAGATAATGAAATTCTGAAATGAAAACTTAATACAAAAAGAAGAAGCCTAAGCTTCTGCTTTAGAATGAGACTTTCCATGGTTTTCTTGAATAGCATAATAATTAAGAACTGACTAAAAGAAAATGAAATAATTAGCACCATACCAATACTTACGTAAGAACATCGAGTAAGGTGCATTATAGGGGACTTAACTATAACGCCCTTAATAACCAAAGTGTAGCGGATATACTACCAAAGAGAGTATTCCCCAGGACGTTTTGGTGTTAAGGGGCGGCCGGTAATTCAACAAAAGTTAAAATTATACACATTATAGCCATTATGTTTTTAAATGTTACATCTTCTGTGTTGTATAAACAACATATGGTAGCCATATAAAGAACCCCATATATTGTAGGATAGGAGGATGCTTCTTGGTTATTGATACTATCCCATAACTTACCAATAAAATTCTTACCCCCGGTGTCTGAAACGCAAATCAGCGACAAATTATTTTAAATGCTTGTTAATCCATTGTCATACGCAGATTGGGTTGCTAAAAACTTCATGTGACTGTTTGTCAACACTAATGTCAAATCTCCAATTAATCGACAATTATTTCAATTTTGGGTTTCTGAAAAGCTTTTCGGTACGTTGACGGTTTGTCAAACTGACTAATTCTAATTGCCCAAAATCGACCAATTATTCTAAGATTAACGTCTTGATATCGTAAAAATATATAAAAATAGTTTTAAGCATTCCTACCTACAACGTTTACTCTAATAACTGATAAGATAGAACAAGAACAGAATTATATCAAGTATGATTACTCTAAAAACACATATTGCTATTTTTCATACCGAAGGTACTGGGTAGCACTTCACCACTATCTCACCTGATGTTAAGTGACGATGCCATCGATGATGCAGCTCGCTTACCCTGAAGATACCTATTCACGTAATTAACCAGAAACACAGACTCAGGCAGAGTGTTCCATTCCCTAGCGGTGTGTATGATGAGCGAGTATAGAGGTTAGAATAAATGGCAATACTTCTTCCGGGTCTTTGATAAGAATAGGAGTACCGCAAGGATCAATTTTAGGACCTTTTCTGTTTCTAACATATATAAATGATCTGCCTTGCATGGTTAAAAATTTCTGCGATATAGTTTTATTCGCAGATGATACCTCCCTGATTTTTAAAGTAGATAGGAGGGATAGTGAACTTATTCAAGTCAATAATGTGTTATCTATGATCTCTAAGTGGTTCGCGGCTAATAATCTTCTCTTAAATTCAAAAAAGACCAAATGTTTAAAGTTTTCTTTACCAAATGTTACTTATGTTGAACCAAACATTAAGCTTGGCCTAGAAAAACTCTCTTTTGACAATGCGACAGTCTTCCTGGGAATTAAAATGGATTCAACTTTACAGTGGAATCCACATATACATGATCTATCCGGAAGACTTAGTTCTGCTGCATATGCAGTTCGTAAGATAAGACAGCTAACAGACGTAGCTACTGCTAGGCTCGTTTATTTCGCGTACTTCCACAGTATTATGTCTTATGGTGTATTGCTGTGGGGAGCTGCTGCTGAGATAGAGACAATCTTTATCTTACAAAAGCGTGCAATTCGAGCCATATATGAAATGGATCCTAGGGAATCCCTGAGAGATCTTTGTAAAGAAATTGATATTTTAACTTTACCAAGTCTGTATATATTTGAAAATATTATGTATGTTCGTAAAAATCTGAGCAAATTTAAATCAAACAGTGACAATCACGATTATAACACTAGGAATAAAGATAAAATAGCGGTTTTATAATAAATTGCCCAAACATATTACAATGCTCATAGAAAGAAAATTCAAGTTGCATGTGAAGAATATTTTGATAAAGAAATCTTACTACACAGTTTGTGATTACTTAAACGACAAAAATGCTTGGACTGGTTCGCCTCTGCCAAGTTAGCGCCTGTCACCTACGTAATGTAAATAAAGTATTGTAATAATTTTACTATATAGTATGTACTTAACACATTGTTAAAAAACGTTTAAAAGAATGGCCCCAAGTTTCTTGCCCGTTCTTCTAGCAGTGGCTCTATAATTTTTGTTGGCTGAACGTGGCAGTACAATGTAGTATATTTCAATATTAAAATTTGTAATTGACCTTCATAAGAGCGTCGTAGACGCCTAAATTGAATAAATGATTTTGACTTTGACTTTGACTTTAGAACAAGAGTCCGATTATAGAACTATACGTAAATATATTACTAAAGACTACGTGATTATAGTGTTGCTGCTCATTTGTTACTCAATAGGGTGCTATAAAATAACCATAGCAGCCATTAAACAAACCGCAGCTGGGTAGATTGTAATAACAACAAAAGCATTTCCAAGATAAGTAGGTTATGGACCTTCCAAACCCCAACCCTCTTTGAGAAAACACCTTTCGGCTAAGGGCGTTAAGATATGGTTTAAAGCTCTGATGTGCGGCTACAACATATTCACGTTGATGTTAGAAGTGGTATTATTTTGTATTGATGCGCAGGAGGTCCATAGTTAGAATCTCACCGCGGTCTTTCACTTCACCGCATGATGCGAGGGCGGGAGTTTTTAGAATCATTGATAGGCTTGATAGTTGTTGGCCTTCAAGTAGAAAATATATTACCAAGCATCTAATGGTATGTTACGACGGCTGTTCTTGCCTATTCTTCTCTACTGACTTCATCATCATCAGACGTCAATCACTTACCATCAGGTGAGATTATAGTCAAAGCGTAGCCTAGCAGCAATAAAAAATGCCACTCATCATTTTTTTATTTTAATCGATTTTTACGATATAAAGCAACAAGTAAGGGGAGACAAACACGCACATTTTCACGTACGCTAGTGACTTTCACTATCAATAAACTATTACTGACATAGTAACTATAAAATTAAAGAGTATTATAATCATCGTGATGGTATTGAGGATAAAGGGTTTTTTTTTTTTTTTTGTAGCTGATAGGTAAGCCTTTGACCACAATCTCACGTGATGGTAAGTGATGATGTGGTCAAAGGTGTTAACAGGCTTAACCTAGAATTACTCTGGCTATCAAGGACAGCTGCCGGAACACACCGTTAGGTGCTTGGCGACAGATTTTCTACTTGAGGGTGGTCGCTAGCCAGGCGGGCATTCACAAAATGCCCTTCCACCATGCGGTGAAGCTCAAGCCCGCGGCGGGATTCGAACCATGGACCTGCTGCGCGGCAGTCCATAGCCAAAGCCACTGAGCTATCACTGCTGGATTCATAAAAATTAATGAAATTTGACAATTCCACTAGCGATAACCCATCAATGTTGACATTTTAGGGATTAGAGCGTACACTCGCACGACTGGACTCTGTCAATTAGAAATCCGAGCGCAAATAGTATTGTTGGATGTGAATGCCCAAATGGGCTTGTATTTTGACAAATAGGAACGCTTCGAACTCCTCTCTCTTGTTGTTTTACGTTTACGATCATCCGTCATATTTAATTGGTAACCATAGTAACGGTGGTGATGCCAAAAATGATTTGGGATTAATTTCATGTCAAAACAGAAGAGACAACGCTATGTGTTAAAAAAGACAGAACACTAGAGAATGAATGAATTTGAACGACATTTTCAAATTTCATGTTATCATAGATAAACAAGCATTTTAATCAGGTGTTCTGTAATTTTTCATTAATATGCGTTCCAGAAACCCGTTGAAAGTTAGCGGATTGTTAATTGTGATGGCTTGTCAGATGAATTGAATTTTGATACGCGTACCGAAAACCGGCGATTAATATCGGACACCAAAAATATTATTTGAAAATCAATAAAAGGTTGTTATTTTTCTAGTATAGAAAATGGAGGAGAAGAACGACGCATTGTTGATATACACTATTACACAAAGAGTCTATTAAGACAAATCTCGAAACATTCACCTTTCGATTATTTTTTTATTAATATGCAGGGTTATTGGTAAAATGCTAAATCCAGGGAAACCCGGACGGATGGCAGCCCTACTCTCATAGAATGTCCGATTTTATGTCGCACTCCGGTGCATCTTCGCAACATAATCTACCTATACAAGTACATACATCAAGTGACGGCACGGGTGTCGTTTACAAACATAAACGTATCTTTCGTAATCTTTGACTAATACAGTTAATAACAGTAATACCACGGTTTTATAATCGATATGTAATATTGTGGTATTACGTATGAATAGTAATACAAAGTAATAAATTTTCAAACAAAATACTTATCTTTCTCCTTGGGTGATTTCAATAATGGTATTGTTTTGTTAGAAGTTTTGTTGTTCCACCCATCTACACAATAGCATCCACGAGATGTATTTATTATTATTAACAAATTGAAACAATAACTGTACCTACCTACTACATTCTCCATGTGATTTTTTGTTAGTGAAATCTTAATATGACTTGTAGTAATGACACGAGCAGGTACCCTTGATTGTTAGCGGAAACAAAGCCAGGATCTGAATGAACTACGCTACTTGATAAAAAAAAACAAAAATTGGAACCGACTCCAACACCCAAAAGTGTGAAATAACTTGTTCAAGTCGGTACCAGGATAGTTCAAAAGTACCTATTATCACAATATTGTGCACGTGGTACTAGTGTTGGACTTGGACAAGTTAATTCACACTTTTTGGTGATGAAGTCATTTCCATTTTTATTTAAAAAAAAAAAACACTTCTTTTATGACCCTTGCTACTTACGGGATCGATTTTCATTCATTGTCAACGACTATATCATCAAGATAAGTAAATATTTTTCAGTTATTGGAGTGTATGTCAAAAACGGCTTGACCGATTTTGATGAAATTTAACTGGAACCAAACAACAAGTATCAGCTTTCAAACAATAAAAGATTTTTTTAAATCGATTCACCCAGTCAAATGTTCTGAGGTAACAAACATATAAGAAAAAACACACGAATTAAGATACTCCTCCTTTTTTTGAAGTCAGTTAAAAATACCCAATAGTATAACCCGCTATTTGTATTTTGATCAGGGGTAAAAAAAAATTTTTATGATGTTCTGTGTAAATTTTACACAATATACTTGTTTTTGTAATAAATAAACCATCTTTTGTGTAACAGCTTACGCCTTGCATCAAAGTAGATACATAGTTCATGTTCATCAAAACCATAGTTCATGTTCATTAAAAATGAACATACACAAAAACTGCAAAAATCAAACAAGTTGGTAATAATCAAGACTAAACTTGTTCTACTGTAGGTATGGTAAATTTATTAACTCTGTCACACTATGATATTTACAGCATACAATCAACTAATGGTTGGTATCATGTATGCGTACTAGATGGCGCTTCAGCACACATCACATTCGTGTGTGACAAGATAGTTTCTACTAGTTCTACTAGAGAGCGCTCTAAATTTTTAATCAAATAAAATATTACCGTTGACTTACGGACGTGGCGCCATGTACACCGCGAAGTAAACACGCGAGGAGAAGTGAGGACAAAATCTAACATCTGGTTTTAGAATTCTGTCCCTTGCCGCGGCCATGAGTTGGATGGGTGACCGCTGGTGACATTACTACTGAGCGCTTCCGTGCTTCGGAGCGCACGTTAAGCCGTCGGTCCCGGTTGTTGTCTAAGATGGCAGTCGTTATAGCATGGTGGCATATTACGAATGCCCGCCTGGCTAGGTACCACCCTTCAGTAGAAAATCTGTCACCAAGCATCTAACGGTGTGTACCGGCAGCTTTCCTTGAGAGCCAATAATTCTAGGTTAGCATGAACAACATCTTCAACCACATTATCTCTTATCAGCGGATGAGATAGTGGTGAAAGGATAACCTATCAGTCATAGAAAAAAATGTACATAATATGCATCAAAATAAAAAGTCTTTCCCTTTTATTCTGAACATTTATGTTCATTATGATGGAATACCAGACACAACCAATAAAATTGTGTACTGTGTTTCATGAGTCTTATCTCATTACAATCTCATTTACAAATTACAGAGAACATTTTTTACTTCGCTTGAGTTACTCGTACAAAAAGTTTGTAAGCCAATTTGACTCGCAACATGGTGTGCATAAAATATAGGGTCTAATTAGTGTCGTCGTTGCGTGTGAATTTTAATGTTAGTTGCGATCATTTAGACATATTTAAATGACATATTAACAGAAGACTCACAGTTCTTCAGTTTTTAGTGTATATTAAGATTAACTAGTTCAATATGGAGAACGGAAACTTATTTTTCTTCTACAACTGACCTCATTTCAATCCAAATATCTAAGGGCAAAGTGTGATGTTAATAAATCAAAAACATATTGTGAGACCTATCCACGAATATTGAACGTATTCCGTCATTTGAAAAACGGAACGACAGTAGCATCACTTGCGTATCCTACTGTTCATTGTAACCTATTTTCAAATACTGTCGACAAAAAATGAATAAGTTTTAATTTTTCTTTATTAATTAGGGATAAGTAAAACTTATGTTTTATTTGGTACTTTTTACTGTACTTATGTTTTGCATGGTGGTAGGGCATTTTGCGAATGCCCGCCTGGCTAGCTACCACACTCAAGTTGAAAATCTGTACCCAAACACCTAACGGTGTGTTCCGGCAGCTGTCCTTGAGAGCCAGTAATTCTAGGTTAGCCTGAACAACATCTTCGACCACATCATCACTTACCATCAGGTGAGATAGTGGTCAAAGGCTAACCTATCAGGAAAAAAAACTAACGAATCATAACGAATTCTGATACAAAAAGATTCCCTTAACTGATTATATTTTAATAAAACTAATTTGGATACCCATATAAAAGTGTATGTTCATGAGCGTTAAATTGATCTAAAGTTGGGTTTTAATAACTTATGTATTGTAAGTCAGTCAATAAGTTTAAAATATGTAGATACGAGAAGCGTTTAAAATATGACTTAAATTGTACAACTTACATTAGTACCGGCTGGGTACAATAAGCCGATAACATCTGATGAATTTAAATTTCATGAATATGCATGTACATACTGTTTCTATACAATTATGTCAATGTTGTTTAGGGGAAATGGTACAAACATACTGCGTAGTTCATAAGTCAAACGACTAACTTGCTCTTTGAAGTAGTGTTCCAAGCGTAAGTTAAGAGCAGTGCTGTGTTTCCAACCTTTGTTCAGTTTTGTGAAGTAAGATTTCTCTTTCAGCTGAACGATTGAACTTACTCGACCGTATTTTAGTTTCTGGTCTTGAGTAAGAAATGTAGTTATAAAACTTTGTTTGTTTTCATTTTTAAATTTTATATTGCAACTAGTTGACCGTACAAACGTTGTTTTGCCATAAACAAATAAAAATGAAAAAAAAAAAATTATACTTTTATCTATTGAAAAATACTACCTTTTTGAAGCAGTGATGGCTCATGAGTGTGGCATTGGCTATGGACTGCCGCGTAGCAGGTCCATGGTTCGAATCCCGCCGCGGGCTTGAGCTTCACCGCATGGTGGAAGGGCAATTTGCGAATGCCCGCCTGACTAGCGACCACCCCTCTATTGTAGGCAGAAGTTAACAAGTCAAATGGGCCTTAGGCTTGTTCCGTCACAATAACTTAAAAAAAAAAATAGTAGCAATCATCCATAATGAAACGACATATTACGCTGGAAGTTTTCAAACAATGAGACCACAATTTTGAAACGTATATTTAACGTTATTTATTCAGATCTGAAACGCATACGCATTTTTAATAATACCTAAATATACAATGGCAAAGCAATTTTCTTCACTCCTTTGTTTCGTTCCTTGTTACAATTCCAAACCTACGAATTCGTCGTTACAAACTAAAATTTTTAATTATGTAATTTATTTGCTAAATAGAATCGAAATAAGCCAACCATGTTTTTATTTTGTTTCAGATAGCATATCGGACGACAGCTGAACACGCATGACGAAACATGGACAACGAAGGCAACAATACCACATTATATGATGACGACAAGATCCTATATCCAAGTGAACTCTCCCTTCAACGAGAATTTAGCTCGACAGAGAACTCACTAAACAGTTACGTCGCATGGCCCATAGAGAAATGTCTAAAAGCATTCTACGTTAACAACACAAAGGCTGAAGACATATTAAACCATATATTTGTTTACAATGGCACTCAAGTGATGTGTCTGGAGCATGCTCCAGTTTTGACTAAAAGCACTGTCATTAGAGCAAGCATCCTTACAGCTATGGCAGTATTGTCTTTCTTTGGTAACTTGGCCACTATAATAAGCATACAGAGAGGAAAACGGGGACGAGGAAGAGCAAGACCATCTTGGACGGCGATTTATAGCCTAATATTTCAATTGAGTATCGCGGATTTGCTTGTCACGATATTTTGTATAGCCGGAGAAGCGGCATGGTCGTTTACAGTTCAGTGGTTCGCTGGAAATATTACATGTAAATTATTCAAGTTCGTGCAAATGTTTGCATTGTACTTGAGTACTTTCATTCTCGTACTTATTGGAGTTGACAGATGGCTGGCAGTTAAATATCCAATGAAGAGCATGGGGACGGCAACAAGAAGTGGCAGATTAGTGATCATTGCGTGGGTTCTAAGCGGTATACTTAGTATACCACAGGTAAGGTTACTTCGTAAATGCTTTTTGTTAGTAATGGAACCTCTATATTCCTTTGTACCTAACCTTTAGCTCTTTTGATAGACTGGTTGAGTGTTCCAGAGGTAGGTAAAGATGTAACACTGTGAGTTACGTAACTATTTTGAAGTAATTAAAAGTTTTGTTAGGACGGGTTCTAAAGGGAAGATCGTAAACTTGTTATTAACCAACTTCAAGAAATCAAAAAGAAGCTGGTTTTGAAATGTATTTAAACTGTAATGACTAAAGTTATAACACTCGTAAATTATCCATTACGGAAGACTAATAGCAACTTGAACAAGTAAAATGTATGTCACCAACACCTGAAAATATTTACACACATTAAGGCCATTGTTATCGAGCTGAGTCGTCAGAGTAATTTTCTACGGATCTTGCCATTTGGTACGAAACTGTGTACTGTGTTAAAGATTTTAGGTTTGAAAAACGATTCATACATTTAACCTTGAAACGGTAATGTCGTTTTAACAATTGTTCGTCTTCTTTTTGATACCAATATTTTAGGGCGTGTCCAAAAATTGCGCGTCATTTTGAAACAAAGCTACGGTAAAAAAAAAAATTGACAAAGTGGTGTACTTTGCGGGTAAAAACAAGTGCCGGAAGCTGATACCACAAGCGGTAAGTTTTATCCAAGTATGCCGCAACGTATCAAAAGTTGCCGTCGCATCCCAGTTGTGAATTACTTTTTCATTTCACATAATATAAAAGACATATACCTATTTACTTGACCATTTCAGTTCCTACCTCTTCTTTTTTGTTAATATTTTAACAAACAAAATCACTCAAACCGATATCGTGAAATAAAAATAGCAAGTTGTGTCAATTGACATCGCGTTAACGACAAAATGATATCACTCAATTGGCGTATTAATTATCGTTTCCGCTCTATGCTTGGACACACCCTTACCCGTAGACAGGGATATTTATTGTTTTTCATTTCAATGTAGCTGACATTGTTTATCTGTATCGAAAAGACGTTTAAATGCTTAAAATAAAGCCAGAAAGACATGCGACAAATGTAGAATAAGTAAATGGGTAGTTTCACTTGAATTGTCATGTCAAGCCATACTTTTAATAAAGATGAGAAAGTTTGTGCGTGAGTGAAGGTGAAGACGAGTGAGGTTGGGATTGTGTATGTTTGTTACTCCTTCACGGTATAAAGTGGTTGAATTTTTTTAGGATGTAACTAGGAATGTTAAAGTGTAGGTTCTGGATAACAGATAGGAGACTTTCATAATCATTTTCATAACTTCTCATCATTGTCTATGCTTGCGAAACCGCGAGGCGTAGCTATAGTCTGTAATAAAAACGATATATCTTAGGACCTTAGATATATTCCGAAGCTATGATGACCGAACGGTAACGGCTATGGACTACCGTGGCGCAGGTCCAAGGTTCGGCGGCCGGCTTGAACTTCACCACATGGTGGAAGAGCATTTATTGAGCAACCGCAAAATGCCCTTCCACTATGCGGTGAAGCCTAGCTAGCTACCACTCTCAAGTAGAAAATCTCTCGCCAAGCTTTGTTCAAATATACGTTTATAACAGGGTAGTCTCAGTATGTAATATAAAAGACAAAACAGTGAAAAAAGCTAACAAAATTATTTATAATTGGCTATTATCGTTAGGCTATGATGACACAGAAAATATATTGAACGTAGTACGTTAGACATAACCTACAATCACTAATATATTGAAATACTGTCTTATGATAGTAAATATCTCTGTACCTTGTAATTTATTTTTATTTCTATTTTTTTTAGTATGAAGTTTTCATTTTATTTGTCTTAATATAAACTACATATTTTAAGCCACACCTGCAATTACAACTTAATTTATACATATATATCTGTTAGTGCCATAAAACTATGTCTACTGAGGATTAAAATTGTATAAATCGAATATGAATGAGTAATCAGGCTTCCTCGATACAGGCTTGCTTAGTGAGGAAACCATAGAATAAAGCTACTTATTGAGATATATGTTTCTTCTTCATTATACAGCTGTTACAATCGTATGCTTTAACTCATGTACTGTTATATCTCTTTGTATTTTGCAGTAATAAAAAAAATTTTCATTTTTCATTTTCAAGCACCTAACAGAGTGTTCCGGCAGTAGTTCTTGAGAGCCAGTAAATTAAAGGCACATCACATGAGACTTAACAACTGTATGTCTCAGCGTGAAGGGCGCAATGCAGATCGTCACTTATGATGAAATGCATCTGTTATAGGCAGAGGTTAGTCTACTTAACATCGGGTGGGACTTGCGTTTGTTCCGTTGCAATTACAAAAATGACTTATTTCGTTTTTTAGTTTGTTGAAGACAACGCTTTAACAGCTCTCCAGCATGGGACATTTGCAAGTGCTCTAAAAATTTGCGGTTAAATAAAGGAACTTGAAACCATTGCCCGCCTGCGGTGCAGATCCTACTAAATCATATGGATGTAAAGGATATCATCGACTAAAAACTTTTTAATTTCCTAAATGCCATTACAATTATGATATCCTTATGAAATTGTACACAACGTGTTACTGAGATGTGTGACATTTTAATGGTCTGTTATTAATTCGGCGCAGTTGTTACAAAATAAAATGTTTTTGCCACGAGTTTCGTTCACTCTATATGTGACAAGATTTATGAAGACAGTATAGAACAATTTATTAAACGCTGTCAATCACTTACTTAGTGTTCACTGGAGTAGGGTAAAATTGGGGCGTTTGGATCAGAGGAGATCCAAACGCCACCAATCTTACCATTTTTTCATCTATTCATCTATTAAATTTTCTAGGTAAGGTTTAAATCTTATAAAATTATCAATTCGTATTGATCTTGAAAGATGTAATAATTAATTTTTACCTAATGATATGTCCGCTCATTTGAAAACTAAAAGAATATTTCGGTCTATTTGAAAAACTTTGATTTATTATAGTTTTTAACTTTGATTGTAACTTTTGAAACAATCGTTTGAGTCTGAAAGATCGTTTATTTTATTTTACTCAGGGTTATAATCTAAAAATAAAAACAAGGAGTTAAGCGTATTCAATTAACTTTATTATTTAAACACCACTTTCTAAGACAAAGAACATTTCTAAGTGCACACACCTTATTATGAAATACACAACTATATACATCGTTTGATAATTCATATTCCTTATACAAATTTAAAATACTGGGGCAACTCTTATCTTCTAAGTCATAAACACATATGTTTTTAATTTTATATTCACATAAAATTTCTTTAATCCACAATATTTTTTCTTTTCCTTTAGTGAATATACATTCTTTGTCTTGTAATAAACTTGCTATAATATTTTTAGACTCACTATAAGGCAAATAACCATCACTCCAATATATACCTCTATTTCTTTCAATCCAACATACTTGTCTTCTCTCAGTTT
Source organism: Plagodis dolabraria (assembly GCA_963854805.1). Classification (NCBI taxonomy): domain Eukaryota; kingdom Metazoa; phylum Arthropoda; class Insecta; order Lepidoptera; family Geometridae; genus Plagodis; species Plagodis dolabraria. The sequence continues at coordinate 14,788,643 of OY978454.1, read as the reverse complement.
TGCTCAGTTTGTAAAATGGGAATGGTGGTTTAAATAGAAAAACTTGTATATGGTACTCATACTGAATGGCTATTTCCTTCAAAATAAATTGATTTTCATCAGTTTTAAAACCTTGGACATCTACAATTACACTCATGATATTTTACGTACAATGTGACTCAGAGGCTTATATTCTATCAAACGCTCGTTAATGATAAGACAATATGCAGTTGTATTATCAGGGATGTCTTGCGAGGCTTCAATTTCTAGTCGTACATCAACGGGTCCGGTCTTAAGACAATCGTTTTGACGTGAACAATCAATTACAAATAGTGGAGCTTTTTCTTTAAATCTCAACAAGTCGAGCAACGGATCAGTTGGAAGGTTATAATAAGACTGACGAAATTTCACATACATTTCGTATAATATATTGTATTTATTTCTTTCAAATTCCAAATTTAATGCCTCGTATGGATAATATTGTGAATTTAGAAACAGTGTTACATTATTTATCTTACAATGATCAAATTCTGAACTATTATTCGTTTTTGAATTTTTTCGTTTAGTTTGAAGACATAAAATAACATACCGAGGTTTTTCTAGTTGTGATGCTGTCTTAACTGACCAGGAATGTTTCATAGTTCTAGGTAATAAAGGATATTCATATAAATCCCAATTTCTAAATGCTATTTGAATAGGTTTGTCTTTCTCTAAATACTTGAGAAAAGAAAGCCTTTCCCGATCAGATACTTTGACATGCGGCACACGCCACTGTATTCTTTGTATGTCTATTTTGATATCCTCTTCTTCTAGTATTCTAACACTATTTAAGTTTGAGTTTTTTCGGGTTAGTATAAGTTCATGTTTGCAATTCATTATTATTTTATCATAATCCTCAGCAAAACCTATAACTTTATTCAATGGAATAATTGCATTAAAATATCCATTACTTTTTACACCATGTATATTCCAGCCCCACATTGCAGCCACTTTATTTTCACCTTCATTCATAGAAATATAGGATTTTATTGTAGATGTAATACCAACATTTTTTGATCGATCTATTTCAACACCATTCAGCTCATATCTAATATCTTGAAATAAAAACATTACGGAATTGTTAGTAAATTCCACGGGTTTTTGAACAGGATTCTTATCTTTCCCGATGATGGTTGCATGACCTTCAACGTAAATAAAACTGGCTGACGGTAATATGTATATATCTTGCTGGTGTATAGGGATTCTGATTTCATCATTTTCTCTAAAAGCGTTATTGTAAGGGTTGTAAGAATGAATTTCATAGCCTTCAATTGAATTATCGAAGTTCGGTGAGTCAGTAATCTGAAGTATACTCATACTTTAAAACCAAGGGTTTTAAGAAAGTCTTTATTAGATTTTGAAATTTTCTTAATGGATTTCACACGTCTCTCTACTTTAGCACTATTCTTCGTTATGTTGTTACTTTTTGTAATGCAACTGATTTTATAAAACACCATCATCTTACTCTTCTTCTCAAATGAAGACGTAGTTGTAAATGTTCTTTTTTAAAGTCAATAAGATTATTGTTTGCATCCACAACCTTTATATTTACAGATGATATATTGCTTTTATTGACAGGGAAATATATAATGTTATTCGGTACTTCAATATATTGATGACCTGGTGGCACGTTTGGTACGAACTCATGAATTATGTGTGTTGGATAACCGTTAATATACGATCCTTTTATGAGATCACATTCGATGCGTATCACGGACAAAGGAAGAATGTTAACCAATGTGTCAGACTCATGCCATTTATTTGCTACTAGCGTCGTTTTGCCAAAGCCTAAAAGTTGGCCTATGCTATTTTCTCGCCCAAAATGAACAGGTTTTGAACAATATAAAAATGACTTCAGTGTATTATAATTAGGTTTAAGTTCAATTTCACAGTCATGTAAATTTCTATTTATATAGTCTTCTATATCATACAAATCGTATACACCGTCCGGTATTCGCAATTTTTTATCATCATCGTCGTAGCAAAATATATTGTTTGATGAGTTTATGTTTGATATAGAATTGGTAGCTGAGAAGTAAAGTAAACCGCATTCATACTGCTCACCCAAGTTTAACTCAGGATGAAAATGTGACTCTAGCAATGATTCGCACCCTGTGATGGTTATCGTAGCAGACATGATTATATACTAAATCTTTTTGCTGTTTCCCAGACCATTTATTCATGCACTAGTCGATCCTTCCAAAATATTTTTAGAAAATTCAAACACAGATGCCCACAATTGTAAGGATGGTCTTGTTGAATGTTGTCATAGTTATAATTTATATTTGTACCGACATATTTGAGTAATTCTGTCGGTGGTTTTAAATTACCGTAACTATCAAAATATTCTATATAGTCACCGTATTTTGCATAGGCTACCCAGTGAGAGCCAGGATTATTAGAGCTATCTAAATTTATGATACCACTTTCTTTCTTGTACGGACGTTTAGGCAATTGGTCTCTCATAAACACTCCTCGAAAAAATGGGATATCATATGAATATTTAGTAATATCAATATTGGTTAAAGCTCGATCGGGTAGCCGCCTTCTCAGTTTTTTTTATGGGATAAAAATAATTTTAGACCATCTTTATGAGGTTTGATATGTAAACCTCTCCCGATACATTGAGATTCAATTTTTTCGTTATGTCTTTTTAATTCTTCTAGACGTTTTTTAGCTTCTTTATATTCGTTAATAGTTTTAATGATTCCAGCAACACCACCAGTTATACTACCTGCTGCAGACAGCCCTGCAAATATTGGTATCAATGGTAATACACCCCCACTTTTAGGAACGGGTATGATTCGTGGGAGTTTAATATTTGAAGCAGCGGTTATTTCTTTTGCAGCTGCAATAGCTAAATCTATAGCCTTTCTTTTACACTTAGGTTTTAGTTTTCGTAATAGTTTTTTGGTATGCGTAACCACATGTGTGAATGTTTTCTTCAATCCTGCCCCTTTTCGTTTACTTTTAGAATTACAAATCTTATTTCCCAAACGCGAACTTATTTTAGCCAACATAGCCTTATTAACTATTTGAGCTGCAACTTTTTCCCCGACATTTGCATCTGAGGCAGATATACGACTCCTCGCCATTTTCATTAGCTTTATATCTGCTAAGTGACGATCTTTTAAAGATGGTGATTTAGCGTAAGCAATATCGTGGTGCTTACAATATTCGTCTAATTTATTAATACCTTTATCTCCACGAGCAAGTCTCTGTGTTAACTTAGTTCCTGGGCCACAGTAATTATAACCAGGTAGATGTATTTCACACGGTATATGATTAATTAGACAATTAAGAAGACTGTTTGCTTTCATATCTTTTATTATACTGAATTAAAAACATGCAGAGTGTTACTTAAATATATCAAGACTCTTAATTATTAGATATTACTTATTATAGCACATTCGTTCTATTTATCCAACTGTTTTCTGTTGTTGGTAATCCCAGCCACTTTACATACACTTTATCACCTTTTCTCTGGAGCACTTTTTCCACTAGATAAATATCAGGGTACTTAGTTTTCTGCAGCTCGTATCCATAAAAAGCACCTAAAATTGGTCGGCCTTTCAAATCCTTTAGTAAATATGTGACTGGATTTGTCCTCAAAACCTCTTTGATTACAAATATCTCTGTAGACCAGTTCGGTGTATATCCTTTTTCAAAAATGCTTTTATATTTGCTAACTCGTACGAAATCATCCATTTTCAATGTATAATGTTTTTTTAATACATTTAATGGTTTTTCCAATTTTGCATATCTCTCCATAATAACTCTTTTATTACATTTGGTGACTTCTATAGGCTTACATCCAATCGTTCTATGAAAACTATGATTATAAAGTTTCACGATTTTATCTAAAGTACCATTTATCCATTTGTAGTTTCCATTCAAACCAAACTGTTTGTACAGCTTAGATTTTAATGTTCTTATAAACCTTTCCGCAATCGAAGCTTTTTTAACGGAATACGTTGAATAATGATTTATATTATTTACTTGCATGAGATTTTTCATTTCGTTGTTGTAAAATTCTGTGCCTAAATCAGTCTGTAAATTTGTGGGGGGCTCTTCTTGTTTAAATAAATTGTTGAAGGCATTAAATACTTCGGTTTTAGTTTTACGTTTTAATGGAAATGCCCAAGCTAATTTTGAAAAAGCGTCGATTACCACTAATATATATCTGAATCCATTATTAAATTTGGCAATAGATTGCAAATCTATTAAATCAGCTTGCCATAAATCATTTATATCTCTCTTTATTACATGCCTTCTAGGGAAATTAACCCTTGCGTTTCTATAAATTTCATTTACGACGTCGGCTTTGCTCATTTTTTAATTGAGTTTCTACATTAATTAGTTTGGCACTTATTTCATTTAGAAACTGCTCTAAGTTTTTCAGTTTTACAAAGCAATTTTCTAAAGACTTATCCACATAGTCTTTTGTAGCGCAATCTTTAGCTTCAACAGGGTCTAGCAAGTGTTTTATGATTTTTCCTTGCGCACTTATGTTACCATCACTTGTAAACACCGGTACTTGTTTATTATGGTTATTGTATTTTCTTTTACATAAGGGAAGACCAAACTTGTCAACATTCATGTTGAAATGATGACTTAATACTGAATAAAATAATAATAAAAAACCACTTTTATGATTTGATAATATCGGCTTCTTTCAATTCTTCGATAATTGATATGATTTCATTATCATGGTTGCTGTTACCAGCATCTCTGGATGCAAGTAAAATTTTTAACCGATCTATTAATTCGTTCGGATCATCCCAGTAAACTAAATCGGTATTGGGTTTATACTTTTTCAGTGTTGGTAATCCGCTCCCAAATTTCATTTCTTCAGATATTAACTCGGTTATATCATTAGCACTACTTTGTGCGTCTAAAAATAAGGGTCTTATAATTTCACGATATTTTGCACTCTTGTCCCCTTTGATTTGTCCATTTGGATTGTAATATCTTTTATGAGCATTAGTAATACATAGAATATCTTTGTACACTAGTTGATCTTTCGCTGTAACTAATGCTAAGTCCGGAGTTTTCCGCAGCAATAGTTCTCTAAGACCAGGTGTTAGTTCATAGTGACTGTTGTTAAATGAAATCGCATGTGTTTTTTTATTATTGGTCGGATCGTCTATCACTGATATTTTTACTTTTGCGTTGCCCATCAAAAAGTTTCTGTTTTCCTTTCTTACACCGAAAGGGATGTTCATATTATTATCATACATATCTTCAATGTCATCTTTATTTAAAGATCTTTCCAAAGGCTTTTTGACAGTTTGGTAATATGTTTCTTCAAGAAATTGGCTATTATCGGGAACGGTAGAATACTCATGTTTATTTTTGTTTAATAAACTGGAGTCACTTTCTACAAAATCCTCGCACCTTGAACTAGAACTGGAGTTATTCGAAGTTAAGTCAATATTGCTTGAGTGTTCTGAAATATGAGTATTTTTACTGTCGTATGCATCATTTTTATAACCGCTATAACCGATATCTACCAATGCTTTTAAAGGCTCTGCTACAGGCTTTAAAACTTTATTCATCGTTAAATCAGTTCTATCATCACTGTCTTGCATTTGTTTTAATTTGTTTTTAATTGTACTTACTGATTTTATAAGCTGTTTTTTAATATTTTGCTCCATGTTTGAAGTAACTCCAAAAAACAACTATTAATCGATTGGCAGTACTTCAGACTGAGAATAATATCAATAACACATATATTTTATACATCTACTCTATTACAATTTCCCGAAACTTGTTCATTAAGTTCAATGAAAACGTCAAAGCCTTTCCTATATCTACCTTGATTAATTGAACAATCTTTATTAATTAACAAAAAATTAAATCTATTTTCCCAAACAAGTGCACATAGTTCTTTAAATTGCAGCCATTCTATATCTGAATTTATATGTTCCTCGTACAAATGCTTTAAATTTACATCATCTTGCTTGAAAATTATCAAAAGGTTTGCGTTATCACGAATCAGCTGCTTAGGTATCTTTGAATATGTTTGAGACAGATAAAAACAATCTATAATGCGATGTCTTCCCATTGCAAAATAATTTCGAATATTTGTTTGATTCTCGCATGTAACATCATCAAATATCATAACAGAGTTTTGTAATGCGTCATTGGGGTGGATGACTTCCTCATTTTGACTAAATACGAAAAAATTTATTTCTGGAATTCTTCTCAACACTTCTTTTAAAAACAAATACTTCGATTGGAAAGCTGTCTTAGAATAAAGATATAAGTTCTTGAACTTAAGCCCATTAGGATCCAATAATAAGCTAAGCATGACGTTTGTTTTGCCACAATTGGATGGCCCACATACAATGCAGCGAATAGAATTCGGTAAAAGAGCACTATGTTTAATACTCCTCTCCGATGTTTCCAATTCAAGATTCTTTACTTCTAAAGAAAGAGGCTGTTTTATCAACTTCATTTTATGATTAGGCTAAGCAGTTTAATCTTATGCTTTAACTGTTACTTGAGCTGTTTTATGCAGTTCTGTTTGTGATATGACATGTTTGTGTAAGTGACATTATTTTATATAAGAAAATTTATTTGCAGTGAGGTGGAAATAATTATAAATTTCAAATGGATACTTTGCTAGGAGTCATAATCGAATATATGAAATAAAAGTTTCGAATAACAAGGGCAATGTAATGAAAAAAAACATATTGTGTTTTAAAATAATATATTTATCAACTATACTTATTTACATTCTATGAATCATGCCACATTATATTTTAAAGGTTTAACAGTGTGCCATAAACTAATGTAAACTATGAGTATATTACTTAAGTTTAAAAACATTACATCTAACAACAATGTATTTTAAATCATACTTATTTAACATCATCAGAATATAGTGTCACAGTGACCCCATGGAAGAGTATGTATACGATCTTTTTGAATTTGCCTTTTGTCATCATCCCCATTAAGTAATTGCTTGTTCACTTCTTGAGTATATAATACATGCTTTATCGATCTAATCAATTTCATTTTACATTTAGTATTGATATCGTTATAGAGGGTGTTACTGTAATCACTCATTTGTAGATGTTTAGTTACAGCTTTAGTTATACCTTTAGCTTTTTTAATATCAGATTCCACACTACTCGTATTTATGCAATAAAGTTTAGCTCTTAATCCGACAAATTCGGTAATAATATTACCACCCATTTCATCTTTAAATAGACCTGGTATTTTTTCGTTTCTGTTTGGAATATTATAAATATTATTAATAGCATAGTTACTTGTATCAAATTTAGAAATGTTATCTTTCATATCTTGGTAAAAATCCTTAGTATAAATTAAATAAAGTAAGCTATCAGTATCTGTGTAACACAACAATGCTTGATTCTGGTATCTTTTTTTTATAAAATCATAATGAAATTTGTACATATGTTCTTTAGCATACTCTAAAACTGAAAACCCAATGTAAATAGGTTTGTCTAAAATAATTTTTTCATGATTCAATTGAATAGCCACACAATTTTCTGAAAAAATGTCAACACTCTTTAAATTAGGTTTCGTTATCAGTTTTTCAGCAGTTATATGCTTATTTGTGCTGTTTTGGCAATCATTCCATCTTGAAACCAATTTTAAATCCACATGTTTTCTTTTATTTTCTATAGTCTTGCCGAAAATTGAATTATTTAGTAATTTAAAGAAATCTTTTTCAAAAGTGGTTTTTGATACTTGTCTTAAACTAGTATTAAGATCAATGTATGGTTTTAAAAAATCATCTTGTCTAAAACAAATGACGCGATGTATCTTTAGTAATATTAGACCATGTTTTAAACATTCTTTTAAATATACATAGTGAATGACGTAATTGATTTTATCATAAAGGTTTGCTATTAGTTTTTCAGTTTTACTCCCATAGGGTGCAAATTTCTCGACAGCAAAAGGCAAGTCTTGATGTAATTTATGTATGCGATGTGGATACGAAAGATCGACTTCTAAAATATAACCATAATCACTGTCATTAGAAATACTCATTACATCAAAAAGTTGTATTTCATCGACAGTTAAAAATCTGAATTCAGAAATTGGATATTTCTTTGTCATAGCAAAGCCGTACAAATTATTGCAATCTAAATATATTAAATACGAAGGTTGTTTAGATTCATCATAATTTGGAATATATTTGTTGGAGGCTACGGCATGACGTAGAGAACACTGTGCTAGACCACCACGTATGCCTTTTTCCAACATTTCATACATTTCAATGTCATTGATGAGTTCTAATCTAACCTTAGTATGAAAAAGCATAGCGTCCCAACTTAGGCTAGGTGCTGTCAAGTAATAGGCCGGGTCTAATTTATAGTGTAATAGACTTGTTGTTCTAAATTTCTCAAATATATCACATAAAAGTAAAATGTCTGTCTTTAAGTATAAATCAGTATATTCTCCAAGTGTTTTTAAGTTAAAAACATTCCACACTGTTTGTGCATGTATATAATCATTATCAGAAATATCTTCGTTGTATAAAGAATTATAAAAGTTAGACTTTGATGGGAGCTTATCTTCATCAAATTTTGACCAGCTGTCCATATAATCATATGGATAATGTCCTTTTCGTCGTAATAGACTAATTTGTTTCTCATTACCATCAATTTCGTTTGTTAAATGATTAAAATCACTTTTAGATAAACTTTTACATAACATATCAAGGCTTGAGCTTAAAAATTGAAATGAATCGATAAATTTTATTTCAAAAAGTCTATGTCCTGTTTTTGACTTGAGATATTTTGAAATGGATAGATACTTTTCTTTTGTTTTAGGTATTATTTTCACATCACCATCATATTTCATTAATTCTTTGATGAATAAATGTGAATCATAGCCTGATAGGTTATGAAATATTACTGGTATAAATGGACATACTTTATGCATTAAATTGCATAATGAATGTGAAATTCCGCGCACTTTTGATGTCACATGATCGTGATCTAACACTTTATCATCGAATAATACTTCATTACATATATGACAAACAGTAGCTTTACGATATTCCATTTCTTGTTCATGTGTTAGAGTTTCCATTGGTTTTTTATCTCGTAATATTTTATTAATACGTTTGGCATCTTTAATCAAACATTCAATAAACACTTTAACACAATCAGGGCCTCTATAAGTTACATATTTGTTCAAGCTCTGATCATGCGAACAACAAATATAATAACCAAAGCAACAAGGTTGATGTAACTGTAACGTTTCAGTATTTTCAGAGCAATTTTCTCGAGATTTTAACAATAAACATTCAAAATCCGCATATATAACGAAATTTACTTTTTGTTGTCTCTCATAATTTTTAAATTGTAATATTGTATTTTTTTCAGGTAAGACACTTGTAACTCCTGTACAACTGTGTAATTTGAACTTATTCTCATTGCAATAAAATTGTAGACAGGTTTCGCACATGATTATTTTGCCTTTATGATGAGTTATTTGACGTCGAACTAATCGAACAAGATCTTTGATTAAGCAATAATGACCTTTGTTGCCATGTTCAACGTACAATAGATTAATATGTTCAATTTTTCGATGTTTGGTTGAATACAGAGGGCCAGTCACATTACATTTGTTATCTAGACCATATATGTTGATACTTATATCACGATTATTCATTTCAAACAGTCTTATATCTGAGTATGTTGGTGGAAATGACATTCCTTTTACATTTAAAACCGAAGAATAGTGCGGATATGATTGAACTCTGCATACATTGTTCTTAGACGGAAACAATCCAGCAACTATAGACCAAGCAAAACAATGATTATCATTAGTATTTTTAATGTTTATAACACATTTCAACTTTTTAATTGATTTTGGTAGATCTATGTATGTTCCACCTCTCATAGGACAGTATTTATTAATATTTATTTCTAAATGACTTACAGATGATAAAGTCCAACCAGATTCACAATGCTCAAATTCGGATAGTTTTGTCTTAAATATGTCTATTAATTTAGAAAATATTTCATGTAAATCTGTGCTTTGGTATACAATTTCATACTTAGTATTAAACGACTTTAATTGCTGAGAATTCGATTTTGGTAAATCAAAGTAAGCAAATAATTCGAAATTCAATTTAATGCATTTGTGTTTCTTTAAAGATAAATCTATTAAATGTATTAGATCTTTCTGATTCCCACTCAGGAATGACTCTGGTGTGAGTTTTTCAACTTCCTGAGTGGTACTTAAGCGGTAAGTAGCAATTCGATTTCTAAATGCAGTTGCAATTATATCGATATTTTCAAAATCAGTCTTTATCAAACAATTCAATTTATGTAAATTCGTTCTCAAATGATATCTGTATTTATTTCGAGACATTTCAATTCGACATGCGTCACATTGTATTAATTCATTAACTTCATTGACAGGTATCGGCCCAGGATGTGACAAAACTGTGAAAAGAAAAAATAAGTAATGCAGTTATACAAATAAAGTATTTATTAATAAATGGCTACAATGGCAAGTATTTAATTGAAATTATATTGATATATCTATTTTGAAAAGTAAATAGGACTTATAATTAATTAAGCACTAGAATTACATTGATTGTATATATATATATATTAGTACAATTATATTGATATGTATTATTACACCCGATTCAATTATTTGAAAATCCGTTAATTATTTCTGGCCGACAATCCCGAAACTCCTGCCTCGTTGCTTTTATAAATTGTGTTAAGTATGACCACGCCTCTGTATCGTCGTTGGTTTTATTTTTAATGGTTATAATGGCATGACGCCATCTATTCATAGGCTGAACGTTTTTTATATCGTTACAATTATACACCTTTAACTCTACATAGTGCGACCCTTTTTTCTCTGTGTCTGATTGCCGGGATACACCACCGCGAGGCAGCCGTTTTGTGTATTGAGATATAATGGCTGGTGTTTTTTTACCGTGGCTTGGTAATTCTTCGTCGTCGCTATCGCTCCCAAACAAATCTCGTGCCGAGCTCTTTGCTGGAATGCCGAAACTTGTTTTAATTTTCTTTACTTTCGGCTCGATGGCAGCAGTGGAGACATGGTGAGAAGGCTGTGAAATTTTCTCTGCAGACTCTTGTGCCCCACCTTTGAAATAAGAGTTGTCCATGAGATATGTTTCTCGAAACAAGTTTAAAATTGAACAATTTTTTATCTGCCTTCTAATAGCATCTATAAATTTTATTAAATAGTACCACGCTTCTGTGTCCGAATCTGTTCTATTTTTTATCATAATATGTATTTTAGGTCGTCTATTCATCAGTTCTATTTCTTCAGCGTGGTACGTTTTCAGAACAATAAAGTATTGGCCATGTTTTGTTTCATTGATTTGCCGGCTATAAGCTTTAGGATGTTTCATTATGAAGTAAGAATACATATGACAGGTGTGTTCTGAGCTCTTACCGTGATTGTCAATTTCATCTTCACTGTCCGTGCCGAACAGTTCGTAGTTAGAGTACTTCGTCGGTAGTGTAGCGGGAACGACGCGGGTGTGAGAGCGTTTTCTAGAGGTGGAAGCAACTGCAGTAGCGGTGGTGGAAGCGACGGGTCGGCTAGAGGCAGGTGGTGACCGAGTCTTCCTTGATGCTGATGGTGTGTGTGCGACACGGTGTCGATGTACGCTCTGTGGTGGGTCTACCGCCAGCTCTTCCTCACCAGAGTCCTGGGCGGTAGCGGGCAGCTCATTCATTGCCTTGGACCTGTAAATATAAAACGGATTTATTGATTTCATCAAACACACTAGAGTTTAACCAACAAAAGATAAATGTAACATTTTAATAAATGAAATAGTGAATTAATAATACTTACATATTTACTTGAAATTTCTTCAATAGTTTGCAAACCGGGGAAGAGGCGATGGATTATGCAGTTTGAAGACTGTGACTTGTAAGGCCCGCTTCCCGGCTTAAATACACCCTTTTCACGTGGTCATTTTCCTTATTTAGGATAGCACAATGTGATCGATATTGCATTGTAAGCATTTGAGAGTGAACAAAGTTCGGTAGACCAAATTTGGTTTAACATACATAGAAAACTATGCTAATCATTTAGGTTTGCTCGCATCATATCACATAGATTGAATATTACCTAATAGTTGTTTATTAATAAACAAACACATATACAAACAGCCTGGTAAATTAAAATCAATACCATAGATATATTCTAGCCTGTGTTATAATGTGTTATAGGTAGTCAACATAATACTTTGATTTCAGCAATTACGTATTTAATTTAGGAGACAGACACAAACAACGACTGATCATTTTCTATAGTTAAGTTGTCATTGCCACTAAACTGTTTTATGCCGCGGGTCGCATTATTTTTTCAATATCATACATGATTAGAACTAAGCGTATAAGTTTTTTTTGATTTCACGATTGCTGTATGAAAAGGAAATGTAATATTTTCAAGTACGTATGTGAGTTTCAATATTCTATCATATATCTAAACAGATTCATTGATTTAAGGAAATAACGTTAGAATCCTTACATCATCCTTAGCATAAGGCTATAATTTTCAGGAAAAATATCGAATAAATAAAAAAGTATAAGTAATCAGTAATCACCAATATTATAGATGCTTTAAGTATGCAGGTAAAATAACCATAATATTAAAACCCCGTTGCTAATAAATTATTAAAGAAAACACAAAAAACAAGAAGTGTATATATTAAAAAGTTAATGTTAGGTAAAACCTGAGAATGCGGGCCGCTATCGATACGCAATGTACCAGTCCTGAATGTTATTGTAAGTGTTGCTACTATGAACCTATTCTACAACAGGCACGGTGTCTAATGCCATCAGTCAGGAGTTCTGGCTTTACATGTATGGGATGTACCTACCGCATATTAGATAATAGTTTGTATTATACCTACCTCGTATACGGAAGAGCTGCAATGTTGAACTCTAATAACGTGAAGAAACTTTTGTTATAAATAGGCGAAATTTATGGCTTAATTCATCAGTACATTTTTGAGAGGTTTGCTTTGCAGTCCAAAATATGTCTGTAAGTATTTACAATCTTTTAATTTCTATAATAAATTAAGGCTCGCGAAACGTTATTAATTATTAATTATTATTGTTTTCAGTATTCAAGCTGGATTCTATCTCCACCAGCCCTGACTGTGGATGAATGTGGAAGATTATCAGAAAATAAAGAGCAGAAAAATCTTTTGATCAATCAGAGTCCTCAAATTGAAGAAAAGAAGAAGCTTTCATCATGTATGAAGACAACAGCACTGGGAGTTAAAATAATTCGTATTGAAATATACGACAGCAGTCAATTCGAAAACACTGAACAGTCGACATGTAGGTGTAATGCTGAACTCTGCGCTCAACACGTCGTTGGGAATGTATACTCTGATGTGATATATGCTAAAATTAGAGATATTATAAAATCAATGGATAATTCATTGTACGTAGTTTTATAATTATAATATTACTTGTGAATATATTGCATATTACCTACTTGTGATTTAATTAATGTATTGTTCACATTCTTTGAAAATATATCGTAATTTATAATTATAATTGTTTTTCTTTAATAAAGACATTACCTGAATAGATGAAATGGTGAAATTGGTGGCGTTTGGATCTCCTCTGATCCAAACGCCCCAATTTTACCCTACTCACTGGAAATAGAAATCGATCATCCTTTGATTGGAAACTTCAAAGAAGTGCCTCTTGAAATTAACAAGCGGCTTACCGTTGAGTACTTTATAATACATATTGTTATTCTAATGAATTCCATTAAATTGATTCCTTCCCAAAGCCCTCGTATCTTTTGTGTGGTGTAATAGTAGTACAAGATTACCAATTTTTAGAGTTCCGTACCCAAAGGGAAAAAACGGGACCCTATTACTGAGACTTCGCTGTCCGTCCGTCCGTCTGTCACCAGGCTGTATCTCAAGAACGGTGATAGCTAGATAGTTGAAATTTTCACAGATAATGTATTTATATTCCCGCTATAACAAAAAAATCAAAAAATAGAATAAATATTTAAGGGGCTCCCATACAACAAACTTGATTTTTTTACCTTTTCTTGCTCGTTACTAATAACGGTGACAGGTAGACGCTTTAACTATTCACAGAATATTTAGTTTTATGTTCTCCTGAAATATAATTAATTAAAATAAAATATTAATATAATATATAATAATTAAGGGGTTCCCTTACAACAAAAGAGGTTTTCGCCGTTTATTTGCTTAAAATAATAATAATGAAAACAGGTAGAAACTTGAAATATTCACCGAATATTTAGTTGTATATTTACTTTAAAAATAAACAATTATTTAAATTAAAATATATTAAATAGTCAAGGAGGGCCTTGCAGGATTAGGTTGCAGATAATGGTACAGAACCCTTCGTGCACGAGTCCCACTCGTACTTGGCCGGTTTTTTTTCTTCTAATGTGCTCATGACAAGAGATCATTTAAAATTTCTAAGTTAACGTATGTAAGTATTAGCATGCAAGTAGATTCATTTTAAAATTAATATATTAACTATAGCCCATTTTTACTACGACATAACCTGTTTTACCTACCAGTGGATACTTGGAATTATTAAAAATTTTATCTGTATAATTAATGGCTGGATAAAGCAGTAGCAACCTAGGGTGAATGGCTGAAAATCACATAAAAACATAAAAATCCAGGCGAACCTTCAAAATGCCATGAAAATGTGTTTTTTTTATGTCATATAGCCTTTGACCCCTATTTCACCTGATGGTAAGTGATGATGAGATGGAAGATGTTGTTCAGGCTAACCTAAGATTACTGGCTCTCAAGGACAGGTGCCGGAACCGTTAGGTGCTTGGCGACAGATTTTCTACTTAAGGGTGGTAGCTAGCCAGGCGGGCATTCGCAAAATGCTCTACCACCATGCTATTATGACTGCCATCCTAAGACAACAACCGGGACCGGCGACTTACGTGCCCTCCGAAGCACGGAAGCGATCAGTATTAATGTCACCAACGGTTACCCATCTAACTCATGACCGCGGCGGACTTTGCCTAACTTTGCTGATCGGTTCAGAAGGGCTTAGAAAATTTTGCTACAAGCGCTTCAAAAATTCAAAAATCTTATTTAAAATATCCAAGGTCACCAATTATAAGTTTACATATGGTAAATATATTGTTGTTAAATTAATATTTAGATATTTTATCACATATATATAGAAAAACATACGTTATATATCTCACCAGTAGAAAGTACCTTGTATTTGTGTAAGTATTCTTGAAGAATTTCTTTTTCACCCTGAGCCTTATACTGTGACAATTCTGAATACAAGAGTAGCTAATTTGAATATTGGATATCCGGGCGTATCCTTTCCCCAAGTTATTAGTCGAGAAAAATGTGGTAAAATTCCGTTACCACGATTTTTGCGTTGTGATTTTACTCTTCTTAATGTTGTACTCATCAAGTAATGTTTGTTTGACATGTGTTCAATCTAGATCTTTGACAGATCATGAACTTTTGCCATAAGGTGCCAATTTCTAGTGTTTCACAGTTTTATAATATACAGAGTTATTGGTAATATGCTAACAACCTCTTAAGGTTGACATCTGCTAGTCCTAACAAACATTTTGAGAAAAAAATATTTTCTTTTTAAAAAAAAATATATTTTTTTAGTGTTTTTATTTGTTTTTGACGGAACAAATACGAAAGTCTGTTGTGCCTGTAATGTATTATTTCATATTTTTTATAACTTTGCTCGACGTAAATATTCAAAACTCTATTCAAAGGAAGCACGGCGCGGTCCAGTGTTGCCTTGGTGAACGCTCTTGGCTCGGAGTAAACATTAAAACACAAAAAAAAAACATTTAAACCAAAAAAAATATCTCTAAATGTTTGTTAGGACTAGTAAAATGTCAACCCTAAGAGGTTGTTAGCATATTACCAATAACCCTGTATAATCCTTTAAAACAACATTCATTAGTGATAAAGCAAGTAATATTCACGACAATTATGTAATGGAATAATTGGAAAGGAACGATTTTATTTTGTGACATTTTGCGAATGCCCACCAGGCTAGCTATCACGAAACTTCTAGTGCATAAGCTAATGTATTCAGTCTGATCAATATTTGTGAACGCATCATCATTTAATTAACGAACAGGTTAAATAGTTGGGAAAATACTATCTTACTTTCAGCAATAATGTATACTTTCGACGTTCCTTAAAGGGCTAGGTTTCTTGGAACTTTTAAAGAGATGGGCTTGTATCATGAATAAATGCGAGTAAAGGCAAGAGAGGTATGTCGAGTAAAAAATTAATGATCTTTGCTTACCTCTTTGGAAAACTGTAGTGATATTATGTATACTTAAATACTATGTGTCATTAGTAACTTTAATACATTACTTTTGCGACTTGAACCCTTAATTATAAGTAGGTATTTAACTTGTAGTAATTAATATCTTTCCTTTTAATTTAATAAGTTCCTATAAATTTGTATAACTACGCAACATCAGTCTTTTTTATTGCTGATATGTAAAGAAAAAAATCTGGTTACATTCAAGAGGCTGTTATTTGAAAATAGTTGTAAGTAGTTTTTCTTTGTTTTTGGTTTTAGCGCCCAATGAATGAACAGATTATTTAACTTTTTTTTAAAAATGCTATAGCATTTCAATCGAAATGAAGGACACTTGGAAGACTTTTGTAACATAGGGTTTATCCATTCTAACCAGTACGCCGTCCATGAAACTACCTGGTAACTGCTGCTGCGGTTTAGTATTTTTAATGATCATACCTTCACTGTTGGACTTTCTGCTAACCCCTTTCGGACAACTACTGAATGTCCGTCAAAGTTCTTTTTGGATTGTTAGACTATTGCCTGATCCGGAGTTCAAAGCCGTTTACTCGTCGCTTCTTTGGCTTTAGGCCTAAAGTGAGAGCGTAACTATGCTTGAGTCGATCTAAGCATGTAAATACCAGCGTGTTACAATCTCCTGTCACAATGTCATACACAGTCATTTAAACTTCGGTTAGAGTACTTTAAAAAAAATATACCTAGAAACTCGAACCCATTTTTGTTCTGGGGTGAGTTCATAAGGAATACAGTGACCAAAAAGTTTCTTACTTTTACGTTGATTTAAGATTTTTTGAATGTAGCTCATACCAATTCCGAAATGTAATTAAATCTCTTCATGGGTGAAACATTAGTTTTATTTCATAAGTTGATTGACAGTAACCACAATTTTCTCCGTGATCGCAGTTATGCGCCGAATTTTCATCACGGAAAGAAACACGGCCACAATCAAATTCTGCACATCAACTCTTTGCGGTGCTCAAATGCCTCCTTCCTGAAAGCATTTTGAAGTCAAGCAGAGTAGGGGAGAATTGGGGGTTCTGCATCTGCATCGCTCTCGCTACGCTCGAGCTCGCGATGCATGACCCCCAATTCTCTCGATTATCTGCTATCCAATCCACATCAAACATACGATTAATAAGTAGTATTGTAATTACAAGGGAACCGACAACTTGTTTGCGCACGGATCATGTGTCAGATGTTTTTATTCTCTATAATCGTCTCGTTAGCGCATTTTACAACATGTATTATGTTCGCTCACTATATTCGTCGCACTGAATTAAAAAAAGCGAGGTTCCCTCTAGCTTATAAACCGCTATCGTTTTATCTGGTCAGTCTGTATTTGTTTATCTGAGCAGTTCATTTTATTTTAGACCGTTCAAGACAGATCAGTTCAGAACATAATACTTTGTCTGTCTAGTGAAACAGATGCGACCGACACATTTATAAGGCATAGGTATATAGTATCCCGATTTAAGTGTGGGTTATACAGCCGTGGTATGTTACCTAGAGTACGTACGAGTACGTATAAAGTGGGGACTTTTTATGATTATTACATTTTATTATTTTGTACTCATGTCAATGATATGTGCAGTCCTATGTACCTAGGCTATCAAGTCAGCCTATATTTGGATTTTCTAGCGTACGTGATTCAACGATATTTTTTTCGTCATATTTTTTTATCAAAGATACGATTAGTCAGACTGTCATGTTGACGTAGTTGGTAAGTTCTTGTCTTCTATGTTGCGGGTACTAGGTTTGATTCCCGACAGTAGCATAAATCTCCTCATCAAGGAAAATATGCACTTCTGGTTCTGGGTGTCATTGTGTGTGTGTGTGTGAAGAAGTGAATGTTTCTAGCACCTAAGATACAAGTCTATGAATTTAGTGTGGGCTATGAGTTTAAAAGTTTTTGTTTTTAGTATTTTCTAAGATATCTATACTTTTCACTATCTATACTATTAAATAGCTTCTTAGCAAACAACAATATTACTGTGATTATATCGATACAAATATTTCTGAAAAGAATTTCTCTTAGCGATAAGACTCCATTGTCACTATCCATAGGTTACTTTACGGGCTTTTGGTTCTTTTGATGTTTTGTAGTAATCATCTTGTATAGAAAATAAAAAAAGTTAAAAAAGAGATTGATTATAATGAATAAATAAATAAATGACGGCCTATGGTTCAAAGATACAACCTTCGTTTCATGATTTTACATAATTAAAATTATAATATACGTTTTGGTTAAAATTTAACGTAGGTACCTACATATTAATGTCTAATAAAAATACTAAATAGGTAACAGTAGTGATCAGAACATTATGTGATTTTTAAATATTTACTTAAGTAGCAATACATTTTTAGTATCGTCAAAAAATACAAATCGACTTATTGATGTTTGTTTCGCTACTAATATCTAAAAGATTTAGTTATAAGGATTTTCATAAAAAGCATTGTTTTATTCGAGAGGTTCTCTCATTACTGGTGATCAATTGAAATATGTTGTTTACCAGTTAAGTGAGATCTGTAATTTAAAAGACTCGTAATTGGTATAAGTACCTGCCACTTCCTTATAGGATTTTTGTCTCCAGTTGCTCGAGAATGTGCAGCAGTCATCGCTTTACATCCCTTGACGACAGCATAAAGTCTCATTCAGATTTGTTTATCGGTTGACAAGATGAAATGAACTTTGTTTACAAGATCGTTAAGGTATACAATCGTTAAAACTTTAACCTTTCTGTTTTTTTATTTTTGTACGTTTTAGTCAAGATTCGACTTGTGAATGCATCTTTATAAAATGAGATTATAAATAGGACTGATTTGGTGCATCTACATTTAAAAGCGGATATTCAGTGGTGGGCGACGACGCTCCAGCATCCAAAAAAAGTGCAGTTATTTACATATTCGGAACTTCAAGGAACCTAACTATGTAAGTAAGTGACCTTAAAGTATTTATTGTTAGTATGAATGAATTATTAGTGAGTGCAAATTGCCTTATAACTTCGGTGAAAAAAATTAGATGCCATGCTGGCGTAGTTGTTAAGTAATTGCCTTCTACACCGGGAGTTTCGGGTTCGATTCCTGACAGAAGCTCAATTTACTTCCCCAAGGGAAATTTGTATTTCTGGTTCAAGGTGAGATTATGAGTGAAGTGAATGTTTCTGGCACCCGCTATACAAGTCATTGAACTAAGTGTGGACTGTGAGTGTGAGGATGTAAACGTATAAAGTGTAATGTGACTTAGGTACCTGTGTTGATCGGCAAACTAACTTGTGTTAACTCATGGATTTTTTATTTATAAAGCATTTTGCTATGCTAGGCTAAAACAATGTTCAGAAACAATGTTGTGTTAACTCGTTGCGAAGTTATCTTCTATTATAATTATTTTAAATTATTGCTTTCAGGCCGGGCTGGTCGCAAAATCCTTTCTGGGCCGATGAGATTGATGTATCGGACGACGAAACACCGGCGGGGTCCGAGCCTGTAGCACCTCCACCTACACCACAACCTCCTGCAAAAAAGGTGGCTCAAGAAAAGAAGAAAGACGGAGGCGCATCAAAGAAACGGACGGCTAGCAGCGGCGCTGGGTCTTCATCGAGAAAGAAAAAACTGCCAGCGGCGGTGTCAACAGAACTGTTGACGACATCCCATTTCTTTGGCTCGGACACGGATGACGTAGAATTACCTCTGGCGCAGCCCTCGATTACACAGGTAATGAAAAAATATTATTCGCTCGTTTACTTATTTTTATGGGTGTGATACTCAGTGTGTGTGTGTGTGATGATTGTTTACGGCACCATGGCCCTCTTAGGCAGGGTATTTTTTTAGTTACGATGGTGGATAAGCGTTGTTTAATGCAGGCTAGATTATTTTTGTAAACATTTATGTAACTTACTTTTGTTACAGCAGTTATATCAATAAACTGTTACGTATGAAGGTCACTTATTATTTGTTTGATTTTTTTTCAGGAGATCGGAGAAAGCAGCAAGGTGAAACCAGCGCGTGCGGCTACATTGCGGAGCTTCTTTTCACAGCGCGGAACGAGCGGGTATACAACACAACGAGATCTCACACGTGGCGGGGAGTATTACGTCGAGTTAAGGGTCTATAATTCCCGAGAAGCTGAATGTCAGCCTAGCGAAGAACGTTGGAAAAGAGCCCTGGTTACTTTAAAATTGTGTACTGACACCCAAACACCTGTATGGCGCGCATTGTCAACACTTGTAGAAGCCGGGAAAAATGAATTCAAGGCTATACAGCCAATAATGTATCCCATGAAATTACATTGAACAGTATGTTTTAACAGATTGGTACAATCGCAATTGTTTCATTTTGTCTTTACTTTATTATATTACCTTGATATTTTTATTTCTACCTTATAATAGGTAATTACTTGCATATATACTACTTTTGAATTAGTTAATGTTAGTTTTAGATTTTATGAATAAAATTTGAAATGGTTATTCTTATTTTGTGTCTAATAATTGTTTTATTTACAGCAAAACTAAAAATGAGAAATATTGAAATATTGAAATATTGAAAATTGAAATATTGAAAAATTGAAATATAGAAACTGAAATACTAATTGCAAACATTATAATAATATCTACACAGTAAATTGCAAACTAGGATTACCAAACTATACATTTAAGTATCCCATGATACCGCAATGAACAATATGTTCTAACATACTGACGCAATAATATTCAATTATTTCACTTTTATCTAGCTATCTTTACTTAACTGTTATCTTTATTTTATTTATACCTTATAATAGGAAAGCATTTACAATACTTTTTAATCAACAAATGTAAGTTTTATTTTCATGAATAAAATTTTAACTGGTTATTATTATGTTATGTCTAATGATTGTTTTATTTACAGCAAAACTATAAATGAGAAATATTGGAATATTGAAATATTGGAATATTGAAAAATTTAAATATAGAAACTGAAATACTGAAATATACTACTGAAAACTAATTGCAAACAGTAAAATTAAATCTCAGATTACGAAACTATGCATTTATATTATTACCGACATCTAGGCAGGTTAATCGCTTCATATCAATTCATGCAACTATTATATTAAGTAAATACCTCAAATATTTACCTATATTTTTTAATATTTTTTATCAGTTCAAGTTTGTTATCAAGTATACCTACTAAGGAACAAGTGAGGCAAAATGGTATATTGTAGAGAGTGTAATATTGAGGTGTCTCGTATCTCGTCGCATTATAAAAGTAGTATTCATAAATCAAACTGTTTGATCAACTCTGAGTTCCCAGATGTGCAGATTATAGCTAGTGCATTTAAATCTAGAATTGTAAGTTATAAAATAAACCCTATTTCGAATAATATGCTGCCTGAGGAATTTTTGAATAAAGCCTCTACTTCAGTTTTACAATTAATAAAAAAATCATTGATCCAACACAATGCATTAAAAGTCAACATGGAATTTTTTGTGTCATATTATTTACCTAAAAATGATGAAAAAGCCCTTAAGTCATTTAATGTGCCATTTGTAAAGATTTTTTACAACTCTGATTTGATATCGTTTTATAAAACATGTGTCCAAAAGCTGATAACGAAATGTTCAGAATTCGAAATGTCGGGGAGTGGTTGGACACTAAATTCTATCAGTCATTTAGAATTAAATATTAATCAATACAATCCATTACGGGCGGGCTCATACGTGAAATTGCCGCGAGAAATTCAAAACACCAAATCATGTTTAAACATTCAAAACAAAGATGATCGATGTTTCTTATGGAGCATAATTGCGCATATGTATCCAGCAAAAAATAATCCAAATAGAGTGTCGTCATATCCACATTATAAACATATTCTGAACACTTCAGGAATGACTTTTCCTTTGAGTTTAAATGATATTAAAATATTCGAAAAGATAAATCCTTTAATTTCGGTAAATGTGTACGGTTTGGATAAAAACAATATAGTATCTGGTCCCCTCTACAAAACAAAACATCGTAAGTTGACGCATATTAGCCTGCTCCTCATTGAGATAAACGGGAAAAACCATTTCTGTTTGATAAAAGATTTCGGAAAGCTTGTACATAGACAACTTACACAACATAAATGCAGAATTTTTTTGTGTGACGAATGTTTTATTTATTTTCCATCGCAAGAAAAACTGGTAAATCACGATTGCGCTAGAGTAAAAACAATTCTGCCTCAACCAGGTAGTAAGTTATTATTTTCGCATGTTGAACGAACTCGTAGAATTCCTTTCGTAATATATGGTGATTTTGAAAGTTTGCTTAAAGAATATTCGGATAAAAGCAAATCACAACATGTTGAGAACGTGCAAATACATCAAGCGACTTGCTTTGCTTATTACATATGCTGTGAGTCTAAACCGAGTCTAAACAAATTTGTGTCTTATCGGGGCCCAAATTGTGTAAAAAAATTTATTGAAGCTCTAACTAATGATGTAATGGAATTATATCAAATTATATCAATTAAACATGAAATGATGCCGCTAACTGAAAATGAGCTGGCATCGTTTAAACATGCTACCATCTGTCACTTGTGTAAAAAGGAATTTGTAGCTGATGACGTAAAATGCGCAGACCACGATCATTTTGATTCAGCTTATTTAGGTCCGAGTCACGTGGGATGTAATTTGAATGCTAGGACATGTAAATTTATTCCAATCATATTCCACAATCTTTCCGGATATGACTGTCATTTATTTATTACCGAGCTATCTGCGATCATAGGACGTATTAATCTTATTTCAAAAACAAAGGAAAAATACATATCAATCACAAAGTTTATACCAATTGATTCCAACAATGCCGCTCAGTTGAAATTTATTGATTCGTTCAATTTTCTTAGTTGCGGCTTGGATAAGTTAGTAAAAACACTGCAGAAAAGTGACTTTAAAAATTTAAAAAAATATTATCCTGATAGTAAATCGTTTGATTTATTGTGTCAAAAAGGAGTATATTGCTATGATTATTTGAATTCGATGGAACGCTATAATGAACCAAATCTTCCTGACAAGAGTAGTTTTTTTAATAGGCTTTCTTCTGAAGATATATCAGATAAAGATTACGAACATGCGCAAACTATTTGGAATGAATTTAACATAAAAGATTTAGGGGAGTACACCGATTTATATTTAAAATGCGATGTATTATTATTATGTGACGTTTTTGAAAAATTCAGAACAATGAGCTTGACTTACTACAACTTAGATCCTTGTCATTATGTATCATCACCTTCATTAAGTTGGGATGCCATGTTATTGTTTACAAAAGTTGAGCTTGATTTAATTTCCGATGTTGAAATGTATCAAATGCTTGAAAAAGGCATTAGAGGAGGTTTAGCACAATGTTCTCTCAGAAATGCTAAAGCAAATAATAAATATTTGTCTAATTACAATAAATACGAGCCCAATTCTTATCTAATGTACCTCGATTGTGTAAATCTTTATGGATATACGATGATGAAATGTCTTCCTACCAATAATTTTTCCTTTCTAAATGAAGACGAAATTAAAACCCTTAACAACATTGAATCGATACCAGATAGTAACAATCGCGGATACATACTTGAAGTGGACCTTGAATATCCTCCACAAATACATGATCATCATTCTGATTTACCATTCGCGCCAGAAAAATGTATTCCGCCTAATGGAAAATCTCAAAAGCTAATAGCAAACCTACATAATAAATATAAATATGTCATACATTATACTCATTTAAAAGAATGTTTGAGAAACGGACTTGTACTATTAAAAATACACAGAGTATTGGCTTTCGATCAGAAACAATTTCTAAAACCTTACATTGAATTAAACACATTGTTGCGACAAAATGCAACTTCCGAATTTGAAAGGGATTTTTTTAAAAAACAGAATAACTCTATATTTGGTAAAACGATAGAAAACAAAAGAAATCAAGTTGATGTAAAACTAGTTAATGTATGGAAAGATTGTTCTAACAGAACTAATAAAATTTGCGGCGCTGAAAAATATATAAGTGCGCCAAATTTTATGAATCTCTCGATTTTTACAGAAAATTTGGTAGCTATTCAAATGCAGCCAACACAAATCAATCTAGACCGACCAATATATATTGGCTTTACTGTTCTAGAACTCGCGAAGAGACATTTATATAGATTCCATTACGCGATTATGAAAAAAATGTATGGAGAAAATATATGCCTTTGCTACACAGATACTGATAGTCTTTTATATTTGATAAGGACTGATGATTTCTACAAGGATATGAAACTTAACCTACAATACTTTGACACTAGTAATTTTAAAGAAGATAATGTATATGGTATACCTCATGTTAATATTAAACAACCTGGATATTTTAAAGATGAAATGGCTGGTGAGTTAATTACAGAATTCACAGGACTTCGCGCAAAACTTTATTGCATAAATACTGAAACATCTTCACTTAAGAAAGCCAAAGGCACAAAAAAATGTGTAACGAGGAAACTTGACATGGCAAAATATAAACGATGTTTGTTTAGGAATATTGATTTTAGAGATAGTATGTACATTATTAAATCAATTAATCATAAAATATTTACTCAGAGGTTGAATAAATTGATTTTAAATAAATCAGATGATAAGAGACAGATCACGAAAGATATAGTAAAAACTGTACCTTGGGGACATTACAGCAATATATTATAATAATATTGTATTATATTAGAAATATATCATAATAATAAAAGTGACATTTAAAAGCAACATTGAACTGTAAATAATGACAAAATTATATATCTTGTCAACTGAAAACCGTTTTATTTTGGTAAATGTTTACTATAATTCCTAACATAATAACTATATATATATATTTATAAGTAATACATTTGTAAAGTTATATAGTCTGTAAGTCTTGATTTACTGGTAAAAGTTATAATTTGCTATATATAATATATGTGAAATATATATGAAATAAATTGAAATCGCATAAAATATCATTCCTTGCATTTTTCTTAACCTATCCTAATTCCTGTCTGATTTTATAAGATTATTGTTAGTGTTCGACCGAATCCAGATTTACATCGGTCACCGAAATAATGTGTAGGTAAACCCTGCGTAAGCAAGATAAATAAAACAAGTACGTGACTCGTAACTATGTTTATTAGGTTATATATTCAATAATATTACAATAAAATAAAATATCAATAAATACAATTAGATAGATTTATAAAGGTTCTGGGACACATAACTTTTTTGTCATCTTACTTATTAAATCTTGCGTTGCGTCTAAAATGTTATCATATTTATCCTCAACTACATACTGCACACTTACACAACAATCATCACTTGCTAGGGTGTTAATTTCACTGATTTCAATTTTTATTAAGTGATGTCCTTTTCCTGGTATTTTTCTGACAACGAATGATGAATCTGGTGATATTTTTTTCTTAAAACTTAACTTTCCTTTCTTATGAATTGTTTTGAATGATTTATTTTTTGTATTGGTTTCTTTATTTTCTCGAACAATATCTCTATCGTGTTCATGACTGTTCCAGATTAAATTCATGTCTTGAGCCTCTTGTAGATAGAAAGGATCAGCGTCAGCAAAAACTATGCTTGTCATTGTTTCTGTAACAAAATAAAATAATACTTATTAAATTAACCTTCATATGAACTACCAATTAGTTTTAACTGATATTATTAGTAAAAAGTTAAAATAAACACTTACCAAAATCAGGATATATGTAAACCAACAGTGCAATGCAAATTTGTCTGCTATACAGTGGAGCTGGTGCAACAATGAATTAATAAGTATTACAAAAATAATAACTAAAATATAACTAGGTACTTACCTTTTTTGGTAATAGATCACGTGGACAAAGGTTGTTTTTAAAAGCTAAATTTCTTGGAAAGCAAACATTAGAACCGCTAACATTCGATCAATAGAAATGGACATTGTAATGATTTATCTATTTAATATAAATACCCTATACAGTATTGTCAGATATCATTATGAGGTTGATAAAGCAACCCACAACTTTAGAAATTAACAACATAGAAGTAAAATCACATTCCGGAATTAACAGACATAGCGTATTACTTCCCAATACGATTCGCTGTCTAATTTGCGGTCCATCTAATTGTGGAAAGACCAATGTAATGATAGGCTTATTATTACATAAAAACGGCTTAAAATTTAAGAATGTTTATCTGTATTCAAAAACCACATTTCAACCAAAATACTGCTTTTTAAATGAAATCTTGAATCAAATTCCAGATATAAAATTTAACATATTTAATGATAACAAAGACGTTATTGACCCGGATATTGCTTTACCAAATTCTGTTTTTATTTTTGACGATGTGGCATGCGAGAATCAGACAAATATACGTAACTATTTTTCAATGGGACGGCATAAAAATATAGATTGCTTTTACTTGTCCCAAACTTATTCGAAAATACCAAAACAATTAATACGAGATAATGCAAACTTTTTAATAATTTTTAAACAGGATGATATAAATTTAAAACATATTTATAATGAACATGTTAATTCAGACATTGATTGGTCCAAATTTAAAAACATATGTTTAAAAACATGGACTTATCCGCACTCATTCTTAATTATAGATAAATATAGTGAATTAAATAATGGTAGATACAGAAGTGGATTTGATACATTTATTAAGTTCGATTGATTTCATTTAAATACAAGTCATAACTACTAAAGTCATCATTTCTTATAATTTAATGGATGTGGTAACATCGTTATAAAACATGGAAAAAAAATGGAAACACCAAATACTCGCCTCAGTTAAAACAATTAAAAACAAATAAAGGATGAAGAAGACAACACAAACTTAAATTTAAATAAAATATTTAAACCTCTCACTGATCCTCTTAATAAAATGGCTGAATCTAATTCATATAAAAGTGATATTAAATGCACTTTTGATACAAATGATTCATCACTGTGTAATTATTCCAACGGTTCACCCGACGACAAATTTCAAAGCTATAACTCTGCTAAAAGTGAAAATACATTAACCGATAGTGAATCAGAAAAACAAATACATTCAACGCCATTTAAAAATGAAAAAAAAGTAACCAATTTAGACACTCCCCTTCTATCAATATTAGAAAAACAAAATTTGCTTGATGAAAATAATACATTAAATGTACCATTTGGAGTACGGGATGAAAACAAGCAATTATTCATGGGAAACATACCAATCTCTTTTAAGGTTTTTGGTAAAACTTCTAGCGACAATGAAATTTCTTTAATGACCCTTGGAAATATAAACTACGAAATGACACCTGGTATTAAGGAACTTTTATTTAAAAAAAAGCCGGATTTAAATTTGGTAACAGAGAGAGATAAAATAGTTTATAAAGATATGTTACACAATACTAATGCTCACAAAAGAGATTTTAATCGTTTAGGCCAAATAAGAGGAGACAAAAGCATGAAGTACTGCCAAATTATAAAACCCTTATTTTTTGATCGAGATGAAGTGGAAAACAAAGCTATCAAGCGTGGAACTGGAGTTAAATCCCCAAGTTTTAAAAAAACCTATAAATCAAATACAGATTTTATTTATTGGGACGATCCTAATGAATTAATTGAAAGACTTATGCTTTTGGTGGCATCTAGAGATGCTGGTAACAGTAATCATGACAATGAAATTATTTCAATCATAGAAGAGTTAAAAGAAGCTGGTATAATTAAAGAATAAAATGACTAAGCGTTGCGAATATTTGTTTAGTCTTTAAGAATCATTCAAACATGAATGTCAACAAATTCGGCCATCACCTATATAAAAAACAGAAAAAAGATTATATAATCCAAAGCGAATGTTCTATAAAACAATCTAGTGATGGAAATTTAAACGCCCAAAATAAGATCCTTAAAAATTTGGAACATCCAATTGATCTGAATGACAGCGCAACCAAAGAATATGTTGATAAATCTCTCATTAATATTTTGAATAAAATTTCATCTAACACAAACTTGCTTATTGAATTAAATAATCGAGTTAATAAATTAGAAGTAATATTTAAACATTATAATAAACATGAGCAAAAAAAGTGTGGTAAATGAGATTCATAAATATGCAAGGGTAAATTTTCCTCGAAGACATGTTGTGATGAAAGATATTGATGACCTTTGGCAAGCTGATTTAATAGATATGCAAGCTGTTTCTAAATTTAACGGTGGTCATAATTTTATTTTAGCCGTTATCGATACTTTTTCAAAGTACGCATGGGCATATCCACTGAAAAGTAAAAAAAAAGAAGTTGTCACTCGAGCTTTTCAATCTTTATTACATAAAGGACGAGTGCCTAAACACCTACAAACGGACAGAGGCAATGAGTTCTATAATGACAAATTCAAAAAAATTGTGGATAGTTATAAAATAAATCACTACTCCACTTACTCTACTAAAAAAGCATCTATTGTAGAAAGATTAATCCGAACATTGAAAAATAAGCTCTACAAAGAATTCAGTTTCAGAGGAAACTATATATGGTATGACGAAGTTCTTAATAAAGTGATTGACATATACAACAATACCATTCATAGAACAATTGGTATGTCTCCAGCACAAGTAAAACAAAAAAATAAAGATATATTACTGGAGAGGTTCAAAAAGAATCTTACCTCTATCCCTAAAGAAAAATATAGAAAGAAATTGAATGCCAATGATTATGTGCGCATAAGTAAATATAAAGGCACATTTGAAAAAGGGTATACGCCGAATTGGTCAACAGAAATTTTCAAAATCATCAAAGTGCAAAACACTGACCCAATAACTTATTTATTAGCGGACATGAGGCATCGTCCAATACTAGGTGCATTTTATATACAAGAACTACAAAAAACTCAGCACCCTGATGTTTATCTTGTCGAAAAAGTTTTGAAAAAAAAAGCTAAAAGGTGTTACGTTAAATGGCTCGGGTTCCCTTCCAGTGAAAACAGTTGGATTAACAAAACGAATGTTTTATAAAGATTGATTATACATAATTGTAATTCAGTCTCCATCTGGTTATGACGGAAGATAGTCTTCTGAATAGATTAATCAACAAATTGCCATTTGAACTTCATCTACCAGGATATAATTTCTGTGGACCAGGAACTCGCTTAAAAGAAAGACTGGCTCGTGGGGATAAAGGCATCAATCAGCTGGACGAATATTGCAAACAACACGATATAGCCTACAATAATTCATCTAATTTACATAAACGGCGTAAGGCAGATATAATTTTACTAAAAATGGCGAAGACACGGACTACTTCTGCTAATGCTAGTCCCGGAGAAAAAATAGCAGCTTCATTGGTTAATAAAGCAATGTTGGCCAAAGTTGCTTCTGGTTCTGGAATGAAAAAGAATTTTAAAAGCATTGTATCTCACACTAAAAAGCAGATTCGTAAAATGAAACCAAAATGTAAAAAAATGGCAATAGAACTGGCATTTGCTGCAGCAAAAGATTTAACGAAAGATTTACCTATTAAACTACCACGAATTATTCCTTTACCAAAATCAGGAGGTGTTCTTCCTTTAATACCTATTTTTGCGGGATTATCAGCTGCTGGAAGTCTGGCTGGTGGAGTATCCGGAATCCTTAAAACGTACAACGAATACAAAGCTGCAAAAAAACGTCTTTCGGAGTTAAAGAGACATCATGATAAATTGGAAGGTTTAACTATAGGCAAAGGGCTATGCATTAAACCATATAAAAAAGGTTTTGGATTATACTTATCTAAAAAAAAAAAAAACTAAATCAACGGTTGCCTAGTCGGGCTCTTACAAATATAGATTTATTGAAATATTGTAATAATATTCCTTACTTTAGAGGTGTTTTTATGAGAGATAATTTACCTAAAAGACCATATCCTATTGAGTGTGGTGTCGTCAATTTAGATAGCTCAATAAATCCTGGAACTCATTGGGTAGCCTATGTGAAAATTGACGATTACATTGAATATTTTGATAGCTATGGGAACTTGAGGCCGCCTAAGGAATTTATAAAATATATGATGAAGGGAAACATTCTATATAACTATAATAATCATCAAAAAAATAATACGTATAACTGCGGTCATTTATGCCTTAAATTTTTAGAACAGTTTTGGTGTAATACAAACAAATAAATAGTGGATGTGTTTTATGTTTTCTCCAGTTTAGTATAAATTGTAGAACAGTCTACGACTATGTCTATCTCATTAAGTTTTTCTGGAAAGAAATCTATATTAGAAACCACTTTTCATCCACCTCTATCTTTAAATCATAGCTATGAGTGCGGATTATTATATTTCTCTGTTTTCAATGTTATACCAAATATATCAGATGTTAACAATATATTTAGTTACGGTGAAAAAAATAAAAGATTAAAAATTCCAAATGGAAATTATGATTTACAAGACATTGCCGACTATTTAAATAGCAAATTGGATGACTGTGAACTCAATATTGAATCCAATTCAAATACTGCAAAATGTTCTCTTTTTTGCACAAAACCTGTTAATTTCCAAGTAATAAATAGTATGGGAAACATGTTAGGTTTTCGAAAAGAAATACTAGAAGCTAATAAATGGCATGTATCAGAGAATCCAGTGAACATTCTTCCAACAACAGTCATAAGGATCGAATGTGATTTAATACACGGCTCGTACATTAATGGTTTATCTTCCCACATTATTTATGAATTTGTACCAAACGTTCCTCCAAGCTTTCGGTTTATTGAAAAACCTAAAAATATTATATATTTTCCCGTAAAAGACAACAACATATCATCAATTACAGTAAAAGTTGTTGATCAAGAAGGCAATCTCATTGATTTCGGTGCAGAAGAAATTCAGATGAGCCTTCATCTACGCAAGCAGAAATGATTGTATTTGGTCAAAACACAAAAAAATATAATATTATATCACCAAAACCAAAATTAAAAAACGGTATTATCAGCTATGCTTTCAAAAGGCATAGACGTATCAGAAATCCCAAAGTAAAAAAAATAACAAAAAAGAATAAAGATTTTTTACGAGCTCTGGGTTTCAAAATATGAATATTCTCGATATTGATAATTCACCACATTTCGACAACTCTATTGAGAGTTACGAAATACATACATATAATCCATACAATAACAGTTTTAAAGCCAATGATGAAATACGCATATCTATCCAACAACAAGACATATATGTACTACCATCTGCCAGCTCTATTTACATCGAAGGACGTGCTACGGTAACTGGAAAAGATGCTGCAGGCCATCCTACTAAAAAACCTGTCAATTTTACTAATAATCCAATATCATATCTGTTTCAAGACATTCGATATGAAATAAATGGCGTAGAAATAGATCGTATCAGGAACTCTGGAATTTCTTCTACTATAAAATCATATATTTCTATGAATTACGGTGAGAGCAAAGTTGCTGCTGTATGGGGTTGGAATATAAATGGTCAAAATTCCAAAGATGATTTCTTTAGTGTTGTTATACCACTTAATAAAATGTTAGGGTTTGCTGAAGATTATAATAGAATAATTTTAAACTGCAAACATGAACTGGTACTTAATAGAAGCAGCACTAACTATAACAGTGTTATTATTGATAAAGATGACAGTATTGAAATAGATATACTGAGAGTTCAATGGCGCGTACCACATGTGAAAGTTTCTGACCGAGAAAGGCTTTCATTACTTAAATTTCTAGAAAAAGATAAACCTATACAAATGGCTTTTAGAAATTGGGACTTATATGAATATCCTTTGTTGCCAAGAACCACAAAGCATTCATGGTCTGTAAAAACGGCTTCTCAATTAGAAAAGCCTCGATATGTTATATTTGGTTTACAAACTAATAGAAAAAATAACAAAACTAAAGATAGTTCTACATTTGATCACTGTAATTTGACTAACGTTACATTATTTTTAAATTCCCAATATTATCCTTATGATTCACTAAACATAAAGTTCGATGAAAATAAGTATAATATATTATACGAATTATATGCCAAATTCCGTCAGTCTTATTACAACCTCCCAGCTGATCCGTTGTTAAACATTAACGAATTTAAAGAGAAAGCTCCTTTGTTTATAATAGACTGTTCACGACAAAATGAAAATTTAAAATCAGGACCAGTGGATGTACGTTTAGAAATTGAAAGTGCCCAAGAAATTCCAAATAATACAGCAGCCTATTGCCTTATTGTGAACGACCGGCTTGTTGAATACAAACCACTAAGTAATATTGTACGTAAACTAACATGAATGCAATTGTAGACGTACAAGGTTTCAAAACTGATTCTAATGAATTCATTGTAAAAGAAATAGCACTACAATTTGATAAACAAATAATAAATCTTGTATTTAAGCCACCCTTCCCGTTTTATGACTTAACAAAAACAGAAAAAAGACAAGTATGCTGGATTGAAAGAAATAGACACATTTATTGGAAAGAAGGACTTATACCGTATAATTATCATAAGATTTATATTGCAGAAATTTTAAGGAACTGTAAAATATATGTCAAAGGTTCAGAAAAAGTTAGATGGCTAAGGAAAATATTAGAACAAGATAATATAATGTATGACGGAATTAGTAAGTGTATTTTCGATCTAGAGGATTATGGTTGCCCTAGTTTACTAAGTTTGTATAGAAAGTATATTTCATGTTCCGATGTTTATTGTTGTGTATATCATACTTCATACTGTGCTCTAAGAAATGTAATTTGTCTTCAGAAATGGAATGTAGAAAATAAATGTTTTTAAAATTACCTATCTTTTTAATAAAATCCTATCCTATTTAATTTTAAAAAATAACCGTTCGGATTAAAAATAACTAGGGGTGCCTAATGCATAAGCACTCTTAGAATCCTTAAATCTTGTAAAGTTACAATAAGGATGGACGATTGTGCAAACAGCTCGATCCGAACTTAGCCCATTGATATCAAGAAGAATGCCAGTTGTGATCTATATAACGGAGAGAATTGGGGGTCATGCATCGCGAGCTCGAGCGAAGCGAGAGCGATGCAGATGCAGAACCCCCAATTCTCCCCTACTAAGCAGAACAGTCATGCGGAGGCCATGAACTTTACAATCACCTTAACGTGTCTATTAAATTAATATAAATGTATAATTAATTTAGTATTATAATTAACATACATGTAATATTTTGTATAAATGTTTTTATAGTTTTAAGGAATTTTTAGACCAAAGTGACAAAAATGATTTTTAATATTTACACGCCTGCATGCAGGCAGAATACAAGAACAAATCGCTATAATGTTTAAGACCTTTTTACAACTTTGTATTCTAATAAATAATTGATTGATTGAATACAGAGGACGACTTCACTTTGCATCCGCGTGGATCATATTGTCCATCTATTAATGAAATCATAGAGATATATTGCTTTCTCTTTTCTGTGAATGAAATTATATTGTTCCCATTGTCTATGATGTGCTTGGATTAATTGATTAACATGTTTACTAGCAAGAAGCCACCTGTCAAATTGTATTTAATACTGAGGTTTTTTGTTTAAAAAAGTTAACATTCGAAATGTAATTATTTATGACTGGCCAGGAGTAGACATTTCAGTGTGCTCTGAATAGTAATTAATCAAGCTGCATGAGTAGACACTGCTCATATTTTAATTACCTACGGTGTAAGACAACAAAAGCCCATATTTCTGTGGGTAGCAAGTGGGTAGACATGATATGAAACTTGAATAACAGTCGGTAGGCCTAACGTATATTACTAAGATTACATGAAACTGCGTCTTTTAACTTGCAAGATATAGTATCCGACGAAATCTCAGGCACTTAAAGTCAAAAATAGAATATCACGTGTGGAAAACGCAATGCAGTGTCATTATTATACTTATTTATGGAGGTTTATACTTGTAATAGTACTTGTACTTGTAGAGAAGTAAGCAAATAACCATTACTACTTTCTAAAAAACACAATCATACCATTTGGCGAGTGGCATCTATACACTATACATGGACGGAGTTGACCATTTAAGCATCGCTGTGGAATCTTGAGGTCCCAGATTAAATCCATAGGTCCGAAATTTGACGCACTTTTCTGATACAGGCATTTTCCATAGAAATTATTAAAATTAAGTTCAGAGGTTAAGTATGGAATTAGATATAAGAAATAATAAAAAAATTAGTCTATATTATTAATTTGGACTCTCTGATGGGTTCTCGCAAGAACTCTTGATGTCACGATTTTGAGTGTCATTTTATCCATTCAACCTTCGCTCCCCTAAAGACCTTAGCTACACTTGGCCTCGCGGGGTTACTCCGCTCAGGACCTTCAAAGCGGCCTTCCGTGTTGGGTCAGGTGGTTCACTGAACCTTACCTTATCCGCGTACCAGATTTTATCACGCTAAGTGAATTCAATGCATCGACTTATTTATTTATAATATTAGTTATTTATATTGGTTCTTAATTATTTATATTGACTATTTTCAAAACTTGCTCTCATCAGTCTGCAACATTTTACCCAGTCTTCCAATATTTCCAGAGCTTGTTCATTTATCACTTTGATAATAGAACTACCTCTCTACAATTTATTTATTTGTATATTTTTCAATATTTTATTGTAATTGTGCTAAATTTAAGGGAGGATACTGCTTGCTGCAACACACTGTAACACTAAAGCAGCAGGCAGGGTTTCAACTTGTCATTTTGTATCATATTTATATATTAGCAATAAAATATTTTGTATTTGTATTTTTTGTATTTGTACAGTAACTGAAACAATCATTGATTGTTGCGCTAGAAAAAAAAAGCTCTTCTTCACTTAAATTTTTGTTTTGTTTGATATCATGATTCCACTTGACTGCACATGCCAACATTTTGTAAAACACTGTGGGTATGTAATTTTTATACTGTGAAACTATGTACTTTTGACCAGTTAACTGTTGACTTCAACCTGCATTGTTTCCACACAAAAAAGATCCTCGAATTGTGACAGTTTTAAATCTTGCTCTTATTCTCCTACAAAGGCCATATTCTGCTCTTTAGTGCCAAGTATCTTTCTTTATTGTGTTGTTTGTGAGCTGGTTTCTCATAAAATTGCAATTAATAATGATAGTT
Source organism: Plagodis dolabraria (assembly GCA_963854805.1). Taxonomy (NCBI): domain Eukaryota; kingdom Metazoa; phylum Arthropoda; class Insecta; order Lepidoptera; family Geometridae; genus Plagodis; species Plagodis dolabraria. Next base: position 14,753,205 of record OY978454.1, on the reverse strand, counting down.
TAAGTTACACATTAGACAATCTCGTCGATGGTCGAGGTTTGATATCAGATTAGCTTTTTGAGGGCTGAGGATGTTCTACTGTTTGATATTTTTAGAAATATCGATTTTATAAATACGCAATTGAAGTCCGGGGGACACGCAAAGATTGGTCGGGTAAATAGAGAATCGGTGCCCAGTATTCAAAACACAAAATAATTCAAAACACACAATACGGAGCAGGGGAAGATTCGCGCAACTCCCAGAGGAACGAGATCAATTACTTGTCTCTATGAACGAAATAAACAAAACGACACCACTGACAAGTATGAAGTTTATGACGTATTGCAATCGCATAATGATGTATATTGAGTTTTGTTATATCGTTTTACATAAATGATTTATCCGTTTTTAACGGACTTCACTTAATCACGGTGTCCTCAGGGGACACCGTGATAGCAGGGGATAATTAATGTACTTCAAAATGGAAAGATTCTCAACTTTTTGTGTGTTTTACGTAACACTGCTGCATCGATTGCTGTTCTATTATTTTATTTTAAATATTAAAGTTTTATTTAATTTATTTTTAATAAAATTGATAATGGTGTAGTAAGTGGCCAAACCCCTACCAATTCTAACCGTATTTGTCTAACTTCAAATTTTCACCAAAAAATAGTAAATCCAACCCAAAAAGTGCCTGGCATCAGATGAGTTGACACTCCATAACTGATAACACACTTCTGCTCATTCAGAAATACAGGACAATATATATGCTTTATTTTTTTATAAGTATCACAACTTTAGAGTAGGTAATATTATTATAAATTATTGAATTCCAAAGTTTTTATTTAATTTTAAATTACGTGTTTTATTTTGAATTACGTAACAATGTTTTAGGATTATAAAACCCCTACCAAAAATAACGTCCATAATAAACTCATAAAGTTTTCAACACAGAAGAGACTCATATTGATTACACCCGGGACATGTTATTTAAATAATTCTTTGATAGGTAAATTTATGTTGAACTTTGACAACTTCATAAAAATGATAATTTGACGGTGAAGAGTATAATAATAAAATATTGCCGATGTTTTAAGCTATATCAAGAGTGGGAGGAATGATAAATAAGTAGATATGTAGTAGTGATATTCTATTATTTCTTCTATTACATATATATATACCTGAACTCATCATCACACCTGTATATTCCCAAAGGATTAGTAACAAATAGTCACGTTTTGCTAAACATATTTCCTTTAATACGTGTCGATTAAAGGAAATATTGCTCTTTACCTTGGTTACAATGTTTAGACTATTAAAAAGCTTCTAGGACCGAAGACAATAAATAAAAATCAATTAGAGGTATTCTGTGGGTTTTAAATATGTATTAACAATTATATCGCAATACAAAGATGTTACTTACCTTCCCTTTAGACACTCTATCGTAGGGTTTCTAATAATGAGAAGTAATCATTCCTTTATTTTATTATTCTGCACCAAGTAGAGATGAAGCTAAGATATAGGTCTATAGTAGGTACCTTCATGATGTGGTGAGTACTTATATTAGACTATGCGGTTGTAGACAGATAAGAGAAACAATGAATTAGATAAACTGATGCACGTCTCCATTGATTATCTCTCATTCATTTGGTGGCTCCAGTAGCCAACCCTAATTAACTCATTTTGGTCAATCGTAACTTACGCTTACGGAAGGTAGAATATTTTGTATGAATATTTAAGCACTAATAAACGTACAAAAACTATGATGTTCTGTCGTAAGGTATATAAACTTTTCACGCGCTTTAATTACGAAAAAAGCATTTCAGCATTTCTATTATATTAAGTTAATAAAAACAAGCAATATTTTCAACCAATTTTAAATTGTTGTAGTATTGATTTCATAACTTGAATGTACTAGTACATACAGTAAAATAATAAGGTCTCGTTGAGCCATGATAGCAGATAGGAGTTGACTTTAGAAACTTCTCAATCGCTCACAGAAATTCAATTGAATTCGACAATTTTCTATAAACTTTCAAACCTTTTTTTAACTAACATAATCTGATTCCTTTTTCAAGTAAACATTTTCCTTTGTTTCAGACAGTTGTGTTCAGGGTTGCCAAAGGTCCATTCATTGAAGATTTTTACCAATGTGTAACCCATGGTTTCTATACGGAGAGATGGCAAGAGCAAGCTTACACGACGCTGTCATTAATATTCATGTTCATATTGCCTTTGGTAATACTTGTTTCTACTTACGTGTCGACGGTGAGGACTATTGCACGTGAGTATTCATAAATTCACCTTATTGCCCTATATTTGAATTCCTCGTTTTGCTAAAGTTTTCAGAATGTACTTCTTAATAATCTATCGAATATCACCTATCTTACATGACTTTCATTGAAACAGGTGTAAAATCAATATGACGTTTAACTACCTATAGTGCACTCAAACTGCGGACTCCAACCTTAAGAGCTATATGATACATTTGTATTTAAAGGCTAGCTTGGCAAAAGTCAATACTATATATTAAGAAACATAAACACAGGAGAGCTTTCAATACTTAACACCGTAATCCTCTGTAATCTTCAAGACGCCTGCCAAACATGGGGATTAAGACAAATACTCCCATTGTCATCTAAGGAGGCTTTGTTTTGCAGATAATGTTTTACAGAGCAAATAAGAGCTATCTTTCAAGACCAAATTTGCTTTTTGGGAACGAATATCTTAAACTGTATATCCCTAACTCGCTGACACATACACTACATACAGAGTTTAATTTTATTATATAACAAGGGTTCATGAACATATTTTAATCAAATAACGTGAAGTGTTTACTTCTGTACGGTATTTATTAATTTATTAAGGTGTGGATTAGGGTGTGGAAATAACACGAACTGGTATCTGCAAGCCGAGCGTATAGGGATTACTATAAAACCCTCTAATGAATCCGGTCTTTGGAGGAAATGTTTTCATTTGAGGAGATCTGCAGTTGATTTAATAAATACACGTTAATAATGATTTGGAGACAAATCATTACTTACGAATAGGTATTCTTTAAGCTGGCTAGTGAATAAATAGTAGGGCAACTATCTTCATTATCCAAATCTTTGTAAAGTTATCAATCGTCTAATGCATTGTTTAAATCAACCCCACCGGTAAACACAGTTCATTCACATCATTCCAACGCATTCTGTGTATTCTCTGCAAAAAATACCAGAATTAGAAAGAATTTGGAGAGCAAGGGCAAACTTGCCTCTAAACAGTTTGAGTTGCTAAGTCCAAGCAGAATTTTACTCCACGGCAACGGGTTGAACATTACAAAGCGCTAGTCTAACCGTATATGGAACACTGCTAATATATATGTATATATGGGCTGGGGCCCCCTCTACTCCATCCAAAACGGTGCGCCTTTCGTACTGTCGAGTATCCCATACTGAACAGTTTGGAAACCCTAGGTCTACGGAGAGGCTTGTATCTCTCTGAGTATTCTATGTCTGTTTAAAGATATAATAATAAAATTATAAATAAAATAAATTTCTATAATGGTGGTACAAACTTCCAAACTGGTGTTTGCCATAATCCCCACGCTTAGCAGGCGCCTTGAGGATCGCAGTCTGAGATATCAGTTCCTCAGAAAGTGCTGCTGCCCACCTTCTGATGAGTTACCCTTATTCACCTCCTGCAATACCCATGGGTAGATATAAGGGGTGATATTCTAGCCTAGCAATCCACGAGCACAGCCATAGTAGAAACTATCCAATATAATCACCTTCCACACGTATAGCGTGTGCCAATATCTTCCAACTATTATATCACAAAATTGTTTCACGATAGCACTGATTTAGACTGATTAGTTCAATAAGTTTCTTCCTGCGTTAGCTGTCAAAGTGTTTTCGAACTGTCAGCGTTTACCGCACAAATTTAGTGTTGCCAGTTTTGTGGCAAACTCACTTTACTACTACTCAATCTTACGACTGACGATAAGTCGTAGCGCGATGATAAGACTGGAGAGTCATTAGTCTTACGACTCTTAAGTCTTATCGTAATATAATCGTCTAGTTAAGTCTATTTTATTTCAAAAGTCATATTGCTTCAGCTAAGACGAACTCGTTGCTGGCGAGTACAAAAAGTTAACAAATTGCTGTTGAGACAATGTCCATATAAATAAGAGCCAAAAAATAAAAACAACGAAAACAAGAGAAAATACACTTTAGGCAATAGTTCAGTTTTCCTTTTTTGTGTTGAATGGTATGGTAATTTAAGAAAAAATTCACAATATATTATAGGATCACGGGATTTTCATTTGTATAGCTTATGAAAATGTAGCAATTCTGTTGGTGAGTTAGTAACACCGCTCCGTTTGTTGGTAATGTTTTGATGAAAGGCATTTATACATCAGTTTATCTATCAAAAAACAAGGTTTTGAAGAACATCGTTCCGTAGAAGTAATGAAATTAGCTCGTTTAAATACGTTTTTTATATTGATTCAAATAAAGTGTTTGTGGTAAGATTTTAGCCACGTAGTATGAAAATTAGATGAGCTTTTTCTAAGATTGTTACGGTTTATGTATTGCTCCCACCGCGCACTGTGTACCGAATCTCCGTGAATATCTAAAATGTTTCTCTCTCAAACTGAAATGTTTGATTAGTTAAAAAAAGGCATGGGGCGGAATATCTATATCGTATCTTTTTTTTATTTCTATGTTACTATTCATTATTGTAATTGAAAACCTAATGTGAATGTTAAACCGAAGACTACACATCATATGTTACTCAGTCAGCTAAAGTTACATCTAAAACCTATCGGCTTTATTTTTTAGTACCTACCATAAAATATTGATTAGCAAGATACTACTGGCAAAACAGTCTCAGTAATACCTTTGAATCGTGTAAAGGGAGGTACTATGGCAAAAAACGGGATTTCGTTCCATAACATAACAAAACTTCATTTCACAAAATCTTTTTCTTACTTGCAAACTTTTGGTGATGCTGAAAAAGTATGAAATTGAAAATGTTTAAAAAATAAAAGAAATACTTTTACCACACTTTCATTTTATATTATCAAGAACTTGTGTGAGAATAAATACGTTTTAAAGTCAAATCCAACACGCATTTTATTTGATTTCAACACATTACCTACTTAACTGACTTCCAAGTTCTATTCAAAAACTAAACTCACCAGAAACGGTCAACCCTAATTAAATATAAATTGTCTACTTCCCAACAATATTATTTCATTACTTATCATCAAATTATATATTCAAATATCTATAATAATATTTCCAAGACTTGAAAAAAGTTTTACAATTATGTTGAAAAACGCGTGGGTACTCCTACCTCGGGGCTTGAATGCCAAATGTGGTTCGGTTAAAGGATTTCACGGGTTTGAAGATGAAAACAAGCTTTACCGGAGGGTTACAAGGTACATATTTTTTTCCTTTTGCGAAATTCTAAGGGTAAATATCCACAGTGAAATATCGTCTATGGCCAGCCTGTTACTATAATATCACGGTGGTGTGATAAATTGTAAAGCAAGCGGTTGAAACCAGTTTGATAGTTACAACATGGTATATGGTGGATGTCTTGCAAGACGATACATATTCCCATTTACTTGAATACTCCCAGACTATATCAATGATGAAACAGAAACTCTGGTAGGGTGTTTCATTCTTCAGCCATACGCAAATGACAGTGGAATAAACGCGTTTATTTTTGCTTGTGGCCATGTATGGAAATAAAAATACAGTTAGGTTTCTGTGCATCTTGTTGTCCGATGCAAAAAAGATTCGAGATTTTCGTAAAGTGACGTGAAAAAAATACGCTTGTAGTAGCTGTAGTGTTGTTTAGAGTTTGCAGTGTATTTTTAATTTATAAATACATTAAAAATTAAATTTATTTAAACAAATATGTACTGCCAGACTATTACGATATGCCAAAATACTTTCGCTTACAAGGAAAAAATAAAATTTCTAATAAAATTTTGAACTGAAAATTGTCACTGGCTACAAAGTAAACAGTTGTTAACCACATAGCCAGTCCATTTTTAATTAAAATGAAACTGATATCGAACGATGCGATTTACCGATTAGTAGCTTTGCGTGGTTGATTGCCTTTTTACAAATACATTAGAGCAAAGAAATACTTTGTTCAACATTTAATTTTATTCTATTAAAGATGTTTTTTTATTTTATCATAACCTTACCGGTATCTACGGAAAGTAAAAGATTTTAATCAGTTTTGGCTTTAATTTTATGACTAACGCCATCCTTTGTTTTATAACTTATATTAGCTAGACTTTGAGCACTATATAATCTGATGGTAGGCGATGATGCGGTTGAAAAAGTTGTTCGGGCTAACGTAGATTAACTGCCTCTTAAGCAATGGTGCTCATTTGGCGCATTTTTTCTGTATCACATATTTTGGGGCAACAATGAAAACTTTTTTAATAAAATATTATAACTTCATAATATGTAACATGATTTTAAAAATGTTATATGATTAAACGTAACTTTTTATTCAAAGGTTATACAGATAAACTGGGAATTATTTTACTAAAACTACCTCAACCTACAAAAATAACATTTATTGATGCATAAGTGCCCCGAATACTGATTGCATTACCGCGCTGAACTGCAAAGCTAATTTTTTTTTTTTAAATATCAGCCATCATTTTGTCAACCTGTTGTTTCAACCAAACGGTGCAAACATCCTTTGAGAATGGCATATTTGCGCCGTTCATGGTTTTCAGGATTTTCAGGATTCACTGCCAGTTTGATTTCTAGTCGCTGGAGTAGTCAAGGCGCCAATATATTAACACAAGTAGCATCACAAAGGAGAGGCCATCCTTTCCTCTAGGGAATAAGGGTCATTCCATCACGCCTTTTGCCGCCGTGTCACATAATTCCTATCAGTTCTCGAACTGACGGCAAGCCAGCAGCGACACTAGTTAGATAATAATATTTTTCAATCTAATTTATCTGTTCCACACTTGATAATCATTGCGCTAGATAACGAGTTAATAGAATAAGTTACTTTAAGTGTTTCGCGGCTTGAGGAGTATTGACCGTACCTAATCGCGATAAAATTATGAATATTATCTCAACGTTTTGACCAAGTTGAATTGATACTGGTCACAGATGACTGAAGAGGTAGGTGGTAGATAATAATATTTTTCAATCTAATTTATCTGTTCCACACTTGATAATCATTGCGCTAGATAACGAGTTAATAGAATAAGTTACTTTAAGTGTTTCGCGGCTTGAGGAGTATTGACCGTACCTAATCGCGATAAAATTATGAATACTATCTCAACGTTTTGACCAAGTTGAATTGATACTGGTCACAGATGACTGAAGAGGTAGGTGTCATCGCTTTGAGAGAAGGGTATTTATTCGTTTTGAAAACAGTTTCATGGTTGACGTGGGAGTCCTAAAAGCATGGTGGTAGGGCATTTTGCGAATGCCCGCCTGGATAGCTGCCCTCAAGTAGAAAATTTGTTGCCAAGCACCTAACGGTGTGTTCAGAGTGTGTTGAGTCAGTAATTCTAGGTTAGCTTACACAACATCTTAGACCACGTCATCACTAACCATTATGTGAGGTAATGGTCAAAGGCATAAAAAAATTAAGAAACGTACCTACTATCTTTCAAAATTACATCGAATCGAAAAATTTTAACCACGAGCCTGATTCGAATGACCGACCATCTAAGGTCGGGACGTGCTCTGCGTCTATCTTGAGCTATCATAGTTTTCTAACTATCATTCGTTGTAGTTTTATAACCTTATCCATTTAGCAGGCGTAAGTGACAAAAAATTTTTTTTGTTAATTTAGTTCGAGGTCTATTGCCCGAGTTCAACCTGTGTTTGAATGATTTTTAATTTAAATTGTGAAGCTACAGAGATTTTGTCGGCAATAATGACACCAATTTCACGCTTTTACGTAATACTATTTTATGAAGGTGCAAAACCAAATACCTCCGTTGTAAAGACACTTTTCTTTTGCGGTCATGTCCATTTAGGAAACGAGTTTATTCAATGTATTTTTTTTTAATTATATAAATGTAATTTTGTAGTGTTTATTCAACTTCACCTTTTTTGTGTTATCATATTTTAAAGCAAAGCAAAGCACAGTAATATTGCAGTTCAAATATAATTTTAAATTGTTATAATTTTGTAAAAAAAAAAAAAAACTAAACGCCTGTATAGTTAGGATGGACGGTCGGTCGATAGCTTAAGCTTAGATGTTTGGTGTAACATATTTTTTTTCAATGTGTTTTTTTTTCTTGCTATGCATATCGTTTGTCATTACATGCATTTTTCATTTAAACTAAGTCTATTTTATAATCGTGAAATTAAAACACTGTTAATTTTCATAATTATGGTACACCTTATTTAATAAACAATGTTGATTGGTATATAAATTCAATTTCAATTACAAAACATTATATTAAAATATATATCTGAAATCACAGCCTGGTACTTTGTGAAATTTGCGAGGATTCATAAACTTTGAACCAAAGATGGTTAATTAGGAAGTTTCTTGTCAAAATTATTCACTCAAATATAATTAATATATTTCAGAAAGCGAAAAAGTTTTCAAGCCCGAGGTGAGGCGTCAAGAGAAGTACTTTACTCCTGACATGAATAGACGAAGGCTTATAGACAGAGCAAAGATGAAATCTTTGAGGATGTCTGTGGTGATTGTGGCAGCTTTTATGGTGTGGTGGACGCCGTATTATGTCATGATGATTATTTTCACATTCCTGAATCCGGACAAAAATGTAAGTACCTTATAATATATAAATACATTGGGAGTTCGTCCACTTTAGTCTGATAGCAAATCTTACTTATATCATCTCACTTTGACAAAAAGTGGATTATATTTTGAATAGGGTATTGTATTTTTCCTTCAATTTAATAAGATTTGACCTTTAGTTTATACTCAAAAGTGTATGAAAAAAGATGTTTATTAGCCAAAATGAGAGCGTGTTAGTCTTCATATGGACGTCCAACTGTCGGACGTCACCGCATTGCAATGATCCACGATCCACTTGTCCATACCATACAAAACTTCTCAAATAAGGCGATAAAAGATGTGGTTTACTCACCGAGCCAATCTATGTGATCTTTTTCATAAAGACCGGCTCAAAGCAAATGTTTGTAAGACTAAAAATAAAACTTTAGGCTATTGAAATAAGTTTCTTTTTTTAATTTCCATATTTTGTATTAAAATGAAACTCCTTGCCTTTCTATCGCTCTCAGTTTGAAATATTTAGAACAATTGACCGGCTTCGTTTGCATTCTCTACGAGATTTTGATTACTTTTAATTCCATGTGATAATAATTTAGCTAAATATATTTTACCCATTTTTTTTCTGTTTACGCAAACTTTTTTCTGATTTCTTAAAATAAAAAAAAAAAACTTTATCAGTACTATCTAAATTCATGTAACGACTTAGAGCACAATCATATAAAATAACCAATAACAAATGCTTGACGGAGAGTTCGGCTCCTAGACATCAACTTGGCTCAAAGCACCGTTTCGTTTGTGAAAAAAAAAACATGTAACCGATACTCTCCCAGTCGGACGCTTTTATATTAAAAAATATATCCGTTCATTAACGAAACAATTTTTTAAAACGTATTGTCACTGATATTTTGCAGAAAATCAAGTCAAAAAAAGTAAAGTACACACAACGTTGTATTTTATTTTTAGGAATCTGATTTCTTTCAGTCTCTCACACATTACACGAGTAAAAGATTAAACATTTCTTTTGAATCAACTTTAAAGTAGGCCATATTTAGATTCTTGTTACTTGTTCATCATTAGTCCAATTTAAGGTACAAAACGTTTCAGTCAATATTCCGGGTGCGGCTTCATTCAAAGAATCATAAAAAAGAGAGTCCTATAGACTACTGCATAACCAAGCAATATTTTTTTTATTGTTTTACTGTATGCACCAATAACATATATATTTTTATAGCACCGCTGGTTGGGCATTACTACTGAGCGCTTTCGTGCTTCGGAGGACACTTTTAACCGTCGGTCCCGGTTATTGTCTTAGGATAGCTGTCGTTACAGCATGGTGGTAGGGCACTTTGCAAATGCCCACCTGGCTAGCTACCACCCTCAAGTTGAAAATCTGTCGCCAAGCACCTAACGGTGTGTTCCGGCAGCTGTCCTTGAGAGCCAGTAACTCTAGGTTAGTCTGAACAACTTCCTGGACCACATCATCACTTACCATCAGGTGAGATAGTGGTCAAAGGCTAACCTATCAAGAATAAAAAAAAAACTGTCATAATCAAAGGCACTTTTAAATAAACTATTATTACAATCATGTCGTACCATGTATCCATATACTTATGTTAATACAGGTTTATCCATAGATGTCGAGTTACAGTTTTCATAGCGGTAGAAAGGTTCAAACGAAAATAGAAATTGTAGACCAACCTTACTCCCTTTATAAATTACTTATCACGTCTCATAGAGGTCATGAATTTTAAAGATCTGAGGTTCAGTAGTATGCTAGAAACAGTTTTTTCGTTTTACTTTGTGGCTCCATAATATGTGTATTCCGAAACTTTTGATTACTTTCATTTCATGACGAATTTTATCTTTGGAGTGTAGTAAGGCTGATTGTCAGTCAAGTCTGTTAATACAACTACAGTTGTAGTATATATATGTCTTGTAGGACACTGTGTTGTGTTGTTTAGTCCAAAAACATAATATGCTCCTAATGGATTCCAAGCTTAAACACAGTAGATTTCACGCTATTGTTCTGAGGCATCGACATCAATGGCGAATATATCACTCAACTTCGTTTCGCCGATTACATAGACATTATAACTGAAATGCATGACGAACTCAGTACGATGCTCAGCGACATGAGTAGAGTTTCGAAGCAGGTCAGTCTTCAAATTAACATGGGGAATTTTATACCTAACGTCATGCGCGATAAAGTGTGGAAACGAAGAACAAAGAAACCGACCTAGCTTACAGAATTCATAACTTCAAGTTCCAATGGGCGTTGGACAGCTCACATTACTCGATGAACCGAGAACTTATGGGAAAGAAAGGACATCGTCAGAGTTACGCGGAGCCGTTATATATAAGTGATAAGTGGCTGATATTTGTTCACTGTGGCATTCTATGCGAGACGTCTTTGTTCAAAAGTAGACATCTTACGGCTAATGATGATTTTGTTGTTCTGAAGAAGAGCTTCAGACAATGGAAACACCAAAATATTCAATTTCATTTACTAATACTAATTGAACTTCCTGGTATTGAATTTTTATAAGACGAGCAAATGTTTCATCTTTTGCGACTTGAAATTATATATTATGTGTTAAAAATTTTATGGTTGCGACATTTGCTTAGCATGTTATGGTGTTTGAATTCATAATAAGCAGTACCTTTTACTTATTCCGGAGAAAATGTAGAAATTAACACGATAACGCAACTTTATTTACAACAGGATTATATGGCCAGAGTTTCTATTTATGGATGATATAAAAGTCTATTTTGACGAGTTTTGTTATTGTGCCAAGTTTTGGATTAGTAGGTACTAATATTTGATACGAGTTGTTAAGTTGAACAGTAGTCATAATGGAGCCAGTTTCAATGGTATTACCTAAAAAGAGTCTGTTACAGAGGTCAGGCGTTGTCATACTAGAGCTTTATTGCAAATTGGGACACATACTTCCTTACAACTTCATATTCAGTAATCATTACTTCATATCTATACCCGCTGGATATTATGAATATTTTATTTCGTTAATCTATGTATGCTGATAGTAAGGAAACGTCAAAATATCCTAAAATCACATTTTAACCGCAATAAATAAAGAGGAACATCAAAAATTTGAAGCGTTTATAACTATGTCTGTCTCTCAATATTAAAAATCGATTACTTAACTGATTTCCAGGATGTTTATGTTAACTGCAGGAAATTCTTACTTTGTTGAAAAAATAATGATCAAGGGATTCAGGGTAACTAAATACCTCGGATTTGATCTGAAATGTTTGGAAAGCTAAAATATACACCGTTATGTTTTTATTATTTTATTACTTAACAGATTTGTGAAATTATTTGGTTATTTTGAAGATGAAAGTTAACTCTTTTTAGTCTTCCAAAAGGTGAGAATGTCGCCCACGGGTAGATAAGGGGGGGGGGATGGCTATCTACCCGTGGGTGTCAGAAAAGGGAACAAGGGTAACACACCAGAAGATGGGCAGCAGCGCTTTCTGAGGAACTCATATCTCACACTGCGAACCCCAAGACGCCTGCCAAGCGTGGATATTATGGCAAACCCCCTGATAATGGGAGAGGCTGTTTTCAATAGTGGACAATCCAGCTGACACAGTAACTGGCTCTCAAACACCATCGACCCAGTCATCAATTTGTAACATATAAAGCAAAAACTATCATGATAAACCAACTTGTTTCAGAAATAGGGACATATTTTACGATGAACATTTCGTTTTTATAGTTATATCATTCAAGAGGTAACTAATCCTAAATATAACAGGGGTTCGGTATTAAAACGTTTATAGCTTTCCTTAACAGATCTTCGAATTTTATTCGTAGTGGCTATAAATATGAAGCGTTTTATTAATTTTTTACGAATATTCCTGCCTAGTGTTTTATTATTTGGACAGAATAATATTCCCAAGAGTATGATTTTAGCTTACCTTGAGAAAAATCTATGTTCGTTTTATTTCTATGTCATATTCAAGGTAAATATTGAATACACTGAAACCGATGAGAGATTGTGTTTAAATCAGTTCGGAAACAAAACGATCCTTTTGTGAACAAATACAAGAAGATTACACACCTAAAAACGGTCGAAACAACATCAGCTCCGCGGAAAAAAATTCAAAAAAATTGGATTTTTTCAAGCTGCGCGTATAAAAGTGTTACTGTGAGTGAGAACAGTGTGTGACTCATCAGGATTTATGTGCGCGAGTGGATCCATCAAAGGGCAAAGGAGCAGCAGGTCTTAGACTTTGCCCTTGAATAGCGCCGAGGAGAGCTGTAAGTCCAAAAAGCTGTTATTTTCATTGAGCAGTCGCCAAAAGTCTCTATCTGGCGACATAAAAATCAAGAAGATCGGACCACGGGGAGCTAAGTTACGCCGCGTTAAAGACCAACGAAAACCACGCGGCCACCACGTGCTTGCACGTGCAACAAGAAGTGAGGTTAGTAACTTAGCCACAAACCGACACCCGTGGAGGCTCCAAAGACGGCTCAAAGACTCCTCGGTGCACCTGAGGACCCATCTCAAGACTTCGCCCTTCAGACCTGCTGCAGCATCAGGTAATCTCGAGGGAACTCCTTAACCCCCTTGCCCACACCCCCCGTGTTTGGACTTGTCTGAACCGGGATCACCAGCCCATTGTCCACACAAAATCCCAACCCCCTCCGCAACCACCCCTCAAATTACCCCCCCCACCCTGCACCCCCGCAGTTTATAACTGTGATTTCTCGCCTTATCCCTGTTCTAGTTGGTCGGCAGACCTCTAGCACCTATCCCCAACCAACCCCCACTCACCCCCAACTCCTCCCCCCACCCCCCCACAACCCCCCCCCCCTTTCCCCCCCCCCCCCCGACCCCCCTCGAGATTTTGACCTCACCCCCCCTGGCCCTATCTCGGGAACCGCTGGAGATAGACCCATCGAGTTTGGGTTTGTTGAAACCAGCGTCTCAAGACCCACAACTTGGCCCCGGCAGATTTGCGAAATTCCATCATCGCCCATTGAGTCATCACTCCAAACTCCTCCCTGTGCGCTTCAACACGTGTAACAGCAGTTCCAGCACGCGTCGAGCATCGTACTCATACATCAGAACGGACTTCGAAAAACAAAAGTGAGCCCGTAAAAAAAAAAAAAAAAAAAAAAAAAAAAAAAAGTCTCCTTCGTAGCATTATAACAATAATTGTATTGTCTTTTTGTGCGTATAAAATAAATCGTAGGTTACATTGTGTGTTCTTTAAGATTAAAATCGGCTTCGTTTGCATTCTCTACGAGATTTTGATTACTTTTAATTCCATGTGATAATAATTTAGCTAAATATATTTTACCCATTTTTTTTCTGTTTACGCAAACTTTTTTCTGATTTCTTAAAATAAAAAAAAAACTTTATCAGTACTATCTAAATTCATGTAACGACTTAGAGCACAATCATATAAAATAACCAATAACAAATGCTTGACGGAGAGTTCGGCTCCTAGACATCAACTTGGCTCAAAGCACCGTTTCGTTTGTGAAAAAAAAAACATGTAACCGATACTCTCCCAGTCGGACGCTTTTATATTAAAAAATATATCCGTTCATTAACGAAACAATTTTTTAAAACGTATTGTCACTGATATTTTGCAGAAAATCAAGTCAAAAAAAGTAAAGTACACACAACGTTGTATGTTATTTTTAGGAATCTGATTTTTTTCAGTCTCTCACACATTACACGAGTAAAAGATTAAACATTTCTTTTGAATCAACTTTAAAGTAGGCCATATTTAGATTCTTGTTACTTGTTCATCATTAGTCCAATTTAAGGTACAAAACGTTTCAGTCAATATTCCGGGTGCGGCTTCATTCAAAGAATCATAAAAAAGAGAGTCCTATAGACTACTGCATAACCAAGCAATATTTTTTTTATTGTTTTACTGTATGCACCAATAACATATATATTTTTATAGCACCGCTGGTTGGGCATTACTACTGAGCGCTTTCGTGCTTCGGAGGGCACGTTAAGCCGTCGGTCCCGGTTGTTGTCTTAGGATAGCTGTCGTTACAGCATGGTGGTAGGGCACTTTGCAAATGCCCACCTGGCTAGCTACCACCCTCAAGTTGAAAATCTGTCGCCAAGCACCTAACGGTGTGTTCCGGCAGCTGTCCTTGAGAGCCAGTAACTCTAGGTTAGTCTGAACAACTTCCTGGACCACATCATCACTTACCATCAGGTGAGATAGTGGTCAAAGGCTAACCTATCAAGAATAAAAAAAAAAACTGTCATAATCAAAGGCACTTTTAAATAAACTATTATTACAATCATGTCGTACCATGTATCCATATACTTATGTTAATACAGGTTTATCCATAGATGTCGAGTTACAGTTTTCATAGCGGTAGAAAGGTTCAAACGAAAATAGAAATTGTAGACCAACCTTACTCCCTTTATAAATTACTTATCACGTCTCATAGAGGTCATGAATTTTAAAGATCTGAGGTTCAGTAGTATGCATGAAACAGTTTTTTCGTTTTACTTTGTGGCTTCATAATATGTGTATTCCGAAACTTTTGATTACTTTCATTTCATGACGAATTTTATCTTTGGAGTGTAGTAAGGCTGATTGTCAGTCAAGTCTGTTAATACAACTACAGTTGTAGTATATATATGTCTTGTAGGACACTGTGTTGTATTGTTTAGTCCAAAAACATAATATGCTCCTAATGGATTCCAAGCTTAAACACAGTAGATTTCACGCTATTGTTCTGAGGCATCGACATCAATGGCGAATATATCACTCAACTTCGTTTCGCCGATTACATAGACATTATAACTGAAATGCATGACGAACTCAGTACGATGCTCAGCGACATGAGTAGAGTTTCGAAGCAGGTCAGTCTTCAAATTAACATGGGGAATTTTATACCTAACGTCATGCGCGATAAAGTGTGGAAACGAAGAACAAAGAAACCGACCTAGCTTACAGAATTCATAACTTCAAGTTCCAATGGGCGTTGGACAGCTCACATTACTCGATGAACCGAGAACTTATGGGAAAGAAAGGACATCGTCAGAGTTACGCGGAGCCGTTATATATAAGTGATAAGTGGCTGATATTTGTTCACTGTGGCATTCTATGCGAGACGTCTTTGTTCAAAAGTAGACATCTTACGGCTAATGATGATTTTGTTGTTCTGAAGAAGAGCTTCAGACAATGGAAACACCAAAATATTCAATTTCATTTACTAATACTAATTGAACTTCCTGGTATTGAATTTTTATAAGACGAGCAAATGTTTCATCTTTTGCGACTTGAAATTATATATTATGTGTTAAAAATTTTATGGTTGCGACATTTGCTTAGCATGTTATGGTGTTTGAATTCATAATAAGCAGTACCTTTTACTTATTCCGGAGAAAATGTAGAAATTAACACGATAACGCAACTTTATTTACAACAGGATTATATGGCCAGAGTTTCTATTTATGGATGATATAAAAGTCTATTTTGACGAGTTTTGTTATTGTGCCAAGTTTTGGATTAGTAGGTACTAATATTTGATATGAGTTGTTAAGTTGAACAGTAGTCATAATGGAGCCAGTTTCAATGGTATTACCTAAAAAGAGTCTGTTACAGAGGTCAGGCGTTGTCATACTAGAGCTTTATTGCAAATTGGGACACATACTTCCTTACAACTTCATATTCAGTAATCATTACTTCATATCTATACCCGCTGGATATTATGAATATTTTATTTCGTTAATCTATGTATGCTGATAGTAAGGAAACGTCAAAATATCCTAAAATCACATTTTAACCGCAATAAATAAAGAGGAACATCAAAAATTTGAAGCGTTTATAACTATGTCTGTCTCTCAATATTAAAAATCGATTACTTAACTGATTTCCAGGATGTTTATGTTAACTGCAGGAAATTCTTACTTTGTTCAAAAAATAATGATCAAGGGATTCAGGGTAACTAAATACCTCGGATTTGATCTGAAATGTTTGGAAAGCTAAAATATACACCGTTATGTTTTTATTATTTTATTACTTAACAGATTTGTGAAATTATTTGGTTATTTTGAAGATGAAAGTTAACTCTTTTTAGTCTTCCAATAGGTGAGAATGTCGCCCACGGGTAGATAAGGGGGGGGGGATGGCTATCTACCCGTGGGTGTCAGAAAAGGGAACAAGGGTAACACACCAGAAGATGGGCAGCAGCGCTTTCTGAGGAACTCATATCTCACACTGCGAACCCCAAGACGCCTGCCAAGCGTGGATATTATGGCAAACCCCCTGATAATGGGAGAGGCTGCTTTCAATAGTGGACAATCCAGCTGACACAGTAACTGGCTCTCAAACACCATCGACCCAGTCATCAATTTGTAACATATAAAGCAAAAACTATCATGATAAACCAACTTGTTTCAGAAATAGGGACATATTTTACGATGAACATTTCGTTTTTATAGTTATATCATTCAAGAGGTAACTAATCCTAAATATAACAGGGGTTCGGTATTAAAACGTTTATAGCTTTCCTTAACAGATCTTCGAATTTTATTCGTAGTGGCTATAAATATGAAGCGTTTTATTAATTTTTTACGAATATTCCTGCCTAGTGTTTTATTATTTGGACAGAATAATATTCCAAAGAGTATGATTTTAGCTTACCTTGAGAAAAATCTATGTTCGTTTTATTTCTATGTCATATTCAAGGTAAATATTGAATACACTGAAACCGATGAGAGATTGTGTTTAAATCAGTTCGGAAACAAAACGATCCTTTTGTGAACAAATACAAGAAATAAAATGTTTTTACCAAGAATAAACATCCTGCCGTTGAATTTTGAATGTAGTATATAATTAAAATAAACTACCTGTTATCCGCGCCTTCATGTATTTAGACATAGTTAATATTATTGTGTTAAGTCTTATGAAGTCTCCACACAATATACAGGGTGTCCCAAGAAGTAGTGATATACTGAAGCTGGGGGGTAAAGGACCTAGAGGGATATTTGAATCACCTTCATGTGTATTGCGCATTTTTTTCGTATTTTCGTAATTATTCTAAAAATCTCATCGTACTCGGTGATAGGTGAAAAATTAAAAAAAGGTCATAACTCCGAAAATACGAGAAATCGCGGAACATACATGGGGGGTGATTCAGATAGCCTTGTAGGTCCTCTACCTCCCAGCTTCAGGATAACACTACTTCTTGGGACACCCTGTATATTACTTTTAACACCCGAAGCAAACAGATAGGTGTTATAAGTCGAACTTGTGTATATGTGTATCGGACTGTAACCTCGTGGGTCCCAAACGAATAAATCAATTTAGTTAAATTTTAATATGAACAGTAAACTTCGACTTGTCGTACGGCAGCGTTTCTAGTATTAGCTTTATATGTTAGGTACCATAAAACTAAGTTTTTAAAATTGTGCTGAAATATTTGTTTAAACAATCGGGAAGATATCAGCAATGTGCAAGGAGCTGACTTTGCTTGGTAAACATGTAACTGCCCCTGAATATTATATTTAGAAAAAGAAAACCATACAGTACGAAACAAACTTATAATCTTCTCGTTTAATGAATTTGATTAAAAATAGCAACACTTTTCTCATTTATAACCATAAAAACCGGTTAAAATTTAATCAGACCAAACAAACAAAGGTACTTAAACTCAAATAACAAGACGGCGTTATCATTTGTCTTCAAAGGTTGGACAAATCAATTGTCTAATAATAGAAATAAATGTTATAATACCTACGTATATTGTAATGAGATATTGGCTTGCTCAGTTTGAATATAAGATGGCTAACTCTATCAATCACTTGTCATGAATAAATTCTTCACCCACGTCTTACCGTGTCGGTAATATCGTGTTAGATTTTTCGCAAATTCTGGTGAAATTCGTGACAAGGCTAAAAGTACGAGAACGTGACCACCATCATTCAAAGTCTTAAAATCAGCGACATATATAGCTTTTATATCTCTAGTAATATTTGATATTTGAGTAAAATTTTCAATATAGATAAGTGTAAGCTTAAACGTGTCCCTCTTGTACTTTATTTACTCCTTTTGTTCACAATTTTTACAGTTTTTTTTACTTGAAAATCTGTACACTAATCCGATCTTCATGTATAACATAAATATTAAAAAAAAAAAAACATTTTTGAGATAGGAAAAACATAGACCTTATGACGCCATCCTAACCTGTTGCCAATGACTCGTAGAGCTTAGTGTACTAAAGAATTGAGGACAATTCGTATGCACAGTGCATGAGGTTACATGAGATTTCTTTTCTTGTATTCTACCAGTGAATTTTTTTTATGCTTTGTTACCGAAATTATAAGGAATAATTTTCAAGCAGATAATAGCCGATTTTGTAATTTTTATTGCTCGAGGATAGAGACATTGATTCTATTTTTTAAGACCAGTTCCACATTTCGAATGCGTCAATTCAACCATAGTCTATTTTTTTGTGTCCATCTCAGAACCTATGTAAACAAAGTCGTACTTCAAGGATCTAAATATTATACTGTTACTTTCTTATAAGCTTCAAATTTTGAGAACAAAGACGCGGTACCCTTATTTTTAAATATTGATATTATTGACATTTTACATCAAAACTTTACGTATTTTCCTACGTACTCCAGTTTCAAATTATATAATTATTTTAGAAGAAAATAAGTTAGTGAGAGTGGAAAACATTCTTATTTTTCCTACCCACATTTCGGGCTTTAAAAGTTAACTCACATAAACCCCCATAAAAGATAAATAAAATTACCCGAGTTTAGCCATAAAACCACAAATTCACTCCTTAATGGTGCAGTTCTATCTGTCTTTATCTTTCGATCGTCCGTAACATTACTGTTGGGTGCCGGTTGATCCCTTATACTGAGATAAATGTATTGCAAGGAACAGGAAATTGGATGTAGAGCTGTACGTTTAATGAAGAATGTATGTCGTCTGTACAGGATTGCCGACTCACTGCGTCTGACTTTAGTAATTACGTCTGACGATAATAATCCAGCTACAATTTCTCTATTAAAATATGTAGGAAAAAGTCATGATAGATAGCTATAATAAACTGTTTTATATTAGACTTTATATAGATGAAGCGTTATAAAAACCAGTTAATATCTCTTTGTCTACAACAAATATTATGTTGCTCACAATGCCTGATTTGTCAAATTACCCTCATTTTAATGTGGGATTCTCTTCTTAAGGGTGTTTAGATTACAAGGCATACTTCAATATTTCCAGTATCTAAAAAATATCAAAATTACAGCTTGCTGTTTATTTCAATGTTGATAGACTTAATTTGTATGTCATGACATAATCTTGAGTAGATTTTATATACCTACCTAGCAGTTTTTGTTTTGCTAAAATTTTGTAGATTAATAATTGTATATTTTTTCCGCGTTTGATATAGGTTTTAAGATGCTATATCAAATTCTGTAGTATTTTTTATTCATTTTGTACTATATTTTTTCAATAGTTGTTCGTTTAGTTCGTTTATTTACACTGATTCAACTCATTAAGTCACGTTCTATCTTCACTTAAGTATTGTTTACGCAAATAATCACGATTCACAACACAATTATTACCACCCCTCTCCAGTGTAGATTGTTTTTTTGAGATACTTACAGGTAAAGCCCCGGGGCGCATCAGTACTTCACCTGTACACTACGTAACTAGGATAATGTCAACGATGCTACTAATTATTCTCGATGGATCTCGAACATAGATTCCAAATAACAAAAACTTCTTCAAAATGTATTTATCTGAGCACTGAGCGAGTATAAAATCAGAATTTATAATCAGGTATGTTTTTAATGACTTAAATTAGTTACGTTTAGGTACTGGTTCAGTAAGTTATAGTTTTACTACCCAGAACATATTTAATAAATAAAACACTATCTTTGCGTTTCACAGTCATCGATTTAGCCTATCCATCGGTTAAAGCTTGAAACGCGCTGCATCTTAACAGTCATTTTTATTGTTCAGTTATTTTATGTGTTGCATAGCAACCCGAAATTTTATTAGGATATTCTGAAACGGGCCCTTAATGTAGTAAATATTCTCAAAGAAGCGCCGAAAAATGAACATTTGGATAAAAAGCACCGCATTTGAAGTATTGTATTTACGTGCACAGAAAAACCAAATATTTTTTATTTGGAAATAAAAACTCACCGGCAATTTTGTACAGGAATTTATTGCAGGCGTGCTGGGGTGTTAATTTAGATCTCTTTAATCTATTTTGGAACAAATAGCCAAAGATTAGCCATTTAAAATTTGAAACAAGCGGCATAGTGTTAAGCTTCATCGAAGACCAGAGGCTTCAAAATTAACATTGCTCATGATTATGTTAATAAATGATTTTTATGTTTTATAGAAAATATAATATAATAATACTACTTACAAGCGGTTAAATAAAAGGGCGGCAAAGCAAAGAGTTCATTGCGATTCAGTTACATTGAATTAAAATGAGTTCAGACCGTTCTAAAATAGAAATAAATAATTATTGCACTCGTCGAGATCCAAGATCGGTGGCAAAATTAGTTGCGTAGAAAAACCTGCTTAAAGCGAAGTCAAAAGAAAAAAATATAAAAATACATACCCATATTAAACTGGTGTAAACATAAGCAGGTTTTACTTGAAGCACTAGATGATATACGATTATATATTATATTTTTTGAGATTATTACTTATTATATTGGCTTCGGCGAAAATGGCACTTGTCTGTCTCGTGTTATTGAAGCCTTACCTGCTGCTTGGCCTTCAAACTCATACTCCACCTGCAGTTGCCCATTTCGCGGCCATTGCTTTAACGTATTATATCTTTGATTTTATCGGGCCAAAGATGGTCGCTGAGCAATTCTGCTCGCCCATGCGGTGCTAAACTCGTGATGACTTCTTTGATTTTTTGATTTTGCGTAAGTTAGGTGTATATTAGTGTACGCCTGCAATATTTGGTCTCCAAGATACAATATCATACACAAAGACTGGAATCAATACAGAAAAAAGTTATAAGGATCATAAAGTATATGATTCATATTATATGTATTGAGGCATGTAAGCATTATAATATTGATGCATCGGAACAAAGACGCAGGCAATATAATGTTTTGTTATTGCACGACATTTGGTTAGGTAATATAGACTGACCTGAGCTTCTTGCCAACGTATCGCTTCAAGTACCTTTAAAGCGGATTATATAGAGAAACGCCATTACTACGTGCCCCTTGTGTTCATACAAATTATGCGCATAACTTCGTATTTTGTCGTGCAGCCCGAATTGACAATGAATATTTTTCAGATTGGACTTATTCCAAACATCTAAGCAACGCCTTACACGTCAAATTATGATAATATATAAAAACTTGACTTTTCTCATGTAACCTCAAAATACACTATACAAATTAACTCCAATAGCCACATATACGCACTTGCAACTTACCTTTTCCCATACACCCACAAAAACCCTTCTTCCACCACATATAGTAAAAATAAATGTATATTTATAGAACTGAGTCCTAAAACCAAAATATATATTATATATTTGAAATTGATAACGCATCTGCTAGGTAATTTAAAGTCATTTAAGATTATAAATTGTATCCTATATTGGCTATATTGTAGTAAATAGTAAAGTACATAATATTATCGAAGCGCTCGTAGCGAAGTTTGCTTAGCCATTCTGAACCGATCAGCAAAGTTAAGCAACGTCCGGCTTGGTCATGACTTGGATGGGTGACCGCTTGTGACATTACTATTGAGCGCTTCCATGCTTCGGATCGCACGTTAAGCCGTCAGTCCCGGTTGTTGTCTTAGGATGGCAGTCGTTATAACATGGTGGTAGGGCATTTTGCAAATGCCCGCCTGGCTAGCCACCACCAAGTGGAAAATCTGTCGCCAAGCACCTAACGGTGTGTTCCGGCAGCTGTCCTTGAGAGCCAGTAATTCTAGGTTAGCCTGAACAACATATTCGACCACATCATCACTTACCATCAGGTGAAATAGTGATCAAAGGCTAACCTATCAGGCATAAAAAAAAATGTTGTCTCGATAACTACATAAATATTTTTTTTTATAAAATAAAATATGGAAACGGTTGGCAGTCTTAGCACAAAATGTAATAAAGTGAATCTACGTTATCAGACAAACTTTGAGCAAGTACTCGTGTATTGATAATGACAGGTTAGTTCGAAACACGGTTAAGTGGGGTATAAACGGATTCACAATCGTATATCTCAAGGTGTTCCCTAAAGCTAGGTAGCTTTTGAGGCAGACTGCTTACGTAATACCAAAGATAAGCCCTCACGAAACTTCCTTAAGGATATACAACGTAAGCTGTAGGGCACTTCCATTTACGTATATTAATCTTTATTGCTTCTCTCGTTCGTAATATAATAAGATTAGGTAAATACTTACTTGCAATTAATGTAACCTATTTATATTGCATTGATTTTTTTACTTCAGTTTACATTATATTGACATAGCATATCGATATATCAACGCTTACATATAGGTATCTAATATATAAAATATATTTGAAATGATATTCTCGTGAGTTTAACACATATTTTAATATTATACAATAACTACAAAATATAAAAGACTTCGATCCCCAACGTGAGTGTTATTTCCGGTTATTGTATTTTGTTTATGTTATTGCGTCGGACCAAGCTCGAGGCCAACCTGATGTTAAGCGGACTAACCTCTGCATGCCTATAACAGATGCATTTCGTAACAAATCACAAATTGTACTACGCCCGTAACATTGAGATATAGTTGTTAAGTTTCATGTGTCTGTAACTTCACTGGCTCTCAAGGACTTTAATATATTATAGTGTAATACTAAGTAATATAAATTTATTGTTATCTTGTGAACATATACACAGCCGATCCTAAGCGGTTAAGGTGACATTAGTAGTACCTGGTTAGTTCTACTTCTGTTTTTCTATCTTGTCTTTTTTTTATACCACTAAGGTGGCAAACAATCGTATCGTTACCGTAGCATATGGACGCTTGCAACACCAGAGGTATAACTCGCGCGTTGCCGACCCTGTAGAAATCTCTTCACGCCCTTTTTGAAGAACCCCATGCTGTACTCCAACGGGAAAATCACGGCGGGGAGCACATTCCTCAATCTGAGAGTCCGCGGAAGGAAGCTCCTTTGAGCCCACACAGTACGAAACAATTCTGGATTCAACGTGTGAGGTTGGATTCCCCGTGGATGGCGAAAGTTGCGATGGTACAAGGTAGCCGTGGGCATCAAGTCGAACAATTCTTTAAAAAACTCTCTGTTGTCTAAAACACAACAGGATGTTTTGTAGCTGTCTTTGTGAACCAGTTCATATGTTAGATAGGTATATCTTGCTGGACATCATCGGTTATAATAACAATGATTTACCCTAAGTGTGTTTGATTAAGAATCGCAAATATTAGTGAATATCAAAATGAAACCTTATTTTGATGTTCAAAAATTATTTGTCAGTGGCGAAGAAAACATCTTTTCTGTGAGCTTCTCTACTGTGGAGAAAATAAAACAGCTGGAGTAAATCGTCGACAGAATAATAAATACCAAAACAATTGTGGTACCTGAAAAATACATTTTCTATATTGTAAACATACTTAATACCTCATAATACAAATGTTTGGCTGTATTTTCTTGTATGATTTAAAAAAACGAAGTTAGTGGTATTCGCTAGCATAAACGTAACATCTCACATATAAAAAAATGTATCTCTATTATATCGTAAATCAATAATTTTACTGGTACCCTTTTGATTACGGTTTATACGAATAATATTTATGCACTCCTAGTGGAAATTTCCTTGTCGTTTTTAGGGTTCCGTAGTCCTGACAAGGAATCCTCATAGTTTCGTCATGTCCATCTGTCTGTCCGTCTGTCCGAGGTTTTGCTAAGAGACCGCTAGTACTAGGACGCTGTAACTTCGTATGGATATATAAATCAATTACGCAGACAAAGTGGTAAAATAAAAATTTGAATAGGAATTATAAAATTACTACGGTGTTGCTTATACTGTATTTCGATTTAATGCTCCATTTACGAAATATTAAACTTTAAAGTGCAAATTTTTGTTCCAGCAGGGCGTCCCCCCCCCTCTAAAAGCTAAACCGCGTGCTTGAAAAATCTGAAAAAATTCAAGCTGATAGTGCGTTTTATGAACTTTAAAGGAAAAGTATAGCGGTTGAGATAACTTTATTAGTATAGCGCAATCCGCGGCTCCAGCCCCGCGTATTGCGGTTATCGCGCAAAACTATCAACTTATTTTTGCGCAGTTGGATAAATACTATCCTATATCCTTTCCCGGGTCTCAAATTATTTCCATTAGTATAGATATAGATATGGCAGTAAAAAGATTCGACTTATATAGGTATAAAGTACTTTTTGGACCTCATCTTCGCCGTGCACTAGAAGTGTTTGCTGTCTGTACCTGTCGTACAAAGGTCATCGATCACTTCATTTCAAACATCATCAATTTTCTGATTGTATTGCTGATCAATAGTGTAAATTTTTTCATCGGTAAAGAGAATATTTCTGTTCCATTCACTTGCGTATCGCAACGGAAGGCACTCTATTTAATTTTAAAGATTGATTTAGGGCATGTACTGTATATCGACGATCAGCACCGAGCTTCAGGTGTTGTTTTATAATACGCGACATTTTCCTAGCGGGAATCTTCATTTCTCGCAATAAGATTATTGTTGAGTTATCATAATATTTTTACTTCCTAATGGGATTTCGACTAATTCTGGCTTTAACAGCATTAATTTGTAGTTCTAAGACACGCGGCTGCTCTGATCTTTTATGGTCTTCGACAGAGGAAGTGTTGTTGTATCTGTTGATATTACGATATACGAACATACCTACGGCTGATACCAAGCCTTTGAAGTGTCTGGAATATGACCGACGCGACGGCTCAATACCTTCTTTACACTAGGCAAATACTAGGTACTACATCCTATTTTCTTTAACACCTCATAACATATTGTTATTTGATAATGAACACGAAATAATACATGAAGTGGCGCGACATCGAAAGAAAATTTTAAGGTTATAAACGTGTTCCAAATTCTAAATAATTCTAAAGCTGAAAAGTTTTTATATTACAGTATTTATGGCCAGACTAGTTTTATAGTATAGTAGCCCATTTATAAGCTTACTTGCATTTATCGGTGTATACTTTTTATTTTTCTTTCATATATATATCAACTATTTTATAATAGAATAATTATTTATGCTACAGCAAATTAATGAAATGACATTCAAATTCTTACAATGTATCAACGGATTCTGAATCGCGCTATCGTTACGTTTTCATTCGAGTATCTACTTATAGAATTCACAAACGAATTTTGTTTAATTTTTGAATTACAATTGAAATAATAGCTTGGCGGCAATCGTAATCTTATTTCTTAGATTTAGCAGGAAGAAAGTGGAGGAGAATAAAGAACTACAGAATCGTTGTATATTATGATAACGGGCTTCTACGGAACCCTACATTGTGCGTGGCTCGACACGCATTTGACCGTTTTTATTAACCGATCAACTAAGTTAGCAACATCCACTATGGTCATTACTTGGATGGGTGACCACTAGTGGCACTGACTAAGAAGTGCTTCTATGCTTTAGATGGCACGTTAAGCCATAACTCCCGATTGTAGTCTTAGGATGACAGTCATAGCATAGAGGTAGGGTATTTAATGAATGCCGACCTGGCTAGCTACCATATCAAGTAGAAAATTTGTCACGTAGCACCTAGCGGTGTGTCCTGGCAAATGTTTTTGAGAGCCAGTTATTCTAGGATAGCCTGAATATCACTGACCACATATCATCACATACCGTCAAGTAACAAAGTGGCTCAAACTTACTTTATAGCAATTGAGAAAAAAAAAACGAAATTATAAAATTATTTCATCAGTTACAGAAATGATATTCAAAGTATAGTAAAATTTTCATTACAATGATTCAAAACACAGTCACATTTTTTAATTGAAATTTACGATTGACAGATAAGTCATTGTACATGATTTACCATTTTAATGGTTATTTATTTAGCTGAAACATTTTTAATTGTAGCTGTTAATCATTCCTAATAGCTAATATTTTCAAATGTATGTTTGATTTGAAAATATTACCTAGCATTAGCTTTACTCCCAAAGGTCACTTTATATTCAGTAGGTACGTTTTTCTGTTTTAAGTTCAATATTTTTGTTTCAGCAAAGTGAGGAACTACTGAACGGGATTTTTTTCTTCGGAATGTCAAACAGTTTAGTAAATCCTGTTATCTATGGAGCATTCCACTTGTGGCCAAAAAAGAAAAAGTTTCATCGGCATAGTGACAGGTATGTATTAGTGACAGGTATATATATATATATATATCTGTTGACCTGTTTATCTGTACTTTATATGATTGCTTTTTATTTGTCAGTCGCTTTTAACCTGGATATTTACAATATAATGATATACTATGCGTGAAAATTTGATTCACCTTGCTTCGAGACGCCGATACTTGTTTCTCTGATGTTGATTATCATAAATAGTTAATATTATAAATACAGATGTTCCGTTAGTAGAAGCGTAAGTTTTAAAAGAAATGTTAGGTCTGATAAAGATTCAGACCTATTGACTACCTTTATGTATATATGTTTATAGTTGAGTATGTATAATTGAATACAGGTATTATAAAACTAGCAAAAGGGGTGCCAACTGGTCCACACCTAAAATAAAATGAACTTTTAATTCGTTTTAATAATAAAAAAAGAACACCGCGGTAAAGTATTATTTTACAACTTCTTTTATATGTCTACGTGTCTGCGAATCACGTATTGTATGATTACACATTACTGGTATACCAGTAATAAAAAATATCTCCTGGTTGTGAAAAAAATGTGATGAAATGTCACGAAACAAAAACCATTTTAAAATAAAGCAGTAAACTCAAAGTGTTATTCTTTTATTTCTGGAAATGCTTTTGTTCTAATGAGCAAGACTGAGGTTCTGTTTCTTTTAAATTATGCTAATAGCGGAACAATTGAAAGGAGAACAAATGAAGGAATTCTTTCAAGTAGACTTAAATAAAAATCACTCGTAATTTATTTGAATATCATTAATGCAGCCGCAAATAATGCAACCATCAGTACTATATCAGTACTAATATTATAAATGCGAAAGTAGGTAACTCTATCTGTCTGTCTGTCTGTTACGCTTTCACGCCAAAAGTACTGGACCGATTTGAATGAAATTTGGTATGGAAATAGTTTGAGACCCGGGAAAAAACATAGGATAGTTTTTATCCGACTGCCCAAAAAGAGGTTAATGTTTTCGCGCGATAACCGACATACGCGCGGGCGGAGCCGCGCCCGGAAAGCTAGTAATATTATAAATGCGAAAGTAACTCTATCTATCTGTCTGTCTGTCTGTAACGCTTTCACGCCAAAAGTAGTGGACCGATTTGACTGAAATTTGGTATGGAAATAGTTTGAGACCCGGGAAAAAACATAGGATAGTTTTTATCTAACTGCGCAAAAAGAGGTTAATGTTTTTGCGCGATAACAGATATACGTGCGGGCGGAGCTGCGCCCGGAAAGCTAGTTCTAAATATTTGTTGTATGTTATCAAATGATAAGGCAAACAAATTGTACGCCTGTCCTCCTATGACCCTTCACATTCATAATTGTCAACAATCACTCAGTGCTCTCCAGACTTTTAAATAAATAAAATTGGAGAACTGAATCAGTACGCAGAACTACACAGGGTTATTGGTAAAATGCTAACAACCTCTTAGGGTTGACTTCTGCTAGTCCTAACAAACAGTTTGAGAAAATTTCTTTTTGTTGTGAAAAATAAATATTACTTTGACCGATGTAAATATTCAAAACTTTATTCAAAGGGAGCACGGTGCAGTTCAGTGTTGCCGCGGCGGACGCTCTTGGCTCGGAATGGGCACAAAAACACAAAAAAAATTTGTATAAACATAAAATTATATTTCAAAATGTTTGTTAGGACTAGCACAAGTCAACAAGTGGTTAGCATTTTACCAATAACCCTGTATAACATACGTTCACATTTGCCTAATTATTTCACATGCTACAAATTTCTTCAAACTTAATCATAAAATCATCATGAACAGTTGAAAAGCATCTACTTTAACAAACATATCAAGTGCTTACGTCTTTAGACAGCTATGACATGGGCTATGAGCTGTTTACTTATCAGCTCGTTGCGTTTATTACTAACTTGTCGTTGGTCCAGCAAGAGAGCAATGAATGCTTTATGTGAATGTAGATAATGAAACTGTCAAGTTTCATTGCCTTGTTTGATTTGTATCGCAATAACTTTGTGTATTTTTGGCGTAGACATTACGCTCAATCGAGTGAATTCTTTACTTTTATGTTTTTTAGGAACTATTTTATGTTACAAGCTGCTTTGATATATGAAATTTTGGGTTTTTTTTTTCTATACGAGGTGCTTAGAACCTTTATGTAAGCTGTGTCAGTAGAAAATAATTTGCTGATTTTAATTTTATATTTGTTTAAATATAGTATAGAGTCCACTATGTGATCATTTATTATCTTAAACGTTACGAATATTAGTAAAATATTTGCGAAGTCATTAGTTACTTTAAATAAAGATATTATTTAATAAATTACCAATAAATTACAACACTTAAAAATGTACTAAAATTAGACAAGCCTTCACTTTTATTGGATTTGCTATTATATTCTATGATAACTTAGTGTCCGACTTTTATGTCATTAATTTGGTTTAGTTTGAAAACAGATATTAAGTTTTTCTACTTTCATAGTTCTGACATACATCTCTAGATTATTTTTTCAAATTAAATACATTTTATACAAAATCATCGAGGTATTGGTAGCATGTAAGTTACTGTCCTTTCAAATGCTCTCCGATCTTCTCGATCCTTGACAGTCAGTAATTCTAGTTTGACCTCCGACCACATCATTTTTGAAGCGCTCGTAGCGAAGTTTGCTTAGCCATTCTGAATCGATCAGCAACGTCCGCCGCGGTCATGAGTTGGTTGGGTGACCGCTGGTGACATTACTACTGAGCGCTTCCTTGCTTCGGATGGCACGTTAAGCCCTCGGTCCTGGTTGTTCTGTTAGGATGGCAGTCGTTATAGCATGGTGGTAGGGCACTTTGCGAATGCCCGCCTGGCTAGCTACCACCCTCAAGTTGAAAATCTGGCGCCAAGCACCTAACGGTGTGCTCCGGCAGCCATCCTTGAGAGCCAGTAATTGTAGGTCAGCCTGAACAACATCTTCGACCACATCATCACTTACCATCAGGTAAGATAGTGGTCAAAGGCCACTATCAGGCATAAAAAAAATATCATCATTTATAACGTCAAGTGAGATGGAGAGATTGAGCACTAAACAAAGTATTTATAAGATTTTTTATGAGACTTTTGTATGAAATGTTGCTTTTCATTGCTCTTTACAAGTATACTCTGAATTCAACATAGAACATAAATCGATAAAATATATGCTTACATTATCAAGCTTGCCACATAACGGGCGTGATTTTGTGTAATTTCAAAACTTTAATGTACTTAACCTATTTTAAGTAAGTAGTAGGTAGTAGGGCATGAAAAAACCCATTTGCTCTCATGTCTTTTTAGTTTAATCAAAATTGTATATTACTTGCCATTAACTTACTAGCCATTGAACAAGACCTTACTAAAAAACTAAAGAACTTATTGATAGCAAAATGTTATTATACGATAGAACAATACTTATGTGACAAATATTTATAAAAAGAAAAAAAAATCGGGCCGCTCCACACTAAGTTGCCATACCTAAACTTGTGTTATGTAAATAGTTATTAAGATACCTACATAATATGCAATAAATGATTTGATTTGATTTGATTTGAACTTGCCAGTCCATTCAATAGAAATCTTGTCTTTAATCCAAACCACAATAATGTAGGTATACATTGTTAGCTCCTGCTTAGTTGATTACTGATTGGTCATACCCAATCAGTAATGCAAATATGATATTATGATATTAATTATATATACACTGTGGTTCAAGTCACGCAAATATGCGCTATTTGCACTGTATGCACGCAAACGGTTGGTTCATAACTTGCTAAACAGACACCACGATAGCGTAATGACGTCATCTATGACGTCACTTCCGGCTGCAAACAACGCTCACAGAAAAGTGGTAGTGCAATGTATGCACAAACGTCAAACTCAAATCTTGATAGATAGATGAGGAGATTGTTGTTGTTGTAGTTAGAATGTTGAACGTACAAACATCTGTTCACAAAAGAATGCCTTGAAGTGCAATACTTCTATTATCAATAATTAGATTTTGGGTCAATTGCGAAAAAGCAAATTGACAGTTAGCAGATGTTATTAGCGCGGCTACATATCGGTTCACATCGTTTGCGCGCAAACAATGCATATTCTCGTATTTCAGTTATGAACCGAGCTTTTGCAATGTATGCAGTGACAGCAGTGTTTGCGTGATTTAAACCGTAGTGATAGATGACAAGATAGTTATTAATATCACCTAAAAAAACTCTGTAATATATAGTAGCTGACGATTATGGTCTAATATATGGATATGGTCAAATATATATATATATATATTATATATATATGTCGGAGAAACACTTTTCTCAGCGATATAATCTAAAGTGGTTGAGGACTTGGTGGGCGTCATCAGGATAAAGTGCGAGCACAAAACACGATGATTATAGTTTTCACAATATTTTATTTATATTCTGCGCGTTAAATCACACAAAATCACGGTTACACATTCAAGTCGATAATTAATAGTCAGAAAGAGAAATGATTACTATTAAGACCGAGCAGTGAGTTCAAAGCGCCACTCTTTAACACCACTAGCGAACCAACTTCAAGGACCTAACTCGATCCGTCTTCACTCCACGACTGACTCGTAACAACTGTCAAAACTGCCTTGTATAAAGATGGCGCCTCGACCTCACTCAAGCCACGTGCTCTGCTCTGATTGGTCATTACTTAAATTACGATAATAATGTTATTTAGTCTAGGAAAAACGTAACTTATAAAGTAAGATCAAATTAAAAGTTATTAGAAGCTTTTACAATTTCAATAAACATTAAACATTGCACGCTATGCGGTAAACAGTAATTCAGTTGACAATGGCTACTTAATAACTTCCTACTTTAAATAAAATCACAAATCCGATTTTAGAAACATGTTTTAGGCTTTACAACAATGTATAAATTCGTATTAATTTATGTGTTATGTGTTGTGGATGTTATGTGTTTACATGATAAAGAGACAATTTTATGCAGTATCGTGCAATCAACAAGCAACTCCTTCAATGGCTTCCTCCGACACGGCCGTCCTGACATATCACACGCCCTCGTGTGATGTTGAAGGCCGCGCATCATCATTATCTGAAATAAGATATTTTGGTATAGTTCGGCCACTCCTGACTAAGAAAATATCAGAACACTAATAACCTCAGTGCTTCACATTACTTCAAGTGCGTAGTTTAATCACACTATTAATCAATAATAACAATAACATCAATATGGCCACCTCGCCTTTTGAAAAACTTATTTCTTTCAACGGCCACCTCGCCTTTATCTCTACAAGTTTACTTTCAACGGCCACCTCGCCTTTATGTCTACTAGTTTACTTTCAATGGCCACCTCGCCCTTAACTAGTTTCACTTTCAATGGCCGCCTCGCCCTTAACTAGTTTCACTTTCAATAGCCACCTCGCCCTTAACTAGTTTCACTTTCAATGGCCACCTCGCCCTTAACTAGTTTCACTTTCAATGGCCGCCTCGCCCTTAACTAGTTTCACTTTCAATGGCCACCACGCCTCTAACAAAACTATGTCAAACTTTAACCATCTACTTGGTACTAAAATACCTTAGATAAAATTACTACGCTTTATCACATGATAGTACACTTATGATCAGTCATTCGAACAGAAGGTATTATACGAAAATCTTACCATCACAGTCATCTGAGAGACACGGATCCAGTTCGATTGGGACATAAGAATAGGAACTGGATGTAAGCGGTCTCTCGCGTATTTGCAATTACAACTTAAACTTTTGAGATGATACCTGTCACTGTCCATTTCAATTACCTCAAAGGGTCCTTTATATTTAGCATCTAATTTTGTTTGATTCTGTTCGTGATTTTCTATTAAAACGTAATCCCCCACAGAAAACGATATGACTTTTGCCTTGTTGTTATCGAACCGTGCTTTATCAAGACATGCGTTTGTTTTTATAAGCCTATCAGCTTGTTCTCTAACCTCTTCCGCGTCTATCTCAATCTCATGATCGTCTACTGTTACCAAATTTAACGGTTTAGCTACTCTACCTATTAGCAATTCCAGAGGGCTTGCTTTAGTCACTCTATGAATAGTGCTGTTTATAGAGAGTTGGACATCGTCTAAAGCGTCCTGCCATCCTGCGTTTTTGAGTGTACTCATTATGCGATCTACTTGGACATTGGCGTGGCAAGAGCCTGTCGCTATTAGGTGTTAATGGATATTGTGACTTGCGCAAAAATCCTTAAAATCTTTGTTCGCAAAACACCTGCCTTGATCCGCGATGACACGGACTGGGGTCCCGAAGAGAGATATGGACGTTTTAAGAGCGCTGATCGCACTATCGGTGTTAATTCTTGTGGAATGCCTGAGTAACACATACTTAGTAAAAGCGTCTACAAGGACAAAAACATTCTTTTTGATCGTTTTAGCCACTGAGCTTACCTGTGGCGTCGATGTGGATCGTGTGCCAAGGTATATTAGTTTTCGGTATAGGATGTAACTGTATTTGTTGTTTACCACTTCGTGATTTAGCTACTTTACATGTTATGCAATTTTCAACAAATTTTCTGACGTATTTAGCTATATTTGAAAACAAGTAATGTTGGTATACATACCTTTTCTAACGTTTTATCCCATCCTAAATGAAGAATAGATTCGTGATTATGGTTTATAACCGACCAGCGAAACACTCTAGGTACAATTGGAAGCCAAATATTGCGATTGTTCCTTTGAATTTTTCTGTATAGAACATTTGATCGCATTTCGTAGATTTTACAACTCTCTAAGTCCAAATCGTCGCTTTCAAATTTACTAATGATTTCATTATATTCGGCGTCTTGCCGTTGTTCCGCTTGTAACCAGTTAGAAGATAGCTCAGCTATATTGACGCGTTTCTCTACTACGAAATTTTCTCTATTTAAACTACGAGTATCAACGGCGGCGATGTTGTTTGTCTCGGGTAAATGATTTCGCGAGAAAAAGTCGACGTGAGCCATTCTCCTGCCTTCCCTGTATTGTATGTCGAAATCAAAGGCTTGGAGGAAGGCCCACCACCGATGCGCTCTAGGAGTTAAGTGTACTTTGGCCCTTGACGCTTTCAGCGAATTGCAGTCAGTAACGACCGTAAAAGTTCTGCCATACAAATAATGACGAAAGTGCCTCACAGAGTTAACAACTGTTAGTGTCTCTAACTCATAAGAGTGGTATCGAGACTCTGCAGGCGTAGTGCGTTTACTATAGTACTCTAAACAACAAAACCTATGGAATAAGACAGAGGATTGTAAACAAACAAAGGCCATGTTCCCAACACTAAACAAGAAGCTGACAAATAACCTGCTGAAACTAAAGCGTGAGGAACTACGCATCGTAGCAGGCCTTATTACAGGTCATTGTAACCTGAATTACTTTTTACACAAAACTGGAGCAACAGACAGTCCTCTTTGTAGAGGCTGTATGCGAAAAGATGAGACCGTGGAGCATGTACTATTGCACTGCGAAGCCACGGAACAAATACGAATTACAACCGGACTACAAGAGTCATTCTCATCGACGACATCCTTACCACCATCACACGCGTCACTGGAGCAGCTATGCCAGCGACCCAAAGCCCTTCTCCGCTATATCAAAGAGTTGCGATGGTTTGGGTAGAAGCTGGCGGGGGGAATGCACCAAACACCCCAAGCGGGACGTCAGTGCAGGACATATCGCCCCCAAATAGAATAAGAATAAGAATAGTACTCTACTGGGTGTAATTTTGAGTCTACTCTTTGGAAGAGGATCGCGCCGTAACCTTCACTGCTCGCATCTGTATGTAGCTCTATGGCCAGCTCCGGATTAAAGAGCATCAAAACCGGGGATGAAGTAAGCGTTGATATTATGTCCTGCCGAGCTGCTTCGCACTCTGTGGTCCAAATTATTTTTGTATTATTGTTGGCTAGAAAAAGGAGACTTACTTGGTGTAATTACTCCCGCAGACAATAGTTCACTACACTTATTACGTACTATCGTTCGCTCTTCCGGACTGAGATGATAAGGCTGCCGTTGGACAATTTTGTTAGGGTCTACTAAATTAATTTCTAGTTCACCTGTCTTTACTCTACTAGTAGGCGTACCTTTGACAAACGAGTCTTTAAAAATGTTTAGTATGTCTAATAACTTTGGTTTAAGATCATCCGGCATATCGGTATCTACGTTACGAAAATCAACCACCGCACTACCCACGTTACAAATGTTGACTTGAGGCTTGAGAGGGTTTCTCAACAATAGTGAGTTTATCGCTTGTTATATGTACTGATAACCCTAAATCCAACAGGTCGCGTCCGATCAAAGCGTCGTTATTAAGACAATTATCACGCACAATGTGAAATATAATTTCTGCGTCATGACCACTAAGAGTGACTCCACATAAGATCTGCGAGTCGCATAATACGCTAGATTTTCCTATACCGGTCAAGGTAACAATTGCATGTTGTAATACACCAACAAGCTTGCAAGAGGCGCTCTCTTTAATTAAGGAAAAATCAGCACCGGAATCTAAACAAAATGAAAAGTGCTCACCAAATTGAGTGGTTATTCCGGTGACAGGTCTCACATCACACATGTCCACTCGCTTCACGACGCTGGGTGCCGCTGCTGGTGCAACCGGGAATGCCTTTGAGCACCGTGATGCTACGTGGCCCTCAACACCACACTTGAAACAAGTGACAGAGGTCCGAGTAGCAAAGGGCGCTCGGAGAACGGAGTTGTTTGCTGCTTGTCTTGTGGTCGGCTGAAACATTCAAAGTATTTATGTCCAAATTTTCCGCAAGAGTAACATTTGGTTGATATGGTACTTAACTTAGGGTGTTTATTATCATGCGCAGCGCTTGTAACAGTTTTCGCTGCCTATCGTTAGCTTCTTTTGCTGTAAGAAAAGGCCATCAACTCTCGCTGCATTTTAATGCGGTAGTTATTTCTTCTGAAAATATGTGAGGTTGTAATCGCGGCTCGATTTGCCCCATATGTGCAAGTATTAGCGATACCACTATCTCCTATTTACCTAAACTACCCTAACGTGACATAAGCAGAGTAAACAGACGACTTGAATATGCAGCGAGGCTTTCACCTTGTGGTTTACTATTTAGCGTGTTTAGTATCGTCGCGTTCAAGCGTATCAAAGCGGGAAAGAAAAAAAATCCTTAAATTCAATCCATTTCATATAAGGAAAAGCTATTTGGCAAAACCATGTTGCAGCTGAACCTCTCATGGCTTTGCTAAGTATAAAACTAATTGACTTCCCTGTATATTGCGGTCCGATAAGCAGATGTCCGCCGTTGCTAGCCAAGCACGTGCGTCGCTGTCTGCTACTTCCGGTTCCAATTTAGGCAGCGTTATGGTCTTGTCCTCCGTTCTTGGTGGGTTGGATAGCGCCTCCACGAGCAGCCGCATGCTGGTTTGTTGCGCCTCAAACAATGCGCGCCATCCGTTTTCCGCTGGTGTCCGTAGATCTTCATTTTGTGCCGGCACCGATCCCACTTCTGATGTCGGAGAAACACTTTTCTCAGCGATATCATCTAAAGTGGTTGAGGACTTGGTGGGCGTCATCAGGATAAAGTGCGAGCACAAAACACGATGATTATAGTTTTCACAATATTTAATTTATATTCTGCGCGTTAAATCACACAAAATCACGGTTACACATTCAAGCCGATAATTAATAGTCAGAAAGAGAAATGATTACTATTAAGACCGAGCAGTGAGTTCAAAGCGCCACTCTTTAACACCACTAGCGAACCAACTTCAAGGACCCAACTCGATCCGTCTTCACTCCACGACTGACTCGTAACAACTGTCCAAACTGCCTTGTATAAAGATGGCGCCTCGACCTCACTCAAGCCACGTGCTCTGCTCTGATTGGTCATTACTTAAATTACGATAATAATGTTATTTAGTCTAGGAAAAACGTAACTTATAAAGTAAGATCAAATTAAAAGTTATTAGAAGCTTTTACAATTTCAATAAACATTAAACATTGCACGCTATGCGGTAAACAGTAATTCAGTTGACAATGGCTACTTAATAACTTCCTACTTTAAATAAAATCACAAATCCGATTTTAGAAACATGTTTTAGGCTTTACAACAATGTATAAATTCGTATTAATTTATGTGTTATGTGTTGTGGATGTTATGTGTTTACATGATAAAGAGACAATTTTATGCAGTATCGTGCAATCAACAAGCAACTCCTTCAATGGCTTCCTCCGACATATATATATATATATATTTGACTGATAATGGTCAATATTCTCTAGGAACTCTTTAGACACTAAAGTCCCTTGTATTTAACAATGAACGGAAATATCTTATTTCCTAAATAGGTTTGCCATTAAAATTCAAATATTGGGAAATGGGCTCATAAATATCACGGCGA
The DNA here is from genome assembly GCA_963854805.1 of Plagodis dolabraria. NCBI lineage: Eukaryota > Metazoa > Arthropoda > Insecta > Lepidoptera > Geometridae > Plagodis > Plagodis dolabraria. Next base: position 14,715,727 of record OY978454.1, on the reverse strand, counting down.
TAGCAAGACGCAAGGTCAAAATAAAATTCTTAACAATGCTTGCAAGGTAAGTTATGAGGAATAAGTTGGACGGAAAGATACGTCTTGATATATTTGAAATGCAAAAAATATTTACATGCGTGTAAAATGAAATGAATAATCATAATTTGGACCTTCGAGCTTCGATTGATAAGCGATTTGTTTTAAACGATTATTGAACACAGCTTATTACGGGAGGTTTTGCCTTTATTTTTGCATGCTTGGAAGGCGTCTTGGGGATCGCATTATTAGATAGCATTTCCTTGAACGGTTGACAACCTTCCGGTATTTTACCCTGAGTCGCTTCTAAAGACACGTATGGGAAGAGATGGGAGTGAGACATTCTAGCCTGGCATGACACGGGTAGTAGACGCTACAAACTGTCTTTTGTTTTGCTTTGGTGGGTTTTTAAGACACGCAAGATAAGAGAAGGCCGATAAGTATTCATGAACGGGAAAAATCCCGCTGCTGACGTGGTTTATCACACCTGATTTTAAATTTGCATTCTTATTTTAAATGGACAGAATACATCGTGAGAGCCACGGGAAGCCAAATGCATCAGACGGCTAATAGCTTTTTTTATGATGGCAGGCATCTATCTGTATGTTGTATTTATTTCTCTATAGACTTTACTTGACAACATTTTAATAGCAACGTTGACATTTATACATCGATAAGATGTGTCGTTTCGGTAGAACAGTTTTCTTCAAACCTTGTGTGACAGCAGTAATAAATCATCAATTTTATTCTGCCGTACGACACCTGTCTCATTTATCTGGCCCACCTCTATCTAAGTGTTACTTTTTACGGCATCTGAGGTGGTTGACTTGGCCAATACAGTTATAATAAGTCTTTTGTAAATACAGGCCAAAAAAGTTTCCCTGAACTAAAAAATATGTAACTAATATTATTTCATTCTGCGTAAAGTTCGTCTGGGCAGATGATTGCATACCCAGTTCCTATTCTAAGTAAAACTAACTGCCATTTTCGACCATTACGTAGAATAGTGCTTAAATGATAGCTTATCAACTCTTATAAAAACCCTTAGGTATTGTTTTATGCTGCAACAATGAACAAGGAATAAGCACACCTAAAATCAATTATCATTTTATTTGACAGGGAATCCGGTCACCACGCATCAATGCTGCGGCGGGGAGACAACAACACTTCTTCGGTCCGATTGACAACTGTCAGGTCACTGAGGTCTTCAGCAAAATACTCCAATGGGCAGAACATCAGTTTATTATAACACAACCGAAAACCAATGGAGGAAACTATCCGTGAAGAAAGTCTGACGGAAGTGCAACCTGTCGGGCAAATAAACTGTGTTGTGTGTATAGAAATGAGGCGGATAAAGGAACTCAAAATGGACACTTGTGTGTAAATAAGTTAAAATAATATAGTAATTTAATATAAAATATTGTAAATAATTACGGCTTTTGTAAATAGAAAGTGTTAACTGTGTTGATGCGACTAGTAATAAGGTTCTACGATCTTACTTAAATGTATTTCTTGATTAACGCAAATTTTGCTATTCTTCATTAGGTCAAAATATTTCGTGAATTGTATAAAATATACAATCAAGATTTTCTCAAATCCTGACCCTTTAAGAAAATACCTAAAATCGCCATAATTAAGAACGATATTTCTAAAATTAAATGGTTTCTTTCAATCGCGATGATTGTTAAACGAGACATGATAGATAAAGACCAATATAAATGTCGACTTGTCAGCTAAATACCCGCAATTCTACAGTTTTATTTTTGCAGTAAAAAAGAAAGCAAGTAAACTAGCAGAACTTTGTGAGTTTAGCAAAGCGACTGACTAGGGTTCAATTCCTTAGCTAAATGACTGCTGTGTTGATGTACTTAAATGATTTTATAGTTTCGTACCCAAAGTGAAAAACAAAGGCTTGCAAACGTCACTCTCCTGTCAGTCTATAAGTCCGTATTACACAAAACTCATACATTATCAGGAATGTGCAAGAAAATATTATTTGTAGTGTTTGTTGTACAAACCCGGGTAACATAAGAATTATTTATTCTTCATACATTACCAAATTGCAGTAATGGTAATTTACAAGGAAGTCTTATTTGACTTGCTAAATTGGTTAATGTAAGATGATCATAAACAAGGTTATTGCTGAGTAACTGTCCATACTGCCAAGAGTGATTGGTACAGTTAACGAACACAAAACAACATATTTTAAAAGAGCTTTTTATAGTTGAGACGAGTTTATATATTATATACCGGACATTGCTCCGACCAGTTTTTTATATGAAACTACTCAACAGATCGATCGTCATTCGTTCACAATCCACAATCGCTAAGAGTTGCAATTACCTCATTACTTTAAAATTGTCATCGGAGTAAATCGGGGCAGATTTAATTTTGTAGTTAATTGAATATACCTCGATCAATAATGATGATTATAAATGGTTTTATTACAGAATTTAATTGGAATAAATACTCTGATCTAACAAAAATTAAAAATAAAGATTGTCTAAAGAGTAATATGTGGTCTCTTATACATAAAAAATCTGCTTTGACTTGAAACTTCTTTAATTCGGAAGTCGGTCCAATAACTGCACTCGCTCAGTACACACATTCTTTTTTGGTTTATGACAAGCCTTCCTTTTAAGTGGTAACTTTTTAAATTTACAAATTATTGGAATACAAAATGTTTTGCCCCGGGCGGGAATTGAACCCGCGTCCTTACGATTTCGCGCCGGATGCTTTATCTATTAAGCTACCGGGGGTACGGCTCTGTTGCCGAAATTTCGTACTCCAATCGTATTTCTTAACTTCTTTTTACATCAGATGCATTTTGTCGTGTCTAACGAATTACCTACAGTTAACTGACCAGTGGTACGCTAATCCTTTAATACAATGTACAATACATATTACTTGGTTTTCTATGAGGGAAGGCGATTCTCTATAGACAATCTAGAAATCATTTTCCTTTTTCAAACCAATTAACAACCTTGGTTAACAAAAATAAGATTACTAAGATATATAAATAACCCGGTAATCTAACACACCAATTTTTCCTTTTGATAAATCACATACTGGAATAAAGCGTCATAATATTATACATTATACAACAGTAATGAGTGCAAATACTAGAGTTCCCATGCCTTCTGGTCAAGCCTATATTTTAGTAGTTATTATTTACTAGCTTTTGATTGGTTCTTCGTGGAATAAGTTTAAATTAAGATTTTTTAAAGTCAGGATATAGAGAGGAATTTAAAGTAATTGATGTTTCTGATCAATTAAAAAAATATTTTTCTTTTGATTTAAATTTAAGTAATCCCATATAATCGAAGTCGTGTTCAGAAATTTACTAGTACTTACTTGTAAATGCAATATATCGTCAGTAAGATATTGCTTATACAACACATCTTTTTGAGCAATGATTCACTAGCAAAGACTTTAATTCCTACCATGATAGGAGTTATTTTTAGCCAGGCTAGTTTGGTAGCTAGTCAGGTGGACTAGCCGCTTGAAACAGGTAATTTATATAAACAATTGAATGAATTGTTATTCTGTGGGAATGCGTTTTTGCTGATAGTAAGCGGCTAACTCCTTAACTGTATGCATCGTTAGAAAATCTGTCACCAAGCACTAGTCAGTGTGTCGTGGCAGCTATCCTAGCAGTTGCCATTTTAGGTTTAGCTTTTTAACATCTTCATGCAAATTAATGATATGTGGTTGAAAAGAAGTGAGATATAGGGATTAAAGCTTACCTATCGGCAATTATTTATTCCTTCTCCGGGATCAATTGTATTGTTGCTGTTTATCATGACGTCCTAAACTGTAATGGACACACAATATATCTCATCAGTTTTGAACTAGCCGTTCGTAACTGACGAATTATATTAATAGAGAGATCAATTTAATTACTGAGACACTTTTTCTAAATGTGACGTAAGTTATGAGATTATAGTGGTTAATTGTATACTTAATAAATTATTGTGTATTAAAGTGTGTGTGGGTTTCAATTTATTGTTTTTATTTTAAAATTTGTCAATGTCTATGAAGTAACATAGTTATGCTTCTTAGTATAATATAGGTATATTATTATTTAGATATGCTATACATGAATAGTATTATAATTTAACAGTCTCTTTGGCGAGTGACATAGAGCGTCTGCTCTGGATTATCTAGATAATGGGTCAGAACTCAGGTTCAAAGAGCAATGAAGTTACTCTGAACTACTCTGAAGTAGTAGTCCGGAGTCAAGAGCTGTGCAGATAAAATAGAAATAGGATCATCTAATACTTCCCGAATTATGGGGTACGGTATGGGTTGCCATAATTCCCATGCTTGACAAGTGTCTTGAAAATCGTAGTATAGGTTCTTCAAAAGGCACTACCCCTTTCGTTTTTTTTTCCTTTTTCGCCTCCTTCGACTCCCACAATAATATCAAGAGTAGGTATACGAGGTTTTTAGTTCCATACCCCAAAGGATGCCGGCATTCCACGAGGCTTTCGCACAGAATGCAATGCACTGCACTGCGATACGATACAATACGATACTTTAATGATGTCTTAGTTTTTCACGATTATTACACATATCAATTAAACAACATTAAACGGTTTCAATCGCGTGCTTTATCATTATTCTTGGTGCGACGTTTCAAACACTTTGCAGTGGTCGTGGTCGCGAAGTGACTAGGTAGTCCCCGAAAATATACGCGATTCAAACCATTTAAAGTTGTTTAATTAGTATTGCATCAGCCGGATTATCCACTGCTGAACACAGGCTCCACCATTATGGGAGGGTTTGCCATAACCCCCACGCTTGGTAGGTATCTTGGGGATCACAGTGTTACATATCAGTTTCTCAGAAAGCGCTGCTGCCCACCTTCTGGTGTGTTAGCCTTAGTCGCCTCTTACGGCACCCATGGGTAGAAATAGGGAGGTAACATTCTAGCCCCGATACTTTAATTTGACTTTTAAATACAGAAATAGATTGATCTTGCCTCATACTAATCGGAAGCTTATTCCAAAGTCACGCAGCATCAATAGTTTTTAATCCTTTGAGCTGCTATGGAAGTCACTTTGGAAGTGCCTGGCCAGCCTAAGATATTCAGATGATCTGAGGTTATACGAGTGGAAGCAATGCCGAAATTTAAATGGCTCCTTCAAATAGATGAGATTAAAGGTCATTAAATAAAATGTTATAAAGAAGAGATAGTATGTGAGTATCCTGGCGAAGACGAATAGGCAGACGAAATTGAGATTTGTGATCATATTTTCGAAGACCGAAAATAAATCTTATAAAAGAATCAGACGCACAAGCTTATTTAGTTGTTCCATAAGGTTGAGGTAGCTGTCGTCGGCATAATCAAGAATGGGTAAAAGCTGAGATTGTGCGAGCGTAACTTTAGTAACAGTAGGAAGATAATTAAGTAGCCTTCGAAAAGGGCTATCTGATGAAAATATGTTACGGCTTATAGATGCTAAGAGAGGTTTCCGTGAGAGATTAAGATACCGAATAAATTATATGGAATAAGGTTTTTTGGCAACTAAAGCTCGGCCTGAGAAAAATACACATTTTCTCAGGCCACACGGAGTAAAATGTTGATCTACAATATAAGAGTTGTTAAGTAGCAAATTTTTTTTTCAGTTATGGTAACCAATAAATTTAATATATATCATAGTATTAATTAAATTTTTACCCTAACGATAACATCTTGTAATTAACAAACAAAAATAATTGTTTTAATAATTACTAATACCTAGTTCATAGCAACTACGAGAATTCTACTGCAATATAGTTGTGTCAACAATGCGCTTCGCTTTGTAGCTGGCACCATAAGAAACCCGTTCGGCCCCGCCAGTGCCTGCCAAATCGTAAAATGCTGGCATTGCCATTAGCATCATCGAAATCAAAACCGTTGTCGTGTGAAACTATTTAGGTGCAGGTACATAAGTATAATAGTTTTGAATTACATGTATGTATTAATGTTAGAAAATCAGTACTATCAGTACTAATATTATAAATGCGAAAGTAACTCTGTCTGTCTGTCAAAACTACTGGACCGATTTGAATGAAATTTGGTATGGAAATAGTTTGAGACCCGGGAAAAAACATAGGATAGATTTTATCCAACTGCGCAAAAAGAGCTTAATGTTATTGCGCGATAACCGAAATACGCGCGGGCGGAGCCGCGCCCGGAAAGCTAGTAATATAATAAATGTTAAAATAACATACTTGCTATGTTGGTGAGAGTGATATTCCAAGGAATCAGATTCATATTAATGGCGTGGACTTGGCAACCATTTAAATGTTTATTTGTTTATGTACATTAAAATATTTATTGGTAAGTAACAACGTGTAACTTTGTGCATCAAAAACAATGGTAACAATTGAATTTCATTCATATTAGTTTTTTGAAGCGCTCGTAGCGAAGTTTGCTTAGCCATTCTGAATCGATCAGCAAAGTTAAGCAACGTCCGCCGCGGTCAGGACTTGGATGGGTGACCGCTAGTTGGGCATTACTACTGAGCGCTTCCGTGCTTCGGAGGGCACGTTAAGCCGTCGGTCCCGGTTGTTGTCTTAGGACGGCAGTCGTTATAGCCTGGTGGTAGGGCGTTTTGCGAAAGCCCGCCTGGCTAGCTACCACCCTCAAGTTGAAAATCTGTCGCCAAGCACCTAACGGTGTGTTCCGGCAGCTGCCCTTGAGAGCCAGTAATTCTAGGTTAGCCTGAACAACATCTTCGACCACATCATCACTTACCATCAGGTGAGATAGTGGTCAAAGGCTAACCTATAAGGCATAAAAAAAAATATATATATATATGACCGAATTCGGAATGCATGTGCAGGTTTTTTCAGGCAGTTGTATTCATAAGTATCTTGTAGCTATAATAAGTGTCAAAGGTAGCTAAATACTATACTAATTTTATACGATTTAACAGTTTAAGTTGAAATTCTAAGTCAAATGTATTTATTGCATGGGCATGGGTGGAAAAGAGCTCTTAATTGTACAAAAGCTCTCCATTCTACCACATTCCACCTTTATGATATGCAAAAGTTAGTAAATAAATTGAAGTTATTTTTGACATATTATAATAATATTATAACATATATATTATAACATACATTATTATACATACAAATATGATTCAGATACATGAAATTTCTATATTACGTATAAATTTCAAATAACAGTGTCGATTATATTTTAACATAGCAACAAGCATAGATTAAAAGAAATAAAATGTCTATTTGAACTAAACTTATAACAGTTCTAACAAGTAAAAACGTGAACACTTTTTATAACGGTCATTTAAATATTCATTAATTGGGAAATAAATTTTATTAACTAGAAAAATATAAAGTTTTTTCTTAAAAGTAATAACGCAATCGGAATCCAATATCGATTTTGGTATGTGGTTAAATAACTTAAATACAGTGTTGGAATAGGAACTGTGTTGAGATCACAGTTAACCGATCCTATTCCAATAGAAGAAGTATACCTACTTCAGAACAAGGTATTGTACCTACCTGCCTAAAAATGTATCCTGATAATGCTTTCCCGTCTCACTACAGCTTGGTAAAATATTTGGCGTTGAAGTGGTGGCCATTAATCACAGTGAGAAAATATTGACAGCATTATAAAAAATATTACTATCAATATAAAAATTGAATAATCATTACGATAATAAATGGTATCGAGTACAATTTTGTATCTAACATAGAAGTACATACGGTGACGCGACGACGGTTTCATATGCAACACAATATTTACAATACACACAATTTGAAATTCGTTAACATAAGAAAAGTAAACATTTTCAATTTTCACTTATACGGAGAACGATTTCCATGTAAATTTACTTTCAAAAATACATTCATTTTCCATCAAAGGTTCCTTTGTTTTAGAAAACAACAATTTGCATAATTTATTTTCATAATACGGATATGATAATAAAACAAATACTTGAACGGAAGGTTAGGTATATTTAATATTGTTATACAATTTATTTGTACACAAAACATTCTTTGAGTGGTTTTGTATGAAAAAGAAAGCAGAGAGAAAAATCCTTGGCTAAGACGTTATCATAATAAAATGTCGGAAATGGAACATCAAGTAGGCGGGTACTAAGATAATATTCAAAGTGGTATAAGAACTTGGACTCAAGATAGTAAACGGCTTGGAGAAAAGTGGAAAATTTGAAATAAGCTTTTCTGTTTTAAAGATAAGTGGGAAAGGAAATTGGCACTTATACTATACCTACACAAAAATTTACTTAATTTTAACCACTGCAATACAATATTGTTTTTCCAAAGCTTCTGCTTTTCCGTAAAAACATTCATTATGATAAATATATTTTAAATGACATGCATACTCATAAAAAAGATTTGAGAAAAGTAGCAAATATGCTGCTTTCATCTTAGCCTTTGCCGACGACTTTACACGAATAATATGAAACAACAGCAGGCCAAAGCTTGTGCGAATTACGTTTAAATCGTTGCAGTGTGTAAGATCGCTAGGGATCCAATATAAAATGTATACTGAAAGTAAATATTGCAACAAATTACATGTGCATAGTAAATTCGCAAAAATCACAGGATCGTGATTTTGAAGCGTTATAATATCGTGCGGTATTTAAAATCACTATCTTGCAATTTATTCGAATTAACTATGCACGCACATGTAATTTACTACAATGGGATATTGCAATATTTACTTTCAGTTTTTGAAGCGCTCGTAGCGAAGTTTGCTTAGCTATTCTGAATCGATCAGCAAAGTTAAGCAACGTCCGCCTCGGTCATGAGTTGGATGGGTGACCGCTGGTGACATTACTACTGAGCGCTTCCGAGCTTCGGAGGGCACGTTAAGCCGTCGGTCGCGGTTGTTGTCTTAGGATGGCAGTCATTACAGCATGGTGGTAGGGCACTTTGCGAATACCCCCCTGGCTAGCTACCACCCTCAAGTTGAAAATCTGTCGCCAAACACCTAACGGTGTGTTCTGGCAGCTGTCCTTGAGAGCCAGTAATTCTAGGTTAGCCTGAACAACATCTTCGACCACATCATCACTTACCATCAGGTGAGATAGTGGTCAAAAGGCTAACATATAAGGCATAAAAAAAACATTAGGTACATTATATATTGGATCGCTAGCGATCTTACACACTGCTGCGATATTATCACAGGTAGCACTGCAGGGGCCGAAGCCTTAACTAGTTTGATTCGTTATTAGACATTTCGGTATTTGAGTATTTTAAATATTGAAGGTGCAATCATTGTATTTTCTTATTAGGATAATGTTTAATGTCTCTTTACGGAATTTTAAGGCATTGAAATTATTACTACCACAATATGCGCTGGTCTACGGCCAAGGTACTCCGTTTCCCAGATACCGATGTCTGCCCGCGGTGATAATTAATTATAGTATATAATACTACTAGATACTTTATAATGGGAACTTTATAATATCCAGAAATTTTACACAAAATAGCCTACAATTATTATATGTTTGCTACTTAGGTACTTATAAAATACTTACAGACAGGCATGAATAATGATAACTTAATAGAATGTGAGTAGTGGGTAGGATTGAGTGCTGCGTGTGCCAAGCCGAAGTGCATACTAGTAACTCAAAAAACTGGTCTGGTTATTTTTATCTTATATAGTAATTATTAGACCTTGCTGCTGGACAGACAGAACTATCCATATGGTGGAGTCTGCAATCCACTTCTGGAATTTCGATATGGTGCTAGTGGCATCTCGTTTGGGCTGACTCCTAATATACCGAACTGATCTGATGATGTATTTTGAGAACCATTTCTTGAATTCCAAGATAGGTTGTGCTAGTATTATTAAGTTTGAACTCGTATCTACACAGAACGAGTAGCGTAGTGCGATACTACGCTACATTCACTTTATTATATGCATCATCTATCTCGAAATTCCAGTAGGTGATTGCAGAATGTAACTCAAACTAGTGTCAGGATAATTTTACAAATAACATCATGCGTTTCAAAGAAAATGAATAAACTGAAATATTGGTTGTAACCAAATAATATTTTGGTACGGATTGGGGACGTGTTTTATACTATAATATTTATAGGTAAAGAGCATAATTTAAAGCAACTATTTAGCAGTAGTCAGCCCGTGGGGTGCCGGGCTAGAATGTCGCCCTCCCATCTGTACCCGTGAGTGTCGTATAAGAGGGGACTAAGGGAAAAACGCCATAAGGTGGGCAGCAGCGCTTTCTGAAGATTGAATATCTCACACTGCGATCTCCAAGACGCCTGCCAAGCCAAGGGTTTATGGCTATATCCCCATAATGGGGGAGGTTGTGTTCAGCAGTGAACAATCCGGCTGATACAGAATCAGCAGAATAAAAAGGCTTGAAATCAATTTAACCTAAAGAGCTAGTCAATGTTGAAATGGAATAAAACAGGCTGCGTGTGAGGTATGGACACAATTCATTTTTCAATTGAATTTTGGCAATAAATGCCATTATTTGGAAGAGAACATCGTTCAAATATACACCACAAAGGTTTGTGGTTCGCCCATATTGGTACATACATATATTATATATTCCCCTTCCCTCCGGACCTCGACAAAGAGTGGACGTACCTAAAAGTATTGCCGGTTTATTTCACAACGATTTATTTCATATTTTAACAAATTAAATCAAATTTAAAAAATAGGAGTGCATAAACTCGAAGTAGTGAAAAGTGACAACAACCTGCGTAGCCGCCATCTTACGGATCGAGAGAATCGCCTGCGCACACAAGGAAATATAGTAAGATAGCCAATCCAAGGTGGGTTACGCCTACCTACTGAATCTGCCATTTTGGAATTGATAAGCTCCACCCACCAACCGCCCCTGCGCACACATAGATACCCATTAAGGTAGCCAATCACAGACGCGCTACACTAACTGGTCAGTATTGCCAACCACTTGGAATTTATGAGCTCCTGGTACCTTGTAGGCCTTTACTATATTTTTTCGACACCAAAATTTTACTTAAATTTTGCTAAATTGCCAACTTTGTCGATTTAACTAACTTACCACTGATCACCTCTCAACTGTCCTATTCTCCCGGTACTTTGGATCATCATAATCATGCAACGAACACCACCTACACAATCACCAGTACAAGGTGCTTCTAACGTTACACCCACACCACGCACTAAGAGGCAGCGACCTAATAACTCGCCCACATCACCACTTGTCACATATGAAAATAAGCAAGAAGAAATGATGGCGATGTTGACAAGAGTACTTAAGGAAGTAACAGAAGTTCGTAAAAGTAATTCTGAAATTCAGAAGGTGAACACAGAAATGCAAAAATCTCTTGAGTTTCATATTAAAAATTACGAGGAAATTAACGCAAGAGTTGTTGCCCTAGAAAGTGAAAAAGTATCACAAGATGAGTGCATTTTAAAGTTAGAGAGCAGAATTGACGAGCTGGAAAGACATGCCAGAAGCACGTGCCTGGAAATAAGAGGAATCCCAGCAAAACCCAATGAGACAAAGCAGGATTTGACAAATTTAATCAAGAAATTGCATACTAGGACGAAAATTGAGATAACACCCTATGCCATTAGAGACATATACCGCACTAAAGGAAAACAGAACGGTGAACGACCAATAGTGGTAGACTTTGCCACCAACTTGGAAAAAGTGGTGACTCTTCAGGCAGTTAGAAAATATAATTCATCTAACACCACTGACAGACTTAATACAAGCACTTTAGGTATCGAAGGTAAAAAGACTCCTGTATACATATCTGAATTTCTCACACCGAAAGCCAAGAGGCTATATTTTTTAGCTCGAGATCTTGCAAAGACATGTGCCTATGACTTTTGTTGGACGGCAAATGGAAGGATCTTCCTTCGAAAAACTGAAGGCCTACCCCCTTTAGTGGTCGTCAGTGAACAGCAGCTTGAAAGTCTAAAGCAAAAAAACTAGTAAATTTTTATAGTGACTTTATCATGTATGATCTAGCCGTAGTAAAGTTTATAGAACTAGGCAAATATAATAGGTTACATATTATATTTATAAATAGCTTAACATATGATATAGTATACGTGAGAGCGCACTGCCTCTTTTACACACACAACAGCCCACAAAACAAAGAAAAAATACACAAAACAAACAATCTAACACTCCACACTATATACTACACAGAATTACATGTTAAAAAAACAAAAGAAGATATTATTAACATAGTTAACGTATTTTCAGCTGATCTTTTTCGAGTCCAATTCTCTTGTAATGTAGATAATGGATAATGTCCAACAAAACTGCTTGTGCAATTTCATAGATGATTTGGCAGTAACTGAAGTCAAGCTGTGCCTCCCAGAATCATGTAGATCGTTCATATATACTAATAACCTGGCTATCAACATTCTACATATGAATATTAGAAGTGTTAACATGAATTTTGACGGTCTGGAATTACTGCTACTAAGGCTTGGATTTCAATGTGACGTAATAGTGTTGACTGAATGCTGGATTGAAAACGGCAAACCTTTTCCAGGTCTTCAGAACTATAACTCAGCATATACTAAATGTTGTATTAACCAAAACGGTGGTATTATTGTGTATTCCAAAATTAATTTAGAGCTTAAGATAGAAGAACCGAATTTCCAAGATAGTAATTGTCTTCTAATAAAAATCGGTCGCAATGTAGTTATTGTTGCTTTGTATAGATCACCCTCTTTTACTGCCATAGATCCATTTCTAAATTCTCTAGATAAAGTAATCTCTGTCTTCATGCAAAACATATCACACAATAGCAGTTATGGGTGATATCAATATCGACATTCGACCAGATAATCTAGACAGAAACTCTGTTGAATATACTGAGTTATTGGCAAGTCATGGCATTTTGGCTTCCCATAACTTAGTTACGAGAGGTAAACGATGTCTGGACCATATCATGCTGAAAAGTAAATATCAATGCAAAACAATTATTCTAAACACTTTTGTAACCGATCATTGCCCTGGCGTGTTGAGCATTAAAGCAAAAATTGCAAGCTATCCTCCCCCCAAAATCGATAAAATGAAGACAGATATAAATAAAATCGTACAACAAATCAAAACTGTAGATTTCTCAGAAGCTATGCTATGTTTGGACGCTAATGTAGCTGCTGAACTAGTTATGAATAAATTAATAGCCCTAGTTAAAGACAATACTCGCATATTTAAAGTTCCGCACAATCAACGAATTATAAAACCCTGGATAACTCCAGGTATTCTTCGTTGCATACGCACTCGAGACCGAATGCACCTCCGATTAAAAGAAACTCCCAACAATGAGACCTTAAAACTAACATATTCAAGATACAGAAATTTTTGCACAAATCTATTAAAAAAACTTAAAATCAATTATCATAAAGCGAAATTAGAAAAAAAATAAAAATAATATAAAGAAAACTTGGAAATCAATTAGGGATATAACATACACGAGAAAGGAACAAGTGAACAATGACAATCTATTGCATATAAGATGTAGTCCATTGGAATCTATCAACTTCATTAACCAATATTATGCTAATGTGGGTAAAACTCTTGCTAGGAAGATTGAGATAGACATGAAAAGTAGTCACTCCGCTGATAGAATTATTCAACTGCCCGTACGACCTAACTCAATGGTTTTATTAGAAACTGATGTTCATGAAGTTGATGGGTTCATAAAAGGATTGAAAAATGACTGTGCAGTGGGATTTGACGGCATTTCATCTACCATTCTAAAAGAATCGGCTCCAATATTAGTGCCCATTATCACACATGTATGTAATCTCAGTCTGTCTTCCGGTACATTCCCAAAAATTTTCAAAACCTCCATTATCACTCCAATCTATAAAAATGGCCACAGAGACAGTGTCGAAAATTATAGGCCGATTTCAATTCTACCGTCTATGTCAAAAGTTTTGGAAAAGATAATCAACAGTCGTGTTAAAATTTATTTAGAAAAATATAAAGTACTTTCCCCGTATCAATACGGTTTTAGAACAGGTCTGTCTACCGAAAACGCAGTATCAGACTTGAAAAATCACATAGTAAATGAATTAGATAAACATAAAAAGGTCGTAGGAATATTTTTAGATCTTGCAAAAGCATTCGACACTGTCTCTGTACCCATACTCATTAATAAGTTAGAATGTATTGGATTACGAGACAATACTTTACGTTTGTTGGAGGACTACTTAAAAGGAAGAACTCAGAGAACTAAAGTTGGCAATATGATTAGCGATGATGAGTTAGTGACATTTGGAGTCCCACAAGGAAGCGTATTGGGTCCCACATTGTTCTCGGTATATATTAACGATTTATGTAATCTAGACATTGAGCACGGTAGAGTTTTCACTTATGCTGACGACACTGCTTTGATCTTTGTAGGTAAAAACTGGGAAGAGGTCCGAACTCGTGCAGAAGAAGGGTTAAGAAAAGTCACCCGGTGGCTTAGAGATAACTTGCTCTCTCTCAATACTGACAAAACTAAGTTTGTCATGTTTAATTATGAACGCAGAATAATACCTCCCATGGACATTAAAGTGCACTCAAGTTGCCTATCCATGAACTGCAACTGCCCAAAATTAGAGTGTGTTAAAAATATCAAATATTTAGGTGTCTACATAGATTATCGATTGAGCTGGAGAACCCACATAGTCAATCTCAGTGGCAGGGTACGAAAATTAATATTTGTTTTTCAACATCTACGTGAGGTTGCAGATCGAACATTGATCCTTAATGTATATAATGTACTCTGCAAATCGATACTCACCTATTGCAATACATCTTGGGGTGGGGCGTGTCCTACCTATATGCTGGCTTTGGAACGTGCTCAAAGAGCAGTACTTAAGGTAGCAACGTTCAAGCCACGAATGTTTCCTACCACAGACTTGTATCAAAATTGTGAAGTTTTAACAGTTCGTCAGCTATTTATCCTAAACCTTCTTATATTAAAACCAAAACAATCTACTCTTAAAGAGAGATCATTATCTGCCATTAAACGAAGAAAGGACATAGTTTTTCGCACACAAAAAATGAATACCAAATCAGCCAAACGTCATCAATGCTTTCTAGGTTCATTTTTATACAATAAAGCAAGTAAAATTATACCCAATCTTCCAACACTTACAATAAGAGAAGCTAAAAATTCAATTACCAATTTTTTAAAGACAATTACTTTTGAAGAAACTGAAAATTTGCTACATGTTATTACTTAGTAATATCTTTCAAAATACATAATAATATCCAACTCATGATAAATGATTGTATCTAACCCATACATGCTACTGACTGACATACGCACTCACACACGCACACATATACACTTGAACACTCTCAAAGCACACATAACACACACACACACAAAAACGTACATACATACATCTCCACAAACATTATTACTATCATTATAAACATACCATTGTATCTACCTATTAATTTCATTAAATATTATAGAATAAGTTCATAGATTATTATTATATATATTGGATAAATTAAAATTAGGACTTACCCATGCATTCCACGGTAACTACCAATATTGTGAAATTGAAGGAAGCAAACACCCTCGATTCAAGATTTTTCTTAGTGAGGGCTCTGCAAGTCTTGTATAATTTAGTGAGTAAAACATATCATAGATTATTTTGAACTTCTTAACTTATGTATTGTATTTATGTGTGTGTTTAAATGAACAATAAACTTATTATTATTATTATTATTATGAAATTCTTTACGGTGACATTTACTTTGCTTTGTGTAATAAATAATGTTCAAACTATCTAATTGTATTGAAAGAAGAGACGGTGATTAATTGTATTATTCAGCGCAGAGTCATTATGTTGTTCAGTATGTAATATTCTTACTTTACTTTACTTAATAGAATAGTGTGTTAAGGGAACGATGTGGTGTGAATGAGGATGTAGAGACAAAAATCGAGAAAGGTATGTTAAGATGGTTTGGACATGTAAAGAGAATGAATGAAATGAGATTGACAAAACAGGTATACGTGGGACAAGTGAACGGAAGTGTTGGGAGGGGAAGACCTAGGCGAACGTTCCGAAATCAGATTGAAGACGTTCTGAAAAAAGGCCAGGTCAGGAGTACCCTAAACCGACGCTTATGTATGAAAGAATTGATGAGTATAGATGAAGCAAAATAAATATGTAAGGATTGTAGCTAGTGGAAATCTGTGGTCTCTGCCTACCCCTACGGGAAAGAGGCGTGATTTTACCATATCACAGTTTTACCGTAACCCTTTATTTCAATGTAATTAAACCTAAAATACTTCTAAATAGTTTACTCTGATGGATATCTACCATCTAAAAGACAATCAAAGGACAAAAATTTGAAATCACGGATGCTATTTACAATTTTCGGTTAAATTCTACGTAGTAGCATTCAGATCAACATATTCAGCATCATTAAAGTTTGAAGGGAACTTCAGCATAGACGTGATATAAATTTTACCTAGTACATACGTTGAATATTATTATTTACTGTTTCACATGTTTTGTTTGCGTATAATACCTAAATAATAACAAATAGTGGGAAAACCAAACAAAATATACCTAAATTATACCTAAACGAAGAGTCTGAGAAGTGTTTTTTAAGCTTGGCATTGGCAGACGTGAGAATGGAATGAAAGTATAGAACTAGTTAAGCTCTTCAAATAACTTTCAGAGTATTATGTCTGAAATTTAAATTATTTTAGTATCTAATTACGAATAATAGCAAAGACGCAGACAATGGTCTTTATTGTATTTTCCAGTCTCATTTATGTGACCTATAACATTGTAACGAATATTCAAAGTACTTCAACAGTTTTAGGTATTTCATCAGTTTTGTATACAGAATAATCATTCACTATGTTAGTGAAAAACGTGTAAAACATTGAACGACATGAAGCTTACATTTAGTCATCAACACACGAAAACTTCTTCCATGTTCCGTATGTCATTTTGGTTTTATCTGGGTCATGCACTAATAGTTTATTATACCCATGGTTATGATAACAGCGGGAGTACATTATGTATTTGGGTCAACTGACATTGCATATATTTCACTAAGTAGAATATTAGAAATAAATATTTAATTTGTCTGTCACGTCTTTCCTGCGCATTTGACGTCTACGTGTTTTAACTCAAAATGCGATGACTACGGAAAACTGTTATTTACGTCAGTCAATTCCACAGGAGCACCTACGTGACCGGCCATAGTGCAGATGCAGCACTTTTGCTTCACGTCGCCTCAAGCCTCGTGTCCTTTATTGCATTTAGGCACTTTCTCAGAAACTCATAGTAAGTTTCAGGTGATAAAATATTTGATATTGAGCGCTGAGTTGACAGCTGATAGAACGGATAGGAAAATTGAGATCATATTATCTGATTCCATCAGGCGTGCTATAGGAAAGAATGAAGACATTTTTTTCCTGGACTGGCTAAATTAACATCAGGGTGAAATAATTGAGACAGCTACTGGATCTTCTAAAAAGTATAAGTGTATAGAACTTGGGCTCGTTTTATTAGTTACGAGAAATTACGGGCACATGAAACTTAACAACTATGACTCAAGGGGGCGGGTGCAGTGCAATTCGTGACTTGTGACGAAAAGTATCTGTTATAGGCAGAAGTTAGTCCGCATAACATCAGGGATATATTTTTCTTAGTTTCATTTATGCGTTCAGATTGTAGATTTGAAGACTACTACTTGCACTTTGAGATGGATACCTATTTAAAAAAGCTAATAGTAGTCTAGCTCCGCTCGTCTAATTACTTTATCCAAATAATTTTGATAATACCCTGAGAACATAATATGCCTCAATCAGTTTTAAGTAATTGATTAAGGACATAAAGATAATTTTCATATAGTAATAGTCTTAGTTATGGATCACCGAGGTGTCTCTACTGTTCTAGAAACTGCAGGTTGGATATACAGAGTTTACTAGGCGTTTTCCTGTGTACTTTGGCTTTCTTGATGATTCAATGGAAGAGTATTTTGAACCACTGTACTTTTGGCCATATAACTGGAACATGTTCAACTAACAGTATCAATAGAATATTTGTTATATCTACTATACATTTTCATTAACTTATATAAAAGTGTGACGGATTATCCATACCATTTAAACAGTGCTAACGTGCATGGTATCAAGGAACTAAGTACTTCCTACGGGATTTTCTCCAGTTTTCAATATCTTTGTGTGTTCAGATCAGTCTAATTTTATACTGACTTAGAAAATTCATAATGACAGAATTTGTTGCTACGTGGAAGGGCATTTTCCCTACCACTCTCAAGTAAAAAATCTGTCACATAGCACCCAACAGTGTATTCGGCAGCAGTTGAAGGATATGGCTTAGAGTGGCATTGGCTAACGACCACCCTCAACTAGAAAATCTGTCGCCAAGCACCTAACGGTGTTTTCCGGCAGCAGTCCTCCCAGAAATTACGGGCACATGAAACTTAACAACTATGACTCAAGGGGGCGGGTGCAGTGCAATTCGTGACTTGTGACGAAAAGCATCTGTTATAGGCAGAAGTTAGTCCGCATAACATCAGGTGGGCCTTGAGCTTGTTCCTTCACAATAACATAAAAAAAGTCAGACCATATCCTCAGTTGCAAATATTGAATTTTTTTCTGTTATATGATACATGTGCTATTAAATTAAACAACTTAATTACTGTCTGTCTAAATCTTAGTCTGATGTATCCCTTAAGAGTTAGGCCGCGCTGCTGAAGGGCTCAAATTTCAGCAGATTTGTTTTATTTAATAGGTACGAGACTGTTGCTATCTACGTGTCTGTAAATTAACTATTAGGTAGTTAATAGTTATTTGTTATACAAGAGTGCAAAGTTGCTTTTTAACCGCGTGTTCAATTTTGATGACCGAGCAAGCGAAGGATTCTAAAATTGAATCACGAGCGCAGCGAGTGATTCAAAATTAGAATCCTGAGCGTTAGCGAGGGAATCAAAAGAGCACGAGGCGAAAAATCTTTGCACTCGAGTGCAACACGTAACTTTTCATTCCACCTCAGCGAGGAAATGACTAAATGCGAAAATTGAAAAAAGAAGCCCAACACCAAGAAGGTTCCAGGTCTGAGTTTTTAACAAAAAGTTGTATGATATATTACGGCACCATAGAGGAAGCAGTAAATAGGTTTGATGTTTTTTTATAATTCACAAACTTTGTGCACACGATGTTCTAAATTCAATTTACTTTATCCTCTAGAGAATAAAAACGGCTTTTCCACTCAGATATTGAAGATTAAAAATACTCTTTCCGAGATGGTGGGATGAAAAAGATTTTTTTGCTCGTTACCAACCTTTATTTTACAGGAAACCGCCTCATTGAAAACCTATTCTCGCAGTAATAGTTAGTATCTCTGCAGTGATAGAACTACTCTTTCCCTATACAGTGAAGAAAATTATTGTATACCTATAGCGTTTTCATAAACTATTGACGTTGAGTTGAGACATTATGTGGACATAGAGGAAATCTCATTCTAACCCAACACTCTCGCCTATTAGAGCTTAACACCGGATAATGAATGGTTTATTAGTCCTCATTCGAGGGTAAACGCTTATTTCGGTCAAAGCCTTCATAATGTCTTATTTGGAGCATGGCTCTAATGAACTGTTTTCGTGCTGACACTAATTAACACCAATTATATAGATATTATGTATCTATGTGTACTTACGTATCATTTCGTCTTGACATTCGAAGGAAACCGTCTGAACTAGACGAAAACAGTGAATATGTACAGAGACCAAAACTTTGTTATACTATAATACACCTACAACACATTAGGTCAACTTATCCCTCGACATGTGGTGTTTAAAATAAAGTTAGATCTCTCGGGCTATATTATCAGGGTTCATGCTCGCAAGTTAAAACTCTCTAACATTTTGGGGTTACCGTCGTCAAGATCGATAAGAAAAGGACTAATATTTTTTTGGTACATTGATTCAAGAAATTTAGCAGTGGGAAGATGGATGTTAGTCATTTCAATCAAATCAAAACATTCACTTAGTGCCTAGTCCTAGTCCTTTAAAATCTAAAGATATAAATTACTATAAGCAACCTCGTTTCGAATGATAATTTAGTTTTATTTTATAGGTGGCGAGCCTATTATAATTTTCTCTACTGATTACGAACATGAAAAAAATTTTTTTTGGATGTCTCAATAATTTCCTGACCCTAGGATATCTATAACTTCGACACTGTAAAGTGTGGATCTTGTCGTGCCGGTCAAGTGACCGAGTGAAGATAATATAGTAAATATTGAGCCGAGATTTGACCACAGAAAATTCTAATTATCGTTGGTCAGACTAGTCTAGCTACCAAACTGATAATTAAGAAATACTATATAGTTGCGTTTAATTTTGAATATTGTATAAAATCTCTTCAGTGTAATCCGGAACAAGGTAATGCTAGTATGGTAGATTAATAGTTACAAAAAAGTTATATTTATCTCGTTGTGCTCTGCATGAAATGTTTACATATTCGCAACGGCATAAATTGAGATTTTAAGTAGGTTATGTTTTACAAAGTGGCTTGAAATCTAATATATATTGTCACGTTTTATCTTGGTTTGTAGCTTTATACAATAGGATTTAGCATGTTATAATCTATCGTACTAATATTATGATTGCTAAATTTTGTGTGGGTCTCTATGCTGGTATGATGAGGTCGTATGTGTACATAGATTTCATAGCTGTTAGATTAAGGCGATTGGATAAGTAACTTCGAAGCTCTTTTCATAAAAACGTACTTTCATCATATTTAAACCCACCCGCATCGTAGAAAATTATACTAATACAAATAACAATAGAAATGGCCGGTATCGTCCACTGCGGATGCCAAGAGGTAAAATACCTAGTATTCTAATACGATAAAATTTTAAATGCACAAACACTCACATTTATATAACTGACAAATTCGCTGCTCATATGGACATCATACACGCTCGTATTCGTGACCCTCTTGATTGTTCAAGAAAGCAAAAGATCTCCGAGTCATGGTGTCGCAAATGAGCGGGATACGAATCATAGCCCCCCGCGTGTCAGTTAATCTAATGGGCCATAATTATATATATATATATATAAATAAATATATTTTTTATGCTTGATTGGTTAGCCTTTGACCACTATCTCACCTGATGGTTAGTGATGATGTGGTCGAAGATGTTGTTCAGGCTAACCTAGAATTACAGGCCCGTGTCAGGGTCATTACAGGGTCTTCTATTTGACTTCATACTTTTGAGCACATACAGATTATTGGCTGCCTTCGTGGTAGCTGCTGAGTAAATTTAGTTAGCGTCCATTGTGGTATTAAGTGTTTTTGCTCAGCTTTATGAATTATAATATCAGTGAAGGGTCAGAGGCTTGAGCGGTAATTAAGAGCATTGTAAGGGCACCCTAGTGGCAGGCTCAACCCTGCTCACAGGTCGCAAGATCCAGTTAATCATTCCTTGAATTTCTTTTGCGACTATGGACCCTAGAGGTTCATGCAATAAATAATGTCAATAAAATATACTCATACTTATTAATTTTGTGATTTTAGTAATAAAGTACATATAATGAAAAAAACTGGTAAGTTAAACCATATAGCATGTCAACTGAAAAAGCAAGATAGTATGATAATGTTGTTGTGTGATGTC
Source organism: Plagodis dolabraria (assembly GCA_963854805.1). Classification (NCBI taxonomy): domain Eukaryota; kingdom Metazoa; phylum Arthropoda; class Insecta; order Lepidoptera; family Geometridae; genus Plagodis; species Plagodis dolabraria. The sequence continues at coordinate 14,694,066 of OY978454.1, read as the reverse complement.
AGATGTCACAATATATCAGTGTTATGCCGCAGGGCTATGGTTTATTCCCCACCGGTCACCTGAGCTTCACCGCGAGGTGGAAGGGCATTTTGTTAATTCTCGCCTGGCCAGCTACCACCATCAATAAGATTTTCTGTCGCCAGCACCTAACAATGTGTTTACAGCATTAGTACTTGAGAGTCAGTTAGTAAGTATGAAATAACAGATACGTGAGATTTACCAATAGTATGTCAGGGTGATGGGCGCAGTGCAGTTCAACACTTATGAAGAAATGCATCTGTTTTAAGCAGAGGTCACCGCATCAGGTGGGTCTCGTTCTTGTTCCATCACAATCACTTAAAATGGCAGTAAAAGTATTACTCTGCCTGACTTTCTTACTAAAAAGGTAAACCTTACAAAATTTACGACAGTGGGAAAATTAAACTTTGTGAAATTTTCAATTAAAAGTTCGTTGTGAGGAAGTAAACATGCACAGTATTAGGACATTTGATTACTAAATTGACTCATTTGAGTGAATGCGATATAAGACTAAGTGATCGTGGCTAGCACAAAACTTCAGTATCGCAAATTAGAAAAGTTTTGCTCTGAGAATTTTCGTCTGCGAATCCGGTTATTGACGATTTTAACCAACCGGTTAATATGTATTTTAACGTAGTTGACGGTTAATTAACGAATTCTATGCTTGTTATTGTTAAATACAACCGCTAGATGTCGTTATTGGCTTCGTGTCGGAAGTTGCGCGGTGGTGCGGACGTACTTACTTGGCAATCGAACCGGCAATGTACTTTTTGCCGTACACGTAATACGTGTTTTATCTCTCGCCAAGCACCTAACGGTGTGTTCCGGCAGCTGTCCTTGAGAGCCAGTAATTCTAGGCTAGCCTGAACAACATCTTCGACCACATCATCACTTACCATCAGGTCAAAAAAACGTACTGGTAACAAGTACATACTGGAGTTTAAATCGACTCGTACTAGTTGTTCGTACTGGTAGGTAAAATTTTGTAGATAGGTATTTAGGTGGTCTCCGATCACGATTCTACCGAACATATCTATACAATACTAAGTACGTGTTACTTGTTACGAGTACTTATGATGAAAGGTTATGCTTATAATAAAATTAATCGTTATGAATAATTTACGACGTTATAGTTTTTAAGCCCTCGTAGCGAAGTTTGCTTAGGCACGATAATATATAGATAATATTAGCGTGGCTTAGGTGTTCCTAACGGAGAGATGTTCCTGCGGTCAGGGGTTGGATGGGTGACCGTTAGTGACATAACTTTCGGCGCTCCCGTACTTCGGAGGGCACGTTAAGCCGTCGATACCAGTTGTTTTCTAAGGACGGCAGTCGTTATAGCATGGTGTTAGGGCATTTTGCGAATGCCTGTCTAGCCAGCTAACATGTCTTCCGGCAGCTATCCTTCAGAGCCAGTAATTCTCGGTTAGCCTGGACAACATCTTAGACCATATTTTCACTTACCATCAGGTGAGATTGTGGTCAAACGCTAACCTATCAAGCATAAAATAAAAAACAACAAAAAAAAATAGCAATATACGCAGAAGGTATTTAATCATGTCTTTAAGTATTCATTTGAATTATAAATCTTTTAGCGACGATGATTTGTTATATGTTTAAAATACCCACCATTTTAAAATACACAAATACAGTACTTCTTTTATGGTTTGCTGTTGGATAGTTAACCGCTATTGACTGCATTTTGTTGCTTACCAAAAATTTGGTTAAATAATGGTATTTTACGGGATTTTTACAAGTATAGTTAAGAGCTACACTTTGGTTCTAAATCCAATCTATTTTAAAACCTTTCATGGAAGAAAGTGCCATCTGTTACATTTTTAACACAGCTCAACACAAAGCAGAGACGAAGTTGCCAACTTCGAAATTAGCTTCAAACAATTAACACTAGGTGGCGCTTTCATTAATATGTTTTCAACAATTTCAGTGCTATCTGAGTAGTGTCTTTTCAGCTGTTGGAGGATTAGTTTCAACCATTTTGAAACAGATGGCGCTTGGTTTTTCATGATCTAAGAGTTTATGCTTTATATTCTAATATTTTCTAACGTTGTTGTTATACTTTTACTGTGGAGGCTTATAAACGGCCTCTGTGTGTGAATTAATATTACTTTGTAATAATAGCTGTAAGCCCCCCAGAATACAATTGAAATAAAAGAATAGGCTTTTTATACCTAAAATTTAATTCAATCATAATTGAGAATAAGAAAAAACACGAATCTAGTATTAAAAATACTTGACATATTCATACTGAGTACGTTGGTTAATATTTCTCTTGTAAATAGTATCACTTAATGAGAATAATACGTTTACCAACTTTTGCTTGGTTATTATTTTAAAGGAGTCTCTCGTTTGAAAAAGCAACAAAAATACGCATAAAAATAACAAACATGTATGCAATCGGTTCAAAATCTAGCAAGCTTATCTTCGAGCACTATATAAATAAAATAGATGACAGTTAAACTTTTGAAAAAAAATCGTGTGAAAAACAAGGAAGGCAACTTCTTATTTTATTTTACTTTTTGCATATTAAGGTATTTAAAACGCTTATATCATTATTTCATATCATAAATTTGACGCTTAAATAAAAAACGAGTAGTATAATAGACTGTGATCAAACTGACTCTTATAATACTGTGACAATAATAGACTGTGACTGGTGACCAAAGTAAACCTATGTTAATTCAGTTCTAAAGCAAAGCTCACCAGTTGAAGTTATCATAAAATCGTTTGCCAAAAATATATATGTAATAAAAACTTCGAAATGAACACGTCATGAAATAGAACAGTTAAAGTATTTAATTTTCTGCTTGAGTGTCAAGAGCATGCTAATCTCGGTAGTGGCTACATATTTGAGTCGTGTGGTGTACTTGACATTGGGACCATGGGTACGGGAGCTCACTTTATTTTCTAATATTTATCAGAGTGATTTGTTGATTTGTAGTTTGAAGCGCTCGTAGCGAAGTTTGCTTAGCCATTCTGCACCGATAAGCAAAGTTAAGCAACGTCCGCCTCGGTCATCACTTGGATGGGTGACCGCTGGCGACTTTACTACTGAGCGCTTCCGTGCTTCGGAGGGCACGTTAAGCCGTCGGTCCCGGTTGTTGTCTTAGGATGGCAGTTGTTATAGCATGGTGGTAGGGCATTTTGCGAATGCCCGCCTGGCTAGCTACCACCCTCAAATAGAAAATCTGTCGCCAAGCACTTAACGGTGTGTTCTGGCAGCTGTCCTTGAGAGCCAGTAATTCTAGGTTAGCCTGAACAACATCTTTGACCACATCATCACTTACCATCAGGTGAGATAGTGGTCAAAGGCTAACCTATAAAGCATAAAAAAAAAAAATGCGACGCGTGTTCAAAATGGTTATTGCTCTCCAACACGGCAATGCTGGGGACGCTGCTAGCTGTTGAGCTGAAGCAGAACCTGTGAACCTGCAGTAGCTTTTTGGTTGCATAAATACTTTCGTTGTAGTAGTATCTGCAGTTTCGTATAGTTTATAGTATTTGTTTTAAGAGGCAAACCAGCGATGTCAAGAAAAGCTTGTCAAAGAACTGTTACATATTATACTGTCATGCTATGAATAACATCGTACAATACATAATGTTTAAGGACTCGTTCATTTGTATTCATCATCCGTACCGTTCCCCCACTCAATGCTGACTCACGGCTGTTGCCTTGCAACTCCCTTTTGAATTTTCATTAGGTACCCATCTCTGAAAACTGGGTTGGTATATATGAATGAATTGGACTCCATCTCAGGAGCATCCCTAATCGGTACTAATATATATTTTTTTGTTTGTTGCATACGCGTTTTTATTTCAACTCACAGCTATAACCCATTTATAAAAAAAAATTGAGAGAAATTTAGGTTTTGGGATGCTTATTGAACTACAGCGCGATTGGTTTGAGAGCCGTATCCCTTTGATTCCTCCTTTTTTAAATAGAAGTTAAATGTCATTTATGTATTGAACATTTTTTAGATTTGAAGTAAGTATACAAAACCTTAAATACTGCTAGCGGTACACTCCGAAATTTAGTAATAGTCTGCAAATGGTGTTAATAGCATGAAAATCGGAACGATTGATCTTTAGGCCACTCGAATCAATCTAACCCGTAGCACGAAAAAAAACAGTTACGACGTCATCTTATTGTATAGATGTAGGGCAGTAGGCTTGGTATTTATTAGATAGGTGCTGGGACAGGTGATGCGTCGTAATAATAAATCACATTAAATTAAAAATTGCTCTGTATTTGCGTTCCACCCCTTAGTCGTCGTCGAGGGCAAGAGAGTTGCCAGGTACAAAGAAAAACTAATTTTAATATGTAATGTTGCCATTATTTGCAACATACTGCGGCCTAACTAATTTCTAGTGCATAGGTACAAAGTTTGCGTAGATATAAATCCTTAGTTAACTAGGTACTTAAAATATGCAAACTTATACATAAAATTATACATTGTAATCCTTTATGGTGATAAGAGCACCTATATTGTGTTTTTATCATAACAGTCAGCTGTTATTACACGACTGCCCAAAAAAGAAGAGTTATTTTTTCAGGGTTCATGTATGTATGTATGTTTGTGAGTTTCTTTATTCCACCATAACTTCTAAACGGCTTGACCGTAAGAGATATTGTTAGATTCCTCTTGATAACCCAAGTGACACTAGGTACATAAAAAAATGAAAAATAAACTGGCGGATGTTAGACCCAATATTATGAGGTAAAAAAAAATATTTTTCTTCCAAACCCACCGAGTGGGGTATCAAAATGAAGAGCTGTATAAAACAATTTCATAAGTATATATAACTTGCAGTTTTAATTTCAATGTAACGATAAATCGCTTAACGAAAATAAATAACTTGCAGTCGGGTTTTTTTACTTTTAAAATTAATCAATACTTGTTTTCTATTGGTAATACACAAATCTTATGAATATTACGGACATGAGTTTCATTATTAGACTTCCTAACTTTTATTGTCCTTATTTTTCCATCATGGCCTGGAAATACATTTACAGTTCTTGCCATGGGCCATGACATACAAGGAATGTTATCATCTTTCAAAATTACTAGACTACCTATTTTTACATTACATTGGTCAGTCAACCATTTAGGTCAGCTTTGTAAGTTATTTAAGTAGTATTTATGCTAAACTTTCCAAAATGATTGTTTTAAATTTAAAAAAAGATGTAAGTGATGTACCACTAAATAGATTAAAGTTTTGGGAAATGTGTACATTTCCCAAAACTTTAATCTATTTAGTGGTACATCACTTACATCTTTTTCGGGGTACATAGTTAATGCATTTCCTATTATAAAGTGTCCTGGAGTTGATAACAATAATCATTGGGATCAGATGACAACGGTAAGAGTGGTCTAGAATTGAGGACTGCTTCAATCTCATTAAGTACAGTCTAAGTTGTTCATATGTTAACACAGCCTTTTGTACAATTCTACGCAAATGATATTTCATACTCTTTACAGAACTCTCCCAGAGTCCCCCAAAGGTTGGAGAATAGCTGGGTATAACTGAATTTGATACCTCGCTCTGATGCAAACTCATGAACCTTTGCCTGGTGACTCTGTGACCTCTGTAATGAGTACAGTTCAACTAATCTACACCTTGCACATTGAGACATGAGACATGTGATTAAATCGAAACAAAGCTAAAGGTGTATGGTCGATGTAAAACAAACAATGACACAGATGTAACCTTTACCGATTAAGGATCTTCTTACGCGGGAGAGTTTTACTTCTACAGGCCCACTGAAGTCCACTCCAACTTTCTCAAATGGACGGCTGGTGGCAAGTACTCGACTAGTGGGCAAGGAGCCCATTAGTTCTTTAGCTGCTGTGGCCTTTTGTCTGAAACATGGGATACATTTATGTGTTATTTTCTTGATCTCTAACAAAACATTTACAATCCAGAATCTTTGATTTATTTTTGAAAGTAAAAGCTTAGGTCCTGCATGCAGTAACCTTTCATGTTCATTTCTGATAAACAAGCTGGTTATGAGAGAGCCTTTGGGCAATATGACAGGGTGTTTTTGATCATAACTGATATTAGCAAAGTGAAGCATGCCTGACACTCGCAAAAGCCCCTGCTTGTCTAAAAATGGGTGCAGATTCACTAAATTGGTTTTTACATTGTTTCCTTTTCTTAAGGCTTCAATTTCAGTTTTGAAATATTTGCTTTGTTCATATTCAATTATGAGCATAAGAGCGTGATTAAGCTCTGAGCTAGTTAAATAACTAATATTAGTTTTATTACTATTAATGTTATCTAGAAATCTCAAGATGTATGCTAATAGCCTGACCATTTTTCGAATATTTGAGCAATTAAAAAAAGCGCTTGAATACATACTCAAGTGATAGCTTTGATTCGCTATGCTGCTGGAAAGTGCCAAGCAAGGTCTCACCTCTGGTAGATTGTGAGGAGTGCTAGTTTGGAATGAGAAAAGTCATACTCACTGTTTTGTAGAATCAGTGGCCCATGCCACCATAGGGAGTAGCGACTTAGCTCACTTGACTTGACTCCTCTGCTGATGAAGTCAGCAGGGTTCTGTTGAGTAGGTATGTAGAGCCAGGTACACTGTGCAGTGTGTTCCTTAATGACACTTACTCTGTTTGTTACATAAGCTTGAAGCTTTGGTAATTCAGTGTTCAGCCATGCAAGGACAATTTGTGAATCACTGAATAAGTAAACATTTTTTATATTAAGTTTAAGCTGAAGTGTGCTAAATTTTTTTGCCATTAGCTTTGAAAGTAAAAGCGCAGCATTTAATTCCAGCCTAGGCACTGTCATACCTTTCTTTTGTATTGGATTAATTCTAGATTTTGAACAGAGTAGGTGTACATTTGCGGTACCTGATACACTGGTGACACGCAGGTAACAGCAACATCCATAGGCCGTCATACTGCTCCCGTCAGCAAACCTAACCAGCTCTGTATATAAATCGGCTGTAAATTGCAGCCACTCCTGCTGTACATTATCAGGTGGAATAGCATTCCAATCAATATTTAGTAGCCATAATTTTTGCATTATAGCTTTTGCTGTGACCACTATAGGACTTACAAATCCCATTGGGTCATAGAACTTACCTATATAACTCCAATATATTTGTTTTTGTGACTTTGTCTGAGCTGTATGGCTCTGGGGAAGAGATTATGAAATGATCATCCTTTATGTTAATTTGTTACCCTAATGCCTTGATATTGTGATTGTCCTTTTGAAGATCTAGGCTATCAAAATGTTGTCTTAGGTTTTCGCGATTGTTACACATAGTAATTAAACAACTTTAAACGGTTTAAATCGCGTATATTTTTAATTATTTTATCCCAACGTTTCAAACACTTTGCAGTGATCGTGGTCACGGGGTGATCACTGCAAAGTGTTTGAAACGTCGGGATAAAATAATTAAAAATATACGCGATTTAAACCGTTTAAAGTTGTTTAATTACTATATCAAAATGTTGTTCACTTAATGGTATGTTAGACAACACTCTTACATCGGTAGAAGACCATTTATGTGTGTAGAAAGTTCCCTTTTCAAGTAGATTTCGTAATTGGTCTTTAGCAGCTTTGCTTGTATCTAAGCAGTTGTTGGAGTATAGAATATCGTAAACATAGCTATTGTTTTTTGCTATGCCAGATCCTAAAGGTTAATTAATAAAATACTATTGCAATATCTTCAAATTTAGAAGCTAGCTCATCTAAACAACGTGTAGCTAAGTAACTAGAACTTTTCAACCCGTAGGTGACTGTATCTTACCTAATGCATTTGATCAGCTTTGATGGGTTATTTTGCCACAATATATTTTTTTTATTTCGGAACATGTGTCTAATATCTGCTGTGAATGTGTATTTGCCGATACGAAATAGCAAAATTATATGAAACAAATCTATTTGAACTACAGGCCCATTGAGTTGCAAATCATTTAATGAAATTTTATTTTGAGTTTTCATGCTTCCATCAAAAACAGTTCTCATGGATGTGGTCTTACTATTATTATTTATCACTGCATGATGTGGAAGAAAATAAACTGGTTCTTTATTTAGCTCATATGAATCAATGTCTACATAGTGAGCATGATTGAATGACAAGTAATCTTGTATAAATTGTTGATATTGCATGAATAATGTGGGATTAGTATGCAATCTTTTTTCTAAATTTAAAAATATCTTCAAAGCTAAATGAAATGACTCTCCTAGAGCATCATTGACTTCTGACAGTGGCAATTTGAAAGGCAAAGCACCCTCAAATTGTTTGTTCTCTAATTTAACAGTATTTTGAAAGATTTGTACACAAAGTTCCTGTTCTGAGCTTTTTTCAGAAAACAATTCTGGAACCTTTCATTGGACCAAAACTGGGCTAGTGTTTGGTTGAGGTCTAATTCACATTTAAGTATTACCTTATTGCATGTTGGTTCCAATCTAGTAGGAATACCTCCAGCGATGATGTGACCAAATTGTGTGTTTTAGCTGTACTAGTAAGCTGCTGCGTTGAGTCGTACGGGCTTGCAGGCTCGTCTTGCATCTGCCGTGCTGGCCTGCTCGACTGCATGGAAGGTCCAGCCTCATAGGTAGCTCGCTTGGCAGATGAATCTGAAAAAATAGATCAGCCCCTAATATCATATGAATTTCACTTGGCACATTATATTGGTCATCAGCCAACATAATGTTTGATGGTAAGGTCACCTTTGAGATGTCAACTTTAACTTGAGGCAATTTACAGGTTATTTGTTCTACGACCTGGCAATTAATATTCAAAGTAAATGGTGATTTCAGTGAATAAATTGACAGTGGCATGCAATACTTCGCATTGCTTCTTGAATTTCATATGCCAATAATATTAGTATTAGTTTCTTTAGGTGTTAGTCCTAATGTTTCAATAACCTTTGAGGTGACAAGCGACACTTGTGAGCTACTGTCCAGTAATGCTTTGGTATGATACTCAGTGCCATCTCTTGAGTAGACCTTCATCCTAGCTGTAGAGAGTAGCACATGATTATCAAAATTGCCTGCCAAAGTGACAGATGGTACGATTTTTGATAAATTATTGTAATGTAACAGTGTTGTGTGGTTTTTTTGCACTCTGAACATCAAAAATGAAACTTACATTTTCCTTTATACCTACCTAAGCATATAGCACAAGTTATTAGTTTCTGCAAATGCTACTCACTCCTTTGATGGAAGTAATTGAAATTTTTTACAGCTAAATTATTTGTGGTTAGTTAACTTACAGTAGCTGCACGTTGCTCCCACTGTTGTGAGATGTCCTGTTACTTTGCTGCTTCCCTGTACCTGTTGACTATGACTTTGCTCAACATTCTCCATAGCTAACGCTCATTTTTCCAAATATTTCAGGAAGTCATCAAGCTTGGGTTCAATACTTGGATCACGGTCCAGCTGGTACGCCCTTGCGGTGAAGCAGCCTAGTTTGCGGGAGAATACATAACAATATAGCATCCCATTTGTCAACATCAGAGTTATGATTCATAATTGCAGCTACTTCCTGCCTCACTACTGACACAAAGTCTCTCAGATTACCAGCCGTTGACCTAGTTATACCTTTTAAATCTAAAATATTACAAATATGTTCACTCACAATTTTGTATTTGTTGTTGTATCTGTTATTCAACAATTTGAGGGCTTCAGTATAACTTTCACCACATATTGGCGAATTTTTTATTTAATCTCAATTTCTCAGGGGAGTCCTGAGCTTGATAGGTCATAGTGCCTTATTAGTATCTATGTACATCATACATCTTATTAGTATATACCTATGTGGCTATGTGGCTTATGGAGCTTGTCATGTCATAACATAAAAGTATAATATACGTAATGTACTTTAATTTGCTGGGAGCAGGACTACATAACTACCTGATAGGTTCATTTAGTTTTTACTCTTGAGGTAAAAAATCAAACCACTAATACATTTATTATGTTTCTTAGATTGCACAATAAAATGCACAGCGCAAAAGACTTTATGGTTATTTTCTTAATAAGTGTTGGTCTCCACTTTTTTACCACACATGCAAGTGTTTGAAATGATTGTAGGTAATCCCTGAAAAGAAACAAAGATTTATGTATATATAAAAATATATAAACTACACTTGACTAGCTGCATTTCATTTAAGTCGATATCTCATATTGCGTAGAAATCAGTTTCATTACAATCATAATATATGTTAGTTGAAACGGAGCTCTTGGTTACTTTACTACCAGGAGATGCGACTATGTGCAAGTATTGAAGCTCACAAGGATCAAGAATGCATACAATAGGACAATATACCTATTTGCGTAAATTTCTGACGTTGAGTGCAAAACTTTGTCGAAATGCTTAGTAATTTAGCATCAATATTATTTATTTACTTACTAGGATTAGGTGGATATCCTGAGGTAATTTTATAATTCGTATACATCGTTTCGTAAGAAAACTTTAAGCCATTATCGCTCTCGAGGAGACTTAGTGGTAGGTACAAGATCAAAATTCAAAGCAGGGCAGGTAAATAAAACGAAAAATCCGCAAGTTCCAGAACATATTTTTAAAAAAACCATTCGTTATTTTTCTCGCAGTATTGCCAGGGCCAATTGGCAAAAAGTTGCATTTCTTTTGACAAAAAGAGATTATTTTCAAGAAAAGTATTTTTTTTATTTATTTAAGCATATCGGTAATAGTATTAGTATTCTTCATACACACGCGTCTGCTAAGGCTACTCTTGACCTATCCATTGTCCAGAACCGCTCCAATGTTGAGTTCACCGACGAATTGCATAAAAATGTTCCTTCACGCATTGTAAATTTACTTTGTTTCTGTCATTCCGTCCTTTATATCTTATTCACATGTTCAAAGATCACAGGACCCTTTCTCGACTTATGAAACTATGTACTTATTCACACCACATTACTATAAAGCACAACTTCTATAAAGCGTTCAGATCAACTGCATTTAAAATTATTGTACTTTCATCCTCCTTTTACAGTAGTCTTTCACTGCGACTGTGGCACAAAAAAAGTCATGATAGTGTTAGTGATGAAATAGCGAATTAGACGACAAAAACCTATACTTAAACTAAAGTCAGCAATAGTACTGCTCTACGTAGTACCAATCGTGCTTTTATGGACAAAGCCATAACAGAGGCTAGGTTCTTTGTAATTTTTATTCCATTTAAGAAAACACAGAATTGAATCAATTAAAAGTTACATATCACGCTGTTACTAATTATTCTGAAAATTAACGACAACAGCCTGCAAACCACAGAAAATTAGCTACACGAGAGCGTCAATAGTTACGCTAAATGTAACTTTTCAGTAACGCTGATTTTGCCTGTCGGGATTTGGTGTCGCACGATTTTGATGAAGTTGACTGTTCTGTCATCTAATGGTTATGTATGGGACTAGATAAATCATTTGCAATGATACTTTTAGAGGGTGCTATTTACCAAAAATCTTGGAAAATCCGACTTTTCTTCAGGAAAGCGTCCCGAGCATGGTGATTACTCTTCGCACACGCCACACGGCAGTCACGGCACGGATGACGGAATACGGATGTAGCGCGGGCGATGCTTCATGCGAGACGTTGCTATTCAAATATGCTGTCTCGCTTGCGTTGCGTTGCTTAAGGTGTACTCTTTGGACGGAAATTGCGCGAGTGACGACGATGACAGCAAACTTATCTTCTGTCTTGCTCTCTCTTGCGGATACCAAAGGAAGTCGTTTTATTTGGATTTGCGATCTCTCTTCCACTTGCGGTTTTTGGCTGCGGTTACCTGCAGATGTGCTGCTCGCACAGTGTATGCTTGACGCAGGTACCGATGCTTGCTTGCGTTGCGGATGATTTTGCAGTGTAGATGAATATGGTTTTTGCACTCACGACCCAAAACCCTGTCTTCTTTCTTGATAACGTCGAAGGACCATGTCGGGCAGTAGGCTTGGTTTTTGTTAGATAGGTGCTGGAACAGGTGATGCGTCGTAAATAATAAATCACATTAAATTAATAATTGCACTATATTTGCGTTCCACCACTTAAGTAGGATCTACATAGTTCGAAACCACGGGCTCTGCCCATTGACCTTGGTCAGAGCGGCTTGTTGCAAACCACCGCACCGTCGGAATTTGCTACACAGTTCGAAACCACGGGCTCCGTCCATTGGCCTTGGCCAGCAGCTTGTTTGCTGCGAACTCCCGCGCCTTAATGTATTTTTTTAATTAATTATAATGTATACGTTTTAAAATTACTATCATTGCATATGCATTATATTTGGTCGTTACCTACTTATCTCAAAGAGGGAAACATGCTATGCGTGCGCTCCCGCCATGCGTGCGCTCTTGCCGGCCGCAGCGGCATACTGCCCTCGCGTGGTTTGCGACCGCCGTCCACACAGTGGGAAATAGTTGTTGCTGACCACGGTTGAAAACACATGCTCGCAACCCAAGGGCGTTGGAAAGTCAAACGTAATTTGGTCGCAAACCACCAACTCCACAGTAGTAAACCCATGGTTTGGTCGGGACCATGGTTTCGAACTGTCTGGCGCAGCTTTTAGTCGTCGTCGAGGGCAAGAGAGTTGCCAGGTAGAAATAAATAAATCTAACTTATTTTCATATGTAATGTTGCCATTATTTGCAACAGAGATTTATAAAAAAATGTACTGAAACCTATCGTGTGTGGTTTTTGAACGAAAGGGCACAATAAGCCGATTCTAACAATATATATATTATCAATATATTTCAGTCACTTACGTCTTAAATTAAAATAAAAAACTTTTTCAAAACATAATCATTATTATATCATTTTAAAACTTAACGAAAGATTTATGTATTATATCTAGGGCATGGATACCGGTATTCGGTATTACCGAAAAACCGGTAATACCGGCCTATTTAGAGTACTTTCAAATACCGGTATTGGAATCAAAAATACCGGTGTTTCGGTATTATGATAAAAAAGAAGTTTATATGCATGAAAACTAATCAAAGGCTTAACCAATACGGCGGCTCTATATATATATATATATATATGGATAATATGAATAACATCGACAACTTATTAAATTTTATGGTTGTAAATTAATGCGCAGTTAACGTTTTTCATGCTTTTACAAATTAATAGATAAACTGACTTCAAAAAACATATGTTCATAATCTAGTTAGGTAACGTTGATTTCTACTTAATAAAAAATGGCATTTTAAGATTGGAAGCCAATGTATCCGTGCAATTGTGAGTACATATATGGTATTACTTATACGGTGGTAGTATTGTTTATATAGTTTAACAAAACTGACATATCGTCCGCCGACCACGGCACGCCTCTTTTTATCTCACGAATATTCTCAATTGCATTGTGCGCTCTCGCTTGGTTCGCTGGTTTTCTATTCACAATTCTATTCACAATTACTACGCACATGCACGTGGTATAAACGGTAATCAGTGTTTCCGAGTATTTTATAGTGATATGAACTGTGTATGAACTGGTATCTCACACTGCGATCCCCAAGACGCATGCCAAGCGTGAGGATTATGGCAAACTCCGCCTTAATGAAGGAGGCTGTGTTCAGAAGTAGACAATCCAGCTAATACAGTAAGAACTGTGTGGGTAGTTTTCGTTTTCGAGACAATATTACGAAAAAGCTATCATTTAGTAGATAATCGGTAAGTAAGAAACTCTAAAATCTTTCAAACTTAATAAGCTTCATAAAGCGTATCTATCCTACTCAGATCATTCGGTAATATCAGCAGATAGTGCCAAAACTGGTTGTGGCGATAACGTCGAGGTGCCGGTTCCGTTTCAATTTAATAAGAAAGAAATAAAACGATCGAGAAATCTCTAAAAGAGAAAAGTACATAAAATGATTTTTTGATGCGATACATCATTCAGTTATACGACACCGCACGGAAATGGTGGAAATAGAGGACTTTATTTGGATGAACTGTAGAAGACCTTACCTTCAACTAGTGTTGAATCCGAAAGAGAGCTTTCAGGGGCGAATTTTGTTATATGGACTATTTTATTATATTATATGGCAAACTAATATTATATGGAAGAAAGATTTGATTGTTTGTTTGCATTGAAACTACTGGACTGATTTGAAAAATAATTTAACCTTTAGAATTCTACATTATCCCTGATATGAACATAGACGACAGAATATTTTCTAAATACCCGCGCGAAGCCGGGGCGAGCTTCATTTAATGACAAGATTTTATATTCCATTTGTTTTCTGCACCTTGTCCAGCAAAAATGTGTATATATTAAAATAATACACAGGCACTACTTTTATCCAAAGACTGTTTACAGTTGTGCTTAATTAATCACGATATTAAGAAATGTCTTTTGAAAGAAAAAATATTTATTGTTACAATAAATAATAAATATTTGATTATTTATTGTCATAATAAAAAAAAACATAAGAAAATACCAAAAATTATGAATAAAAATTAATGTTTTAAGATGATATTTTTATAATAAATTAGGTACATTTATTCAGACTAAAACAATATTACATGGAAAATATATTTTTTCTGCGTTTTTAACATTTATAGTGAAATACCGAAAAAATACCGAAATACCGGTATTCCGGTTTTTGAAAATATTGATACCGGTATAATACCGGTATTGCCAACAAGTCCAATACCGCCATGCCCTAATTATATCCTCATATCCAACCACAAGAAAATTTCAAATTTGATTAAATTTAGGATGTTTTTGTAATTTTTTATAGTACAACATGTGATTAAATCACATTTTGAAACATGTATAAACAGTACATTTTTAGACACCGAGGATGATAAATATTCCTTACGAAATACGCACTGGAAAGTTCGTACAGAAGTGATGCCATGTGAATGTGCTTATATACCCACAATATAAAGCTTAATATATTAACACAACATTACTCAAATTATTTAAACGACAAAAATAAAATACACACATTTTTGCATATCACAATAAAAATAACAGTTATTGGTGTTCGGAAAAATAGTTCCAACCCTATCTGTATTAGTTCCTTTTATTTTTAATTTTGGTTATTTGCACTGTGCCCCAAAAATGGGACCCGACCCGCAGGGCGATCACGTATCTTCTGTAGCAATGAATTCTGATTGCAACAATCAAAAATGACAGTTTTGACAGATTTTTTAACAATGAAATCGTTTTTAGAATAGCTACAGAACCACGTTTGACGTATCTTGTATCTATCGATAGAAACTGTTTTGTATGAAATAGTGATCACGTAAAATCAGTATCAATTAGAATGACACTCTCTGTAGCAATCTTCATTAATACAAGTATTGGGTTGTTTCAAGGTATAGAAATCAATAGCTAAAGCGAAAAGTATATTATAAAATTAAGATTTTTCAGTGTTTATATGCTGAATATAAATAGGAAATTAATGCATAAGTAGGTACTTATACAACGTAGATATTTAGATAAGAAAGTGTGGAAAAGTTATACCTACATTGTTATATTTTCCGGTTTAGCTAAATTATGTCGAGTCCATATTTTTTGGCATTGGCGGATGAAGAGCGGTGTAAAAAGCTCCCCAAAATACTGTGACGAACAATGAGAGACTCAGAAACCCATTAGCTTTTCCTACCAACCAGTTGTCTCATATTTTCGTCTCAGCAAGGATGCTTTTGAAGATTTTATCACATCGTGTGCTTCACTATACCACGGTAATGTTATCTATACAGTATTTCAACTTCATAGAAACGGACGAAACGCGAGTTATACCTACCTAAGCGCCTCGATCTCGGCCTGCGCTCGGTACGCAGACAGTCGCGCCTGTGCCGCAGTGACGAATGGCCGGTGTGTTATTTTTTTAACAATAAACGCGCAATATTTTCACTAAAATTAAGTTTATGTACATATTACATATTTAATATGACCAGTAGGATATATTGTGCTGTTTTTGCATGAATTCGTCAAAAACGCATCCAGAGATAACTTTTTTTAGATAACCTAGAAACTGAAAGGTAATACGGTGCATGACAGTACATAATGTGTGTCTTTTTAATGGACAAGTATTTCATTTAATACCCCGAAAAAAAATGTCACGATTAATAAAAAAATATTAATAGAGGAAAGTGAAAAAATGTAAAACAAATATTTTTCAGTCGCAAATTTTTAGGACTGATTTTTTATTCAAATATAAACATGGTTTTTTTAAATTAAATCTACGTACTAGTCAAAAAACAACACGAATTTTTAGTGAACACTTCCTGTTCATTTCATTTGTTTATATAGAAAAAGTATGTTTACAATCACAAAACTAAATGGAAACACAAAGTAGGCAAATGTAATTTAAATACTGGAGGCGGGTAGCCTTATCGTACAGCGCGGCTGTAGGTAGTTATTTCCACTACAGAACCGAGTTAAGATACTGTATAGATAACAGTATATAACAGTGTAGTAAACGCATTTACCATCGTCGCAGCTAGGAAAGCTGCGAAGATGGTGAATGCGTTTGTTACGTGTTTGTTACATTGCGTACTACATAACATTGCCAATGCGCACAATGTCCCAGTACCTTAGCTATCCCATGATCGGGAGGCCCTACAACGCAGTCAGCAAGATTTGGCGATTGCTGATAATGCTGACTCAGACAGTAGGACCATTCTGGTCCAAAGGTTGTGTGGAGCAAGATGGCAGTAGTGAGTAGTTCATTGCTCCTAAATCGGTAGTCATCTATACACTTAGGAAACCTGTGACAAGGTTGGCCATAGTAGAGCCAATGTGTAATAAATACTAAGCCAATGTAGCCTTCATTCTATTAACATTACTATTTGCCTGTAGAAATAGGTATACTGGCAGTCTTCCCACAGACGAACTCGTTTTCAACAGAGCTCTACTGCTACTACATAAAACACAGACGAAGAACTTCAAATAAGTTCGAAACTGGTCGGAGCAATATCCGGTAAATATTACGCGAGTCCTAGCCGGTTACTAAATAATAATTATGGACAAAACTCGCGACAGTTTTTTAGCTCAAACTACATAAAACGTTTGAAATAATAATATTATGGACAAAGAGGTGCAGTGTATGTCTACTGTAGCAGACAAGCTATTGAAACATGGTACAGGAAAACCAGCAAATGACCACATAAGGGCTTTATGTTGACCACCGATAAAATAAATGCAGAAACTAGTGCATTACACTTTTACACTGAAATTGATCAATAATAGTTGTAGATTGTTGCTGAATTTAACGAATAATATTGTTTACTGTCTGAGGCCATGCCAGATTACATTTTAGGGCTATTTTTTTAATTATATAGTCTGTTGGGAATGCTATGCATGTTGAAAATAAGAATATTGTTTTAAATAAGATATTCTTGAAATAAAACCAAGATAAAAATAATATTTTTAAATTTTATTAGGTATCTATTGCCTAAAAAGTCGTATAGCTGGCTTAGTGTAATACACATTTTAAAGTTCCTGTGGAGTGACTTTGTGAGACCTAACAAACAATAATAATACATTACATAACAAGGACCTCAGACTTACAAGACATATATAGATAGATAACACTTAATTGACCTTTTAAATAGATTATGTAAAAAAAATCTATGACATAAACATTAAGAATTAATTAACACTAACGATAATATAACTATATTAAACAATCAGCGTGCAGCTTTGCAAGCACAATATGAAACTTCTTAAGGATAGTTAGTAAATTCACAAGTATATAAATACTGAATTTCAACACATATACACAATTAGTTAACACATTCCTATATCTTTTTCTTTCATAGATAACTCATGATTGCTGATCACCCCGAAGTAACTTTATAAGCTCAACTTGTGACGCGGCAATTTTCTGCAACCAGCTCTCGATCCTTTCAACCACACTCAGCCTGCCCTCTATCCTTTCGACAGCACTTGCAATACATTCTTCAGTGCAACTTTAAATAAGTACTTGCATTCAAAAGATCATAACATGATCTTTGGTATGAGGTGTAAATTTTCCCAATTAATAAACTATTCTTACTCACTGGTTCTTGGGGTACAAAGGCTTGGTCTCAGCCCAGAAACCGAAGGCTGGGGCGGTCGATACCTCTGTTTCCTCTGTATCTGAAATATTTCATTAGTTACTTAAGTCAACATTACTAGGCGTATATATAAAAATATGGTAGACTTTAAGTGAGAATGCTTTGTGAATTCAATAAATAGTGTTTATCCTTTGAGTGATTTTTATTCAATTTCATATTGTATTAAAATTTTTGAACGTTCTTAAATGCCATGTTATTTCTGTCGTAAGCTAAGGAGCATACGATTGATGAAGCCGCCTTCACTCTACTAATAGTTTAATTATTTTTTGGAATAAAAATATTTTATTGAGAGAAAGAAAAAGAAAGAAAATGTTTATTTTGCAACAAATAAATAATGACAATATATGTACTTAGTTCTATATATAATACTTCTATTTGTCGCAAAACCGGCCTCAACACCAGCGCTGGTCTTCCGTTAAAGCCGTTTGGGTGACATCACTGACAAGCTAGTAAAATTCAGTTTAAATATTATAACTTTGTAGGCATATTTAGCTTAGTAGCAGCAGAGAATAAAGATACCATGTAGAAGCAGTTTGTTCAAAAGGAACATTATTATTTAATAGTAAGTAAAACATTATCACCACAAGATAAACGCAGATAGTGTTAGTCTTGAGTTGAACAGTCTTCACTGTACAATTAGAATTAGATATACGGTATGATATGATACTTTGGTAGGTATTTATGTGATTGTAAAATTTAGAAGCTTTTGTCAATTTAATGGAAAACTAGGGGAAGCAAAACAAAGAGCATAAAGTTATTATTTGCCAAACTCATGCTATCAAGCCAAAATAATGAAAAGTATGCTTACCCGTCTCCATTGGATGGATTTTTGGGCACCCATCCTCAATGGAGTTCAGGGTCCTGACAAGGTCCACGTCCTGTCTTGCCACTAGTGACTACCACGGCAGGAGTTTAGCGCCACTTCGGGGTTTTGCATTGCACTGCAAACTCCACCAACATTTGCAGCTGGCGCATGGCGCTGCGAAACCTTTTGAATTGGCGCCGTAGCTTTTAAAGAATCACAAGCGCGTACGTTCGGACTTATCTTGCATAATTATTAAATTCTATTATGAAAAATATTTCATGATCAAAAAATCTGCACAATTCAAATTCTTTCTTGAATTCAAGCTCACAATTTCAATGATGTCAGCTCAGACCAAATAAAAAGTCAAGACAGAATGTTGTGAACAGAGAAGTGAGGCCGGTTTTCCAAACATGTGTGCGTGTGTCGGTGTTGCCATGATAATCAAATTACCTTATGAAAATAACGTTACCAATTTAATAACGTAATTAGTATTAATACAACAATAGGGTTCCGATGTAACGTGTCGTAAAGTAGGGGAAGGGAATGGAAAAAGTGTTTCAGAAATAACATTACTGGGTATTTAATTTACATGCATTTATTTCTTGTAATTAATTAGTGTCGGGTTTTTTATGCAATCGGGGAAAAAAGCACAAAGCTCACCTGGTGATAAGCTGTAACCTCTGCCGATACAGTTCGTCACAAGTGGCAAACTGCACTGCGCCCATCACCTTGAGACATAAAGATGTTAAGTCTCATGTGCCTGTAATTTTACCGGAACATAGGAATGTGAACATTACTGCTTCGCGGTAGAAATAGGTATAAATAAATATAAGTCGCCGATTTAAAAATATTCCCATCATAGTTCCTTCTTACTTTTCCGAATGATTTCGATCCAATTTTGTTTAATTTTTGGACTCAATTCGGAAAATGAATAAATAATTAAACAGTGTTACTGTTTGGTAACTGACCAGTAAAGCGTGAACGGTTAAGAGGGAACTTAAATTTGTCTTCGTAATATCAATAATAATATGGTTATAATTCAACTCTATACACAACAACGTTAAAAACAAAAAAAACAATGGTAATATGGTTTTTTATAATGAAAAAACATCATCTACTTCAATATCTTCGAAACCGAAAATCCAATACCAATATAATGAATATGAGGTATCAGCAATTATAATTAAAGGTATCAGCTTTCCAACAAAAAATAAAATGACGGAGTTATGAAGTAACAAAGATATAATCAAATAAATTTAATAAAAAAAATACAACTGAATTAAAACCTGGTCCTTTTTGAAGTCGGTTGAAAATGGACTGAATGAATGAAATCCATCTTTTAAATTTGCAATTAAACCACTGAACCGATTTTGATAATGATATTGCGTCGTAGGCATCTACGACGCAATATTTGTATTAAAAAAAAATACAGTCCAATTGAGAACCTTCTCTTTTTTAAAGTCGGTCAAAACACATTGATCAACTATTAAAAAAAACAAATAGCAATACGTTGTGTATTATCACCCAATAATAGGGTAAACCTTATAGGCTTAATAACGGCAACACCAATGCCACCACACCGCAATAGTTCGACTGACGAGGCGTAGTTTCGTTGTACATAATATGTGTGTGTAATCGTGTATGTACACGGTGAGGCGTAATTTTACCGGCCTCACTGCTCGTTACACAAAATTCTGTCTTGACTTTTTATTCGGTCTGAGGATGTCAGTAAGGTTATGTTAATATGACTAGGGCTACCATCCGTCCAGGTTTCCCCAGATTTGTCCTAGTTTAGAGGGAAAAACCCGGACACTTGTGTAAGGGCACTCCGCATTGATTGAAATATAAGCAATTGATTGAAACGAATCTGAGTTGAAAACTAATTCGTAAGCTACATACACGTTTACTCCGGTGGCGCTGCAAAATCTACAACAACAGAACGTACCCCGCGCTGCACCGGCCCCCACCGTAAAAAATTGCCGCCGACCCCGATCATTCACTCACTGTGTTGCCGTTTTGGCGCATTTGGTTCTAGGTCTAGAATATATCTAGAGTCTTTAGCGCTTTTTTCTCATTGCCATACACTAAAAACCTCTAGTGAGATCTGGCGGATAACATTACACCAATTACAAACATTACAAACAAGATTATCTTGAGTTGCCAACCTTAAGTTACATTGTGAGTTTATTCGCTATAGTCTCGCGGCAATGGATGAAGGAGAAAAACTCACTAAAAAAGCACATGGTTTCATCTCTGATCAAAATAAAGTATAAATTCAAAGACCTGAGTTGCTTTGACTTTTTTAAATTCCTGTTGAAAAAGTAAGATCACTTTGACTAAAATTTGTAGTGAACATACGAAAAATAGCGAAATAAATAAAAAGATTTTAATATATTTTTTATTTAAATTTATTAAAAAAATATATATTTAATATGTTTGCAATGACGCATGCTTTGTCGATTACATCGCAATATTACAAACATACTAACATGTATTTATTATCGAACCGCATCATATATAAAGTTTTACGGTTTTGGGTACTTATCTACGTAACACAACAAGATGGCTTAAAAAAATGATACTATATAGTTTGTAGTTTCTAACTAGGTACTAATTTATTGATTATATATTAAATTATTAGGAAACGGCTAAAAAATAATGAATATGGATAAAACTCGCGATAGTTTTCAAAGTAAATACTTATTGAACCAAAACTTATAAATTATTTGTAGCGCTCGTTAACTTTGCTTAGCCGTTCTGAACCGATCAGAAAAGTTAAGCAACGTCCGCCTCGGTCATGATTTGGATGGGTGACCGCTGGTGACATTACTACTGCGCGCTTCCGTGCTTCGGAAGGCACGTTAAGCCGTCGATCCCGGTTGTTGTCTTAGGATAGCAGTCGTTATAGAATGGTGGTAGGGCATTTTGCGAATGGCCGCCAGGCAAGCTACCACCCTCAAGTAAAAAATCTGTTGCCAAGCACCTAACGGTGTGCTCCGGCAGCTGTCCTCGACCACATCATCATTTACCATCAGGTGAGATATTGGTCAAAGGCTAACCTATCAGGCAAAGTAAAAAATATATATATACCTATTTCTAATTTGTTGCCAAATAACACTGATCCTCATTATTTTTATCACTAGCTCTCAGAAAGTGAAGTACTGAATAATTATGTGTGTCTATTGAATAAAGTTGTGACTTGGTTATTTTGACATTCATATTAGATGGTGCCATTTAAATTGGTCAGATAGCCAATGATTCGCATCAACTTCACTTTGCAATTTATCGATAGATACAAATTGATATTTGATTGCTACAAGATGCGTGATCGCCCTGCGATCTAGATACTTGGTTCCACGATTCGGAAAATGTATTTTAATTTAAAAGTGACTAAAAAATCATTTCATCCCTAGAATAAACAAAGCTTTTTGTGGCCGTAACTCCAAAAGACCTCGATCAGTTTTACCTACACAAACAATTTATTTGAACCTTACTGATACTAATCTTATCTCATATCTGTATAGCGCCACATTTTGTTCCCCACGAAAGGAAAATAAGATACATTTATTTATTTTTCGTAATTATTCGTTAGACGCTGAAAATATCTGTTGACGTGTTTAACACAACAATATATAGTTTAACAAGGTTAAACATATGCTATATGGTTACCTACTGATATAAAACAAACAATCAAAATATAATATAGTATAACACTCGAAGTAGTATGTGACAATAACCTTACAAAAGGGCAAAGAAAGTAAAATTTACTGCGCAAAACGATATCATCTCGTAGAGGCAATTAATCAAAAGTTTTGTAGTTAGCGCAAAAATTTACACTGAGAGTTGAGAAGTTTAATGAGAAAAAAGTGCAACGTTACATATGGCTTCAATTTTAAATTGATGTTCAATATTTTTTTATACTGTCAATGTTGGAATTCATCATTTTATATTTGAACGCCTCCGTCAAGTTACTTATATGAATTATTATAAATAGGAATTAAGCTTATATGTTGACTTTTGTTACCGAAAATTTGGAAAAAAAAACTGTTTATGTGTCCGTGGGGCCCGGTAAGAATGTCACCCAATTTCTACCCGTGGGGGGTCGTAAGAAGCTATCTGTCGACAAAAAGTACTTAAAAAGGATTTTACAAAATTTATCGGAAACTGTATGAGCTATAAAAATGAGGTTTTTGATGTTACGAATGTTTTTGTGAATTTTTAATCAGATAATAATATATAATACTATAATTTCTGATAGCTAGTAATAATATATAAGTAACCAATTTTAATCTAGCTTGAATAAATCGTAAAAAACTGTAACAGTTTTATTTATTTCATAATATAATAACGAGTCTTTTTAAGTATCATATTTATAGCGTTTTGTTATACCACTTTTAAAAAATTAACAGCTAGACTGATGTTTTGATGATAATTTTTTCTTTTTTTTCTATATGGACCTATCGTTTTGTTATTCCATGTCTGTTGCGTCGTGTTATACTACGTTTTATGTCACGTCCCTCGTGAATACGGGAACGGGATAAAAAGTATCCTATGTCCATCTCCTGCTTTTAAGCTATCTCCCCATCAATTTTCAGGCAAATCGATTTAGCCGTTCTTGACTTATAAATAGTGTAACTAACACGACTTTCTTTTAATAGTCAAATTATTAACGGATGTTTTGACTGATAATCCGTGATAACTGATAACTATTTCTTTTTTTCTATCTGTTGCGTTTTGTTATACTACGTTCGACGAAAACACGGGAACGGGATAAAAAGTATCCTATGTCCGTCTTCTACTTCGAGAAAGTAACCCATTCTCGATGGTCTTCTGACATTAACTTTTTTGTTTTGAATAACATTCCTATTGTTCGACATGTAAAATGATAAGTTGATAACATTTTGTAACTGTAGTAGAAATAAGTTAAATGAATGTAGAAAACATTATGCCATGTGTCGTTTTGTGGAAAAAAACTGCCAAGTGCGAGTTGGCCACACAATCCGATGGTTCCGTAATGACAAATAATAAATACTTTTGTTTCTCGTAATTACTGAAAAACGAACGCGTTAAGATCAATAGGGTGACGTCAATGACACAAATATATCGTCACTGTATTCGGCAGGTACCAGTATTGCATCAAAGTTATGAACTAATATGAACAAATATTCATTTGTTTCGATACTTATACCAGTTGAGGTATCGATTACTTTATTCTGATATAAATTTTTATTCCATAGGTGGCAATCAAGCAAACTGGCCGTTACCATCCCCTATAGATATTTGTAACACCCAGGGCATCACAAATACGTTGTGAATCGTTTAAGAACTCTGTTGACTTAGCCTTTGAAGAATATATTGTAGTTGTTCGGAAATGCAGTAAGAGAAAGCTTATTCCATATTCTGCAGTTGTAGGGCATAAAAAATTGAGTGAATCGCACAGTATGAGATCTCCACACATCTATAATATTTGGATGAATTTTCTGGCAATGGCAGCTAGTGCGGTGATAAAACCACGACGCTGAAATGAGGTCGATTTATTCTTCAAAAAACTCCCCAGAGGCAGGATGGTTTCTATCTTCTATCCTGTGAACTGGAGCATATTCTGGAATTATTATTTTTCGAGAATGAAGACGTCTAACTAAAACATGTCATGATGTAAAGAATTAATAAAAAGAGTATATATACTCGCTAATTTTGAAGCGCTCGTAGCGAAGTTTGCTTAGCTATTCTGAATCGATCAGCAAAGTTAAGCAACGTCCGCCGCGGTCAGGAGTTGGATGGGTGACCGCTGGTGACATTACTACTGAGCGCTTCCGTGCTTCGGAGGGCACGTTAAGCCGTCGGTCCCGGTTGTTGTCTTAGGATGGCAGTCGTTATAGCATGGTGGTAGGGCACTTTGCGAATGCCCGTCTGGCTAGCTACCACCCTCAAGTTGAAAATCTGTCGCCAAGCACCTAACGGTGTGTTCCGGCAGCCATCCTTGAGAGCCAGTAATTCTAGGTTAGCCCGAACAACATCTTCGACCACATCATCACTTACCATCAGGTGAGATAGTGGTCAAAGGCTAATCTATCAGGCACAAAAAAAAAAAAAAAAAACAATGAAAGTTAATGATAGTCAGTATACTCATGGCGCGTAACCTTGTTGCCGCGCACGGGGCGCAGAAGTTATTGTTCTTAGTCACGGGTTGATTATTGGCTTGTCAACAAACGATGTTCATTGAAAGAAAAAAATATATTTAATATTTATTTAATATAGGTATCAATACTTTTATAATTGTGAGTGTATTTGTAAACTATAAACGCACAGCTATAATGTCATGCGTTGTGACGTAGTGTCTGACAGACGTATGACTACTATGTTCTGAATAAAATGAATATAGTTTTAAACTTACATTTAAAAAGAACAGTTCAGGATCTGCTCAGTCAAAGTATTTTTACCTGGAAATATATATGTTTATTTTATATTGTACTGTGCTGTATCAGCTAGCTCGTTAACTGATGAACATAAGCTCCCCATTATAGAAGAGTTTGCCATAATAGGAAAACACTTAGCAGGCGTCTTGGGGATCGCAGTGTAAAATAGCAGTATGTCAGAAAGCACTGCTGCCCACCTTTCGGTATATTATCTTTAGTCACGATACGATACGATACGATAACTCTTTATTGACACCAAAAACAGGAAAAATACACAGAAACAGTAAAAATAGTAAGGTACAATGGGCGGTCTTATCGCTAAAAGCGATCTCTTCCAGACAACCTTTGGATGGACAGAGAATTTTTTTTTTGAGCAGGGAGGGTGGTGCAAGTCTCATATACATACGTAATATAAATATAGATTGCTGTATTACAGTATAAAATAACTACATAAATATCACCATAATATATGATACTATATAGTACTATATATACATACATATATTTATATATATATATATATATATTCATAAAATATATATTAACTATCTTACAGATATGATATATGGTATAATACATACACAATAAATATATAAATTAATTATTATTAAACAAAATAAAGAGAAAACAAAAATTTTTAAAAGTAGAAACGTCAGAGAACAGTATTAATTAAGAGTGGAGAGGTAGAAATTGATAAACTGTGATCTGAAAACATTGAGTGATTGGGCACGTCTGATTGTGACAGGGAGTGCGTTCCATAGGCGCACAGCCTGTGCGGAAAAAGACGATTTATAGAAGACTATATTATGGGCCGGTGAGTGAAGGAGAAGGTTATGTGATGACCTAAGAGAAAGAGAATGGGTAGAGTGCAGAAACTTAAAACAAGCCTTTATAAAGACGGGTAGAAGGATTAAATAATATGTTATACAGAAGAGTAAGTATACGAGTATTCCGACGAAGACGAATGGGCAGCCACTTGAGCTTAGATCGAAATTGGGAAACATGGTCATATTTTCGGAGGCCGAAAATAAAACGAATACAATAGTTTTGAAGTCGCTCAAGTCTGTTAAGCTGGTCCTCGGAGAGATCAGGATAGCTGGCGTCAGCATAGTCAAGTATTGGAAGAAGGAGAGATTGTACAAGAGCAGTTTTGGTAGCAGTGGGCAGGAAGTTACGTATTCGATTAAGAGATGACCCTGAAGCAAATATTTTTTGCCTTAGCGATTGTAGCTGAGGTTCCCATGATAGACAACTATCTATTATGATTCCAAGGTTTTTTACTTGCGAGCTATATGGAATACAAACGTTCGCAAATACTAGTTTTGGCAAAGTTGAGAAATCTACTCGCGAAACCATTCTGGAACTGCCTACGACTATTGCCTGAGTCTTAGAAGGATTGATTTTGAGGCCATAAGACTTACTCCAGTTTTCAATACGACGCAAGTCAGCATTAACTGTATCAATCACTTGATCTAATCGATCTGGTGGAGCTTGCGAGTAAATTTGGAGATCGTCTGCGTAGAGATGGTAGGAAGAAGTAAGATATGTAGAAATAGAGTTAATAAAAACTGCAAAGAGAAGTGGAGAGAGAACGCCGCCTTGTGGGACTCCGGCATTTATATCACACCAAGGAGAAAAAAAATCTCCTAAGCGAATACGTTGCCGACGTCCAAACAAGTAACTATGAAACCATTCAATTACCGATGGAGATATGTTAATAGAGCGGAGCAATGCAATGAGGATATCAAAGTCAACGTTATTAAAAGCATTGCTAAAATCTAGCAAGGTTAGGATCGTTAGGTCTTGATTGTCCATCCCAAATCTTATGTCATCGGTTATTTTTATAAGAGCAGTGACAGTACTATGACTGGGGCGGAAACCAGACTGATGCGGACTTAAAAGACTATTTAAATTAATGAAAGAGTTAAGCTGGTTATGTATCAAACGCTCGAGAACTTTGGATAAAAAAGGAAGGATCGAGATAGGACGATATTCAGAGAAGGACGTAGGGTTATTTTTTTTTGGCAACGGAATAATTTGAGCTTCCTTCCAGCAGGTGGGTACGGCACTCTTCGAAATAGAACTGTTCAATATATGGCATATTATAGGAAGAATTTCATCCAAAATAGGAACAATCATATTACGACTAATACCGTCGCCACCCACTGCATTGGAAGAAATGGATAGGATACTCTTTTTAACATCACATGCGGCGAATTGACTTATGACAAATTGAGAATAGTCAGGTGTTGGCAGACCAGAAAGATAGTTTATTGTGGCTAGTTTTTCATTCGTATCGATGGTAGACGACGATGAGAAGTGCTGGTTTAAAGAGTTTAGGTCTAAGTTGTGAGGAATAGAATCTTGACGAGATTTGCCAACACCTAATGATCGTAAAAATTTCCAGACTTGTGCTGGGTCTTTATTTTCTACAGACTCATGGATGTGTCGACGTTGTGCATCCCTACACATCCTATTGCAGCGATTCCGTGCCTGCTTAAACCTCTCTTTATTCAATTCATTGTGGCGGGTTTTAAGCTGTGCTTTGGCTGTAACTTTTTTTTGCATATAGTTTTTTAAAGTATCTGTGAGCCAAGGTGCAGGAAGATGCTTTATTTTTATGACCCGCAAAGGAGCGTGAATATCATAAAGCTGAATGATCTTTGAATTGAATATTGTGATTTGGTCATCAATATTTTCACTCATTAAAACGTCAGACCAGTCAACCTTACTAGCATCATCGCGAAGTTTTTCCACGTCCATGGTACCAAAATTACGTTGCAGAATGATTTTGGGTTTAGCTTTAGGAGGACGAATTTTATAAGAAAGGAAAATGAGATCGTGGTATGAAAAAGCATCTGCTGAACATTGACCATGCTTGACAACATGCTGCAATGATGATACAAACATAAGGTCAAGAAGAGAGGGAGAACAATTTGGAGAATTATGTGTAGCATTGAGGGGCAAGATGTGCATGTTGCTAGAATTAATAGTAGATACTAAACTGGAAGAACGAGAGTCTTTTTTTAACAGGCACGTATTAAAGTCCTCCATAATAATGGCATGGCCATAAGCAGGGATAAGTTCGTCTAATATTTTTTCAAAAGATGAGAGATAATTAACTCGCATGGAAGGGCTATAATAGACTCCGAGAAGAACTTTGGTGTGAGAAAGTATGACTTCAACGAACAAATGCTCACCGGCATTAACTGGAGCTGGCTGCGTGGACATATTAACTATAGAGTAAGGGATATGTGCGCGTAAATAAATGGCCACGCCGCCGCCACTACGGTCAGTTCTGTCATTCCGGATGAGGATGAAGCCAGGAAGAGAGTAAGAGGTAGAAGGGAGACATGGTTTTAACCATGTTTCGGAGACTAGTATAGCGTGTAAGTTTTTGTTGTCAAATGACGCCAACATATCGGGAAAATGCTTCGGAATACTTTGGGCATTTATATGAATTACATTGAAATTCTTAGGTACATCAGAAAATTCACTCTTAATATTATCACTCAATGTTGGGATACTGGCAAAACTATCTTCATCACTAGGCTCATTACTAGATGAAAACGATACATATTGCTCTGTATCACTACAGTCTTCATCAGAATTCATCTTACAAACAAGTAATAAATACTATAAATAATAATATATATATATACGATAATTATAATAATAAATAAAAAGTATTAATATTAATATAAATAAAATTAAAGCAAAAACAATACTTCATCTGCCGGTTGTAAAGTAAGAGAGAGAGCACATAAAAAATTAAAATAAAAATAAATAAAGAAATCATTAATAACATGAATTCAAAAGCAGACCAGAAGAAAAAAAATGCTATTTTGTGACATTACATTAGTCATGACATGACAATAAAATATTTTTGAGCGTAGAAACCAAGTAGAAGAATATTTTTAGCTTTAGTTTCCGGAACACACCCGGCACCGGGAACGTGCCCCAAGCTGTCAACAAATAACAAATGTCAGTTTCGCAACGTCAATATTATATGTCATGCGTCATGCCAAAGAGTGAGATGGAATCATGGAACAAACAAACAAAAAAAAGAAGAAAGTAAACAAGAACAAGTACATATTGGGTGTTTGCGTATTTGCCCAACTGGACAATAATTGTATTTGTATATACTACCCACTAAATTATCATTTAAGTATATAACGCAAGGAAATAAACAAATGAGAATGTGGGTACAAATACGAAATAATGTTGCATCACGGTATACTTATATCCTATTTACGAGATGTCCCTGCGGCTCTCCGTGATTTAGACGCTACAGCAACTTCTTTGGGAGCCGTGACAGGCAACGGATTTGAGACTTCCGGAGCAATCTTCAGCAGCTCACAAACACTGCTGATGCGGTGGCGCTTCCCGTCAGGCCCGATGATATGTACAAATCCGTCTCTGGTCCAACACTTATTAATACCGAAGCGTTGCCTCGCCTCCATGAACGCCTGATGCCTCGGCCTTGTCAGAAATTCGGACAGTGTAATAGAAGATCCCTTAAGAGAAGATTTAGCCAACCATATCTTATTGCGCTCATCAAAGTTCTTCAATTTCACTAAAATGGGCCCTGACTTATCGCTTGTGGTGCGGCCCATTCTTTGGCAGCGACTTATTGAGCTGACTGCAAAATGAGGCACTTGAATTGCTTGCAAACTATATTGACCACATGTGCAGCCAAATCTTGCTTCTCCTCTTCCTTCACACCATGCAAAAGCAAGATTTTTCGACGACTATTCATTTCTAGATTGTCAATATTCTGTGCAAGGATACCCAATTGTTGTTGGAAACCCCGAAACATTTCAGCTGTAAATACTTTAAATGCTGCAAATTTGGCAGCCATGCTACTAGTAGTGTTACTTGTAGGAGGGGACTTCTGAAGCTCACCTTCAAATTGATCCATACGCCTGTTGAGAGCCTCCATCATCTCTATGAAAGTTTGTTGCTGTGTGGATTCCATTGTTATAGGTTATGTTCCTTTGTGATAATAAAGTGATGTCTGCAAGTTTCTGTTGTTGTGCTTGTAAAGGATTTATCTTCTTGGCAGGTGAAGTATGCTCAATAAATCACAATATATTGCATGAAATAGCTACTAAGTACTGCTATTTATATTTTTAAATACAAAATTATATAAGAGCAATTTTGAAATAGTGTTGTCACAACTACCCGCCCAGGAGAAAAAAAGTCACCTCCTACGACACCCACGGATAGCAATGGGGTTGAAATTCTAAGCCACAGGCAGCCCACGGGGCATATTATTATCTGTGAATAGGCTATGCCATGTGAATAGGCTATGCTATGAAAGCTGCCGGAACACACCGTTAGGTGCTTGGCGACAGATTTTCTACTTGAGGGTGGTAGCTAGCCAGGCGTGCATTCGCAAAATGCCCTACCACAAAGCTATAACGACTGCCATCCAAAGACAACAACCGGGACCGACGGCTTAACGTGCTCCGAAGCACGGAACCGCTCAGTAGTAATGTCACCAGCGGTCACCCATCCGACTCATGACCGCGGCGGACGTTGCTTAACTTTGCTGATCGGTTCAGGACGGCTAAGCAAACTTCGCTACAAGCGCTTCAAAATTTAAGTCACTTGGAACATTATATAACTATATTTCAAGCAGGCAAATCCACTAATTCAATGATTACCTGAAGAACCATTTCTTAATGCCGCCAGGCTAGCATTTGTCCACAATCACACCCGAAGGTGACCGTGATCGTAAACAGGCTTATACTATCATGAAAATTAACTATCACCTGCTGACAAAATTTCTACTACTGTCATAATTTTCAATGGATTCACGTGGTCAGTTGTTCAAAATCGACCAATCACGGTTGAGCTTGATCGACTAATCAGAAAGATTTACCACTATCGTATTTTGGATGGAAAAATATAGGAGAAAGAAACCAATCAGTCCGTTGAATGGTCATTCTGGCAAGAGACTTCGAGGCGAAAAGTACAAAAATCAGTCAAGTGTGAGTCGGACTCAAGCACGAAGGGTTCCGTACCAATAGTTGTACATCATTAGACTTCATATTTTAATCTTTTATTGTTTTAACGTGCGCCGTTGTTAATATAGCGGCAACAGAAATACATCATCTGTGAAAATTTTAACTGTCTAGCTATCACCGTTCTTGAGATACAGTCTGGTGACAGACGGACGTACGGACAGCGAAGTCTCAGTAATATGGTCCCGTATTTACAATTTCAAGTTATTAGAACTTGTACAAGTAGGTATGTTTAAAATGCGCTACCACCATGCAAATAAAGAACATTTTATATACGATACAAATAATGACGACAGATTGTCGTAATTCATACCTACTAAATAGGTGAGACACTGAGTCGCTACGAAATATCTTTAAATTTTAGATTGTATCTTATGGTCCGAGTTTTTATGTTTATGGTCCTAAGTAACAAAACGGTCCGGACAGCAGCAGATTCGTCTATAAAAACGGAGGCAGACAGCATTGACTTAGTATCAATTTACTTAAGTGCTAATACATTTTAAGACTTGAATTAAAAGTAAATGTTACAAGAAGGCATGCTTTAGTTATGTGAGGCCAAACTATTTTGCTTAACTCATATAGGCACGGAGAGTTGTTTTAAATTTTATTTTGGCCTTTCCTTGTAATACAACTAAGTAACACACATTTCGTGATGTTAACTATGAAAGATATACAAAAACCAGACAAATGCGACTTGGGTTCGCGCATCGAGAGCTCCGTATCTCCACACAATATAAACTATAAACGGTATTTTGCTGTACCCCGAGGTTTCTTTCTTTCCATTTATAAAATAGTTATATATAACTAAGCTTTATATATAACTATCTGTTGAGATAACTACAGTTAACTAAATATTATGAAGATTACACAATATTGCCTTGCATTAGCTTATTATTAATTCATACCGAATCTTTACAAGAAAATAATAATTTATCCAATAATTATACACATACTTACTTACAATCACATCTTCTAACAATTGTAGACACACAACACACACTACTAACTCACTTACACTCATTTACTTCACATACATTTACACGCATACTATATTTTCCTTAAGCGCTAAGTATATATTGTATACACTGGATAGTTTATATAAGACGTAAGTGCCAGTGTCATAACTATTATGGGAGAAGCCTATGTTTTCTGAAACACAGCTGACGCTAGTTCGGGAACCTATGGATTCATATTAACTCTACAACCTATGTAACTTGAGTCAATAAAAACTTGATTGTATTTGTATTTGACATGTATCAAAAATCAATACCTAAAAAGTATCTGTACTCGTTATGAACGATACTTATCTTATTTTACGTTACGTAAGTATTTGTATAAGTATCCATGCAGGTAAAATTTGGATGATAACATATACTTAAATTACAATAAAAACCAAGCGATCATTAGCTCTTAATCCTCAATAACAATAATTTAATCTCAATATCATATTCTTATTTACTTACTGGTTCAAATTTCATGGAAATCAATTGCTAAAACATATTTTATTGTAGGTATTTCGAGACACAACACACACATCGCACTTTCGTCGTGTTTTCTATGTCGTATTCATTTTCACAATTAAGTATTATAATAATATTAAATTAAAACTTAATATAGTATGTGATTGTACAAAGCGCCACGACATACAATATTATTAGTCTATTCTATAACAATGACAGTCTAGTTGATTTTACAAGGTGACAATGACAACGTTTTATGTAATTTTGGTTTGTTTTCCACTCTATCCGTGCCACTCGTCATTGGCGAAATTGTGGCGATACCACAGAATCCACCCAAAAAAGAAGTAAGTTAATTTTGGATAAAAATCGCTACAAGGTTACGTTCCTGCATTCCTTCGGCCAAGGCAAAGATTGCTCCAACCTCAGACATACGCCATTCCAGCACTCCAATCGAGCTGAATTTGATCCTGACAAGATTTGATCATACCCGATCCGGGCAACCTGTCTGAGCTAATTATTATGCTCTGCCTATCCAAAATTGTACCACCTTTTGAATTGGCCAAGCTATCAAATAGGATAGATTTCACAGTAAATATTAAATTTTGTACAAGCTAAGTCGAAGATTAGTGATTACTAAATCACTATTGTTTAACTATGTAATGAGCCCGATATCCAAAACATGCAGAAAATGTTTTGCCACCTAAAACATCGCCTATCTAATGATGTTTTCTGATTGAAGAATATACCTGCTGATTGCACAGGGGTACGTAGAGAATCAATTAGCGATCAAGCAAGGCATTCGGCAGGCTAGCTAGATTGGTCGGTAGCCTGATACAATCTAGCCCCAGGCATCACATTAAGTTATCCATTCTACACTGCGGGGATGGCCCGCAACATTGTTGAAATAAATATCAGAAATGTAGCTCCTTTATAGTACAAAACTGTACTGTCAGTTCATTGATCAATAACGCGCTCTGATATAATAAATAGCGCAATAAAAAACCACAGAAATATTTGTGATTGAAATTTTTATCTTTAGTGGCCTTGACCAAATGGAAAAAAGGACGCAACGCTTATTGTTTGCGTTTTATTTATTACAGGCATAACAGTTATATAGTCACCAAACTGTTATTGCGTGGCATAGCGTATATACTCGTAAATTTACTGAAATTACACATATTATTATGAGAGTACAGACTGCAAATAATGTTGAGATAGGTACTTCAACGATAAACGTAAAATATTTATGGATCAGCCTTCGAGTTTTAATGTTGCATGGGAAGAACCTCCAAATAATAAGTAAAAATGTCTTCATCGTAAAGCATGGCAAGTTCAAATCGTCGAACGAAAATCATGTTAAAATATCTGTTTTAACATTATTAAATTTGTCTTTGCTTTGTGCGTTATACAGAGTAATTAAACAACTTTAAACGGCTTATATTTATCGTTATTTTTGTCCCGACGTTTCATACACTTTGCAGGCACCCTGTGACTGCAAATCACTGTAAAGTGTTTGAAACGTCGGGACAAAAATAATAATATATAATACGACTTAACCATTTAAACCGTTTAAAATTGTTGAATTACTATTATCAAAATTAATTTTGTTTGTTTCCAAAATCTCAATTCCTTTTTTCTAATTCCAGCTTTTCCTTTGAATATACTAAAATGGGTAGGAGATTTTATCTGCTTCTTAGTAATAAATTGCAACTTAATTATGCATTATCAAGCATGTAAATAGCTTTTTAAGCATTCAACCCTTTCTAATTATGCAAACTTGTGAAATGGGGTTTTAATGAAGAAACTTTTGGACGCAAGTAAAATTCTGTTTAGAAAGTTCGAAAACATGAAACACATTTTTATTCATAGAATATGAAATAAACAGTACCTACAGATTTAATATGTATTTTGGTTAAATGGCTCATGGGGAAGGTTCAATACTTTAACTGATCACCTTATATTACTCTTCAACATTTTTAAGGTATCAAAAGGCCAAAACGCAACACTATTTTAATGATACTCTACTTACTGTCTGTATATTTGTCCGTCCGTTCGTCCGTTCGTATGTCATACGAGTTACAAATCTGAAATTTTGATATATAGGTATTGCAAAATATTGACCCATAACATTAAGTTAAAATATTTTTCAAGGGGCTCCAAAACATGAAAAGTGTGTTTTTTTGCATTCCTTAATGTGGGTGAAATTTTCTAGAATTTATTGGGTAAGCGTAATTCTATTATTCTATCGATATACACAATTTTTATAATAAGATATACATGAATCAAAGTTCAAAATTTTAGACCATTTTTGTTCTCTAAAACTAAATTAGTTAAGTATTTGAAGTTTTGGTATACTTAGTATTCTCTATTTAACCAAAAAATTATGACGCCAATTTTTAACGCGATTTTGAACCTGTGATCAAATTAGCAAGTTTGTTTTTCTTACGAGCTACTGCAATTGGGGCCTGACCCGTACTTGGCCAGACACACAAAAAAAAAGTGGCCATGATAGTTTTTTTTTTTATATGAGGACCTTACCTGAGTGGAATATAGGTAGTAAGATGACGAGAAAACAAAGAAAATTGTCATAGGAGTACTGCAAAGAAAAACAACAAAATCTGTGATCAATTCTGTATTACTATTTAATTAAATACTTTTATTAAACTAATAATAAAACACGTCAGGTTTGATTATTCGTCCAAGAAGTCTTTCTTGCCACCAAAGTATTGATTTGAAATTGTCTTTGTCTAAGTTATTGCGTTGTTGTATTGTGAGGGAAATTAAACCTTCAACTTATTCTGTGCTTTAACTTGCAAAAGCCTGTTCTGGCCAAAGTTTAATAATATTGTTTTATTCTACTATACCAGTTGTAGAATATAATATGTTATAGTAAATGGAACAAAAGATAATGGATATTCAATTTAATTGTTCTAGCTTTGTTGACTCAATTTGTCGTCGGTTGTTATTTTTACACCACTGTTCAAAAAAAGGAGTGTTATGTTACAAAATTACTTTACTACAGGAAAAATTTAAGTCATGAGTGGGATTCGAACCCGCGGCCATCCACCCCATTAGCCGGGTTTTTAGTATTGTAATGTTAATCCGCAGAGCATGCGTTATTGCAAACATAAAAATATTAAAATTGTAGGGTTGCGTCATCATTAACAAGTTTAAAGCCACCATTACTTCTAAACGGGTTAACCGATTTTGATGTATAAGATATCATTATATTCTTCTTGATAACCTCAGTGACACTAGGTACACAAAAATAATAAAAAAATACACTGGCGGATTTGCGACGCCATATTATTGCGAGAAAAAAATGTAATTTTTTCTTTCTAACCCAACGAGTTTAAAAGCAATTTAAAATATATGTATGACTTGTAGTTTTTATTTCAATGGAACGATAATACTACGCTTATAGAAATTATATAGAATACAGTCGTGTTTTACTTTTTTTTTTAATTAAATTTTTTAATTCCATAAAACGTTCTAAACTTCATATTGAAAATTCATAGAGCCGTAAGGTTAAAAACTGAAATTCTACGTAAATACGAAAGGAAATCGAAAAAGCTTTCCAAACATCCTGCACTACAGGATATTGCCGTTTGGAAATGAAAAATGGTTACTATGTGGTCCAATATCAGTGATACTGAAATTTTCGTATCAGAACACAGAAATTCCCAAAGAGATTTCAAGGATTCCTTGACCACTCAGCCGAAATAAGCGGCAGTAATTTTCTCGAGGGTCTGAAATTACCTATGGCTTCGTCTTTTACTTTTTCAACGAATTTATGTATCTCTGTAGATGGTTTAAGTGATGTGCTTAGCAGTGATTGCAGTCAGTGATGAATATAAAATGAAAAGTATAATAATATATGGCTGCAAAATTTTGTATTAATTCTGTCAGTACACCAAAAAGCCTGGTTTTAGTAAGAATATATATTTTTATCTTCATATGTGACAGTTTTAGATATCTATTAAAAATCTGTTTCAGTTTGTTTTATTTGCCTTGAGATATTAATGTGGACTAAGAACAAGTCTTGATGAATGACCGACAAATCATGTGTTTTCGGTATTCCGAACGCTTTGTACACTTAGTTCTACTAAGTCATCACTATCATTTAAATCGAAAAAAAAAACGCCTAAACGTCAAATATCAAAAAATCAATGGGAATTTCGTTCTAGGCAGTGTGACGGCAGTGGCAGGAGCAGGGATCTATGATTTATTATATGTCCATAGCCTAGAAAGTACTGTATCTCAATCACAGCTACCATTATAAATCGATTGGTTATATACTCGTACTAAAACGAGTGAAACAAAACAGGTACCTATTAAGATAATCGACAAAAAAGGTTGTACATACAAATTATATTTCAAAGGTTGGTTTAAACTAACCTTCTCTTTTTTATAAAACTATCTAAAGTTTCTGGGTCTATTTAGCAAGTTTTTCGTGTATCGTTTCAGTAGTTAGGTGCCTCTACGATTCCGCTCCGAGAAACAACATTAACCTTGCCTTTGACGAGAACTTGCTTGTTTGTAACTCTAAACAGCTTTTTAATGGGGGACTTTGAAACTTTGATATTTGAAAACTACATTATAGGTTTTCGCTTCTGCACTTTCTCATGCAGCCAACGAATTAAATATCATTTTGCGTACCACTGAATAGGGCTCTACAGATTTTTTATTAATCTGTAAGATTCGTCTGTCTTTGTTTATGATTTGCTATATTTTATTCGACTATATCAGACATTATTGCTCACCAAGCTGTGTGATTTTAAAGATTCCTTCGTTAAACTCTTATCATAGGTAGTGAAACTCAAACTACCTATAATAGTCGAGAAATACCTATTAATGATATTCAAAACGTACCTACGAAAGAATGTAGCCTAAAAATCAGAAGTAAACAAATATAATTTCAAACTGTCTTCTAAAGAATCGATTTAACGTTGAAACCAGACACGTTGCGCGGCGCTATGACACGGTTATATTATCTATATATTACCGTGGCTATGATTCTGGGCTCTTAGTTTACAGTAGGTATATTTGGAAGGCGAGGTAATGTGGGTAGAGAACGAGGGGCGTGAGCGCAACGGTGCTAGGCAGCGGACAGAGCAGTCGAGCCCATCGGCTCAGCGTGTGAAGTTGGGTCACAACTCACAGTAAACATATTGTAGTCTTTGGTCGGGTCGCGTTGTGCGAAACGCATTGGTATAATTATTTTACTCTTTGGAAACGCAATGGCGCGAACGCAGCGGCGGACAGAAGGCAGTTACATCGAGTGTGTGAAAATCTAGGAGTGATATCTAGTGATGGACGTTTGTAAAGTGGAGTTATTATACTAAATCAACACATCAACCGGAATGTCCACCGTTGGATGAGTTTTCCTTTAAATAGGGGGTGTCCGTTTAGCTCGTATGACTGGAACGTTTATTGTTAGAAGTGTTGAGTGGAAGTGTAGTGAGACTTCGGCAGAGGACGTGAGTTTTGCGATTTAAATGATCAAATAGTTTTCTTATTATTTCGATTAATTTATGTCATATGTAATGTTTATGAGTTTAAAAGTTATATATTTAGGTTGGTAGGTATGTTGTTTCCAACTAAAATGATTGGTATACCTAAATACGGACAAAAATGTTACTGAAGCAATAATACGAACAAAAATGTTGCTGAAGCAATATTTTTGTCCGTATTTGTAACTAGATGAATCTAGTGGCCTCAGCTCAGTAAGGAAAACAAAATGATTGAACAGAATTACTTGATAACATAAGCTATAATGGAATTTAATTCAATACTTACAAAAATAAGAATACGTTTCTATAAGCATTAGTTAAGTACCTACCTAAATACGTGATGTGGTCTTATTGTTTATGTTGTACATTATATAAATGGTTAAGAAATCAACTTACTGTCCAAATTAACATAGGGTTTAAATGGTATATATTAAATAGTCTAAAGTTAGTGATGTGTAGGTAGATTATTTACCTACTAATGTTCATAATGCAAGTTGCTAATTATAGGTACCTACCTACTTAGATAGCTTTTCGGCTGTGGCTCCGCCCGCACGTTTGACGATTGTCGCGAGGAGCGC
Organism: Plagodis dolabraria; assembly: GCA_963854805.1. NCBI lineage: Eukaryota > Metazoa > Arthropoda > Insecta > Lepidoptera > Geometridae > Plagodis > Plagodis dolabraria. The sequence continues at coordinate 14,655,180 of OY978454.1, read as the reverse complement.
AATTGCATTAGAATAACTATCCTATGTCTCTCCCCGTGTCTCGAGCTATTGCCATGCCAAATTTCATGCAAATTGGTCCAGTAGTTTTAGTTTATTCATAGTATAGGTAGGTACAAAAACATAAGTTTTTCCTCTTTATAATAAAATCAGTGAAGATAAGTTGTGCCTATGTGTAAAATTCCATGTAAGATGGTATTGACATTATTCATGGTCATGTGAGTGATGGGTCCATGGAATGCTAAGTATAATTTGTCTCAATAATTTTGCAAGTTTATTGGCTTAGGATGTAGTTCTAAAACTTATAAAAGATCAATTGTAATGGGGCTGCTTATAATGTTTATCCACAGAATTAAAGAAAGAAGATCATTGCTAATGAAGTTGAGAGAATCAATGGGTCACTAACTCTATACCTACCTAATTCTTAGTATTATTTTGGTATTCAGTGTATGTAGTTTTAAAGAAAATAGGAATATTTTTTACTTGGACGATGATTCAAATGCATCACATAGTTTTAAAAGTGTTATTAATGGTACTTATAATGAATAACATATTCACAGGGTTGGGTTCGATTCCAACCATAAATTGTAATTGAGTTTTCTAAATTTGTGGTGTAATTAATTTACATCTTCGTTACATGAGTTCGATCCCCATTATGAATATAAATATATTTTTCTTAGATTTCTGGTAAACTTGATTTACATGTTTTACATACTTGGGTTCGATTCCCACCATAACATGAACTTGTGGTTTCTTAGAGATGCTTTCGATAGTAGCTCTAGGGGCTAGAGCTGACCGTGGCTGGTGATGACGATTGGCTAGTCCCTTGCGCCGGAGTTAAAACACTTTAATGAAGCAGGTATGGCTGGACTTGACTGACTATTTCTTAAAAAAATAACACAGGCGTGGTGAATATTAAGAGGATATTTATTTCAGATTTAGTTAAAGTTTGTGTCCCTAGGTATATAGAAGATAAGAGGTTATTAGCATGTGGGTTTTTTTTGTAATCGTACCTACCTTGATTCTGAGGCTATCAGCAAAAATAAATTAACTCTGAATTTAATTGGAATAACTAGCTAATTATATAGGTACTACTAGTTGATATAATTAATGATTATTCAGTAGTGTTTAAAATTTAATAAAGTAAATCATTGTTCAACTGCAATTTAATGAAAGCTAATTTTTTTTAGCTATGTATAATTTTTAAATATAAAAAAAGAACTATGATAGTCTATGGTTGTGTATTTTTTTCTATTTATCAATACACAAGGTGTGTTACGTTTGTCGACAAGCTTCGTTGGTATTTAGTCTTCATAAAAATATATATGTTCTATGATGTCTACTCTATAGCTACATAGGTATGTTTTATTTAAATATTTTTTTGTATTTAATATGCAAAATCAAATATACATTTGTCGACGAACTTCATTGTTATTTAGCCTTTGTTGCTTATATACTAACAGTAATATGCTATGATACCTCCTTTCAAGTTTAATATAATTATGTTTTTTTTTTATCTAGTGATCAATATACAAGGTGTCAGACGTTAGTCGACGTGCTTCGTTGCTATTTAGTCTTCATTGTTTATATCCAAATAGAAATATTCCATTTGATTTCTTCACAATAGTTATTTTTTCTATGGATGTATTAGTGTGGTTTGTACATTCGCCATTCATCAATTTAGTTGAATCGTGTTGAATATATAACTAAATAGTCGAGTCAAGTTACAACAATCACGATTGAGTCTAGCCACAGTCATTACGAAGTCATATTTCGCAAAAGCTTAATATTTTGAATTAAGAGAATAGTTTACTTACCGTATTTAGTTGCTGGCAACATTGTACCATGAAAGACCGATGTATGTGCGGATATTATCAGATAAATGCTTATATTACTTATTTTGAATAGGTTTATGTAGATACAAAGGTAAAGCACATAAATTAATTTTAAATACAATTTGATTTATTGACAATTTTACTTTTTTCGGGCACCTTGTTCACGCAAAGCAAAAAATGGACAATGGTTCTGACTAACGTTGTTTAATTTACATGCCAAATTAATCTAAAAAAAATTACGAGAAAACCTGTGTTTTTACTATTTGCATATCTTAAAAAATGGCTGCGATATAAACGATCAAAGTGCGTATTTCCGGCCGAAGATTTTTAAAACGCGGGCGGGCGCCCACTAGCCGTTGACGTCCGGCTCATTCAACAGTCGAGCTTTCGTTCGCACGCCGCTGCGCAGTTAAAATCAAAATTATAAAGTTATCTGCGGTAAAAATTGACAAAAACCTATTGTATCCTCAGTGCTTCAATTCAACAGTTATATATAACTCTTTTTTTTATGTGCCTGAGGACCCAAAAATGAGGGAAAAGTGGATGATAGCCGTTTAAAGACTTGATAGAATAGGCCTTAAAACTAAAGCTATTTCATTTAACGTTTTTCATGTTGGAAGGGCATTTTGCGAATGCCCGCCGGGCTAGCGACTATCCTCAAGTAGAAAATCTGTCGCCAAGCACCCTACACTGTGTTCCGGCAGCTGTCCTTGAGAGCCAGTAAGTCTAGGTTAAGTCTGTTAACACCTTCGACCACATCATCACTTACCACCAGGTGAGATTGTGGTCAAACACTAACCTATCAGTAACAAAAAAAATCGGCCAAGTGCAAGTCGGACTCGCGCACGAAGGGTTCCGTACCATTAGCTATACAACATTAGACTTCATATTTTAACCTTTTTTTGTTTTAACGTGTGCGAGTCCGCCTCGCACTTGTCAAACTTTTTGTATTTGTTGTAATAGCGGCAACAGAAATACATTATCTGTGAAAATTTGAACTACGAGTATCTAACTATCACCGTTCTTGAGATACAGCCTGGTGACAGACGGACGGACGGACAGCGAAGTCTCAGTAATAGGGTCCCGTTTTTACCTTTTTTTACCATCGTCAACATGATCTACGCTCCGATGTTAGGTGTATTAGATAGTAATATTTTGACCCTTTTGTGTTCTCCATTGTTTTTGCCTTTTTATTGCCAGCAACATTAAACAAAGCGCTACTATAACTAACAGGTTCACTGTTAAATGTCTCGAAAGGAGTCATTTTTACTACACTCATTTGTCCAAGACTCTGATTGGAGTCATAATCCAAAATTAAACTTGATTCTTATTTCAGTGGACGTATGAATAAGAGTTAAGACATCCTCGTGTGGACGGCAAGATAACAAGGCCAATGGACATTTAAAAGAGCCGCCGTTTAACGTTGCCAGATTTTTTTTTTGTGCTTGATACGTTTGCCTTTGACCACTATCTCACCTCATGGTAAGTGATGATGTGGTCGAAGATATTGTTCAGGCTAACCTAGAATTACTGGCTCTCAAGGACAGCTGCCGGAACACACCGTTAGGTGCTTGGCGACAGATTTTCAACTTGAGGGTGGTAGCTAGCTAGGCGGGCATTCGCAAAGTGCCCTACCACCATGCTGTAACGACTGCCATCCTAAGACAACAACCGGGACCGACGGCTCAACGTGCCCTCCGAAGCACGGAAGCGCTCAGTAGTAATGTCACCGGCGGTCACCCATCCAACTCATGACCGCGGCGGACGTTGCTTAACTTTGCTGATCGATTCAGAATGGTTTTAAGCAAACTTCGCTACGAGCGCTTCTTAGTTTTCTATATACCCATATACCCTGGGCTAAAAAAAATTGCTTTGTCTGTTAATTTGTTGTTTATTTACATTTCTTTACTTATATAAATCAATTAAATATATTATAACATGGAATAGTTTACACTAGAGACACGATGTCGTTACTTTAGAAGCAAGATTTGAAACTTGTTCCTCTAACATGTGCTTGTTGTGGCAGCCTTTGCATCGTTTCTAATCGTCTCATTTTTTGAAAGTGTGTTTTCAAGTAATGGCCTTGGACGATGAGCAGACATTCGGTTTTTGGTGTCTTACCAGATTAAAGATTTTCAACAAGATCATTGATCATAATGATCAATGATCTTGTTGAAAATCTTTGGTTCAATATTATGGTATTGTTTTACAGATCAAACATGTCATACACGTCATTGACATTTCATACAACATGTATCAAACAAAAATAAGTAAATAATAATATAGATGTTCACAAAAAAAGTAACGTAATAATAATGTACACAGACCATAAGGAATCACAACATTTTATAGTTCACACATCCAGGACTCTTTAGTGAGTCACATGATTTGTATAGTTGACACGATCTTAACTTCTTATTGACTCATACTTATTTCTTAAAGATTAATCCTGAATTATTCATTTCAGGATGAATGTTAATGTATAAAATAATCTTAATATTTATGCTAATCGTATTAGCATATATATATATTATAAAGCCATATGTAATTATTAATAATTAGAACTCTCTATATAGTAATGTATTGATTTTATTCTGTTTTGTGTGCCAGAAATAAATAAATAAATCACGTAAACAAAATTTAATATAGCCGTAGGAATACATTTTTGAATTTTATTCGGGGACAAGGTACGTGTTAAATGTTTAACAAAAACATATCTTTTACAGCCAAGGCTCGTTGAATAAATGGAACAATTGTAATTGGCACCGCATTTCACGGTAGAATGAACCCGGGTCATTGCAGTTCGCAAAGAATCGTAATCAAAGTTCGAAAAGAGCTCTACGGCAATACATCTAGATGGAAATGGAGCAAGTGCTCGGCTTGAATTAAATAAATTACTACTTTTTGGAATAATGAGATTTCATTTATATTTCAGACGGGTTTTAATCTCTCGAGAGCATTCTTAATCATTTGAACGGACCATATTCCACGTCTGTACATTATTTTTACCAATTTTAATTATAGCGTTTGACCATCATTCCCCTTGTTGTTAAGAGGTTCATAAGGAAAATTGCCAAAGTACTTCGTTAAGTATGTGGTAACAAAGTTTCTACATGAGTTCAGTATAGCAAACCAAGCGAGCATTCGCAAAATGCCCAACCACCATAATATTGGGTGATTTTAAGCGTGTTTGCATTTTAGCATTTGCAAACTTTCCTACCACCAAACCAAATGTATTGTATGTTTGTAAAAATAATACGCTGTTGGTAAGTGCCGGCGTGGAAGAGGATTTCATGCAGGTTGCTCTAAAATGAACTTATTCACTCTAGCCTTGAAGATACCTTGATTGTAGTTTTCAGAAAAAATAAAAGGCAGCAGGGAGTTTTGTACTTGAACGGTACACATTAAAAACGTGAAACGAAATCGTTGCGTTTTAATTAAAGTACTTTTTAGTTAATCACGGACCTGTCTTACGCTATATTTTTAGATTTGGTGTTTTTTGTCCTTTATGATGTCAGGCATTGGCATAGAGAAATTCTGTATGTTAGTATCTAAGGACCGCTCAGTAAAATTAGGAGATGACCATGTTCAGTATATCTTTGTGAAGCGGTTGACGCGATGAGTGTACATTCGTAGTATTAACACGCTTAACCTAAAATTACTGGCACTCAGGGACAACTGCCGGAACACGCCGTTTCTTCTTGAGGGTTGTAGCTAGCCAGGCGTGCATTCACAAAATACCCTTGCACCATACTGTCAAGCTCAAGCCGGAAGTGGGGATCGAACCATGGACCTGCGGCATGGCAGTACACAGCTACTACAGCCTGGCCGTTATTGCTTAAAAAATCTTATCTTTTATTCCAGGACCTAACCCATCACATATTACAAGTTTCATCAAAATCAGCACTCACATACTCATATCCTTGCATCCTTGCTCACTGACTAAAAAGATTTGCATTTATAAAATTAGTTTGATATATAATGCGTAAAAGTGTTTTTCTATTAAATATTTCTAATAACTTTCTTAAATGACGCCGCTCAAAACTCCAACGGGGTCGAGCCACCAACAAATGTCGTCCGTTGCCAGTGACAGGCAATTAACATCGCATCCATTGTGAGTCTGTCACTGGAACCTGGCGTTGATAAACCGAACGGACAAATAAATGTATCGCAAAAATTCATAGATGCCATTTCTGCGAGCGATATGCAGAGCAGAAAATGATGCGTGTGGATTGTGGTCGAATGAAATTTAAACTAAGGGAACTTGCATCGACTTCATGTTAAAATATTTATAAGTTGTACTTTAAAATAAAGTGTTATTTCACCTTAAGTGCTTATTGCGCCAACGTAAATTCGAGAGTTAATGTCGGGTATTGATTTTTGTATGACAATATACACTTAATTTGAGTTTAACTCGCGTTTCCTCGTTGGCGCAATCGGCCTTAATGTACCGGGCGAACTAAATCAATTGTGTAAGTTTCTGGGACGTTACATATGTTGAAATAAATAGTATCACAAATTTCTTCAAAATAACTGTGTTACATGCCCAGTTTATGAAGTAAAAACCTTTACTATTAGTTAAAACTTTCTATTGTCCACTTTAATTTAATTCGTAACGGGGCTGAAAAATTTCATTTCGTGCAATCATTTGTACAAGTACATTTATTAACGGATTGTTTATCAATTTAGGCTCTACTTGTATATATATGTCTCTCATTATGCCTGGAGTAGAATCCTCGAAAACTGCTTAAATTGTTGTTCTAAACATATACGATAGATTTTAAATTTGTTGGAATACCTTTTTACATATAGTTAATATTTGCCAATTAAAATTTACTTCCGTAGAACCAGATATATCTATATTTGTAGACGGCGTCATTATAAATTAAAACACAATTTTTTAAATTTTCCAACATTCATTATCTCATGACGTAATATACAAATTATTTCTGCCTTCCTATTTTTCCTAAAATTGTCATTGTAATTATTATACACTTTTTTACTTTAATTAAGCTGTAAGGCAAATCTCTGTATTACGCGTCAGAATTGAGGAAAGATCACTCCATAAAACATTTTACGTCGTATTGTTTTCATATATGAACCTAATTACCATTATGCATATTACAGGTCTGTTTAAAGATATTAAGAATAAAGCGCCGTGGTACATTTTTAAACAAATAACCGCAATTACAACCGCTCCTGCATTTTCCGACTATTTCTCTACCACACAAAGCGAATTGTTAGCTAGTACCTCCAGGGACGTGAAAAACGACAAGCTCCAAGATTTGACAACAGAGACAAAGCTTTGTAAAGTTTCGCTGTAATCAGATTATGGTCGCCATTCACTGTTGAACAATGGTTCGACGAGATGTTAATTGGTTGTCAAAGGCATACAAACTATGTGATTGAGACGGGTTTGCATGAGGGATATTGCTCATTGCTTGATATCCGAAGGTATTTCTATGATTTGACTGCGAACTGACTACTGCACTAGATAGGATACAATTATATAGAAATAAACGAGCAGTAAACATATTGGAGGAATGCTATAGGGATAATAAGAGTTCTTAACTGTCAAAAGGTAAGTAATAACAATCAATAGACTAAAGCAATTTAGTATGCGTAGTTATTTCACTTTGCTTGTAATATAATATTTTATTAGAAAATTATGACGATATGGAAATTCCGGGAAAGCAGAAAACAGTTTTACCGTACAATCTGCGTAATAAGAAAAATGAATTGTAAAATATTGGAATGAAATTCAACTTAAACCAAAAGACAGGTTGTTAATTAAGATACTGACGAATCAGATATATTACCGAAATCAAAACTAGGTGGTATCTTTGTTCACAAGGGAAACGCGATAACCGTAAATTGTATAATATATCACATATATATTTTGAATCAGTTATTTACACAAGTATATACACAACAATTATTCAAAATATAGTAGGTATATGAATGTAAATAAAAATGTAATGTGACAATATTAGACTTATGTTTTTTTACAATTGGTCTAATTTAACTTCTTTATAATAATAATATTTGGTGTTTTACGTAAAGGGTTGCATTTTCTCTACGGTTCTAACATTTGTAGGTTATCAATACATATACTTTAACTTTGAGATATATGTTTGATAACTGATTCTCGACTTTACTAATTTGACATTTAATGTAATTCAACTGTTAGTGTGACAGCAAATAAAAAAAGAGGACTTGCTAAAAATAAACTTTGATTACCTCATAATTATAAGCCCGTGGGATGCCAGGCTAGAATGTTACCCCCACTTTGTCCCGTGGGTATCGTAAGAACTTTTTGCTAACACTAGTTTAGTAAATTGAGCCCATGTGTATAATGCCGGAAGGTGGTGGTAGTGTCTTTTAATGGCATGTTCAGAAGCGCGCGTTCAACGTGACATCCAACGGGCACGCGCACGTGCGTGTGAACAGTCTTCCGTCACGCAGCATTGCACTGACTGAGGTGCCGCAGTGCATTTCAATAGATTGCTTAGCTAACGTACGCGCGCCTATCCGCTTGCTGAGCTGACTTGCCAGACCCAGCGCGCGTGTGAACACATTGAATAGCTTGCTCGGCCCGCAGACGTGCGACGGGCTGCTTCCCACGCTGCTTGTTGGGCATTGAGCCAAGCTGCGTGGCGTACGTCTGAGCGCAGCATGGGGAACTGTTCTTGCAATGCGAACCCCGAGTCACTTGCGAAGCGTGGGGATTATGCTGTGTTCAGCAGTGGACAGTCCGACTGATCCAGTATCTCATATTAATTTAATCGCTGACGTCTTTGACAGGAAGTTAATTTTTTTGTCATTTATTTAAGATCTTCTCTTTCACTGTATTTGATCAAGTTATAAATCACATGTCATTCAAAAACTTTTCAGGATAATACAAGTAATACTGTTAGAAGTTTGTGATGCGATATGAATATGTTGAATAGTTTTTAAACATTGCTAAAAGTGCGATAAAGCTGTTTAAATTTTTACTTCCTGCCACAGAAACTTATAATAGCTCCAGGGAGGCAATAATTCTCATTTGCAAAATAATCGCTATCAGTTATATAATAAAGAGGCAAAAAATTATTCCATAGAAATAGTAACTGTAAAACTACAAGCACCAAACCTCAGTTTTATTGCCCAATAATTGAAACAATTTAATTTGCTTTACCTTATAATATATTTTCGAATCCCGCCGTGGGCTTGAGCTTCACCATATGGTGGAAGGGCATTTTGCGAATGCCCGCCTGGCTAGCGAACACCCTCAACTATAAAATCTGTCGCCAAGCACCTAATGGTCTGTTCCGGCAGCAGTCCTTGAGAGCCAGTGAAATTACAGGCACATGAGACGTAACAACTACGTCTCAAGGTGTCGGGCGCAGTGCAATTCGTGACTTGTGATGAAATGCATTTGTTATTGGCAGAGGTTAGTCCGCTTAACATCAGGTGGAACTCGAACTTGTTCCGTCACAAAAAAACTAGACGTCAACGCGGGGGTCCCTAGCTCTCCTTAGAAAGGACCACCGGATGTAGTTGAAACTATAGTCGGAGCTGTCTGACTTATTTACGTAAGTTATTTTTTAATTTTGTTAAACTTTATACATATTATCTTATACTTTCGTATTTTCTGTCACAATATTGCAACATCGAAATAATTACACAAACTCGATGACAATCAGAGCTCAACTCTCATCAGTACTATCAGTACTAATATTATAAATGCGAAAGTAACTCTGTCTGTATGTCTGTTTGTTACGCTTTCACGCCAAAACTACTGGACCGATTATAAGGAAATTTGGTATGGAAATAGTTTGAGACCCGGGAAAAAACATAGGATAGTTTTTATCCAACTGCGTACAAAGCGGTTAATGTTTTGCGCGATAACCGACATACGCGGAGCCGCGCCCGGAAAGCTAGTCTGTATATATTTATGAACATTACGATATAAGTAGAGACTACGCGGTTGAGACAATTCCGTGAAAATATCAATGAGCGGCGACAATGTTCTACGTACTTAGTCAAATTAAAATAGTACGTACTCCCGTATATTGTTTTCACGTTTTAATTATTTATCTTTGATATTGATCTTTTGTTGTAAATACGGTATTGTAACCACAACGAAGGTCTAAGCAAGCAATATAATATTTGTCTTCAAACAAGATGTCCCACAAACAACGGATGCCAGTATACCGTCCTTTACAATATATATTATTACAATATATGTATATATACCTTCATCAACTGATTGTTGTGTATCATATAAAAGCTATTTGGATGAAAGGCTATCAAGTCAATAGGTTATGGTAGAATATTGTGATATATTATACACATACAATATAATATTACATTCAATCTGCTAACTGGCTTTTCAATTGTCTAAAGGAAACTACATACGAGTATATGATGTAATGTTATAAATGAATAGTCATACAAGTTCATTGTGTATTAAAGTTATCAAAGTCTGGTCCTTGTCATATAAAAGACATTTCGGTAAGTAGCAGTAAGTAATGTCAGGTTTTAGTTATGTGGAGGCATAGACTTAGGATTTTTTATGGAGGATACATTTAAGGCTTCAAATATAAAGTATATTTTCTTTAGTCTTTTAAGTGCTTTATGCTGTATTTCAAACATCAAGTGTTCAATCTCGGTGGAATTGAGCTTGATATATATGCTTCTAGTTTGCCAGTTCTCCGGAAATTTTAGTATTTTTAAAAATTCGAAATGTTAGTTTCGTATGGGAATCCTTATATTCAGATCAAGGGGTACTGAAATTATAAAACAAAACTGGAAAACCAGCAGCAAAGATCAGGCTCAGGGATATACACGCAAAAGTAACAGGCATATGATGGTGACATATATTGGGTTGTACGAAGTAAAAGTAGTTTTTGATTTTACTGATCTGAGAGTGGATGGGAGTAGGTGATGAAATGCGTAGGTGTTTCTCTTTGAAAGGACAGTGGTGTATCTGTTAGTAGATAATCTATTATAATAAATTAACCAGCCTGTAGACAGTCTAATAGATCTGTCGCCAAGCTCCTAACGAAGAATGAGTCGCAGCTGTTTTAACACCTCTGGCGACATCATAAATGTAGTCAAAAGCTGGCGAGCGTAAAAGCATTATAAAGATTTTCGTCTCTGCATTTTTCATCGCTCTAATTTTGACTAATTAATGCCGCAATGCGTAACCTCTGCTTTTCGTTTAATTACAGCCGCATGCCATAACCCAAACAATAAATTAAAAAATAAAAGTTATATAAATAAGGATAAACTGTTGTATATAAATAAGGATAAACTGTTGTATATAAATAAGGATAAACTTAAAAAAAGTCACTCTGAAGAGTGACTTTTTTTAAGCAAAATAGTCATTAAAAAAAAGTAACTCTTCAGAGTGACTTTTAAGCAAAATAGTCATTAAGCAAAATAGTCATTAAAAAAAGTCACTCTGAAGAGTGACTTGTTTTAAGTAGAACGTTTTAAAAAGGTAAATAAATTAAACATATGTCCCACTGCTTCATTCCCTACTAAAAAAAACCTTAATCATTCCATATGGAGAGCATTTGATTAACACTTGCCAAAAACTGAAAATCGCGATTGCAATATGGCCACCATATAAAGTGCTCCGTACCAACAGAAGCAAATTCAACGTGAAATTGCAATAATTGCTATAATCATGAAATTTATATTTTTCATATTTTACAATTCCAATATCTTATTACCTAGAAATTAGTTATGCCATTTTGCTTTTGTTTAAATACTTTATATGTATTTATTTCATACAAAATGACCGATACCTTATGAATTACAAACAGTCCATTGAACCACGATGATCAATCAGCCTGAGATTAAAAGTAGTCAGCCAAAAGTGAAACAAAGAATGTAGAGAAAATATCTTTTTGTACTATAATTCTATAAACAATCAAACAAATAGTCATGAATGAATTAATTCGAACAAGTAACACCAACTATATATAAACATCATTAAATATGATATTTTATTTAAATATTATTTAATATTATTTTAAGATAATTTTTAAAATATTTGTTATTATAAAATATATCTCATTAGTTTTTATTACAGGATTATTTACAATAAGTGGATTGAGTAAAAATTTAGTTGTCTCTTTGGGCTGTGCTACCGTAGTCGGTTTTTAAGTTTAGAAAATTGATGAAACTGAAGAAACTGAACTCATAAAAAATCTCAGTAACAAGTTAAAGTTAAATTTTATCGTTGACTAACTGACAAAGCTATTATTTGAATAAACAAAGCGCATATTGTAAACTTGCGATTAGCTGATGTTATTTTAAAAAATACCGAGTAGATTCTAATTTGTTTTTCTTTCTCATCACTTTCTCATTCATTTTAGCCCTTTATAGAAATCTGCTGTTTACATAGTGGAATGTAATTGAAATAAAGTGGTAACACACGTCTACGTTTTGTCACAGATGGTGACAATCTCAATTTTCGTCACTGGCATCCAAGAGCATTACAAAAGTACAGCACTCGTAAGGGGCTGACATTAGTGGATATGGGCCTTTCAACACCAATTACTGAAGTTCTGTGGGCATCGCTGAAGCCAGCTAATTGAGTTTGTTTTGATATAAATAGAAAAATATTTGTAAGATAAGTTCTGTTTTGATGTGCTTGGCACTTTTCAGAAAAAGTTTTCAAAGATCCTTTTGAAAGAAATGAAGACTTAAATGAATTTATTTTTACCTCAGGTTTTACTTTTCAAAAATATTTTATAACCTTTGAATTTTCCGGTCTGCGGTGTGCTCGTTTGTAAATAATCGCGTGTGGTAAAGTATGCAGCAATTTTTTTATATAGGCATAGGTCTCAAATTAGACAATTCAAAAAAGTAAGATATATCATGTTTGGTACACAATATTGATATTAATAAATAACGATAAATCGATATTTCTTTATATATGTTCTTTTTCTTTTTGGGTTATTTTCATATTAATGGAAATATAATGTGTTATCTAATAATATAACAAAACAAATAATTGGATGTTATACTTGAATAATGTGATAGTTTAGTGCGGAAACTGCCTAATCTTATATTTTTTTAAATGTTTCAATATACGTTTGTGTATAAAAGCTATATTTTGTAAACTTAATTCAGTATTTATTATAAAAATCATCGTTCAACTTGAGTTTCGCAATTTTACGCCTCGCAAGTTTGTGGTTAAAAATATTCTCAAAAGTGAAACGTTTTTAATAGTTTTACTGTATATCAATTTATAGGTTAGTTCGATTAATTACTTGAAATTAATTCAAGAAAAAAAATAAAATATAAGCAGTTCTATGTTAAAGGCAAGTTTGACCACACTCACAAACAAGGAACACCGTGCAACTTGCTGATACAAACTAAATATTGGTCAAAGGCTAACACAGACCTATTTGTCTACTCTGATTTCTGCTATACTGTGTAGGCTGAAGACAAATAAATCGATAAGCATCCACTTAGAAGGTATTCGGTTTCGGCATGAGAATCTGTAGACTCCATAATAGTGTTTTCATGGTCAAATGTTCAAGGATGTAATGGAAAACTAGACCTCAGTTGAACACTTTAGTTTTTATTTATGCCAATAATGCACTAGCACTTTATTTCAATGCAGTTTTAGTATCTGAATCTCCACTTTTTTCGCTTATTTTGACCATTAGGTTATTTTTTCCAATCGATTTTTATTTATTTATGAGGTGACGAGCTAAAAAGTTGTAGTAGTAAGCATCACGCCTGTTCATCATCATCACAGTTGCTGTATCTTTTCGTTGTACATGACACAGCACTGCGCTCGTCACTCCGAGCCGTTAGTTCTTATGACTCTTATAGAGAGTAGATTGATAAACAAAGGAAATATATTTAACGATTGTACCCAAGATATTCAATGCATAAGTAAGCATAGCGAGCGAGAATGCCTATAGTCAAGGGTGTAATGGAAAGTTTTACCTCAGTTGAACACATTCGTTTTTATTTATGCTTATAATCGCCGCAGTTTAAGTATCTGAATCTCCACCTTTTTCGTATTTTTGACTTCTAGATTTTTTCAAAATCTTTTTTCTTATGATACGAGGTGACGAAACTTAAAAGTTATAATAGTAAGCATCACGGCTGTACATTATTGTTGCTGTGTCTTCTCGTTGTGCAGTGTCAACTGCACTGTTCTTATGACTCGTTCACCCTATAATTTCACTTGCTTTAACACCCTTATCGCCTAATCATAGAAGTGCTTTCACACTACTGCTTAGAGTTTAGATTAGGTACCTACCAATGTAAACTCTTGCTAAAGAGACCTACCACCTGGACTGTCTGAAAACTCTTCTTGTAAAAACTTCTGTAATAAAAGTCCATGTTGTTAGGGCATTTTGTGAATTCGCGTACTGCTTCGAGGCAGAAGTTTTGGCACCGCGGCTATACCAAAGCGGACTTTTGCTAAAAAGACAAATGGCATACTGGTTATTTTGATTATTTTTTTTTTTTTTTTTGGTGCGCGCGGAACTAGTTGGCCTCGCCTTAGGTGTGTGAGCGGTGGGACGGAGAGGCGGGGGCGCTTCTCAGTTTACGTATAATACTTCAGTGTGTGTGTGTGTACTAAGAATTGCGAGCAGTAGGCAACCCGCCCCCTCGCCCACCTAAGCGCGGCCAACTAGTTCCGCGCGCTCTACAGTAAAACTGTTTTTTTTCTACAAAATCATTGTATTGTGTATACTTTTTCTTTTTTTAAATTCTTCCAAAAAGTGCTACAACGTCGTTGATCGATAGACGCTATATTATGTTGGAATTAAGATAATAATATTTCAAGGGTGGTTTATAATAACATCTCCAGCGTTAGAAATCTAATTTATCTTCCATGTTTTGAGTTTAACGCCACGGTCTGCTTTCCAAGCATGGGACGGTAATTAAGTAAGTTGACAGCTTTGTAATAAAAAAAAACTGCGAATTTTATAAGCGTGGTGCCGGGTTCCGTACCATGTATTTATTTTTCAACAGCATTAACTTTAGTGTCTTCACAGCACTTTACGCTTGGTATTTAGAATATGACAAAACAATTTTTCTGAGAAGAGTTATGAAGACCCTAACCTTAACCATAATATAATGACGTATCGTTAAAAGTTCTAGCTTAGTTTTATACTTGACGTTGACAGACGTTGGGTCCGTGGGGACCGGGAGCTCATCGTATTTTCCAAGACTTATCTGAGCGCTTGGTCGATGCGACGCGTGATCAAAATGCTGGCACATATTTGGCTCAACGAATAAGCATTGCACTTCAACGGGGCAATGTTGCCAGCATGCTGGGCACGCTGCCAACTGGGAGTGGGCTGTAGCATTTGGACTGCCCATGAATCTGCTATGACATAAGTCAAGCATTTAGACAACCTATAAAGGTTGTCTAAATGCTTTTATTGTAGTAGCTCTAGTGTTGTATATAGTTCATAGTATTTTGTTTAATAAAGGCATACCGCCGGTTAAAAAAAAAGTTTTATAGTCGGCTTTTATATTAATACAAAATTTCCTTGGCAATGCGCTGATATGTATAAGGAATGATGAAATATAAAACGTAATCCATATTTCTGTAATAAATATGTTAAGTATACCGAGTGGCTGAATAGCCCCTCGGTTCGCGAAATCGAGCAATCGCATTACGCGCGCGTGTTTTTATTTTGTCCTTCAAAAATGACAGCTATTTGTTAAGAAGTGTTATTCGTCGTTCGATTTGGGGAAAATGTGTAGCTAAATTATCTAAAGATGGTTTTCCGAATTTTTAGATTCAAATGCCGATGTTGAAAGTTATACAAACGCTATCGCCGAAATCGAATGCACTAAATGATTGACGAAAATCTCATCAAACTGCATTTGAATCTATTCATATTATTTGATAAGCTCCCAAAAAACAGTTCTCATTAGTATGTTTAAACATACATTTTGGAATTACTTAACTACTTAATTAATTGCTTACTGTAACAGCCGCATTGTCCACCGCTGAACACAGCCGCCCCTATTAAGGGGGTATTTGCCATAATCCCCACGTTTGGCAGGCGTCTAGGGGCTCGCAGTGTAAGTTGCCAGTTCTTTAGAAGGCGCTGCTGCCCACCTTCCAGTATTTTTCCTTTAGTCGTCTCTTACAACACCCACGGGATGATATGGGGAGGTGCAAGTCTAGCCTGGCACCCAAGGGGCATAATTAATTACTTGGCGAGCAATCGCAAAATGCCCTCCAATATTGAATCTCCCACGTGGCAATCCAATCCCACTGCCCCTGGGCTATTACTGCTACAAACTGATAATCAGATTGCCAAATGATTTAGCACAGAGCAATCCTGTCAGAGAAGTTAACCATAACTCTTAATCCGGAATTCGCAAGTTACTCGTACTAGGCGTGAATGGTTTATCCAAATCACATAAAGCATAAAGGGCCGAGCAGTTACTCGTATCTAATCGTACTAGAGACAATATGCCCTTGTGTGCATTAGAGCACCGCTTTGGCATTTCAAGTTCAAGGGTTTCATCCTCGGGTTTCACTCGTCATCGGGTTTTTGAGATAGTTTCAGTAACATTGTGGAACTATATCTGGTAGATGACAATAGTCTATTTCAGTACATGGGACCGAAAATGTTTCACAAAATGTGCATAGTTGTTCAGCCCTAGTACACATTGTAGAGCTAGAGATGCCATATTACCTCTTTTAACCTTTTTATATTTTAACCTTAATTTTTATTTTTCCTGTACGCCCATACTTCAATTCTTATGTACTGAGTCAAATTCACAGCGTAAGATTTTAATCAGTACTATCAGTACTATATTAATATTATAAATGCGAATGTAACTCTGTCTGTCTGTTAGGTACGCTTTCACGCCAAAACTACTGGACTGATTTTGAATGAAATTTGGTATGGGAATAGTTTGAGACCCGGGAAAAATCATTTTTTATCCAACTGCACAAAAAGAGGTTAATGTTATTGCGCGATAACCGACATACGCGCCCCATTCCGCTATGTTTTATCGCCTACCATCATAAGATAACTACCAGGACTGACAGCTTTGTGCCCTTAGAAGCCCGGAACCGTTCAGTAGTAATTTTACTAGCGTTCACCCATCCGAGTCATGTCCGCGGCGGATATTGCTTAACTTAGCTGATCGGTTAAGAACGGCTAAGCAAACTCCGCTATGAGCTCTTCGAATCATGAATTAATTTTAAAATTATTTAAATATTGGCCGTGTACTGCCTTCAAGATCATCGATTCTTGACAGATCGCATCGTAACATTATTTCGGTAACTTCACAACGACTACATAAAAATATGATGTTTCTGTTGGCGTAGAAACATTATATTTTTATGTAGATGCTGCCGACTGCAACTATAGGCTGCAAGTACCCCGGGTGCATGCAGTTGGTCGCAGTGGCACTACTGTGTGTAATGTTCATATAGTAATGTGGATGCCATGAAATGTACAGCTCACTTACAACGATGTGAGCAGTAGCAAACTGCTCATGTCATTTGGTGCATTTTTCTCTGTTATAAAAGGCTTTAAAGGAAAAAAGTCGGGGAAAGCTAATACTAAATTAAACTGAACTCCAAAAAGAATCATAAAACCAAGACGCTCAACAATATCTAGGGGCTACACCAACAGGCATCTATTTTTATTTTGCAAGTCGTAGCCGACGATGGCTGATATTTTATACTGCTAATATAACACGGACGAAAATCTATTGTCCCCACAGGGGTCCCGTTTTGAGCACTAAAATAGACTGGCTTTTTATTTTGCCAGCCACTGGAGATTGAACATAATAAAAGTATAAAATACTATCGTAATTTATTATTAGTAACAGCCAGTTAGCTTATCGATCTTCATTGTTTATAATGTAGGTATTGGTAGCTTATTTTTTATAACAAGCGTCACGAGTACCATTTCATATAAAAATATTGATAATGCGCACAGAAAAGAGATATCTTTATATTTCAATGATAATAAGTAACAAATGACTTGGTGTTTTTATTTGTGATCGTGACGGAACAATCACGGGGCTCACCTGATGTAACAGATGTAATCTCTGACTATAACATACACATTTTGTCACAAGACGAACGGAAATGCGCCCGTCTTTCACTAATATGAACAGAGTTTGTCACTTAACTGATTAGGCTCTATTAAGACCCAATGAGCAGCGGCAGCTAGACTGTCAAACCATTTTTGACTTGTCTCTATCACGGCATTGTATAAATCGGCAAGCAGTGATGGGCCGGTCGAGGTAGCGTAGAAGTTCGCTTAGCCGTTCTGAACTGATCAGCTAAGTTTAGCAACGTCCGCCGCGGTCATGACTTGAATGGTTGACCGCTAGTGACATTACTACTGAGCGCTTCAGTACTTCGGAGGCCACGTTAAGCCGGTCTTGGTTGTTGTCTTAAGATGGCAGTCATTATAGCAAGGTGGTAGGCCTTTTTGCAAATTCTCGCCTGACTAGCAACCTCCCTCAAGTAGAAAATCTGTCCAGAAGCACCTAACGGTGTGTCCTCGAAGCTGTATTTGAGAGCCAGTAATTATGTGTTAGCCTGAACAACAACTTCGACCACATCATCACTTACCATCAGGTGAGATAGTGGTCAAGGGCTAGCCTATCAGCTATAAATTTTAAAATACATGGCCGCCGACCAACTACAAAGTCGTAAATAGTTTGACAATAAACCTGCCTACAGCTAAACACACTTACATGATCATTAATAAAGTAGGTTTGTGTAGTCTTTTTGATTATTTGTTGAAAGATGAAATTAACTTTTCAGTGGCTCTTGCTTCCCTTAAATGAGATTAAGTTAGATGTTGCTGAACCTCTTTCGTAACCAAATAATAAAAAATCCATCATGAAAATCCACACAACGTTTTTGATCGTAGCACTTATCCAACTGAATAACAAATAACTCATTTACACTTCATCTGGCATACAAATTAGTATCTTTATTTATTATTATTATAATCTCTAGTCTCATCTGATTTATAGGCTTAATCGATAACTATGAAACGCAAACATAGTATTTATACAATACATAAGTTCTGGATAAACCTACTCAAACATTATGAAACAGGCCTTAATTCTATGGGCCTGTTTCAGAATGTTCGAGTAAGGTCCGGTTTTCCTACCCAGAAGATATTTAATAAATAAAACACTATCTTTGCGTTTCACGGTCATCGATTCTATCTATCGGTTAAAGCTTGAAACGTGCTGCATGTTAACTGTCATGTTGTGTTTATCACTCAGTTATTTTAAGTGTTGCATAGCAACCCGAAACTTTAGTAGGACATTCTGAAACGGACCCTAAGTATATCATAGAAGTTAATACAAGAACATATTTGTGTATTACGGCACAAGGACATAATCATTTATAATCTCGTATATAAATGTAAGGTAAAGCTTCAGTTCTATGGCCAGATGAACAGCCCTTAGATTCATCAGCCTCTTTCTCAGGAAATATGATAAAATACTACAAATACAATTTGATATAAAAATGTACGCCAGACCAAAATAAAGAGAACTGAACGGATGTTACCTCGTAGTTTGCCGGGTTAAAATTGAACCCACCGAATCTACTCATGTGTCTGGGAGACGTAAAAAGGGTCGGAAATGTATGAGGAGGTGGATAGCAGCGTTTTTTGAAAAACTACCATCTTTTACTGCTATCCCCAAGACGCCAGCCAAACATGGGAATTGTGAAAAATCCTTCAAATAGGGGATAAGATTGTTCAACAGTAGACGTTCCTATTGATGTGATACAATGTAACGAAGATTAAATCTTTAAATTCTATCTCCCAAGTCTGTCACAACGCAGTATGTCTCATAATAACAATGGTGTCAGACAGCATCTTCATTATCTCCTCAATAAGTGACTTTAATAAGACGCCACCGCGTTTGCCTTCCTTGCTAACGAGGTTATTATCAAGGGGCGTTAATTGAATATTGGTAAATTTATGGAGTTCACTGCAACCTGGATTGGTAACATTATTAAACAAAGGGTCTGTTTAATGCCTGTCTAGTGGCCCTTAAGGGCAATTAAGACGGTATCTGGTAATTGCGCTGATAAATTGTTTTAGGTTGATTTTCTTGTCTTCTCATAAATTTGAGGTTAAAAATGTTCTAGGTGTCAGTGTTGTATTGAATATAGCGGTACTCAAAAGTGAGACATAAAAAGCGGGCTAAGAGCGAGGCGGATTTAGGTCTATTAGGGTTCTACATCGCAATAACCGAAAAAAAAATGATGGTACGTACGTTTTGATAACACCAAAAGAACTTTATTATGGATTGAAATTTTTAGTATTTGTTATTAATAAAAAGTTGGTGAAACACAATTTTTTTTTATGCATTGCGTCACAAGTGACGAATGGCATGGTGGAAGGGCATTTTGCCAATGCTCGCCTAGCTAGCTACCACCCTCAAGTAGAAAATCTGTCCCCAAACACCTATTCCGGCTGCACTCCTTAAAAGCCAGTAAAATTACAGGCGCTGCCCCTCCTATAGTAGCGGCACGTTTTCGGCGTCCGCAGGAGACGGAGGTAAAAGGCGCTTTTCGCCTTCTACGCCCGTCTCGGGAGAAGTGCCTTCGGTACTTCTCCCTCCCGGGCTATTGTAGGGCCAGGCCCTCGCCCAAAACCCGGTGGAGCTGGACGACCGCACAGGCGGAGCATCTCTGTCCTCCCTAAATTCAAATTCAGGCACTGCCTGTGATTTTAAGTTAACATCTGTATGTCCCAGGATGACAGGCGCAGTGCAATTCGTTAAAGGCAGAAGTTAGTCCGCTCCGCTTGACATCAGGCAGACCTCGTGCTTGTTCCGTCACAAGAACATAAAAAAATCCTAACATGTTTAATTTTTGAGATAAGTATCTAGCAATATAAAAAAAGTGAAGCTAAGAATAAATTTACATAAAGAGAAATATGACTGTAAGTAGGTAGTGTAGGTACACAATGTTATGGTAGACGGTGACATACAATATTCTAGGGCAAAAATAAAATTGTATTTTCGGCAAAATATTGTATTTGTAAAAAAAATTAAATGAGTTATAAATTCAATAATAAGTTAATGACTATATCCTATACAAAATTCTAAACTAAAGGTTTATAATTTGGTCCGTTTATACCAAATTATAAACCTTAAGTTTAGAATTTTGAAAGATAATTTATAAAAAAAATTAAATGAGTTACATTGAATTTTTTTATAAATTATCTTAATTCAATTCCTATGATATATGTACATCCGTATGAACAATTGGGCAAACAGACCGCATGGTGTGTTTTTTTATTTTTTTTATGCCTCATAGGTTAGCCTTTGACCACTATCTCACCTGATTGTAAGTGGTGATGTGATCGAAGATGTTGTTCAGACTAACATAGATATTTTAAGAGCACCGTAGCGTAGTTATCCAAGCTGCACAAGCAACAATATGAACAAGCACGAGGCCCACCTGATGTTAAGGAGTAACCTCTGCCTATAACATATGCATTTCGTCACAAGTGACGAATGTTCTGCGCCCTACAACCTGAGACATACAGTCTCATGTGCCTGTAATTTTATTGGCTCTCAAGGCCTGCTGCCGGAACACATTTTTTGTTCGGTAGTCGGATTAAAACGACTTCAAAATTGCACCCACAAATATGAAATTAATCTTACACCTACGTTGGAGACTAGAGATTACTCCACATACACGGTTTTGTGTTTCCATTGAAAACACTTTTGGCGTCCTCGAGTCCACGCTGTTTTTAGAAGTATATTCGCAGTTCATGACTGGTAACGGTTGAATATCGTGACGAAAAGTGGAACTCATATTCTAACGAGATAGCAGCGGGAGGTTTTATGAGAACCTCAATTACCACAAACTAGTGTGTAAAATTTGAAAACAACACATTTAGTTAGAAATAGAGGTTTACCTACAATATTGAATGTTTATTTTTACATCTGCTAATTCCTTATCAAGGAAAAATAAAACAGTTTTCGAGTCAAGACTTTACCATAAAAATGACTAAGCGGAATCTTTGCAACCTATTTCAAATAAAACTTTTCATTTCTTGTTCACGATAATTCATTAGCAAACCCTTGACAAGGTAAATTTTCGTGGTTTCAATATCATTAATCTCAGATTCAACATAATTTTCTGAAGACGCTAATGAGCAGATTATTTAGTACGCGAATTCAAAATGTAAATAATTTGATATACATTGCGTAAATATGCGCTAAACAGGGAATATTTGTGTTATAATATGTTCCACTGCCTTTATTGAATAACAAACATTATACAAACTACATATTTACAATTTAAAGAATTACGATGACAGCGTTAATCCACTTGATGGCATTTGTATACCTCTATGTGGGCCAAAAGTCT
The DNA here is from genome assembly GCA_963854805.1 of Plagodis dolabraria. Taxonomy (NCBI): domain Eukaryota; kingdom Metazoa; phylum Arthropoda; class Insecta; order Lepidoptera; family Geometridae; genus Plagodis; species Plagodis dolabraria. The sequence goes on along the minus strand of OY978454.1, from coordinate 14,632,974 downwards.
ACAACTACACCTATCTGTTGGTAGCGTGTCCGGTTTGCAACGATGCTTATCAAAATTATGTATTACATTTTTGTAATACATGATCTATAGTTATCTTATGTTGATCAATAGTAAACATTTGATATTCTACTGCTGTGTTAAGTAAAAACAGTACAGTGACATTGCAGAGTGCTTTTTCTTAGAGGCTAAAAAGTTACATTCCGGTCACCGATCAGGTAGCGGTCAATACCTTTGAAAAATACGACGAGCTTCCATTCTCTACGGACCAAAGTGTTAATACTCAAAGTCTTAAATATATAACCACTAGGTTTAGGTACTCAACCCAATGCGGCAGTGTAGCGATTTCTAACTTAACAACATATCATAAAATTCTAATAGCTACGTTTGTGAATTAACTCAGGATACATAATTATTACTTCTCATGTAACGCTAATTTTCATGGAAGGGCTTATTTCTTACTTCACAAAAAAATAAGCTTTTAAATTATTTTGGAGGCCACCATTTGAATGGGGTAACTTTTTAGAAATGAACATGTGTTTTTGTACTTATGTACGCTTAGACAATATTGTGGCGAAAACAGGTCAGACTACGGTTTTCCTCAATTTGGAATCAACAGACCCCAAGACAGAAAAAACGTGGTCAGAAAACTTATTTTGTTTACGTTTTCAATTATCCTGAAGCTCTTTTGGGTTGATTGGATTTCAACAAAGAAAAAGAAAAATGAAACATTTACTTTATAATACTTCTTAAGGCTGAGTATATTTTTCTTTTTACAGTTCTATTCAACTTCTATCTTGAGTTTTCAATTGCCGACGTTGGAAAATTCTGTATAATATATTTATTTCTATAAAAGAATTTGTCACTGAGCGTCTCGATCGATCTGTACGAACAACAAACAATAACAGTCCCACCAAGTTATGGAATTAAGGTCTTAATTAAGTCTAATTTAGCCAAGTTATACAATTCCTAACTTGCATTATGATGATTGTATTGATTAATTATTTTGATATGTTAAATAATTTTTGCAACATTGACTATTAATAATTATGGCCGCTCCAATACAGCAATACTTAATGTATTAACGTGAAAACAATTTGCCATGAACATTAAGCCTGCTTATTACTACTATTATGTATTTTTTGTTACCAAAAATTAAAGTTAAGAGTGCAATATTCTAGAATTTTATTAACTTTTACAAATCATCTCTAGGCCTCGAACAATGATGGTAAATGTTGATTGAAATATTAATGTTCTATGCTTCTCATCATTGTATTATCATCGGCGTTTAAGTAAACTGCTTCCTTTATTAATATTACTCATTATATTTTATGCCACACACATCTATATTTTTCATTATCCTAAATCAATGAGAGCTAATCGACTTTTACAAAAACCTTCTAGAAACGCGATTTTCTAAAAAAAAGTCACATATTTTGACTTTCATAAAAAGATGGTATATATATAGATATGTATAATATTAAGTAGCGTGTATAGCAGTAATATATACTAAAGTATCTTGCATTGTTATAAATTGTATAGCACTCGAAGCTCCATTCCTCTGGCCGGCCTCTCTTTGTTATCAAGCAAACCTACCATTAATCACAGGACGTGTCTTCTTAACTCAGAGTATTTTTTAGGTCAGCTGACAAGATAAACCTTTTCACACCTATTCAGAGTGGACTCGAAGAAAAAAACTATTCGAGCGGAGATGCGACCTTCGCAGATCTTCCAGAAAGATTGTGGAATTGCAGATTTAGCAATTTCTTGCAGCTTTCTTGGATAATGAATGGGTGAATCCTTGGAACAGGGAAAAATAGGCAGAATATCGTTTCATAGATTTAATGGGGTGAACAATTTTAATGGTTTAATTTTCATGACCAAGCATTGATTTTCATTTTATGGTGCATTAAAGGCTAATTTTTTCATGATACGAGTATGATCAATCGGTAACTAAGTAATGAAATCTAAATAAATGAATTTTGACCAATTCGATTTTTTGTTTCATAGTGAAATTTGGAAGAATGTTAATGAACTACTGCCGGACAGCAATTTCTTGGTTCCAATATTAGTAGGGCCTTTTGGAAATACCCTCTTGCGGGTGGCACCTCAAGCAGCTATCCTTGAGAGTAAAGTAGTTTTAGATTATGCCTATTTACACCTCCAATCACATTATTACTTACCATCAGTCAGATTATTTTACAGGTATGATAACATTATCGTTATAATATGGTGCCATCGTGATTGTCTGCAGATAGAATTTGGGTTCGTAACGGAAGCTTTGAATGGGTACTAACATTTTAACTTTGGGATCAATAGCTATGTGTTGACGACTATACTAGTCAATTTTGAAATATAATTTAATATAATCTTAAACAACGTGATTCGTTATGTTAATTTACGGCTAAGCACTTGTAACCATTTCTCAACGCTGAAAATATGCGAGAGCTGTTTCTCACTATCACTGAAAGTATGTGAGTGCTAGTGAGAAATTTTGTTACTTCGTACGATAGTTTTAGATTTTATGAAATAGATTTGTAAGTGGTTTTTGGCAAATACAATAACACACATTTATAATAATGTTTAATATATTTTCGCTAGTTCTACCGTGATTTTTTTAAACGTTTGTAGACATGATATTCTGCAGAAAATTTAATATTCATTAAGGTATTGAATAATAATAATAATCTTTAAGTACATGTTTTTAAAGAAAATTTTCAATATCAAAAAGTGTTTATTTGTTATAATTTCTTTTTTTTAATCAATTAATTTTGCTAACAATTTTGTTTACTGCGGTTATGTTAGTAACTTAAATTAAATATACGGTTTGCTAAAAGATAATGTATTTTTTATTTATATTTTTAAAAGTATTAGTAGTAAGATTCTAAAATAACCCTATTTGTCCTCATCCTAAGCCTATTCCTGACGCATTTGTCTTAATGTAGCGCCTTAACAATAACTTAGAAGTTATGACTGTTTGAGGCGGTAGCAATGTCCAAAAATACCGACAAATTCTATATTAAGCATATAACAATAAAAATCTGCTATGGAAGCTATAACGTATAACAAAAAGCATTGGTAATGGAATTAGGTATGGTAACGTTATGCCCATGGGGTGCCGAGATAGAATTTTAACACTCACGGTTTTGTACATCGAGTGAACATCAGACTGTTAATATTGATAACAATGGCAATGTAAAAGTTGAAAATAATAACACTTTATTACAAAGAAACTCATCTTAATAATGGGTTATATTTCGTGTGAACAGAAACATAAAGCGATACAATCCAAATATGATATCAGCGATAGAAAGCTGACCGCAAACTGTGAGTTTTGGCCGGATTCCAACACTTACTGGGAATAACCGCTGATAGACGATAGAACCGCAAAAAATCTATCATTTCTGATTTACTAACGCGTTTCCGTTTGGGCAAATGTTCCGGAAAGAGAAAAGAGTGTTGAGATTCGTTGCGCAATTTAATTTTCTGCGCGTGCATTTTCCGTTTATTTTTTCAAATATTTGAAACCATGCATTTGAATTGTAAATATATGTGTATCTTACATACCCAGCGTTTGATTTGATAAGTCACGTAATTATCAAGTTTCACTTACTAATACATATTAAAAATTTCACGTTTGCAAGATTGCTACCTCATCAACTGTGTTTACGTAACCGCGCTATAACTGCAAGATATCTTCGAAATGAACTGAAGATGGCTATTGGTTAAAAAAAAATTCAACCAGACGGTAATAAATAGGTGGATAAAGGCAATTCGAGATCAGTGATAACATCGATCAGTTCGGGGTGTGCGTCTAATTTTTCAACATAGATAGACATAAAATCACGCTAATTGGCAACTTGGACATTCGAAGCCAGAGCTTTTTACTGAAGAATCACGATTACGTCTAATACTTTGCGATGGTCGTCCCCGCATTTACAGACGCCCAGGAGAGTGATACATTGGCATACCAATATTCCTGGACTGCCGCTGCACTGTATTTGTAGACAAATTTGGACGTGGCTCTGTGATGGTTTGAAGCAGAGTTAGTTTTGGACGATCGCACAGTTTGCTCAAGTTTACAAAGAAAACGTCCTCGAAGGTCATGTTTTGCCCGCTGCATATGGTATCGGCCCTGATTTTCTTTTAATGCACGCAAATGCCAGGCAACATGCAACATATATCAGGTGAGAGTGGCTTTCCATGAACCCTGACTTAAATTCGATTGAGTACATTTGGGATTTGCTTGACAGGCGCATCCGGAAGCGTCTTATCACACGTTAACACTGCACTGTTAATGGAAACGAATCCTATAAGAAGATATATCTCCATATATATTCTTATAGAATTCGTTTCCGATTCTGGTTATATGAAGCATACCGCGTCGTGGTCAAGCTGTGGGCTCGAAGGGGCCAAACAAATTACTGAAAGTCACGTAATGAAAACGAATATTTCGATATCATTCAAAGAATATATATCTGACGGACCATTCTTATCACTAATAATTTTTTCGCCAATCATGTGAATTTCCACGTGGGGTTTCGAGTTAGAACATCACCCACCATTTCATCCTTAAGAGGCGACTAAGAGAAAAAATCCAGAAGGTGGGAAGCAGCGCTTTCTAAAGAACTGACGACTTCTTCTACGATCCCCAAGTCGCCTGCGAAGAGTGGGGATTATAGCAAATCCCCAATTGGGGAGACTTGTTCAATGATAGACGTTGCAGTAAATGTGATGATGACGCAAATTAAATCTGTAATTCTTGTAATGTTAACTCTAAATATATTTAGTTGATATTAATTTTAGTTTAAGAGAGGACCAAAATTTTGTTATTCTTTTAGTTTTGAGCAGTATACTATATACCTACGTTTATTATTGGATAGACTATCGCTAATATGTATCACATTTAAAAAAAATACTCAGTATGTTCAGACATGCGAGGCATGTTACACACGGCCCGACAGAGAATCATTAGTTTTGAGACCTTAAGTTTGTTTTATTAGATGAATAAAAACCTTAAACATTTATTCATATGTGACTATCAAGGAATTGTTACACTGGATGCTCTCTTTTTTATATTCTCTGTGTCCTGTAGTCCGGTTGCAACAAACACAACCCGCCAAGTGTCATCATCATTTGTGGTTTATGTATACCTTGTATTAATACAATCTGACCATGCGAGCACAAGGAAAATAATGCAAGGAATGCTTCGGGTAGGGACTTGGGCAGAGCTACCCGGCTACATGCTCTGGTCAACGGCTATACTCACTTGTAACCCAATAAAATGTAAAATAGCCGCTGTTAACCAAACCCATTGCCCAATTGCTCCGACTGACAAATTATGTTCGTAAGATTTGACTGGACTGCGGACGCAGAGCAAATACAATGTGACAAGTTTTGTAAAGGTTATTACGATATTGATCTTGAGAATAATACAAAATATATTTAACTTAGGTGCTTACTGTATAATGTAATATTAATAATCCAGAATAATATCTTCAATGACCAATGAGCAAAGAACCCACTCGTGCATGTTAATTTCCTATTAAATTTTTGCCTTCATTAATGCTGAAGGAGAAATTAACCAGGTATTTTCCACAACCGTCAGAATTTTACCCCAAAACTCTACCCTAATTACATAATTAACTCCTATTAATATTCATCAAATAAGCTAACATTTCTTTAATATGCAAATACTGGAATTCAAATTATACGGTCTGTGATGTAATTTGTAATCACCCACCAATTAACAAGGCCTTTTGAAGTTATTTACAAGTTGCACATACATTAAAACTGACCTACAAGGAATTAATAGCATCGTTTTCGAAAACTATTTAAGTTATTGCAGCTTTGAACACGATTATAAATACAATGCATAACCAGTTCATAGTATATATTGATAATTGTTTTAACTACACTGTTGTGTGGCTTCTCAAAAAAATCTATAACTTGGAATAAACAGCATACGAATCCGGGTCCAGAGCAACATTGGTACTTCAAATTTCATCAACACCAAGTTATTAGTTTTTTTAGTGATGCACAATTGTGAGAATAATTAATATCCTTTAAGAAGGATATTAATTATTCTATGCACCAGGACGGTATTCTGGGGGTTGCGGGTTCAAGTTCAGCTGGAAATTTTCTTTTCCCATCCGAAATAATTTCTATCCTTTAAGAAGCTGTAAGAATGGACTGCGTGTAGGTTTGGATACTGCCGTAGGCTGAAACTGTACGGATAGTGGTAACATCTAGTTATTCTCTTCTTTCTTCAAAAGGAAAACCTGTCACCAAACACGCTTCTAAAGCAGTTTCATCTGTCCTTGAGTACAAGTCATTGTTCAGCCAGCTAACTAGCTCGTTGATATTTTTGACGCAGATGAGATTCAAAACGCATACTGACGACTCAGACATAATTATTCAGGAAAATTGAAAAAATAATACATATATAGTTATTTTATTTTTGAGTAGTTTTTATAAATTACTTTGGCAATAAATTTGGCAAACAATAATAAGGCTTTGCATTGTTAATTTTCATACATGATAACAACAATACATGTGACTGGCTTGTCAAAAGCAAATAAGCAATTCCTAAAATTCAGTTCTAATTTAGGTATGTAGGTCATGATTTTATAAAAATAAAAATATATACCGATTCCCTCCAATAACATTGTTACCAGGTTAAACAAAAACAAACATCGTTCAACTGTATTCATTGTAGCACTGCGAAACACAACGTGTAAAAACAACAGCATTAACATTTTACAACTGGTTGTAACCGTACACAAATCTCGTCCGCGAATAATAAAACCGGGACACGTTTTCGTACTAATTTAACTTGCTGTCGCGGTGCTTTTAGCGAAGATACATTATGTTTGTAAAACACACAATAAACCTAAGCGTCCAGTACGACTGTACAAATAAGTGCACGTACTCTTATCGTTACAGCAGCGTCTACGAAAAAATGCTAAAAGACTTTCAAGAAATTTAGAGTTTGATTTACTTAAGCAGGATATATATAATATTGGCAAGAATATAATCAGACGATAGTCATAAAATATGATAGTATTGTATCTTTATAGTTACGTAACTGATTGGATAATTAAGTACCTATAATGTAAATTTTACAAAACGTTACTGTAAGATTTAAGAATTGCATGAGTTTAAGCGATTATTTGAAATTGGTATGAAACATGAAACAGCCGCACTCGAACGGGAAAATGGAACACCGTATCACCCGGGGCCGATATCGTCCAGTTATGAATGATATTCAATTGTTATCATTATGTACGATACGCATGTAGTGTTTTGTTAGGTAAAAGTTGAATCTTCGGAAGCACACCGCTACTAAATCAAAACAATTAAGTATGCTTAGTACTAAAATTTTAGTGCCAGCAAAATACTGTTTTTGCTTCAAATTACAGTAAATTTTTAGTATCATTATCACGCCTTACTTAATTTACCACTATATCTAAATGTATTTTTATATAGCAGGAAGGCGGATTTTGGGCACAATCTCTAGTGGAAAAGGACGACGTGTTCTACAATTGAACATGTCTGTCTAGAATATATTTATTGAATCTGTAACTGATCAATTTATGTCTAAAATTTTTAAAAATATATGCTAAAAATTTAGTAAGTTTGCAATACGAATTACTGCAGCCTTACAAGAGCGAACTTAAATTTTATAAAGGATTTATTTTCGTGGTAATTATATGTATAGTTTATGGGATTATGACCGAACTCGCACGAGACTTACCTGATGTTAAGCGGTAACTTCTGCCTATAACAGATGTATTTCATAACAAGCGACCCGCACTGCGCACAACACAACTATTTGTCTGAAGGTAAGAAACCTTCAGACACAGTTGTTTAGTCTCATTTGTCTGTGTTTTTGTACTCATGTATACAATTCTTGTAATGTACGTTCTAACACCTGCCTGCCAGCCTAGTTTTGAGTAATTAAATTTACTTTCGGATTTTACCTAAACTGATCGCGCTATTACCATCGCCGCCTTTCTTACACTCGCAGTCTGATAGTGACTAAATTTCTTCTCTTAAATAGATTTTGTCATCATTTGCTCGCCTCCCCATGCTTATTACTCTAATTTAGAAATATTAGACAGCTTTTTAAAGTAGACCACAATAATTTTAAAATAAAAATATTAACCATTTATTATTAATATACGTGTTTATGTACAGAAAAATAATAGAAATTAGATGACACAGAAGAAAAGGTGAATGAATAGTAAAGATGTTAAATTAAAATGTAAATTAAAACGAATATTAATGTAAATTCAAAAGAGATTACATGTAAGGTACAAATTCTTCTAGAAAACCATTTTACACTCACTGCGTCACAACGATACGAAATATTGAATGGGGCGTTATAACCGAAATTGCATTAACCAGCCGCAAACAAATTAGCAAAATTGTATGTAACACTTGTAAGATGACATTTAAATTAAATAATTCTGTATTTGAGTGATGCGAATACTGCCTCCACGCGAATTTTTCATGCAATTCCTAGGCAGCGCTGTCATCCACTGCAGGTAGACTAGATAAATTTTAATTTTCTTCCCACTTATTTTTAAAAAGTACGATACTTCACGAGGTTCGATAGCTGCTCCGATTACGCGTGCGGCCGTGCACAAGTATTTTATATAATTTGCCACTGAGTTTTGGGATAAAACAGTGTTTGTTGTTTTGTGAGGTCGCGGCGACCTTTTTAACGTTAATTCAGACGCTGGGCGTCCAGGATTGAACATTTGATATAGATTAGAACTATCAGTGCCGTGTTGAATTCGTGGATGACATAGGTGGACCCCTACCTATCTGCGGGCTACCAGCGACATCCCTAGATTTATTTAACTGCAGTGAGAATAAGTTAGGTGTTTTGGCATAATAATCCCTGCGGCGGAACGCTCAGCGAGTCGTTAGTTGATGAGTGGATTCCCGCTCATTCGTTTCCTAGCATTCACCTACTCGTACGTAGATCAGCTGGTGTCTTTCTGTGACTTCCAGGAACCCAGCCGAATACAACACTACGTCCGTGGTGAAGTTTGGGGCTACGGGGATTCCGGATTAGTCGTTTTGCTAAACGTTTTGACCGAAACATATTCAGTTGTAATTCCGTAACGAAAAGATCACTGAAAATATAAGTTAATAACGATAATTATTCTGTTCCTGACTTATTATTGTATTTAGTTGACGCGTTGCTTGCGCAGGTATTCTTAATGTTTTGTAACCCCGGTATGTGAACCACCATTGTATGGAATGATGGGCCTGCGATTATTATACTCTTTTGTCTCGCATTTGAGGCCGTTGAATTTGATAACATTGTTATAAAATCTTACAGGATTTCAAGCTTTTGTTGTTTCTGGATTCCATTAAATACGGTTTATGTTCCTTAAAGATGTGTATTAATAATTTGTAGATATTTATATTTATAAATATGTGTTCCCAAGTTATATATACACATCTTTTTCACCACGAACTTCATCCGTAATTAATTAAGTTCGTGGTTATGAGTAAATAGTTACTAGGACCTCTCTATATTATACTCTCAGATTTTTTCAAATGCCTCCAAAGTAAATATAAAATTAATATTCTATAACCTATGTTTATCAGGCATAATGTAGGATTCTAATCGTAAAATAATTTTCCAAATCAGTCCAGTAGTTTTTATGATTATTCGTTACATACAAAAATACAAATATTTCCTCTTTATAATATTAGTATATATAGATATAGATAAAGATATCAGACAAACCATTAAAAAGAGGAAGAATAAGGTAATTTTCTTAGAAATGAATACGCTGGAATAGCAGAGATATAGCGAACCTACTTAACGTGAATGGCGTTAATTAAGTTAAGAGTTACGCTAAAAGCTCATAATCTAGTTAGGAAGGTATAGTCGGGCACGAACAAAACTACTACATAAGCAGCTACAACTTAGTCAACATTATGATATACAGTGAATAGTTTAGTTGTATTATCAATTATCTTTACCAGGGACAAAGGATTAGCTTTGCATTTCTACGGATTAACGCAGCCAACGTTCTGACAAGCTTTTAACTAGAATTACACTGGAGCATTTATACAGTATGCAACAGGGGACAGATTACTTAACTATTTAAATTGTACCTTACAGTTAGGCACGCCCCTCCTCATTGTTTTTGAGTGTAGTTGCAACTGCCTACCCAGGTGATTATAATTATTTTACATTTCCATATTTTACTGTATGCGTCATTAGCATTCACGCCCACACTAATACGTAGTGCACAAACGAAGCCAACAGATACAAAAGCGTATCAATAATTTACTGTGGAAGGCGTACCTTCGCGATGAAACAGATTTGTATTTGCTATAGAATTACATAGTTGTATTGTGTTTTGTTCTGTTAATTATATTTCTTAAAACAAATTATACAAAAAGCAGGAAAAGTACGGACATTTGAAATCTCATTATTTTTAGATGGAACTTTATATATACGTTTGTTAGTTATAAGCAAAGAAAGCATTATATGTACAAAAATCTACACTTTGCTCGGGCTCAGATTGGAGCAAACTATTATCTATGTTAGTCGGAGGACAATTAACGTGGGAGTCAGTTTATTGGTTCTCAAGTTGGCGTTTGCAACTGGAGACGAACTTTACGAATAATGCATGAGTTTAACCGTTAGAAGTTTTGCTATAGTCGATATAGTTAATACATACTGACAGAAGGCAAGTTCAAAATTTAACGTTCTGATATAAGGCATTTGGGTTTGAATGAAAGTCTTTTGCGCACAGGTATATGGCATTAGGCGGTATAAAATATGTTGATAATTTAAACTAACAGCTTTCAATGACACCTGCTGTAGCATACCGTTAGGTCCTTAGCTACAGTTTTCCTTTACAGTCTAGTTAAGGATGGTAGCTAGTAATGTGGCCATTCAAAAAATGCCTATCATGCCACTGTAGTTATGAGGGGGTTTCCAGTAGTAACTTGGTTTTGTCTTGGGTAGATGATGACGATTATTGCTTATGGAGTATAATTAAATGCAATGTTTTAGTAGAAAGTGTATTGCTCTTGGTGGCTACATAATGAATGTCTCTAATATCTTAATACTAACTTAATATCTATGTCGACTATATTTGAGTCTATACTCACTACTACTGGACTATCGTTGCTTAAAAACATAACAATGCGCTAAAATTTCTCGATTGGTACTTACCGTACAAGGACGTCTGCTTGGCATGAATGAAATTCTCCGGCTTGCTTTTGTTTTATTTTTTTATATTTATAACTGATAGGATAGCTTTTGACCGGTATCTTACTGGATGGAAAGTGATAATGTTATCGTAGATGTCGTGAGAGATTGTCCTGTTACTGGCTCTCAATGACAGCTGCCGATACACCACACCGTTCGGTGTTTGGCGACAGATTGTCTACTTGAGGGTGGTAGCTAGCCAGGTAGGCATTCGCAAAATGCCTTACTATCATGTTATAACGACTGCTATCCTAAGGCAACAATGGAGACCGACATCTAAACGTGCCCTCCGAAGCACGCTAGCACTCACTTATAATGCCACTAGCGGTCATCCATCAAAGTCATGACCGCAGCGAACGTTGCATATATTAGTTGATTGGTTACTGACCACTAAGTAAGCTACTCTATCTTCTACGAGATCTTTAAAAAACAGAATTTATTTATATAATAATAGTATAAAAGTCGTATTGTGTTTTTATGTTAGTATATAATAGTGCAATGGTATATAATTATGGTTTAGTTATATATTTAAATAAATTGTCAATTTACTATTTTTTAGAGAAAAAACTACTTTTTACAAAGAGCATTGTACTAAATGTTTTTCTGATTATGGTTTCAATAATAGCGTTCTGTTTTTACTTTTTGTAAAAATGTCTTTTTTTCAAACATTTTATTGAACAGTTCAGAGAAATATTGTAAAACAAAAGGTTACATTTTCAACATATTAAACGGTTAAACTTTGGAAGCTATTGCAATAAATTCCGTTATTTACGGTATCGGTAGCAGAAAAAGCCGAAAATTGTTCTCTCGCTTCACTTAATTATGTGAATACCATAGTTACGGATCACTGCTATAACAAAATCGCAAAAATGAAAACAATACAGCAAATGTATAAATCAAAATGTTTATGGTGAATCGCAAATTTGAATCGACAGACAAAATTTGTGTAAAGTTGAAAACTGCAATAAATCCAAGTGGAATTAGTTTTCAATGACAGAATACTCATCCTAGGAGAATTAATCGCTTTCCGATTACACGTAGTTTGTAAACTTAATATTATTGAGTAATGGTTCTTCTAAAACTTTTACAAATGTAAAAACTAAATTAGTTCTTATATCGTAATACACACATCAAAAGAACCTAAGAATTATGTATATTTTAAACTATAACTGAATTGTTTGCCAGAAAAACGAAAAAAAAAATAGGATTGTTGCTATGTTTATTGTAAAATTACAGTAATTAATAATCTGTGTTTCTACCATTTAAACTTATCACACAAGCACAGTGATTTGGCATGCTTAAAATCAGTTCATCAAAATCACTCTGGGGAATTGCCGCCCACGTTTTTTGTAACATGCCAAAAAGCTGTTGTGGGGTATGCACGGCATCCATATTTGGCAGATCTCTGCTTTGTAGCATATACCATGCATGTTCAATGGGGTTGAGGTCTGGCGATTGAGCAGGCCACGGTATAGAACGTTGATGCGAGCATCGGCAAGAGCGCGAGTTACGACTCTAGACGTGTGTGCACGTGCATTATCGTGCATTTGACGAATTACCCAAACGGCTTCGAAAAGGGATGATCACTTCTAAAATAATACTCTAGGCATAAGTCTGAGCATTGAGGTTGCCTCTGATCCAAATGAGATCCGTTTAAAACTTACTTGATTTACTCGAAAATGTACCTGATCCCTAGGCACTCTTGATGTGTGTTTATATCGAATACAGTGTTTCCATCATACTTCTTTTTCATATTATTAAAATAGTCTTATCAAGCTACGAAGAGGAATTGCACGGACATCTTCGTATCCTTTTGATGAATTTCATAAAAGGCGACTATATGAAGAAATGCGCAGAATGCACAGCATACCATTACTTACTAAGGGAAATTATTTTTCATCCCTACATTTTGGCTTCGAGTCTAACCCAGGCGTGACTTTGCTTTTTGATTTCTACAATAATCATTTATGCGAATTAAATTAATACCTAGTCACGGAGACTTTCTTGTAATTAAAAGAGTTAAAAAACGTTACTGATTTTGAGGTTATAATTTATTGAATGTTTGACAGTCTCATATCATAAAAGCTCTATTTAACATTTCGTACTACGCAGTGAAATGGCAGTGGTTGTATGACTGAATTTTGACAATTTCCACAGTCCTCATATTGTTGCCAAGAGACGTGTATTTATTTAAAAATGTGTAGCTCCTTACTACTCGAATCGATGTATGTACAATTCCTCTTGTACCATTTGTGTGTAAAAGGGATCAACGCCGTAAAAAAAAACTACCCTTGGCATGAGTGTAGTTTTAACGCGAGTTTACCACAACACTGCGGCTAGCTTCCTAGCCAATTATGGCAATTGGTGATCTATGATTGAATCAATAAAAATACTTGTTTAAATGTTATTGATATATGTACCTACATTCAGTTTTTAATTAAAATTGTGGAGAGGTGTTTTTAGAGGTGGATGTGTAAAATGATTATATCTCGGTAGGTAGAGGCACCCTTTAAACAGAAATGAAAGATAAAATTCCTTATAAACTATAACCTTTTCTTTGGCAAACCATCAAAATTAATTCATCAAAATGACATTATATTATCTTGTGTAATACGAAAACAGGGTGATCCTTTGGGTCCAGTTGTCTTCAGCCTTGCCATCCACTCAATAATTCAACGTCTTTAATCCAATACGATGAACTTATTGTTTGGTATTTGGACGACGGATCCTAAGAAGGCGATGCGAAGACGGAATTGGCTAATTTGCAAGTACTTACTGACGATTTTCGTCTTGTTGGCCTTTAGCCAAAATTTTCCAAATGTGGATTTTTTGTTTAAGATACGGACAAGTGTCCGGATAAAGTTTTGATTATTGTAAAATTCAATTCACTTGCGCCTTGTAAAAAATTGGTATAATAATGTTCGCTTTGTCTTTATAGTTCACCGATTCTTGTCAAATCTATATCACCTTTTGTAGAAGTAACAAATTAACAGTTTAGCTGTGCCTCCTGCTGATTATTACAAAGGAACGCCTATATGACTTCTACTATTATTAAATTTTGCTTCTTTTCTATATTTACATATAATTTTAGATGTAGTCAGCCATTGAAACAAATTGAAATTTTTAGCTTAGACAACTTAGGAGAAGATACGTAAGTGTCGGTTTGAATGATCAATTGGTTAATAGGCAGGGTTGCAAATCTCCTTCAAAATGAGGTTGAGAGGCATAGGGATACGCAAAATGTGTAGTCATCACCAGCTTTTTTGTCTTCTATTTGTTCGCAGTACATACAAATTAGGGGTACAATTCTGACACTATCTTTATACTTGTTAGTTTTACTCTTGCAATTCAACGGGGCAATGCTGCCAGCATGTTGGGCACGCCAGTGGGCAGAAGCATTTAGACTGCCTGTGAGTCTGCTATGACTTATACGTTGTCTAAATGCTTTTATTGTAGTAGCAGTGATGTTGTATATAGTTCGTAGTATTTTGTTAAATAAAGGCATACCGCCGGTACAAAAAAGTTTTACTCTTTAGACTCTATTTAGATATTTGGCGCAAACCAAAAAGACGTAGACATTGGTTTGTAATTATACTGAATAAACAAAGGTTTTGTCTTTTCAGACACAGTGGGTGCCAATTTACAGAGGGACTGACCCTGTGCAACCTATCATGAAAAAATCTTATAGATACACGTATCTAAATGATCTCTCTCTGGTAGGTCGCAAAAAGGCATTAAAGACACGTCCTGAAGTCGCAAATCATTCTCGTATTCTCGCTGTTTCGGAGTGGGAATCTGCTCTTTGGTTACAGGCCATCTTATATTTCTAAACTGGTAGCTTTATAGATGCATCCGATATTCGTCTTTCTATTAACTTACGCTGCTAACTCATGGTGGGCTGAATCATTTGAACTGTCTGTGGGCTAACAATTGCCCTTACTTTTCAAATGCTTTCGTTATAGTAGCTGTAGTGTTTTGTTAAAATACAGTTGGTAAAAAGAATTATTATACGTAAATCTCAACTTGTATGAATAATTATATGCTACCTATATTGGATGTCCTTAAAGACATTAGCCTGTTCAAAGATTGTTCAATATAGTGGGAGAGTCGGTTGTAAAAATACCTATACCTCATCGGGTACCCTAATAGGCTATCCTTAGATCGTTAATCGACACTTAAACACGTTAAAGTCTGCCAGAGCCGATCCTGTCGGGTCATAGAAATAATTAATATTTTTTTGCGAAAATTACGTCGTATTGTAGCCGAATTAAAGTGATGACAACAGTTAACCATTGATTAATTATATATAAAAAAGTAGGTCTGCCATTGCGCACCCTGCCGCAAGTACTTGGCAGACCCCCAAATTATGCCCTTTTGGTACGCTCAACCTACCTCATCGAGTAACCTGATGGAACTTACGCCAAATAATAGCCAAGATACTCTTGATAATGGACCAAAAGATCTGCCAGGTCTAAACTTGCCAGAACTTAGTGTTCAAAGTATCTGAAGTTGGTAAGTAGCATTATTTCACCTAAACTCAAAATAGCATTTGTTTCTAAATTTATATTAAAAAAAAACAATTTCAAAATTGTTTATTGTCAGCTGTGTGTTACATGTCAAAATGATGAAAGTATCAACAGCTACCTTTTCAGGCGTACAATATTATATAGATCAATATGATACAATAAATTATATTATAATTAACATTATGTCATGCAATAATTATTATTTAGGTAAAATGTCAAGATTTTTATCATTTAAGAATTTTTTAATAGCATTTGTTTAGTAATAGTCTCATTGGATTATTTTTAAATTTGATAAATGTCATAGCTTTCATTGTATCTGTTAAATCAGTACTTATATTATAAATGCAAAAGTAACTCTGTCTATCTGTCTGTCTGTCTGTTACGCTTTCACGCCAAAACTACCAGACCGATTTGAATGAAATTTGGTATGGAAATAGTTTGAGACCCGGGAAAAAACATAGGATAGTTTTTATGCAACTGCGCAAAAAGAGGTTAATGTTTTTGCGCGATAACCGACATACGCGCGGGCGGAACCGCGCCCGGAAAGCTAGTGGTTGTATTATAATTTAGTGCACATTACGTAAATACATTTGCTAAAAAAAAATGTATTATTTAGTTTTGGAGCCCTGAGGGGGTAACACATTAGTAGTAGTCTTTACGAGTTTTTCGTGGTTTACGTGTAATTTTTACGTCAAAGCTATTTAAATTTTGTTTCACAAATAGGCAAGCCTCTAGAATATACAATGATGTTAAGAGAAGTAATTTGAGCCTTTTAAATATTAGTACACAACTTTATCTTTGTCTGGCTCCGCTTATTGCTCTTAATTTTTTTTTGCATTACAAATACTTTTCTAGCGTTTACAGAGTTTCCCCAAAGTAATAATCCGTAACGCAAATTTATACAAGTAAATAGTAGCTGCTTTATCATCAGAAAATTAATTAAAATAAATATTACTTTTGTTGTTGGTACAATAATAATAATAATAAATTGTTTATTGAGATAAAAACGTCACGAAATACAATAACATTTATCTCACAGCAATTAATTGATTCCATAGTAACCTCTACTTAATAAAGTTTATGGCAAAGTACATATTTCATTTAGCAAAATAAATAATTCAAAATGGTAATAATTATGTTTCCGTCAAAATTATACAAAAATAGTTACTTAAAATAAAATCCATACAAAGTCAAATGATTACATTTAAAATAAACAAATTAGGTCAATTGAATTTCTATTTTACATTCATTATTTCTATTGTCATAATTTTATCATTATTATAGTTCAACCTAGTCAATAATAGTCACAATCACAAAGATCTGTCGAACTGTCACGCTTGGCACATCTGTCCCATTGGTCAATAAAGCTCTCACAATAGGAAATTATGACTGTCATGATATTGTTTAAGCCATCAGTCATTAAATCACAATCAGTGTTGGCGACAAGGAGTGCATTGAGATGGTGGCGAGCACGAATGAGTGGAGTCTGAATTCGCGCTGTCGTGCTTGCTATATTTGTATTGAAAAGATTTTGCGGACGACCACGCCTGTTTGCCGGGACCCCAGGCTCATCCGGTAAATAAAATGTAGACACTAGGTCGTGCAGATGAAGACAGTGAGTTGATCCTCTGAGCACCTTGCAAAAGGTTAAGAGTTGTTCGGCAATTCTCCTTACTTCTAATGAGTTGTATCCCAATTGACCAAGTAAGAACTTTGTTGGATACATGTAGGGGTAGTACCCGTAGAGCCTTTTGTTTTTTCTAACATACGACTGTAGGTAACATGATTGGGGTTCCACACACTAGCGCTAGTTTCTAGTTTACTTCTAACTAGCGACTTAAACAGTGTTATGATCACTTTCGGATTTTGGAAGTCTTTAGAGTTGCGGAGCACAAACCCTAAACGCCGGTATGCATCTTTAGTAAGGTCAGAAATGTGTTTTTCAGAAATAGTTATTGGGATAATAAACACATGTCCGATCCGTGAATTGAACCCAGGACCCTGAAATTCAAAGTGATACATTTGCCTCACCACTAACGAGGGCGTCGTTAAAACGGATGAAAAATATTTGATTATAATATAACACTTTCAAATTAATTTTCCAGGTGATTACAGTCTAACTATACCACGGACCCAAATGGACATAAACTGCATTGCGGGTAGCGTCGCGAGTGCATTTTGTGGTACATAATAGTGCCCGCGCCATTTCAACGACCGTGTCAGTCGCTTATGGAATTATTGCACGAATTTCTGTTTTCCGTTTTGCGGGAAAACCACTCGTATTGCGTATTGTTAGATACATCCATGCATATTGTACTCATAGTAGCTAAAATAGGATTTTTTATCTTTAACCATAGCTATAAGAATATTCGTTTTTAATTAACTTGGTTAATAGATAATAGGACAAAGTTGTTTAGAAAAGCTTGAAATTATCAAGTGTCTTTTCTTCGCAGTCTCATATTTTATGTTGACATATAAAACAATAGGTAATAAACTTATGCTGATCGGTGCAAACCACTTGACTCACCAATTTTTTATAGGTAGATACTCACAGACCAATCAAAATAAGTAATTAGCACGACATTGTAATCATTCTTTAAATTTTATTTACGTGAAATATTGCGTGCTTCTGATTATTTCAGTCATATATGATATGCCGGATTTGGATTGAATCCCATATCTTTTAGTGGAAGTCACAAGAGCTGACAAAAGGAAAACTAACAGGAGTTGGGCAGCAGTGCCGTCGAAGGTCTGTCATGCGGTACCCAAGCCGCCTCTCAAGCGTAGGTATTATGGCCAACACTACTTAAGGGAGACTGTGTTCACCAGTGGACGTTCCGGCTCACAGATTTCAGAACAATCTGAAATCTGTGTTCCAGCTGATAAATTACAGTGAAGTACAGCACAACCGGGCATTTCATAACTTTATAATATATCAAGTTCACGAGTATTTGTTTGATTTTTTGAGAGATAATTAGTTTTGCTTATCGTGAGTGTTAAGTAACATCTTATTACACCCTCCACAGATATGAAAGCTTACGGAAATTGGAGATGTATTATAATTATATGTATTTTTATTATATCATACTAATATCACAGTTTTAAAATCCATTCATTTTTGAAACGAATGTACTTGCAAATTTCAACGGAGCGGTCCTTCTCAAACTGGCAGACGCGGACGTGTTTTTAAAATTGTTTTAACGAGAATTGTTGAACAGATACTAATTTTACCCCAAATACAACAAGGATTTAACATTTAATTGATTTCCCCACGAGCGACGTAAGTTTTCTCTTATATCATATACATAATAGGTTGTAGCGTACAGTTAATGTTGTAACTAATATTGTCTTGTAATATCATTGATCTTGAAGCAACAAAAATTTTACTTGAGGGTGGTGGCACTGCAGTTATTAGCTGTATCCACTGGCTATCATTGCTTCAAGAGTTAACGTACTTAACGTTAGCAAAACAGGAACAAATCGAAAGTATTTTTGACGCCACACCACACAATGGCACATATAGCAATGTATACATTTTTTTTATAGTTATATAACTGGTAATATTTGTTGCGGGTAAACAGCAGCGTAAACGTTGTTTTTAATGCTTGAGGCCGTTTTAGGGGAAAATTATATCATTATCATGTTCATTACCCTAATAAAACTTTTATATATTATTACCGCTAATATTTTCACAAAGCAATGAGCTGTACAAAAGCGAAATAAAATGTTGTTTGTAAATTTCCCGCCACAGACGAGCATTTTCACCTAAAGTACTTGTAAATATATATTTACATAATATTAGCCACATTTGTTGCATTTTCCATTTTGTGACAACCGTTGCATACGAGTATATGCACGTGACAGCAGCTTAAGAACCTACTCCAGTGGCGGTGTGGTCTAACATCAAATCAAATCATTTATTCCCAAGAATGTTGTACAGATACGAGTACAGCAGATATAATGCTTTACAAAAAAATCTCAAGTCAAAGTCAAAGTCAAAGTCAAAGTCAAAATCATTTATTCAATTTAGGCGTCTACGACGCTCTTATGAAGGTCAATTACAAATTTTAATATTGAAATATACTACATTGTACTGCCACGTTCAGCAAACAAAAATTATAGAGCCACTGCGAGAAGAACGGGCAAGAAACTCGGGGCCATTCTTTTAAACGTTTTTTTAAAAATGTGTTTGGTACATACCTACTATATAATAAAATTATTACAATACTTAATTTACATTACGTAGGTGTTAGGCGCTAGCTTGGTAGAGGCGAACCAGTCCAAGCATTTTTGTCGTTTAAGTAATCACAAACTGTGTAGTAAGATTTCTTTATCAAAATATTCTTCACATGCAACTTGAATTTTCTTTCTGTGAGCGTTGTAATATGTTTGGACAATTTATTATAAAACCGCACACAATTTCCTAAGAAGGACCTTTTATTTGTCTTTGCTAATCTAAAACCTGGCACCGCTATTTTATCTTTATTCCTAGTGTTATAATCGTGAGTGTCACTGTTTGATTTAAATTTGCTCAAATTTTTACGAACATACATAATATTTTCAAATATATACAGACTTGGTAAAGTTAAAATATCAATTTCTTTAAAAATATCTCTCAGGGATTCCCTAGGATCCATTTCATATATGGCTCGAATTGCACGCTTTTGTAAGATAAAGATTGTCTCTATCTCAGCAGCAGCTCCCCACAGCAATATACCATAAGACATAATACTGTGGAAATACGCGAAATAAACGAGCCTAGCAGTAGCTACGTCTGTTAGCTGTCTTATCTTACGAACTGCATATGCAGCAGAACTAAGTCTTCCAGATAGATCATGTATATGTGGATTCCACTGTAAAGTTGAATCCATTTTAATTCCCAGGAAGACTGTCGCATTGTCAAAAGAGAGTTTTTCTAGGCCAAGCTTAATGTTTGGTTCAACATAAGTAACATTTGGTAAAGAAAACTTTAAACATTTGGTCTTTTTTGAATTTAAGAGAAGATTATTAGCCGCGAACCACTTAGAGATCATAGATAACACATTATTTACATGAATAAGTTCCCTATCCCTCCTATCTACTTTAAAAATTAGGGAGGTATCATCTGCGAATAAAACTATATCGCAGAAATTTTTAACCATGCAAGGCAGATCATTTATATATGCTAGAAACAGAAAAGGTCCTAAAATTGATCCTTGCGGTACGCCTATTCTTACCAAAGACCCGGAAGAAGTATTGCCATTTATTCTAACCTTCTGTAGCCTGTCTGACAGATATGACTTTATAAGATCCAGAGCTTTTCCACGAATACCATAATGTGAAAGTTTTCGAATCAGAGTGCAGTGCTCTACACAGTCAAATGCCTTAGAAAGGTCACAGAATACGGCAATAGCATCCTGTGAACTCTCCCAGGCTTCAAGTATAAGTGACATCAATTGAGCACCTGCATCTGTTGTGGATCTGCTCTTTGTGAAACCAAACTGATTCTCATTCAATATATTATGCTCATTAAAATGGGATAGAAGTTGTTTGAGCATAATTACTTTACATATAAATATTTCTCCTTAACATTCTACCATGACAATGGTGTGCAAATGTGTATTTAAATAATATAAGTCAATACATACATTTAGTTTGAAATTAGATACAATTGATAATGAAATATTAATATTGTCTATGCTAATAACTATCAAATACAAAATGTCAAAATTTTAATATATAATCAAACTAAAACTAAAATGCAATTCTATTAACAATATTATATTATAGTATTATATTACCTAAGAAACTTTGAATGTCATAAAATCATCAAAGGTGTTACAGTACTGTAGGGAGTGTAGTATTACTGGATCAACCGGATTGTCCACTGCTGAACACAGCCTTCCTCATGAAGGGGTGGTTTGCCATAATCCCCACGCTTGGCAGGCGTCTTGAGGATCGCAGTATTAGATATCAGTTTCTCAGAAAGCGCTGCTCCCCCCCCCTCTGGTGTGTTACCCTTAGTCGCCTCTTACGACACCCACTGGTAGAGATGGGGAGGTAGCATCCGAGCCTGGCACCCCACGGGCTGTGGGGCACGAGTATAGTATTACTGTGTTAATATTATTAATCCGAAACTTTGTGAGTGAAATGGGATGTATGGATGTGAGTGAGTATGTTTGTTACTCCGTCTAGCTAAAACGGCTGTACTGATTTCATTGAAATTTCAATATAGGTAGAGTAGATCCTGGATAAAAACACATGATACTTTTCATAATCAACTGTTTTTATTATTTTCTACGCGGTAGAAACCACAATGCTGGCACAGCATACATATAAAACAGTATTTATTTAATACCGTATGCATAATTTTAATTAAGAGCTTTCTAGATTGATTTTTGTTATTTCATATGCATATGTATTTGTTATATTTCATTTATGTTTCGTTGTGTATAAAATTTGTTTTAGGTACGAGCACCATTAAGGTTAATATACTCGTATGTATATAAAAGGAAATTGCTACTAATCAACGAAATAATTACTCCAATGATATAAATCATTTTAGATAACTTCGCTAGGGCAACGACAGCCAATAAGCGTTTCACGAGAATTACCCGTGATAAATTGCCTACGCTTGACATTAATGCGAACTTTCTAGAAAAAATAAATTACCTGTATCAGCCGTCGATAGCGACACGTCCTTGCCCAAATAGGTTTTTACGGGTTACAAGGCAACTTTGTCACTGTCGTGCTAGATAAAAAAAAGGTGTTTGAGGTTAATTTGACAGCAAGACGGAAGAAATAGCCATGTCCAGGACACCCTTCCGATTTCAGCGATACCAAAGTTTCTTTATCACGTTGGCTGTGGATCCTTCCGAGTAAAAAGTAATTTCTCAAGTTTGGAAAGGCGGATCGACATGTTAAAATATATGAAGCTGTATGTTGTACAGAGAAATTAAAACGGTTGACATCCCCTGACTTCTTTGTCACATAGGGTGTTTATAATGGATCTTAGGTGAAAATGAAGAAGATTTAATGGGGTTACAAGAAATACTTGAATTTACAAGATAAGGAATATGCGTATGCTTTATAATGAATAATATATATGATTAAATGTGTACCAGTGACTGAATAATTTCAGGTATATAATTTTGTGTACAATAAGCTTGTCATAAAGAGGGACGAAAACGAGAAAAGTGTAGAGTTTCAGTGTGAATACTCAGAGGACAGACAAAGACAGTTTGTATACAATATGTGAGAAGGATAGTTACTCGTATGTATGTGTGCTGATGCTGTGATTAGTGAGATGAAAAATAACAGAACAGAATACAGTAAAAGTAATGGCATGCCTAAGGTTCCATTGAAAGTAGAATAAGCATATATACAAGAAGAAAATCGGCATAATCAATATATCATTATTTTTTCCTATATAATAGGGAAGCTTAAAAATCACGTCCCATTTCACTGTGGACTTCTTATTTTGTGCATCGTGCCAATTTCCAACTATAATATCGCTGAGCAAAGCCATTAATTAAAGTTAATGGGTTTATATCCCAATCTCCAAGACCAATCTGGAATTAGGCCATGTTATCTTTCGATTAACCGCAAAAATTTATGACACATCTTATTCGCTTCGATTCGATTATGTTTATCCATTTCCTTATTGGCATTGGGGTTCTGCAGATGTTATTGAAAGCGCTAAAAGCGGCAGTGTCAATCGTTGGCCATAATGCGCACAGATACGGAGCACGTCTTATTGGCAGCATCAATACTGGCTCGTATTCGAATTACTAATGATATATTCTCACTGAATTCTCGCTTGGTTATTCTGAACAGAAATATTGTGTTGCATAACGATGTGCAGTTGTTCCTTTATCCTTTTCTGGATAAAAAGAGACATAAGGTTGGTCTACAGACTACTTCCCAGATGAGCAGATGACATTTGTTGCATTTTAGAAAAAGTATAAGAACAACTACATGAACAATTTTATGATACCCAAAAATAGGATTCAACAAAGAGTCATGACCTACGACGTATATGGTGATTTTAGAGCACTGACTTAAGAGTGCTTATTGATTAAGCTTCGATTTTCAATAGTACGTGCCGTTTAACTACATGATAGCATATATCAGCCTTATATCGCTGTTCTCTGCCTGCTATGGAACATAAACAGGAATTATCATCAATACCCTTTGAAACAGTACTGGAACACTCTTTATGGCGGTGGCTCAAACGTTACTTCGGAATCCAATTTCTTTAAATGGGAATTTTCCTTGACTATATGAAATCAATGTGTAATTGAGAGAAAGACAACATTATTTTGAGTATCCTGTTGTTTATAGTAATAGAAAACTATCTCAAAACGTTTATTATATTGTTTTCTTAGAAATATTAATATATTTAGCTTAAATAAATCTACGGACTATTTTACTCTTTCCAATAAATAATCGTAAAATGGTGTTTAGGGACAAACCTATTACTTAAACTGTTAGGTAACATAATATCTATATACATATATCTAGATACGCTGATTGACCAAAAAATAGCGGGTGTACTACCAATGAAAGCCTTTCTAAGTTGGGTTTACGTTAGGAAAGCAACTGGCCTAGAACTAAAGCTAAAACATAAATTTCGATATACCTATACGTAATTTCATTCTTGTATTTAAAGCGTTACATTCCGGAAATTTGGAAGCGGCGCCTTCTGAAGAACTTACAACGTCTACTTCGATCTCTAAGACAACAGCAAACCATGAGGATTATACTATATCCAAAAATAAAACAAGGGTTGCAAGTAGTTCTAAATATTTTTTTTATCTTTAACTCTTTTATAATTTTCTTAGTTATAAAGTGTCTGATGGCAGATACTTATATGTTATTAAAATTTTATTTAACTTACGACGTGATCAATGTGTTTTCTTAAAATCTCGGTCTCACTTTTTAAATATAATATTCTCCAATTACAATCCATCGAGATGCATGAACTGTTAAAAGTGGAGCCTAGTATTTCACGCTACAGTTAGCTGAGCTGTTAGTTCTATTGGGTTTTGGGAATTTTATGGCGGATATTATCTTTCAAGTCCCCAAAGGGGCTACGGAGTGTAATAAGACCTCACCCTATGTAAACTAGGTATCTGACTAAGCAAAAAGAAATCCGTTATCTGTTGACGATAACTTTCACTAATAAATTTTTTTTTGTCTGTCCTCGAGAATATTCAAAAATTTTTTTTTCTAGATTTTGGGGTCAGGGCCTTGTTGTTTTACAGATGCTGGCAGACACCACAATCTGTTGGATTAACTAAGCCCTGGCCCAGATATTTACGCGGAATACCAGAACCAAACAACGAATAAGTTTAAATTCAATCTACAAATTTCATTGAACACTCTCATGGTTAATTATTTACCGGTTTATTATTATTTTTTATTGCTGATAGGTTAGTCTTTAACCACAATCTCACCTTATGGTACGTGGTCGAAGGTGTTAACCGGGTTAACCTAGACAGCTGCCGGAACACACCGTTAGGTGCTTGGTGACAGTTTTCTACTTGAGGGTGGTCGCTAGCCAGGCGGACTTCGCAAAATGCCCTTCCACCATGCGGTGAAGCTCAAGCCCGTGGTCGGATTCGAACCATGGACCAGGTGCGCGGCAGTCCATAGTCAATACCACTGAGCCAACACTGCTTCAAAAAACCTCTGCTCTATAAGTCATATACACAGCAAACGCGTGCTGTTTACTTGTCCACTGCGCCATCGTGATTGACACACCCGCACGGCTTGGAGGCGAACCACCCTCCTACCGCACAATTTGGTTTTCTTCTAATAATAAGTAAAATAATATATTCTAAGAACATAAATTTATCTACCACCAGACATATTGTACTCTAGACTGGCACAAAATAGACAATAAATATAGTAACATCCTTCAAAATTTACCATTCGCATATCGAAATAGCTTCTGAATTCGACTTGCATATTTCGGTAACATAAATTTAGAAAATTCATGTCAGATGTCAGCCAGGACGTGATGTCGAGAATTACGACACCCTGCGGCGCTTTCAAATACGACCGTGCCTTAAGCAACTTCCGTTGACGCTGTCAACCGACGAATCTAACCTCAGAATTCTACAATAGAACATGGAATACGATTTAATGCTGCTGCTGCAGCAACGAAAATGCATTTCAAATGTTGACACGTACGTATATTTCAGTACATTTTATTTTTGGCCCTAATAATGTCAGTTTTGCGGTTTGTCTGGCTAACAAATTAACAATATTTATTTTTAATAAGTCTGGTGTATTTTCTGTTTATTCGACAAACTAAATATGCCGAAAAAGTTAGCAGTTTGCAGTTTGTATTCTGCCAGCGTTAAATGTAATATTTAACTTTTATTTACTCCTGCAGCTGAAAAAGGTAGTGAAGTGAAGAAGCATGTGCAAAAGTATTAAATAATTATATATAATATTTATTAAATAATCTTTAATAAACTAGCATGGTAGATTCATGCATTTCAGTAAGCATAATAAATTGTTTTTACTAGGCACTGCTAACATCAGGACAGACTGCGCTAAATAATTCCATTCTTTAGTTTTACTAATTATAATCTAAGTATATTTAGTATATATTTTATTATATTTTTTCAACTAAATAGACAATTATGCAAGTGTTCTGCCATTGCAAATAATATAAAATCCTATTTTACAAACTTTTATATAGTTTTACCTGTCCCGATGTTTGTCATCAAATCTTGAAAACTAAATTTTGCGTACATATGTAAATTGTCTGATAATGCAATATTATGATGACATGGTGCTGATCTGATGATTGAGCTGGAAGGTCGCCAAAGGAACTTTCCAATGAAACGACACAACTTCATAGTGTTTGGGCTCATTTGAATCATCTTGACGAGTAGTTTGTCTTTCAATGTTAACCAGAGTCTGGATGTCATGTAACCATATTGTAAAACATTGCAACTGGCTTATTCGTGTAGAATATAAAATTATTACAAAATTCCACATGCTACTTGTTACAGTATTAGTAAGGCAACTAACCAGTAACATCTGGAATTGGTAGTGAAAAGATAATTTCGTTTCCAATCTCATGATTTTGAATATAGTGTTCTGCAAAGCGAGGATTACAGTTGCGATCGAAGAGGACGGAAGACAGTGGAGGTAACTAACATGCGGATTAAGGAAAAGCCAAGTGATCTTGTGTCTTTTCTTTTTTGAGACACTTACAATTTGCCTGGATTATGATGTCAATTGTACCAAAACTTTTATAAAATATTTATTATACCATAAAAATATACATATTTAACTTATTACAAATAACAAGTAATGTTAATAATTTTCCCTCTACAAACGAGTCCATTCATATTATACCTTATTTTCCAATTGAAACTCTTTTGAATTGCAAAGTATCTTTCAAGTAACGACGAATCGAATATACAATTACCATATTATGTCAAACAACAAACCTAATTTTGTAGCTCCCTTTTTGGAATTATGCCAAAGTGTGTTGTTAATTTGCTTACAAGTAGGTCACTGATTCTCGACGTTTTTTGTGTAATGTAAAGAATTTGAACATGCCGGTATACACCGTTAAGTGCTTGGCGACAGAATTTATACTTGAGAGTGGTAGCTAGCCAGGCGGGTATTCGCAAAATGCCCTACCACCATGCTATAATGACTGCCATCCTAAGAAAACAACCGGGACCGACGGCCTAACCTGCCCTCCGAAGCACGGAAGCGCTCAGTAGTAATGTCACTAGCGGTCACCCATCCAAGTCATGACCGCGGCGGACGTTGCTTAACTTTGCTGATCGGTTAAGAATAGCCAAGCAAACTTCGCTACGAGCGCTTCAAACGAGTAAACGCTTATACTATGTAGTAAATACGTTACTTAATACTATGTATTAACAATTACACTAACCTGAACTGAAAAGAAATATTCTCTAAGCAAAACATTTATATTGTCAATTGATTTGACCTATTTGTTGACCATCTTACAGTTTTTGGATAATTATGCCGATATCTTTCACAAAATACGTCATCTCATCACCTATGAACAAAATTTAACACTACAAAATAGTGAAAAAATGACGTGTATCTCGTTTCATCGACGTCAAATTTAGTACTAACTGATAGGCGAACTTACCCAAAACGCGGCACTTGTCTTCCCTCCTTACATATTTCGATTCCTAAGTATTGAAGTACAACGTTACCTATGTACGAATATTTCAGTTACCATTAATGGTTTATTTTCATAACGAATATCAGACAGGAATTATACTACTATAATCTTTTCCGTTGAAACGTACACAGCGATTGAATATTTTAATACCTTGAAAAAGTTTCTGCATAAGGTTTTTTTTAACGCTAATCAGTTTTACTTACTAATAGTGAATTACTTTAATAGAAGATCAAGTAAGGTAAACATTTTATTTCATAACATAAGTCTCTTAGTCAGTTAATGTATTAATAATTTTAGTGTTCGAGATAACCAATTTGTTAACCTCCCTCCGCCATTGTCGGACAGAAGATTAATGTACACTGAAATCCAATTTCATGAAGGAAACCTATAACTGCAAGTACCTTTATGTTTAATAAGCCATTTAGTTCTCGTAGAAAAGCAAGTTTTACCTATTTATACAACGTATATCATGTTCCGAATAAGAACTCTAATGTATATCCAGCTGTGTACATTTTTGGGATGGATTTTATTGGTCAATTTAATTTTCGGGCAGTATGTTCTGCACTGGGACGTCCGTTTTGAATGTTTTATGCATTTCTTCCTGCCAGTTTCTACCTGTTAAGTATTTTACAAGTTTTCTGTCTGTTATATCTATATTTTAAGATAAAATACACTATGCACTATTAATACATTCCAGTGCAATAATCTTACAGTTCCTTTGTTTGATCAAACTACTACCTACTGATATATGAATGCATAAAATTGTCGATATCAATGCGTCAACATTTCCACTGGTTGAATATTTTGCTGCCACGCATTCAGACTTAGGGTTGGAATATTTTGACAGTGTTTTTGGATGATAACGTGGATGGAGCATTTTCACAACCGCGTGGATATTTTCTGTTCTACTATCTAGATGTGCCCGTCGGGAGCTCGCAGACGCAGCTGTGCACTCGCCCTGATGATGAGTATCTGATATGCTCGAAACCCGGGTCGACGTATTCGATCCCCAACGTGAGTGTTTTTTGCCGGTTTTATTTATAATATTTAAATACTATCTAGATGCAAAGTGATGCTACAGCCGAATAAACCTACCTAAAAGTCCTTCGTAATTCGTTACACTTTTGAAAGAAAGTATGAATCAATACGTTTAAAATGTTATGATCGTATATTAGTCAAGTTATAGTCTGTTCGCAGAGTCGACCATAAAATAAGAAACCGCATGTTATATTGGTCCTCAAAAACGGATATAAGTCGAGTATATATTCACCATCATAGAATCTCTCATAGAAGCCATAATGTGAGGTCATAAGCCATTTGTATCCGTCAGCAACTCTGACTTCGTCGGTCCACCTAGTGGGGAGCCTATTAATTCTACGCCTTTTAGTGTTATGATGTAATCACCCAAGCACCTTCGTTCTCCATCCAGATGCCACTTCAACTTGCCAATTCTGAGAACTATGTCAGTGACATAGTACTGAGGCGAATTTCCTCGTTTTGGATTTTATCGCGCAAAGAAACTCCGAGCATAGCTCTCGCAATAGCTC
Source organism: Plagodis dolabraria (assembly GCA_963854805.1). Lineage (NCBI taxonomy): Eukaryota > Metazoa > Arthropoda > Insecta > Lepidoptera > Geometridae > Plagodis > Plagodis dolabraria. Next base: position 14,603,484 of record OY978454.1, on the reverse strand, counting down.
GTTGCGCGACTTTAAGCTTTTCTGTAAAGGCCAAAGTTAACAACTGAATCGCAGATACATAAGTCACCAGTGGTAATTCGCACAGATTGAAGACTTTGGTCTTCAAGCCTTGCGGGATCATGAAATAATGGACCCGCAATAAAAAAAAAATGTTTTAAATATAATGTCTAAGTTATGCATGGGTGCACATTTTCTAGTAGGTAATAATGTTATTCTGATAGGCGATAAGCAAAACCAAGAATATATTTTTAGGTTTTATTAGGAAACTCAAAATACGTATTATTTAAGATAGTGAAATATAATTTTATGTGTACAAACTTCTTTAACTTAAAGAAGAGATCGAAATAAGGCTTACGTTAATTGAAGGCACAGATTCATCTACTAACAAAATATTACACATAATTTTAGCGACAAAATTCGCATAATAATATTTGGTGTTTTGGGATAATACCATTTGTACAAGAGGAAAAAGTAGATATATTTTGTGAAGCGATTTTGCACCATGGCATACATAGTAACTTCTATTATATAAGGACCAGGTCTTCTAGAAAATGTCTTGTTAGAGGATTCACCAACATACTAATTGTACTAATATGTTAGCGTAACGTTACTGATTGGTATGTTACGCATACAAATCAGTAACGATTTATAACCGAAATAAAAAATGCAGAACATCTAAGGACCGCGAATTACCTAAACGTGTTGTTTTTTTACTTTATGTATTGAAATGTGAGCAAAATTACTGTTAAATATTAATCATCAATTTGATATTTTTTAGGATTATCTTGTTCAAATGTTACTTATATGAAAATGTCTTTAGAATTGTTCGCACTAACTAAATATTTGGATTATTTCTGAACAAGTTAGTTATCAGGTCAATTTATAAAGAAATAATAATATTTTTGTTACCATACATCACAAATATCTTACGTAAAAAAAAATTACTTACTGACAAAAAATAACACTCATATTCTATCTATATAACCTCTTGCCTGGTTAAGTCCTTGATGCTCCGAACCTCTTAAGACTTACTCGCACAGGCTACAGGGTCGTTAATGCGTTGGCAAAATTATCTCTTGTGTATATTGCGAAGCTAAGAATTATGAAGAAGCGCGTGCTAGGTGATAATTTTTTTTAACTATTTCTTATAAGGACGGGTCTAACGGACCCACAAGGTAAACCAAGGGTCAAAACACTTATTCCTTTACCCTTAGTTTAAGGAAAAGTTAATATACTTCACGCTACAGTTTTGTAGTTGATGTTACACGGATAAAGCCACGGGAAGAAACACGCGCCCTCACAATTTAGGAAAATCGCCTCCTGTTCTCCTGGTTAACCAAAATGAGAGTGCTTCATCTCCACTTTCATAACGATGTACAAGAGAGAGCGACCTATATTAGTTGAACTCCGACAGCAGACATATTACAATAATAATGCTCAAATTGCTATGTCAGTTATTAAAGACAAAGTAGCATAAAATTTTCCATCACCTTCGCTAGTTACCATAAAACATGTTTCCAGCGTGATATTGACCTTTACAAAATGCAAATCCTTCCTGGCCGTTAAAACAAAATCAAATTGCCAATAAATTATTCTTTTACTCAGAACAAATTGTAAACATTTTACTGCCGTCATAAAATTTTATGCTAAACCGTTATTACGCGGCAACCCTAACGGGCCGCAGACAGGTATTGCGGGCAAGCAATTAACTTTTCAGATGGGTTTCCCTAGGCATGGAATAGAGCCATACTGGCAATACGGGCCATACAGGAAATACGAGAGATATCCACTGACAATACAGCGCTGTGGCTGAATATCTGATTGGCCCTTCTGTATGATGAGGTTCGTTTATCAGACTGGTCTTAACCTGTAATTGTTTATTCTGGAGCTTTAATGCAATTTAATTTTAATGAAGCATCTGAAAACGATTTGAAGTTGTTAAAAGCAGAGAGCAATTTTAGATAGTAATTATCAACCTCGCTGAACTACTTGCTATTAATAAACTTAATTTAATTTTCTCCACGTTTTCTGAAAGCTTCTCTAGATAAACTTTACCGGTTTAGCTTTTCAATAATTAAAATATTTTAAAAGCATTGCATTTGAACTTTTGACCTCGTAGTTTATATTTAGCGTATGTATAACGGCTTATCAACCTCACAATGGAAGCATTATGATGAAAATAATCGTCAATGGGTTTTGGTGCTTCTTGGTGAGTCTGGACAACATCTGTGATCCCATCATCGCTTACATACCATCAGGTTAAATAGTGGTCAAGAGTTACAGTTACGAGTACAACAAATATACATAAATATGTTTACAGAATTTTTTTACTTAATGTTATGTTAAAAACAATAGCCTTATTGGCTATTGTTTTTAACAAATAGCCATGGAAATAGCCAGTGGAATAGCCACTAAGGCTATTGTTCTACATAAATTAATTGTCAAAGTTATATTTTTGTATAACTTTAACAATACTACCAAGAAATAATTAATAACAAGTTTGTTTTTTCGTTAACGAAAAAAAACTTGTTATTAATTATTATATTTAATTTCATTGAAATTAACACTGCGAGTTATATGTATGTATGAAATCTTTTTTAAGGTTCGTCATTTTGATACCACATTCGATGGGTTCGGAAGAAAAAAAAATATTTTCGCACAATATGACGTATAATACCTGCCATGATTTTTCATGAGACCCAGTAATTCTAGGTTAGCCTGAACAACATCTCCGACCACATCATCACTTACCATTAGGTGAGATAGTGGTCAAATGCTAACCTAACAAGCATATAAAAAAAAATCACACGCATACATGAACCCTGAAAACATAACAGTCCTTTTTATAAGCAGTCGTGTAAAAATGATCTGCCTACAAAGTGTAAGTAAGTATTGACCATCCATCTACACTCACTACAACTTCGACCATTTTAGTTAATATCACTCGGAAACTAATACAATTTGATCGATTATGATCGAACTTTATTAGTCTGCTCAATAGTTTAGGAGAACGAATATTTGTGGAGCACAAACATTCCCAAATGTTCCGTTTAGTTTGACAGAGACCGGAGAATGGACAACTACCGAGGGCTGTCTAGTGTTACCTCGAACTGATCAACTCTATTCGAACTAAACCTGGTTCAAATCAAGAAAGAATGCCTTTTAAATAACAGTATAACTGATAAGTAAGGTTTTTTTTATTACATATACCAGATAATCGACTTACTCAAAGTACCAACATAAAATACATTTATATAAAGATATGCAAAAAAGTAATATATAATGTTCAATAAGATGTCCAATATCTTTTACGACGTATTATAAAAAAAGCAGTGTGATTTGAACTCATACTCCGAGGGTTCCGTACCAATACAGATTGTACCATAACACTATTATTATGCATATATTATATGATATATACATTTTCAGATCCATATCCCCGTTTTTAGTGTTCCGTAGTCCTAACAAGGAACCCTTATAGTTCCGTCATGTCCGTCTGTCTGTCTGCTCCGTCGGTCCGAGGTTTTGCTAAGAGACCGTTGGTGCTCGCGTGCTGAAATTTTGTATGGGTATGTAAATTAATCACGCCGACAAAGTGGTAAAATAAAATTTTCTAAAATATTTTTTTTAGGATAGCTATTGCCTACAAGTGAAGTGGGGATTAATTTTTTTTTGTCGTTTATGTCAAAGTTTGTGGTATCGTTGAACAGGTCTTTTAAAATTATTTAGGGGTTGCTAAAACTGTTTTTCGAATTAATGCTCCATTAACGAAATATTAAACTTTAAAGAGCAAATTTTTGTTCCAGCAGCCCCCCCTCCCCCTATAAAAGCTAAACTGCTGGCTTAAAAAATCTGGAAAAATTCATAAAGATAGCGCAGTTTATGAATTTTAAAGGAAAAGTATAGTGGTTGAGATAACTTTATTACTTTAGCAGTAATAGTCGTTGAACTTGGGTATTTGATATTTTTTGTAGCAAATATAAAATCCTTAGAATAATTCCTTTAAAATGACTAACATGAAGTAGTTGGTTGTTTTTTAAAGGTAAAGTGCATTGATCTAAAATAAAAATGTTTAAACAAAAAGTATGACCTATGTCATACTCGTATATAAGTTGATTCGACTTTTTGGTACAAAGTACTTTTTGGACGATACAAAGGATATACATTTCGATACAAAGGACTTTGTACTTTTTGTACTCATCCTCGCTGTACACAAGAAGTGTATGCTGATCCCACTTGTCGTACCAAGGTCATCGATTACTTCTGTGTTGTATGACAGAATCCGATAATACTCGTTTCAATTGTATAGACATATTTCACGAGCGGGTAAGTTGTTTTGGGTGGTCTTTGTTGTATCTGCTCGAAGTTAGCGTCAATGATCAGTCGTGATGATCCTCCCTTGTTGTGCCTTGTCAATTAACTCAACCCTACCCTCCTCGTTTAATATTATGTTTTACTGCTATACTATACCGGGTCCGGCCATAAATGGAAATTAAATTAAAAATAAATATTTAAAAAATTAATTATATTAAGAATGAAACAGCATTTTTTAATGAAGTTATGTAATATTATTAAAACGGATATGTTCATATTTATTAAAGTCTCAGCGAAAAATAGAAACAATATTCCATTCCAAAATGGCCCCCTTTACCTGTCTGGCCATAAATATATGGGTTAACGCAGAGATCTAGAATGTCGGCGCGACGTTTAAAGCAACCCATGTACTCTAAAACTGGCCTTCATTTGTAGTCTAAAGGGTTGAGAGTCAGTCTTCAGCTCTTATAAGGTCTGGAACATTAGCTTCAAGCCAGGCTTGGATAGTTCATGCCTTGGGACCAGGTGCAGAGTCCTACTGGAAAGTCCGAGGTAAATTTTTAAAAAGTATATTTCTGAGAGGTGTGAACACGATCAATGACTGTCTCTTGATACACTTTGGCTGAAGTTTTCACTCCTTTTTCACAAAAAAAAAGCTTTGTGACGCTCCACCAAATGACCACGTTGTACCTTTCAAACTACTCGAGCAATTTCTTTAGAACTGTGAGCGTACACTTTATCATTTTGCTTATTGTAGTGCTCAATAAAAATTCAATCCTGAGATTTTTTTCATCGGTAAAGAAAAAAATTATTATCAGGTCACTCTCTTACATTAAAATGATTGATTTAGGGCATGTACTGTATAACGACCATAAGGACCGACCTTCAGGGCTTGTTTTTTAATACGCGACATTTTTCTTGCGGGAATCTTCATTTCTCGCTGTACTTTCAACTTATGTCTTACTCACAAAAAATATGTTTACTTAATTTGTGTTCAATGAAGTTGATCTCACAATTATTACTATAAACAAGAATACTTTTACATTAAGATAATAAAGTGTATAATATATATTGACAATTAACAAAGCTGGCAATGTACCTACGGATTTTGAATCACGCCATCATCGCTATGTATTCATTCGAGTACCCATAGAATTCCTAAACGAATTATGTATAATTTTCGAATTACAATTGAAATGATAACTTGGCGGCAATCGTAATCTTATTTTTTTAGCTTCAGCAGGAAGAAAGTGGAAAAGAATCAAGAACTAAAGAATCATTCTGTATTATGATAATGGGCTACTACGGAACCCTACATTGTGCATGGCTCGACACGCATTTGACCGTTTGTTAATATTAATTGCTTTTCTACGTTAGATATTATACTATGATCATACCAAGTTTGACGCTCGCATTTGTTACCGTTTTTATGATAGGGCAAAAACAAAATACGTAGACAAAACGCGTTTTTTGTAAAGAGACCCCTTATGTTATTAGTATTTTGTTTATATTATTATTTCTTAGACAATCTGCCATAGTGACACATCTTCTTGGATATCTCATTTTCTTCATCTTGGATATTTTAAGTAGCCCCCTATTACCGGGGTAAAGACACACCCTTTTAAACGTCACTTGGACGATCGGATGGACAGGAAAGGCTTAGTAATAAGATACCGTTTTTTAGGACATAGAACCCTAAAAATGGTCAAAAATTTTTTTACTGCAAAAATGTTGCAGTTTGTGTAGTAAACTTTTTTTGAAATAAAATGATTTATCATTTATGTTTCTTATTACTCGATTGCAACGCTAAGTAAATTGTAGTATTATAACACACTAATTATGTTGAGAAATATGTTTTTATTTTCACTTAATCCTTATGTTCGTGATACTATCAAACCACGGACTGTGAATAAAGCTAAAGAGTTAACGTGAAACTAATTTGTGGCGATTCTTCATTGAAACAAGTCTACGGGTACAACTAAGCAGTTCTCGTCACAGCAAAGGAAACACTGCAGTGTACCAGTTAACAACTAACGACGGCCACTGCTTCTCATTGGTGTTCTGCTCTTTCTCAATATGTTAATACAATAATGTTCTTGTCTGTCTCAGAAATAATGTTTAGTTTCAATTTTAAAAACATCATTAACTATAAATGTTCTTAATCCAATTTTTGTTTTCAAAAAGTTATGGTATAGGAGGTACACATCGACGTAGTACTATTATTTATTCCGCGTCAGAATTGATGTCATTTTGGATCCCACCACGCAAGCACGAGCATTTTATATCCTGGCCTACTAAGGTGACAGAGTTTTTGTTTTTAAATGGTTGTTAGTACCACAGAAAAGATAAGTATTTTATATCTCTATGGTTAGTACTTACGTACACTTATAAACAAAAACTCTGTCATAAAGCACTTAACGATATGGTCCATAAACAGTTCTAGAGACTTCTTCTTCTGCAAGGGCTGGATGCCGACGGTCTCAATCGATTGGGGGAGTACTGGAAAATCAATGCTTGTGATGGGCGCAAAGGGCACACGGCGTGGTTAAGAGCACCACTTCCAACTGGCAGCGTGCACAGCATGCTCTGGCAGCATTGCCCTGATGAATTGCATTGCTTATTTTAACTAATAGGTATGTATAATTTTAACTAATTGGCTATAAAGAGCTATTAATTACATACTACGAGTATGAAACCCTAGGAAAACATATTGATATCAATTCAATTGCTATAATCACTAGAACCCTTTACTATATTTTTTTAATTTACAAAAATTGGATGAAACAAATATTAGCACCAGTTTCTTCAATCTCTTGATAATATATCCACATTTAATATCTATTTCTTTCACCGTTAAATTATTATTCGCCAATGTGGGATTTTCACGAATGACTAAAGCCGTGCATAGTCACTAGTCACATTTACAAAAATAGAATCTCCACCTTATTTGTATATACCTATATAAACAAGCCATAAAATTGCAGGTGATTTAAATCATTCAGATTTCCGGAATGTATTTCTCTTATTTTGAAAGATTTATTGTTGATTATATTTGCAACTGAACCCACTTTTTTAAGCGGTTGCCTGCAACTGAGCATTTACTCGGTTGATTTTAGTCACCAGCCGCATGCGGCCGGTCGCCGCACGCCAAAAGTCGAATGCTAATCTACTTTGGAACTTTCGATTTTAGTCACCTGCGGCCTAGCCAAATTGTCATTTATACGTACGGCTTTGGTCACTCATTTAATCCTACACAGAGAAGCAGTTTACTTCTATTGGGACAAAAAATCATGTGAGCATATCCTTAGGTAAAAATAAATGTTGTGCAATTGTGGCTCGTAAGATAAGGAAATATTTGGTTTAATTGCAAAAACTAAAAACATGAGTTAATGTTTTAGCATATATAGTATATCATAACATTGTTAATAGTTACAGAATTGTATGTCAAGATTGCCTTGTCGTGTTGAAACACGTGTCACCCATACACGTGTGAGTTGGGTATCGGGGATGAAGTAGGTGTAACGGCGCTGGCTCACGACATTTATTTTTCCAAGCGAAAATATTCCCATATACCTGATAAAGATATATTATATACAGTTACTGTCATATACATTACTATTCCAACAAACTTGTATGACGACTACGGTTTATTAGAGAGATACTACAGGGGTTTCGGGGCTTTTTTATTTAGTTCCCGCTGTCCCGATTGATGGGGATTAGCTCAATGGGGATATCGGGAATACACCACAGAAACCGTGTACCGCCACTATTTTTAAATCATTTGCACTGCTTACCTAAAATCTACATACCAACTAATATCTTCAATCTACAACTACGATAAGGTACATACTATCAAGTGGATACGTTTTATAGCAAGACGACTACTACCGACAGACAGAGCTATAAGAGTGCCCTGCGCACTCTTATAGCTCCAGTCACAGCGAACATCTCTATGAAATAGTTTTAGCAAACTGTTTTAGACGACACAATATCCTTCAAAGCAAAAAGCTAGTGGCATTATGTTACTGTGGACGATGTGTTTGCCATTCTTCATAAGAATTACATGATACCATTATTGAAAAACTCAATAATAAAAATCCAAAGATAGCTTTCGCGGTGGGAAAAGCACCTAACGGTGTGTTCCGGCAGCTGTCCTTGAGAGTCAGAGTAATTCTAGGTTAAGCCTGTTAAAACCTTCGATCACATCATTACTTACCATCACTTGAGATTGTGGTCAAAGGCATACCTATTAGCAATAAAAAAAAAAAAGAAAATAAGAATGGAACGTTACCTTTCTTGAATGATTGGTAAAATTATCCTCAACATGGAACTTGCACGTGTACGATCAGTGCTAGAGTCGAATGTATATAGTAGCAAAATCCAAAGTATTAGAAACACGTTTGCAAAGAACCGAGTAACAACATCGAAAATTGGATACTTACTGCGCCATAATTTTTGTATCAAGACTATATTTTGCCCCCTCACGAATAAATCTATGCGCAATTTCTAAAGGATTGAAACCCCAGGACTCAACACAGTTCCTTGTGATTGTGGTGAGTGTTATTCTGGAGAACTAAAATGTAATGTGTCCACAAGGCTCAGATAACACATTCGCTCCATCAAAAATGCGGACAGCCATTCGTCTGCTGTAGCAAAACACGGCCCTGACCTCTAACATGACGCACTCCATACGATTTGATCAAGTCCGGGTTTAAGCAAAGGAAATCTCTTAGTTCCACGTAAAATCCGCGAGGCTATAGAAATTTATCGTCAGACATATCAACCAAGACAGAGGGTGGGCACTGTAATAAATCTGGATGACTTGTTTTCATAGAGGTAGTAAGAATGTGAAGAAGGGCATGGTGGACAACCACAACACTCTCCAACATTACTCCCGTCGCCGCCGTCGTTGGTTCGACTATAGCAAGCTGACGCTCGCAGTGTGAACTGTTTTAAATTTAATAATTAACTTTAATTTTATCATAGTAATTTAAAGAACTTTAAACGGTTTGAATCGCGTATATTTATCACAACTCTTACTCATATACGTTATGTCACACACGTACCCCGTAACGTCGGAACAATGATATATTATAAATAATGATAAATATACGCGATTTAAACCGTTTAAAGTTGTTTAATTACTATGTCTAATAATCGCGAAAACCTAAGAAAACATCACGTTAGTCATAACCTAAAATATTAGACAAAAAAATCATCAAGTATGTTTGTCACCTTTTAGTTCAGTGTTTCGTAGTACACGAAATAGCACCGATGCCTCATGCGATCTGCGTAGCTCGTAGCAATCGAGACTACGGGACCACGCGTAGCGTGGCGTTCTCAGCAAAGCTAGATAGGTATCTAACATCTAAATATCGATAGGTATATACCTACTGTCCATGAGCTGTTTGCTTGGTGCGCTGTACATGTTCACCGAGTCTACAGTTCAATCAAATTTAACAGGCTAATGACTGGATATATTAATAATGGGGTTGACATTTAAACTTACCTAAATATAACAGAGCGATCTCTATGAGGAAGGATTCGTTGCGGATTAAATATATGTAGGCCTTACTACGTTCATTGAAAAGGATGCGCATCTTGCTAACCAATTACCCAAAATACCTACCACTGCCAGATCATTTGGGTAGTTATTAAACATAAATAACTAAAACAAAAACAAAAAAATTAACTACCTTCATTGTAAAAGATAGGTTCGACATATCAGCTGAAGATTGAAGTCTCATCTCATTCCGGTCTTCCATCAACTTGGATGTTTTGACTGGTTTCCTCTGAGAGTTTCTGCGGTTTATTTCGGCGGGGGGTCTTAAAGAACTAAGACCGCTTGGACAGCTTCCACCAACCCGTTGTTTATCTCGTCCACTGTTTCGCATTCAAGGCAGAGGTTAGTCCGCTTAACATCAGGTGGCCCCGCAGCTTGTGCTGTCACAATAAAAAAAAAAGATCAGCCAGACATTGGAAGCAGTTATGTAGTTCGAGTTGAAAGCTCTCGGGGTTTTGGATTTGGGCAACTATTCTGCTTTCCTGTCTTATATCTATTCCTTTGAGCTAAGTCAGCATTCATTACTTCTCAAACACCTCACCCTCCTGCCTCAGTCTACATCCATATACAATTCGCGCCGGTCATTTTCATAATTCTACTTCGTTTTCTATTATTTTTCAATTTCAATAAACTTACATTATTTGTGTGAAAACATATTTTTTTTAAAACCTAAATCTTGGTCTCCGGAGAATATAGTACGTTCCGGTATTTCGGGCGGTTGGCCTGTTATAAAAATTAAGTCTTAACATTTCGTAACTAAAGCATTATTAACCATTTCCAAGAGTGCTTATATAATGAATTTTGCTTGTTAATGTAATGAGGCTCTGGACGCCGAATTAAGACCATTTCGTGTTAATTGTTCCCATAATGGAAAACTCGATACAAAAGAAGGTCAGAGATGTGAAAACAACGATAAACTATTCAGTAAGTGAATTAATGAAGACAGTAATGGCTTAAGTCTGTCCGCAATGCCAACCGACGTAGCTTTATGATTACAGACAATGGTGTTCACAATGTTCTTCAGTGCTTCTTTAAGATTTATGCAATTTGCAGTATGATGCATTGCTAATATTGACCTTTGATCCTTTGTTTATATTGTTCAAGGATTTAGCGATACAAAAACCATTTAATCAATCATGACACAGTGACTATTTGTACAGTTTCCGGTTTATGAATATAGGGTCTAATTACAGAGCGAATGAGATTATTGAAACTTCTAACGCACGCTAGAAAACTCATGCAAGCAAGCGCAGCATTAGCCACACTAGAACACATTGTGTATTTACGGCGGTAAGTAAGAAATTACGAGCGAGGCTCTAGTGGAAGCCCGAAGTCGGAGACTGAGGGTTTTCTGAGTCGAAGTTCGTAATTCTCGTACCGCCCGTGAAACATACAATGTTTTATATCACATTTGCGAGTAACTAATTATGAATTAAAGCTTTAATACACATGTCAGCACAACTATTACTAAGAAATACGCGAACTTTTTTCTAAGCGAATGGCGGGCTTTTTGCCCACACCACAGATCTTACAAATGTTTCGTTGAGAAGCGATAAGGGCAAACACTTACGTAGGTATACAACCATGACCGAGTGTAAACAAAATAAAATAACTTCGACATTTTGATACATAAAAACTATTAAAATCGATTATTAAGAACATTCGTTGAGTATATATGTAAGTAGCATGTAGCGCGATTGCAATGACATTCCTGTTTAGATAACATTTTAAGACAATTTTTGGATGAACTGTGTGCTGTGCTTAATAACTTAATTACTTACCGACCTTGGGTTTCATAACAAAAAGACAGCTCGAGGGTTTTATATGGGCATTACGGTCAAGTTAACCTGTATGTTTTGATACTTTTTACGTGCAAGTGTGATACAAATAAATTAAGGTTGGTTTAAATGAATAAACTGGGCGCGACGGTAGCGGGCGGTGATTGGAGGTATGGAGTTCATGCAGATTACATATTAATTTTAATGTAAAAATTGTTTTGAAAACTGTTGTTACCCTTACTTATCTTACCGTTTACCTATCAGTATCAATAGAGAGTACTGTCGAGTTACGTCATATTATTAAGTACTTTTTATGTTGTCTTACTAGTTTTAGGAACCGTTTCAGAATGTCCCAATAAAGTTTCGGGTTGCTATGCAACACATAAAATAACAGAATGATAAAAATGACAGTTGACATGCAGCGCGTTTCAAGCTTTTACCGATGGATAGGCTAAATCGATGACTGTGAAACGCAAAGATAGTGTTTTATTTATTAAATATGTTCTGGGTAGTAAATCGGAACTTATTCGAACATTCTGAAACAGGCCCTTAGTCTTAAGTCTTGTAATTAAGTTGATATTTCCAAAGGAGTAAGCGTTAAAATACATTTCACTAGACGGTAATACAGTAAAGCCGCCCTACTTTTGGGGTTCCGAAAGAAAAAAACGTGCCCCTATTACTGACTCACGTACATAATACGTTCATTCATATAAATTTATATTCGTTTTCATTTATTTTTCCCAAATGTACATTCCATCAAAATTATAAACGGTTCAGTAATTTTTTGAAATGAAATTCTCGTGAGTTTCACACATATTTAAATATTATAAATTAAACCGGCAAAAACACTCACATTGGGGATCGAATACGTCGACCGGGCTTTCAAGCATATCAGATGCTCATCATCAGGGCCAGTGCGCAGCTGCGTCTGCGAGCTCCCGACGGGCACTGCGGAGCGCGGCCTGCGCGGCTCGGTGCGATACCGGCGCCAGCGGCAGCGGGGAGCTGGGTGGTGGCGGAGCGAGCCCAGCGCTGCTGGTGCTAGGTGACGAGATCCTAGCGTACTGAAGACGGTGGGCCTACTTCGTCGTCTGTGATCGCATCATCATCATCCGCACACGTACCGTGACAAACAGTACTGACCGTGTCGCATTCTAGACTGCCTAACATCTTCTGCGTTGAGGTGACATTAAGGGTAGGAATCCAGGCTGGTGGTAGCGTCCAACCCCCATCTCTGTTGAAATTAAGATGTCTATTGATTTCTATAGCCTCACGTATTTTACGAGGTAAATAAAACTTTTCTCTGGCTAATACGGAGGCTTTATCAAAACGCGTTTTGCGCTATCATATCTACTAAAACTGAATATATCTTGTAACGATAGTCATACAAAAATCAAATTTGTTGTGGAAATAGAAGTACTAACTCTTAAAGTAAAACAAAAAATATATTAAATATTTTTTGTTTTACTTATCACCCAAGGAAGACTCAGACTTTTTTACTTTTAAGTTTCCCGTAATGATTGTAATTATCCCGTAACAAAATGGAACACTTATTTGGCGTGTTAGGAGTTAGTAGCTTTTGTCCAAACGTACCTGTACATATTTATTTTCTTACTGGCGTTAAAAAAACCTTTGTATATTCTATGATATTTTTAGGATTATAAATTTCAAAATTGTACAAAACAATATTTGTCGATTATTACATGTGATAAAAAGAATCACACGAATCACTTAGCTTATAAAACGTGTCAACACGTCGACTTGACAACTTTCTTGAATTTTTTGTAGGAATTGATTATTAATGGTGGTCAAAATGTGGTGTTACATCGCTAGAGTTCTCTACCTAAATTTATATATACGGCTACGAAGGCTACCAAACACATTTTGCAATTCTTTTACAAAAAGGGTTACAACTAATAGAATAAATTAACCAACCTAGATTTCAATACATCTGTTGAATTGTCTACATTGATCACACCACGGGCACCTAGCCAATAATTTATGTTCGAAATCAATTCTACACCACACGTAAGGTGTAAGCTTTATCCAATATACAGTCGTATTCAATTAACTGATTTAAGTGGTATTTGGTACCTGCTAAAACAATCGGAGCAATGTTCTCTTCTTTCTTAATTATGTTTAATATATTTTTCTGGTTTATAATTATGTACTATTCAATTTATTTTTATTTTTCTATCATGTTTAATTGTTACAAACTTTGTGCCATGTTTCTATATTTTTAAAGATTTTATTTATTTTCTTTTTTTTTTTTTTGTTTTTTGAATACTTGATTACGTAACCGTGCGTGACGTCACCTACCGGTCTCAACGGAAGACCAACGCTAGTCGTTTACGACTAGCAATATGTTGAGTTGGGGCCGTTTTGTGACAAGGGACTGCAAAAATTTGTTTTGTATTATATTTGTTTTTAAATTGGTTTATTTTTGTTATGTTTTTGTCAGTTTTTTGTCATAAATAAAGAGTATTTCTATTCTATTCTATTCTATGTAGCTACATTAACCTATCAATATCACGGAAGGACCGGTCCTGTTAGAAATAAATTTATATTGTTAAATTTCTGTTAGATGGAAAAATAATTGGCTATTTGTAATTTATATTCTTTATCCGATGCTGAAGGATTAAAACTTATGCAAACATTATTGTCAGTATATTAGGTAAATTCACAAAGGAAATATTGATACTAAATGCAATTTCTAAGAAGTATAAAATTAAAATTTTGTCATCTTCGTTTATGTTTCTCAGTTAACTAAATTAACTATATGCCAATATGCCTGTACCTCAAAGATCTGCTATGCCTGTACTGCTGTACCAGGAACCAGGTTTAAGGCAACAGGCTACTTCTATGAATTTCCTTATCAATAAACTCCATCCCGAATCGTGCATCGTACCTATAGAACCTCGAGACAACAAAGGACTCTCCTGCCACTCTACTAAAGAGTCAGAAGACAATTTGAGAATTTGACTTCAACTAATCTTTAACCTTTGACCTAGTGTTTTGTTGGTGTGCTGGGCTAGAATGTCACTCTCCCCTCCCATTGCTACCTGTAGGTGTACAAGTGTGTAGGAGGCGACTAAAGGTAAAATACTGGAAGGTAGGCAGCAGCACCTTCTCTGGAACCGATATCCTAAACTGCGGTCCCCAAAACGCCTGCCAAGCGTGGGGATTATGGCAAACCCCCCTTAATGTGTTCAACTGTAGACTAGTGCGGCTGATACAATTATCGTTTATCGATCGCATTAGATACTGAAACTTTTAAAGGTTATAGTCTATTCTATTCATTGTAGTTTATTATTGGGTAGGCAATTAGTAGTTACACTTGTCTCTAATTTAAATAAAACGATGTACTTACGTTTAGAATTGAATCAATTAATTACTTAAGAAACGATCCACCACTTGCATTGTCTCTATATGATATCATCAAGTAACGCTTTCCAAGAAGAACAACTTACAAATTTCTGGATTGTATTCCGCGCACGGCAGAATCATTTGACTTTCGTTAAGGTACTCTTGGGATCTCCATAAAAACAAACGTTTTTATATTTTATCCGTACGAAAAGCAAATTATTATACATTCTTGTTTCAGTAAAAAATATATATAATATATATTTGTTGTTTAACTTGGTATATGATTAATTCCATAAATTTGATCATAGCAACCAAATATTATAAAAAAACTGTTAATTGCTGTTTGCGTTGTTTAAGACTGTGGACCATTCGAGTAAACGTGCTAATAGTATAATCCCAACTGCAGATATAGAAATCCATGTGCTCAAAGGTAGTATAATGTGTATTTACAATAAATATAATTTAAACATTTATTGTAAATACATATCTATCTTAATAGTTATTTTTAAATCTTTAACATAACTTTGATGTTTGTTAACAGTCCATTCTATAACTTGAGTAAAATCAATAGTGTAGTTGCCAATACTACTCATTTTATATGTATGTTTCTGAACCGGTCAGCAACGCTAAGCAACGTCCGCCTTGGTCAAGAGTTGGATGGGTGACCGCTGGTGACATTACTACTGAGCGCTTCCATGCTTCGGAGGGCATGTTAAGGGACAGAATTCTAAAACCAGATGTTAGATTTTGTCCCCACTTCTCCTCGCGTGTTTACTTCGCGTTGTACATGGCGCCACGTCCGCAAGTCAACGGTAATATTTTATTTGGTTAAAAATTTAGAGCGCTCTCTAGTAGAACTAGTAGAAACTATCTTGTCACACACGAATGTGATGTGTGCTGAAGCGCCATCTAGTATGCATACATGATACCAACCATTAGTTGATTGTATGCTGTAAATATCATAGTGTGACACAGTTAACCCTTTGCGATCATAGTTCCCGCGAGCCTAAATTTACCATACCTACAGTAGAACAAGTTTAGTCTTGATTATTACCAACTTGTTTGATTTTGCAGTTTTTGTGTATGTTCATTTTTAATGAACATGAACTATGGTTTTGATGAACATGAACTATGTATCTACTTTGATGCAAGGCGTAAGCTGTTACACAATAGATGGTTTATTTATTACAAAAACAAGTATATTGTGTAAAATTTACACAGAAAATCATAAAAAAACTTTTTTACCCCTGATCAAAATACAAATAGAGGGTTATACTATTGGGTATTTTTAACTGACTTCAAAAAAAGGAGGAGGTTCTTAATTCGTCTGTTTTTTCTTATATGTTTGTTACCTCAGAACATTTGACTGGGTGAATCGATTTAAAAAAATCTTTTATTGTTTGAAAGCTGATACTTGTTGTTTGGTTCCAGTTAAATTTCATCAAAATCGGTCAAGCCGTTTTTGACATACACTCCAATAACTGAAAAATATTTACTTATCTTGATGATATAGTCGTTGACAATGAATGAACATCGATCCCGTAAGTAGCAAGGGTCATAAAAAGAAGTGTTTTTTTTTTAAATAAAAATGGAAATGACTTCATCACCAAAAAGTGTGAATTAACTTGTCGAAGTCCAACACTAGTACCACGTGCACAATATTGTGATAATAGGTACTTTTGAACTATACTGGTACCGACTTGAACAAGTTATTTCACACTTTTGGGTGTTGGAGTCGGTTCCAATTTTTGTTTTTTTTTTATCAAGTAGCGTAGTTCATTCAGATCCTGGCTTTGTTTCCGCTAACAATCAAGGGTACCTGCTCGTGTCATTACTACAAGTCATATTAAGATTTCACTAACAAAAAATCACATGGAGAATGTAGTAGGTAGGTACAGTTATTGTTTCAATTTGTTAATAATAATAAATACATCTCGTGGATGCTATTGTGTAGATGAGTGGAACAACAAAACTTCTAACAAAATAATACCATTATTGAAATCACCCAAGGAGAAAGATAAGTATTTTGTTTGAAAATGTATTACTTTGTATTACTATTCATACGTAATACCACAATATTACATTTCGATTATAAAACCGTGGTATTACTGTTATTAACTGTATTTGTCAAAGATTACGAAAGATACGTTTATGTTTGTAAACGACACCCGTGCCGTCACTTGATGTATGTACTTGTATAGGTAGATTATGTTGCGAAGATGCACCGGAGTGCGACATAAAATCGGACATTCTATGAGAGTAGGGCTGCCATCCGTCCGGGTTTCCCTGGATTTAGCATTTTACCAATAACCCTGCGTATTAATAAAAAAATAATCGAAAGGTGAATGTTTCGAGATTTGTCTTAATATACTCTTTGTGTAATAGTGTATATCAACAATGCGTCGTTCTTCTCCTCCATTTTCTATACTAGAAAAATAACAAACTTTTATTGATTTTCAAATAATATTTTTGGTGTCCGATATTAATCGCCGGTTTTCGGTACGCGTGTCAAAATTCAATTCATCTAACAAGCCATCACAATTAACAATCCGCTAACTTTCAACGGGTTTCTGGAACGCATATTAATGAAAAATTACAGAACACCTGATTAAAATGCTTGTTTATCTATGATAACATGAAATTTGAAAATGTCGTTCAAATTCATTCATTCTCTAGTGTTCTGTCTTTTTTTAACACATAGCGTTGTCTCTTCTGTTTTGACATGAAATTAATCCCAAATCATTTTTGGCATCACCACCGTTACTATGGTTACCAATTAAATATGACGGATGATCGTAAACGTAAAACAACAAGAGAGAGGAGTTCGAAGCGTTCCTATTTGTCAAAATACAAGCAGATTTGGGCATTCACATCCAACAATACTATTTGCGCTCGGATTTCTAACTGACAGAGTCCAGTCGTGCGAGTGTACGCTCTAATACCTAAAATGTCAACATTGATGGGTTATCGCTAGTGGAATTATCAAATTTCATTAATTTTTATGAATCCAGCAGTGATAGCTCAGTGGCTTTGGCTATGGACTGCCGCGCAGCAGGTCCATGGTTCGAATCCCGCCGCGGGCTTGAGCTTCACCACATGGTGGAAGGGCATTTTGTGAATGCCCGCCTGGCTAGCGACCACCCTCAAGTAGAAAATCTGTCGCCAAGCACCTAACGGTGTGTTCCGGCAGCTGTCCTTGATAGCCAGAGTAATTCTAGGTTAAGCCTGTTAACACCTTCGACCACATCATCACTTACCATCACGTGAGATTGTGGTCAAAGGCTTACCTATCAGCTATAAAAAATTAAGTTAAAAAAAATCCCTTTATCCTCAATACCATCATGATGATTATAAATACTCTTTAATTTTATAGTTATTATGTCAGTAATAGTTTATTGATAGTGAAAGTCACTAGCGTACGTGAAAATGTGCGTGTTTGTCTTCCCTTACTTGTTGCTTTATATCGTAAAAATCGATTAAAATAAAAAAATCATGAGTGGCATTTTTTATTGCTGCTAGGCTACGCTTTGACTATAATCTCACCTGATGGTAAGTGATTGACGTCTGATGATGATGAAGTCAGTAGAGAAGAATAGGCAAGAACAGCCGTCGTAACATACCATTAGATCCTTGGTAATATATTTTCTACTTGAAGGCCAACAACTATCAAGCCTATCAATGATTCTAAAAACTCCCGCCCTCGCATCATGCGGTGAAGTGGAAGACCGCGGCGAGATTCTAACTATGGACCTCCTGCGCATCAATACAAAATAATACCACTTCTAACATCAACGTGAATATGTTGTAGCCGCACATCAGGCGCTAAACAGAGCTTTAAACCATATCTTAACGCCCTCAGCCGAAAGGTGTTTTCTCAAAGAGGGTTGGGGTTTGGAAGGTCCATAACCTACTTATCTTGGAAATGCTTTTGTTGGTATTACAATCTACCCAGCTGCGGTTTGTTTAATGGCTGCTATGGTTATGTTATAGCACCCTATTGAGTAACAAATGAGCAGCAACACTATAATCACGTAGTCTTTAGTAATATATTTACGTAGTTCTATAATCGGACTCTTGTTCTATACTCGCTCATCATACACACCGCTAGGGAATGGAACACTCTGCCTGAGTCTGTGTTTCTGGTTAATTACGGGGGGGTTTTCTAAACAGGAGTGAATAGGTATCTTCAGGGTAAGCGAGCTGCATCATCGATGGCATCGTCACTTAACATCAGGCGAGATAGTGGTGAAGTGCTACCCAGTACCTTCGGTATGAAAAATAGCAATATGTGTTTTTAGAGTAATCATACTTGATATAATTCTGTTCTTGTTCTATCTTATCAGTTATTAGAGTAAACGTTGTAGGTAGGAATGCTTAAAACTATTTTTATATATTTTTACGATATCAACACGTTAATCTTAGAATAATTGGTCGATTTTGGGCAATTAGAATTAGTCAGTTTAACAAACCGTTAACGTACCGAAAAGCTTTTCAGAAACCCAAAATTGAAATAATTGTCGATTAATTGGAGATTTGACATTAGTGTTGACAAACAGTCACATGAAGTTTTTAGAAACCCAATCTGCGTATGACAATGGATTAACAAGTATTTAAAATAATTTGTCGCTGATTTGCGTTTCAGAAACCGGGGGTAAGAATTTTATTGGTAAGTAAGTTATGGGATAGTATCAATAACCAAGAAGCATCCTCCTATCCAATATATGGGGTTGTTTATATGGCTACCATATGTTGTTTATACAACACAGAAGATGTAACATTTAAAAACATAATGGCTATAATGTGTATAATTTTAACTTTTGTTGAATTACCGGCCGCCCCTTAACACCAAAACGTCCTGGGGAATACTCTCTTTGGTAGTATATCCGCTACACTTTGGTTATTAAGGGCGTTATAGTTAAGTCCTCTATAATGCACCTTACTCGATGTTCTTACGTAAGTATTGGTATGATGCTAATTATTTTATTTTCTTTTAGTCAGTTCTTAATTCTTATGCTATTCAAGAAAACCATGGAAAGTCTCATTCTAAAGCAGAAGCTTAGGCTTCATCTTTTTGTATTAAGTTTTCATTTCAGAATTTCATTATCTCTATCGCATCAAACGTTTACGGCCATCTTTTTACTACTAATTTATATGTACTAATATATTACGTACTCGATAATACCATGAATATTTCAATAACTTTCCATGTATGAAAGTTTGTGTTTTCTATAGTAGTGGACAGAAGGACGGTGTTTACTCAACATAGCTTTGTAGTAAATTGAAAATGTTGTTCTACTGTAACTATTACGCTGTGGCAACTCGTGTCCATCCAAGACATACTTTTTCGAGATCTATGAAAAAACGTGTTCAGGTAGCTAGATTAGGTAGTACCTATTTAATGTTCACGTTCATTAGATATACTAAACTCTCTAATTATATGAAAACATGGAAACTCGAGATACCTAATAAATTTGCAAGCATTGTAATCGTAAATTGAATACGCGTCAGAAAACTTAATTATACGTAAATATAATACGTATCAAATAAAAAGTAATACAAATAAAAAAGTCACCAAAAAGAATCTAGGTACGTGAGATTCGATCCACGGTACTCGATCTTCTGATTCGACTTCAGTAGTTACACACTATACAATCATTGACCAAGGTGTCGAAAATTACACACATATCGTTTATGCCTTACTGTCAGACACATTATATTGGTCCACGTACATACGTAAAATTATTATTGTATTATTAAGAATTATGTCGTAAAATTAAAATTAGACCAAAAAGAATCTCTTTACGCTGGATTCGATCCACGTGCCTCTCAATTGCGAAGCGATGTCACTTACTATGCGCTATTTGAACGACGATTGATTTGTCGAAAATTATGTACATAACCTGTGTGCCTTATTGTCAGAAACTGTATAAATTAATCATGATCCATCTAAAATAATTACAACACATTCATTACGAAAAATTCTGAATATTGCTTATAATAATTATTTTAGGTAGCTAAAGTTGTACCTTTGTCTTGTAAAATGTTTGAAGTGTTTTTTATATTGCGTTAGGGTTCACAATCATATCATAATTTCATTAATATAAGAGATATATACATAGGTACATGGAGAAAGGAAGCCATAGATGCTTACCTTATTATGTCCATCATGCGTTTTTGACGATTTTTTGCATTCCCAAAGCGTTTATTTATAATTTTACCCATGTTTTATTTTAATTGAGATCGCCGAGAAAAGTGACACAGGTCCGACGCATGACGCGGCTGACCGCGATATGAGCGAGGATGATAGCAATATACGTAGATCGCTGGAGTAAATAGTGCGACATGATGTTAACGCTTCTCGGAATGAAAGGGCGTATGTGACATTTTGTAAACAGGCTCAGTACGCATTAACTGTGCTTTTTTTGGATTAAAATAATCAATGAAATTTATTGTACTTAAAAAATCAATATTTTAGAAAAAAAATCCAATTTTTAATACACTAAAATCTGGCGGAAAAAGTAGGAATCCTCTATTTTCAGAGGTGTTTTTGAGATTTTTTTCTATCGAGCCAATTATTAGGAAACATGTTTTGAAATCGATGAAAGTATTACTTATATCCTTGAGTATCGTGTATTTAAATTGCAGTACCATCCGGTACCTGGTTTATGAGATTTTCCATATCATGTTGGCACTATTTCGTAATTTCCGAGCCTTAAGCCGTCGGTCCCGGTTATTATCTTCGGATGGCAGTCGTTATAGCATGGTGGTAGGTAATTTTGCGAATTCCCGCCTGGCTAGCTACCACCCTCAGGTAGAAAATCTGTCACCAAGCACCTAACGGTGTGTTCCGGCAGCTGTCCTTGAGAGCCAGTAATTCTCTAGGTTAGCCTGAACAACACCTTCGACCACATCATCACTATCTGATGGTAAGGTGGTTGTGAGATAGTGGTCAAAGGCTAACCTATCATGCATAAAAAAAAATATGTTGACCAACATGTTGGGTTATCAATTAAATCTTAAATTAATTCAAGCATTGGGTACCATTCCTGTAAGTTTGTTTATATTTTCTTTATATTGTGACGTAACAAGCACAAAGCCCTGATGTATATCGGTAACCTCCGCTTATAACAACGAATTACACTGTACGCGTCACCCTGAGACATAGAGTTTGTAATATTCTTTAAAACTTGTTTCGTGTGTTTTAAGTAGGTATCCACTTACCTCCATAGCTTGTTAAATTTCATTACACGGTGCACATATAGCGAAATCTTGTAAAAATGTGACAAGTAAATATCAATCATGAGATTATTTATCTTATAATTAGGAAGTTGCACTTTGTGAATATATTTTTCTAGTATTACTTGCTCAATGATCTAACCAGAAGAACCATCCACTGCTTATTTTTGATCAGCTTACGCTTTTTTTTAATATTGGCGAATGCTATATGTTACACCATACGCCATATTACTTTTGCCATTAAAATTTAATATTTCAGTTTAAATCATTCTTTCAGATGTGTAAGCAATAATTTTTATGTAGGAAAAAAATATGTGATTATAAAAGTACACTACTACAATTTTAAAACACGTGACTTAATATATAGAAATTATTTCTTCAATAATATATTACCTATATAATAATATATAGGAAATATTGTTAAATTTCTACCTTTTCTACCACACTTATTTACATCGAGAATATATTTATCATAGATTGTTTCATATGTGATAAGCAGACTACTGAGTCTTAGGGTAAACGACTGTCTGAATATATGCTGAATATGAACACATTATTAAAAAACTTGACACCCAGCTTTGTCTGTATTGTGCATACAAACACATAAAAGTAGCTTCGAAAGAACGGAGTGCGCTACAGGCAAGGCGCACCGTTCTAGCGCTCTTGCTCTGACGGTGAATATAAAGCTGTTTCTACATATAGTTGAATATATAGCATGCTGGGTACAGTGCTAACAGGTAGTGGACTGGAGCATTTGGACAGCCTATTGGCCTGCAATAGCCTTTTGGCTAGCCAAATGCTTTCTTTGTAGGAATTGTAGTGATGTATATACATTATCATCTTATGATAAACTCTTAAAAAGTCATACAAGCTGTCGCGGACTTTGAGTAGGTTTATTTTTAAAATTCCCTGTAGTTATGATCGTGGATATATAGTACTTTTGTGACCACCACAAAACCTTTTAGCACAGGCGATGTTGCGGTGGAACATTTTTTATTAAATAATCAAAAAGGCGTATACATTGAAAAAAAGTTTTTTACAAACACATTAACTGATCTCAAGATTGTATTTGAACTTATCATCTGGTATTTTCTTGTCTCATAATGGTCGTATAGTAAAAAAAGCTTTGAGTTTGTAGTTAATTTTAGAGCTTTAATCTAATAACCTATGTTATATATAAGTAAAATATATACCTAATATGAAGTCGGTACGCGGAAGTCTCAGTTTTAAATGCAATTTTTTTGATGGTATATAATAAAAAGGTTGTAAACAAGTAGGGTGGGGTAAAAATGAGGGGTTCTTTACATATGCTGCTAAGATTCAATTAGAGTAATTAATTTTGTAGTTAAACTGACTGTGAAATGTTGCATTCCGAGGGGATCTTTGTAGCCCGTTGCGTTGCTGAAATAAAATAAGCATTCATTGTATAGAGGTGTCAGTGCAACTAATACCGTTTATATTGTTTATCAAAATCAATAAAACATATTCCAGTATGAAATATTATAGCAGTAACAAAGGAATGAATATTCTCACTTGTAATTCGTGTAATTCACTTTGACGTAGGTACGTCATTTTTCCTGTAACACTGGCAATATAGTAAAAAAAATAACAATACACGTCAAAATGTATTGAAAATGCTACTAAAACCTATTTTTTCAAAAGTTTACTGATCCATTTTCTTATTACCATACATGGTATTTTTCTTATTGAATAGTCCACTGTCTACACTGAAACATGCAGCAAAATTCAAAACAGTAATTAAAATCTATAATCTATAGAAGAAAATTAGAATGGATTCGGAAAGATCTTCTCAAATAAAATAAATTGAGATTTCCTATCCCGAGGAACGGGAATGTAAATTAAAATATTTCAATATTTAAATCGCACTGTCACTTTAACAAATACATTTTAGGTGAACTTTACACGAAAGCTTACGACAAGATGACGCGGCCCGGCTCTAGACAAGATCGCGGCTTATTCCGACGAGTCACCGGGTTCGTCACATTAGGATAATAGCATCGAGCAAAGTGGATGCGTGAGACGTGAGAAAAGTTCTGCCTACAGAATGGTGTTGTGAAAATTCTGTCCATGACACCAAAGTAGCTATCGAAACTGAATTAACCTAAATTGTGGAACAAATACACTGAACGTATTTGTTTCAGAACACAGGAAATATAAAAACCTCAATTCTAACGGCATTTATAACTTACCCGTGGCGGCTAAAATACATTTTGTAAACTATTTTCAATATCGTAACAAAGGATAGTCGGTAACTCAAGCGGAATGAAAAATAATACAGGAGAAAGAATGCAAGCACTGAAAATGAGGGTGGAATTAAATAAATTTTATGATGTCACCAATATCCGTGGCTTCGACATTCTTGATGTTTTTTCGAAGCCAGTAGCACATCCTGCTTTTAATAGTGCATTGAATAAGTTTTTGCGCGTTGACAGTTCAATTTTATTGAATATCACTGTAAATAGAGATAAACAGTGAAGTACCATTTTGATACCAAATGAGTATCTATAACTATTTTTACGTGTTTATTGTAATGACGAAAAATGAGTCATTTATGTGTGTTTATTGAAATAAGATTTCTAACTCGTTAATACTTAAACGATCTCGAACAGCAAAAGGGCAGTAAAATAGGAAAGAATACGATATAAACGCTTTTTTTTCATTTACCGCCGCTTTTGTTTGGTAAAAAGCGGGTTGGGATATATGGGAGCATTAGGGAAAACAAAGGCCGCATTGTGTTGCTTGTGTATGTTTTATACTAAATATCCTGAATAAAACAGATTGACTGCTCATTTTGCTGCGGGACATATTATACTGGTTTGTAAAAAGACAATTTAAGTAAAAAATACATTATTAGATGTGTGAAAATACAATGTCATCATCTACTCATTTGTCTAAAGAAAACTAGACATAAAAGATCATTAATCACATCAAAAGGAACGTCCACCATTGAACAAGGCACCCCCTGTTGGGGGATTTGCCACAATACCCATGCTTGGTAGGTGTCTTAGGGATCGCAGTAGAAGTCATCAGTTCTTCAGAAGACACTGCTTCCTACCTTCCGGTATTTTTCCCTTAGTCGCCTCTTACGGCACCCAAGAAATGGCAGAAATGGGGGGTGGATTCAAACCCGGCACTCTCCACACGGGTAAAGATAATTAAAGTCAGACAATTCTTAATGGAATAATACCCGCAATAAACTGTTCTATTGATAATGGAACAAGCACGACGCCGACCAGATGTTAAGTGGTAACATCTGCCTATAACAAATTCAGGTCGTCAAAAGTGGCGTAAAGAATTGTCTCTTTACGAAGGGTTACGAAGAATCATCTAAGTAGATGATATGAATATTGTTAAATATCAGCCTTATTCTGTCCTCGTAGTAATAGACACAGGTTACTGTTTTTTTTTATCAGATGGGCTAGCCTTTGGTCTATTTCATCTGGTGGTAAGTGATGATGCGGTCGAAAATGTTGTTCAGGCTAACCTAGAATTACTGGATCTCAAAAACAGCAGCCGGAACACACCGTTAGGTGTTTGGCGAGAGGTTTTATACAGGCAGGCGTTCGCAAAATGCCCTACCATCATGCAAATGCAAAATTTGTCATATTTATAGTATCATGTGCTCAAACTTTTTGAAATTTTGCATGCATGCCATTGAGCATAAAATATGGCTGCTAGTTTGTATTATTTGCTTAAATTGTTTTGTATGAGAATTCTTACTTTAACATATACAAATAAAATAAATAAAAGTAAGAGAAATTGGCAAACCAAAAGCAAAGATTTTAGGCTCAAGGACATGCACTAAAAATTTCGAAGACTTTGAACACTTGGTATATAAAATATGTTGAAAATACGTTTCTATGTAAATAGCTGCGAAGACATGAGCCTTAATGTAATGAATAACGTACTTAGTAGTGAAATAAATACAGCCGGTTATTCTACATAGTTGATTTTATCTGAATGCTTGAAGTATTGTGAGGCAGCGTACTACCGTACTTCAAGCATACAGTTATAGTTTATAAGTAGTAGATTTAATATTGACATATTTGCTTAGCGCTAAATAATTTTGTTTAATATTACTGACTATTATTATTATCTTTGACATTAACTATAAACTATTATTTGATTTTAAATTGTACACTTCTTTCATATTATTGTCCATATCATTAGTGTAATTGACGTAAGCCGTACTAATTGACTAAATAAATAAATACATTAAAATGTCTCATCTCACGAAAACTTTTTGACTAAAACATTGGACCTTATATATTTAACGTAGAATATATTATATATGTCTAAAATGAGGACAAACTTAACCAACGTGAATTCCTCTGGGAATTTGCAAATGAAATTAGTTTTTGAATGTACATTAAGAGAAAGTTTTATTAAGTTTCTTTGCTTCCCGGCATACAAAATTCGGCCGTGATTATAATTTTCTTAAAAGGAGATAGTTCTTCAAGAAATGTTAAAGCCAGAGGTTGAAAGTTCCTTGGCAATTATCTTCTTCCTTTAAAATGCAAAAAAGTGCTTTTCAACGACGCAAAAAGACATTTGTTTAAGTTAAAGCAATCCTTTGCACAATATTTTTCGATCACTACATACATTATTTTGGTAAAAAGTTTAGACAATATTTTAAGTGAACTTTGTGCTTAGAGATATAATATTACTACTCGTTATCAACATCTTGTACTCAGTCTGGCCGAAAAAATTAGACATTGCTCATTTAATTATTCAACAGAACACGTAAAATACTAAACGTTTTCTATACCAGGCGATGTAATCTATTTTTCGAATCTAACACCGCTGTCATTTTTTCAACGGCATTCATGAAGCATATCGAGATAAAATAAGACTTCTTTCTACCTTATAATAAAATTATAGGACACAATGACATCTCTTATATCATTGAAATAAAGCTAATAATTTTGTTTAATTTATCCAAGCGATTGACAGACAAATCAGAGGAGGTCTTCCAATTTTGCTTATTTTGTCCCATTTAATAGGATTTATTTTGTCACTTTGTTTAATTTATGCAAACTATTCAAATTAAGAAGCACATAAGACCTGTCAGAGACTGGTAGAAGCAAAGAAGATAAACGAAATTACAAAACCTCAACAGAGAAGGTAAGTGTTTCCTTACCCATGACCTGGTGCTTTATTCTTTGTTCCGTCTTTGTAAATGCTAACACATTACGCATAAGCAGATAGAAATTTCGATGGGCAGCTACGAGTATAACACTTCGATAAATAGATACGAAAACCGGACGGTATGGTTAAGGACAAAAAAGTCTAACTGTGTTGTCTCATAACTATAAGATGATTAAATAGCTCTGGCATGACAATAGGTTAAAAACAACACGGTTTTTTTTTTATACCGAACTGGGTAGCACTTGACCACTATCTCACCTGATGTTAAGTGATGATGCGATCGACGATGGAGGGCGCTTACCCAGAAGATACCTATTCACTCGCGTTTTGAAGACCCCCATATTGTACTTAACCGGAAACACAGACTCAGGCAGGGTATTCCATTCCCTGGCGGTTCGTATAATGAACGAAGAAGCAAATCGCTTCGTTCGGGTAAGTGGAATTTCCACCATATAGCGATGGCGCTTCGGAGTATCCCTGGATGTCCGGTTATAGAATGGGGATGGCGGAATCAAATTGTGAAGCTCCGTTGCACACTCACCGAAATGTATCCGATAAAAAACCGATAAACTAGCGACTTTGCGGCGATGCTCGAGACTCTGGAGTCTTTTGCTTACTAGTTGGTCGTCGTTAATGAGTCTCTTGGCTCTCCTCTCAATAGCTTCCAGTGTCTCCAGCTGGTATTTGGCAGAACCATCCCAAAGGTGAGAACAGTACTCCATACACGTCCGGACTTGGGCTTGATACAGGTTAAGCAACTGTCCCGGTGTGAAGTATTGTCTCACCTTAGCCAAAACACCAAGCTTTTTTGAGGAAAGCTGGGCTTTGGACTCATTATAGGAGCCGAAATTGAGAGTTGATGTTAAAGAGATGCCAAGAAGCTCTACGTGGTTACATATCGGCACGGACACATCCCTGAAAGTAGGAGCCAGCTGGAAAGGGCTCCGTTTGGCGGAGAAAAGACACGCCTGGGTTTTAGCTGCATTGAACTTAACCAGATTGGCATCGCCCCGATCGGAGACTGCCTTCAAAGAAAAGTTCAAGCGCTGAACCATCGCTTCCCTATGAGACTAGAGTTTATTTATTTTGTATCAATTATAACTAACATTGCAGCGCCAAGAAGCATGCAACTAGTCAACAATGTTAGGTATTATTATAATATCACGTATACAGTCATTTCATCAAGTTAGTATATACATTTTTTTTTAAACCAGTGCGTAGCTGTAGTGTTGTATATGATTCGTAGTAGTAAGGCATACCACCGCGGTGGTATTCCTTTATTAAGTAAATTCTACGAACCATATACAACACTACAGCTACTACAATAAAAGCATTTAGGTAACCTATAAAGCATTGCAGACTCACAGGCAGTCAAAATACTCCAGCACACCATCAGTTGGTAGCGTGCCCAGCATGCTCGCAACATTGTCCCGTTGAATTGTAATGCTTATTTCGTTAAGCCAAATAGGTTCCAGCATTTTAATCACCCGTCGCGATGACAAAGCGCTCTGATAAATTTTGGAAAATACGATGAGCTCCCGGTCCCCACGGAGCACGGACCCAACATCTTATATACTTAACACTAAAGTTATAAAATTTTAAAAGCCATAAAATTCATCGTAATGTAGATATAATGCAACTATTAAAACAAATACCAAGAAACATCCATAATTGTATACTAAAATTGTCATGATCTATTTATTGAGTAAGCAGGGCATTGAGCAGAACAGAAAGATGGCGTAAGTGCACGTGAAGTGTGCCATATGAGCAGAAGCACAAACTTCACGCGGGACAGTGCCGAGGGCTAACCAGACCCACCACGCAGCACAATGGGGTAGTGTTCAGTGAGAGCGCATTTACGCCTGCACTCTAAGGTGTGCTACCTACCATACCCTATACGAATAACGACGGATATAGATAAAGATAGTAGCCACACAACCAATAGTAAAAAAAAAATCTAGTGAACCTTCTGTGTATTTTTTCAACTTAGTTTAACTTGTTTTCGTTTGGTGTTAATATCTTTAAGTCCTCCAGAAATTATCTAAGGCAATACGTAAGAAGCGTAGATCAATGGTGTGGTGATGCTTTTCTACTCAAAAGCAACAAGACCTTGTTGAATAACTCTAGACTCGGGTTTGCTTTTGAGCAATAAATGTATGCTGTCTTTGAACGTCAAAACGAGTTTTCAGCTTGTAGGTTTGTTGACTTCTAGCAGATTTAGCCGGTTTAAAAAGCTTGAACCAAATTATTCATACACGATGGTAATCTTCGCAAATTTATACAGATGATAAACTTTAGTTCCACAGAATAAGACATAGAAGTAAATTAGTAATAGAAAGATGAATGTGAGTGATGCAGAAAATGTACTTAAGTTTTTTAAAATCCCGAGAATAAACTTGAATAAACACTTTCATTAATTTATAAGAGGCGAGTAAGAGTAAAATACCGGAAAGTCGACAGCAACTTCTGAGGAACTGTTATCTTAAACTGGGATCCCTAAGACGTCTGCCAAGCGTGGGGTTTTTGGCAAAGATCTCTTACTGGGGAATGCTGTGTTCAGCAGTGGCCAATCCGGCTGATACAATACAGCATAGTAAATGCATAATATTTCAAATATAATTTAAAACGGTTTTAATTATATCCTGGTTAAATATTATCTTCTGACTGTGCCTGAATGGATATTATCAAAAACTAGTAATCGTCATGTCTTATACATTTTTGGCCTCAACTAGTAATAAATTGAACCATTTTTTTTGCACCATGCCAAGGCACTGTTTGTAAATAACTCTGTAAATTTAATGTCAGCCTTTTATTTTGCACACGTTACGTATAAGAATTACAGAACCTTTTTGTGGTTTTCAAATTCAAATAATAAAACCTACATCCTTTTCGTGTAAGCGTTAAATTCTTAAACACAAAGTAAAATCTAAACCCTTTTAAAAATTGTTTCACTACCGCAGAAAGAGCCCGACACGAAATAAAATGAGAGGAGCATTGTTGCCTCAACTTTGAAATATGAGCTCAAGCTTCAGAATAAAAGTTCGAAAATGTACACTTGATAACAGAATCCATTCCAAGATCCCTCAATCTTGACAGATAGCTAATAGTACAATACGAAATCTTCCACTTTTCTTTTCCATACAAGTCTTTTGAATAACAAGAACGGCGCTAGATTTATTGAGAAACAAGGTCACAAGCACAAAGGAAACCTTTTTCGTTTATCGGATGGGACGTGAAAATATTTCAAGGGTTTTCATTTCATGAAATACCACTTAAGGTATTGAAGATCTATTTATCCGATGAGTTTCATAAATACTTAATTCTTTGTAAATAATTCTTATATACTACAGACTTGATTATCAATATTTTATGGTTTGATTTTATATTGTTAATTTATGGTACTAATCAAATGCAGTCGTAACCTCAACGTATATCTTTTTGCACAGTAACTGAAATGTATGCATACAATTATCAATTCTTGAAGGTACTATCCTCATGTAGAAACCTACACAAAAAACGGCTAATATAATAGAAGGCACCCTTAAATTATATGTTCCAACAGCTGCCCCTAATCTAATCTAAGCCTAATTACCGTATTGGATTAAATCATTGCCGTTAATCAAGTGAATTATTCAAGGTCAGGTCATCGTTATAATAATAACAATATATTAAAAATCTTTTGATATAGTATTAAATTAATATTTTAGGAAAACAATGAATTAAAATTTAATAAAACAGTCAATATTTTAGAAAAACATTTCAAAATATAAAGTAACAACTGACCAAAAGTACATTAGTTGTATTGTGTATTATTGACACATATAAAAAAGGATTTATGCCAACAAGTCTTGTAATATTTACAATTTTACATATGAATAAAAATGAGCTTGACTAACGTTAGTGAGTTTGCCATCTCTTTTCAAACACAAAAAATGAATTCCCGTAATGGCCATTTTCTTAGCTCTTTTATATTGATTAATAGAAAAGCGACTTTCTCTTGAGTTTTTAATTATGTCTCTATATTAGTACCATGTAGACGAAATAGTAGATTGTTTACCAAGGAAGCAAAGAACCATTTAAAAGGTGAAAATGTTTCTTTTAATTCAGTGTGGAACTAAAGATTCTAGAGTTTTTGATGCGCTCGTAGCGAAGTTTGCTTGGCCTTTCTGAACCGATCAGCAAAATTAAGCAACGTTGACCACTGGTGACATTAGTGGCGCTTCCTTGCTTCGGAGGGCACATTAAGCCGTCGGTTCCGGTTGTTGTCTTTGAATGGTAGTCGGTAGCTATAAAGCATAGTGGTAGGGCATTTTGCGAATGCTCGCCTGGCTAGCTACCACCCTCAAGACAAAGAAATTTAGAAAATCTGTTCCGGCAGCTGTCTTTGAGAGCCAGTAATTCTAGGTTAGCCTGAACAATATCTTCGACCACATCATCACTTAGCATCAGGTGAGATAGTGGTCAAGGGCTAAACTAGCTAGCATAAAAAAAGTAGAACAGCGAGCGAAACGAGGGTTTCTCAAGTAGAATCCTATGTGCAGCGAGGAATCTAAGTTACTCGGTTTAAAATAGTTGTTCGCTCCCAAGGTGGACACTCTACTTTTTCTACGAGAAAATAAGGAAGTGCCACTTATGAATTAGAATAGTTTGTTTATTTATTTAGATATAATAAGGAAAAAACAAGATATAGCAAAGAAATAGTAGGTTAATGTTAATATTTAAACAATTATGGAAGTGCATCGTAACAATTTTCCCCAACCATCCGTTACAGCTTGAGAATTAGAAATAGTCTCAGAATTCGTCGTCTCAGGATGTAGTTTTAGACAAACTAAATTATTTTTTAGGTTTAGGGTACAAATGAACAAACGAGCGCAACACACAATTTTTCACTTCACTATAGTGAAGAAAATGCTAGGTGCAAGAAAATGTAGTAAGTTTGCGTTCATTTTGTAATCAAAATTTAAACAAGTTAAATTGATAAAATTGGCAATATTGAAAGCATATTCATATATCTGAAACTTTTATAGAGATTCGAATTTTAAAAACCTTTTCCACACTAATACTTTAAGCCGACTTTAACATTAGTCAATTCTCTTACCTGTGTTGATAAAAAATCGTTGTTTGGATACCTTGCCTTAAATTGGTTAAATTATGTATCGTCATAAGCTTTTCACGCAAACTACATTTTGTCTAGGTCACGACCGGCTGTTAGTGCCCTAACTATTTTGTAGACACCAGATCGAGAGAATATCCCACTAAAGAAAAAAGCTTTACCAATTCTTTAACATCAATGTATTGTTTACCCTTGTTTTACAGACTATTGTAAGTATTTACGTAAATTGGTACTTATGGCATTTTATTGCGTAAGTGAGAAATACGTATATTGCGTTTTTATTGCGGCTGGACTTAAGGTGAATTATGGTGTTGGATGGTTGTGGTATATAAGTTATTGGGTCCTGCATAGTTATCTTAACATTATTTTAATATGATTACAAGTTTTTAGTTGTGCTATTTTAGTTTTAGAGAATAAACGTCAAACTCGCAAGCTCCAAACTATGAGTACCATACTTTTTTCCATATTGATAGTTAGGACCAGGAGCAAATTAAACGTATTCTACTCTAATAAATACGTCATCGTTCTAACTCTAGAGTGTTTATTTCAGTGTATGAATTCAGTATGTTGAAGCAGTGATGCCTCAGTGGTATTGGACTGCCGCGCAGCAGGTCCATGGTTCGAATCCCGCCGCGGGCTTGAGCTTCACCGCATGGAGGAAGGGCATTTTGCGACTGCCCGCCTGGCTAGTGACCACCCTCAAGTAGAAAATCTGTCCCCAAGCACCTAACGGTGTGTTTTGGCAGCAGTCCTTGGGAGCCTCTGAAATTACAGGCACATGAGATTTAACAACTATGTCTCAAGGTGACGGGCGCAGTGTAATTTGTGACTTGTGATGAAATTCAACTGTAATAGGCAGAGGTTAGTCCACTTAACATCAGGTGGCCCACGAGCTTGTTCCGCCATAATAATAAAAAAAATATAAAAAAAAATACAAAGCGGTATACGCAAAAATTTTATTACAGTCAAAACAAATTGAATCCCCACAAAGCTCCAGGTGCTGAGTGCATCCGAGCCATAGATATTATTAAGTTATCAGATAGAATTGTTAGCGCAGTAGCCCGGCTGATAAACACAAGTATCTCTACAGGAATATATCCCAAAGAATTAAAGACAGGTATCGTCCGACCTATCCATAAATCAGGTAGTACTCAGGACTATGAAAAGTACCGTCCTATTACAATACTGCCAGCATTGGACAAAATAGTTGAAAAGTATGTGTGTGGTACGATACAGAAATTTTATCACACTTACAATATCTTAGCAACTCAACAATATGGCTTTCAGCCTAAAAAAAGCACCACACAGCTGTTGTCCAACTTTACAGATGATATAAACTATCACCTTAACGCAAGAAGACACGTCCTTTTAGTCTTCATAGACTATAGTAAGGCATTTGACACACTGCGACATGACCTGTTAGTAGAAAAGCTGGACAGCAGTGGTGTGAGAGGCAACCTGTTGAGCTGGTGTAAAGACTATCTTTGTGGTCGTAGCTACCAAGTAAGAGTGGGAGATGCTTATAGTGACAGTATAAGTGTTACCGAGGGAACTGCTCAAGGATCAGTGATCGGCCCATTGCACTATTTAACCTATGTTAATGCACTGAACAATGTTATTAAGCATTGTACTATCTACCAATTCGCTGATGACACTTGTTTGGTTGTAGCGAGTAGAGATGTATCCACTGCACAAAATCACATCCAAGTGGACTTTAACTCTGTATGTAAATGGTCACATGACGCAGGCTTGGTACTAAATCCGGAGAAGACCAAATTAATACATGTCCACTGCAGCCATAATCCATGTCCCATAATTGCAAGAATTAGGGTAGTAGCTCATAGTCACGACTGCCTGCATACATCCAATGGCTTGTGTACAACTGCATGCCTAAACATTGAGCAGGTGACTGAGCATAGGTATCTTGGCCTGGTGATAGATGACAGATTCAACTGGCGAAGTCAGATAGATAAAACATGCACCAAACTGAGAGCTGTTATGGCAAAATTCCATATCATAAAGAGCAGAGTACTTTTTGACGTATTGTTAACAATGTATAAAGCCCTCGTAGAAAGTATCATACCGTACGGACTTAGCAGCTACGGACGAACTTACAAAACGTATCTTAACGACATATACAACATACAGTACAGAATACTCAAAATAATTGTACCTCCTAAAATTAAAAATAAATACTCAGGTGACCCACTGGGGTTATTTAAACACTGTAAAATAATTCCGGTTCATAAAAAAGTTCAATTAAATATACTTCTCGAACAATACTTCCGAACAGAAATTTAAACTCCTGTAAAACATACTAAATTCACCAGAAGCATAAAAAATAGAAAACTACTTGTACCTAGATACAATAACGTATACGGCAAAAGAACTTCTCAATTCATAATTTCTCACCTCATTAATAATCTACCTTGCTAAATTAAAGATAAAATCACAGAAAAAAATATTAAATTCATTTAAAAAAAATATTTTGTAACTTAATTTTATGACTATATAAAATGGAGCATCCTTTGTAGTGCGTATTCGCACACAAATGCAATTGCACGGATGCACGTCATGCAGCTGACACACAATTGGTTCGTATTTTGTTTGTGTGCAGTGGGTAGCTGTAGCTGCTTGCTGCACTCAAATAAAATAATTCATCGAGCGCCTGTCATGGCGGTTATTTGTGTGAGCAAAACTCAAGCTAATTGTGTCTATTTTTTTAGGAATATGTTTAATAAATACATAACATTTTTGAGTATAGGTACTGCCTTGGAGTATAAAATAAAAATCTGTTTCGCCTAACAATCTTGGTAAGGTGGTTTGGTGTTTGTCATTCGACATTTTGAGAGCTTGATTTTAAAATCTATCTTTTTAATGTTTTGTTTAGTTTTTGTTATTTTGTTTGCTCGTATTTACGTATGCGCACTGAAACTAAATTAAGATATTGTGTAGTATTATATACCCATTTTTATCGAGAATTCAATGTCTAGACAAACCTAACATAGGTTTTAAGACATTACTAATATAAACCATAATGTATTATATAAATGTTTGGATACATAAAAAAGAAAAATTAAAAAATAAAATAAAATGTCCTTAACGTTAAATTTTCTTTATTCAATATTTTAAGAACTTTTCCTCCGTGTCACATAGCACTAGACTGAATTTGATGTAAACCAACATTTTTCAATAATATTAAATGTTTTCATCAAAACTTTTAAGTGCTGAGTTAGAAAAAGGTTATATATAACATAAATACGTACTACCTGGTCCCTGTTTAATTAAAACTGCTCAGTTTATCATGAAATTCTAAATTACTACTTAAAAATCTGAGCATTTGATAATAAGATAATCATTTGCCTATAAATTTGAACTGAATAAATTTAATAAAGAGCGTTTAATATAAGAAGTCTTTGGGTGATAGTTTATGTAGATAATGAAGTAATGAATGATACTACACAAAAATGTGCAATATAGCATTATAAGATAATTTAACACTTCTGTGTAAGTCTTGATATAAGAATTTACACCCTAAGTGAAAGAATATAAAATAATTAGCTTTTTAGCCATTAGCCATATTTATTAAAAGGATCGTCAATTAAATAATGTCATTCAAAACCACGTTAAATATTTTACAATAAAATTGGCTTGTAATTTTTTTAACAAAAGGCAATCTCGTAAGCAATCCACCGTAAACAAGTCCAATTTTCTCGAGTCACTTTGAGAATGACAATTACATAAATCAAGTTAGGTATAAAAGAACATTTAATTTGTTCTAAAATTACGCCTGTCTGAGGGACTTCCGTTTTCTTTGCTTATTCAAATAACGCTTCTGGCGTAGTGCTAAGCCCCTTAAATAACTAAGAGTTGGGTAAGGGCACTGATGTCTCCTGTCAGTCAAAATATAAAGTTTCATTTTTAAATTACGTTCAATTTTGTCCTTATTCATTAATTTATTATTACGATAATTTAACGGCACAATACTAATCACATATTTATCATTTACAAACAAAACATTTTGGTATTATAAATTTTTTTAACGAAATCGGATCTAAATCAAATGATATATACAAGTGGATCTTAAAATTAATTTCAGATATTAATAAAAAAATACTTGTCAGTATAGGGAAAATAACAGTTAGAATAAGTCAAATGGATAACATCATCACATAACATTTAAATTTGAAGAATATTAAATTACAATGAGTTAGTTCAACATATTTATCATGCAAACCCTTCAGAAAAATCTAATCATTCAGTCAAGATCACATTCATCAACACGCGTAGTATTTCAAAGTGTTCAGCGCTCGATAGGACTTTAATAACTTAATACTCCTAATAACCAAAAAGTAGCGGATATACCACCAATGAGAGCATCCTCATGACGCTTAGTGTCAGGTGGGTTGCCGGCCATAAAACCCTAGCCATTATTTTAAACAGCGATATGTACTTATATTGCATTTTAATTTTAAGATATTTTTATTGTAAACTAAGTCTCGATACGTATAAATGAACATTTTAATTAGTTTTTATATGAAATATCAAGGATTTCCGTTTCTTTTATAATTAATTGTCATTTTTAAGCATCTTTTATAACTAAAAGTTGAGTAAAGTACTAATAGATTCTTCTGTCATTCAAAATGTATATAGTTTCATTTTTAAATTGCGCATTATTTAAGCCTTCACTCGTCGACGTGAGTAGCTAGGGTACAGAAAGCTTACAATATGGGTTTATTAATTCTACTATCTTAATGCCTTTAATAACCAAAAGTTAGTGGGTGTACCACCAATAAGAACATCCCTCAAGGTCAAATGTCAGGCCAGACATAAAATTTTAAACAGCGTTAAGTTATAATGTTGCTGTTATTTTGTAAGAGATTATTTTATATACGTTATAAAAATGTTTTATAGTAAATTTTTTTACAAACGTTTATCTAACTATAGGTTCATTTACAATTATATTGTTTAAGAGTTTAAGGGGAAACACACGTCAGTGGCGGGAAATAAATACCATCTCTGTCGCGCTTGTGGCTGTGATTATAAAACATTCTGCATGATATTGGTATTTGCTAGTTTTAAATAATATTGCCCATGGGGTGCTGGGCTACCGTCACCTGCTACTAGTGTCACCCCCCCCCCCATCTCTTGCTGTGGTGTTGTAAAAGGCAATTAAGGGTAAAATACCAGAAGGTGGGCAGCAGCCCTTCTGAAGATTCGCTATCTTATACGGGGATTAAGGCAAAACCCCTAATAGGGGAGGCTGTGTTCAGCAATGGACAATCCGGCTGTTACAGTAAAATAATACTGCTGGCATTATTTTAAAAAGTTATGGAACACAATTCCACATGATTCCATTATTTACCCATAACACGTAATCAATTCAATAAGTATTCAATCAACATAATATTAACCATAAAAAAAATCTTTTTCAATTCTTGCTAATTACGTAGTCAAGTGCATTATATGTAATACCTAAACCACAAAACAAAACAAAACTTAAATATTGAATTTCTTGCCATAGAAGTCAGCGTTCTCCATAATATTATCTATTGTCACTTTTGCTAACGTATGACAATGTATGTCGTACTAACCCCACTTTAGATGGATAAGGATAAGACTTTAAATATCATATTAATTTTTATATATCTCTTTTGACATAATATCAACACATGATCATACTTTGGTAGCAGTCTTGAATAAGGATGGGAATAGGTTTTCAAAGGCAGTTGTCGGTCCTTTGTTATATTACAATTATATAAACAATACAAAATAGATGGTTAACATGTTTATCCAGATAGTTTTGATCATATTCACTAAGACACAATGACACTAAAACACTAAGAACATATCATATACCGGGCGCAATCCCAGACCACCGCTGAAAAAATAATATTCCGATAAACTCAACAACTCTCATACCAAGAATTATTACTTCTGGGAAATGTAAGTAGGTTTTTCTCATATATTTATTCATAATAATATTTCAAAGCTATATTTTTTTCGGTCTGAGATCTTGTTTCCAGTATACTTATTAATTATTTCTAAGAATGTTTTAATCTGTGTATTAAATTGTCTATCTTTTCCTGAAATTTCAAATGTAGGTCCATATTTACGTAAGATCCAAAGACAGTTAATTAGTCTACAACATGATGAATATATGATGCTAAGTAATTCTTTTTCACCCTTGCACGCTTGCTAATTTTTACTCTTGAGATTTTACTTACATCTCCCACATGTAGTCCCAGCACTAGCTAAGTGACGTTCGACTCACGTTGCTCCCACTCGCTCCCGTTTCGCCTCAGTACCACACAGCCTCTTGCGGCGTCAACATCGTCGGCCCGGAACCCAATCTCGATCGAAACCAACTCGAGTTGACTCTGCTCGTCATCGAACAGAACCCGATACTAGATCGAGTCCAACTCGAAAGTGGAGTGCAGTGTACTTAATAGTGATTTGGACTTCTTAGTGCAAATTATGTAAGTGACATTATGGAATGTAATAATTGTGAAAATGCTGGTGGTAAATGTACAACGAATCTGGAAGAAAATTTAAGCGGTAAGAACGTTATTGTTTTTAATTTTAGAACAAATAATTCAACAACTGATATAATCTACATTAATTATAGAACTCCAGGTCGTACTTAACCATTCATTAGGATACATTGTAGTGATATTTTAGGTATGGAATATTATGTAATGTATTTTTTTATGCGTAGGTACTCCTTTTTTCTTAAAGCCTTGTACCTACTTCTGTACAATATACTTGCAAATCAAGAGTGTAAAAAAAGGGACCGTTGCTCACGCCCCCGGTTTCATTTGTGCGTGTCGAGCCAAGAAGACAATAGAAAGAAACAACAATTTGTTAATGTTATAATTTTAAAACAACATTATTTTTAGTTGTAATATGCTTTGTTCGTTACTGAGTATGGAGTGTCATATAGTGAAATGTAGAATTACAATGAATTAAGTTTATGAGATTGATGCCATTATAAGGAGGTTTTATTTTAAACTGCGGCCACACTTTAGTGTTTTTGTGAATACAATAAATATTACACAAACACTGTATGTAAGTAGTGTAATAAATAGTTTATGAGTCCCTTTAAAAGAGATTTTTATTGCTAAATTATCATTATATTACTAAAAATCATAATTAATGTATAATATTAATTTGACTCAATGGGTAATTATTTACTTTACGTCAACATTCTATACGATACATTAAAATTTATATTTTAATGTATCGTATGACCAATTAAACGTTTGAGCTGACCCGGGACGAACGTATGGACTTACAGAAAGCGGAGTAACATGAATAAAGATTTGTTTTATTCTTTGGGTACGGAACCTTAAAAATAAAGTTTACAAAAGCCTACTTAAATGTACATTTATATCTCTAGGCCCCTGGCGACCGAAGGTGTCAAAGAAAACAACTTGCGCTTAACCATCACTTTGGCTTTAGGCAGGTATACTCCATACTTTCAATACTCCCTAATGTTATTGCTAACCTTTTTCATATCGAATATCGATAAATGTATGCTGATAAATGTGAAGATTTTGGTTGTCAGACTAAAAATATCAGTCAACTACTTTAAAATTTCAAGAAATACTTATACATATTCTGTTTTGTCCAGATAAAACGGATTTAGAATAAATGTACTCGGTTAATTGCTTTCACATCGTCAAAAAGATGATAATGCAAACAGTAGCTTGTTAGTGCAGTATATCGTTACCAAAATCACTTTTTAAATTGTGGTTTCCATTTAAAAGGTCTTGTTAGATCAATTTCATCGTTCATTCCACCCATCAGTTTTGTGAAGTTGTTAAAAAAGTGAAAGCTGGGTAGCTTTAGAATGAGGTTGATTAACACTTATCTAAATGGATACTGAAAGAGCTCAAGATCAAATAATACCTTATGCTCATGTATAGGCAAAAGTTATCGGATATACCACAGACGATAGTTCCCTACAATTATTGTGAACACGTAAAGACGTAGATCAGGAAACGGAATACAGAGTGAATAGGCTTTTTGTAGGCAAATTTGTTCCACCGTCGATTGCGTCGTCGCTTTCTATCCGGCGAGGCTGCGGTTTAATGCTTGCTTATAAAAAAAAACCCATAGCTAAATTATATGGATTTTAGATTTTTCCGACCCACTCCGCTGAGAAAAGGCAGGAAAAAGTACTATTAAACAAGAGTAGTTGGCCTGCCTTAATATCGTCCTATGGTTTATCCGCCACCCTACCGATATCGCCTCAACTCAAGCCGTTAAGTATCTTTTTAATAGCTTTTTATTACAACGAATACTAATCAACGCTGTATCAGCATTGCGTCGAATCGAGATAAGCTCGTGAGTCGTCGTGAAAATGATACAAGACGACATTGATACGGTGCTGAGGACTTTGCTAAGCTACGGCCCCTGTTCAAATGCTTGGGGTCACTTTATTAGGTGAGATTGCAGTAAAATGCAGGCTGATAAAGTGACCCTGCGGCCGATGGTGAAACATTCTCGCCTAGCAGATACCTGTTTACTCTGTACTTCAAGACTTACAGATTATATCTATATATCGGGAAATAGAGACGCTGGCAGGATGTTTCATACTTCGCCCGCACGCATTGTAAACCTGCATTTAAAACGGTACGTGCGTATTTTCGGAATATCGACCGTGTACGGATGCCGCGTCACAATCTAAACATTACTTTTCCATTGAAGCTCTCATTTGTTATTTACAAGTGCTTGAATATCACCAAGCTTCTCTCACGTCGTTCCAGATTATATCAGTTTTGTTTTGGCAACTGATGACTGGTGATAGATAGAAAATACAATTAGTTTGCGCTTGTCTATCTCGCTTTAACTATCCTAATGATAAGTGACGATGCGGTCGGTCATATTGTTTGGATTAAACAGAATTATTGGCTCTAGAAGAAAGCTTTCCTTTGCCGGAATACACTATTAGGTGCTTGACGATAGACTTAATGGTAGCATGGTACTGTTGAGGCGGGCATTCACCACCTACCCTAACAGAGCTGACGGATTAACGTGCCTCTGAAACTTGGAAGCGCTCAGTAGTAGGAAATCCCACTAACGGTGACCCATCGGACGTTACTTCATCTAGCGGATTGGCTAAGAACTAGGCAAGCATCGCTACGAGTGCTTTGAGGCGATAGTTGTGTTTCGGGCTATTATTTAGAGCCAGTTTCTATTCTAGATTAAACACATTACTACCACTTACCAATAGGTAGGAAACCTTGGAACGGTTATCCTCATCACATTTCTACCCTTATTTCATTCATGTTAGGGTTGGTGCAATATGAATTATCTAATAAAATAGATAAGATACACAAGTACAATACAAAAATATAATAAAAAGGAGCCTTGCGGTTTCACCCGCGTTGGCAATATTGATAAGCGATAATAATTAAAAGTATATATTGTATTAAGAATCAATATTATGCATATTCTAAGTTTTATGAATCGTTACTGTCATTTCAGAGTGACGGAGTAACAAAGATACACTCTGACATCCTGACTCAAAATCTTTCACATTTATGAAATAAATAAGTGTGACATGTTTTCGCCGACAACACAAGATACCTAACTACGATATCTCACAGAAGAAATAGGAACTGTCAATATATTACTATGCTGGCAACAGTAGTTGCGCTAGCCTATTCGTAATAGATAAGTTAAGAAGAATTGTATAAAGAATTGTATGTTTAATATATACGAGTAAGCTTCAATCGTAAAAGCGTATATCAAAAATGTGATCAATATTGTAACCAATTAAATTTTTCTAATAAATAAATAAAAAAATATTAGTATTTCAAACTGTTAAATAACGCGGCTGAATAACAACAAGTTCTTAGGCGTGGGCTCTTTGAAGAGAGTAAATGTTTTGTAGAAGTTAAACACATAACTCATTCAAATACTTATGCTAAACCATCAAGAGTGTTTACTTTCACCATGATAGATTAAGTAATAAAATGGCGTAGGTTTTCAAACTCGTGAAAATTTTAAATAAAAGAATTATTAACCATAGACAACTTAGCTTGTAGAAAAAATAATACAGGAGATTCCTTGTCCATTTAGTGCGTTACCAAACGTGTTAAAGTTTATGCCACATTATGGCGGGGCCAGGTGAGATGGTGGTAAAATGCTAGCTTAAGAGAACATAAAAAAAATTATCAACATATGGATCTTGTTTCTCTCCGTTGACCATTGACCACACCACCTGATATGTATAAGGAAGTACATGTAAAAGTCATTCATTGTAACATAGGTTATACGGCACATATGAGTTTTTTTTTAGTTTTATTATGGTTTGCTACTTTTTTATTAGTGTATACACTAGCCATTGATCACACCACCTGATATGAATAAGGAATTACAAGCAACCCATTTTTTTTAATAATATCATTCTTAGTAAATAAAATACATGTGTTTCGTAGGTAAAATAATTGAGTATTTTTGTCGCCTGAACAAACTTTTCGTGACTGTCAGTGCCCATATTCTCTATAACTATTTAAACAGGTTACGTGGCACGTTATGTTTATCTCCTCGTAAATATCCTAGGAAAATCCAATAAAATGAAATGGTGTATTATGTATGCCACCTTGAACTTTGACAGCGCGTTACAAGCACGTTTTCTATGTATGTCAAACTGTTAAAATAACGCGGCTGAATAACAACAA
Source organism: Plagodis dolabraria (assembly GCA_963854805.1). NCBI lineage: Eukaryota > Metazoa > Arthropoda > Insecta > Lepidoptera > Geometridae > Plagodis > Plagodis dolabraria. The sequence goes on along the minus strand of OY978454.1, from coordinate 14,560,254 downwards.
CTTCTTAGGCGTGGGCTCTTTGAAGAGAGTAAACGTTTTTTAGAAGTTAAACATAACTCATTCAAATACTTACGCTAAAACATCTGGAATGTTTACTTTCACAATGATACATTAAGTAATAAAATGGCATAGTTTTTTATACTCTTGAAAATTTAAAATAAAAGAATTATTAGCCATAGACAACTTAGCTTGTAGAATACATAATACCGTTAGGAGATTCCTTGTCTATTTAGTGCGTTATCAAACGCGTTATAGTTTATGGCACGTTATGAGATGGTGGTAAAATGCTAGCGTAACAGAACATAAAAAAAATTATCTAACATATGGATCTTCTTTACCTTCCACGTTGGTGTATTTTTTAAAAATGAATCTCATCCTGGGTTTTGCTCCGGTAGCACTTTGGTGTCTGGAATTATGCAATAGGCTTGCTACCCATCAACATGATTAAAATCAATTGAAACTATTACAAAAGATAAATTCATTATAATTTTACTCTTCAATATATAATTTTTTTAAAGTTTAGTGTACCCGTAACACAATATCAGCGTAGTATCTTTCTATATTTGTCAATTCGACTACAGGACAAGAGCACGGAACCCAGCCAACTGCAACGACGCGTGAGACAGGGAGACGTTTATTCTCCGAAACGGTTCACAAACGCGATGGGGGACGTTTTTAAGCTCTTGAACAGGAATTGATTCGGAGTCATCAACGTCAATGATTATATAAGTTTAACTTCGACAAAGAAATCACTCTAATAATTTATTTTAGAAGAACAGCGTTTGTAAAATTACGCAAAATCTTCTCGTCGAACATCCATCAGACCCTGAAGACCAAAATTTTCAACCAAGTTATGAACTTTGGCACCGAGGTGGCCCTTATGGAATAAGCTCGAAGCCGCTCGACGAGCTATTGAGATATCTATACTCGGCGTTTCTGAGTGCGATAAAATGGAACCGAAACGAGCATGTTAATAAAAAAAGCCCAAGCCGGAGAAACAAAGTCACCGGAATATATTTCAGAATTTGCAAGTTGAAGTAGCAGTGGACAGGCTACATTGCTTGATAATCTGATGGGGCAGAAAGGTACTCGAGTGGTAACCACATTATACCGGAAAACGTAGAGTTGGTAGGCCCTTCACTAGGTGGACTGACGACATTGTCAGATTCGCAGGGAGCTGATAAAAATTTTACAGGAGCTTATAGCCATTTATTGTGACATTCTATGGAGGAGGTTTTTGTTTACGTCTTCCAGTTGATGATAATTATCTCTCCCAATGTACCTTTAAAGGTACTTATAATTACAAACTATAATAATTTACCATATTTTATACCTATCAAGTTAGATTTTACATCCGAAATTTTAGCCAGTAATGGGCGTATAAATAATAAAGCACATATAAATTCTTATTAGTAAGCGTACGTAAAGTTTTACTTCTTAATATTTTTTCCACAATACCTCAAGTTCTCCGCAACAGCTGGGTTACGAAATTGCTTTTGCTGTCCCGGCCTCTTCAAAAGAATAGGTAATTAAAGAGACAGAAAGAAACGACATTAATTAACTTGATACCTCCGTCAACCCTAATTTTGGACCGAGCCGTATCTCACTAAGCCAACAATTCACCGGCAAAATAACTGGTGAATAGCGATCAATGTTAACTAATTCTGAAACTACATTGATGAGTCCGTTATAGTCGGTATTTATTCAACTAAGTTAATGTTTTCCAACCTAGAACTGGATAATTTATTAGTATCTGTCGATCCAGTATTTGTGTGAAGGTTGTCTAGCCGATATGAACAAGTCAACTATGTTAACCATCTTTCGGTCCAGCGGACGGATAACAACTGTAATATTATTATAAAAGATATCGTGTTTTAAATTATTAAACTGGCTTTAGTTTATGTAATAGAACAAACGTGGTAAGGTTCTAACGCAATCAATCTGAAAACATTAACTTTGGCAAGCCACTTTATAACACGAGGCGCAATTAAGACAATTGAGTCGAATACTCGAGAATATTGCTGAGGGGTTGCTTAACATCTTGTCATAGAGCACTTTGTAAATTTTCGCTTGGCTAACTACCGCCCCCAATTATAAGTTGAGGCGCCAAGTACTTAATTGTATGTATAGCTATATCTTTGAAAGCCAGAGTCTGCTCATATCACTAACATCTTACTATTTTAAGGAGATCGTAGCAAAATAGTTCCCTTTATTATTTCCGTCATACCGGTCAGTCTACCCATCTGTAGGTAAAGGTCATTTCATCAAGATACTATAATATTATTATTATTTGGTTTGCTATACGTATAAATTACTACCTTACTTACCGCTAGTCAGGAAAATATTAATAATTAGAAAAATGTTTATAGGTTCTACGAAAATGGTAGTGAAAAACATGTTTACCAATCCCATGGAGTATGATAGCATTGAAAAAAAGTTTAATTAGTATAAGAAATTACATCGAAAGGAAAAGTTTCAATATTCTTAATTAAAATTAGATGTTCGGTTTCTTACACGTTTATTATTAATAAATTCGAGTCTTAAGTGGCCATTTTGGATCGAATCGTGTGATACTATTGAAAGAGACCCATGATAATATATCGAATGAGTTCAAATTTGGTTCCAAAAGCATTTCATAACAAATTTGTACAAATTAATAATCACTGTTATATTTTCTTTTATCTTCTCTAAAATATTTTGGTGTCAACTTTTAAACAAAAAAAATAATTGATAATCATTCAACACTTAGCTTGCGTCTAGACATAACGAAAGCAGGCATTATACATATATATATAAAACAATATACATATTAAGCTTATATTATTCAATGTATAGTATGTTTTGTGTGTTGTCCATTGTGTTTTGGAGAAAACTTATTAAACAATCTGTTCAAACGTATTGTTGAAGAAAATATAATTTTCGTACCTCACATAAGTAAGCTAAAGGAAGGAAGATCACAAGAATGAGGTACATTGGTTTGTATTGGTTAAAAGATCGTTAGCTTACAAAATTTAAACGAAAGTTGGAATCACGAACGTTAGTTATTTCTAAACCAGACGTATATTAAATTGTTATCGTATTCAGTTAAAGTTCAAGATCGGAAAGTAAAAGGTTTTGACATCTTTGATACAACCAAATATCTTACAACCTTTTACTTTTCACTGAATTGTTTGTCTTTTCAATGATAAATCTAATATATACATATATCCACATTATCATTAATTATTTGTACCATACCTTGCCGTATAGAAACTCGATCCAGTTTTGATCCCAAAATCAGACAGTTATTAGGATTTTTCTAATTTAATAAAATTTTCAGTAGCAACTTGGTGTATGAAATTGTTCCAGATGGATAGCTATAAATGTGATCCTTATGAAATGAGACCAAAACATATGTTTGATAAAGTAATTCAAATAAGATTGTACAAAAAATATGTGGTTATATTGCTGCAAGTTGTGCTAACATTAAATGTGTTGCGCCGCTTAACCCTATCATCGTAGAATAATTTTAATAACACACTGGCAAAGTGTTTGTCGGGCTCTGCTCGTAGGATTCCGCATTGCGATATTTATTTTTATTATTTTAAAGCTAATAGCTGGCCTTGGTCTAAAAATAAGTGTTGACGTGGTCGAAGATGTTGTTATGTGAATGTTTGTTCGTTTTCAACACATCAAAGCCATGTTATAAGTCGGAATTCAAGTATATTTTAATTAAATATAAGATTTGGTACAAAATCTTTAAAAAAATATATATGACAACTGTATGTGCCGTTGCAAAAGTGTTTTAGAAATGTATAACTTTGATAGTAATAAAATATATGAAGGGCCCATTTATTTATTTTTTGGATGAAATATATACAACATGTCTTTCTAGTCCACTCAATAAGCTCTCGAAAATGCCATTCTAGGTACCAAGCTAGAAAAAAAAAAGTCTTCTCTTCTACCTTCTTATGGACAATGGGATATTAATTGGATTTCTAGTCCAATATTTAAATTTCCGTAAAAGTTTTCGACTAAATATCAAATTTCATTACCAAAATTTCATTTGAATGTGACTCATTCCGTTTGCGATCTAGAGACCCGTAACATAATAATATGGGCGGAGAGAAGGGCGGATGGACGGACAGACTTCAGTGGAGTATCTTTAATAGGGTTCCGTTTTTCTCTTTGTGCACGGAATCCTTATCATTAATATACAACTAAAAAAATACATATGATCATATCCATTATACAAAAAATAAAATAAGACAAAATTTGTACGTTAATACAAAACATATAATATGGCTATAATTCAATATGTACCACACCATACCAAAAAAATATATACAATTTTAGACTTTCGACGCAAATATAATAAGCTTTCATATCTGATGTTTCAGGGATATCTCTTATTTAAACATTAAAAAACTGCCTATTATTTTATATAACAAGACTAAAATAAATTGAAAAATAAATACAACATAAAATAACTCATTGTAAAGATAACTTCGAACAGTCGCTATTAACGTAAGTAGTAGCTTTAGTAGGCTATAAATAATTTATAAGCAAGATTTAAAACGATTCGTCTAGAAATAGGATAAAATTCCAATCAAAGCTGGCGCCTTCGGCTACGCTTTTACTTATTTGAGTCACATTATAAATACATTTTCAATGTATACCTATTTATTTTATTTAGCTTTAGCCCGCTATAGCTCTGCCACAATTATGCTGCGGCCACACTACGGTTTTATCAGCGATCAGCAAAGTTAAGCAGAGTCCGCCGCGGTCATGAGTTGGATGGGTGACCGCTGGTGACATTACCACTGAGCGCTTCCGTGCTTCGGAGGGCACGTTTTAAGCCGTTGGTCCCAGTTGTTGTCTTAGAATAGCAGTCGTTAAAGTATGGTGGTAGGGCATTTTGCGAATGCCCGCCTGGCAAGCTACCATCCTCAAGTAGAAAATATGTTGCCAAACACCTAACGGTGTGTTCCAGCAGCTGTTCTTGAGAGCCAGTAATTCTAGGGTAACCTGAATAACATCTTCGACCACATCATCACTTACCATCAGGTGAGATAGTGGTCAAAGCATTAAAAAAAATGGAAAAGTTATGATCATATTTCTAATAATGGTGTACACAGAAAAGAGAAAGCAATTATATTTTTCTATGGCTTACCCACTATACATGCTACGCCCATAGTATGGAACTCACCGTACACTAGATAACAAGTTGATAATATAAGATAACACCCAGGTTAATATTTTTATTACATAAGAATAATATATATTTTTGAACTACATAAATTGAAATATAATAACAACTTTCATTGTTATAATTACACATTATAACAACTTTCATTGTAATAATTTCACATTATAACTACTTTCATTCTTATAAATACAATTTCTGGGCATAATTTATGTATGTACATAATATGGTTTATGGCAGTACACGATATTACCGCTTATTCATTATCTCCTAAGTTTTATTCTGAAAATGTTCTTCATAATTTGTTAACTGAAATAGATAGCAAATATAACCATAGACTAGTGTATCAATTCACGTGATAATGTTAGCAAGAATTTAATGGCATAATTCATGTGGTAATAGGCGATGGACGGTGATCTAGTGTAATAATTAAGTATCTAATGCTGCAAGCATTTGGTATAGACTTAAATTTTGCTAATTTAACAGCAGTAACTCGATACAAAACTAATTACACATCATTATGTATTACCAGCTTCTACCCGCTGCTTTATCCACATAGTAATTGCATTATCCGCTCCCTCGGAAATTTGTCAGTACCAACATCGGAATGTACCAACGAAAGATAGCGCTGATTATTTTTAATGAAAATCAAAACATAATTTTGTTATTAAACCTGTTTAATCGATGTCCAAAAATTGTACACCCATTGTTCAGGTAAGTGACAATACGCACACTAACTTTCGCATTTTTAATCACTATAAGATCGAGAGTGTGATGATTGTTAGCCAGCCTAATAAATCCAGTATCATGAAACAATAACTTTCTTCAATATATTCTTGTGTCGCCCTCTGTTTTGTTATAGAAAACATATCGTGCCAACCAATGTTAGTTCAAGAGATTATAAAACGTGAAGGATATAATGTACCAATTGACCACAAAGTTTATTAAGCCTTTTCTTAAGTAGATGGTGACAATCACAAATTTTGATGCAAGAGAGGTTGTAACTATAAAGATATGGGTTTACAATGTCGTGAAACTTATGAGGTATAAAAATATCAAAGATAATGTAAGAGTTTATCTATCGAGACAGATATGGCGGGTAAAAGCTATAAACATAAAAAATTAGCAGGTAACTGATGCGTAAAACCGAGGAACGCGTGTTCAATTCCAGCTTGAGTTTCCTTAGCACGCTGCTTGAAACTTTATAATACAAATTAAAAAAAATTGAAGGATAGCGACACACTTATAAGAGGTAAGTGTTTGAAAAACACTTCTTTTTGTCAGATGGAGTCTTATGTAGTTGATGGCCGCACCGTCCACTATGACGAAAATATATGAGGAAAAATAAAAGTCGTTTGCGGGACTATAATTTTTCCTGTCGTGAATTTGTAATTTGGTGATGTAATCCGCAGAATAATATGCATTATTGCAAAAATAAACATATTAAAAATAATTTTCAGTGTTAAGATATGACAGTTTAGATAAAGTGTGAGGAAAGACAGCCAGTAAATAGAACAACAACTACGCAATAAGCGAAAAACTTCTGCAACTTTGGTATCGTTCGTGACCCATTTATAAGTTGCAAAGATTTTGCAAAAGTATTTTACAGTCTTGTTTCTTTATATTTTTACTAAAAGGATTAAGTTGAAAGTTTTTAATTCACTGCGTAGTTTTTTTTTATTTATATTTGTGTTTGTCCTGATTTACGATAAACATGGAAACACACGCCTATTCTGATTGATGCAACTACCCACATTCTTATAAACTTAAAACACCAAATAGAACAAAAATAAATCTACATAATTCAAGTAAAGGGGACATTAAAATGTGAAATAATTTTCCAATATCAAGCGCAGTCATGAAAAATGAGGATGGTGTTACTGCAACTGTAATAGACAGAAGTGACGCTTATTATCAGAGACTTTTGTTCAATCCATAATATAGAAGTAAAAAAATACGAATACTCAAATTATCCTGGATTCGAACCTGGAGCTTTGCAGGGAGGGTAACTCACAACATTTATTCAGATGTAAAGTGCATGAATTTTGATTTGATGGTTTTTTGTTTTTAGGAGAAGTACCATATTATATATTTTGATCACGTGAATTCACAAAATATGCAAAAATATACGAAATAAATGCATATTTTTTAATTGCGTTGACTTCCAAGTTTGATTTTTACAGTTGAACGAGAACGTCGATCGAAGAATTTGATATAAATTTCAATTTGATACTGAACTGATAAAAGTTTTTTGGAATTGTCAATATGTTTTTATATAAAATTAGTGTTTTTTCTAAATATTCGTTATTATCATAAAAGGATTTCTCCAAAAATAAACAAACGCCAAAAAATTAACGCCTGAATGAAATAATTAATTAATATGTAACAGTTTTATTTGCATTAAATTCACATATAAAGTGATTTTGCGGCGAGTTTCTTACCACAAATACCACAACTTTAGGCTTATTCCTAGGCCGTACGCTTATTTGCACCCTTAATGGTATGAAAAAAAAAACTGTTCCAGCAGAAAAGTTGAACATTATTTATTGCATGATAATGCTACTGTGCACCCCGTGGGGTGCCGGGTTAGAAAAGCACCTCCCCATATCATCCCGTGGGAGTTGTAAGAGGCGGCTAAGGGGAAAATACTGGAAGGTGGGCAGCAGCGCCTTCTAAAGAACTGCCAACTTACACTGCGATCCCCAAGACGCCTGCCAAGCGTGGGGATTGTGGTATATCCCCTTCAATAGGGGTAGGCTGTGGACGAGCCGGCTGTAACAGTAATACTGCTGGAAATTATAAACATGAATACATTACGTGTACATCTAATTGGAATAATTGTTTTTTGTCACAATAATTTTTAAATGTTATTTTCGCTCAGCATGCGATAGTACTTGTAATCATACGTATAAATACTATACATTATTTATATATAATATTTTCGTCAAATAAAATGAAATTTAAGTGTCGGTACAGGGGTTGTGAATCTACTATTATACTTAATTATGATCAAACATAAAAACTAAGTTCTCGTTCATATAGTTGGCAAACATACTAACCCCAATGTTTAAAATGGAATTGTGTCAAAACAATATTAAGAGAACTCGTAACGTTTCGCAATTTCCTGTTCATTTCCTTACTTTGTTACCACTAAGAACAAGTTAGAACTATTTGTTTCTCTTTAGTGCAGAATTAAATATTTTTATAATCACAATCGTTTTAGCTTCACCTACAACGATTTGATTACAATGGCCGAAAAATATTGTGAACTATTTACTTGAAAAGTGGCATTTAGTCCAGTGCGTACTAGACCTTTAAAGTACTGAAGGTTTACAAATGTAAACATAAATAAGGATCAAGTGGTTAGATATTTTAGTTAAAATCACAACGCATACTCGAGACCTCTGGCATTAAGATTTTCATGGGCGACGATGACACTTAACTGTTACCGTTAAGTTAAGCCACCTGCTCATTTGCCCTTCTATGCCACAAAAAAAAAGATACTGATGTTATTATTTGGTACTCAAACGGACGCAAAGATTCATATCCTACTGAATCCACGAAAAGGTCATGTAAGAGGGTATTATATAACTTTTCTATTCTTCCCTCACTCATGTTAGGTCTGTAAAATAATATTTATTCTCTTACGACACAACAACAATACAAAAATACATCAAAAATATGTTTCACACACAAAGGTACAATAAAATGATAATTCGTTGTACTTAATCACCTTCCAGCAAACTATTCTGCTTACTAAATCTCTCGTTGGTAGTTTTCCTCCTAGAGTTTGGATAAAGCAGCCCTGTTTTGCGCCTGTCGTACATCGACACCCGTCACATCAAACACTGGGGACGATTTTAGCTCGGGAACCGAACGGCAAGAAAAAAGGGGGTATTGAAAAAAATAATGCCTGCGGTAAGCAACTGACGACAAATACTCGAATCTAAGTATTATTAACTTCAACACTTTCACAAGTAAAGTTAATAACAGGTAAGTTTTACAGGGCATTTTTCCAAGAAGAAAATATTTGAAGTGACTTGATCAACAACCACAGACCAATTGAATATTTGGTCTGTGTCAATAACCCACTGTGAGAAAACTTATTTTCCTTACACTTTATTTTTCAGGTGCTCTTGACTTGATTTTTCATTGAAAAAATGTTAGCCAGTAGTATCCACTTACACACACTCGTAGCCCAGTTTACCATAAATGGTTCCAGCAGTAAAGTTCTTTGCTACTTGGAATCGTCCCAACATGACATGTGTTACGCCTATAAAAGTGATTTATTGCTCGCAATATTTGTTTTTGGTCACATTATCTTAAGTCTGCACTCGTACAATCTTAACAAGCATAATACTACATTATGTTTATTTCATTGTTGTTATATTTCACGTATACCCTTTTTGATATAAGTGACATCATTTATTCAAGCCATTTCAAGATATATGGAGTATAATAATGTATATGAGTGTTACGGTATTATAAACGCTTACTTTTGAATTCTTTAGTGTTAATGAAATCTGGACAGGGAAGGTAAATAAGAAATAAGAAGCGGAGCTTAGGGACTTATACTTGACAGCCTTTTTATTAAAATATATAAGTATTAAAGAATAGGTTGTTAAACTATGTTTAGCGAGTATACAAATCGTGTAAATGGAAAGATTTTATTTAACCTATGGGACGATGTTACCTTGTTACCTCGATCAGCTATACTACTGGACTTCATCTGATCAGAAAAATATTCTCTAGAATGTAAAACAAAGATCAATCAAGTAAAAGCAATTGGATCTCCTGAAAATAAAATAACATCAAGTTTTAAAAAATGGGAATAGAATTTGGAAGTTTAGTAGAAAATTAAGCTTTTGTAAGTGCTGCACGTACGAGTATATCTACTATGAAGTTGTCGCTTCTTTATGATTCACGATTGGAAAGTTGTTTTATCTAATTGTGGAGCATCGATTAAGTTTGTCCCAAAGGGATTGTAAGTCTAGAGTTAGTGTGTATTTGTCAAATAGAATTTATGACGTTTTTGTTCTCAAGATGACTCGCACTCAAATAATAATAATATACTTGTTTCACATTTAGTTCTAATGTTATTTTTCTTGTACGTGAAAATGGACTCGCGGTGTGCCGGCCTTGAGTTACATTCATCAAGCTGGTGCCCCCCGGTCCCTTCCCCTGTCTGGTTTAGATCCTCACGAGGTGTGGATGTGTTCCGTTGCACGAGGTGGTAGAAGAGGAGGATTCTGCGGAGGATGGGCCTGACAAACGGGCAGCGACGTCAGTGGGAGTCGCGGATGAGAGCGCAATCGACTCCGAGGACTCTGCCACCAGTCGATGACGGTGTAATACCATGGGATTTTTTGTCGGTTACTACTGACCCTGAGACTGGCATAACTACCCGCTCCCCTGTGCGTGTGGATGCATAATTGCATTCTACTCATGTAAAAAATAGGGTTGCGAGTTAAAACCTTAAAGATTAATTTTTAACACCCAAAACATGTGTATTTTGTAAATAAAACACACACCCCAAGATATTCTACCGCGTTCAAAGATGGGCGTTAGATAACCCTTCAGGGTGACCTATAACCCTTAGTTAGCCCGAATTGGGGTCTGAGTTAACGGAGTAAAAATAATAAGCTTGTTGATAGGAATCTCCATTTATCATACCCCCCGCCATATAATTCTGCTGTTGACAGAGAAAACGACCCCGTTTAGATATTGCCTCGGTTATGCTAAAAATAACCAATTTTCGTTTTTGCTTATTTTAGTAAGGATTTACTACTTCCGCCGTCTGTTGACTTTTCGGCTTTATAGGTTTGTTTAGGCGCCAATTTAAATCATTTTCTGATTTCCTGTAAACATCCTCTAATATGTCGCTTTAAATAACTAACAAGAATGAAGGTCTTATGCCACCGTCGTCGTTTACTTATTCAAACAACAATTATTTTATGTAAATTTCTTATATTCTAGTTAGCAACATTCTGTATGTTTGGTGGCTGCTATAAACGCTTTTGTTGTTTATTAAATTGAATCAAGAGCTTTTTGGTGTATCCTAAGTGGGTGTCAAACACGCCGTGGCAAACTGGATTGGTTCCTGAATTTTTCATCGATAAAAGTTCTTCATGCCGTCATATTATTTTCTCTCTCTGTCAGTTTTATTTTTATATATGCGTAAAATTAATGTTTTGGCCACAAATCAAGTATTAAATGTTTGAACATTGAGTATCGTGTAAAAGAGAAGACAATATTCCCACTAGAAGGAGAGCAGAGGGAATTATCCCCTCATTTAATACTGGAAAATGCCCCCCACGCCAAAAAGTGACCTCCATCTACTTGTATATTTCCTGGCCTTTCCAGATTTGTTGGGGAGAACTGATCGCAGTATACTGTAACAGCCAGATTGTCTGCTGTTTAGCACAGCCTCCCCCATTTAGGGTTTTTTCTTATTTAATCCCGACGCTTGGCAGGCGTCTTGGAGATCGCAGTTTAAGATGCTGCCAACCTTCCGGTATTTTACTTTTAGTCGCCTCTTACGACGCCCAAGGGTAGCAATGGTGGTAGGTGACATTCTAACCCGGCACCCCACGGGGTTATCACAGAATATTCAGTGTAAATTTATATAATATGTTGATGTGATGGTTATGGTAAGGTTAATGACACTTACTGTATAAAATTAAGCAAATGTATTAAATTACTTAATTTCATAAATTTGATTAATTATAATAATGAAAACATAACGGTATTCTACTCAAATGTCTTTCCTACGTGTTTGCGTTACAAACAATAGTCTTTTGTTATACCAGAAAATGTTGTCGGATTTTGCACATAATTATGTGAAATTACCTTGACATTTTATTCTGCTACGAACCTTCTAATTTAAATCCCAGATTATGTTACGTTATTGTTCAAAGATGAAACGTTAGAGTTATTGCTAATGAGCTTTCTAGCTTTGCTCTAGTCATTAGTCATTATTAAGGCGTCACATAAAGCACTAAAGGTAACGATTGGTAGATTACTAAAATGAAAAACTTTCAATAAGCAGCCAGTCTAGAATGTATTGTAATAGTACAACTAAGCAGCAGTTAACGCGACTGTGATTTTATATATGATCGAGAAGGTGCGAGTATTATATTGAGGTATTAGAAAATAACATCCTTGTATATCTTAGAAATCATTCGCAAAGATATTGTATATATATATACCAAAGTTTTAACTCTTGGGTTCAGTTTTATGCTTCAGATTGTCATAGATATTAAATTGTATTTGAATAAGAAAATTTATTTTTTGACTCAAAAATCAGTGATACATCACAGCGAGCTACTTACCTTCAAACAGCTGTTAAAAAGTTCTAAATGGTCATTAATACCACTAGACGAACTTGTTCAAAAATCATGACTCTGTCACTACGAACACACACAAACGGGAAATAACTTATTCAGTCCTTTCATTGAATTACTTCGTTACAAATTCTACTTTTTCTGGTCCTCACAAATAACATACACAAACACAAATCGTAAGTCATGAGACAACATATTAACTGAATTATTCGGAGAAGCGTATTGTGAACATTGAACTATTTTCTGATATAATCTTTTATTGCCGAAAAAGGACGTCTCTGTACTAAATTGCGGCGGACCGAATATTTCCACATGTATTTGCTCATTGTACTTATTTTATTGTTACGTTAACATAAAATAATGTTTATTGAATGTCACTTTGGTGGAGTGCCGATAGCATTGCTTTAAAGTCTTGGATTCTGGATTTTTTTGACAAACATACTAAGTGGCCATCTGGAGCCTGGAATTACACACACACAGTTACCAGCCAGGAATTGCAGTTGACTCGCCCATATTATGTGGGTTCTATTTTGGATTACATTTTGTAGTTTTATGGTATGATTGGTGTATTAGGAATAAGGAGCTTATTATTATTATACTTATTATTTTATAATAATAATAAGCTCCTTATTCCTGATTCGATTGATGTGACAGTCATTATCGACTAAGGAGCCTTCAAGAAGAGAGCATATTCCCACATTAAATGCCGGTATCGCAAGCTCGAGATCTCAGGTGTTGCGGATGTTTGTGGGCGACGGTGATCACTTACGACTAGGTGAGCTGCCTGGTAGTGCTACCAAAATGAAGATAAAGCAATAATAAGCGTGTTTGTATATTATTTTCAATCCATCAATTGATATATTTCAATAAACCTTTTTGCCAGTGTAAAACGTGTTTTTCTAAATTATAGTTTGAGATATAGACACATCAATAAATATTAGCTAAAAAAATATCCACCTTAAACGATTCTAAAAGACATTGTGAACCGAATTAAACTTACGGTATTTATACGTCGAGAAGGCGTCTCGACCGGTTTCGCGACTTTCAGAGTCGCTTCGTCACGGAGTGCGTACGCTCACGACTGCGCCCACGCATGCACTGTCGAAACTGTGAAACCGGTCGAGACGCCTTCTCGACGTATAAATACCGTAAGTTTAATTCGGTTCACAATGTCTTTTAGAATGTGTCAAACTTACGTTAGTCTTAAACGCATTTTTCGTAAGTATATGAAACAGAAAAGGTTTGTTACAAAATTACAAATTTACGAGAGGAAAAATTTAAGTCATGTGCGGGATTCGAACCCGCGTCCATCCACCCCTTTAGCCAGGGTATGATGCTATGCGAGGAAAAATGTAAGCATATGCCCATATGCTTAAATAATTCCTCGTAAATTTGTAATGTAATCCGCAGAACATGCGTTTTTAAAAACATAAAAATATTATAAGAAAAGGTTTCTTTCACATACAAAACATATTCGCAAGCATTTGTTTCAGCAATAATTTAATATTACCTGACAGCGAAACAACTCTGCTAGGTTGAGGATCAAAAGTAATGACGCAATTTCAATTTAAATACAAAAAGTACTAATACCAATTTGAAAAAGACGATTTCAATGGCAATCCGATTTGAATAAATACATTTCTTTGGGTCGTAAAAGGAAGGAAAGTACTTTTTGACGTTTTTAGGCAATAGCGTCGTTCTTTTGTGACATTCTATCAAGAGCAATAATAACTTTGATGTATGCGGAGACCCTAATAACCACTGTCATATTAAAGTTTCACTACCATTAAAAGAACAACTTTAGGTATACAATAAAATTAAATAGATATTAATATATTTCTACAGTTTTGATAATTATCCAGACCTTGAGTATGTTTTCACTGCCGAACTTCTACATTATTTTGTAAAATTGAATAAATTACAATACGCGTAGACTGCTGCTAAACTGTAAAAACCTAATCAGGAACCAGCTAGACGTACTATTCTGTATCAGGCGGTTTTTTCACTGCTGGAATCAGCCTTCCCTATTAAGGGGGGATTTGCCATAATTTCCAAGCTTGGCAGGAGTCTTAGGGATCACAGTTTAAGGTATCAGTTCCTACAAAGTGCTGCTGCCCACCTTCCGGTATTTTATCTTTAGTCGCCTCTTACGACACCTACAGGTAGCAATGGGAGGAGTGATATTCTGGCCCAGCACCCCACGGGAAAACTATACATGCATATACATAATTTTGTAAATGTACATAGCTTTAGTTGAAGTGCGAAAACCGACGCCACGGACGCGTAATTGAGCTTCACCGCAGTGCAAAAGCCTGACAGCTTAGAGTCGAATTGCTAGTCAGACGTAGTAAAGTGACATTACGAGTTTAGTCACTTTGTGAGGAATTTAAATATATTTTTTTAAATAACGAATCCAGCTTCTGGCACTGGAAAGTATAAAATTACTTGTTGAAGTCGTTATTATGCTGATTCAAAACTCTGACCTCACATTATTATGTTACTATTTTCACACGTTATTTTATAGTTTACAGTGTTGGAAGGCGGTTTCGCTTTTTTATTATTTGTTAATTATCTTTCTTAGTAATGCATACTGCTTACATTATCATTGTCACTCACTTAAAGTACTGAAAAAAATATGCAATAACATTGAGAACGAAGAGGAGGAGTCCTCTTTACGAATAGTATAGTGCTGGGGTGAGATGATATAGTTATATACCTACTTATTTTATGTGAACGTTCTCTTTTTATATATATAATAATAATAAGGAATGTGACAAAAAATAAGTATCAACTTTAGAGATGGATTACTAAGCGAGAAGTACCATTATTTTACTTGACTTTTAAAAATAGGGAGTGACTATGCCCGCCTTATGGAAACTGGCAATGCGAACTGTTAGCTAGCGAACTTGAGCTTCACCGCATGGTGGAAAGGCATTTTGCGAATGCTCATCTGGCTAGCGACCATCCTCAAGTAGGAAATCTGTCACCAAGCACCTAACGGTGTGCTCTGTAGGTAGTCCTTGAGAGCCAGTGTAATTACAGGCACATGAGACTTAACGAATATGTATTCTGCGACTATGTCTCAAGGTCACGGACGCAGTGGAATTCGTGTCTTGTGACGAAATGTATCTGTTATAGGCAGAGGTTAATCCGCTTAACATCAGGTGGGCCTCGAGCTTGTTCCGGCACAATAACATAAAAAAAGCTGTTTGTTCAACACTTAAAATGTACTCCTAGTGTAAAAATATGTATGTTTAGGTAATAAAGATAATAAATATCATTATCATAATCATCGTTTTGATGCCAACACTGTAATCATTAACGCACGATCTGACTCAGAGCCACAGACGCGCAATACTCCTCGGCTGACTACTTAAAGGTATATACGCCGTATAGAGTACATAGTTCATATATTAACTTAAATCCAGTACTAAAACGTGTTGGTTCAAGCGGAGCTCTAGAATAATAATCAAAACTGATGTAACTGCTGAAACAGGACCTACCAGAATTTCCCGACATTTTGTGTCCGTATGGCAACCTTGACATTTTATATCTTTGAATAATAGGATATACGACCATCAAACTATATTCAAAAATACAAAAATTAAAGCTACATTAAGAGTCAAAGCGATAGAAGTAGATATCACAGTATCAATTAACATTATATTTATATAAATATACGGTGTTTTGAATAATTCCAACCGTTAAAAAGTTTTCCCGCGAATCAACCTTTCGAAATTTCAATAAAAGTCGATTTATATTATCTTAGTGCTTTAGTTGAATCGTATAAAAGACAGCAAGTATTACTTGCTTTAGTACGATTTAATTCGCCTTTCTAATATATTATAACTAATATAGAATAGTAAAATAAAGAATCAGGCAAGTGCGGCTATAGTTATGGACTCCCACGTACGGTATCCATGGGAGTCACAGGCTTTGTTATTACCGCATGAACATAAGGTATTTTTCTAATACTGGCCTGGCTCCTTAAACTCAAATAGAAAATCTGTGGCCAAGCAAATTTGTGATGAGGACGATTTTTTAGGCAGTCAGTTCTCGTTTTAGATTTAGAATGTTTACCATCCTCATCCTCACAAGCGAGATAACATTCAAAGGCTGACATGACAATTTTATCCTCTTGATTTTACCCCTACAGTCAAACACATCATACAGACAAATTGCTTCTTACAAGGCTAATGTTATTGAGAGAGAGAGAAACGTTTCTCCCCGAAAAGTCAACAGTATTAAAACACGCTTTGCAATACAAATATTTTATTCCATTCACCGTTCAAATAGACGTAAATTTTGATACACTTTCCATCTTACAGCTTTTGTAAACAAGAGGAATAACAAATTTAACCCCGCCCCTAGACCGGGTACTTTATGTAAATCTCGGTTTTCCTAATTTATAACCCTTTAACGTTCACCGGATTTTATTTGCAAATTGAGGTCGAACTGTAAAATATGTCTTAAACGTTTGTGTCTAAAGTACAAGTCTCAAGTTAATATATCATTATGGCAACCTAGAATGTTTTTAAATAATGGTACGGAACTTAGTCTCTTCTATTGTTAACTTATATTCATAAAAGGTAACACAAAATTATATTCTATTTTTGCAGAGCCCATTGCGTGGGGGTTCCGCGTTCGTGTATGGTTTATTTCAGAATACGGCTCTTTGATGTCATATTGAATTATTTCATTGACTTGCCTCACATTTCTGGTTGATATATAAGTGAGTTTGATCTAATATTCATCTTGTAAGATCCGTGATTGTTATTTATTTTTCAAACTTTACGTTTATTTCTCCCTCGAACACACATGGTTTTATGGCAGTTTCGTTCAAGCTTGGTAAATTTCTAAAATAGAATATACTGATTGATTCTTATATAAGGAAGTATTAGCGGATTTAATAGTAAGTCTGTAGCAACGCTAAGTGGGGTAATAATAAAACGTACTTCTCTATTCTGTTATGTTGTGCTTTATTCAACAACTCAAATCTTTCTCAGACATATTTTTCCTCGCGCAGTCTACTTAATTCATCATGGTGAAACACAGTTCCAATAAAATGTCAAGTCATAAAATTTAACATTCTGTTAATCTTAAAATAACAAAATTATTTGACTACAACGTCGGTCTCCTAGCAACTACTGAAATAATAGTAAAAGAAAAAAGTTATTTTATTTAATAATTACATATCGGGTAGGTAGTCTTTTCTTTATTTTAAAATTTCTTAAGCCGAACGAGCATTTTCAACATGATTTGTTTAGTGTTTATAAGTTTACGGGAGATGTCAGTTACTGTTAAATTGTTAGCAGCCCTATATTACAATGTTTTCTGGAGTTACGTAGTCAAAAGCAAGGTTGCTACACTGTGTTTTTTTCGTGTTATATATGTCTGGCTCTAAGTGGAATTAGATCCAAATTGAAAATTTAGATATTTCGTGTAGAATATTGGACATACAATCCTAAGTCATGTCAGCTTGGAAATACTTCATATACTGGCTCCACAATGTGGCAGTACAAGACAGAAAATTCCGTGAGAATCGCATTGTTGTGGACATGAAATTGATAAAACGTCATGCTTTGTCGGGCTAGTTCTAGTTCGTTCTTCAGAACAGTCCCCGTGATATACGGTAAAAGATGCAGAGTTACCTAACATCTCTACGCAATGCCAAAGGGTCGAGGTGATTGATGAGAGCTAACGACGATTCGAGTCGCTCTGCGTTGAATGCGTTCAAATGGAAAAATAGTTGGTACTAAGGAGCCCACGCTCAGAGGTGAGAGTCCACGTTAAGCCAAACCTGAGCCTTTTAAATTTCAGGCAACGGGCTGACGTCCTCTCCAAGAATATCGAGCTTCTTAGAAGGTACTACAAAATTACAAAGAGAGGAAAAAGTAAAGTCAAAGTGGGGGTTTCGAACCCACGTCATCCACTATAGCCAGGGTATACTCTAACCGCTACGCCAGCGTGACGTATGACTCTAATAAAGTGAGGACTCTAATTTGTTATTTGGTAAAATTATTAGAGGCTGTTATCGTCCAAGTGACAGTGAAATTGAACGACGCTCAATATGTCCATATCAAGTACTGTGATACTAGTTGAAAAAGCATGAAGAGTGTCTTTAAAAAGGCGCAATACAACTACAGAGGATAATTTAGAGGTAAACTTACAAACTTGTGTCTTCTTGGGGTTGGGTGAGTGGGGCCTAATCTAATTTAGATTAGGTTCAGAGGCCCCACTTCAAGAAGAATTTGAAAACAGGGTCTCAACTTTAGTCATAAGTTTGTTCTGACACATGACAAAGTTATCCCGAGAAATTTTAGTTTGGCCGGTATATAATGGCATGAATATGGCTGAATTGCAACATTTCATTGATTTGCC
The DNA here is from genome assembly GCA_963854805.1 of Plagodis dolabraria. Taxonomy (NCBI): domain Eukaryota; kingdom Metazoa; phylum Arthropoda; class Insecta; order Lepidoptera; family Geometridae; genus Plagodis; species Plagodis dolabraria. Next base: position 14,541,345 of record OY978454.1, on the reverse strand, counting down.
AGAGAAACCGAGTCAAAGATAGTATACTGCTTTGCGGAATACCAGAATTTACCGGTTGTAAATTGGAGCATGCACCGTCGACAACGACATTGACTTTCCGATCTGCCGTAAAACCTGGAGATTCACTCACACAATTTCTCGGAAAATCCATAGAAAAGAAGCTTCAAACGAAGCGTTTTATGCCACAACTTCGCTTTGTCCAAACTAGCTGTCAACTCTCCCTTAGAATTCACCAGATCCACCCATCAATACGTGAGGTATGCTAGAAAATTACCGGCTAAGCGCCATAACGAAAATCGCTCTGGCAACGGTTAATCACCTGGTTCTCCTGTGGATACTTAAAGAGCTTAATGTTGATAATGGAAAACAGAGACGTTTTGGCTATAGGGCGGTAGTTGGACGGATCGGAACGGTCACCTTTATTGAGTACCGGTTGCGCCTAAACCGTCTTTCATATTTTTGTAACAATGCCTCATTTGTAGGAAAGCCAGAAAATGCCCGTTAAAACCGGTGTCACCTCTAGAGAACAAGATCGTGGCACAATCGTATGGATGCTTTACCTGCTTTTTTGCTTGCCCACCTGACTTGTTAATTTTCAAGAACAACAATGTTTTAAGTACTGCCCATATGATGTAGGTAAACACTTACAAAGTTACGCACAACTTTTGCATATACATATCATATAATTGCAATGTTAATCACGGTGAGCCTTGTTTATATCGCACTTTGTGCCATACATACCTTTACTGACCTTCAATACTTTATCCATATATTGGACCTGGTTTTCAATAAAACTAATGGCTTATAGTACTTGCATTGGACACTTGCACTTAATGTTTACACATACATAATATATTCAAAAACATTTTGGATTTTATTTGAAGAAATGTATAGATTTCAGATAGAATAATTATTATAATAGAAGTTAAAAACTTTCACATGCAGATATATGCGAAAGTTTTTATAGATTGGTACTTCAAAGCTCTAGCTAAATTTATATTTGGCCTTACAAAATTACAAATTTACGAGAGAAAAAATTAAAGTCATGTGCGGGATTCGAACCCGCGTCCATCCACCCCTTTAGCCGGGGTATGCTCTAACCAATTGAGCTAACATGACAATTGGTTAGAGCATACCCCGGCTAAAGGGGTGGATGGACGCGGGTTCGAATCCCGCACATGACTATAATTTTTTCTCTCGTAAGTTTGTAATTTTGTAATGTAATTCGCCTAGCAGGCGTTATTGCGAACTTAACAATATTAAAATTATATTTAGCCTTTTTAACAAAAATAATTTATATCTGTACTACTATTCTAAGGTGGAAAGATTTGTATTTTTGTATGTAACAAATAATCTTAAAAACTGCTGAACCGATTTGTTTAATTCTTACAACATTAGAATCCTAGGCTATTCTTGATGTAGGTATAGAATATTTTTTTAAACTTAGGGATCCGTATGAAAACATCGATAATGGAACCCAACGTGTGAAAAAAATAAATGAATAAAAATACAAATAACGCTATATCGCGTACGCTACGGAAATCGTTGACAATAGAGCAAAGTGAAGTACAACAATTTTATAGATGACATCAATATTTACAAAATAATCCACGATACCACATGCCTACCTATTACAGTTATGACACAATAACTACAAAGTAGTTATTGTTTCAATTTCTATTTTTATTTAAATACCCGTGCGAAGCCGGGGCGTGCCGCTAGTATTAAATAGGTGTCTACATACTAATTAGATATGGGCCTATTAGATGATCTCAAACCGGGGGTCATCATGACGTGTAACAAATCTCTCCTCTTTGCAGTAACTCATATAATTAATAATAATAAAACGTTAGTAAAAAACAACAATAGCAAAATGAATTAATATTAAAAAAAACTTGAATTACGAGTACTATGAAATGTGGTCATTCACTTTGTATGCGATAAGGATATACTTACAATCTGTAAAATATCACAAAAAGTAGTTGTAAATAGCTTGACGTATGTTGCCTTCACAGAATGAAGATCGAGTTGATATGTATAATCTGAAAATGTAAATACCTACAACCCGACCGCAACCCCTAAAGTTAGGGGCAGCTGGCGGAAGTATGTCTTATTCACAAACATGTACAAACCAATTATGGAGTCTTGAATTTTATATTACCATACATATCTAAGGGACGTAATCTAAGTTTGTAAAGTTTAGTTGAAGATGGTTTACTTTATGTGAGAGTGTGTTCTCGTTGACTTAAATATCCGCATGGGACTATATAGGTTGGACAAATTGAGGACTGTTTCTCGAACTTGACGAACGAACGAATCTCTATTCCGTTTCTCCAATATGTATAATTATTTGTTTGGCCTTAACCAAGGCCTAGAAAATCAATGTACGAAAATTGATCAAAACTCATTGAACCCGTTTTTGTAAGGCAAAAAGGAAATATACTTTCTCGGGAAAAAATAAGGTGGCAATTTTATCAGAGTGAATTATGAAATGAACTTAAAAATTATGATAATTTGTAATATATGTTTTCTTTTTATGCTAATGTGGTATGACATGCATGAGATCGTCTCATGTTAAGCGGTTACTTATAACAGATACATAACATTATTCACAAATAACGAATGGCACAGCACCCGTCACCTTTAGACATGCAGTTGGCTCTCATAGACTGCTGTCGGAACACACTGTTAAGTCCTTGGCAATATTCTAACTGAGGGCAATAACTAGCCAGACGACCATTTGCAAAATACCCTTCCACCATGCGGGGAAGCTTAACCTGACGATGGAGGTCGATACATGGTTCTGCAGCCCATAGCTATTATTGCTACAGATATTATTTCTATACCTAGATTAGAATTACTTACAAACCGCGCAGTCGTCAGCACACTGCGTTAACATACTGGCCAATTACATATGGATAAAATATTATTGCACAAAACAAACAACATAATATATATTATACTGGATTATTTTGAAACAGTCCGCCCAGTTGCAATAGCAGCTGCTGACATTGTAATATAGTGGTAGTTTTGGAAATACTTGCCTCGATAAATACCACTTTCAAGTATAAAATTTATCGTCTAGCACCCAACGGTGTGTTCCGCCAGTTATAGTGATAATAGATGAGTTTTTTTTCTGATCGACCAATATGACAGGAATTTGCTATAGCTATACTAACTCTATTATTTTAAATTTATAACCTTACCAGAGAACATAAAACCACGTAACCTTACGTCCTTTATAGAAGAAACAGTTACAAATTCGTTTTTTTACGTTTGTATTATTTTTAGCCCTAGGAGTTTACGTTCAACGGCTTGTCAGCCGGTAAGGTCATGAAACATTAGTCGTCCTTTTTAGTCAATGGAAACAGTCTACAAGGAATGTTCTGTCGGATACAGGATACTTTATGGTGTTACAGTTTATGTTTCTGGTAAACGACCGTTTGTGGTAGTTTTATTAGGATGTTTAGTGAATGATATTAAAACTTTCGTCATATATTTTAATAAGGGTGGGTCATCAATTTCAATTACGTCTGGTGAGCTTAGATATCTCAACTTATATGACACATACAAAATTAAATGTATGATTTGTGTATTTTTCCATTTAAATTTACAACCTCTGAACAGTTTGGAAGTAATTTCGAAGTCAGCTATTCCTACAAAAATCATTGTTTATGTCCAGTACAAGGTGTGTTCATATTAAAATCATGCAATATTTTTATATTAGGAATAGTTTTTGTATATATAGTCTGGTTAGTGGATTTTACCAAACTGCATTAATTTAATACAACACGTGTTGGCTTGTTTCTTTGTTTGTTTTGTATTTTAAAATAAATAAACAGCTCTTTCCCGCAATTCCAAATCTGTAAAAACAAACTTCTAATACCTATAACTTAATATATTCCATCCGATGTTTTTTTAATGTAATTTTTAAAAGGGTTCAACTAATTTCTCTATGGTGACTCATATTGTATATACATTTTCTAAATATCAGTATGAAAAGCTTGTTTATGAAATTTCTTTTACGTGAATTATAGTAATATGACTCATTGAGTCATATTACTATAATTATAGTTATTAAGTACCTCATATTTTTCCTTACATTTTGAGTATTTTGGTTACGTTTGTGCATCCCCAAGATAATATAATAACAACTTCCGTGCGATAAGATTTACAACCAAACTCAAATGCAAGCGTAAACCATACAGTAGATTATTTTTCTACGTAAAATAAATTTAATAAACAAGCTTTTCATACTGATATTTAGAAAATGTATAGACAAGCCCTTAACATTCAATCATAATAAACATACATTATTCTGTCATTGAATCTCGACGTTATGTGAAATTCGTGCTCATAAGTAGGCACTTAAACCTTAACCTCTAAGCTTCAATTTACAAACGATATCGATTACCGTCTTGTCTATACCTCATTGAGAAGAGTGCTGAAGTTTATTTTAGAGTATAAATTGGTCTGAAAATTTTGTAAGGAATAATTGTTTAAACATTGAATTGAAAATGAATTAAAGCGTAGAAACCACCTGAATAGTTGACGTCAACATATTTTTTATTAGAAATACCGTACTTTATATCGGATTTTTTTCTAAATAATATTTTCAGTAATTGTCTGGAACTGTATCCATATATGGTAACAGGCTCTACATTAATATATTGCAAAAAGTACCCACATTTCACACGATGTTCTTTTATCTTAAAACCTTATATACACCTTCTTCATCTTTCTCTACTAAGGGGACATATAGACGTAATAAAAAAAAACAAAATTGCAATATGTACAATCATAATAAAACGAGTACATACCTTGTTAGGGTGAATCAAATACGTAATATTAAGGCTATACAATAATAATTGTTAATTTATAGGTATTACAGTAATTTGATTTGTCATAATACATTTCTTAATTATGTCAATAGAGTAATTCAAATAGGTTACGAATAATTTTCGTATTATGTTAGCTACATATATAGTCAATGTATTAAGATTAACATTATCGTGGTTAGCTAGATGAGGATCCGGAGTTCGTTACGTTTTTATCTTCAATATATTCATTAATAAAAAAAATACCGTTGGTATGCCTTCATTAACAAAATATACAAACTACATACACACACAAACTATATACAACACTACAGCTACTACAATAAAAGCATTTAGACAATCTACATATCAAATAATACAGTTAAGAGGAGAGTTCACGAAGTGCTTTTCATACAAACGTAGTCATATTCTAAACACCAAGAGTTCAAACTTGGTGAAAATTTGTAAGCATATTGCTGAGCCTAATATATATGCTTCTTAATCTTAATAATATAATTATTTTTGGTTTCAAAAACCGATACATATATCAGTGTTTTTGTATTTTTGCCGACAGGTGAAGGACGAGCGTGATGCGTCTACGCCTGTGATGTCTCTAATATGCAGTGGGGCGGCCTCTACTTTGTGTGTCTAGCATTATGCTGTTTACATACTGCATCTGGTAAGCAAATATGATCTAGTTTATATACATGTATAATAATACTCACATAATTCTTGTAGTAGTATCACAATGCGACAATGTGACACTTTGTTTCATCTGAAGACCCCTGACGTACAAAGAGGTATGTGGGTGTAAGACATGCATATACGAGTTATATGAGGAACATTTCCGATCAAAGCTGAAACCACCCACACAAACAGAATGCCACGGACAATTACTATTGGATATCATTTTACAAAACAACATCGTTATAACTCTAGTTTAATTTTTTTTTTTGTTTTTTTTTTTTTCTCGAGTTTAGACTCGTGCAATTTATGGCTTCCCAGTTAATAAAACTATGCTGAAAACAGATAAAAAACGAATAGAAAAATTCCACGTGTGTTTTTTTAAGTTGATTAGTGTGATGTAATTCTAAACCATCAATTAATGCCATCTGCTATCTCACCTGTAAATTATTAATTGAACACTCATTAAACAAGTAATTCAATCATAAAATAAACCACAGCATAAAAACTTCGTTGCATTGGCTTTAAGGGTTGACTCAAAACAAAGATACTCGTAGCGCTATATTCTTCTACTTTTAGGTGCAGAGTGTCGGACATTGCTTATAGCTAAACAAACAAACACTTATTGTTTATTACACGGATACCACGGCATGAAACGAAATGCTACTATTTTCCTTTTACAGAACCCTAGAATAGAGAGTAAGAAAAATATAATTATCATAATGTTCAAGCCCTATTCAACATATTTTATGAATAAAATTAAAATTTGATACTAAACATGATTCAGTACATCATCGCGTGGTACGATGTGCGTGCTATGCGGATATCTGAACACCTTAATACGAGTATATTGGAAACGGCTGATTTTATATTTGAATAATGGCTACCTTTAAATTAAAAACAACTGTTAATTTTTATTTACATCAATTCTTACGCGCACCTAGTTGCTGCAGGAGCCGCACGCACTGAAGTCATTGAATTAATTTATTAATGCGGGTCATTCGGCTTGGTGTGTGTGACGTGCATTATCGATTGATTTTAATAACTGCGGTGCGTGTGAATCCTGAGGCCCGTTTAGGTACATGAATAAAGAATTTAAATACGCATTCATCATAAAATGCACATCCATAAGTATAAATAACTAGGTTTCATTTCGTTACTTTTTCAATTGGGAGTCGATATTACAAAAATAAAAAAAATAATTAAGTCATTATTATCTAAATATTTAACTTACAAACTTAAATGAATACATTAACGATACTTATCATATTTGAAAAACTTTAATTATTACTATGCTAATAAAATATAGAAAATTTCCTTTTCATGCATCCTGTTTCATACATCCACGTTTAATTATTTTTTTAACTGAAAATAAACGAATCTCTTATCTGCATAGAAATGTATAATATTTTTACTTAATTGCTCTAAAATGCGGTGATAACGTACGGAATATTAAAACTTCATATTCCACAATCAGAATCTGTCATCATTTACCGTATTTCCAATATTGGGAACGCCATTATTCAAATATGAAATTCGTTATCGGAAGATATTTGAATTCTTGAACTCCCACCTTTACTAAACTGACCTTCCATTACGCTTAGACTTGATTAAGTCAGTTTTGTAGCTCAAGCGAGGGAAATTAGTCGCTCAGACAGACAATCAAAAGTTATGAGAAATTTTAAACATTGCCATTTATGTTTTGAAATATAATGATAAATATAATAATGGTAAAAATTAGAGGCTTAAAAGTGAGTTGAACAGTTTTTAGACTGGGTAAAAGATAATTTAGATACATTTTTAACACTTTTTATCTGTCAATATATTACAATTATTATATTTTGTAAAATATTTTGTTTACAATGCAATTTTCCTTATTTTTTTTTATACAAGTCAATAATAAACGTCATATAAAATAAATCGAATCATCGAGGTAACTTGTTTATAACTATTATCCACACATAATCGAGTCCTGGAAGTCTCACACAGCTCGATTTATGCGTTCCTTCTTACCGCATACTTGCAAAATGTGGAATGATCTTCCAGCTACCGTTTTCCCGCAGAGCTACAATATGGATTCCTTCAAAAAGGGTGTTAAAAGAGTCTTACAGGGTCGGCAACGCATTGGTAACGCCGCGGCGCCGCTGGTGGTGCAAATGTCCATAGGCGACGGTAACCGCTTACCATCAGGTGGGCCGTCAGCTTGTTTGCCACTCCATCACATAAAAAAAAAAAAAAAATTAAGGTTTGTGGCATCATACCATAAAATAAATATTCTTAATACAATACAATACAAAAATTCTTTATTGTTTACCAAAGTAGAAGTAAATAACACTTATTAAAACTAATTTTCTATGGTAGTACAATGGCCGGTCTTATCGCTATGTAGCGATTTCTTCCAGACAACCTTTGGATGGACAGAAATTAGGGAAGAAGTAGACAGTGGTGAACAATGCGTTATGTTTAGATAATTAAATTCAGATACATAGATCTAATATATGATAAATGATGATAAATATATAATATATATGTATATCAAATATATTTATTAACGCTATACATACATACATATATAACATAAACAAATAATTACAATGTAATATGGTTTATTCTATCCGTACGAAATATTTTTTTGTAACTGTTTGGTTTTCATTAATTTATGTAGCAAAAAAAAAATCATGTTAAATAACACAAACGTGGATGCCGGTAAGGTGGAGCATATGAAATTTACTTAACTTTAAGGGTACCTACTGGACGCTTGTACCGAACGTATTTTTAACTTATGTCCTCTACTTTTTTACTTTTTTTATACGTGTATCTTATTTTGTGTGATTTATTACAATCAGTACTTGTATATGAATAGCGTTGAATTAATAATTTATAATTGCTTTAAATTAGATTTATTTGAATTGTTAATTACTTTGTATCTGAATCACTTAGTTAATAGGTATGATTTATAGATTTCATAACACAATAACTCATTTAAATATAAACTATCAATTTAACATTAAGTAAAATGTATGTGTACATTCATCTGAGACGTCATTGTGACTAAGAAACTCATTAAAATAGTGAAACAGAATCATAGGTAGACGTGGCTAGAAATGTCCTGTAACAAAATATAATTCTAAGTTCAATTCTCGTACTGTAGCATTTAGAACCCGACAAGTATACTGTGTTAACTACGTCACCAGATGCAATTGTGCCAATGAACTCCGTTTGAACAATTCCTATTTCAGTACGTATCTTAGGCTCGCTCAGTTATTATATATAGGAATATTTGGTTACATAACGAGTATTTCAGCTTCTTATGAACCGAATGCCTCAAAAAGAGGCAGCTTCTATAGTTTACACATTTTTATGTGATGTAAAAGCTTTCCGGGCAAGGTTCCGCCCGCACGTATGTCGGCTATCGCGCAAAAACATTAACCTCTTTTTGCGCAGTTGGATAACAACTATCCTATGTTTTTTCCCGGGTCTCAAACTATTTCCATACTAAATTTCATTCAAATCGGTCCAGTAGTTTTTGGCGTGAAAGCGTAACAGACAGACAGACAGAGTTACTTTCGCATTTATAATATTAGTACTGATTTAATGGAATAGAACTATAAGTCTTTATATTTCTTGCTCTGCAGTAATTTTATTACCGCAGTGTGAATTTTTATATATCTGTAAAATGAAATCACAATATATTTCATAGTGAATTTATACAAAAAAATAACAATTGTTGTTTCAGTGTAGATTTTGTTTATGAATTGGATTAATATCTTTACTTATATTACAATACTTTATATCCGTAATAAGGATACATTTATTTTCTTTTATTAGCTTCCCTATATACGAGCTCTAAAGAAGAATAATTAAAATAAACGTTAAATTTATATATAATGCATAATATGATTCAGTTAGATGTAACGGAGTGATCTATGTTTTATTTTTATGAGTAGATGAGAGTCACTTCTTCTGTCTGCCATAATAATATCTAGAGCTGGGCAAAATATCTTCATTGACCGCGTTTTCACGTCTACATAACCAGTAAAAAAGGTGAGCATTCCTTGCTTTGTGGAAATAAAACATACAGAGATTGTTTCTGAAATAGCTTACGAACCATACACGTAAACTCGAAAAGCGTGATGATTTTCATGGTTATAAAATTAGACGAGTATAAGCTTATATTTCTTTAAGAAAAATAAAGATACAAAATTTGTCTTTTTGAACTGTTTCTATTAATTTTTAATACAAATATATATTTGACAAATACGTTATTTGAATGATGTAATATAATGCTTCAATTATTTTGCCCTTTAATTCTTGAAACTGGTTACTTAATACTTTATTATTAATTAATTAATACAATACAATAATAATTTTAAGAGGCGCAAAAATTTATAACCGTCAATTACAAACTATTTAGTACAGATTTCGACGAAACTTTTTTTATATTTTTACAAATATACGCCATTTACGAGTACATGTAGGTAGGTATATGTCGTCGACATAGATCATGGAGTCCTTGAAACTATTACTTCCAAAACATAATTTAACTGTTCGTTACCTTTCATACTAGCAAAATCTAATAAAAGAGAAAATGTATTTCTCTAAGAGACATGTAATATTAATTCAAAATGTACAATGAGTTTATATGTTCATACAGAACCATTAAGCTTCCCCGAAGACTACAGCTCCAATGGTGTTCGTCGACGTAGAAGCGAAGAAAAGGACAGTCTCGCATTATCCAGAGAAATATTCAAGAATATCACGAAACAACTCCGAGAAAATATCAAGCGGGAGGGGGTGACTGACAGGAACGATCATTTGTTACCGAGTGAGTATCGATCTTCGTGCTGATGGAATTTTGTGTGTTAAGTTCGTTACACATGTAAAGCCTGAAGTGTTCATATTTAGTTATTTTAGCATTTTTCCATTGTGTTATAATGTTGTATTACAATTTTAGGAGTTAATGACTATAACAATAATTTAATATTTAAATTAACAATGAAGCCACTACAAAAACTAACAATTAATCACAGCATACCCTGATATAAAAGCTTTTTCTGATAAATTCATGTATTAATAAGTCATGTGGAAGGTGACGGTAATATTCATGCCATTTTTATCAATCTGTGTTTCTCTCTTTCTGTGTCCCAGCCTTAGATATTCATGAGTGATATACGACGGGTGTAAGTGAAAACGCTATGGTAAAATGTTGCTTTAGCAAAATGTGAATTCTGCTGACATATTACGTCATCATATCTTAGCCGTTTGTATTCAGCATATTGAAAAGGATAAAATCTTGAAGGCTGTATATTCTTACAAAATCTTTTCTGCCATTGCCGAAATGGCAGAGCGAGAGAAAATAAAAAGAAAAAAAAACAGAATGCCATATTATTTATGAACTAAAATCTTTGAAGTGTTATGTTGTCTGACCTCTACTACCCTTCCGCTTACTATTTAAGGACATATACCCTCCAGCCAAAGCGTGAACCTATTTATAAAATCAACTTGTTATATAAAAAACACTCGCATATAAATATAGTGTATTATTAGACCTATCGTTTTTGGCTTAAATCCTTTTTTTTTGGACTAATAATGAAAAATTTTATTATATAGCGTTTAGTATATATCACTCGTTTTTAGGAGTTTGAGTTATTCGTAGCTCCAGATTTATTTAAAAATTATAGTACACATGTATAAATAACTTCCCATTATAGAAAGTTCATTATATTCCCCATGTTTGTGGTGCAATAGAAATATTAAAAACATGCTTATTTTTCTTGAAAGAGATGCTTAAAGTTGGGTCTTTCTTTTATCTTAAAGTACGAGTTTTTCAGCTAGTTTAATTTCAAAACTGTATAATTTAATGAAAATCTGATGCACCACAAATCTAGATAGTAGGGTAGTAATTACGTAGGTAAGAAATCATTGAGTTTTATTCGCTATTATTAAAATGAGATTGGAGCTGCGTTTTGTATAAGGGCGTTCGTATAAAATATACCCTTAAATTGATAAAGGATTGCGGTAAATGTATGAACGTGGAAATGATGTAGTACGGAAATAAGTCGAGCCGCGACCAAAACCTAGAATTGTAATTTAATTGAAATAATTGTAAGAATATATTCGTATGTCATATTTATACTTTTATGATTGTGTTACTTTAGCATTCTATGATTTGGCTCTCAGGAATCTAACAACCTGAAACAATATTATTTATTTTTTTTTAAATAAAAAAATAATAACGGAAAAAATTATGTTACAATCAAACATTACACAAGAAACTGATAAAATTTAACAATAATATTTGAAATTTATCACTCTGCTACCGCGAATATGTGACATCGTGTGCGGTCAGTATTGTTTGGCTGGCTGATGCCAATGATTGTTGGCAATGTTGCGAGCCTAATCCAAAACATCACCCTACTCACATTTAATGGAGTACTACTGACATGGTACACATTCAACGCATTCTTTCCTATTCTTTCCAATAACGGTGGATAGGCGACAGTTCTTCGATGATGACAACCAATATTTTAGGAAAACATTAAATTAATTATTTAATTATAGATAGATTTTATTTAATTATAATAGATATCTCTAAACACTCTATAGTAGAATAAAGGGTAGTAGAAACCAAAATAAAAAATAATAACAGTGGCTATAAACTAATTCTAAAATAAACCTTACACAATTAAAAAATCTGTGACAATACCATACAAAGAGTGACTACTATAATAAAAGACTTGGACGTGACGTTTGACCGCGGCCTAACTTTTCATGACCATGTTCCAAATACCGCAAGGGAATTTTTGTCGGCGTCTTGGTTTTGTGTTGCATAATGCACGCGACTTTCATGACCCTTACGTAATCAAGCTTCTGTATACTACTCTTGCAAGGAGTAAGTTGAAGGCGAGCATGGCGGTCTGGAACCCGCACCACGTAACATACACCTCGATGCTGGAAAAGGTACAGAAGGCTTTATTGCGGTATCTGTACAAGCGTATCTACGGGTATTACCCATTTCTTTATCCCACCAAGTTTCTTTTTGGACAGCTTAGTTTTCACTCGCTGGAAGTTAGAAGGTCCGTTGATCAGCTCTCTATCTGCTGCAAAATTTTAAGAGGAGATATCGACTGTCCTAGCCTCCACAATCTTTTGTGCTCCTTGTTTGTGATGTATGTGAGATATGATAAATATGTTTATCACAGGGCGTGCCACACACTAAAGCTGTTCGCTACTCCCCGTAGCCGAACAGTGGTGCGAACCCAGTCCCCAGTGTCGCTCTCTGAACGTCCTTAATTAATTCCTTAACGCTATCACCGACTCTGATTTATTTTGTGACAAATGGCATATTACTCTTAAAGCATTGTGACATTTTGTGAAAATTTTTACATATTAATTATTGATTAATTTATTTTATTATCTATTGAAACAATATGACTTATTCATTGACATTTTTAATTTTAAATTTTCAATTTGGAACACATGATCATATTTATTCATAATTTTATAATTTACATACTATTATTTTACATTTCTTACTTTGGCTGATTTCTGAAATTTTTATCTTCAGTTTTTTTATACTAAAATTTCGGGCATGTATATATAATAACCTTATATAACAATGTACAAATTAATAATGAGTATAAGTGCTTATTATAGCAAATAAGTAAACAATATTATTTAAGACAATATTTTTTAAAGAATTTATTAGGTGGGTTTTAAAATGAACATGGATAAGATGGAAATTATGTTTAATATCCATGTTGCATTTGTAACAGTAGTTGTTGGGAACGATACGCTCAAAGTTGTTGACCATTAATTTTACTCGGGACAGATTGTCCAATGAAGTCCTACGGTCCTACGTCTACAAAAAGGTCACCCGAAGAATCCACCTGATAGGCAGCGTTCAGTGTTATACGCAACTTATTCTTGTCAAATATCCCGCAAAGCCTAAAGACCTAAAAGAGTATTTTAACCCGCTCAGAGAGCACGAGAGAGCTAGAGTTGGTAGGTCCCTCACTAGGTGGACTGACGACATCATAAAAGGCATATATCCGTTATTTGTGGCGTTCTATAGGGGAGGCTTTTATTCAACAGAGCTGGGACACGAGCTCTGTTGAATTGGCTGATGATGATGATAATGAATACGGTATTTTACTAATGTCTTTCTTTCAGGTAAAGCAGAAGAGTCACGCCAGTATGTACCCTACCAAAGTTACCACGATCACCACCACGAGCATCATTGGGGACCGTATTTTGAAGAAGAGAAGTATACTCAAGTGACAGCACATGTAGGGTCAGAAGCCCTTCTAAACTGCCGAGTCGTCATGCTGAAGGATAAAACGGTATCTTTGATATCTGTGGTTTTATCTCCATATGTCTAGACTTATCTAATATGAAACTAAATTTAATACAAAAAACACCTTGACACGAACAATTTAGTCGTAATGCATAATCTTGTTATATGTACGTGATAAAAATATCCACAATTTGCATCCAATTCATATAGGCCACCATAATTATTATTTTTTTGTATAATATGAACATAGATAAAGCAAAAATTGCACATACATTTTAGAAAGAAAGCAAAGATATCAAAAAACAGACGCATAGGATAATAGATATACTAAAGACCAATAAATCAATAATATACTTTCATTTCTGAAGCGCTCGTAGCCAAGTTTGCTTAGCCATTCTGAATCGATCAGCAAAGTTAAGCAACGTTCGCCGCGGTCATGACTTGGATGGGTGACCGCTGGTGACATTACTACTGAGCGCTTCCGTGCTTCGGAGGGCACGTTAAGCCGTCGGTCCCGGTTGTTGTCTTAGGATGGCAGTCGTTACAGCATGGTGGTAGGGCACTTTGCGAATGTTCGCCTGGCTAGCTACCACCCTCAAGTTGAAAATCTGTCGCCAAGCACCTAACGGTGTGTTCCGGCAGCTGTCCTTGAGAGCCAGTAACTCTAGGTTAGCCTGAACAACATCCTCGACCACATCATCACTTACCATCAGGTGAGATTGTGGTCAAAGGCTAACCTATCAGGCATAAAAAAAAATATATATATATATATAACGTTTGGATTGTGTTAAGAGACACTATAAAGTAAATATGCATAAGTTTGCGTAAAATATTTATCAACATCATGGAAGTATGTTAAAAAATGTTTTTGAGGGTTTTAATGTTAATGAGGACTCTATCGTATATTTGTTATTTTGTAATGTAATCCGCAGAGCATGCGTTATTGCAAACATTAAAATATTAAAATTATTGGGTTGCGTCATCATTAACAAGTTTAAAACTAAGTGCAAAATTAGTCTTGTTTGTAGTACAACGTAAGTTGAACTATAGATGTCGCTCCATCCCAAAACGATGGTTAAAGAACGATGGGAAAAAATTGAGTTATGACTCAATGTCATGTTATCTTAATTGCATTAGAGCATACTCCGGCTGAAGGGGTGGATGGACGCGGGTTCGAATTCCGCACATGACTTAAATTTTTCCTCTCGTAATTTGTAATTTTGTAATGCAATCCGCAGAGCATGCGTTATTGCAAACATAAAAATACAATGTCTTATTAATTTTTAATTTAGCCTTTCGTTTTCATTTTTAAAACATATTTCTTTCATGCAGCTTGAGTCTATTGCAAATTTATAAAATAAAAGTAAAAAGAAAGTAGCTAAAGCAGCAGTTTTTCTAGCGTCGTTTAATATATTAGCCATTTTCAGATGCAACATTTTTGAAAAAAATATTACGGTAATTGTCTGTTTTACGACCTAAATAAAAGTTCAAGCTCTACCCAACTAATTGAAATCAGAGGGTAGCATCTCCATTAGTTTTAGCAAAAAAATACCTAAGTACTTCCTTTTAACGCAGGTTTTCAAGCCATTAATGCCTTTTCCATTACTACCATTAGCTCATTGCCAGACGAAAAGTGCCTTTAAATGCATGGAAATTTCACGAAAGCAGTTTTTTTGCCGTCATTTGAATTCAATCTCGTCATGACTTTGATGTTAGGTTAAGTTAAAATGTGGTTGCCGTTTTGCCGAGACAAATGTAAAAACATTATTAAATGTTATTGTCACGTTAATATTATGAATATTTTGAACAACCTTAGTACAGTTGCCTGCAATAAGAACTTTGTAATTTTCTAAATTGTGCCAATAACTTCTGTTTCTCTTAATGTACCTAGATTCATGTTTATATTAACTTCAATAATTATTAATCTTAGCGATATCGCACTATTTTGAAAATTACGAAGTGTATACTTCTTATTGCAGGCGACTGTACATCAGATGCAGGAAATCTCTTTCTTTGTGACATTGCTTTGTCCGTAAATTCAGCCGCTATTTAGATTATACGTAAGGAGAATATTAATACATCAACAATACTGCGGGGGTGACTGAATGTGCCACCACTCATGTTTAATTTTTACATACACAAAATCTTCAGTTACTATTATCTAAGCAGTAGCGCCTACGAATAAATACATATTTATTCTTACAGTGGCGCGTATGTTTTCAACGACAACTCCCGCGGCTTTCTCCATTTAACTACTTTCTTACGGACATTTCGAGAAGTCATAAAACGCTATCACTAGAACAAAACAGTTTTTTTGCGCACCTATTCTGAAAGCCGTGGCAGTGACGGTGCGGCGCGGGGAAGGACTGGTTCACCCCGCGCTTTAGGTACAAAGCAACATATACATCAGCGTATTCGTCCAGACGGGATTATTCTAGGGTGTGTGTCGCTTTAGAGCTATGCTATAGAAAAATATTCGCTGTTTGGGTCACCATAAATACTTTATTCCTTCGTAGCTAGAGCCACTTATATATAGCAGTGGCTTTACGGAGTTATCTTTCTGGTGCTTTTTATTCTGTGGCGGAGCTAGATTGTATCAAGTTATCGGCCCATCAATCCAGTAAGCCTGCCGAATGCCTTGCTAGTCGACTCTCTACTTACATTTGTGCAATCAGTAGGTACCTACATCAATCAGTAAACATCATCAAATACCTAGGCCACGCAGATATAAATTTTTCAACGTTAATTTATTTCTTGTGTATTAGATATTTGAATCCTCAAAAGTAACAGGGTGTTGAGAATTGTAACAACGAAAACCGCGGTCTACGAATAATACATATTTATTCATAGACCGCGCTGTATCTACTCCATTCACATACACACACGCACATAAATGCTATTCAAATCAATGAAAGGCTATCATTGGACACAACAAAACAGCAGGTCCCTGTACCTATTCTGCTCTGCTCGGTCTTTAGCGGCTGGCGACCTAAAAATTGTAAACATGACATTAAAAATTCCAAATAATCTAGGTAAGTTAAAAATGTTATTACTAAGCAACGTTTTACATATTTATACTGGCAAAGGTGAATTGAAACCACAATTAACTTAGGAAAGTGGTTCAATACGAACAAATTCGCTCTCAATATTAATAAAACGCACTTCATGCATTTCAAATTAGCCGGTCATGCTATGATGTTTCTTATGGTCGCGACAAATGGCAGTGATGTAAACTAGTTTAAATACATGACATTGTTAGGCTTCGTAATGGACAGAACTCTAACGTAGGAGAGTCATAAACAAAAATATATAGCAAACTAGGGAGCGCATGTTATGCGCTCAACTGGGTTGGGCCTCGAAGCTATAAGTTTTGTGTTCGTCAAAAAATGCTGGGCTTAAGTTCGTATTTTAAGGACATTCAGCCAGCAAATTACATCAGTTACGTTATTTATCGAAATGCAGTACTGTACAACAGTATTTTATGCCAAGAGTAAGATTTGAACTTTATTTTTATAATCAAATGCGCCGACAAACAAATGCGACTTCACAAGGCCGAGTGTGTAGCCACTTCAGCTTGGACAACACATACTATCGTGTCGTATTGCAACAGTTAATTTAGACATAGCGTTAAATGTAAAGACGTTATCTCTCGAAGTTTAATCTTTTATAGCTCTTGCATCCAAACACGACACGGGACACCGTCTGGCAGTGCCTAGATATTTGACACGTGCCGTATTTCAGACATAAGTTTAAATAATTTATGTTCATTGAAGCTTTTCTAACCGAAAATGGAACACATTGCGACGTAATAAGTCCAACATTATGATAAACAACCGTCCGCTCCTAGCTTCGCCGGCCATGCTATCATGCTATCAGTAGATTCAGTAGTAAATATATTTTTATTAATCTCACTTATTTTTTTACATTACATATATTCAACCGGTTTAGTGGACATTATTTTTACATGAGTTTTTTAAAATAATTATTTATTCACAATAGTATTAAATTGTAATGTATATTTATAGTTATAATATAGTTTATCCATGTTTGCGAAAATATGGATAAACTATATATACCCTAAAAGGTTGTTAGCATATCACCAATAACCCTGTAGAGCTTGCGACAACATACCACAATACTTAATTCATTGTGTGCAAGCACTGGAAAATTTACAATTCCATTAATACCTTACAATTTTGTCACAAAATGTTTGGTCTTGTTTGCTACAATGCATTTTTTTCAATATCTTCCACAGAATATATATACATATATATACAATTTGAAGGGATTTTATACGGAGTTCACAAAATACGTGTTTTGTAAATCGCACAGTCCAGTACCAGTGAAATGAAAAATCTATTTTAGAGTACGGGAAGGTGCAATCATCTATAAACGTCCATTGGTGCACTTTACGGAGAAAATTGAAAACGCAGTGTAATTTAGTGCTAACAATAATAGTAATATGGTTTAGAAATGTTATTGCTGCCATTGTCCGCCCAACGTTCCTGGCATATACTGTTGAACTGAATCGATATTGGAGGTTAGTTGCTGAAAGACTTCAGACTTCTTTCGGACGACTTGGTAGCTTGGTTGTTAATGGTTTTGATGTTTTTATTTCTTTGGGTTTATTGGAAGTATAAGACTTTTATAAATTTGTAGCTTCTTATATTTTTTATAGCTTTTTCATATCTTTAATTTCAATCGTGTGATTAGCATTGTGGATCATGTCAAAAGTTGATAAAATCATCTAATTGAAGGAAAAATATAAATATTACATAAAATTCATTAAATAAACTTATATCTCGTATTTCTATAACAATGTATTGCAATTCATACAAAAAGCAACAACGAAAACGAGCATGTGTTGGCTTAAGGCTAATTATTCATAGCGTTTTCCATACAAACATATATTAGTCATATTCTAAACACAATATGTCCAAACTCGCTGAAACTTTTTCATGAAAGTCAAGTTTTCTGTAATAATATGGGAAACACGCAATGGTTTAATATTATTTTGAAAAACTGTTTATTGCGGGAGATATTATCTTCACTTATAAATCAAAAAACTGTACAATCAGAAGCGAGGCTTAGTTGTAAGGTAAGAAGAATATGCTAATATAATATATATAAATATTATATTATATGAGCCTTATATTATATATATAATATATAATATAAGGCTCAAGAATATGCGTTCAAAATTTCACAGAATCTAAGACGCTAAGATTAAACTTTTCATTAGATTTTACAGAAGATTTTTCCATTTTATGTAAAAAACCTGGCCAGATGTGAGTCAGGCCATTTTCTTTTAAGTCAAAGCATTGCAAGAGCCCGAAAAAAAATTGTTATTGATCATCAAATTAAACCTCATTATAAATCTGTTTTCAGTATCAGCTGTTGATTAAAAAATGTGTTACATAATATAACGATAATTTGGTATATTGAAAACTTCGATAGCTCCTTATTTATTTATTTTTTTAGATAAGAAAAAAATAGTAAATATGTTTGTGTTCTACTTAATGAACTCTAGTTTACGGTATCACACATGCTTGCGTTTAAAAGAATATATTTTTTCGCCTTAATTATCAGGTATTGGAGCCCTTCTGAAAGATAAATCGTCGTGTCAACGTTTTACATATTTTTTTCCGACCAAAATGTATTAATGTTGGACATGGATATTCTAAAAGTCTACAATTATTTTAAATAAGGTTATGTTCCAGGAAAAACTGTTAAACTTTTCATTTTCATTCATATGTTCAGTACATTCTTAGAAATCGTAATAAATCTTTTCTTTCCGTAGCCATTAAATAGGCAAATATTTATTGAGTATACCTACTGGAATACGAAATACTAGTTAAATTCGAATGTTATAAAATAATATACCTATACATATTTGTATGTTTTTTATGTTGTGTTATACAAATTGATAATTAATTTGTAAATAACCTTATTTATTGACTTAACTTTATCTAATGGTTTCCTTTAAGCACTTTGTTCACGCTACGCCGAAAATGGACAATACTCTTTACTATAACTTCGGCCGACATTTGACTTGCAAACGTTTGTAGAAACGCCTCTAAGACCCTGCTCTTGCCAATGTTACCACACTGGCAACGAAACTATTCCTCAAACATGCAGAAACTGCAGAGAGAAGTTTACCTATTCCAAAGTTTGTCATCAACTGTACGTAAGTTACCACTTGACGGCAAACTAAATATTTTGAAAGGGAAAGTTATGGTTTCAAGAAAGCCACAACGCTTTTTGAACTGTTTTTGACAGCATAAGTGTACGATGGCTTTAAGTACTTAACTATGTATAGTACAACATGTTTAGATGTTCCATCTATTAATTGGATTAAATAATGAACGTATTATATAATTTTAGTTTATAGTTTACTAACTTAGTTTTGATACAATTTACTAACACTGCTATGGATTTTGTCTCCGAAATAAATTATTTTAATTTATTTTATTTTTTATTAAAACTTTTCAATTGAACTAAAGTAGAGCAGCCATAATCTAACAACTTTATTCGCTTTATTTAAAACAAATATATAAGCAAATGATACTTTATTTTGGATCTCTATCGTGATATTGAGTTCAGTCACACTAACGCATAAAAAAATTATAAGAAATAATTACCATGTAATTGACATAAATATTACCCGTGAAAACTCTCCATTAACTTATTTGTTTCATATACCACATTGCTATTAAGTATATTTAAATCCAGATCTAACAATATGTGTATGAATGGCCTGTATGTAGTTTCATAATTTATTTTTCTGAAGTATTATTTATATATTTAATCAAAGAAGCATTATTAATAGTAACAAACTTAAAAACATAAAATGTATTTTGAGACACTGACAAATCGATACTAATATTGCTACTATTACCACTCTCAACTTGCAAACAAAACATAAAGGAGCTAAAGATTAAAGTTATGCTATTTCATAACTTCCCCTAAACTGTACGTAAGATACTAGTAAGCGGGGTGACTTGAATAACTTGAAAGGGAAGTTACGGTTGCGTGAAAACCACATTGTTTTTAGGTACTAACCATGTTTAACATCGACATCACCCGCGTTTAAAAATGTTTTATCAACGTAAGAACAACTCAGTGAATGTGAATAAAACGTATTATATATCTAATCTAGGACCTAAGCAAAATCTGTCTTGATTCATCATTCAATATCCATTTCAGATATGTGGCAACCAACCCATATACTTACTAGTGTTGCAAGTGCGATTATAGTGGTATTCGTATACAATAGAATTGATGCTTAAATGTTTGAAATTACCCCCACAAACATTTCCTATATTATTTGACGGTCATGCACTTGTTTCCATAAATAAGTTTGACACATCTAACTTGTATTAGAAATTTAAGATAAGTAAATGCATTCTACAATCAAAGCTCAAATAACAGTCATAACCGTAACATATTATAGAATTCTTTCACCATGGTTTACAAACCGTTTCGCTATAATGAACTTTCAAGAAATCATCTTAAATGACAACCCTGGATACCGTTTTCCTATTCTGTATCATGTTTTCAAGGTGAAGCAGTTTTTCTAGACGTACAAACTTCAAGCACGAATCACACAAACAACCAAGATAGTGCATGCAACTGTTAAACAGTCCAATTTTTCCTCAGGTTATGTGGCTGAGAAACACTACAGACTCAGCACAACTCCTGACTGTCGGTCGGACGACATATGCTGCAGATAGTCGAGTATCAGTCAAGTTCCAGTACCCCAATAATTGGAGACTGAGCATTAATTACGTGAAAAGATCAGACGCCGGAAACTACATGTGCCAAATATCTACACACCCACCCAGGACTGTTTTTACAAATCTAACTGTATTACGTAAGTATTTCTCTACTTCGTTTTATAGTTAAGTGTTTTTAAGCGATGAATGTAACTGATTTTATCAGTGCGGCAGAAAACAGAAGGAAAAAATTAAAGTAATCTCCATTTTGTTGAATCGGTACAAATTACGAGTATCATAATATCATACGCTTGTTTAAGTAACTGTATTGCATATTGTAATGAAATTCTCGTGAACTTCATACATATCTAATTTTTTTTTTTTTTTTTTTTTTTTTATATATTGGTGATAAGTTAGCCTTTGACCACAATCTCACCTGATGGTAAGTGATGATGTGGTCGAAGGTGATAGCAGGCTTAACCTAGAAACAGCTGCCGGAACACACCGTTAGGTGCTTGGCGACAGATTTTCAACTTGAGGGTGGTCGCTAGCCAGGCGGGCATTCGCAAAAATGCCCTTCCACCATGCAGTGAAGCTCAAGCCTGCGGCGGGATTCGAACCATGGACCTGCTGCGTGGCAGTCCATAGCCAAAGCCACTGAGCTATCACTGCTTCAAAATTAAACCGGCAAAAAACACTCACGTTGGGGATCGAATACGTCGACCCGGGTTTCGAGCATATCAGATGCTCATCATCAGGGCGAGTGCACAGCTGCGTCTGCAAGCTCTCGACGGGGACATGCCCGTCGGGAGCTCGCAGACGCATTCGATCCCCAAAGTGACTGTTTTTTGCCGATTTAATTTATAATATTTAAATATGTATTATATATTATTTTGGGTTACATTTTATTTGGTTTCTAGAAAAAGAACCTATTACAGAATCCGACACGCAATTTAAATTACATAAAATTTAAATTTTATTCTACCGTGATTTAGTGTTATATTATTGTATATACATAAATTTACAATGTATTATCAATATATACTGTGATATGCTTGAAACTATATACTAAACAAACTCTTAAAAATGTATTAAGAAACATCACAACTACGTTGATGTTCCTAGCCATAACTAAGGCTAGAACCATAGCAATGTAAGTACTTTTAACGTATCAGATTATGAAAATGAACCATATTTATAATTAGTTAAAACACATTTTAAGTTGACTAAGATATTACATCTACGTAAAACAAAACAGTAAAACGTATGATCCTAGTTGAAAGGTCAAATTGACGATCAAGTTTTGTCTCTGCGAGATATTCAAAGTACATAACTTGTATTCCGTCAGTCAAGTAAAGATAACAAAACATTGGCTAGGCGCGATGAATTGAATTACAAATCAAATTATAATAAACCATTAGAAAACAGTGTCAGACATTAATAATAACAGACAGTGAATAGGCAATGAAGGGATGGACTGACAGAGATACACGAGATTAAAAATTGAAATTGAAATTATCAGAAATCTTTACTTCTAAAGTAAATTCAAAGACGACCGTAACAAATAATTCAGATTTTTATACACATGTAAAGACGATGACAGAATGAGTACACTGAAGAGAAAGGTAAGATTGTGTGAATTTTTTGGTTAGGATGAGAGCAACAACTGGAGAGAACTGACGGGAAATAGAGTAAAGTGAAAAGGTTGTCCTCGATAGTTAAATAGCACTTTTTTATCCCAACATTAATATCGTTATTATTTCAATTAATTCAGATTGTTATTATTTGACAATCAATTTAATCCTGGGTATATTTTAAGGATGCGATTAAAAAATTATAAAGACAATAAGTTACTTACCAGAAGTAGATCACCTCTTGTAATCTCAATCAGTTTTTATCTTAGAACTAATATTTTATCCATAACAATATCTGTATTAACACAGTCCACCTATAACTTTATTGTACTAACACGAACTTAAGTCCCATCAGTCCACTTATATCCATATGTATAGAAAAAAATATTTAAAGGATATTGTTCCTCATAACATAATGTTGTCACTTTGTTTCATAATATAAACCTATACATTGAACTTTAGGGAAATAAATGGCGCATAATTAATTGTGCCTTAAGTGTCATTATTCAAAATTAGGTGACTTTAATTAAGTAAATGGAAACGTATTACGCCGACTGTTCTCAATCTTCTACGCATTACAATTTAGGAGGAAACAGTCACAAACATTCAGTTCCCAAATTAAGATTTTAATATTCAGAGCAGTTGTTTTGAATGTTTTTCTTCCGCACAAGTACTAAGTACTCTTACTTGTACTTATTCCACGCTAAGTGAAGTTGGTATGACATGTAATATTCTTTCACTAATGTCTGTTATTTTTGATCTCGGTACTCACAACTTAAACATATTATTATTCCCGCATTTCTTCCACGCCTTCTTCGCATGCCTTTGTCGTATTTGACTGAGCAGAGGTTAAGCAATGTCATTCAGTTATGTTCTGATTCGAGTAATGTCGGTTACGGTTTGGATAGGTGACCGCTAGGGGCATTAATAATGACCGCTTCCATGCTTTAAAGGGCACGTAAAACCATAGATCCTGGTCGTTGCCTTAGGATGGCTGTCGATTCGTATGATTCGTCGACGATTAATATGGTGGTAGGACATTTTCCGAATGCTAGCCTGGCTAGCTGAACTAACTTTGAAGTAGAAAATCTCGTGCCAAGCACTTAACTTTGTGTTCCTTGAGAACCAGAGAATGGCCTGCACAACATCTTTGACTATCTCATCACCTACCATCAGAAGAGCCAGGCTATCAGTAATGAATTGTTATAAGTTAAGATTAAAAAAATATATAGGTAATAACATTTACCTGTTAAATGACAAAGCTGTTCTAAGGAATATAAGTATCAGTATAAATAATAATTATGTATTTTATTGCATATCGTATATAACAGATATACGCCCTAGGGCCTAGGTATTGTCTTATTACACCAAGATCAGTACCATTGCGTAGTTCAGCCACCGAAAGCAGTGATTAGATTACTGCTTCACAGTTTGAATATTTTGTTAACTAATATTAATTTAGGCATAGAAAATTAAGCGTCAATGTTTTAGAACAATATAGGCCGGATACGCTGTAGGTATATTTTTTATCAGAACATAAATTTGGATTGAATATTGTAGAAGCAGCATCCTCTATGTACAAATATAAAAACTAACTTAAACCTTTTTTTACAGCTCCAGTATTAACCATAAATGGTGACCAAACACATGATATGAAAGATAGGTTTTACAAAACTGGAAGTGCAATCAAACTATCGTGTATCATATCAGAAGAATTCATCACCTTATTGCCCACGAAACCCGTTCCGACAACATTAGCTCCAACTACAACCATAGAGCCAACAACAACTACTACCGAATTGACAACAAAATCGAGCACAATATTCAATAGAATAGATATAATGATGAATAAGAGTTGGAGCGTCGAAACGACGACTCTAACATCAACAATTAGTTTAAGTACGTCAACAAAAGCTATAGAGTTGACATCTACGACTGAAATGCCTACAACTAAACCCACTGCTCCACCAATAGTAAATAACATTTATGGAATAGTATGGAAGAAGCAAGGGAAGGACTTTTTTGATAATGTTACGTTTCAGAATATGAGGTAAATATTTCAGTGACATCATTATTATAAAACTTGACTGTTTGTTGACTGTGATTTTATTTAATGTGTGAATATTACCAACGTCAGGCAGATTATTTGGATTTTGCATAACTATAAATATACTCAAAAAAATTAAATGAAAGCATAAAAATATGAAACCCTGTCTGTAAAATGCAGATCATAAAAAGTTAGATCAAAAATAATTTCTGTGAAAAAAAAAAATGATTTCGAAAGATCTTACAGTTCAATGGGTTTTGTAATTTATTATTGACTTTCTACTCTGAAATTATTATCAATAAAAAATTGAAGACAAGTTTAATGAATCAATTCATCAACAGTTTAATAAATAAATTGGTAAATAAAGTATTTAATATCGTTGAATTCTAAACATGTAGTTGATGCCTGATATATTTTTAATATTATTATTCTTATCCAAAGACTTAGCAGTCATGTTTTTACACGATAAGGAATTTATAATTTTTGTGTGAAATGTTTATTTTTCGCAACGTAGATCATTAGTTTCTACTATATTAAATTTTTATTTCACACTAACTTTACATATGTAAAGAGAATAATGTCATATATTATTTATATATAGTTGTTGCTTATGTATGGTATGGTATAGAGTATGGACCATATGCTACCAATCATAGGATTGTTAACAATACCACAGTCACTACAATAAAATCAGCCAACCTCGAAGGCTCAATGCATTATCAGTTGGCAGCGTGCCTTGAAGGCTGGAAGCTTTATTCCAAGTTTAAGCCAAATAAAAACAGGACGAAAATATACAAATATAATGATATAATTTCATTTCAGTGCCACAATAAGCGTAGCTTCAGCGTCGCAAAACGACAGCGGTACATACACATGTCTTCTACAAAATCATTCCCAAGTCACAATAAATGTTCACGTCCTAATTGGTAAGTTGATATTTTCACACGCTTCTAACAACTCTACAATCACATTTCACTCGTGTTGTGTTAGGGCGAAACATAATATTTCTCTGAGCACGATAATTGTACGAGAATTGTTATTTTCAACTCTCATTATGAGGTTTAGTTTAGAGAGTATTTAATTTCACTGAAATGTTTATGCAAAAATAAAAGCTGAATACTTGTTTGGCAAAGTCGAACCACTCTGAGGGCAGGTCATTAGTATTTCTAAACCATTTGAATTAATGTATGTTTCTAGGTTTCAATATGTGTAAAATAAACCATTATGTGTTTTGTTGTTGTAACTCACGGATTTTTTCGCAATGAATTGTAATAAATAATTTTAAAAGAAATAAATTTACATTTAAATTATTTATTTAGTTTCAAAACTAATCGATGTCCGTAAAGTGACAGCTTCAATTCATGTACTATGACTTCGACCAATGCAATAAAATTTTATCAATACAAGTTCGATTACTTCGCAAAAAAGTTATTATTATTTGTTCAAAATTTTGTGTTTTTAGTCTTTGTAGTCAATAATGTTTCATATTATACTAAACTATATTTCTCTTTATTAGGAGAGAACCAAGCAGCAGTACATCATGACACCTGGAACAAAGGGACTCTTTTCTGGCAACCCCAAGATTGGACTATTGTTTCGATAACGGCTTTTATAATGTTCTATCCCTGAACTTACAATATAATCTGTTAAAATAATGTATAAAATGAGTTGCTCATTTTGGTAATTTTAAGCATAGAATAAAACCTACATAAGTATATTAATTTGTATCAAATTAACGACTTGTATTATGTAAAATATACTTTATGATTTTTTTTAAATCTATGAACAACTGACAGGTTTGAATTTAAAATCGCCTATTATGAAATTTAAGTTGTGTCTACAAATTACAAGACCATAACTTGCAATACGAAATATAATACTGCTGCTGTTGCAAGCTATATTATTAATATGAACTAAATGAATATAAACGTACCCTTTCAAAATTTAATTTAAAACGAAAACACGTGTGTTTGTTTAATGAAACTAATGAATTGACTGTGGGCACAAAGGTTAATCGAATACGCATGTTAAACAAATACCGGAATAATTAATGAATTAAAACCGAACCCTCTGAAAATCATGATGGATAAACATACATTTTGTCTGATGAACATGATGAAACGTGCAGATTAAAACTCATCTTCGGCTTAAGGTTACAATGTAAATAAAACATACCAATAATAGCATCTTTTAAATTAATATAATGGAGACAAAATTATATCAGCGTCTAGGTATAATATTTATCGACCAAATACCACAAACTGATTATAATAATTTAGTTTGCAAATCTGATATATTCTTGACCACTATTTTGTGTCATTTCTAAATTTATAAAAATGTATAAATATGCCTTAAACATGCCTTATTTGGACAAAGCGCAAAGGTTAAATGAAAATCAGGGATTGATAAACTATCGTTCGCAAATCTTTTTTTCTTTATCTAATCACAGAAATATCTTAAATAATTTGACATTAAAATTTTCAAGACAGTGTGTGTAATGTTAGTCAAAATTAAATACAAAATGGCATTAAACTTTCTTTTTTCATAACTTGAATTAAAATGTTCATTAGATAATATACCTGTATTATTTTTGAATAAAGAATAATATAGACGAGTTATACAATTGCAAAAGTTGACCATTTATTATAAAATAATATATTGCGGAGGTTCTTTTCAATCGTTCAATAAAGAAAAACTAAAATATCCAAAAATCCAAGGCGGAAATTATATTTCTAAATTGATAAGCTTGTTATGCATAACAAAGAAATAAGTTACATAATTTAACATACCAACGAAACTTTCAAGCTATGGAGTTACCAATGAAAACATTAATTATTATAAATAGTACTTAAGTATATAAGAAAAATATAAATTATAGAATACTTATGTATTTAATACAAATGTACAGATTAAATTATATTAATCTTGTTTTAAAAGATAGAACATTTCTTGTTTATAATTGTAAGGATTTAGTGATAAGGAGTAAACGAGGCGAAGCCAATATTGATTCTTGGATCTCGTAAGATATTTTACGAATATGTTGTTGCACATTTTGTTTTTGAATACACAAATACTTTTATGTGTAAAAAGATTTAAAACTATGTTATAATGACTGTGTATAACTATAAAATAAACTAATACTTACCAAGTAAACAGCAGCAACTTATTACAATTTCCCAAAGAATTATCAATACGTCAATGAATTCAAAACGCATGCCTGAGATTACCGGCAGAGGCAAGGATCAGTTTGCATATGCCTCTTGTTTAAGAGGCTTACCAGGTAGTTTACCTCCAGATTGGCACCACTCATGTGGGCTGTCGAGATTAGAGGTACCCTTCCACGGACGAAGGTGACTCATGCCCGTAAAGTTTTCTAATGATAAATTGATGAGACTAGCCTGTGCGTTTTAACAATAGTATGATTGTTAGGCCAGCAGCTCATCGAGACTTCTTGTGTTGCGGATATTCGTAAGTGATGGTGATCACTTACAACCAGTGTCGAGCAGCCTGCTCGTCTGTTCTCCTATCCCACTCAAAATAACTACGAAAAAATATTTTTTTAATTGTATGAAGTGATGGTAGGGGCCAGTTGCATGTCTGGTGGTGAGCATCATGTATTTCCGTTACAGTTGCTGTATCATCATCTTCGTTCTACTTGACACTGCACTGTGCTCTCAACTCAATTCCATGACGTTAGTAATTATGCCTCGTTTTCCCAGTAATTGCACTTGCTACAGTACATTTTACGCCTAAGTACAGTAGTGTTTGCACTTTACTGCTTAAAGCCTAATTATTTGACATTGCGGTGGTAAGTATCACCACTTTGACGTAAGCTTGCTGAAGATACCTCATGACCTAATAAAAGTAATGGTAATAACAAACGATTGACCGGGTAGGTACACACTTCCTTTATTAATAGAAGCAGTGATGGCTCAGTGGCATTGGCTATGGACTGCCGCACAGCAAGTCCATGGTTTGAATCCCGCCGCGGGCTTGTTCTTTTCAGTATGGTGGAAGGGTATTTTGCGAATGCCCACCTGGCTATCGACCACCCTCAAGTAGAAAATCTGTCGCCAAGCACGGCAGCTGTCTTTGAGAGCCAGTAATTATAGTTTAAGCCTGTTTAACACCTTTCGACAACATCATCACTTACCATCAGGTGAGATTGTGGTCAAAGGCTTACCTATCAGCTATACAAAAAAAAGACCTCATCACCTGATAAAAAAACTGGCATTTGTTCACTTATCCACCACGTTTGACAGTGTAAGCTTATACTGCTTAATTAAGCTTACATTTTATAACTCCCACACAGTACGTTACGTGTTTGTGTGGTCCATTAGGTGGATAAAGAATGAAACATTTAGACAAAACAGATCAGTATTGTGACATTAATAATTATGATTATAATAATGAATAGATTCAGGCGTTACCTTACGGAAATCCATATTTAATAATAACAAATACTTATAAATGTATCTTAAAAAACATTAAATGATATTTAAATAAAACACTTAAAAAGCATAAAATTATATATCTAGTGACGATTCCGCCTAATTTTCCTGTTATCTACGTGACGTCACAAACATCACGCAGCCTAACCGGAAGAATACCCGACTAGTTTCGCTTCTAAACGAAGCATCTTCAGGAGGTCTTGACTCACCGAGCGCACGAGTCTCGATCGTGCGCTTGGTGAGTCAAGTATTCTTTCGGTTAGGCTGTGTGATGTTTGCGACGTCACGTAGATAACAGGAAAATTAGGCGGAATTGTCACTAGATATATAAGTTTATGTTTTTTTAAGTGTTATTAATTTTTTTTAAGATACTTTTAAAAGTATTTGTTATTATTATGATTACCTATAATATTATTAGGGGTTGACTTTAGAAATTAAAACCGATATCAGACTGCGCAAAAACGTTTATTTAAAACAGCTTTTAAAAATACATCAAATTCACAGCTGTTATTTAGAGATTAGCTCATAAATCTAATTAAAAATTGACTTATATATAATGTCGAGTGCATTTTTCCATATTTCAACTCAATAACAGCCTGAATAATCACACATTAGTTAAACGACTTAAAAAATAAAAATATATTAACGCTTAGTACGTAAGGTGGTAAACTCCATTGTACCCGAGAAATGCAATACGCAGATAAGGCTATTCAAAAGCCACTATGAAACTGTGGAACGCCTGATATTACCATCACTTTTCAGGGAGAAAATGGAAAAGCGGGTCGACGGTGTAGAAAATCAATTATACAGTTGGCTTCAAAAGGTAATAATGGAACCTCAGTCACTGATGTTTCCATCAGAAAGCGATGTCGTATGACAATCTTACTTAAATTATATATATATATATGTTACAAAAAATAATGTTTAATTGTCTTTTTTATTGTATCTTGTCTCATTCATCATCCTGAATGAAGTTTATGATATTTTATATCCTAATTTGACTTAACATTACAAGAAACTTGTTTTAACAAAACTTTTCGAGAATCACGTAATCCTTCTATGATTTTGTTGTTTGAATACTATTATTAAATTCTATTCGGCAACTTACATAATAATTGTTATAATAATATTTATCAATCGAAAATTATAACTATTCTATCAGTTATCAATTGGTTACAGTAACGAATGCAAATGTTAACCTGATGCACTAGGTAGTGTGATCAACTACTTAAAGTTATAGAACAAACATACAGCTAATATTTTAACCAACCTAATACGGATAAAAGTATATTCACTTGATTGACTGACGATATGGTAAAAGTCGCGGGAAGTCGATGGATACAAGAAGTTAATAGCCGTTTCTTGTGGCATTCTATGAGGTAGATATACATTCAATAGAGAACGTCTTCCAACTGATTATGATGATGAAATGCGAACTGCCTGTATTTCACAAAGAGGTGCATAAGTTCTACACCAGTCCTATTAAATATTTTACGTTATGGAAATAAATAAGATACTACCCATTACAATCTACCAGCAACAGTTTCAAAATACGGACTTGTACTATACATTTCACTATTAAAATTTGTAATTTAACCAAAAAGATTTTTTTTGGATAAAATACCTTATACCTAAGCACGTGTTATTCAGATGCTGATTAGTTGATATTTTCTTCAAATAGTTGCGATTGTACCTACGCGTGAAAAGAAACAAGAAAATCGGGTGATCGAATTATTTACGCCGAAATCACGCGGTAAAATGCTTTGCAAGATTAAGGGGCCGGTTTAGAATGTCCTAATAAAGTTTCGGGTTGCTATGCAGCACATAAAATAACTAGATGAAAAAAATGACAGTCAACATGCAGCGCGTTTCAAGCTCTAACCGGTGGATAGGCTAAATCGATGACTGTGAAACGCAAAGATAGTGTTTTATTTATTAAATATGATCTGGGTATTAAAACCGGAACTTACTCGAACATTCTAAAACAGGTCCTTAACAGAATAAAATATCGGAATACGAAAAGGACCACTTGAATTTCTACACTGTTAGAAAATAAGTCACCACTGACAAAAAGCTGACGTCAGACTGCAATAATTTGCTGAAAGTACGTCATATTGAAGCAATTGTGGCCAGTGTTCAGCCCCAAGGATACTCTATCAAATGTGCCCCGAAGCAGGTAGCCTCCCTACATAAGACTTAATACTTTTCTCCTCAAAAAGGTCCTCAATCCGATATCGAAAAGCTTTTCGGGTTGCTTTTATTCGTATCACTGAATTTACTTCCCCTATAAATTGGAGTCGTAGTAGCATTATGGTTTGATAAAATTTCGATAACTGTAAGAGTTTTATAACCGTAATAAGCTTCTTTAGAGTGAGTTGGGTCCTACAAACTTGAATACAATCAGGAGCGTCGAAACGACGACTCTAACATCAACAATTAGTTTAAGTACGTCAACAAAAGCTATAGAGTTGACATCTACGACTGAAATGCCTACAACTAAACCCACTGCTCCACCAATAGTAAATAACATTTATGGAATAGTATGGAAGAAGCAAGGGAAGGACTTTTTTGATAATGTTACGTTTCAGAATATGAGGTAAATATTTCAGTGACATCATTATTATAAAACTTGACTGTTTGTTGACTGTGATTTTATTTAATGTGTGAATATTACCAACGTCAGGCAGATTATTTGGATTTTGCATAACTATAAATATACTCAAAAAAATTAAATGAAAGCATAAAAATATGAAACCCTGTCTGTAAAATGCAGATCATAAAAAGTTAGATCAAAAATAATTTCTGTGAAAAAAAAAATGATTTCGAAAGATCTTACAGTTCAATGGGTTTTGTAATTTATTATTGACTTTCTACTCTGAAATTATTATCAATAAAAAATTGAAGACAAGTTTAATGAATCAATTCATCAACAGTTTAATAAATAAATTGGTAAATAAAGTATTTAATATCGTTGAATTCTAAACATGTAGTTGATGCCTGATATATTTTTAATATTATTATTCTTATCCAAAGACTTAGCAGTCATGTTTTTACACGATAAGGAATTTATAATTTTTGTGTGAAATGTTTATTTTTCGCAACGTAGATCATTAGTTTCTACTATATTAAATTTTTATTTCACACTAACTTTACATATGTAAAGAGAATAATGTCATATATTATTTATATATAGTTGTTGCTTATGTATGGTATGGTATAGAGTATGGACCATATGCTACCAATCATAGGATTGTTAACAATACCACAGTCACTACAATAAAATCAGCCAACCTCGAAGGCTCAATGCATTATCAGTTGGCAGCGTGCCTTGAAGGCTGGAAGCTTTATTCCAAGTTTAAGCCAAATAAAAACAGGACGAAAATATACAAATATAATGATATAATTTCATTTCAGTGCCACAATAAGCGTAGCTTCAGCGTCGCAAAACGACAGCGGTACATACACATGTCTTCTACAAAATCATTCCCAAGTCACAATAAATGTTCACGTCCTAATTGGTAAGTTGATATTTTCACACGCTTCTAACAACTCTACAATCACATTTCACTCGTGTTGTGTTAGGGCGAAACATAATATTTCTCTGAGCACGATAATTGTACGAGAATTGTTATTTTCAACTCTCATTATGAGGTTTAGTTTAGAGAGTATTTAATTTCACTGAAATGTTTATGCAAAAATAAAAGCTGAATACTTGTTTGGCAAAGTCGAACCACTCTGAGGGCAGGTCATTAGTATTTCTAAACCATTTGAATTAATGTATGTTTCTAGGTTTCAATATGTGTAAAATAAACCATTATGTGTTTTGTTGTTGTAACTCACGGATTTTTTCGCAATGAATTGTAATAAATAATTTTAAAAGAAATAAATTTACATTTAAATTATTTATTTAGTTTCAAAACTAATCGATGTCCGTAAAGTGACAGCTTCAATTCATGTACTATGACATCGACCAATGCAATAAAATTTTATCAATACAAGTTCGATTACTTCGCAAAAAAGTTATTATTATTTGTTCAAAATTTTGTGTTTTTAGTCTTTGTAGTCAATAATGTTTCATATTATACTAAACTATATTTCTCTTTATTAGGAGAGAACCAAGCAGCAGTACATCATGACACCTGGAACAAAGGGACTCTTTTCTGGCAACCCCAAGATTGGACTATTGTTTCGATAACGGCTTTTATAATGTTCTATCCCTGAACTTACAATATAATCTGTTAAAATAATGTATAAAATGAGTTGCTCATTTTGGTAATTTTAAGCATAGAATAAAACCTACATAAGTATATTAATTTGTATCAAATTAACGACTTGTATTATGTAAAATATACTTTATGATTTTTTTTAAATCTATGAACAACTGACAGGTTTGAATTTAAAATCGCCTATTATGAAATTTAAGTTGTGTCTACAAATTACAAGACCATAACTTGCAATACGAAATATAATACTGCTGCTGTTGCAAGCTATATTATTAATATGAACTAAATGAATATAAACGTACCCTTTCAAAATTTAATTTAAAACGAAAACACGTGTGTTTGTTTAATGAAACTAATGAATTGACTGTGGGCACAAAGGTTAATCGAATACGCATGTTAAACAAATACCGGAATAATTAATGAATTAAAACCGAACCCTCTGAAAATCATGATGGATAAACATACATTTTGTCTGATGAACATGATGAAACGTGCAGATTAAAACTCATCTTCGGCTTAAGGTTACAATGTAAATAAAACATACCAATAATAGCATCTTTTAAATTAATATAATGGAGACAAAATTATATCAGCGTCTAGGTATAATATTTATCGACCAAATACCACAAACTGATTATAATAATTTAGTTTGCAAATCTGATATATTCTTGACCACTATTTTGTGTCATTTCTAAATTTATAAAAATGTATAAATATGCCTTAAACATGCCTTATTTGGACAAAGCGCAAAGGTTAAATGAAAATCAGGGATTGATAAACTATCGTTCGCAAATCTTTTTTTCTTTATCTAATCACAGAAATATCTTAAATAATTTGACATTAAAATTTTCAAGACAGTGTGTGTAATGTTAGTCAAAATTAAATACAAAATGGCATTAAACTTTCTTTTTTCATAACTTGAATTAAAATGTTCATTAGATAATATACCTGTATTATTTTTGAATAAAGAATAATATAGACGAGTTATACAATTGCAAAAGTTGACCATTTATTATAAAATAATATATTGCGGAGGTTCTTTTCAATCGTTCAATAAAGAAAAACTAAAATATCCAAAAATCCAAGGCGGAAATTATATTTCTAAATTGATAAGCTTGTTATGCATAACAAAGAAATAAGTTACATAATTTAACATACCAACGAAACTTTCAAGCTATGCAGTTACCAATGAAAACATTAATTATTATAAATAGTACTTAAGTATATAAGAAAAATATAAATTATAGAATACTTATGTATTTAATACAAATGTACAGATTAAATTATATTAATCTTGTTTTAAAAGATAGAACATTTCTTGTTTATAATTGTAAGGATTTAGTGATAAGGAGTAAACGAGGCGAAGCCAATATTGATTCTTGGATCTCGTAAGATATTTTACGAATATGTTGTTGCACATTTTGTTTTTGAATACACAAATACTTTTATGTGTAAAAAGATTTAAAACTATGTTATAATGACTGTGTATAACTATAAAATAAACTAATACTTACCAAGTAAACAGCAGCAACTTATTACAATTTCCCAAAGAATTATCAATACGTCAATGAATTCAAAACGCATGCCTGAGATTACCGGCAGAGGCAAGGATCAGTTTGCATATGCCTCTTGTTTAAGAGGCTTACCAGGTAGTTTACCTCCAGATTGGCACCACTCATGTGGGCTGTCGAGATTAGAGGTACCCTTCCACGGACGAAGGTGACTCATGCCCGTAAAGTTTTCTAATGATAAATTGATGAGACTAGCCTGTGCGTTTTAACAATAGTATGATTGTTAGGCCAGCAGCTCATCGAGACTTCTTGTGTTGCGGATATTCGTAAGTGATGGTGATCACTTACAACCAGTGTCGAGCAGCCTGCTCGTCTGTTCTCCTATCCCACTCAAAATAACTACGAAAAAATATTTTTTTAATTGTATGAAGTGATGGTAGGGGCCAGTTGCATGTCTGGTGGTGAGCATCATGTATTTCCGTTACAGTTGCTGTATCATCATCTTCGTTCTACTTGACACTGCACTGTGCTCTCAACTCAATTCCATGACGTTAGTAATTATGCCTCGTTTTCCCAGTAATTGCACTTGCTACAGTACATTTTACGCCTAAGTACAGTAGTGTTTGCACTTTACTGCTTAAAGCCTAATTATTTGACATTGCGGTGGTAAGTATCACCACTTTGACGTAAGCTTGCTGAAGATACCTCATGACCTAATAAAAGTAATGGTAATAACAAACGATTGACCGGGTAGGTACACACTTCCTTTATTAATAGAAGCAGTGATGGCTCAGTGGCATTGGCTATGGACTGCCGCACAGCAAGTCCATGGTTTGAATCCCGCCGCGGGCTTGTTCTTTTC
Organism: Plagodis dolabraria; assembly: GCA_963854805.1. Taxonomy (NCBI): domain Eukaryota; kingdom Metazoa; phylum Arthropoda; class Insecta; order Lepidoptera; family Geometridae; genus Plagodis; species Plagodis dolabraria. The sequence goes on along the minus strand of OY978454.1, from coordinate 14,505,105 downwards.
AGTATGGTGGAAGGGTATTTTGCGAATGCCCACCTGGCTATCGACCACCCTCAAGTAGAAAATCTGTCGCCAAGCACGGCAGCTGTCTTTGAGAGCCAGTAATTATAGTTTAAGCCTGTTTAACACCTTTCGACAACATCATCACTTACCATCAGGTGAGATTGTGGTCAAAGGCTTACCTATCAGCTATACAAAAAAAAGACCTCATCACCTGATAAAAAAACTGGCATTTGTTCACTTATCCACCACGTTTGACAGTGTAAGCTTATACTGCTTAATTAAGCTTACATTTTATAACTCCCACACAGTACGTTACGTGTTTGTGTGGTCCATTAGGTGGATAAAGAATGAAACATTTAGACAAAACAGATCAGTATTGTGACATTAATAATTATGATTATAATAATGAATAGATTCAGGCGTTACCTTACGGAAATCCATATTTAATAATAACAAATACTTATAAATGTATCTTAAAAAACATTAAATGATATTTAAATAAAACACTTAAAAAGCATAAAATTATATATCTAGTGACGATTCCGCCTAATTTTCCTGTTATCTACGTGACGTCACAAACATCACGCAGCCTAACCGGAAGAATACCCGACTAGTTTCGCTTCTAAACGAAGCATCTTCAGGAGGTCTTGACTCACCGAGCGCACGAGTCTCGATCGTGCGCTTGGTGAGTCAAGTATTCTTTCGGTTAGGCTGTGTGATGTTTGCGACGTCACGTAGATAACAGGAAAATTAGGCGGAATTGTCACTAGATATATAAGTTTATGTTTTTTTAAGTGTTATTAATTTTTTTTAAGATACTTTTAAAAGTATTTGTTATTATTATGATTACCTATAATATTATTAGGGGTTGACTTTAGAAATTAAAACCGATATCAGACTGCGCAAAAACGTTTATTTAAAACAGCTTTTAAAAATACATCAAATTCACAGCTGTTATTTAGAGATTAGCTCATAAATCTAATTAAAAATTGACTTATATATAATGTCGAGTGCATTTTTCCATATTTCAACTCAATAACAGCCTGAATAATCACACATTAGTTAAACGACTTAAAAAATAAAAATATATTAACGCTTAGTACGTAAGGTGGTAAACTCCATTGTACCCGAGAAATGCAATACGCAGATAAGGCTATTCAAAAGCCACTATGAAACTGTGGAACGCCTGATATTACCATCACTTTTCAGGGAGAAAATGGAAAAGCGGGTCGACGGTGTAGAAAATCAATTATACAGTTGGCTTCAAAAGGTAATAATGGAACCTCAGTCACTGATGTTTCCATCAGAAAGCGATGTCGTATGACAATCTTACTTAAATTATATATATATATATGTTACAAAAAATAATGTTTAATTGTCTTTTTTATTGTATCTTGTCTCATTCATCATCCTGAATGAAGTTTATGATATTTTATATCCTAATTTGACTTAACATTACAAGAAACTTGTTTTAACAAAACTTTTCGAGAATCACGTAATCCTTCTATGATTTTGTTGTTTGAATACTATTATTAAATTCTATTCGGCAACTTACATAATAATTGTTATAATAATATTTATCAATCGAAAATTATAACTATTCTATCAGTTATCAATTGGTTACAGTAACGAATGCAAATGTTAACCTGATGCACTAGGTAGTGTGATCAACTACTTAAAGTTATAGAACAAACATACAGCTAATATTTTAACCAACCTAATACGGATAAAAGTATATTCACTTGATTGACTGACGATATGGTAAAAGTCGCGGGAAGTCGATGGATACAAGAAGTTAATAGCCGTTTCTTGTGGCATTCTATGAGGTAGATATACATTCAATAGAGAACGTCTTCCAACTGATTATGATGATGAAATGCGAACTGCCTGTATTTCACAAAGAGGTGCATAAGTTCTACACCAGTCCTATTAAATATTTTACGTTATGGAAATAAATAAGATACTACCCATTACAATCTACCAGCAACAGTTTCAAAATACGGACTTGTACTATACATTTCACTATTAAAATTTGTAATTTAACCAAAAAGATTTTTTTTGGATAAAATACCTTATACCTAAGCACGTGTTATTCAGATGCTGATTAGTTGATATTTTCTTCAAATAGTTGCGATTGTACCTACGCGTGAAAAGAAACAAGAAAATCGGGTGATCGAATTATTTACGCCGAAATCACGCGGTAAAATGCTTTGCAAGATTAAGGGGCCGGTTTAGAATGTCCTAATAAAGTTTCGGGTTGCTATGCAGCACATAAAATAACTAGATGAAAAAAATGACAGTCAACATGCAGCGCGTTTCAAGCTCTAACCGGTGGATAGGCTAAATCGATGACTGTGAAACGCAAAGATAGTGTTTTATTTATTAAATATGATCTGGGTATTAAAACCGGAACTTACTCGAACATTCTAAAACAGGTCCTTAACAGAATAAAATATCGGAATACGAAAAGGACCACTTGAATTTCTACACTGTTAGAATAAGTCACCACTGACAAAAAGCTGACGTCAGACTGCAATAATTTGCTGAAAGTACGTCATATTGAAGCAATTGTGGCCAGTGTTCAGCCCCAAGGATACTCTATCAAATGTGCCCCGAAGCAGGTAGCCTCCCTACATAAGACTTAATACTTTTCTCCTCAAAAAGGTCCTCAATCCGATATCGAAAAGCTTTTCGGGTTGCTTTTATTCGTATCACTGAATTTACTTCCCCTATAAATTGGAGTCGTAGTAGCATTATGGTTTGATAAAATTTCGATAACTGTAAGAGTTTTATAACCGTAATAAGCTTCTTTAGAGTGAGTTGGGTCCTACAAACTTGAATACAATCAGTCATAAAACTTTTGTTGTTTTATTAAAAGCGAATCACGAGATTTTGTTAAGTATGTTCACGTTAAGTATTTAGGTATTTAATTCATCATCATAATCAATATCCACCATTAGACAAAGGTCCCATAAGAGGGCTTTGTCATAACTTCCACGCTTGGCAAGCGTTTGCAGTATAAGATGGCAATTCTTCAGAAGGCGCTGCTGTCCACCTTCAGACGTTTTTCATTTTGTCGCCTCTTACGACTCGATTATTTTTTCTGAATATATAAAATTATTTAAATTATTTTTACATGGTGAAAGAACCATCTTCAAATAATTTTAGGAGTCCATTGAAAAACCAATTTGTGACCTGTCCCAAAGTATTATTGACTTACTTGATTTCAATATAAAAGCTCGTTCTGAAGATTTTTGCTCCCGCAGTTTTCTTTGAACTAGAAGTTTTTCAAGTTGGCTCCTGGCTTCGGATCGCCAACTAATCAGCTTTACAACCCTGAAGAACTTTTTATGTATGAGTTCTTTGATCCCAATTACTTTGATATACATTTTTATTTGTCATGATTTAAAAGATGATGTTATAAATGGCATTTATTTAGTCCATATTTTGCTGAGCAGACTAAATAACTGATAGACTAAAATGTTTTTTCTAGCTCAATGAAGTGTAAACTAAATTTGTATATTTTTATGTAATACGTAAGTTGAACTATTGATGTCGGTCCATTCCAATACGATGGTTAAAGAACGATAGGAAAAAATTAAGTTATGACTCATATTATCATATATCCCGGCTAAAGAGGTGGATGGACGCGGGTTCAAATCCCGCACATGAATTAAATTTTTCCTGTCGTATATTTGTAAGTTTTTATATTTTAAGGTAAGTTAAAATAGCCCATTTCATTTTTATCTGTACACATTATTATTTGAAGGTAGAACTGCGAATGAGACGATATTATTTATATGGAATATAAATACTTAGTAAAGAATTTATATTTAAAAAACTTGCAGGTGAAGTGAAATTTAACTAATTGATTCAATAGTACATGCAGCAAATTAAATATTACTAAATGATTTTTGCGCTCCTTTCAATTGACAATAATTTTGATGAAATTTCATACAAAAACTATAAAATTTTTTGTCTAAAATTTATTAATATAATTTTGATATAAAATTATCTTACTCGTAATTTGTATTATTTTACACACGTATTTATTAAATGACATGTAATATTATAATCATTAATTTTATATTTTTCGTGTCGAAGTAGTAGGGCATGTATTACTTAATACATGCCCTACTACTACTTCGTCGAAGTAGTAGGGCATGTATTACTTAATACATGCCCTACTACTTCGACGCGTGGACTATTTAATTTAGAGTGTAACAAAAGCACTAAATAGCGCTATGCAATTAAAGCGTTAGAAGCACTAAGCCGAGCTCCCGGGATTTACAAAACAACAGAGACGTCTCAAAGAGAATAGTTATTAACCAGACAGGTGGCTTCCATTAAAGTTTTACCGGTAATGCAGAGAGGTACACCTGTAAACTAAATCAAAAACTGTCATGAGTTCTCAAGCTTGTGCACAAACAGTAATATTTCAGCTTGACAAGGGATTTGAGGATGCACCTCACACTGTTAATACAGGATAAAATATGACAGGCAGTTTCACACCAATGCTAATGGCTTTGTTTTAATATTTATTTTATTGAACAGAACATAAGTAATATGAGCTTTGTTGCTAACATTTAAAAAATTACACAGATATCTGAATGAGAACCACGTTTTTGCCACAAAGTAATTCATACACCAAAAACAAAACAGAATATCCTATAGAATTATTTTACGTTTTTTTTTTATTGCTGATAGGTAAGCCCTTGACCACAATCTCACCTGATGGTAAGTGATGATGTGGTCGAAGGTGTTAACAGGCTTAACCTAGAAATACTGGCTCTCAAGGACAGCTGCCGGAACACACTTTTAGGTGCTTGGCGACAGATTTTCTACTTGAGGGTGGTCGCTAGCCAGACGGGTATTCGCAAAAATGCCCTTCCACCATGCGGTGAAGCTCAAGCCCGCGGCGTGATTCAAACCATGGACCTGCTGCGCGGCAGTCCATAGCCAAAGCCACTGAGCTATCACTGCTTCACGTAATTGAATACAAGTAGCAGCAACGAAATCCCACGAAAGTTCGTCTGGTTAGCTGGCATTCAAGTAAGCGCTTACACATCCACTTATCCAGTTAAGTAATCGCATTGCATCAAGTTGTTTTGACACTGCTAGGTACTGGTCTCCTACCTAGCTGGTAACAGTTATTGGTGTCTTCTGACAGATGCTCTTGGGAGCATTTTCCATGTAGCATAGTTTTAAGAACATCTTCTTCCACATGCATAGAGATCAAAGGCTACCAGCTTTTCATAGCGATTGCATAGGTATTCAAAAATGATGTGACGGTAATGTTTCTTTGACCTTAAAATGCAAAAGGGGATTTTCAGAGGTTTTCAAGATCATTTTTTGTCGTATAATTTGGGCAGCATATATTTGGTGTCACTTTTTTGTCAGAATTAGGAAAAGATGAAAACATTATCACATTTTTGGTTTTTATAATCCCATTTCATTTACTATTCATATTTGAAAGTCTGCTGTTCTTTTAAAAAGGCTCGCACGAACTGTAAAGTGTAATAATATATAAATTTTTACGAAAAAGAATTGAAGTTTGCTTAGATGCGCTCGTAGCGAAGTATGATTAGCCGTTCTGAACCGATCAGCACAGTTAAGCAACGTCCACCTAGGTCATGACTTGGATGGGTGACCGCTGGTGACATTACTACTGAGCGCTTCCTTGCTTCAGAGGGCACGTTAAGCCGTCGGTCTAGGTTGTTGTTTTATGATGGCGGATAAGCACGGTGGTAGTCTGAACAACACCTTCGACCTTATATACCATCAGGTGAGATAGTGGTCCAAGGCTAACCTATCAAGCATAAAATATAAATAAATAAAACAATTACATTCCGCCTGCTATATTTTAAATCCTTTGTAATAAGAGCGAATCTATTGCGATAAACTAGACCCAGTTCTGGATTACGGGCTGTTATTAACAATTTCTTTTTTTTTCTATTGCTGATAAGCCTTTGACCACAATCTTACCTGATGCTAAGTGATAATGTGGTCGAAGGTGTTAACAGGCTTAACCTAGAATGACTGGCTCTCAAGGACAGCTGCTGGAACACACCGTTAGATGCTTGGCGACAGATTTTCTACTTGAGGGTGGTCGCTAGCCAAACGGACATTCGCAAAAATGCCCTTCCACCATGCGGTGAAGCTCAAGCCCGCGACGGGATTCGAACCATGGACCTGCTGCGCGGCAGTCTCTAGCCAATACTACTATCAATGCTTCGAAAAACAATCTATGAGAGAAAAATGCTATATACCATTGTCTAAGCCAGGGACCGCAGTTAGGATAAAATGATTAAAAAGTGTCAGTTTCATATACCTACCCAAGGCCGTCGAATCTATTGACTATTGTTCCCCATTATTTGTTTAAACGTTTCGACACTGTAAATGTACAATAACGCTTTGTATATTCATGAGCTCATTGTCAGAGCTTAATAAATATTCAGTGTTCGAAGTAAATCCTGCTAATAATATGTCAGCGTTATACTGTCTTGTAAATTGAGACAGTGAATAATTTACCCATATTTCTTCGGGCTATTAAACTACAATATTCTCTTAGGAAATAATTAGCCGATTGATGGGGCAATACCCTGATTTCGGTAATTTTGAAGGTGAACTTCCCTTCAGTAGATCATTGTTAGGACTCAGAAAAAAACATATTCTATCAACGAATATTTTAATATCAAATCCAAACTGATGGTTTTTGTAACTATTTTGTTAATATATAATATATATTTTTTAAATGAAGCTGTTTTCATATAATTTGGAACACCTCCTCAACTGTAGGGTATTTTCACATCTAATTCAGCTTAGTTAAATATGAATATTTTAATTTATAAGCGCATTTAGTGAAGTTTGCTTAGCCGTTCTTAACCGATCAGCTACGTTAAGCAACATCCACCGTGGTCATATCTTGCACGGGTGACTGCTAGTGACACTACTACTGAGCGCTTCAGTGCTTCGGACGGTTCGTTAAGCCATCGGTAACGGCTGTTCTCTAAGGATGGCAGTCGTTACAGTATAGTCATCGGCATTTTGCGAATGCCCGGCTAGCTACCATCCTCAATTTGAAAATCTGTCACCAAGCTCTTATATGTGTATGCCGGCAGGTGTCCTTGAGTGCCAGTCATTCTAGGTTAGCCTGAACAACATCATCACTTACCATCAGGTGAGATAAACACAAATCCCTGCTGAAAATTTCAAAATTGGACAACCTCATCCTATGTCTAAAGTACTATTTACTCGAATTCGCGCTATTTGGACCAACAAACGGTCATAACCACCACGCGTAGCTCGCCTTGAGATTGAGTTTTGTTCTATCTTGTTATGATTTAAATTCATATTTTGTTTTATTTACACCTACAAGCTTTTAGTCGACAAGCATCGCTCCCTTAAGAAAAGGTGTGATCATTTAAGGAAGCTTTATCACTCACGTTAGTAATTAAACAAATAGCAAAGACAAATAAAAGCTCCTTCTAAGGCAATTGTGTGCGGTTTTATAATAAATTTCCCAAACATAATACAACGCTCACAGAAAGAAAATTCAAATTGCACGTGAAGAACATTTTGATAAAGAAATCTTACTACACAGTTTGTGATTACTTAAACGACAAAAATGCTTGAACTGGTTTGCCTCTGCCTCTGCCAAGCTAGCGCCTGTAAATGTAAATACCTACGTAATGAAAATAAATATTGTAATAATTTTACTATTAAGTATGTACTTAACACATTGTTAAAAAACTTTAAAAGAATAGGCCCGAGTTTCGTGCCCGTTCTTCTCGCAGTGGCTCTATAATTTTTTTTGTTGAACGTGGCAGTACAATGTAGAATATCTCAATATTAAAATTTTTAATTGACATTCATAAGAGCGTCATAGACGCCTAAATTGAATAAATGATTTTGACTTTGACATTCCTAGGTAAATTCGAATCGCAATCTCGTTGCAGCATTGCATATGCAATGCTGGAAGGAAGCGCGCCTTCTGAGATTATGATATCTTAAACTGCGATCCCCAAGTCGCCTGCCAAACGTAGGGATTATGGTAAACCCCCCTTTAACGAAGTAGGCTGCGTTCAGCAGTGGACAATCCGGCTGATACAGTCTATACATTTATTTGTATTTTTTTATATTGTACATATACAAAAATTATGTGTGCACACGTGAGTTTGCAACTTGACGCAGATATTTGGGTACACCTCTCTGAAGTCCTATCTCCTAATTGTATTAGTTCAAAACAAATCATAGACGTGGACTGGCCCATTGAATTGAAGTGCTTACTATGAGCTAATAAGGACAGTCCTATGACTTCGCTATCAACAAAGCGCTATCGCTTTAACAAGTTTTGGCAGTGCACGTTTAAATCCAGATTTCCATAGGCCCAAGAGCTTTTAGCAATCACATCGAGATATAAAATACCAGTTGACCCGTCCATAACTCTTTAGTACCATGTCTATTAAAAACGCAGCGCCGCCGGAAAAAGAAATATACAGCTAGATTAAAAAAAGGAAACTTAGTCGTTATCGCGAAGGCTTCCACATGTGTACGTGATGAGAAATGTAGAAGAGATAGTTTCCGATCCAATTTTGTTTGCACAGCGTTTTTATAGCATCCACCTACTTAATGTGTGGACCCTTTTTTATAACATCTGAGTATAAACATGTAGTAAGAAATATATTTATTTTATCATCACAGTTTGCCTTAGATAAATTAATCCAGATTTTCGCATTGCGATACTTTAACATAAGTCAAAGAAGGAAACTAAAACTCCTGATTAGATTTAAATTAACGGCCATCATAGCGTTAAAATGAAGCTTTATTAAAAATTCATATGTGGTAAAACTATTTTATTATTGTTAAAAAATATAGAAATTGTAGTCTTACAAAATACCTTTCTTATAAATAATAGATTGTAAGCCACCGAAACCAAATAAATATTTGATTAAACACATATTTACAGATTTTTTTAGGTTAGGATTCTTCGTTAAATTCCGTTTGTCATTAAATCATAAGAAAAATAAATCACTTTGAATATATTAAATAAATAGATTGCGTATATATTTATAATAAAATTTCTTTGAAAATTGTCTCTATGATTGCCTCCTATGTCTATGGTTGGTCTATCGCAGCTTCTTACATACGCATTCTTTCACTTAATTAATGCCATCCGGAATTGTTTTTTAATGTTATTGTGAAGGAACAAGCTCGAGGCCCACCTGTTGTTAAGCGATATCCTCTGCCTATAACAAATTATGCATTTCATCCATACGTGACGAACTGCACTGCACTGCTGCGCCCGTAACCCATATCACACAGTTGTAATGTATAATTTTACTGGCCAGAACAGACTGGTTAGGTGCTTGGCGACAGATTTTCTAGCTGAGGAAGGTAGCTAACCAGGCAGACAATCGCAATTGCCCCTCCACCATGTTAAAAAATTTGTTATACTTGCGATTGTAGGTATAATCTATCTTTAATTGACAATTTTAACGTAAATTCACTACCTGAAGGATATGAAATATAATGTATTTTATCATTCTACGAATATAATGTTTCTCGACACTAAAATCGGTGACTGGTTTCTAAGAAGAGATCTTTGTATTTCTGATAGTGTCTATACTGACTCATCTGACTCATCTCAAATGGCCTGCCTTCCTCATATATTATCCTTAATAATTTTTACTTCCGTTGTGTTTATGTTAGGCTATACATATAAGCTTTGCAGGTGTTAATGCGAAACATGTTTTATTTTATGTTTTTTACTTAAGGTAGAAATCTTTTAAAAGATGTTGAGGTATATATTGTGCTATGTAGATAGATGTATTGAATCTTTAAGTGAAATATAATAACTGGTATCTATGACACTTTTAATGGCTGTAAATGTTAAGAAATGTTTGACTATAAGCAACTTCGGTTTTCTCCTAAGTTTTTAATCACAATTTCGTGCAATAGAATTCAATAGAAAAGTAATCTTTCAGACTACTAAACTCAGACCCTAGTATTACTCGAGTCATAAACGCTAGAGTCATAGATCGTTCCAAAAATATGGAGCTTGCCAGTCTTATATCAAGATGCTGAAATGTCCCCGGAATGTGCTTCAAGATATTTCTGTCTAGAAATATGATGAAGGGCTGTAAGTAATGTATGAACACTATCTCTTGATGGTTTCGTTACGATCTTAGATAGAAAACATACTGGTTCATGCTCGGAATTTGCGGTATTTTTAATATTTGCAGACCGCGACATGTTTTGATATTGTAATGGGAAACTAAATTGAAAACGTGTTCAACAAATAATATGTATTAGATCCAAAAGAAATGATTTACATTCACTGTTTTTTCTTAGGAGACAACTTTACATTTGACCAGAGGAAAGTGACGACATGGTCAACTTATAATTTTCCTGTTAATTAATTGCTTTTTAGTGGATGAAAGAGTACCTGCAGAAATTGTTATGAAATAATAATTAATTTAAAAAACAATTTTTTCTAGCTACACTGAAATGCATAAAATAAAATTGAATTCGTGTAACTATGCTGATTTAAAAGCAGTGGGCTAACATAATATTTGTCCAACTTATTTAAGTTATTTCATACTTTTAACTGTAGGAAGCAGGTTAAATTAAAATAAAATCTTATTAGGGATGCCGCATTACAAAATCACTGTTACTCGCTTATAATACTGTTTAACATCGACAATAGAGTTGCAAATACCATGACAATATCATTCAGATATTATTATTATTATTATTATTTGTGATACACAGGCAGCTCTTAAGCTGATGCGTGTATATCTGAATCTTTGTCAATGCAAATACATTTTTGAGTTTATTGACTTCAATTTAAGTGTTATGCTTGAATGTGGTACCATCTGTACGATAGAGTGAAAGTAGAACAAATTTTTATATTATCATGGGGACCACAGAAAAGAGAAATGGGGACACACATATTTTTTATTTCACAATTTTTCTGTTTGTACACATTTTTTAAACAACTTGTTATTATGCCACATGAGCTGCTAAGAATTCATCTGGTTATCTATTACGGTTTAACATATATAGCAAAGTAGGACACATATACACGGCTTTCGCTGGGTCTATCTTTTATTATATGTACTAATACTTGTTATAAAATTTATCCAGTAATAACTCGGCGCTTATAAATTATAGTAAAAAAAAATTAGGTTTTAAATCAAAGTCAAAAGTCAAAGTCAAAATCATTTATTCAATTTAGGCGTCTACGACGCTCTTATGAAGGTCAATTACAAATTTTAATATTGAAATATACTACATTGTACTGCCACGTTCAGCAAACAAAAGTTATAGAGCCACTGCGAGAAGAACGGGCAAGAAACTCGGGGCCATTCTTTTAAACGTTTTTTAAAAATGTGTTAAGTACATACTATATAATAAAATTATTACAATACTTAATTTACATTACGTAGGTGTTAGGCGCTAGCTTGGCAGAGGCGAACCAGTCCAAGCATTTTTGTCGTTTAAGTAATCACAAACTGTGTAGTAAGATTTCTTTATCAAAATATTCTTCACATGCAACTTGAATTTTCTTTCTGTGAGCGTTGTAATATGTTTGGGCAATTTATTATAAAACCGCACACAATTTCCTAAGAAGGACCTTTTATTTATCTTTGCTAATCTAAAACCTGGCACCGCTATTTTATCTTTATTCCTAGTGTTATAATCGTGAGTGTCACTGTTTGATTTAAATTTGCTCAAATTTTTACGAACATACATAATATTTTCAAATATATACAGACTTGGTAAAGTTAAAATATCAATTTCTTTAAAAATATCTCTCAGGGATTCCCTAGGATCCATTTCATATATGGCTCGAATTGCACGCTTTTGTAAGATAAAGATTGTCTCTATCTCAGCAGCAGCTCCTTACAGCAATATACCATAAGACATAATACTGTGGAAGTACGCGAAATAAACGAGCCTAGCAGTAGCTACGTCTGTTAGCTGTCTTATCTTACGAACTGCATATGCAGCAGAACTAAGTCTTCCAGATAGATCATGTATATGTGGATTCCACTGTAAAGTTGAATCCATTTTAATTCCCAGGAAGACTGTCGCATTGCCAAAAGAGAGTTTTTCTAGGCCAAGCTTAATGTTTGGTTCAACATAAGTAACATTTGGTAAAGAAAACTTTAAACATTTGGTCTTTTTTGAATTTAAGAGAAGATTATTAGACGCGAACCACTTAGAGATCATAGATAACACATTATTTACATGAGTAAATACGTGAAGCAACCTGTACAGGAATTCCACAATTATTCTTGTTTCTTAATTTTTGGATAATATTAATTAGATGATTAGATGATACATAATCATCCACATCACATGGTCAACATTGGTCTATGAAGACATGTTTCCCTAGTTCAATGTGTTTATATATAATTACTAATAATGTACTACTTTTAAGAAAAAAGTTACAGTGTATCACGGCAGCTGCTATCCTTGAGAGCCAGTAACTCTTACCTGAATGTATATACACTCGAGAGCAATGAATCCGGGTCACTTAAAGAATGTTAAAAATCTCGGAAACTATAAATGATAGGTTAATGCAATAAATTGTATTTAATAGACAATGTAATACTCCTTAAATGAAAGTAAAAAAAATATGAGTCACCATACATTTTATTAACACAAAATTACATAAAGAAAAAAACTGCTGATCTCTCCTTAAAACAAAAATAGGAAACATGAAATTTTTGAACTTTATTACGATTTTCTTGAATTTTAATACTTCGTATTGCCTCCTCGTGCTTCCATTACTGCGTTTACGCGGTTTGGCATGCTGTACACCAAGTTCCTTATACGATTTTGGGGAATATTCTCCCATTCCTCTGTGAGAGCAATTTTGAGCTCACGAAGCGTGATTGGGGGAGGGTTTCGTTGTTTTACGCATCTGCCTAGCTCGTCCCAAGCATGCTCGATCGGGTTGATATCCGGGCTGCGCGCTGGCCACTCCATACGAGTAATGTTCATCTCTTGAAGGTAGTCATTCACAATCCTACCTGTATGAGGTCGGGCATTGTCATGCATAAATATAGCATCCTCACCTAAATTGACCATAAATGGACCAACGTGATCATTGAGGATTTCTTTCACATATCTTACGCTAGTTAAAGAGCCGTTTTCTATGATCACCGGCTCTGTGCGACTTTCAGAAGAAATTCCGGCCCACACAAGTACAGACCCACCACCGTAGGCTACTTTTTCTTCGATGCATGCTTGCTTGAATCTTTCCCCTGGTCTTCGATACACTCTGTGTCTTCCATCGTGCTTGTAGAGCATAAATTTTGATTCGTCGGAGAACATAACTTTTGACCAATCTTCAATACTCCAATTTACGTGGCTCTGGGCATATCTTAGTCTCGAAATACGATGCCCACGCTCCAGTTTAGGGCCGTTTGCAGGTCTAAGGGGTTTTAAGTTAGATTCAGCAAGCCGACGTCTTACTGTCCATGCACTTGGGTTACTTCCTCCGAGGCGTCGAAACTGATTGGTGTGTTCAGTTCCTGTGAGAAAGCGATTTCGAAGCAAGTTCACCAAGTATCGGTCTTCTCGTGCTGTGGTACACCTGGTTCTGCCCGTTCCTGGTCTGCGTAGGTTAGAACCAGTTTCTTCGTAACGTCGGAGAACTCTTTGTACTGTTGACAGCGACACACCGACAGTCCTGGCTGTATCGCGCTGACTCCGGCCGGTTTCCAGCATTGTAAGTATTCTGGTGCATTCTTCAGGCGTAAGCGACATAATTTCAGCTTGAATAATGAATATAGAGCACTATCAACATGGTTTATGTACCCACATAAATGACAGATTACAAACAAAAGCAAAACCAAATGCTGTAATTTCGTAGTTCCATCTTCGAAAGTGGCCCTTTTTCAAATTAGATTTTTTTATGATATAACTTTACAATAACTAAGAAGTTTTAATACCTTCATTTAAGGAGTATTACATTGTCTATTAAATACAATTTATTGCATTAACCTAGCATTTTTAGTTTCCGAGATTTTTAGGATTCTTTAAGTGACCCGGATTCATTGCTCTCGAGTGTAGTAGGTATACATTCAACCGCGTCATTACTTATCATTAGGTGATATTTTAGTCAAAGCCTAACCTATCACTAATTAAAAAGGACTGATTGTGTGAGACATGTTTGTGTACTTATGTTTTACTAAGGTCTAGGTATAGTTTGTCATCGGTGGTAGCTGGCGTTTCAGAAATATTGCAGTAAAATGTACGTAAACGGATAAAACTTATACATAAACTTTATTTTATGCTTTGAAATTATAAAGTGTTAAACACTGAATCGATACACCCTGATATTTGTAATATTACCTAACACAAGTAAGCTAAGTAAAAAGGAACAATAAGTAGTTTCATAACTGACACATATATCAAATTTTAAGCAATAAAAATAAACATAATACTGATTTATAAAGATTTTCGAAAGACATAATGCAATAAGTTAAGTTCAATACTTCAGTCAGTTGATAAATTACTTCACAAAGTTTATAGTATCATTGTTTATATTGAGAACTTACATATTTTTATTTATGACGATTATAAAAATCTATTTATTAAAATAATTACAATACTAACTACACTGAAGTAACATATAATTGTTAAATGACTTTTATTATAAAATATATCTATAAAAATGGTTATGTAATTACTGTTAACAATGTTACCTAACTGAAAGAATGTGAATAAAACAAAACTTCTTTCTACTACGTATGAGTATACGTAGTAGAAAGAAAGTAGAAACAATGTTAAGTATCAGTATGTTATTTTTTTTTTTTTTTTTTTTTTTTTTAATAAAACAACATTACTCCACAGACTCCAGGGTCCGTGCCCTTTTTAGATTACAGTTATTTTTATTTGATTACATTTCCTTTGATAAAACATACTCCATTCATCACATTTGAATTTACAACTATGGTGTTATTTGTTGTATCTTATAAACTAAAGTGAGTCCATTTTTTTTTTTTTTTTTTTTTTTTTTATTATTATACATTATTATTATATACTGTTTTTTTTTTTTTTTTTTTTTTTTTCTTACTTATCTTATCCTATAACATTTGTTTTATAATTACTATGGTGTTTTATAAAGTATATTATATTAGCATGCTTACTACTTATTACGCTTATCCTATACATTTATAATAACATTTACATTGACATTTTTGTGTTTCTCTATATTAAGTGCCCGATGGACCCGCCACTGACCCCGGGGTCCGTTTTAACATCTGCTCCACGACTTTTTCGTTACGGTCTTTGAGTGCCATCTTCAGATTGTGATTGATGATCTCCTGTTCCGTCGCTTTTTCTGCCCGCCGCACAAACCCACCGATGGTATCAGAGCTGTCGTCTGTGTAGTAAGTGCAGCTCTCTTTGTGACGCGACACTGCCACAACCGCATGCGGAACGCTGTCCCTGAGCCTGGTCACCTTTTCCCTCATCTGGATGATAATGACGATCCCGTATGTCAGTCCCTGAGCCTCGTGCACGGTCAGAATGCAAGACCCTTGGCCACTCCCATACCCTCTGCCTACCAGGGTGGATTTCTCCTCCTGGGTCAGCGTCAGGTATAAGGTGTTTGGGAGGTCTTTTGGTATTACTGCATCTGTATACCGTTGGAGTCTCAGGGAGTGCACACGAGATCTTGACGAGTAGAAGCCCGGGTACACCTCTCTCAGGACATATGCCACGTCCATAGGATTTCGGTGCGTACAGAACAACTCTTGGCCGATGGACGCCAGTACATTTGGATTGCTGTACCTTATATTGAAAAGGTTTTCTCTCTCAATATAAGGCAACTGGTTTACATCCCCGATGATGACGAGATCCTCAGCCCCCAGCAACCGCGCAGCCATTATGATGGCCCCGAAGTGGTTCATGTGAGCTTCGTCCACGAGTAGACGTCTTTCTCTACGCTCCATGAACCCATTGGCCAATACGGAGGCCAAGGTGCGCACTTTGGATTTTACTCCGTCGCCTATGCGGTGCGCTACCTTGTCTCTCAGATCTTTGGCTGCTTCGGTTGTGGTGGTGACTATGATATCTCTGTCAGCATCGAAGTTTGCAACTATCCAAGTTGTTTTGCCGCAACCGGGAACTCCGTTTATCCATGTTATTCGTGGCATTGTCCAGTAGTCCCACGCTGCCGTTGGGTTGGAGTCATCCGAGATGGTTTTGGCCATCTCGATGATCTTCTCCTGCAGCATGATTTTCGTGCACCGGGCTGTGACCACAAGGGGATTTTCTGGTGGTGTGAAAAATGTGAGTTTGCCAGTTCGTTCTGTCTCATGTTCATTCAAAGTAACGAAGCCCTCTGTGGAGCTGAATGCAGCCATATAGCGACCCGTCATAGTTCCCTTGATGACTCGGGATCTACTGTTATCGTATATGGCTGCTTCCGCTTCCGTGAGTCTCACATTCAACAACCCCTCGTTCTCCCAGAGATAGGCTTGCATGATGTTCTTGCAAGTGGTAAGGTTGACATCTCTCGTTGCCTTCTCTATCGCTAGGAATTCGATGAATGCGTTGAATGCGAGGTCTGTTGGCTTTGTTACTTGAATGAAGTTTGGCGGGTTAACTTGCCCCTTGTCGGCTCTGGTCCGTTTAGTCTGCGGGAGGTCGGGATGTTTCGGGGGTGGCTTTAGGAATTCCTGAACGGCAGCTGATTGTCGTTCTGCCGTTCTGGATATCCTATCCCTTATGCCATGCAGTGCTGAGCTGACAACGTCTACGAAGTGTTTTTTGTGTCCGACTCGGCTTTTGCTTTTTTCTGGACTGGATTCGGATTTTTTGGCGTCGATCTTTTCTTGAAGGCGCTGAGCTCCTGTCTGCGTGCTTGAATATGGTTGGAGGCTTGTGATGTTTTTGGTTGCGGATACGGTGGGTGCTTTGAGGTAGCTTAGATCTTCTCCTCTGTCCTCGTACGCCACTATGTTGTGGCGCGCTGAAGCTTTAATACACCCAATGTGGTCCGCAACTTCACCTCTCGAGTACTCTATCACCATCGCATCTACGCTGATAATGCGAGGTGTTGCGCCTTCTTCCGCCTCTCCGAGCTTTGTGAGCACTACGTTTGCGAGAGAAAAGGGCGTCTGACTGCCCCAGTCGACTAGTATGACCGTTTTGTTGCGCGATCGCACCAGTCGACACCGGCAGCCGGCTATCCTCGTCTCTGAAAGCTCGTTGTACTTTTTCCGCTTTATGGTGGTCTTTGTAGTGCTTCCATTAATTAGAGATGCCAGTCCGGGTGATATTGCAACGCGGTTTTTTGCTTGCGCGTTGCAATAGCTTATGCCGAGTCGTTCGTTATTGTTGTCCATGAAGAGCGCCACCCCCCTTATCCTTATCCCAGGCTCGCCTCTCTCTCCGCATTCCAGAATCTGGTTTAACCCAGTTCTACTATGAGAGGTCTGCCTGATGTCAGGACCCGGGATTGTGGCGCCTGTGGTTAGTGTGGGTACCGGTTGTGATGGGATGATTATGGGATCTGCTGGTGTTCTGCTGCTGTGTCGCCTTACCGCTACTTTGAAGATTTTTTCACCATAGTCCAGGAAATACTTCCTGCTCTCAGAATTGGCCAAAATAGTGCGCAGATTTTCTCTGGTAAGCCTGGTGTTGATCTGTATTTCCAGGTCTTGTCTGAGAGCAAGAAAGCGCGGACATTCTAGGACTATGTGCCAAACAGATTCGTTGATGTTGGGATCGCAATCGCAGCCTGGGCTTTCCAATAATCTGAACCGATGGAGATATTCGGCAATACCTCCATGTCCCGTCAAGAGTTGCACTTGTAACGGTGTCAGCTTTATGGCTCGTACCATTCGATATGCTTTATCGACATCCGGTAGGAACCATTTAGTGACACCGCCTGTGCTGGAAGACATGTATCTGTCCTGCCATTTTTGGACTGTCTCTTCCCTGATCTTTCTCTTGACGTAGGACAACGGAACTTCTGCGTAGTCTGGATCTGGTTTTGCTTGTAAGGCCGCGGACTTTGCCAGCTCATCGGCTCGCTCGTTCCCAGCGGTCCCTACATGCGCTCTTAACCAGAAAAGCCGCACCTGTCTTCCTTCCGCACTTAGCTCTCGTATGCACTCTTTAATTTGTTGCGTGAGGGGGTGTGTCAGCCTGGGATTTTCCAGCAGGTCGAGCGAGGATCTTGAGTCGCTCAAGATGTTGACCACTTTTTTCCCGCTGGATTTGGCTGACTGAACCGCCCTGAAGAGTGCATAGAGCTCCGATTGAAATACTGTGCAGGAGGAGTCTAGACTGAAGGTGGAGAAACACAATTCCTTTCCTTCCTCCCACCATGTGAGGGCTGCGCCAACTTTTCCCTCAATTTTACTGCCGTCCGTGTAGATGTGTGGACCGGCAATTTGGTGGGAGTCTAGGGTTTCCGAATTCGTGTCCTCCAGGAGCGTGTAATGAGTTACCTCAAATGTGGAGGGGTGTGGTTGATGTTGGTAGCACACCCTCCGCTCCAAATTCCTTCCAGGTGGTATGTAGTCTAGAGACAGGCCTTTTTTTGCCATGTATAGACTTGCGGCTTCCTGGATTCTCAGATCCAAAGGCAGAGTTCCTGATAGTGCTAGTGCAGAAGTGAGCGAGACCGTGCGGTACGCCTTACAGATCTTTTGTGCAAAGCCCCTTTGAAGTGCATTCAGACGATCTCTGATCATCTGAAGCTCCGTCGCCTGGTACCATGCACAAGAGGCGTACATCACGATCGGCTCAACGACTGCTACGTAGATGGTTCTGATTATCTCGGTGTTTAAGCCCCATGTGACCTTTGCTGCACATGCCAGTTGCTTGTAGATTCCGGTTACCTTCCTGCAAGTTGCGTTGATGTGTGGAAGGAAGTTCAATTTTCGGTCGATTATGAGGCCTAGTAGTTTGATCTCGTCTACTAGGTTCAGCTTGCAACCCGACATGTAGATGTTTGGGGGATCATATTTAAGTTTCTTCGTTAGCAGCATCACGTTGGTTTTGTGTGCTGCGAAGTTTAACTTATTATTTCCTCCCCATTCAACCACTTTGTCGAGCACTGCATTTGCCGAATCCTCCATGGCGCTGACCGAGTGTCCGGAAAATACAATAACCGCGTCGTCCGCGAACGCTTGGCAATAAACTCCCTCGCCAGACAATTTCTGCAACAGCGGATCCAGAATGATGTTCCAGAAGGTCGGTCCACCAATGGAACCTTGGACACATCCCTTCGTGGTACATCTCTCGCTTGTTGTTCTGGCATAGTTGACCACGATCTTTCGGTCACTGAGGTATGAGTTAACTATTGCGTAAAGGTTCTTTGGACACTTTCGGGTTATCAACTGGTGTTTTAGAGCCGGCCACCACGCGTTATCGAATGCTCCCTCTATGTCCAGTGAGACAATGATGACGATCTTCTTCATGCTCATCTCAGAGCGTATGTGTCTCATTAGGTCATACAGGGCATCCTCGGTTCCGCGCTGTGGCATGAAGCCGTATTGTTTGGAACTGAGAGTTGGTAAGATGTGCCATTGGAGTCTGCATATGACGAGTTTTTCTACGATCTTACCCATAACTGACAACAAGCCGATCGGCCGGTAGGACTTTGGATGGGTGTAGTCTTCTTTTCCCGGTTTCCTGAGGATCACTACGTGTGCTATTTTCCATCGTTTAGGGAAGTGCGCCAGCGACAAGCATTTATTAGCTATCGCTATAAACACCTCCCTTTCACTCTGGATGGCTTTCGTGCAGATGTCAGAGGTCAACCCATCCGGTCCTGGGGCCTTCTTTGGATTTAGTGCTCGGAGCACCATTTCCACTTCAGGCCATTTGAACGGTGGGTCATTCTCTGATAAGCCTTCGATCTCCTCAAGTGGCTTGTCTTGTGTCAGTCTTCGTATATGCATGTGGTACGGGTTATCTGTAGATGCAGAGTCATCAGGATAGAAAGTTTCCGCAAGAAGGTCAGCCGACTGGGCGGGGGTCAATGTCTGGCCATCTGCTCCCCTCAACAGCATGTCTTCCTGCTTCCTGGACGTTCTTCTGATTACTCTGTATATTCCATCCCACATACTCTCCTTCTCTTGGGTAGTGCAGAACTCCTTCCAACTCTTAGTTTCAGCTTCACTTGCTCTTTCGGCGTAGGCTGCTCGCGCGTCTTGATATTCCTGGAGAACCGCATTTAGCCTTGATGGAGCAGCATTCCGGATTCGCCTTTTCTTACGGATGACATCTTGTTGTAAGTTTTGGAGATCCTTATTCCACCACTTAGGTAGTGGGTTACCTTCCCATGTGCCTACTTTCGGAATTAACACATCGCAGGTCTTGTGGATGGTTTCCATGTAGGCTTCGATGATGGCTTCCAGATTCTCTTTGGTTGTTACATTCGCTACTTTGAGTGGTGTTATATTTTGTTCTGCTAGGAGTGTCCTGAAAAGCGAATCGAAGTCATTCCACTTTGCCTTTTTGGTGTTATACCTTCGCGTAGTGATCGGCTTGAGCGCTTGAAGGCGCCCTTCCAGACGTACGTCGAAGGTGATGGCGTTGTGGTCTGACGTGGTTATGCCTCGATTCACCTTCCAGTTTTCGACCCTTCCTAGCAGCGACAAACTACAGGCGGTAACGTCTACACAGCTCGTGTAGAGTTTCCCTGCCCTGTCTTCTTCAAAAGTAGGAATGTCTCCTGTATTGAGAATCTGCAGTTCCATCTCGTTAAGGAAGGTGTTGTAGGATTCTCCTCTGGCGTTTTCCGTTTTACTGCCCCACCAATGACTCCATGCGTTTGCGTCTCCACCGACCAGGATGTTATCGGTCGGTAATTTCCCGCATGCTACTGTTATGCGATCCAAGTATGGCTCGATGTCGTCTTTGCCCTCAAGGTAGATGGATACCACCCCCAGCTTCAGGCGGCCTGCCAATATAAGAACAGCTGCCTCCGTCTCCGTCACCAATTGGGGATCGTGTACAACCTCCACATTGTTGCCGAAGACGATGATGGCTGCCTTTACTGGTTTTTGACGGTTAAGGGTGCACTGGATGACTTGGGTGCCTGGGCGTGGTTTCAATGTCCCGGCCGCGCCAACGTATGGCTCTTGCACTAGGGCTATTGAAATCCCCTTTTCCGTCGCCGCCTGGTGTAGTTCGATGGTGGCCTTTTTACACCGACGCAGGTTAGCTTGGATAATGCGTAACCTGCTTGTGTCTTTACCTGAGGGGAGTGAGCTGGTGGAGTCTTGGTCGCCTTTAGCAGTAATTGATGCGGGAACGCGCTATTGCGTCCCATTTTACTTTTTCTTGGCATTGGATGTTGAATGCGTTGTGGGCTGTGTCACCAGCGGTCCCGTGCGCCTTTATGCAGTTTTTACACTGCGGAGGTTTACCCTCCAGCCTGTTTTTGCACTTCTCCCAGGAGTGCTTCCCTCCGCAGTGACTGCAGAAGTCATCTCTCTCCTGGCAGATGGCCTTAGTGTGTCCAAAGCCTAGGCACTTGTTGCATTGCACAAGAGGTGATTGATCGTACACCGGCCTACGTTGCAAACCGATGTACAACCTCCCCTCCTCTACAAGACGCTTGTGGATCGCCGGTGACACCTCCAGCACCGGGTGGCATTCAAGGGGGTTTCGGGCTCGTTTTCTGTATCGCACTTTTATTGTGCTTTCCTTCATACTGACATCCTGCAGGAGATGTTTGTTCTGCGATATGATGTTTTCCACAATATTGGTGTCAGTATGATACGAAAGCACATCTCTGATTATTATCAGGGGGTTTGTGGCTTTTGCCACCTCCACTTTGAGGTTTTTGTTCTTTTGTACCTGTTGTTTTACCAGGTTTAGGTCGTCGCTGCTTCCGCAGCTAAGGACGACCTTCTGGTTTTTGGCCTTCCTCACCCTGTCTATCTTCACCCCAGAAGTTTTTGTGTCCACTGTGTCTCTTATCTTCTCCATCACCTGTTCCCCGGTGTTTTTGGGGTCTGTGGATGAGATGATCAAGGTGTGGTTTGGTCTGAGATGGGGTGAGGGTGGCTTCGCAGCCACCTTGGCGTATGTTGGTCTATTTTCCGCCAACTCGTTTCTGGACGACTCCGACGCCTGACATTTTAGCGCGGGGAGCGATCGATCCACAACTTGTAGGTCGGTCACTCCCTTCTGAATGGCGGCTAAGGCCTGTTTGACCTCCACTGCTGCTAGCTCTGCCTCTATGTTGGGCCCTGGTGGTGTTGGCACCTTAGAGGTCAGGTCCTGCATTAGCCTGAGGTCCGAGGCCATAATGTCTAGGCGTTCAGTGATCGGCTTTAAATGGGGTTCTAGGTCCAGCGTCTGTTGTGGTGGTGGTTCCGAAGTTGTGGGCTTTTCAAGGACTTTGGCGACGAGACTTTTTATGTCTTTTAGTTCGTCGCGTAGCGCTGCCATGTCCTCAGTGGTATCCTGCGGAGGTGCCAGGTCCGGAACCGGTAATGGAGTTCTGGGTTTCTCTCCCAGTTCCTCCACCACCCTTCGGAGTGCATCAAGCTGGTTTGATATGCTGACTGTGTGGGTATCAAGCCGAAGGATTCCTCCTTCGATATCCGCCCACTTTTTAGCTATTGATGCATCCGGATTCTGTTCATTCCGGACCCTCTCCTCCGTCATTTTAGCCCCCAACGTCTCTATTGCCTTCTGGGCCTCCCTTATTCCCCTGAAGGGTTCCAGGGTCTCGTAGCCGAGCCAGCTACGAATAGCTCTGGTCTCCTCCAGGGTGCCTGATATGTCGGCCCTTGCCTTTCTATTTATTATCATCTATTTCTCATCATTCAAACATTAACAAAACATTAATTTTCAAGCAAAGCATCATAACCTAAACAACGTTATATAAGTTCCACCGTTCAGTTATGTTTTTGTTTTCCAAGGTGTTGCTCATTAGTCTCAAGGTTTTCATCAAAAGGTCGGAATCGGAGGCGATAAACTTGAAAGGAGCAAAATAATTACATTCTCAAGATTCCTTCCAAATGGTGCCAGATTTCGCTACAGAAGTGTGACAAATCAAGATTAATCTCAAAGATATCGTGTTAAAGGCCTATTCATTTTTAACAAATGTGTCATGTTTGAGACAAATTTTCATTTCTGTTTCTATTTGATATATTTCTTTACATTAGAATATAACGACTGTTAAATATTTTTTGCCATTTAACGACGGCAAATGATAACGACTAAGGAGAGAATCCGCTGAAAAGTCTGCGTACAACTACTCAATACATCTACGTAGGTAAGGTGAAGTTTTGTAACGCTCTCAACGAAGTTTATCTAGTCCATACCACTAGCAAAATGTATTCGTCTACAAGTGGGAGGTTTGTGCTTTGAAGGGCATGTTAGCCATAGTACCGGTTGTCGTCTTAGCACGGTTATTTATTCATGTGGTCTTAGGCTACGTTGGTTGCCTTTGGATGACCTCACATGGACACTTTGCATGGTAGTTGGGCACTTTGCGAATGCCTCACCTGGCTATCCGCCAACTTGACGTGCAAAAATTGCCACCAAGTACCTATCGATCATCATCGTCCATTCTTAATATTGGAGACTGCAGCTGATTAGATGTAAAAGCTGCAAAGTCTATACAAATTTGCAGATTTGAACAGTGAAAGCCACAGTGTTCCGATCCCACCTTAAAAGTAGGATAAGAGCAAGAATATAATGAAGTTTATATGATTCACAAATAGAAGATAAGACCATATATTATCCTGATTTACAAATGAACTACTGTGCCTGAGGTAGCACAATATTACCTTTTTCCACGCGGTTGCGTGTTGAAAGTGGTATAAATAGCAATAGTTTAGATATTATATTCGGCGCTTATAAACAGACACTTATTTAATACATTTGCTCGTTAAGGATCTATTACGTTGGCATTACCTCTTTTATATTTTGTTTCTTTTCGTACAAACGTTTTACTATCCAGTTTGCAAATAAAAATTAAATGAGTTTTAGTTTTATTTGTTTTCCTTTATAAAATAAACCAAGTATATTTTCACATTAAATTCGGAATTAAATATGCGTATATATTCAAGTAAAATAATATATATATTGTAAGTAAAGCAACGTTCGCTACGGCCATGATTGGATGGGTGACTTCGCCCATCCAATCGTCGCTACTGACATTTCTAGTCTTATTCGACATTCTTCGGGTTATTGTCTTTTTTATATTATTGTAACGGGACTAGCTTGAGTCCCACCTGAGGTTAAGCGGACAACCATAACATAATGAATAGATAGCATAACCTCTGCCTATAACAGATGCATTTCTACCAAGTCACGAATTGCACTGCGCCCGTCTCTTTTGAGATATAGTTGTTAAGTCTCATGTGCCTTTAATTTCACTGGCTCTCAAGGACTGCTGCCGGAACACACTGTTAGGTGCTTGGCGACAGATTTTCTACTTGCAGGTGCTTGCTAGCCAAGCGGGCCACAATGCGGTGAAGATCAAGCTCGGGGCGGGATTCGAACCATGAATCTGCTCCGCAGCAGTCCCATACCCAATGCCACTAAGCCATCACTGCTTCACAAAATGTCTGACGATGGCAGTCGATAATATGTTTATATTTCGATACTGTAGATTTGATTGTTGGGCATTTTGTGAATGATCGCCTGGCTAGCTACGGTGTGTTCGGGCAGCTGTCCTTGAGAGCCAGTAATTAGGTTTTTGTCCATTTGAAGCGCTCGTAGCGAAGTTTGCTTAGCCATTATGAATCGATCAGCAAAGTTAAGCAACGTCCGCCGCGGTCAGGAGTTGGATGATGGGTGACCGCTGGTGACATTACTACTGAGCGCTTCCGTGCTTCGGAGGGCACGTTAAGCCGTCGGTCCCGGTTGTTGTCCTAGGATAGCAGTCGTTACAGCATGGTGGTAGGGCACTTTACAATTGCCCGCCTGGCTAGCTACCACCCTCAAGTTGAAAATCTGTCGCCAAGCACCTAACGGTGTGTTCCGGCAGCTGTCCTTGAGAGCCAGTAATTCTAGGTTAGCCTGTACAACATCTTTGACCACATCATCACTTACCATCAGGTGAGATAGTGGTCAAAGGCTAACCTATAAGGTATAAAAAAAAAAAAAAAAAAAGGTTAGCAGCTTCGACCTCATTATCACTTACGATTAGGTGAGATAGTGATATAAATGAATAAATATACATATCTTTCCTATTGGCAAAAAAGTGAGATGCAAACCGTTGATCATTATAATTATACTCATTCTTCTATATTTTATCTTGGGCGCGCTGTTGTGCGTTCAAATAATTGGTGAACTATCGAAAATTTAACTCACGAGTTTATTGAAATAGTTGTGCTTCATTCGTGTTACGTTATTCAAAACAGTCTCAGTTTGATCTATTGTAGCCTATGCCTATGACTCGGGCATAAAGGCCTTGTGACTCGGACTTATAATAGACATTCGTGTTACGTTATTCAAAACAGTCTCAGTTTGATCTATTGTAGCCTATGCCTATGACTCGGGCATAAAGGCCTTGTGACTCGGACTTATAATAGAATTCACTTTCGCACTCGTATCGTGATGTGGTTTTAAATATACCCTGTTTATACCTATATATACATATGTATAGGGTCACAGGTGAAATGCCAACAACCATATTTAGCTATACGTTTACAATAATAAATTTTAATTTCCCATAAAATAATAAAACAATAAAATCGAAGTATGTAAATAATCGCAGGTCTATTCAAAACGCGCGTCGCATTCGTAGCTAGCGGTGGAAGTGCCAAGAAGGGAGATATCGGCGATAGATGCACATCCTTTTTAGGGTTCCGTAGTCCTGACAAGGAACCCTTATAGTTTCGTCATGTTCGTCTGTCTGTCCGTCTGTCCGAGGTTTTGCTAAGAGACCGTTAGTACTAGGAAGCTGTAATTTCGTACGGATATGTAAATCAATTACGCCGACTAAGTGGTAAAATAAAATTTTGAAAAATATTTTTTTAGGATAGGATACTCCCATACATGTGATGAGGGGACGAAATTTTTTTTCCTTGTCTATCTCATCGTGTGTGGTATGGTTGAATAGGTCTTCTAAAATTACTTAGGGGTTGCTTATACTGTTTTTCGATTAATTGCTCTATTTACGAAATATTAAACTTTAAAGTGCAAATTTTTGTTCCAGCAGGGCGTTCCCCCCCCCCCCCCCCTCTAAAAGCTAAACCGCGGGCTTGAAAAATCTGAAAAAATACAAACTCATAGTACGTTTTATGAATTTTAAAGGAAAAGTATAGCGATTGAGATAACTTTATTACTTTAGCAGTAATAGTCGTTGATCTTGGGTGTTGGATAATTTTGTACCAAATATAAAATCTATAGAATAAATCCTTTAAAGTGACTAAGGTGAAATAGTTGGTTGTTTAAAAGGCGTGAAGACTGGCATTGAAAACTTAATCTAAAATAAAAAATCTTAAAACTATAATTATGCCCTATGTCATACCACTGGGTGAACTGACTATATGATTCTATTATATTAACCACGTGCTAAGAAGGACTTATAAAAAAAAAAATTACAATATGTGTTTATCTATTTATTACTGTCTACCTAACGACATCAAAATATTGGATGGTAACAAATTTAAAAGATCATTGACTCACTGGCTTCTTATAAACTGCTTTTATAGTGTTAAAGAATTTAAAGACTTGTAAAATGTAATATTGACTGAATTCATTCATACAACATAAAAATTTGCACGGCTGCTTGCAGACTAAATACATTGTATCTTAACAATTAATACAAGATCTTATATGACATGTATTTGAGCAAATAAATTATTTGATTTGATTTGACGATATCGTGAAAGTCGCGGTTAGCCAATGGCTACAAGTGGCTAACAGCCGTTCTTTATGGAGGTCTATGGGGAAGGCCTTTGTTCAGCAGTGGACGACTTCCGGCTGGTAATGATGATGATGTCAAACATAATAGACTTGCTTTCCATCCACGGCTCCACCCCCACGTATTGTAGTTATCGCGCAAAACTATTAACTTCTTTTTGCGCAGTTGGATAAAAACTATCCTATGTCCTTTCCAGTTTCTCGGGTCTTAAACTATTTCCATTAGTATAGATATAGATATGGCAGTACAAAGATTCCACTTATATAGGTATAAAGTACTTTTGGACCTCATCTTCGCCGTACACCAGAAGTGTTTGCTGTCTGTACCTGTCGTACCAAGGTCATCGATCACTTCATTTCACACAACATCAATTTGCTAATTGTATTGCTCATCAATAGTGTAAATTTTTTCATCGGTAAAGAGAATATTTCTGTGCCCTTCACTTGCGTACCGCAACGGAAGGCACTGGCAATGGGGCAAGGGCATGTACTGTATATCGGCGATAAGCACCGAGCTTTCAGGTTTTGTTTTATAATACGCGACATATTCCTAGCGGGAATCTTCATTTCTCGCAATAAGATTATTTATTTATTTATTTATTTTTTGTTGAGTTATCATAATATTTTTACTTCCTAATGGGATTTAGACCAATTCTGGCTTTAACACCATTAATTTGTAGTTCTAAGACACGCGGCTGCCCTGATCTTTTATGGTCTTTGACAGAGGAAGTGTTGTTGTTGATATTACGATATACGAATATACCTACGGCTGATACCAAGCTTTTGAAGTGTCTGGAATATGACCGACGCGACGGCTCAATACCTACTTTACACAAGGCGAATACTAGTATTCGCCTTTATATAGTATAGTATATAGTACCTAGGTACTATCCTATTTTCTTTAACACCTCATTTTATATTGTTATTTGATAATGAACACGAAATAATATATGTCGACGCAAGGCTAATTTCATATTACATTTACATAAGTTACATAAGTTTCATATTTAAGTTAAGTTTTAATAGTTAAACATAACTGAGAAATTACTAATTTTTTTTAGATTCAATTGTCGTAATCAGTTCTTTATATTTCAATGTAAAAAGCCATGTTATGATTTGTGGATATCATAACAACAAACTATAACTAAAGGTTTATTCTAAATTAGGTTTAAAAACAAGTTATCTATTGTTAATTTCATTTCTTGATTAATGATCGATATGCGTTAGTATAAATT
The DNA here is from genome assembly GCA_963854805.1 of Plagodis dolabraria. NCBI lineage: Eukaryota > Metazoa > Arthropoda > Insecta > Lepidoptera > Geometridae > Plagodis > Plagodis dolabraria. The sequence continues at coordinate 14,476,990 of OY978454.1, read as the reverse complement.
AATGTTTGGTAATGTTTGGTTTAAAAGAGCCAATTGATTGATTGACTATTTGTCAAGCGGAAAGCGTGTCGCGCATTTAATAAATGTTAAAAAGTTAAAATCATTTTTTATTACTTCAATCAATATTACTTTGTATTTGTAATAAATAAGTGTAATGACTTCGCAACGTGCACGCCATCTTGGATTATAAGAGGCGGGCCGCTAAGAAGCCACATTACTACGGAGAATTTTGTACAGTCAAGTGGTGTATTACTTAAATATTTTGTGAGAACCATTTTCAACTATTGGTTTAGAGTTTAAGGTTATTTTTAATTGTGTTGTACTAGTGATAATAAAACGTGAGTAGATAAGTTGTGTGTTTTCATTATTTGCAATGAGTGAGCTTAGCAGTGGAAATGGTGACGTCAGCACTGCTCACTATTTCTAAAAACACGAATGGTCCCGGTGCTTCGTTATATATGAAATGGCGCGAAATCGAAAGAAAATTTTAAAGTAATAAACGCGTTCCAAATTCTAAAGCTGAAAGGTTTTTATGTTACAGTATTTATGGCCAGGCTAGTTATATAGTATAATAACCCATTTATTAGCTTACTTGCATATATCGGTGTATTTTTTTATTTTTCTTTCATATATATATCAACTCTTTTATAATAGAATAGTTATTTATGCTACAGCAAATAAATGAAATGACATTCAAATTCTTACAATGTACCAACGGATTCTGAATCGCTCTATCGTTACGTTTTCATTCGAGTATCTACCTATAGAATTCACAAACGAATTTTGTTTAATTTTCGAATTACAATTGAAATAATAGCTTGGCGGCAATCGTACTCTTATTTCTTAGATTTAGCAGGAAGAAAATGGAGGAGAATAAAGAACTACAGAATCGTTCTATATCATGATAACGGGTTTCTACGGAACCCTAAATTGTGCGTGGCTCGACACGCATTTTACCGTTTATTAATGAAAGTAGTAAGACCTACCTACACATATATATCTAAACGAATCCTTCCGCGAAGACATAGCTCTGTTTAATTTAGTTTAGTTTATATTTCAACCATATTTTTAATATATCCAACTCTAAGACTAGTTAAATTTGCAAGTAACGGTGAACTCAGTAAACATGTACAACGCACAAAATAATAAAAATTTGATGGACAGTAGGCATGTACTGATATTTAGATACCTAACTTTGCTAGGAACGCTACGCGCGGTCTCGTAGTCTCGATTGCTACGAGCTACGCAATTCGCGTGAGACATTGCTGCTTTTTCGTTTACTACGAAACACAGAAATAGAAACTGATAAACAGTAAGTATGGAATAACTAAATGAGTTTTTTTTAGATGAATGTTTTATGTTTTGACTAAAGTGATTGATTTAAAGTATTCTTATATTAAACAGAAGTAGGCCATAAGAGGTTGTTATTATTTTTCCAATAACCCTGTATAATATTTTATTAAAGCTGATAGGCTAGTCTTTGACCACTATGTCACCTGATGGTAACTGATGATGCGGTCGAAAATGTTGTTCAGGCTAACCTAGAATTACTGGCTATCAAGCCCTGGAACACAGCGTTATGTATTTGGCTACAGATTTTCTACTTTTGGGTGCTATACCTATATTTACCGCCAAGCAGTAATATTCGCATTGCTGTGTTCCGGTTTGAAGGGTGCTGGTGAAGTGATAGGCATATGAAACTTAGAAACTTTATGTTTCAAAGTTATTGGCGCAGTGCACGAAAGCATCTGTTATAGGCAGATCCTCCACACTAGGTGGATGTCGAGCTTGTTTCGTCACAGTATATTAAGAAATATAAACTAAATTTTAAGAATTAAGCACCATTGCTTTTAAATGCCATAAATTTAGCAGAGTTAAACATTATAAGTACGTAATTTTACTGATTCGTTTTATACCTAACTCGTAAATAACAGATCTACGGTTACAAAGTTACGACTGTGGAAGTGTTATAAATTCATGGCGTAAAAGCCAGCGAATAACAAACATTTAGTAGATGGATAAACACGCGAGTTTCATAATGTATTCCGGAAAAATTCCACACTTTATCACGTCTCAAAGAAGTTCTTTTTATTTCACCCCAGGAAACTTTACTTCATTCGACATTCATAGGACATGAGGACCCAAACAGTTTTGGTGAAATATGCGTGGACGCAAAACGTGCCACAACGACCCGCTGTTTGTCACGCTTATCATGCACAATTTATTTCACACGTTTCGAGGCAGGGAAAGATGATTTCATAAAAGCAGAAATACAAGACAAACGCAATTTAATCAAAATTTAAATAAACGGGATGGTGCAATTTATCAAAAAATTGGGTCGGTAACAGTGAAACGATATCGTGCAGTAAAAAATATGGTAGTTTATTTGCTTTAGTTTAATAAAAAGAACTATAATACATTGAATTACGTACTAGCCTTACAGCCACCTAACAAACGGAGCAGTTCAATATCTGCCTGTTGGATATCGTAAAAGGAGACTATTGAGCAGCATACTACAGCTTTCATTGGTGTGAGTTGGGTGTGGATGAACACTGTATTCGCTCTGATTACCCAAAGAGAAATTTTTCAAGGCAGGTATTCATTAAACCGAAGATAATATAATATATTTGCATTGTGGTAGGGCATTTTGCGAATTCCCTTCTGGCTAGCTACTACCCTCAATTAGATAATATTCTGTTACCAAGCGCCCAAATTTGTATACCGGCAGCTGTCTTTGAGAGCCAGTCATTCTAGGTTAGCCTAAACAACATCTTCGACCACGTCTTACCATCAAGTGAGATAGTAGTCATCATATCTATCAGGCTTAAAAAAAATATGAAATATGTAAGTAAATGCTAATCTGAGATTAGTTATGAGATAACAGAAGAAGGATGATGAGATTTTGATAACTATATTTTTAATAATTGTTAGTTCTCTGGGTTTCTATTAGATCAAATGCATGTTGCAAGGTTGTTTTGATTGTAGTGCGCGTTGTTTTTGCAATAGCGTCATTAGTTTAATTTAGACATATAAGTAATGAATTCTATTTATGTGTGTGTTTTAATGTACAATAAACATATTTTAATTATTATAGTCTACTGTTAAATATATAATGCAGTGCTATACAGATATGTACTACATTCTTTATAATGTAAAATAAAGACAAAAACTTAATAAGAGTTAAGAATGGTTACCTCGATCTAATTAGTAAACAGAGTTTTTGCGTTCAATTCTCGAGGGCGTAACAAATTTGCGAAAATTCAAGATCCCAACGGATGCGGTGGGCCGAGCCTAATTTGTCTCAAAAGGAAAATGATCACAGAGTTACTACCTTAATAATTAGAAGGTATGATGATACTTCATAATCGGCTGCGTTGAGTTTCGTCTCTATTTCATTTAAGTGATTGTGGGCTTTGTGCAGGACAGTACAAAGAGGTTATTTTGAAATATGAACTGCCTATTATTTCAGATGTTTTTTTACGGGTGGTATGCTTTTAATAACAAAACAATACAATTATAGACAACACTAAAGCTCCTACGAAGAAATCACTTAGGTAATCAGATAGTTAGATTTGCATAACTAAATATCACAAGTGTTTTGACTAGAAATAAAATTGCAATTCTTCTATCTCGTAGCGTTATTGAAAATCAGTTCCTATTTTAAGTTATTCTTGTCTATCATTTTCAACGTCTGCGACGCTCTATTCAAATTTTAATATTGAAATATTCTAATTGTACTACCTCGTCCAGCAAACAAAGTTGTATAGAGCCACTCCGACAACGGGCAAGAAACTCGGTGCCATTCTTTTAAACTTATTTTAACAATTTTAACACTTATTAACTATAAACACTTTATTTACACTTTTACTGGTTTATCAACTATTAATTAACATTATTACAATTTTAATTCAAAACAATTTATAATAACTTTTAAAACCTTTTTAGCAAACCATTTTAAGAACCATTACATATAAACAAGGTTAGTCCTTATGTAATATCATAAAAGATAATAATAAATTACTTAACTTCACACAATCTTGATCGGGCAGCACTTCGTCGTTAAATACTACTTTGAAAATATATTTCGACACCACAGTGAGATCTGAGTTGTTCACTCTGAGCTTGCTTAAAGACGACTGACTTGCTGGGCAGAGCCCCTTTCAAATCACAACTTCGGCAGTCTTACAATACTTTTAAATTATTACAATTTTGATTTACTATTAAATTATTTGATTAGAATGTGCTTATAAATTACCATTTTAATCATAGGTATTACATTAATATTATTATTGATTTTATACAATTATATGTATTGAACAAATATAATATATTTAATATGACTAACGTCAAATCAAGTACTCTTCTTTTAAACCTTAAATAAATGTACAATGGTTCAACATGATACAAATACTTTATTAATAGTTCCTTGCAAGTCCTATTTTATTCAACATCCTAAAATTAAAACAAAGGACTTTGCCTAAAACGTAAATCTAACGACACAATATTTACCTATGCTATCAATTTCATACAATTTTAGTTCTGAACAATAGAAATCTAGATTCTGTTTATATGTCTACTTTACTAATGTGTTCTCTTGTGAGTTGTGTGAGTGCCTACGTTTTTGGTGCTCAGAAAAGTGTGTTTATATAGCACAGCTGAAAACTAGCGCTACGGATCTACACCTGAAACACGTGACAACATGGTCAACGTTAGAATATGCTTGTCTAGCATCTGCTACGTGAATAGGTATCTACCCAGTCACTCTGTACTTGAAGACTTCCAGATTATATGTATTAGGAAATAGAGATGCTGGTAGGGTGTTCCATACTAAACCCGTACGCATTATGAAGCGTAGTGCGGATTTTTGGAATATCAACCATGTAGAGATGTTCCTCAGTTAATTTTAAATAGCTATCTCCAACTTATGTGATTATTTTCAGTAAATATTTTAGATAAACGACTATTTTATATTATACTTATATTTGAAATTAAAAGTAGTGTTTAACACGGGTGTAAGTCATCCATTCTTACTCGGAATATAGCCTATAGGTACTACTCATGTTATTATAATTAATATGTTTTATAGAAAAAACAATTTTTTTATTTTCCTTACATACGCAGCGAAAAATATTTATATGGATATTCACATACAATTACCTGAAAAATTGTTTTCCGTTTCAAGTGACATTTAGAATGCTTAAAAAAAGTGCGCGTGATAAATGACATCAATCTGTTGGTATGTCGGAGCGTTGATGAAGACACTGACACATGAACAAACAGTCGAAACCACTTGTGCATTAACAATTGGTGTAGACTTGCAATTCGTTGTGTTTTCGCAGCTTGAAATAATATAATAAGACATAAAAAATACATATGTATTTAAGTAAATCTCATTGTAAGTAAAACACCTCCACATTTATAACAGTATTGGGGACGCCAAACTGCTCTGTAGACAAGGTAGTGATTTTGAATTACGAATTTTTAAAGTTTTTTTTAATAACTAGGCATAAATATTATAAAAAAATTGGATAATGGTAAAGTTATATTTATGATAAAACTAAAACAAAAGTAAAAAACCAAAAACCTGATTCCATATATTTAAATTTCATGTTGTGTTTGTTCTCATAGTTAATAACAAGTTAAATAATCACATAACAAGATGAGATAAAACTTACTCTTTACAGAAAGCAAGCTAGCTCTTCATCTATATCTTCTGCGGTGGAAAGGAGCGAGAAGCTAGACCGGTAAGACAGCAAACGTATGTATCTGTTCTATAAAAATATAATTAAAAGTAGAGTAAATAGGTATCTGCTAGGCAAGCATGTTCCACCTTGGACTGCGTCGTCACTTTCCATCGGGTGAGGCAGCGGTCAAATGCTTGCTTATCAATAAAAATAATAATAAAAAAAAACAATTATGAGTAATATTTATTTAACTTATATCCTTGTATGAGAAAAACATATACTACAATACTATAAAAAAATACATTAGTCAGAAAGATGCTACGTAACTTTATCACAAAAAATGTTCATTAAAGCATGTTATTTGAAAAAGTTGTGAATATGCACTATCCTGATCAGTATTTTAATCATGTCTGTACCCAGAAATATATCACGACACTAGACTAATATTTATATATTTCTAACTATTATTATCAATTAAAACTGAATGTGTGAATGTCATTTAAAGTTATAAAAATTCGCCGGTATGAAGTTCGCAGCTAAACTCTAGCAATCTATAATCCACCTAAATACAGGGGGTAATTTCTTAAAAAACATAGATTTTAGTGGCCTCGTATCAAAACTTTATTAAAAAGTAACATCACCAATCAAATAAGGTTATATGTTGTGCCTAGACCCTCAAACGGCTCAGCAAAATTGAAAAATTATCATCGTTTTTGCTGTAGTATACCATATGTTTACCAGAAATCCTAAAATATATTATAGGATTAATATATAAGTAACTGCGCTGCCGCCTTGGCAATGTTTTTTGTCGCTGCACTTTCATCCCTCATCTGAATTATAATTGTCTTTATTTTATTTAAAGGGTTCATCAGTTTTCAGTTTTAATAAAAATAATGCCATGATAGGGTTAAAAACTTTTACTGCTACTTATAAGGTACATTATTTTCAGATCGATGAATTGAAACTGCAATATATTATAGGATTTCTGGTGGGCCTGCAGCGAAAATGACGATATTTTTTAAATTTCGCAGAGCCATTTGACAGTTAAAGCACAACATTTAACCTTATTGTTTTGTCATGTTACTTTTTAAAATAGTTTTGCGAGGGCACTAAAATCTAAGATATTGAAAAATTACCTCCTTAATTTGGTTGGATTATGGGCTGCTACATTTTGGCTGCCAACTTCAGACCGCTTAAATTTTCTAATGTGATGACAAAAAATATGTATGAACTTTTTGATTTATAACTATTAATGTTCCAAACTCATATTCGCTGACAAAGCATATTGTTTCTTCTGTAGCTTCATACAGTAGCAATCCAGGATTATAGGTAGGAATATATCGACAGTGTTTATTTACTCCCTATTTGTATTCTGCGGCTGAGTTTACAATGCAAACGACAAAACGCTTTCTGCAATGGTAAGTAGACAAACTATGCTTTAACCTACATAGGTAATTCGGTTCAGAGCTTTAGTGATTTTTGTATACATTATAAGGTTCATTAAACCAATGGGTGATATTATCCCCTTTTGCCATCAACGAATGTAGATTACGAGTAGACTAATATCACTCTTTTTTTTTCACATCCGCCTTATAAAGGGAGACAAGACAAGATTTCATGGAACAAGATGGCCTTGATTACTCTGTAACACTTTTTAATGTCGTTGAAACTGTTTTAATTCATTGTTTATTCTATTTTATTTTATAGTTTTTGTCTTCCAACACTACGTTTTTATGTTATGTATGGCAATAACAAGACATTTCAAAAATGTTTGTTCATTATGAAGAGCACTTCCTAGACTATAGGGCATTCTCACACTTATTTATAAATGGTAAAGTTTTTTTGTTGGTTTGTCCTTCTTGAAAGAACTCTGCAACGGATCAGTAGATTGACGTTATTTTTGCACAGAGATAGTTTCAAGGCTGCCATATTTGGCTGCTTATATTTACTAAAATCTTAAAGTAAACCAATAACACACCAAAAGTAATAATACGATCAATCTGGGACGACCGTCTGTCATATGTATTTATTTCCACCTAGCGATGTTATCTTATTAGTAGAAGTAACCTCAATTTGTTCGAACATGCTTTAGATTAAAATTTTAAAGATTTGTTTCCTATTGTATATTAATTTCTGGTAACATAAATCGTTGAATTTTGTAAAAAATCATCAATATACATCTTTATGTCTGAATTATTTAATGACTTGTTTCAGTAATTCTTTAAATTAAAACAATTATAAAATTTATACAATACCTTTTGCATTACGGTACCATGACCATAGCGCGTATATAAAATATATTTTTTTATGTTCCTAGCCCTTTATTGGTAGTAAAATAAAACACAAAAAATAGATATAAAAACAAAAACTAAGTGAAGTAAAGCGTCACTTCGATTGTTACTCTTGATATTCTATATATAAAATCTACAGAGAGAACGAGAGGGTGGTTGTGTAAAAGTGGGACATCCGATTTGTCAAAGGTGAACTCTATTGAAATTATGACACACATGACCTTAATCTCGCTTGGGTATCTGCAGTCTCCGACAATGTTTACATTGTAAACAGGTTGGCATACCACAAGGACAAATAGTGAGGGTCAAGTAACGCTTGAGGATTTGTATTGTATTGGAACTGCCAGTGACATCAACGAAGTGAAATTTGCTTATATTCTATTCATTCAGGAACTTATTTCTAAAATATAATAAACAATAATGTGTACAGTAATATTTCCGTGATTATTTGTTCTAAATTTTCAAGACTGAATTATAAATAATGATTCGAATCTGCCAGGGCATGGAACATCCAAAGTTTCGAGTAAATTTTCTTAAAAAGTTAAATCTTAGATTAGTCATATCATAAAGAGCACGTTACTTACCTACTCGTAAAGTGCTTGTGAACTCAAATATAGAATTAAAATGATCTTATACAATAATTTTATTTCTATTATTCTTACATACATTATTAAGGCTTAATAACAATTATTGGCTCTCAATAATAGCTGCCAAATCACACCGTTTGTTAGCAACAGATTTTTTAGTTTAAAGCGGTAGCTAGCTAGATATGCGGGCTATTGCAAAACGCATTACGAACATGTTATAACGACCACCATCCCACTGGGTCCGAAAGCTTTTCAGAAGCATTCTGTACTACATGCCACTAGCGATCACCCATTTAAGTATTCACTGCACTGCCGCTTTACCTAGTTGATCGGTTAAGCGTGGATTTACATTTCCAGGGCTGATTCTTATTGTTACTAGGTAGAATTGCAACTGAGTTTCCAGCTAAAAATTCAGCCATAAACCAGCCGCTACCTTCACAGGTCGCGCGATATGGACTAGGGTTTTTTGATTTTAATGAGAAAGAAATATTTTTCAAGGAATGATTTATGTTTCTACCTATATCTTAAAATGTGTTTGTGCAACAATATAAATATTAATAGAGACAACTAAGCAATCGGGTTACCCGTGGGGTGCCAGCCTAGAATTTCATCCCCCTATTGTTCTCGTAAGAGGCGACTAAAGGGAAAATATCAGATGACGGGCAGCAGCGCCTTCTGATATCTTAAGCTGCAATCTCCAAGACACCTGCCAAGGGGATTATAGCAAGCCCCCTCTTACTGGGGGAGGCTGTGTTCAGCAGTTGGCAATGGCAACCTTTCTTACTGTTTTGCTAAACTAGTTAAATAAATAAATAAATAATTTAATTACGATTTTAATTATATCAAATATTTTTCCAAACTGTCATCTAATAGTAGAAGTGTCGATTTTAAAATGATGATGATTTATAATGATCCAGAATAAAAACCAGCTCCAGAACTGAATAAAAAATAGGTTTTACATCAATTAATTAGAAAAAAGAGGTGGTATCTTTTTTGTACTCGATTTTTAATGAAATGAGGATGGCAACCTTTCTCTGCACTACGAAAAAAACGCGGTAATTTATTTGTTTTGTTAAATTTTGTTTTTTTTACTAATTTATAATGTATCAGTACACGTATATATATCCTAAGTATTTTCCAAAATGTCATCTGATAGTAAAAGTGATGATATTATAATAACGGCGCAACCAGAAATAAAAAATAGAGCTCAAGAAGTCATAAAGAACTTACTTCCGGAGAAGTCTCGGGACAAGTACGAGAAAACTTAAAGGGACCTAATGATTTTATTTTTCTCGTAGGTGTAGTATATAACATTATGTATCACTTGGGAGAAAGTTCTATTTCTGTTCGAGAGTAGGTTTAAGCCCTCCGCTGCGCGTTGGGCGTAAAGGAAATTCGAGATCGTTTTCTCCCCTCGATGTACAAAGTGCTAAAAAACGTTAACTCGTACTGTACAAAAAAATATCCAAATACCGTGAGTCATATGTTTAAGTGCAAAAAATTGCACGAGCCTACTACAAAATCACGAAATATTTAAACTTTTAATTTTCGTCCTAAGATGTTAGCGTTAGTCTAATAATATAAAATAACTAATATATAAATTTATGTTCATGTGTTGCGCTGCCAGATATTTTCATGATAATTATTGAGCTGAAATATATACTATACAGCTGTAAATATTAATACTATAACATAAATACTATACTATTTTCAGCTGTATTTTTGCTGTTTCAATTTTACCATGTACTTTTGACACCGTCGACCACATCAACACTCATCATTATGTGAGATTGTGATTTAAGGCAGATTAGACTTTCAATCTGCAATTAAGGGATGCTCGTGACGTGATGTTCATGTGTTGTTGATAAACTTACATAGGTATGTGTACCCACTAATTCCTTCATCTGTGCCTAGCACCTACTGTAAAATAAAGCCAAAATTAGTACAAATATTGGCATATAAAATATATTACTATAGTCGGCACTATGATACATATTATTACAAAATTCCCAATTTTTTCTTTAGCCCCATACAAGTACAGTGGTTTCATAAATGTATGGATAGTAAAATTGTGGTCACACGTCCGGAAGTCGGTAACTTGCAAGGAAGTAGCCTGGGCTGCTACTACAATTCAACGATGTTTCGTTTTTCGTGTTACAAGTGACACTTTAGACAACGAACATCGAATTTGTGGTACAAAGTTCGTTGTTTCATATAATCTATGGTCGGATTGCATCGTTCATCACAAATCGTCCCTTCTAGGGAATCTCCCATACTACTCTGAGAACGCTATTTATGCCTATTATGCCTCAATCAATTTTAGGTCTTAACTGAGAGATATCAAAGAACATTTTCACATGGTAAGCGTCACTTTTACTAGTAGTCCTATATAGTTATGGATCAGCGAGAGGTGTCGCTACTATTCTAGAAGTTAGATACTCGTATTTGTTTAGAATTAATTAACGTAAATTTCTTTGTTCTCCATAGGTGATGGTCTTAAATGATTATTTTGAGCCGATTTCACTTACGGATATATTACGTCGAGAATGCGTCTCGACCGGTTTCGCGACCTTCAGAGTCGCTTCATCACGGAGTGCCTGCACTCACGATCACGCCCGCGCATGCGCATGCACACACGAGCATTCTCGACCTAATACAACCGTAAGTGAAATCGGTCCAAAATAATCATTTAATATATTGTGTGAAACTTACGTGAGTTTTAATCAGGTATTTATATCCTCATTAGTATTTCTGTTCATTCTGAATATTTAGAACTTGACTTTGACTACTTAACTTACCTATGAATAAATTACAATTTCATATTTTGAAAAAGTACAAATCATACGAATCTAATTTAAAAAATATCCCCACAGGCAAATGCTTGCTAGTATATGCTACGAACGAAGTTAAACAAAAGTGAGCCAATACGTGTTTTGAACTTCGGGTCCGTAAGAAAGGTATCCGACGTTTCTTACGGACCCGAAGTTCGAAACTTCGACGAATTAGAGTCCCTGGGAGTATTAGGGGCCCTGATTCTTGATAAGAATCGGTCCATAGCGCAAGGTTTGAGTTCGGCCTAATAATGAATAGAAAAGCTACGTTACGAGCGCTTTAAAATATTTATCATAAATTCTAATAATTTCCGACATTATATAGGTAAACAAAATTAAAACAGCACGTTTTCCGGGGTTGGCTTTAAACTCACACAATATTTCTAAAATGTATAAGTCGTAGCCTTAATTGGCACTAAGAAGGAACTTTAGTTGAATTAAAATTAGACTGTTTGAAATACAATATCACATTTCCCATTTTGTCGCTCTAAACTTGCGTTAAACAACTTTGACAGCTTTTGTTTTCAAAATGGGTCAGCGTCTGATTCACGCTACAAACACACGTCATTTTACTGAAATGATAAATTCATTTGAAAATGTCAAGGTTCATTTCCACTATAGCTCTCGTTTATATGACTGCTTATGATAAAAGCCCGGTGGATTTTAGCTCTTGGTCATTCTTTTGAAGTGCTCATACCGGATCTTGCCTAGTCATCTTTAACCGATGTTATAGATAGTCTGCTAAAATACTTCCTCTACATTCCACATTAGAAACATTAAGGCAATTATTTATTTGTGCCGAAGCCACAGTCGAGTGCCAAAGGCTCGTGAATTTTAGTTCAAATGTTCTCCCTTGGTAACTGCCAACCTACTAAGTATTTCAAAATTAACTTTCATTTTTTGATTCGGTACTCACCTACCGCACCTTACGAAATTAAATGTAATTTGAACTGTGCAGAAGAATGGTCTCAATCAAAAGTACCGTGTGAATGGAAGGTCGGTTCGATTTTTCGAAACTACCGTCGAAATGAATCAAATATATAAATCGAATCGGAGGATCGTAACCGTTTGATCGAAGCATGTGTACCGGCCAGCCGTCAGTTAGCATCTTGCGCTGTTTAGTCGTGTCGTACATGCAGCTTAGGCATAAAATTATAAGCATTATTAATGTTAAGCCAGGAAATAATTATATTTTTATTTATTTTTAATTTAATAATAAAGTTTTCATATATTTTGGTATCCGTCGTAGTCGTTCTCATAATTATTTCCTTAGCTCTAGCAATAACTACAGCAAATGCGTCATCCGACGAAACCATTGTGAAACGAAATGAAGATCGTTCTCGATCTGTCGTAGTGTGTGGGATAAACGGAAAAATGTACAGTTTTAAACGAAATCGGTGATTGCATTAGATTTTGATAAGTATGTGATGCTTTAGTTTAAATATGGATATTATATATATATAACGGAGTTATTGTTAATTCGCGACAAAGTAAATTCGCCTCATGTGTTTTGAAGGTTTTAGAAGAAATATGATAATTAACAGTGAGTTAAAATACATACTGTGCTGATCCCATTTCTTTCAGGATGAAGACAGCTTCAAGTCAAGAGTCAAAAAGGTTGCCCCTTGACATCCACGTGGACAATATCGTCCATTTATAAATGATAGTAAAATAATCCGAACAAAAAATATGCTTATAAAGCTCTAAGAACGAACGCAACCTATATCAATCCCCCGATGTACTTTTTAAGGCAGTAATATCTTACTTCAACCCCTAAATTCCCACAAGGACTGTGCCTACTTGATTTATACGAAAACGTGAATTGACTTCGTATTAGGTACAAACGCTTGTTCTTGTTTTAGATTTACAATCGATTTTATTTCAAGAACAGTGATATACTTGACTTCCACGTTTTAGTTTATAGTGAATATTGTGTATTAGGTCACTGAATTTCATGAATGAACGCTTTACTTTTAACATGTTATGGATTGGTGATACGAATCATTGTTGTTATTGCTGATACTTTTTTACAGCTGTTAGCTCTTGACCTCTATCTCCGCTGTAGGTAAGTGATGTTGTGGTCAGGGATCTTCAACGAACTAGGTCTAGAATTATTGGCTCTCAAAGTCTGCTGCCAAATTACAGGTACTTGGTGAAAGATTTTCTACTTGAAGCAGGTGGTAGTCCAGTGATCATTCGCAAGATGTCCTTCCATCATGCATTTTTTTGTGCGCTTGTGACTTTTCCGTTTTTTCTAGTAGTGCCAGAAGGAGCGCGATATTGACACAAGAACGTAAACATAAAATAAATTTTACAAGTAAGTGTATTGAAAAAAACTTAAGAGTCAGAGCCGCGTGAGGACCAGGTTAGTGTTGGCTGGTAAACATAGTACAGCTATAAATTTACAAATTATTGGAATACAAAATGTTTTGCCCCGGGCGGGAATTGAACCCGCGTCCTTCCGATTTCGCGCCGGATGCTTTTTGTACGGCTATGTCGCCGAAATTTCGTACTCCAATCGTATTTCTTAAACCGTCATAGGGCACGGTGCGCGGTCATCAACCAGACTACTAGACTTCATCTGACCGAAAGAAGTGTTTTTTCAAACACTTATTTCTCGGAATGATGTCGCTACCCTTCTATATTTCTATATATTATGATCACAAGCACTACCGCGTACTAAGCGAAAATCATAAATTTACAAATTATTGGAATACAAAATGTTTTGCCCCGGGCGGGATTGAACCCGCGTCCTCCAATTTCGCGCCGGATGCTTTATCTATTAAGCTACCGGGGGTACGGCTATGTCGCCGAAATTTCGCGCACCGTCCCCTATGACGGTTTAAGAAATACGATTGGAGTACGAAATTTCGGCGACATAGCCGTACCCCCGGTAGCTTAATATAGATAAAGCATCTGGCGCGAAATCGGAAGGACGCGGGTTTAATTCCCGCCCGGGGCAAAACATTTTGTATTCCAATAATTTGTAAATTTATGATTTTCGCTTAGTACGCGGTAGTGCTTGTAATCATAATATATAGAAATATAGTACAGCTATAAAATGTTGTACTCCAATCATTTGTTAAATATGATTTTCACTTAGCATGCGATAGTGCTTGTAATCATATTTAGAAATATAGAAGGGTAGCAACATCATACCGAGAGTTAAGTGTTTGTAAAAACACTTCTTTCGATCAGAGGAAGTCAAGTAGTCTGGTTGATGGCCACCCACCGTCCTCTAAGACGGTTAAAGTAATACAATTGGAGCAAAAAATTTCGGCAGAAATGCCACGTCCCAGGTGGCCAAGGAGGTTTAGGCATCCGACGCGATATCGGAGGACGCATGTTCGATTCCCGCCTTGGGCATAAAATTTTGTACTCCAATAATTTGTTAAGTATGGTACAGATTTTACGAGCAAGTGTAATGGAAAAAAATATAATCTTATCTATCTATCTATAGCAGCCTGTGGATGTCCATTCCTGGACGTAGGCCTCCTCCAATGTCCTCCAATCTTTACGGTCTTGGGCTTTTATCATCCAATCATGACCTGCGTGACGTCTGATGTCATCTTTCCATCTTTTAGGTGGTCTTCCTCGGGGTCTTGTGTGTGGTCGTGGTCTCCACTCCAGCAACTTGCGAGTCCATCGTTTCTGGTCCATGCGCGCAATGTGTCCTGCCCATTGCCATTTGCGCTCGGCTATGACCTTCACCACGTCCCTGACTTTGGTCTTCGAACGTATCCAAGCGTTAGTTTTCCGGTCGCGTATAGAGATACCGAGCATTGCTCTCTCCATTGCTCTCTGAGCAACGCGGAATCTTTCAGCGGAGTGTGCAGTCAGGGTCATGGTCTCTGCTCCATATGTATATACAGGCAACACACACTGCTCGAACACTTTCCTTTTAAGACCAATGGAGAGCTTGCTACGCAGAATGTTACCATTTGCGCCAAAAGCTGCCCAGGCCTGGGCTATGCGTCTCTCGACTTCTGCGGTTTGGTTCAGGCTACCCAGCGTTATATTATGTCCAAGGTAGATATATTTAGATACAATGTCTAGAGGAAGTTGGTAGGGCGTTGTTGGTAAGTTAGTCATGATTTTAGTTTTTCCTGTATTAATTTTTAGACCCACATTAGCTGACTCTTCTTGAAGCTCCTGAAACATGACCAACATCTCCTCTATACTCTCGGACAAAAGTGATAATCTTATGAACCTATTTAAATAAATACTATAATCATACAATAAATATAAAAATTGCACAAAAAACCATGATTTAGTTTTTTTTACACCATGTCATAGAAAATTCCACAATACAATACATGTTACACAAAATACAAACTGAACCTAAATGACCATATGGCCTGAAATAGGCCATGATGTTATCAGGATTAAATATAAAGTGTTTAAAGCTATTAATGATATTTGAGTTTGGAATATTAAAATTTGTACCATTTACAATGTGTAAAGGTTCAATTCCATACACCACGACCGATCGCAGCCGCGTACGATTTATTGCATGTGACTGACGCGCATGACTGATGCGGCAATAGTCAGAGTATGAAAATGTATGGCGCCGTTTCCGAGGTCTGCGACAGACGTGCGCGGCCGACGACTGACGTAGACTGCGCGGCCATGCGTGTCTCAACATGCTCAGTATTTCGTGCATTTCACGGAGCAAACATGTCCGAGATTGCAGAAGAAAGCTTTTCAGTGTGAGAATACGTTATATTAAATACATTTTGTGTCTCTATTATATACCAATAATATATGATTCCCCAGATTATAAAAAGGCAAACAAGCGTATTAAGGCGTGGGTTGAACTTGCAAAACAACTTAATATAAATTAATTTAAAAAGTGAAAAACCCGACTGCAAATTATTTATTTTCATAACATTATGTCGTTCCATTAAAACTGCAATTATATTTATGGAATCGTTTTTAAATACCTTTATTTTTAAACCCGAGACGATGGGTATGTAAGAAAAAATAATTATTTTCGCGCAATTTGGCGTCCAAAATTCTTCAGTTCGTTATTTAATTTTTTATGTACCTAGTGTCACCTGCGCTATCAAGATAAATCTAACGATATCTCAAACATCAAAATCGGTTAAATCAAGTTATATGTAGGTGGAATAAGGAACTCATAAAAATTCTTACATACATGAACCCTGAAAACATAATAATATACCTTTTTTGGGCAGTCGTCTAAAAACAAGTAGGTAGTCTTTTAATTTACTTTTAAAATATAGGTAAAATTACTTTTAACCGTTCTTAGGTGAGGTGCTGGGTTAGAATTGCACTTCCCCATTTATGCCCGTGTGGGTGTCGTAAAACTCGACTAAGGGAAAAATACTAGAAGGTGGGGACCCGCGCCTTTTAAGAATTATGCCATCTTGAACTGCGATCCCCATGCCGCCTGCCAAGCGTGGGGATTATGGCAAATATCCCCCACATAGGGGAGGCTGTTTTCAGCAGTGGACGATCCGTCTGATATAGTTCTTAAGTAATTGTAATTATTACACTGCCACGATACTCGACTTGTTCTACGCAGAAGAATTGTTTTAGTTTGTCGCGGGATTCAATTAGCGTTCCAGGATAATCCTTGTGTGCTGGTGATGTTAATTATATTAAGTGTCGGGTAATCAGTTTTATATCGGACATAGTATGATTATAGGTCATGTTTGAGATATCCATCTCTTTAGATTTTTCACATAATACCAATCGATAGTTTTTGCAAAAATGAACTCCTCCTTATATTATATATAGTTGTGGACAATATGTCATTGAGCCAATTGAAATTTCCGTCGTCAATTTAATCATTATTTATCAATAATATTAATAATGGACTTTGCAATTACTGCGTACAAATAAGGTTTATACGGTATATTCCCAATAAATTCCCATTATGCAATTTACCACAATACAGATATGAGCATATTAAACTAAACTTTTATCAAATATTCACTACAATATGCGTCCTTCCTGTTTCAGCTTACAGCACAATTTCCGTAAATGTAATTTTAATTCAGCGGAGGTGAACCGCAAATTCGCCTGAAATATTGAAGTTAATCAGTTTAACAAGTTTTAAAAGCTGTTTAATCCGTACTACCACTGCCACGGCTAAGACAAGCAAAACTTCGTCTGCTTCGTTATAAAATTAATTATGAGCTAAGAAAAACGGCAATTAGCTACTGAAACGAAAACTATGAAAGCTTTTACTAATGTTGTACCGTAACTACTTTCAAACTTGTTATGGCTTTAAGACTTTTGGCTTAACTCCAGAATTATGTGATTTTTATGCCACTTATGATCTTGTAAATGGTTTAGTGGAATTGAATTTACGTATGTATGTTTTTCGATAAAACTGGTTTCATAAATGCCTCGTTCAAACAAAATAAGAATTTACTCGACTGTAGGAAGGGACATTTTTATTGATAAACATCGTTTGTTAGATTTGATCTGTTAGATTTGATCGATGGTAACAAACATTTGATTTTTGATCCTTCTGCAATAAATTTGGAAAAGGGGAAGTTATTTAATACTAGCTTTCTGGGCGCGGCTCAGCCCGCGCGTATGTCGATTATCGCGCAAAAACATTAACCTCTTTTTGCGCAGTTGGATAAAAACTATCCTTTGTTTTTTCCCGGGTCTCAAACTATTTCCATACCAAATTTCATTCAAATCGGTCCAGTAGTTTTGGCGTGAAAGCGTAACAGACAGACAGAGTTACTTTCGCATTTATAATATTAGTACTGATTTTTATTGTGTGTCTTGGGATATTGAGTAAATTAGTAAATCGCAAGGCCTTTGATGCTCAAGAGTTAATGCCACTAGTGGTTTCCCGTCCCAGTTTTGACCGCATCTTACTTAATCCAGTTGATCGGATAAAACGTCTAAGCCAGCTCTGCTACAAGCACTTTCAGAACAAGGATTACAGGTGGAATAAGAAAGGAAAATATTTATAACTATATATAATTATTTTTTGGCAAAAGTTAACAAAAGTTTTATACAACTACCCTTCAACAATTATCAAAACTTATTTCATCAATTTTTATATATTTATGTTTGCAATAACGCATGCTCTGCGGATTACATTACAAAATAACAAATTGACGAGAGGGAAGATTTAAGTCATTTGCAGGATTCGAACCCGCGTCCATCCACCCCTTTAGCTGGGCTATGCTCTAATCCAATTGAGCTAACATGACAATACTAATTGTCATGTTAGCTAACAGGAGCTAATATGACAATACTAATTAGAGTATACCCCGGCTAAAGGGGTGGATGGACGCGGGTTCGAATCCCGCAAATGACTTAAATTTTTCCTCTCGCGAATTTATAATTATATCATGATCTAATTTATTTTATTCGTAAAAATAAAAAGAATTATTCGAACTCACTAAGACTTGGGTTCGAATCATGTCCCGGCTCCAAGGACAGACATTTCCGCTCGTGTAAGTTTTTCCTTTCATTTACGATTTTGTAAGTTTATTCTCTTAGCAGGTGTTAAAGAAAACTAAAATACAATTTTAGAAGTATATCTTTGAGCAATTCCAATTTTCAACTCTTGGCGTATAATATTTCCTTGATTTATAATATAATATTGAACTTCCATCTCAGATTGCCTCATAACTAAATATCAACTAGGAGTGCTTCGGACATGTTATCAGCCCGTTAATTAATTGCCTGATTCTGTTCCTTTGCCATTAACTAAAATGTTACTAACGTCACGTTCTCAATTTTAAGGTTCAGAACCCATAGAAAAGCTTGATTGAATCAGTTCTACAGATTCCTTGAAAATGCTTACCGTTATATTTTATACCATTACGGTGATATTGATAGTTACTAATAGACATAGTGATAAATGATTGTGTTCGTACATGTCCGATATTCGATGAATATCAAAGAATAGTATAATCTATAAATAAAACAGCATCCTTATCCCAACCAGACATTGGTATCTGTGAGCCGCTTGCTAGTTTGCTCTCCTATCCCATAAAAAAAGGTTTTGGATCCTGTGAGAAATTTTTGTTATCCTCATATATGTAATAAAGACTGTAATATTTGAATAACCAAAAGTGACATTTAATTATGAAGGTAGGTAGCTCTTGTGTGAAGAATAGTAAGCCTTAGAAGTCGTTTCAATAGAGTATTTTCTTATATATTATACCGTACCATTAAACGACAGCTGCATATATACTTCGAAATTACAAGCTTATATACTTCTAATAATCAATAAAACTGTACCTGGATACTGTTTTATGACAGATGCAAAGAAAAATCTACGGGTTCATCATTTTTTTGAATAGAAAATACTATAGTTTAGGCGAAAGTACGAGATTCTCGGCGATGGTTATATATTTCTGCCTTTTGGAGTAGAAACATTAGGTCCGTGGGGTCCAAGCGCATGGGTTTTATATAAAAAATTGTCAAAGCGGCTGATAGAAAAGAAAAACGACCAAAGGGCTGGCGCTTACCTCGGCCAGAGAATTAGTCTTGCCATACAACGGGGTAATGCTGCCAGCCTTTTAGGTACTCTACCCGTGGACAGTGACCTGAGCTCTGTTTTCTACTTATGATTGCCTCCTGCTAGAAAACAGAGCTCACAATTTTTAAGTGTAACATTTTTAGGTCATAAGTAGATATATGTAGTTAAATTATTTATTTATTTTTGTTATCATTGTTAATTTACATAAAAAATTAAAATTTTAGGCGAATATGGATAATCCTCAAGTATTTCGAAGCCAGCATCTTGAATGGCAGCCATTGAAACGGTGGTGCCGGGGCATTGTCGTTGTAAAACAAAACAATTTTTGCTAAATGCAAATTTTTTACTCAATTGTTTTATTTGTTTTGCATAATAAAGCCCGTGACAGTAGCTTTTTCTTCGAGATATTTTCTCATGATCATACCTTCACTATCTAAAAAAACAGAGCCCATGATTTTTCCGGCAGAACGAATCGCCTTTAATTTCTTAGGGGTTAGAGACAATGGTTTTTCCATGCGATTTTTGTTTCTAGATTAACTACTTTTTTCCATGGTTATAAATTAAGACAAAAAAGACCTTATTATACCAATTCCAAAGAGGCTCGAGAAATGTTCATCCTGATTTGTACTTCTGCATCGGTAATTACGCTGGGACCCCAGCTCGCTGATATTATATTTATTCCCAAGGATTCTTGTAAAGTGCTATGCATACTGGCAATATTTTTTTTTGTTTTTTGCTATAAAACACAACGTGTCACAACGATCTGCGTAAAAAATTCTCAGACTTTTTGACCATTTCTTAACTACCTTTAACTAACGTTGTGGGCGTGGCCAGAACAAGGGTCACCTTTGTTTGATAATTTTCTACGTATAAATTAGGCACACCAATATGTAAAAATATAGTAAAGTGGAACATTTGCTCCAAAAGCATCCTGTATGCTATGACTAACTCGTTTCGTAGTGAATTTTTCAAGCATAATAAGCGCTCGCAAATATTTCTTTCTATTTTCGTTGACACGCTACTACAACATGCAATCATAAGAGTTGATTCACACCGAAGTGGCAGCAGCTGTCAGTGCAGCAGCCGGAAGTTTTACTGTCAAACCTTTTTCGACTTTGTTTCTATCTCTAAAATCAGTACTAATATTATAAATGCGAAAGTAACTCTGTCTGTCTGTCTGTCTGTCTGTTACGCTTTCACGCCAAAACTACTGGACCGATTTGAATGAAATTTGGTATGGAGATAGTTTGAGACCCGGGAAAAAACATAGGATAGTTTTTATCCGACTGCGCAAAAAGAGGTTAATGTTTTCGCGCGATAACCGACATACGCGCGGGCGGAGCCGCGCCCGGAAAGCTAGTATACTATAAAATAGAATGAAATAATTAAAGGTTCATTTCCGTGCATCGCGGCCGATCGCAGCCGCGGGCGAATGGTGACAAGCTGCGGCGATTTTCGCTCGATAGACAGAAGCAAATCTCTCAAGCAATACTATGCACTGAAGTTATTATAATGGTGTTAATTAAATCTGTAAGTTATACTACGGATATGTGATATGACACAATATTGTAATTATGATATAAAATTAACAATTATCAATAAGTATGTAGACCTGTATAATATTTATACCAATAAATACTATGAACTATGAACTAGTGATAGAGATAAATTCGAAAATAGTACCTTATTCCCACTTTATAATGAACGCCCTTCGTATGTTTGTTTGACGACAATTTTAAACCATTTTGATATAATCTTAATGGCAAAAGTTAGGAAGGCAGGCACGTTAATAGAATTAGCAAGATTGTGGGGCAAGTATTTGGATGTGAAGTTTTTGAGACTTAACGAGATATTTTTGATTCGCCAACAGTTGTCGGAGGAGTCTGATTATTATTCAAATAATTTTTAATAAGGGAAGTGAATTCAGAGCACTTTCCATAGAAACGTAGTTTCTTTGATACAAAGTGTTTCATTTTGGATACTTATTGATGATGGATATGTTTTCCATATTAAATTTTATCAGTCTTGGATACTTGAATATTTGTGCTCAAGTAATCTTAAATATTTGCCAAGGTTTCGTAAAATTATGTATTTTCAAAATTATTCGGAACATCGTTTTGTTTGTTTGTTTGTTTAGGGAGGACAGAGATGCTGGCTACCGCCTGTGCGGTCGTCCAGCTCCACCGGGTTTTGGGCGAGGGCCTGGCCCTACAATAGCCCGGGAGGGAGAAGTGCCGAAGGCACTTCTCCCGAGACGGGCGTAGAAGGCGAAAAGCGCTTTCTACCTCCGTCTCCTGCGGACGCCGAAAACGTGCCGCTACTATAGGAGGGGTTGACAGCGAGCTCAAGGGCACCACTGTGGTTCGGACCTCGGCTTGTCTCGCTGTCGAGAGACATGGGGGGGATCGGAGCAAAATGCCTCTGTGCAACTGCAGTGTTGCACAATTGGGCCCTACTGAATAATACTCTTTGACTATTTGGAGAGCAATTTATCGTGACCTTGTTTTTGCCTCGAGCTCGCCGGCGGGCTCGGTGTTTGATTGTGTGACCTCTAATTACCTCACACCTGGGGATTTTACCTCGATGACTTGCGGATAACGCTAAAGCTGCCAATGTAATGGCTGCGATGGGGTCATCCGGGTCGTCTAATACCTGCCGTGGTCGGCGACGGGGGGGGTTTGAAAAATGGGATAGAAGAGGCAGTCGAGTAGTTCGATGCCTGGACAACCAATGGGTTCGGGTGGTGGGGCGCTCGATCAAAGTATCGGCGGGCGCAGTCCTTATTGAACTGCGCTAGAGAGGGAAGGTTTAAGTCGCAATGCAACTCGGTGTTCCGGATATACCACGGGGCGCCGGTTGCATTACGAAGAAAACGGTTTTGGATGACTTGAAGTTTATGAAGGTGGGCCTCACTAGCATGACTAAACACTACTGATGCGTAAGTCATGATGGGGCGGATGCAGGCAGTGTAAAGTGTCTTCTTATTACTAAGAGACATTTTACTCTCTTTGCGAAGTAGGGGACCAAGGCGACCCATTACGAAGGCCGCTCTGTTACGGACGGTTGTTATGTGATCGTTAAAGGTGAGATGACGATCAAGGGTGACTCCGAGGTATTTTGTTCTAGGAACCCAGGGAATGGGTTCGTCGAACAAAATAAGCGGTTTCGGGTAAGGGGAGCGTGTCTTCTCAGTAAAGCACATAGCTGTGCTTTTAGCTGGGTTGACCGCGATGCGCCATTTTCGGAACCAGTCACCGATCTCGGTGACGGCCCGTTGAATGACGAAATAGGACTGTCTGTTGATATGCCACCCAGTGGTGTAAATGGCGGTATCGTCCGCATATTGGGCTAGGAATACTTTGGGCTGAGAGCGTGGGATGTCACTGGTATACAGTGCAAAGAGAATAGGTGATAGCACGGAGCCCTGAGGGACTCCGGTTCTGACTGGGTGGGGGGAGGAGAGGGTGCCTTCCACGCGATAGCGAAAGCTTCTGGCTTTAAGGAAGTCTTGTAGGATGAGCACAAGACGTTCTGGCACGCCAAATTGGTATAGCTTGTAGTCAAGCCATTGTGCCAGACTTTGTCAAAAGCTTTCGCTACGTCGAGGAAGACTGCTAGCGTAGTCTGGGGTTTGGGGTACTTATTGAAGCCCTCAATGATGTGCTCCGTGAGGCGGTGCACCTGTTGGACGCATGAGTGTCCGGGTCTGAAGCCAAACTGCTCATCTGGGATAAGGTGGTGTTCCTTAGCATGGGACTGGAGACGGTTTGCAAGTAACCGCTCGTAAAGTTTGCCTAAGGCACTGAGGAGGCTGATGGGGCGGTAGCTGGTGGGGTCAGATGAGCTTTTGCCTGGTTTGTGAATGCCAATGACATTTGCACATTTCCAGGTGTCTGGGAATAAGCAGTGGCTCATAGCAGCATTGAAGATGCTGACTAAGAGATGGATGAGAGGAGGAGAGAGGGTTTTAAGAACCCTGTTGGAGATGCCATCGGCACCGGGGGATTTGCGCGGTCGGAGGGCCTTGATCAGTCTCTCCACCTCAGCGTAAGTCGCTAAAGTGATTGGTGGGAGTTCAGAGGTGACCACAGAGCTTTTACGTTCGACTTCAGCATCCACCGAGTCGAGGTGAGCTTGGTCAACGTGATCTACGTTAGGGGAACACTGAGCCTCTAGGCTATCAGCTAGGCACTCAGCTTTGTCTTCGTCAAAGAACGCTGGGACTAGTGGGACTGGTCTGTATAAGGGAGGCATGTCGTTATGGTTACTTCCTTTCAAACCTCGCGCCAAGTCCCAGTAAGCATGGTGACTTGGCACGAGGTTTGAAAGTTTATCGCCCCATTGTTGATCACGCAACTCAGACATGCGACTTTGAACCATGCGTTCAAAGTGGCGTTTCTTAGTTTTGTTCTCTTTACTGGGGTAAGAGTCGTAATGTCGGGTCACTGCTTTACTCTCCGTCACCAATCGTCTCACATCCGCTGGAATGACAAGGCGCCGGTCGTCCGGCACTATGACCTCCTTTGCGGATGCACCTACTACGGTGGAGAGGTGATTGGTGAACGAATCGATCGCAAGGGTTACGTCATCTTTAGTCAGGATGTCGTCAGGGATCTTGTCAAGGTCCGGTGAACTGATAGCCTTTAGGGCATCGCCTACTTGCTTCCAGTTCACTATCGTCTTAGTGGGGCGGGGGAGGTCAGTCGTTGGGTCGGGACCTAGTCGCAGTATAATGGGTCGGTGGTCAGAGTGAAGCTCGTGAACCACTTCGGAACATCGTTTTGTATGAGATTACTTATTTCAACATTAAGAAATAAAATAAATTATATCGAAGGGCAAACCATATAGTATATTAGACTCAAGGATATACGTCATATCGTTAATAGCACTTGGTATCTATTATATTTATTCGTAATTTGATATTAAAGAATCGAAAAAACTGTGTTTGTATGTAAAGCACTATGAATAAACATCCCTTAAGGTTAACTAATTTCCGCGCTTTTTGGGATAGGTGGAACAGTCAACTTAAAATTATAATTTTATTATATGTATATATATATAATATATATATATCATTTTATATGTATTATAATGCTTGTATTCATGAAAGAGGTAGATTAGGTTGTCAAAACCTACATATTGCCAAACTGGATTGGTAGTTTAAATGAGATCATTGCCATCTGTCTTGTAAAGTTCTAGAGATTATGAATTGTAACTGGTAAATACTTAGAAAAACCTTATAACTATATTAACGGCTACGGTTTGTACCCAAGAATAGAACAAATAGGACTAATATAACATAATTAGACACAACTCGAATACAAAAAGAGATACAAACATTTTTTGTCACACAACTAAGTAACATTATATTAAATATAAAGGTTTTCAATCAACCATTATCACAAATAATACCTTCAATACCTTACCTTACCTTTCTTTAGTCTAAGGGCGAAGGGGATGTGTAACTTCCTACCTCTTGGTAAAATTGAATACACAAAAGCTCTTTAACCACATAGGTCAGTGGTATTATATTACATCACTGCGGAGAAATAATATTATTTGTAAAATTTATGAAACATATCATCATTAGCTCTTTGGCAGCTTAATGAACAGAACAGTGGAGACAATACAGACAGACAATTTTGGGATATGATATTTCCTTGATTACTTCCTTTAAAACAAACAGCATTAACACTTACAAAAAGTGAACAATAATCTCTCTGATAAATTGCATTCACAATAATAATATTTGTTTTTCCACGTCAAAACCATTACTCAAATTTGTCTGCACGTACACAACGTATAAATAATACACGAGCTTCCTGGTAACAATGAGATACCAGTTTCCTATTAAATTAAGCTAAGATAAACACAATATTGCTTGCGACATTGATTTATGCGATAACAACGAATTTTAGCAGTATCACAGATTAAAAAATAGTAACTCCATAAACAGTTTTGTTTGCAACATTCACAGGAAAATTATATAAATGGCACGTTTCTAAAAATTACGATTTACCTTAATGTTCGGAGATGTAAAGTTGAATCGTTATACGTGTAAGCGAAAACGAATTCGAATACAAAAAGAGATACAAACATTTTTTGTCACACAACTAAATAACATTATATTAAATATAAAGGTTTTCAATCAACCATTATCACAAATAATACCTTCCAGGCAATCTTTGAATAGAGAGGACATATTAATATAAATACTAACTGTAATGTACGTTATATACAATACAGATTTAATATAATTTGTTTCCAGAACTCTTTTATTTGAAGAGCAATAACAGTTAGTAAAAGTAGTTAACAATTCTCATAAAATGTATTACTATTGTAATACCAGTCTTACTTACTCTCTTACACTTTATCATCACTAATTTATTATAGATGTTTGGAGTAATTTGACAATCATGTTTTTTCTATCAAGTTTTAAAAAGTCTTTGGTATTAGCTTATAGTATTAAATATTAGTAGTAGAAAATATTTAAAACTTTTAATTTGACTGCTGGTTATTGTAGGCCTATTGTACCATTTCAAAAACAGCTTTTAGGCACTTCGTATTTGTGGCATATTTATTTCAGCATGTAGATGTATCTAGTAATCTATACAAGTAGTTGT
This sequence comes from Plagodis dolabraria, assembly GCA_963854805.1. Classification (NCBI taxonomy): domain Eukaryota; kingdom Metazoa; phylum Arthropoda; class Insecta; order Lepidoptera; family Geometridae; genus Plagodis; species Plagodis dolabraria. Next base: position 14,450,489 of record OY978454.1, on the reverse strand, counting down.
ATACATCTGATCAGCATGACCAAGTTCTGTACTGAATTTAGTAGTTCAGTAAACACAATTCTTCTAAAAACACAAATCCAATATAGGAGTAGGGAAGCTCTAAATATTAAATGATCTGTGCCTTCAAAATAATCCTTAATAACGGTCCTTTAATAGAAAAATTGTAAAATTGTAAAAATTTTAAAATAGAAAAATTGTATTTACAATAAGTATGTTGAATAAACATCGACTGAGTTACCTAAAGTCAAAGTCATATACTTTAATTGGGTACAAACTACTGTTCATACCAGTTCAATTCGTATAAAAACAAAACTATTATCGCTTAGAATTTAGAACATAGATTATCCAAAGTATAGAAGCGAGAGAGACACAGCCGCATGTGTCTGACTCGATCCTGGTTCAACTATGCAAATTAATTACTTCACCACACCACGCTGAGTGCGGCTAACCTCATCCCTAGATTATTTGTATAGCCATTAATATGGCATTCAAAATTGCTACTAAAATATCAGTCAGACATATTCATAATGAAAGTTGAAATACTGCGACAGATATTAAAGCTTGTTGAGTGAGTAATGATGCGAGTTTTAAAAGTATCAGAAATAAAATGTGTTGAATTTGTAAACCTTTTCAGTATCCATTATTACTGCTTATACTATTATCTATGTAATGGCAGATCAAATGTTATCGTTAATTAGGTATAACATTACTTTATGGACTATTTGACTGATAGTATTTTTGTGCCTTACACGTTTCGTGTCTTGAAGTGAATAATTCAAAACATGTAAAAGATGTTTACTAACTGGCATATATATAACAACAACAGCATCACGCCTGCTTTGTGGAAGAATAGGTAAATACCACGGATTTCACAACACATTTTTTTAAGCCTATCAAGCTTATGCCTTCCTCAAAGGCACGAGACGCATCTTTGAGACCTCTGGTGTTGCGGATGTCCGTGGGTCACGGTGATCACTTACCACTGTTTAAGTCGCCTGCTCATTTGTCCTTTCATAACGCAAAAAATTACTTCTAATTAGAAGAAACACAGCTAAAACATTGGTCAACAATTTTCACTAATACAAGTGAGCACAGCTGGTTTTTCATTACCTACATTAAAATATCTTGCATACTAACGAAAACTCTCAAACTAAAAAAATAAATGTAATTGTGGATAAAATAAAGAAACAAAAGGTCACTGACCGTCTTGCAGTTTGAATTTTCACATTAAACACATGTGATACAGCGATATGACCAATATAATTGGGCATATACATTTTTTGGGTAGCTTCCAACACAGTACGCAAGAAAACTTATGTAATCTGCTTACTGGTACAAAATATTACCTACTGCATTGCTTCACTATGCTGTAAGCAATTAAACTATTATATAATTGTAACTTACGTTTTCTGTGTTATGACTTATGAGACTTATGAGACATTACAAGTATAATAGAAAGAAATGATGCATGCTCTCGATCTTTTTAAACTGACACTGAGACTATGAAAGATCTAAGTACCTAATATCTATAGTTATTAAATCTTTTATACCCTCAGTCGCTTTTTTATACCTTACGCTTTCCCTGCTATAGGAGGGCAGTGTAAAATATGTCAGTATAATAAAGAAAGTATTGAAAGTTTTGAATAATAAATTTATCTAAATATTTACTTATAAAGTTATGTTTTGTGAAAGTATATGTGTTTATAGGGATTGTAAAGTTACACTAAGGGTTACGTCTTTTTTGATTAAAATTATTAGCAGTAAGTAGAAAATTAAATTTTAATCAAAAATTACGCATCCAGTGACTTTTTAATACCTTAACGTAGTAAATGGAAGAATATCGTGGCTACCAACTGTGAAGACTTAAATTTAATTAAATAATTATAGACTCGCACTTGGATGAGATTTTTTTTTTATGGAAGAATCCGTCTCAATGATGAATAATTAATAAATACTACATCAAAAAATTATTTTTTTACACTGGACTCTTGCTAAAGTTACCTACCTGGTCAAATTTGGGGAGCACTCAAAAGTTTTATAAAAACTAATATTTAAAAATACATGTTGCTGAAACTGATAAATTGCATTCACAATAATAATATTTGTTTTTCCACGTCAAAACCATTACTCGAATTTGTCTGCACGTACACAACGTATAAATAATACACTAGCTTCCTGGTAACAATGAGATACCAGTTTCCTATTAAATTAAGCTAAGATAAACACAATATTGCTTGCGACATTGATTTATGCGATAACAACGAATTTTGGCAGTAGGTATCACAGATTAAAAAATAGTAACTCCATAAGCAGTTTTGTTTGCAACATTCACAGAAAAATTATATAAATGGCACGTTTCTAAAAATTACGATTTACCTTAATGTTCGGAGATGTAAAGTTGAATCGTTATACGTGTAAGCAAAAACAGATCTAGCTTAAGTTAAATCTTCTAGGAAATAAGAACGGCGCGGCGTATAAATATTGAGGTTGTTAGCCTAAAGAAGCCATAAAAAACACAATTCGAAAAAATACAACACCCTCAAGTATAAAATATGTCACCAAGTACCTAAAGGTTCTCTCCGAAAGCTGTCCTTAACTTGTTCTTTTTACGCGATTGAGAATGTTTTTGTTGAATGGAATGAACTCACTTCTTTTTTTTAAACAAATTTACATATTTTACGATATCTTGCATGAGGACATGGAAGAACCCTTACAACTATTCTTTAATTGGGAACATATAAAGCACATGTGTAATATCTTGGTGTAAAAATCTTCAAACAAGAACACAGGGACTTTCATGTATCAATGTTTTATTTATATTTGTGTACAAATATAACATTTCTTACTACAAGATGTCGGCTATGTTATGAATGAGGTTAATAGATCTAAATATTTTAACTGGGCCTGCCCACCACACAATCCATTGCGATATTTTACACACAGGTATTAGGTATAATATAGAACAATTAGTTAACAGTGCTTAACATGTGGACCCGTGGGGTAAATGTCAACTCCCATTACTGCCTGTGGGTGTCGTAAGAGGCGACTAAAGATAAAATACCAGCACGTGGGCAGCAGTGCCTTCTGAGGAACTGCAGTAAATAACATGCACTTAGGCGCTTATGATTATATTTTGGCAATTTAACATAATTTATATATTACCACCAATCTTTAAAATGTTAAGATTTGAAATATAATTTGTAATTATAATAATTTATAATTATTGCTTGTTATAAACTATATTACAACAGTTTAATCAATTGTTTGAACAAACAGTTATTTTAAGGCCTATTTCAGGATGTTCGAGTAAGTTCCGATTATACAACCAAACGCTAAATATATTATAGTATACTACCAAAGGCGGAAAATATGTATTAAACAAAATACTATCGTTGCGTTTCACAGTCATCGATTTAGCCTATCCATCGGTGAAATCTTGAAATCCGCTGCATGTTAACTGTCATTTTTATCATTCAGTTATTTTATGTTTTTTTATTAGGACTTTATTAGGACATACTGAAATGGACCCTAAAACAAATAGTCGGAATCAGAGCAGTAAAACAATGATTTATCTTTCTGTGTTATTATGAGGTGACGATGGGAAAAATACCTCAAGAAATGCCATATTACACTGCAATCCTCAAAACGTCTGCCAAGCGTAGGAATTAAAACATCAAAGGTTAGACGCATGGCCGTTGATAGTTAAAAATAGCAATGATAATGTAAACGGGACTGTAAATAAAAGGTTTTGGTTTCAGTAACATAACTAAACTGTATCTAAAAACAGATGAAGAAAAGATCTTCAAACTTTGTTTAATATTTTTGGTAAGAAACCCTTAGAAAGGGAAACGTAAAACGATAAGTAGGTTGACGTTGCTATCTTTGCCTTTTCAAAGAGAGATGACGTAAAGATAAATAACCGAGGGCTTAAAAAAGTGATAAAAGGGATGAGTTCCGCAGAATAAAATCTACGTGGGCAGAACCAAGACACATCAAAAGAAAAGTTTGTTTGATAAGAAATATGGACGAAACATGTTTTACAAATCTAAGTTTATATATACTTATATATATAAAACTGATAAAAGACTTATTGAACATTGGACACATTACAACAACTTCGTAACAATGTTTTATTGTTATTTATTCTTTTATTTATATTTTATATACAGAACCATATATCTAATTAAACTAAATACCTCATTGATCTAGTGGTATTCTATTTATCATTCGTTTCACTAAACCCGGCCCAAGTCTAATATTTTTTTTTTAATGATTCAGTAATGCTAACGTGTGGCGTCTAGTATAAATAATACAGCACGTTTCCATCTGCGGCTTTTAGAAAAGTATTTTGCATTAAGTCACGGATCGACTTGGTCTGAGTTTAGAAATCTTATTTCACAGCAGCCGCAAACGTTGGCACGAGAAATCCAATAACTTATAGTTAGAAACTTTGAACGGGGTTCCTTGCGATCTGATTTCAGGTTATATTATTCAGGCAACTAAGCTATCAATGAGAGTTTTGTCTCTTAGTTCTACAATAAAAGCTGATAGTTTTTAACCCCATTATAGCATGAACTCAAAGTTGAATAAATATTTCCGTCTTTAGGCGTAAGACAGGGTTGTACTTAGGTTCACATATGTTGCAACAAATAGTCGATGTATTATCAGAAAAAAAAATACAGAATCAACTTCCGTCAGTGAAATGTATGCAATAACTTGTTGAAGTATTACTTCCACAAGTTCTCTAATACTTTACAATATCGAAAGTTTGTTACGTGTTTTAATTTTTTTTAAAGTAGTAATGCATACAGCTAGACCATTCACTTGGCTCAACAAATTTTCGATGTAAAAAAACGGATGAAACTTCGAACAATGAAAAGTATGGAATAACTTCCACCAGTAGTTCCTTCATACTTTTCAGTGTTGGAAGTCGGTCCCGTTTTTGTAAATATTTTTTTATCACTTTTTATACTAATGCATACAGTTTACAAGAACATTCACTCGCCTTAAATACTGTATACTAACAAGAGTTGCAACAACTATTAAATAATCCTGGTATGTAAATATTATTTTCAGTTAATTGACTATTACCAACTTAAAATCTACTCAACCAATTTTGATGAAATTTAAACGGGTACAAAAAAGGTTTTTTTGTTAGATTGTGATGGTACAAGCACGAGGCCTACCTCATGTTAAATTATATAAATGTCGTCATAAGTGACGAACTGCACTGCGTCCTTCATCCTGAGACATATAGTTATTAAGACTCATGTGCTTGTAATTTTACTGGTTCTCAAAGACTCATAGCGAAGTTTGCTTAACCATTCTGAATCGATCAGCAAAGTTAAGCAACGTCCGCCGCGGTCATGAGTTGGATGGGTGACCGCTGGTGACGTTACTACTGAGCGCTTCCGTGCTTCGGAGGGCACGTTACGCCGTCGGTCCCGGTTGTTGTCTTAGGATAGCAGTCGTTACAGTTTGGTGGTAGGGCACTTTGCGAATGCCCGCCTGGCTAGCTACCACCCTCAAGTTGAAAATCTGTCGCCAAGCACCTAACGGTGTGTTCCGGCAGCTGTCTTGAGAGCCAGTAATTCTAGGTTAGCCTGAACAACATCTTCGACCACATCATCACTTACCATCAGGTGAGATAGTGGTCAAAGGCTAACCTATCAAGCATAAAAAAAAAAAAAAAGACTGCTGCCAGTACACACTGTTAGATGCTTGGTGACTGATTTTCTACTTGGGATTACTAGCTAGCCAGACGAGTACTCACAAAATAAACTTCCACCATGCGTTGTAACTCAAGCCAGTGATAGGGATTGAAGCACGGACCTGCAGCACGGCAGTCCAATCACTTCATAATTGTCGAAGTAAGCGCGTAACTAACATTAAAAGAAAAACAAACAGCTGAATTGAGAACCTTTTTCATATTTTTTTTGAAGTACTATGTTAAAACAGTTTTATTTTTATACAAACCATATCTCCCCGTAGGGGGCCAGGCTCAAATTGCACCTATCATTTCTTCCTGTGGAATATGTAAGAGGCGAAGAAGGAAAAATACCAATTTTCTAAATCCACTGTTTCTAAAGAACTGCCATCTTACACGATCCCCAAGACGCCTACATACCCAGCGAGGGGATCAGGGAAAACACCTTCTAACAGCAGAGGCCTTTGTTCAACCATGGGCATTATGGCTGTTGATGATGATATAGATAGGGCTACAATATAGCTCGAAACTGGTTGGAATCTATCCGGTAAATATAACGTGAGCCCCAGCCGGGTGCCTATTTAGTTACAATGGACAAAACTCGCTATAGTTTTCTAACTAAGTTAATGATGGTAATTCTGCTAATAGATTGGAATGTTTAATTATAGCTCTGGATAAAGTACATTTTTACATAATTCTATAATATGACTAAAATTTTACAGACTTGTGTGTTTTTAACTTGCCCTCAATAACCGTTAAAAAGGGTTGACTTCTCTGAAATTCCTTTACCAGCGTATCCCTTTCCTCATTTAATTTAAACAAAATCCTTTTATTTCGTATTTACATTCAGATGTACAAATATTGAGACTAGGACGTCAAAAGGTTAGGGTCTCTACGCCTGTTTACAGAAAGCGTAAAGACAAAAAGGCATTTCAGTAAATACTGTCAAGATATTAATCTTGAATACTTTATTCCTAGTACGTTGAAATTGAATATGAAACTGCTTTTAAAAGTATTTGTTGGTGAACAGTATTTAAGGCGAGTGAATGGTCTTGTAAATTGTATGCATAAGCAGAAAAAGCGAAAAAAAATCGAACCATCTTCCAACACTGAAAAGAATGAAAGAACTACTTATGGAAGTTATTTCATACTTTTCTGTTGGAAAATGATTGCCATATAACGATTTTGCTCACGAAGCGTTTTAACAAAACAATATAAGATCAAATTGAAACACGCTCACAGAGTTGGTCCTGATGTCTGCTCAATGAAATATGGTTGACACGTCATCCCACAGGCATCTTGAGTCAAGAAATCGTTTTAGATTTGCTGGTTCTGTTGATTAAAGGCATCCGGCCTTCCCCTTAAGCTATTCCAATCATCGCCTTTTAAAACATTTTTTCCACTATCTCACTCTGTTCATCATCAATGTGGCATATCTGCTGCTCCGGTTAGTGTTGTCACCTTGCATTACTGATAAGATCAAGCTCTTCACTTTCAACGTTATCTGTGTTGCGTATTCCGTGGCTGTTACAAGCATGGTCTGAAATAAAGGTATCCGCAAAATACGTATTGGCTTACTCTTGTTAAACTTCGTTCATAGCAGAGACTACTAGGCATTTGCCTATGTAGAATCTGAATAACATTTTTTTAATCGGATTCGTATGGCTTGTACGTTTTCCAAATATGACATTATGATTTATTATTTTGCTTATAAGAAGTCAAAGTCGATTTCTAAATATGCAGAAAAAAACATAAATGAGGATATAAGTTTTTTTTTATGCTTGATAGGTTAGCCTTTGACCACTATCTCACCTGGTGGTAAGTGATGATGTGGTCGAAGATGTTGTTTAGGCTAACCTAGAATTACTGGCTCTCAAGGACAGCTGCCGGAACACACCGTTAGGTGCTTGGCGACAGATTTTCAACTTGTGGGTGGTAGCTAGCCAGGCGGGTATTCGCAAAGTGCCCTACCACCATACTGTAACGACTGCCATCCTAAGACAACAACCGGGACCGACGGCTTAACGTGCCCTCCGAAGCACGGAAGCGCTCAGTAGTTATGTCACCAGCGGTCACCCATCCAACTCATGACCGCGGCAGACGTTGCTTAACTTTGCTGATCGATTCAGAATGGTTAAGCAAACTTCGGTACGAGCGCTTCTAAAAGTACCTATGGAGAACAAGTACATTAACGTTAATTCAAAATATCTAACCGGTACTTTATAGAACAGTAGCGACACCTCTCGCTGATCCATAACTAGGACTCTCAGACCCTTACCATGTGAAAATGTATTTTCTCTTTCTTGACTTAAAACTGATTAAGGTATAACAGAGTTCTTAGATTAGTATGGGAGATTTCGTAGAGTGCCAAGATTTGTTATGATGAAATGTGCGGTCCGACCATAGACCATATCAAAAAACTAATTCTTCGAATTTTAGTTGTCTAAAGAGTCGCTCGGAATACAAAAAAGCATACTTCGTCGAATTGTACTAGCGGCCCTGTTGCGGTTTCCAAAGACAGCTTCAAAGTTGCAGTCACAGTCTTTCAAATGGATATAGACTAACAGAGACACATACAGACTAGAAATAACGTTGATAAATCAAAGTTTTCACGATCCCGTAGCAAACTCACTCCAGTTCATAACAACAATTAGTTAACATCATCTTATGTTTTGAATATTTTTTTCATTAAAGTTAATAATATTTTTTTTTCGCTGGTCAATTTCTTTTTTAGCTGTGAGGCTTTTGGTAACCGAAACATAACCATTGGCTATAAATTTATGGGAGATATTTTTTTATGAACTCAAAACATTTATTGTGCTTGTATCTGTACTCGTTGCTGAGATTCACTTAGACTTCTAGAGGTGCTGAGTTTACCATATTGATATTGTTTTTTTATAGATCATATAGTTTTTGACCACCATCTCACCTGATGGTAAGTGATGATATGGTCGGAGATGTTGTTCAGGCTAACCTAGAATTACTGGCTCTCAAGGATAGCTGCCGGAACACACCGTTAGGTGCTTGGCTAAATTTATCAAACATTTCGATCAAAACATGTGTCACAAACAGTCCTGTGCCTAAGTCTTTCCCGGTAGATGGCAATAGAATCCCCCTTATTACATGAGACAAAAGTATCTGATAGTATATGTATATGTTTACAAGTTTCTGTCTACCCCTTTGAGCATATAAAGGTGTGTACATATTTTCAGGAAAATTCGCACATACTGCAGAGTTGGCAATCTTTACGAAGCAAGAAAATAGCGTAAGTAGTTCGGTAAATGTAGTGGCAAAAATCCAGCGCTTTCTCCTGGGAAATCAGTGCTAGCGACAATTCTCGTGAAATCATTGCAAGGGTATTCTGTGCAGGTCAAATTAGCTAGCGTTGTAAGATTTCACGTCCTCTACATTGAACTAATATGTAATTCGTCATTTCTAGTCGGTTCCCTTTCAGTAATACGATGTATGTGCCATTAGGGAAATAATGTATTGTTCCTTTATGAAGATTATGACAATAATTAACATCGCCTTAACAAGATTTTATTACAGTTTCTATTCAAAATATATGCTGCTATGTAGTGATTTTGTATATATTTATGGTCTATAACTAAGATCTCTCATTTAATACCCCCATCCTACCTAAATATACAACATAAAGATATATACAACAAAATGTATAGCAAATATTATATTCAAGAACTGCGGGTCAAACTTGTTGGCCTCAAGTACCTAGTATGCCAAATAATAATTATAGCTTATTTAATAAAATAGCAATCATGTGCATCAATTTGTGGTTTTTATATTAGGCTCATACGCTGGCAACACCACATCTTAATTTTTGTAGGGAATTAGTTTGTATAAACATTTTTTTAAGTTCCTTTGGTTAAGTATATGTTGATTTGGTTGTTAGTCGATTGATATAATCAAATAGGTTTGAAAAAAAGAACGTTGTTTTTATCATAATACACATGTTTTTGGATACTGTCTATTTTATAACTAATATTAACTTTTTTATTTACCAAAATATTTAAAATTTATAATAGCGGGATGATTCACTTCACGACAAATAAATGCAATATGTTGATACATAAGATACATATTTCATATAGTAAAGATAAGTATTCCTATTAAAAACTTCTCAAATTTGCGATAACAAGGTGCCCAGACACTAAAACGAATATACTGATTACGTAATATTAAATTAATATAATATTTTATCAGCGGGTACAATACGAGTATAATTCTTCATCATTCACGAATAGGCGTTCGCATTTTGTGCCATATCGGGGGCTATAGTATTGTATATAGTTTTTAAACTGTCACGGTCATGAACACTATGGTAATTATAAGAAACGCGATATTTAACGTGTTTTAGATTTTTTAGAGCTCTCGATATTTCGGCACTGTTGCAAGCGCCATGATCACGAGTAAACTGAAGTCTATGCGAGTGGATGCACTACGAAAAGACGAACAGGTCTACCGTCATTCTTGTACGTTTTTCAGCAAGCCGATGCTATTATTGTCACTGTCGCTCACTATTTAAATTTCGAATTACAAAACTAACTATATCAGATCGTGAATTATTTGTAACACTTTTTCGGTTCTTGCGTAGGTTAACCACTAGATTCCAAGTTCTTGACAGTTGCAGCCCATCTTGCCTGTTGAAGTTTCGATACTTTGTTATTTCGATCGCTTCTCTTAATATTCACGGTATGTAGTGGCGTTTTTTCATAAGTACCTGTAGGCTGAGTAACTTGTACATAATAAAACTTGATTGCTTAAAGTTTCAACTGTATCAAAATTATTAGTGTGAAACTATTTTTGTTTCTGAAGATGTGTGATTTTTCAGTGTGTTAGTATCTCAAACTTTAGACATGTTAACGAGTTTATTTTTACGTTCAAATTTAGCTTTAGTATAATGAAATCACGCCTGGACTCCTAAAAGAATTTGATAACGATCAAAGTCAAATCGTTCTTATTTTATTCGATCACATGTGCCATAATGCGTGAAGGTTATTTATACGAGTCAGTGGATCTCAGACAAGTGCCATGAATATGACATATATAATCACGTATGACATCTGTAATAAATTCTATAGGAGTATTTTACGTATTGTCTCGGATTTCATTTTAACGTATAATGAAAACGTATGTATGCATTCTTATTGAATCTAATATAACGCTACTTAACACTACAACAACCTGTAACGTGCTCCTTCATTGAAATCTTTCAAATGTAAAGTCAAAAACTATTGTACATAAATAAAATAAATAAACGATCATAAATGATCATATATGTGCCTACATTCTGTAGTATATTATAACACAATATATGTATCTTGGAGAACGAGCACTCATAGGAACACATTGAATTCTTCACATTCATGTTCGTCATCAAGCCAACAAGCATGTTATGTTCAGAAGCGTCAAACAGGCAGCTCAAGTGGGCTTACTAAGGGAATAGCAATACTTTGATTCATTAAAGTTGTCTGTAGTCTGTGATCGCTGTTAGTCTATAGTCATTTCAGAAAGACTAAAACTGTTACTTTGGAGTTTACGTTATTAGAGACTGTAGTTGAATCGGAAGTCTTGTAGCGGCCGCCAAACATGTCACACTTATCTGTGTACTAAAACCTATGACAATTAACATTGAAAGTTAGGACTGTTAACTTATTAGTCTACATCAGTGCTTTAATAAAACGAAATGGTGATTTTATGGTCGCAAGAGTGCATAGTGGTCGTATTTAATAGATTCTACTATGGTCATGGTATCATGCCACATGTTAACCGTGATCGTGGTGATGCAAGATGATGGCAGACGTCCCACAGTACCACAATGAGTTCCTTGGGAAGCTGGGCTAAATATGGCATTCGTAAGAGGTAACTTTGCTAAACGGTGAACCTAATGGCTGTTGTTGATGATGATGATAATGATATCTTTGCTTCAAATCATTGGTCAGTTGAAATATACATAGTACTACAACTGTTATTCAACTGTTTATTGTTGGTATATTCAGTTTCCTTCAGAGGCAAAACCGTAATACACAAGTGTCACTGATAGAATCGCTCGTAATTCAATAAATCCTCAAATGAAAGGGCTCACAAATTTTCGCCACTCGATCTTATTTTCTAAGAACAGTACACTAACTCGAGAGTGCTTTTAAATACTGATACATAAGGAAACAAATTGAGCAATTTCGATAAAAGGCACAAACAAAGTATGTTGGTTTAGTACTGTACTGTATCAGCAGGATTGACACAGCCTTCATCATTAAGGGGGGATTTACCATACACCCCAAACTTGGCAGGCATCTTGAGGGTCGCAGTTTTAAGATATCCGTTCTTCAGAAAGCGCTGCTGCCACCTTCCGGTAATTTACCTTTAATCACCTCTTACGACACCCAAAGTTGGAAAGGGGGGGGGGACTAGCCCGACACTCTACGGGCCATAACATATTGGTTTAGTAACAGTACTTATTTGTATGATTACTTATTTATTTATATTATTAAACTAGAAAAGCTAGAAACCAATTTGATGCTAAAATTATATATAACAGGAGATTGTTTGTTTGAATCTACCAAACATGTACGTGTATTCCCAAAGAAAGCGGCAGGCATGGTATTTTGCTGTTATAATTCGGTTAATGTAATGGTATATAATAATAGAACCATCTACCCCGCACAGCTCCAGAGTTTGGACTGAACTGGATTTTTTGCGTGTTGAGCGGTGCAGTCTACAAATCTTTTATTTTTAGTATATAATGTCCAAAATTATGAAGGTACTTAAAACCTACTACAATTTCTAACGAAACTCTGCTTTAACTTTGATTGTGCATATTATTTGCATTTACTTATTTTTTAAATTTTTGTAACAGTTTATACAAAGCTCAGTAGCTGTATTACATCATGCAACCGATATACGACTCGTCATAAAAACGGTGTGCCATCTATCCGGCGTGAATATATGGATGGTAATAATTCACGTCAATATTCATTCGTGTCAAACAAATCGTAAAACGTTGGTGTCAGGTTGAGTTTCAAATAGTAATGGATTACCTATAGCCGAAACGTTGGGTAAAGTAATTAATATTTTTGAGCGCCCCTAGACTCCCAAAACTTTATTTTTGTTTCCATGATTAACATTGATCTAGTATAATGTTATAATATTGTTAGCGCATAGTATGGTATTCATTATAAATCAACAGTATTATGATTATGATTTTTACCGCAGGTGACGCAAAATCAAGTAGGTATACGTATTAAGGCTAGTAAGCTTATCTTCTTTTGCATCATGTACAGTAATATTCATAATCATAGTACTACCAGTTCTGCTAATAGCTAAAATGGCGGATAATGGGCTTTAAGTTGCTCCTTGAAAGATTCTAAGAATGGGGCACTTTTGATTTTATACGCTAATGGATTCCATAATCTAACAGCCTCCGCAGCAAATGAGTAGTGGTAAAATGTTATTATAGTTCCAAGGGATTGCACCGTTAAGTTCTCTGATGACCGTAACGACCAACAATGGCTACTATAAAGAAATATTTCTAAATCTCTAATGGGTCTATCCACGCACGAATTAACATCAAAATAATATTTTGACTAACCTCGACGTTTCGATCAATTTGCATTGACCGTGGTCACGCGTGACCGTGGTCACTAACTTAGGGTCCGTTAGTTAGAAAATGACTAGTCAAAAACTGTTTTCATCTGTCGGAGCTTTAGATAGATAGATAGAATAGATAGAAAACTCTTTATTGTTACACCACTTTAGAAATATAAAAGATTACACATTAAATTATCATAACATAGTGTTACAATGGGCGGCCTTATCACTAAAAGTGATCTCTACCAGGCAACCTTAGGATGGAGTTGAACGAATAAAACAATAGAGGCGGGTGTAGTCCAAATACATAATCAAATTTCATAAAAACATTTTAAAATAAAACGTATTTTAGTGTAATTTCTAAACAAATATATAAAAAATAGCATACATATAGGTTTTTATAATAATTAAACAGATACAATTATAAACATATATATAATATATATATATATATATATATATATATATATATATATATATATATATATAAACATATGCATAGCAACATACATAAATAGATAATGATATATACATATACCTATAAATTATATAAAAATTTAGTACATATTATAATATTATCTCATATATAGCATAGAAATTGACAAAAATATAGTGCAAAATTAATTGGACAAATAAAACCTTTTAACTGATCCTTGAACATATTGAGAGTCGGTGCTTGTCTGTGTCGGTGCTTTACGTAGTTTTAAGAAAAGTACTAGTGCTACCACAAGGAATGTTTCAACTCTCTTTATAGTACTTTAAGCATTTGACTTAAATCATTTGACAGTGTCATCTGGTCGTCTCTGTGGAAAGTGTTACAAGAGCTTGGAGTTCCTCAACACCTCGTAGCACTGACACAGTCCTAATATTGTAATAATCTCGGGGTGGTAAAGATCGAAAAAGCAACTTCTGGACCATTTTGTTATGGGAAAGGAGCTAGGCACGGCTGCATACTGTCTCCCATCCACTTCAATATGTATGGACAATACATCATTAGACGGACTTGTGAGGACTGGGAGGAAGGAGTCGCTGTAGGAGGCATTAAGTTCACCAATCTCCGTTATGCAGACGACACGATTCTCTTTGCCACCACTGAATCGGAGATGGCAGCGCTCTTAAACAAAATGGGAAGAATCAGTTTGGAGCTAGGTCTTAAGATCAACCACGCCAAAACCTAGCTGATGGTGGCGGACCGTGCCAACAAGCTGCATCTTACTGGTATGTTGGGATTGGAACTGGTAAATGACTTCATTTACCTAGGCGCTAACATAAGCAAAACGGGGTCTTGCGAGAAAGAGTTCAGAAGACGTATCAACATGGCCAAAAGTGCCATGTCTCAGTTACACAAAATATGGAGAGACCGCAACATTTCACGGAAAACCAAGGTGAAGCTTGTCAATTCGCTGGTCTTCTCCATATTCAGCTATGGTGTAGAGACATGGACCTTGAAGAAAGCGGATAGAGACCGAAACGATGCCTTTGAGATCCGGTGTTGGAGGAAGATGTTGCAGGTTCCTTGGACAGCATTCCGCACAAACGTCTCTATTCTTCGTGAGCTTAATATACAGATCCGCCTTTCCAATATCTGCCTACGCAGGCAACTCGTATTGTTTAGCCATATCGCTAAAAAGGAGCAGCTCATGGTTACTGGCAAGGTGTATGGTAAGCGCCCAAAAGGTCGTAGTTCGTTAAAATGGTCTGACCAAATCCGCACGGCTTTGGATTCCAACCTACACGACGCACTCCACCACGACGACAAGGATAGGTATAAGTGGCGGGACACCGTCAAGACAATAATACTCTAAAAGTGGGGTAATCATGGACCTCAGTAATGAGGACAACGACGCGAGGAGGAGGATAGTACTTTTCTTTACACTCGTAACTGCTAACTGAGGATCCCAAGTTAAGCTTCCAAGATTATTAACAGATTCACTAAAATGTATGGTTACTTCATCAAACACAATACGCAGCAGTAAATATGGTGTCGAATATATTATTTAGTCTTATCTAGAATTACTGGTTCTTAAGGACAGCTGCCAGAACACACTGTTAGGTTAGCTTGGCTGAATTTGTGACAGATTTTCTATATGAGGGTGGCATTCGCTACTACCGTACTATAACCACTGTCATCCTAAGAACACAACCGGGATTGATGGCTTAACGTACCCTCCCAAGCACGGAAGCCCTCAGTAGTAATGTCACCCATCCAAGTCATGACCGCGGTGGACGTTGTAGCTTAGTTTGCTGATCGGTTAAAAACGGCTAAGCAAACTTCGCTACGAGCGCTTCAAAAACGTATTGCCGATGCCAAATTACTGTTTCAGTCAAATTATATAATGCATAAATCTTATTTTAAGCTTGCATCACTATAATGAAAAAAAAAAGGAAATTAATTTTCACAATTATTAAAATTAACTTACCAAAGTCACGTAGGTGTGAGCTCAGAGTGTTTGAATCAGCTTCAATAAGTAATTTTATATTTTAAGTGATGTTAAAGGTCAGTTTTTAAAAGTAATATTAGATTTAAATAAATATATGAAAGTTATGAGTGTTAACTAATAATAGAATTTAAATTAATTATCACGGGGCAATGTTGCGTTTCAGCATAAAAATAAGTTAAAATTTCTTGATCTTGCTTCAATTAGGTGCTTAAAAACTTCATGAAGTTTGATTTTCTTTACTATCTTTTCAAACCTCTAAGAGCTTCTTGTTGACCTAAAAAAGCTAAAAGTTTGCACATTTTAGCCAAGTACCTACTTAAAAGGGCGACATCAACCCAAAGTGAACTAGGTTGCCAGATTTATTTTGCTTTTACAGCTTTGCTTAAAATTGTTTCAGAACTTTGATAAGTTTAATTTGTACATTACCATTAAGGCCAAAGTTAAGTAAGCCGGCTGGGCCATATTAATACGTAGAAAGATAAAGTAAAAAAAAAGAATAATAATAAACTACGAGCTTTGAAATAGCACTAGAGTGGAGAATTAAATTATTATGACAACCAATAATTGATTTAAACTAACGTGAGTTTGACACATACTATAAGACATTTTGAGCCGAATTAAACTTACTGTTTCTTACGTCGAGAAGTTGCCTCGACCGGTTTCGCGACTTTCAGAGTCGCTTCTTCACGGAGTGCGTGCGCTCACGAATGCTCCCACGCATACACTGGTGGTGGCGTCGGCGGCGGCCGCGGTTTAATTCGGCTCAAAATATCTTATAGTATATTATAACAACTTTTTTTCTAACAGTTCTTGGAAAAAAGGTATTATATTTTTAAGGCTAAGGCTAAGGCTATTATATTTTTTTTATTATTAGGATTATATGTAATAATTACTTCTAAAATATTTGACTTTCACATTTGAAAAGTATAAAACGAACATTGGTTTAATTTACTTGGATAACATAAGCATTTTTACAGTTTAAATATTATAAATAAAACCGGCAAAAAACACTCACGTTGGGGATCGAATACGTCGACCCGGGTTTCGAGCATATCAGCCGCTTAGATGATAATGCATGTAATGTTCTTTCCCGAGGACTTAACTACGCACCTAAGACTAAGACTTAACTACGCACCAGCACCTAAGAAGATTCCTGTTGAGAACATTATTACTAGTATTGAGGACACGATCGTACGTAATAAAATCCCATACAATGACGCGGAATGTATGAGGCAGGATATCTCGTCCTTATTACGTAGATCTAAACCACCTAAAAGTAATGTTACGAAAGGTGAGTTCGCAGCATTGCACGATCTGCGTAATAATACCGAAATTTTAGTGCTACCAGCCGACAAAGGGAACGCAACAGTAGTTGTCGATACGGAGGCGTACGAACACAAGATCTCGCAAATGGTGAGTGACAACACTATATACAAGAAGGTGAACTATAATCCTACAGCCAGAGTTACCACGAAAGTAGTGAACTTGTTACGCAATAATGCGGATATAGATTTGTTAGCACGTCTGCGTCCACACAACCCAACACCACCAAAAATCTACGGCCTACCTAAAACACATAAGCCAAACTGGCCATTACGCCCTATAGTCAGTCAAATAGATTCGCCGACATACAAGCTATCAAAATACCTAGCTTCTGTCCTGCTAAGGTTCACAGGTCAGAGCAATAGCTTTGTGAAAGATTCAACGCATTTCGTTCAACTGTTGGAAGATGTGCGAATCCAACCCACCGAAGTCATGGTGAGTTTCGACGTAACTTCTTTGTTCACTAGTGTACCAGTAGACGAAACTATACAAATGATAAGCTGTATGATACAGAACTCACCCTTACCTACTGAGTGGATAACGTTATGTTTGAAGAGCGGATACTTCGTGTGGAGAGGAGAATTCTACCTACAGGTGGATGGAGTAGCGATGGGCTCACCTATAGCTCCAGTGGTAGCTAACATTTTTATGGAATGGTACGAATCTTTGGCCCTAAGCACTGCACTCGTAAAACCGCGCTATTGGTGGAGGTATGTAGATGACATCTTCGCAATTATAGACAAAGATGGATTATCTGGTTTTACGGATCACCTCAACAATTTACATCGTAAGATCAGCATCACCGTGGAAGAAGAAAAGGAAGGGGTATTGCCGTTCTTAGATGTGCGTGTTATCCGGATGCCAGACAACAGTCTGAAGCACACGATTCATCGAAAACCGACACACACGGATCGATATCTTCATTCTAGCTCACATCATCATCCTGCACATTTGTCCTCCGTACCAAGAGCATTGATGGACCGAGCTCTTAGGCTATGTGACCCTCCATTTATAGAAAAAGAGTTCCAGCACGTGAGAGGAGTACTGGAGGACAATGGATACAGTTGGCGACAATGTTGTCGCTGGGCAAAGAGAAGTGAACGTAAGCGATCAACTAGAGTGGAACGTTCTCCTGCTTATCTTCCTTTTGTAAGAGGAATAACGGACAAAATCGGATATCTCTTGCGACGGAAATATGATATCTGAACTTTCTTCCGCCCACCCGGTCAAATAAGACAGATGCTGCGTTCACCGAAGGACAAAGACCGCCTTAACGTACCGGGCGTATATAAAGTACCATGTGACTGTGGCAAGAGTTATGTAGGAGAGACTCGACGCAACATCGCTACTAGACTGACCGAGCATATTAGGAGTATTAAGAATATGGACATTACTAAATCAGCACTCGCAGAACACGCTCATCTCTTGGACTCCAATCATTATATTCGTTTTGATAAAGCCTCCGTATTAGCCAGAGAAAAGTTTTATGTACCGCGTAAAATACGTGTGGCTATAGAAATCAACAGCATCCTAATTTCAACAGAGATGTGGGTTGGACGCTACCACCAGCCTGGATTCCTACCCTTAATGTCACCTCAACGCAGAAGATGTTAGGCAGTCTAGAATGCGACACGGTCAGTACTGTTTGTCACGGTACGTGTGCGGATGATGATGATGCGATCACAGACGACGAAATAGGCCCACCGTCTTCCGCCGGGCACGCTAGGAGCTCGTCACCTAGCACCAGCAGCGCTGGGCTCGCTCCGCCCCCACCCAGCTCCCCGCTGCCGCCGGCGCCGATATCGCGCCGAGCCGCGCGCCGCAGTGCCCGTCGGGAGCTCGCAGACGCAGCTGTGCACTCGCCCTGATGATGAGTATCTGATATGCTCGAAACGCGGGTCGACGTATTCGATCCCCAACGTGAGTGTTTTTTGCCGGTTTTATTTATAATATTTAAATATGTGTGAAACTCACAAGAATTTCATTTCAAAAATTTTTACAGTTATTTTAGTTTTAAAAATCAAAATACCTTACCTATTTGGATGAAATTTGTATGGGAATACCTTTAGAAGTCATTCCCATATAAGTTAAATCAAATAAAAAGTATGATCTTCAAAACAAAAAAAAAACACGTATAATCAATTTATAATCGACGGACTATAATCACGGAACAAACTTTAAAAAAGTATGCGGTCGAATTTAATGTTTCTGTATCAAAAATGTTTGCAAAAATTGATGAAAAAAAAATATATATTTATGCATTAGCATAAATATATATATTTTTTTTAATGACAATGTACGGCATGGTAGGCTATTAAGCCTACCATGCCGTACATTGTCATTACTTAAGTATTTGCAATTCGTTTACTAATCTATAAGACATTGGATGTATTTTTTGTAACTATTCGCAATGCCTGATAGTACGAAGCTAAAGTCGTTTTCTTTTTTAGCTTGCTCAGTACGGTTTTGATCACAATCTCAACTTATTATGAGTCATAATACGCAGACATAAATAAAATAACTTTCTAAATTATAGCTCATTTATAGCTGATAGGCTAGCCTTGACCGCTATCTCACCTGATGGTAAGTGATGATGTGGTTGAAGATGTTGTTCAGACTAACCTAGAATTACTGGCTCTCAAGGACAGTTGCCGGAATACACCCTTATATGCTTGGCAACAGATTTCTATTTAAGAGTGGTAGCTGGGCAGGCTAACATTCGCAAAATGCCCTACCACCATGCAAAAAAACTAAACTTAGATTGGAAATAAGCTCTCAAAGAAAGATGCAAGATACAAGCACCAAGCGGTGCTCGGGGGTAATTACCTACTTAAGGGTGGTAGTATATCAAGCAAGCATTTAGAAATGCCATACTATCACACCATTAGTTCCTCCATTTCTCCACTGCTTGCCTACGGTAAAGCAGATCTGCAGCAAACCTACTAGCTGTGGTGCTACGACGCTCGCTCAAAGGAACCGAGGTTGACGAGGAGGGCTTTATCAAAGTTCAAAACAGAAAAGGAAGTCCTCAAAAATAACCTTGAGTCGTCACATGGGCGGAACAGCACCAAAGGGACCAAACGTTCTGCTGCGTCCAGAGGTTGCGACGACTCAGCCCTACGTGTCCCTTCTTCACTTTAGCAAGGAAACGGAAGAGTTGCTGGTGGAGTACTGTACTGTTTCAGACGGATTATCCACTGTTGATCCTGTCAGCTCCTGTAGTCTCGTAGTAAGCTATACTTAATTAATCATCCTATATCAGTTTATTGTAATATCTCTGTGAACTTTGCACACCACATACGCTCAGCCATAACAGCTCGAGACTACCCTACAAACTATATGAAAACTTAATTTTCAATACAACGCTTGATTATTGTGTTTAATTTTCATTAGGATACCATTTTAGTACTCAAGTGAAAATCGTAAGACAGGTTAGAAAATTTACGTACACTCTTTAACCAATAGCGCCAAGACATCTACGGCCAACCAAAAGTTAAAAGTGTTCTTATCCGACTTTGGAATGTCTTTTGTTTGTATTAGCAAAGAAAATAGCTTTACCAATACTCAGATTTATGTTCAGTAGACACTGTTCTACATAATCAATAAATTCCAAATCTTTCTTAACAAAGTTGTATCTTTTTCAGTATAGCCTATCTCTTTTACTGTGCAGGTTTGTTCAGTAGGCAGTGAAGTAAAATCTCATTCTTTACTGCTAAAATTTTAAGAAAATTATTAGAATTTGCTTCTTATTTAAGTTAAAGTTAACACGCAGTCTTTGGATGTGGTGAGGTTGGTAAATAGGTCAAAGGCAGCTTTTTAAAGCTTGTTTAAAAAGTTAAAGATTTTCACACACACATAACATTTTATAAATGGAAATTGAGCTTATTAGGAATGTTTCGTGGGAACCTTCCGTATAATTAAGGATATTTTTCAATAGAATTGCTATGGAAAATCCTTACATATTGTACATAATACCAATAGAATACAATGTTTTTCTGTATTTAGATTAAGAAGATCCTGTGTGTAATGTTTGAAGCGTTGATACCGCTGATTTGGAGAGAACAGGATCCTGATCTGCACTTTTGACGTCACATAATGGTAGAAGGCTGCTTAACATGCATCTATAGCTAGCTCCTACGTAGCAAGGCCACGTCAAGTAGAAAATTAGAAGTTTTCAATTACATGTAGGATAGATCTTCTAGTAAAGCATATTGAATGTTGAACACGTTATCACTTTCCACCAGATTAGACTCAGGTCAAATGGTTTTTAGTTCCTTAGTTTCATACTAATATATAACTATTAATATCAAAATTAACGTGGTTTTCCCTCATATTAGTAAATGAACGGGATAACTCATGTGAATAAGACAGTTTTACCTATATTTATATCTTTACGAACTGTAGGTCTTCTGGTGTAACTTAATAACTATTTACCCGTCGTTAATGCGTTATTTTAGCAATGTGGCCTGCCCATTGCTCCCACATTCAAATCTAAACGGTCTACTAAGAACGTTTGTGTAGCAAGATTTTATTCAACTGCCTTTGCCAGAAGACAAACATCATTTCTTGCAACACACTTCTACAACAGTTTTGACAAAATCCTGATATATTACCCAATGACTCGCCACAAATGTAAAATTATATTAAGAGAATGGTTACTAAAACAAGATTACGCTACAATTGAAAAATTATTAACGATTCTCACATAAATCACTCAGCTTACTATTTTCAACATTAAAACCCATACAGTCACCTTAACACACACACTCACATGCCGTCACACACTCGTTTCTAAACACTTCTTCTACACAAATCTAGGTACGCTTATAGAAATGCTTGCTAAATAACATATTTATTATAATTTCATTACTTAGTTTCCGAAACAATTAAAACACAATTAACTTCGTTATTAAACTACATATAAATATAATCAATGAGTTGTAACATTTCTTAATTTACTATTTATGTCCGGGGGAGGGCATTGGTATGCCATATCACAGGTCTATCCTAGTTTGGGTACCGATGTGTTTCCAATGTTTATGTAAAGATATACTACTATATTATTATTATACTCTGATATATTTAAGTTTAATAATGTTTGTTAAAACGATAAATAAATTTCAAATTTCAAATTTTAAATTGCCTCTTCAAATTACTAATTCTGAAAATTACGTCAATCACTGATTTTATGGCCAAAAAATACTCTCATTCTAAGCTCACTGTTAATGTTGCTTATTGTGCTTACTGTTCATGTTAATAATTATGCCCCATAAGGGCCACAGTCAACTAAAATGCATCAAAGCCATAAGTCATCATTGGCAATACTCACAGGTTGAAGACTTTGGTCGTTTTGGTGGTTGAAGAACCAGGAAGTTGGATGAATAGATGACGCGTAATTTCCCGAATCATAAATATTATACGCATTCATTTTCGTCTCGTACATGTTTATAGTATATTCTAAGACCTTCTGGCAAACTCAGTTCAAAGACTGTAGTACTGCCCAGGTTTTGACTCAATTACAGACTTTTTCATATTTGCTGATTGAATTATCTATAGTTGCTGGTTATACTCCAAAATTTTTTGTATAATCTGGTGGAGTGTATGGAGGTATATGGTAGAAGTGTAGGAAGACGTTATGTGACCTCTTGTAAACGTGACTCAGAAGCGAGATGAGCTTTTTATTAATTTTTTATTGCTGATAGGTAAGCTTTTGACCACTATCTCACCGGTTAGGTGCTTGGCGACATATTTTCTACTTGAGGGTGGTCGCTAGCCAGGCGGGCATTTGCAAAATGTATTCGTACTATATAGCTAAGTAATTAATTTCAGACGTTTGGCCAAAGAGCTAGTCTCGCCGTTGCTGTTGTCTAAAGTTGGCTTCAAACTATCAAACAAGAAGCTTGAAACTTGATGTATGCGAGAATGCAGTTCTGAATTGTAATGTGATCATTTAATATATTATATGTATCCACTTTAAACATAGTTAAACGCGCATCAAAATTTTCGTAGATGCACTTTATAACTAAGCCATCATGCTTATAGAAATAAACTTTACCTATCTAAAAGTTTCGCGAATATATTTACAGCTGAGTTAATTTAACTGTTACGTGATGACGTAACGTTTGATAAAACTAAACCACTTTTCGTACCAATTTTCATACATTTTGCAGAAGCCATAATAACGTCCAACATTAATTAATATCTTTACCATTTCAGTAAAAACATACATTGCTAAACGTAACCATTACCAAAATGAGACGAGATGGCGCTTACTACTTGCCAACCTTCGTATTACCACTTAGGCAACATTAGATTTGCAGATATGATTATGCAGAAAAAAGGTAAAATTAATCACTAGTCTTGTCATCAAAGAAAGCGTTAAAATGCGAGTCGGAATCAGATAAAAGCGAGTTGCAAACTAAAAATCATTAAGATTAACCTGAATATGTGCTATATAACTGTATTTGTTCGTGTTTAATTTTTATATTTTAGGTTTTTATTAATTGAAAATAAAAAAAAGGTAGGAATTGCATTGTTTTCGTATTTGTTTTTTTAGTTACTGTTACCCCTCACACACACTTACTCCGTCTAAGTGTTATAACACCGCTTAAATTGACTTAAATCTACCCTCAAATTATCATTTATAATTGTGACATCTATAAAAAAATTTCTTCAATAATCTCATTCAGTAGGTACTCATCAAGCTTGCATTGTGTACAGTGGTGATAAACAAATATGAATATTTTGAGACATGAACTGAGTATTACAGCACCAGAGTTATTTCGATTTACTGTCGGGTAAAGGCCTCTTTATACTGTGTAAAAGGTAAGCTATATGAGTATACATTTATATTTGTGCTATTTTGTTGGGGTTGATTAGTTAGAATATGACTGTTGGTTACCTAAATAAAAAGATATTGACAGAGATAATGACAAATTGTAGGATTTATTTGTGTTGAAATATCACAGGTGTGAAAAAAAGAAAACTAATTCCATTTGTAATATTATGTGTATTGTTAATTTACATCCTATAAACTGTTTTGTGGCTAATCATATTTGGCTAATTTAATTTACATCCTAAACTCTGTTTTGTGGCTAATCATACTCCAGGTTTAGTTATATTTCTAGAATAAATAAAAACATTTCATATAATTTACTTTTTCTTACTCCAACCTTTCACCATGTCCCACAGTACTTGGCATAGTAGTGTATCCTTATAGCAGGTGTTATAACACTGCCCATTTTCCGCACTTCCCAGGTGTTACTCAAGATCCATCAGTAACAACATTCTAACAGATTGTAAACATCTATGATGATAAATAGTTTGAGGGTTATCTGAATTTATGTATTCTTTTTGAAATATAGAAACATTATTTATATGTAGTTATAAATACAAGCTAAAATATAAAATATTTCACTTATTGCAAATAACTAAACATTTTTGATAATTTTTTTGTTATTTTTTATTGCCGATAAGTTAGCCTTTGACCACTATCTCACCTGATAGTAAGTGATGATGTGGTCGAAGATGTTGTTCAGGCTAACCTAGAATTACTGGCTCTCAAGGAAAGCTGCCGCAACACACTGTTAGTTGCTTGGCGACAGATTTTCTACTTGTAGATAGTCGCTAGCCAGGCGGGCATTCGCAAAATGCCCTTCCACCATGCGGTGAAGCTCAAGCCCGTGGCGGGATTCAAACCATTGATCTGTTGCGCGGCAGTCCATAGCCAAAACCACTGAGCTATCGCTGCTTCGAATCCTATATACATATATATATATACCTATATTCAAATCCTTTATGCAATCATATCCTAAATATAGGTAATATAGTATTTTTAAATATGTTTATTATAATTTGCATACGCTTTACCTACAGTCATATAACTACGACCGTAGTTATAGTGATTAAATCATCAATGGTCATCCTAATCGATTTAATTGTCATATATATGTATATATGTATGTATAATTTTATAAAAAGGAATTATTTTATTTTGTTATTGTATGTAACTGATAAATGGGTTTAAAAAAATCAACACTGTGCCCGTAGAAATACGATTCTAAAATGTAGGGTGAGCAAATGTAAGCAGCCATGTAGACCTCTCGGCGCTGTCAAAGTCAAAGTTTTATAAAGGATTTCGAATTTCCATCTCGTACTTAGCTTATATCAAAGAAAATCAATGACACGTGGGCCCCAGCGAAGGCTAGTTGTATCAGAAATATGTAGGTAAGTAGTAAATATACAATAATTTTACATACTTGCTAATGTATTTATCTCGAATTAATATACTGGCTACAAAAACATGGAAGGTAAATAATTGATGATTAGAGAGAAAGCAAATGTATATATATATATATATATATATATATATATATATATATATATATATATATATATATATATATATACATTTGGCTGTGTCAGGCGAATAGATAGACAAAAAGGCGAGCGACTTTATGAGAGTTCTGTAATTTTGTTTGTTTTTGTATACATAAAATCTGACGGCCTCATAATTATGGACAATTTGTTTCTAAACTACGAATAATAATTATCCTGTTCGTAGTTTCTTAAACAATTTGTCACATGCCTCACGAATTGCCACGTAGACAGCCGTTTCAGCTGTAACTCGCTTTCAGAGGTTTGCAGAAAATCTGACAATTAAACCGATATGCACGATTGTTAAACGGCATATTCAACTTAACTTTGATTATGTAGATGGTAGAAACATGTTTTGTATTATAAAAAATCTCTTTCAAGAAGGGAAGTAAAGAAATCCACTCGTTTTACATTTTACAAATGCGGCAAAACCATTTCAGTCTCCGTACAAGGGGCGCAGTTCCATATTAAAGCTGGTAGATCAGCAATGTAATGCATTTGTTGAATACACGGTTTCGGCCGTTGTGATTTTCGTAAAAATTGGAGGTGAAGTACATGAATGAAATTGATGATATGAAAAATATGTATAATATATTAGGACATTATATTATGATTAACTCATTACGTTATCCAGTTTATTTAAATTATTATTTTCCAGACTGATAGTGATCTATCAGCCTTGAAAATATATGTCATATAATTTTATTTGAATTAAATTCAGTATACGTTGCCGATGCGTAATTTTTATGAAATAAATGTTTTGGCATTATCACTACTTTATTTTGTGGTATCTATACTAAATAGTAAATAGATAATAATTGATAGTATTTTAAGCTATAGAAACATTTTAGTATGCTATGTAGCTACTTTACGGCTTATTTAACTTATTGGAATAATTTAAATGAATAATCATAAAGCGCAAGCTCAATTAGAAAATCACCCTCAGGTAGAAAACCTGTCACCAAGTACTTATCGGTGTGGTTCCGGAAGTAGTCCTTGAGATCCAGTGAAATTACAGATATAAAGCAACTATGTCCCAACGTGACGGGCGCAGTGTAAATTTCGTGACTTGTGACGAAATGCATCTGTTATTGGCAGGTACTAACCTCTGCCAATAACAGATTACATCAGGTGGTCCTCGAGTTAGTTGCGTCACAAAATAACATTAGAAAATACAAATAAATGACCCGTATGAAATTGATTTTTTTGATAGTTCTCATATTATTATATAGATTATAGATATAGAAATTATTTATTTTTATCTCAACGTTACAAAATTAGTCGCTCCATTATTAAGATCAATGCAAAGTATTTGAAAAATCCGGATAAAAATAATGATAATAAATATACGCTATATAAACGATAATAACAACTATCTAGTATGAATTAGTTCATATTAGATAGTAACACTAGGTGGACTGACGACATCGTGAAAGCCGCTGGTAGCCAATGGTTACAAGCGGCTAATAGCCGTTCATTGTGGCGCTCTATGGGGGAGGCATTTGTTCAACAGTGGACGTCTTCCGGCTGATGATGATGATGATGATGAGATAGTAACAATTCAATAAGAAAGATGAATACATATATTGTATTTTTTTTTCTCCATCCTTTTTAAGGTTACGTGAGATACCTGATCACTGACTGCTGCATTCACAAAGTCTTCCAGAGGTAAAGCCGCAGGTGGAAGTGCCTTGCTAGACGTAGCACCTCAATGAAAATGTACAGTACTACTAGGCAATGTTCTGCTTTTAGTATTTTACACATTGCTTTTTATATAATTATTCCCATTCCATGTAATTTATGAGCGGCCGTTGGTACAGCTACAGTATCTCCTAAAATGGAGACTTAATGTCTCCATTTAGACGACGAGATATTGGTTAGACTTAGGGCGTTAGGTTAGGTTGAAGCAGTGATAGCTCTTGAAGCAGTGATAGCTCAGTGGCTTTGGCTATGGACTGCCGCGCAGCAGGTCCATGGTTCGAATCCCGCCGCTGGCTTGAGCTTCACTGCATGGTGGAAGGGCATTTTTGCGAATGCCCGCCTGGCTAGCGACCACCCTCAAGTGGAAAATCTGTCGCCAAGCATCTAACAGTGTGTTCCGGCAGCTGTCCTTGACAGCCAGTAATTCTAGGTTAAGCCTGTTAACACCTTCGACCACATCATCACTTACCATCAGGTGAGATTGTGGTCAAAGGCTTACCTATCACCAATAAAAAAAAAAGACGATAAATTATAATCAAAGTTATTGTGTTAATGCTACTCCATAAGTTTTTACTAACGTCTGACAATGTGTATTTTAATTGCAAGTACAACAAAGTTTAGACACAACCTGCAAAAACGATATAGTGGTTACAAATTTGAGCCGCTGGGTATTGGTTGGAGATATTCGGTCCGTGAAGACCTCATCTCGAATGAGGTCATTGTATTTTCCAGAACTCTTCAGAGCGCTTGGGGGACGCGTGATCAAAATGATAGATAGATAGATAGATAATACTTTATTGTTACACCACATAACACATGAAACAGAGAAGATTTACAATTTACAATATTTTTGTATAATATATTTGTATATATTGTTGTATAATATATGTACTTAGTTCAGTTTAAGAAAATTAAATGAAATAAAAGGTCAAATGCGTCTCGGGCCACGCACAATGTAGGGTTCCGTAGAAGCCCGTTATCTTATTATAGAATGATTCTGTAGTTCTTTATTCTCCTCCACTTTCTTCCTCCAAAATTTAAGAAATAAGAGTACGATTGCCGCCAAGCTATTATTTCAATTCTAATTCGAAAATTAAAGAAAATTTGTTTGTGAATTCTATAGGAAGATACTCGAATGATAACGTAACAATAGCGCGATTCAGAAACTTGGTACAGTGTAAGAGTTTGAATGTCAATTAATTTATTTTCTGTAGCATAAATAATTATTCAATTCTATTCTAAAATAGTTGATATAAATATGAAAGGCAAATAAAAAGTATACACCGATATATGCAAGTAAGCTTATAAATGGGCTATAATACTTTATAACTAGTCTGGCTATAAATACTGTAACATAAAAACTTTTCAGCCTTAGAATTTGGAGCGTGTTTATTATTTTAAAATTTTTAGGGCATAGCCACGGTAATGTTATCTATACAGTATTTCAACTTCATAGAAACGGACGAAACGCGAGTTATACCTACGCGCCTCAATCTCAGCCCGCGCTCAGTACGCAGACAGTCGCGACTGCGTCGCAGTGACGAATGGACGGTGTGTAATTTTCTTTAACAAAAAATAAGTTCATGTACATATTTAATATGACGAATAGGATATATTGTGCTGTTTTTGGTTGCATGAATTTGTCCATAACGCATCCAGAGATAACTTTTTTTAGATTACCTGGAAACTCTGAAAGGTAAGACTATAAAATAAATTTACTTACTAGTAGGTAGGTTACCTACATAATGCGTGTCTTTTTAATGGATAAGTGTATTTCCTTTTATCTCCCGAAAAAAAGCTAACTGGATTAATAATAAAATAAGTGAATAGAGTAAAGGAATGACACGAGTGAAATAGGTAGTTATAGGCGGTTCATGAATCACGATACGGTAGGTGCGCTTGTGTTAAAACCTCGGGGCATGTGTGTTTTGTTTTGTTACTTTGTATAATTCAAAATGAAGACGTGGTATTTTATCAGTACTTACTAATATATAATCAGTACTTATATTATAAATGCGAAAGTAACTCTGTCTGTCTGTCTGTCTGTCTGTCACGCTTTCACGCCAAAACTACTGGACTGAACTGAATTTATAAGACTGATTTGTTATTCAAAAATATACATGGCTTTTTAATTAAATCTACGAGTACCAATCAAAAAACAACACGCATTTTTTTGAACACTTCCTATTAATTCGCAATCTTTTATTTGTTTATACAAAAAAAGTATATTTACAATCACAAAACTAAATGGAAACACAAAGATGGCAAATGTACTTAAAATGCTGGAGGCGGGCAGCACTATCGCATGTTTACGTACCGCGCGGTGGTAGGTAGTTATTTCGAGGACAGAGCCGAGTTAAGATACTGTATAGATAACATTATCGTGGCATAGCTATTGTTTTATGTTTTTTTATTTAAGATTTAGGGCCTGTTTCAGAATGTCCGAGTAAGTTCCGGTTTTACTACCTAGAACATATTTATTAAACAAAACACTATCTTTGCGTTTCACAGTCATCGATTTAGCCTATCCATCGGTTAAAGCTTGAAACGCGCTGCATGTTAACTGTAATTTTTATCATTCAGTTATTTTATGTGTTGCATAGCAACCCGAAACTTTATTAGGACATTCTGAAACGGGCCCTTAGTTTTCAATGTCAGTATTTACCCCTTATAAACAACCAACTACTTCATCTTAGTCACTTAAAAGGATTTATAGTAAAGATTTTATATTTAGAAAAAAATATCCAACACCCAAGTTGAACGACTATTACTGCTAAACTAATAAAGTTATCTCAACCGCTATACTTTTCCTTTAATATTCATGAAACGCACTATCAGCTTGAATTTTTCTGGATTTTTAAGGCCTGCAGTTTAGATTTTAGAAGGGGTGGGACGCCCTGTTGGAACAAAAATTTGCACTTTAAAGTTTAATATTTCGTAAATGGAGCATTAAATCGAAAAACATTATTAGCAACCCTTAAGTCATTTTAAAAGACCTATTCAACCACACCAAATACGAAGATATAGACGATGAAAAAAAAATTCATCCCCACATCACATGTATGGGAGGTACCCTAAAAAAGATTTTTTTCTAAATTTTATTTTACCGCTTTGTCGGCGTAATTGATTTACATTTCCATACGAAATTACAGCTTCTTACTACTAACAGTCTCTTAGCAAAACCTCAGACAGACGGACAGACAGACGGACATGACGAAACTATAAGGGTTCCTTGTCAGGACTACGGAACCCTAAAAAGGATATGATACTTAATAGGTACATGGAATTTTAGGTTTCCAATGAGTTCAATATTTGCAAAAGACCAAAACAAAAATGCTATAAAATTCATAATTTTTATTGTCTCTAAGTGCGTCGTTTAACAATTCACGTGATTATAGTCTTCATAAACTGTTATATTACATGTGACATAAATATTCTAATTCTTTGAATTTTAAATAAAGACAATTACACTTATAAATATTCAAACATTAGAATTTGAAATATTTTTACACTAAGTTCTGAATCACTCAGTTAAAAGATATCGCCTTGATTTTTATAATTCGTTTCATCATAAAATGTCTATAAATGATCCATTAACATTCCCGTACAGTTGTTGCGGAATTCCTGACTTCAAGACTTGCCCTAGATTCTGTTTTGTGGTCGTCAGGTGTTATTGTATATAAATAGCCATTTATTATAATTTTGTATCTTATAACTGGTTTGTTCTTTTAGCATAAGTATCAAATCCATTCTTGGATACTATCTGAGTTAATCGTTTTTACCTTGGCTATGGATATCAAGTTGCATGTCATTCATGATTTGTATAAAAAATATACAAGGTGTAAGGACATATTTTAATGCCTAATAGGCTAGCCCTAGACTACTATCATTTTCAAGGTATAATAATGTTCGATATATCGATACAATGAACGTGCAGGTTCGTTTTTAATTTTTGACGTTTAACTATGTACCTAGGTAGAAGTTTCCCTTTTGTATATTGTTATAATGCGTCTTAAGTAGTAAAAGAATACACTACATCGATACAGACAACTTCAGACAAAATAAGCAAGCATTCACAATTACATGGGCAAGTTATATTGTTAATGAAATACATATTAAACGATGCGACCACTTATGTAGCAATTGGGATGAGATTAGAAGTATGATGATGAGATAATACTCGTTATTTCTAGTTGAAGAAAAGTTGAAACTTTAAAGCGCTCGTTGTCTAGCTTGTTTAGTCATTCCATACTGATCGACTAAATTAAACTTCGAA
This sequence comes from Plagodis dolabraria, assembly GCA_963854805.1. Lineage (NCBI taxonomy): Eukaryota > Metazoa > Arthropoda > Insecta > Lepidoptera > Geometridae > Plagodis > Plagodis dolabraria. The sequence continues at coordinate 14,419,060 of OY978454.1, read as the reverse complement.
ACTGAGCCCTCAAAGCTATACTCTTTTGAAAGTTTAATAACTTTATAACAACGGGAAGTATTTCAAATTAAATGAAAATATAAACTAATTTTTTCCACGGTCTCTATACATATATAATCCTCCTTACGTATACATTTTTGCGCGAAATTTCCTTGGGCGGGATATCTCATTATGATATTCTCGTAACTACTTCCATAGAGTAAAGTAATTATACTGGAAAACTACTTCTAAACTAATTAAACTTGGTAGTTCTTTTTTGTTCTATATTGTGGACCACTAAATACTAGAATTAAAACACTAATAAAAGTTAAGGGTCCAATAGATTTAGAAAATAGGTACATAAAAAAACATATATGTAAAATTAGAACCTACTCTTTTTTTAAAGTCTGTTAAATATATAGTTATATACAATGAAGGTCTGTAAAAAATCTTGGTATAAAATTGATGACCAAATAGGCGTACTTCTGATGGCAAATATATTAGAAATTTGATCGATTGACTCTTTATTTATAACTTTTTGAATAGAATGGAAATATATATATAAAATAAACTACAAACATTTTATTATTAGACTTGCACAGAAAAACATTTTCAACATTATACATAAAATATCTAATAATATTCTTTAACATAAATAATATAAAAATATAGTATATAAAACATCCTCCTAAATAGGTTACTATATATGGGGATAATGTCAACAGTCGTTAGTAAAAGTAATTACAGAAAATGGTTTAACAGAATCACGGCCATGTTTTTGTTTGCAACTCAATAATCCAGAATCGTTTATAAGCAATTATGGGAAATAATAACAAATATATATTTTTAAAAGTATCTTAAGAAAACATTAAATACATTTTAATGAAACACTTTAAAAAATATAAAAATATATATCTAGTGACAATTCCGCCTAATTTTCCTGTTATGCCCACGTGACGTCACAAACGCCACGCAGTCTAAACGGAAGAATATTCAAAGTCAATTTATTCTATACTTATTGAATATTCTTCCGGTATATTTTTAAAAGTGTTTCATTAAAATGTTAATTAATGTTTTCTTAAGATAATTTTAAAAATATATATTTGTTATTATTAAATATGGATTTTCGCAAAGTAACGCCTGACTCTATTCAGTAATTATGGGAAATGTATGCACCAAAAGAGCAATATTGTTTTTTTTTTGTTATTGTGACGAAACAAGCTCGAAGTCAACATGATTCTGGAAAAAACTTCTGAGTTTGTCGCATAGACGCCAAGTAGCCTGTTTGTCGATTTTCTATCGCATTCACTTCGGTGAATGTGCTCAAGAGCTACATGATGTCATACCGTCTTCTCCATTTCACTATTGGACTACAAGACGTGGAGAGAGCTTTCATCCCTTCATTGTCAATTTGCCACAGGTTCGTACAAAGCGTTTTCAGAGCTCTTTTATCCTGCGAACAGCGAAGCAGTGGAACTCTCTCCCATCGTCAGTCTTTCCAGGTGCGTATGATCCTGGTGTTTTCAAAAAAAGAGTGAATAGGTTTCTTCTGGGCAAGCGTGATTTATCTTAGACTCCATCGTCGCTTACCATCAGGTGAGATGGAGTCAAACGCAAACCCAACTAATGTAAAAAAAAAAAAAAAATGATGTTTAAGGAACTAAACTCCGCCTAAAACAGATGCATTTCACAAATCACGAATTGCCCTACGCCCGTCACCTTGAGATATAGTTGTTAAGTCTAATGTGCCTGTAATTTCAATGGCTTTCAAGGACTGCTGCCGGAACACACGTTAGGTGCTTGGCGACAGATTTTCTTCTTGAGGGTGGTCGATAGCCAGGCGGGCAGTCACAATATGGCCTTCCACCATGCGAACTTGCCACCACTCCGTGGAATATACTAAGAACACCACTCACGTCGATATAATAATAGGATGCTATTTCGCAAAAGGCGCCCCTTACTCTCTTTGAAATGATCCGGGAGCATAGAACAGTCGAACATATGACATCCCCAATACACTTAACTAGGTCTCGTGCATGTTCCTTAATAAAAGTAAAATAAAATGTTTAACCATATATATATAATTGGAATGTCAAACTGACAGCACTTTATTGGTGAGAGAGGAAAATGAGCTAAATTCGTTTTGATTTATTCATGCAAACATAATATAAGTTATACATGTCTTAGACTAGTAACAATAAGCCCCTTTAAGTGCATTGCAAGCAGAAGTTAAGTGCATTGCAAGCTGAAGTATACAATAACATAATTATGTGACGCATTCCTAGTGAAAATAACAATCTCGATTAATTTAGCATCATAAATATTACCTACACAGAAAGTCAATTATTATAATTATTTACAGTTAAGGATATTTCATTTTTAAATTAAATTTCAAATTTTCTCTTACAGTTATTATAGAATGGATATAGTCAATAAATACATATTTACAACATATACCTATTTTTTACACGTGACTCGGCACGAGTCAATCTTAGTTTACAAGTGGATCATTCATAAACGCTCATCGAGGTCGTGATATATCACATCATTGAATCATTTTCGTTAGATATTTTTATCGTGTAAAAATTCTTCACTCCTCCTCCTCGCTTCGGTATCCTCAATGCTGAGGGTCGTGACCACCTCCTCGTGGTAAGAGTTTGTTACGGACCACTCGTCGCCATCTATTCCTATCTGCTGCCGAATGTAGAGCAGCATGGATGGTACTGTCGAGAGTAGTGCGGATCTGGTCTGTCCAACGTGTCGGGCTTCTGCCGCGCGGTCTCTTCCCCGCTTTTAAAAATTCTTCAACAGAGTAGTTTAGTAGTTTTTTAGCATTTTTGTAATAGAAAAGATTTATATTTCAAATAATTCTGGTTGTCCCTTATATGGTTTTTTTTTATTCTTTTAGTATATTATTCAACGCAAACATGTCACAATAATATTTTTCATCCCACCATCTCGGAAAGAGTATTTTTAATCTTCAATATCTGAGTGGAAAAGCCGTTTTTATTCTCTAGAGGATAAAGTAAATTGAATTTAGAACATCGTGTGCACTAAGTTTGTGAATTAAAAAAAACATTAAACCTATTTACTGCTACCTCTATAGTGCCGAATATTATATCATACAACTTTTTTCTAATTTGTTAAAAACTCAGACTCGGAACCTTCTTGGTGTTCTTTTTTCAATTTGCTTTGTACGCGGTTCTTTACGCGGCATATGTCATTTCCTCGCTGAGATGGAATGAAAAGTTACGTGTTGCACTCGAGTGCAAAGATTTTTCACCTCGTGCTCTTTTGATTCCCTCGCTAACGCTCAGGATTCTAATTTTGAATCACTCGCTGCGCTCGTGATTCAATTTTAGAATCCTTCGCTTGCTCGGTCATCAAAATTGAACGCGGTTAAAAAGCAACTTTGCACTCTTGTATAACAAATAACTATTATTTTTTATTTTATTTCACCTTTATATACCAGACGCGACATCTCAAACGAGGATAGTCGACCGGTGCAAGTATGCTGGCCGGCATACTCTCCCCCACACGTAGCTGCGCACTCGTAAAAGTAAAGAAAAAAAATACTTGCACCGATCGACTATCCTTGTTTGAGATGTCGCGTCTAGTACATATAGGTCAATGGTCGCAATGATGACCTTAATGTGTTAATTTCAAACATTTTTTTAAATTTCAACATGAAGTAACTTTCAACATATATCTGTAGATTTGAATAATTAAACAGATATTTTCTCCTGCCATTCTTATATTCTTCTTGTTGTATTCTTATTGTTATAACAGTTGTAAAGTAATAAATACTATCTCATTTTGAAATCAAACATTGAAAACAAAACCGCTCAAAAGTTCCCGAGAGATTTCTCCAAAGATCCAACATAATCGTCTCCAAAGTTGTCTCCTTCAAAATCTCACCGCTGTTCTTATAACATCACAAGACAATTAAACCCTGTAAATATGGTACGAAACAATTCTTAAAGAGATCACTTGGCGAGAATACATTTTACTGCAGAGTGCTTGAAAGTTTGTTGGTCTTTCATTGTGGCTTGGAGATATTCCCCCTTGTTTTCCGTATTGTGGACGAGGCGTTAACCACCACGGAGATTTATGAAAGTAGCTTGTCTTTTGAGGGCACTTCCTGGCAAAGGCGAAAACCTACGGATTACAATAAGAGTATCATATTTTAAATGTTTTAAAGTACATACGACTTGTCACTCAAATAGTACAAAGAATTGAAAACAATGTGTCAATGAATCCTATAGTATAGTATACATTAATTCTCTTTTAAAACAACAAAAATAATACAAGGATAACCGTGTAGGTATAATTAAAAATATCTTTGAAACGCTCGTAGCGAAGTTTGCGTAGCTGTTCTTAATCGATCATGAGCTGGATGGGTGACCGTTAGTGACATAACTACTGAGCGCTTCTGTGCTTCGGAGGGCACGTTAAGCCGTCGGTCCTGGTTGTTGTCTTAGGATGGCAGTCGTGAAAGCATGGTGGTAGGGCATTTTGCAAACGCCCGCCTGGCAAGCTAGAAAATTAGAAAAAGTAGAAAATCTGTCGCCAAACACCTAACGCTGTGTTCTGGCAGCTCCTTGAGAGCCAGTAATTGTAGGTTAGCCTGGACAACATCTTCGACCACATCATCACTTACTGTCAGTTTAGATAGTGGTCAATGGCTAACCTACCAGGCATAAAAAAAAACAAAAGAACATACTTCACTGCAGTTTTTTTCTTCTCTTCAACCATAATTACAACTCTATTTGGTATCTGCGCTAAAACTATTATTTATATGCAAAACAATGTTGTTACAAACATATTACTTCACCTCATATTCATGTTTTATTTATATTTTTAATTACTCCTATTATTGATCTACTGTTTATTGTTGAATATTTAAGAATTCATTCATGCAATGTTAGGTATTTCTAAAAAATATTTAATGTTTATCCGACATAGGTACATAATTCGAGAAATTTCTCAATACTAATGTTTCTTTTTTTTTCTGTAAGTGATGAGTACTCGGCCAATAATGAATTGATTTTGATGTTTTTTTCTGTTGGCCAGAGTGGTTTTATAAAAAAACACAATCGCTAAATCAGAGGACGAAGGTTTGACTCTCGCTCAGGATAAAAAAATTTACCCTTTTCAGTATTCAATCAGAAAATTATATTTCATAAAAACGATATTTGGCTGAAAATGCAATTTTATTAATAAATATAATAAGGTTACAACGTAGTGATTGTGAATGGTATACAAGCAAATGTTATTATTATGTCTGGGATGAAAATGGACACATGTCCTAAGTTTTGTTCGTCGGTTTATAGCAGAAAAATAAACATATTAAAAAAAACAGCATACAAAAAAGAATTTTCAAAATTACAATGAATGGAAAAAAATACTACAAGCAGTATTCGAACCCTCTGCCATCCGTCCCTAATGCCGGGACATGTTCTGCCAATTGACCTATCGTAGTAAGTGAATCTTAGCTCAAATTTATCATTTTTTCCAATTTCGCTACCACTTCATGGAGAAAGGATCCTTTCGTTGTAATATTTTAAGCAGGGATATAATACCGCTTCATTAAGGTTACCGTTTGAAACGATAACCGTATGTATGGGTAACAAGATATAAACGGTAACCGTAATGAAACGGTAGTACAGTTTCTTTTATGATTACCCATATGATAACGGTAACCGATACAACTACCGATACGTTTCGGTATTTCTGTAATTTGAAATATAAAACTGGGCGAGTGCAGGTGCCCGCCGCGCCGTGCCGCGCCGCCGCCGCACCGCTCTCGCCTCATCCGCCGCCCGCGTTCGCGCTGCTTGCCGATGCCGCTCACAATGCGACGTAGGTATATTTGTACTGTAGCCGCCTCACATTAGCCGGCTTTATTATTAAATTATTATAAGTATAGTAGGCATACCTACTCTTGGCACTAACATGGATATAATGAGTTACACTTTTATGATTTATCAAATTATGATACAGAGGAATAAAATTGAGAATGTTAAGTGAACTAGGCCTAGAATTTCTGGTTTCTCAAGAACTGCTGCCGGAACACACTGCTAGGTGCTTGGCGACAGTTTTTGTATTTGAGGGTGGTAGCTTAATGGCAGACATTTTGCAACGCTTCTTAGCGAATAAGCTTAAAATTTTAAGCTTATTAACAAACTAAATACTAATTAGTATTTAGTACCTCCGTAGCGAATAAGCTTAAAATTTTAAGCTTATTCGCATATATATATATATATAGCAGTCTGACAGACTGCCAAAAAAAGAAGTGTTTTGATTTCAGGGCTCATGTATGGATGTGTGTATGTTTGTGAGTTTTTTTATTCCACCATAACTTCTAAACGGCTTAACCGTATAATGTACGATATATCATTAGATTTGGATCGATAGTGCAGATGACATTGGGTACATAAAAAAATTAAAACCAAACTGACGGAACGCCATATTGTGGGAAAAAAAATTTTTTGTTTCTTGCGAACCCATCGAGTGGGGTATCAAAATGAAGGACTTTAAAAAACTATTCCATAAATATATATAGCTTGCAGTTATAATTTCAAGGGAACGATAAAACGTGTAGATAAATTAATAATTTGCAGTCAGATTTTTAATTTTTAAATAATTTTTACTTGTTTTCTAAACTAGACAGAGTATTTGATTTCATCTTCCTTCCACGTGACCAGTGACCACCCAACTGGCATCAGTTTTTGGAAATGGCCCAGCCAAGTAGTATTGATAAAATTACACGAAAATCCGCTTGGTGCGTAGTGAAAATTAGCTTTATTGCAAAGTAGGTTCGTCTACTAATATATACAATACAAGTATTAAATTGAATATAACATTCAAATGCTACTTGTACGTAATTGGATCACAATGAAAAATTAGTCAAATTGCTTTTGAAAGGCCTTTGTTTTTTAAATAACGTTAATCCTAAATCCGTTAACAGTTGAGCTGTAAAATACCTAAGTGCCTGAATTGTGGTGGATACAAAGACCAGTTGGAAGTCAATTAAACTTTCTGATAAAGTTGCAGACATGGTATTCTTATTAAGAAGTATGAATAAGATTTGTAAAATTTTAGTAACGTATAGTTTCTTATTCATTTTCATTGCTATGTGCAGATGTTATATATGCCTTTGACAACAATCTCACCTGACGGTAAGTTGCATGTTAACAGGCTTAACCTTGAATTACTAGCTCTTAAGGACAGCTGCCGGAACACACTATTAGGCGCTTGGCGACAGATTTTCTACTTGAAGGCAGTTGCTAGCCAGGCGAGCATTCTTCATAATGCCCTTCCATCACGCGGTGAAGCTGAAGCCTTAACTAATATCAGCTTTTATGATAAAAAAAATAAAATTAAAATATTTTAAGCTCACATATCAAACCCTTTGTTAAATATGCTGAATTTACAAAAAACAAATTATGTAAGTAAGATTTTTCAATTACAACACATTATATAAAAATCAGCTGAAATTATATAATACGAAAAGCTTAAAATATATCGTTTGGAAAACATAAAACTTCTCTAATGCAGTACTGTGAACCGTACGCCCGTAAAACGTGATGGGATTGTTGTATCCACACTTGACCAACAAAAGGGGGACTTTTAGGTCGAGAGTCTCTTAGGTGGTGCGCTCTAAATGCGTCGTACCGTTTCTGTGTAAGGACCAACGTAATTCGATTACTGCAAGTTGCCACAACGCGACTATGGGGTGATAATGCCATCTAAACATCTTTCATTCAAACGAACATTTTCAAGAAGACACACACACAAACACGAACATCACAAACACGATAATCAGAAAACATTAAACTACATCTCAAAACCCATCCTAAGATTGCCACGGTTGAAGTAAAACCTGCCATATTGCCATATATCAGGGCAGTAAATGACAAAATTGGCAATATCATAATAAAACTTCAGTAAATTCTTTATTCAAGCCGCACATGAATCTAAACCACTTTCTAAGACCTGTCAAAAGCAATATAGCTTTACTATATGGAGGTTTCTTCGAGCTTGATTATAAATGTGGGTTGTAATACATTATGCCAACTAACAAAAAATGGAGCATTGGTATCTGTTTAATAAAAACACATCGCTGCTGATATGAAGACTAAGTCAACAGCATTTTAAAATGCTCTGGACAAACCTTACTACTTCATTTAACTCGACGACTCTCATTTTATTTCCACAGACTGGGATCTGTTGAAATATTTTGAGAGCAAGGTATTGTTATTGAAAATACCGAAATTTTAATTGATAATATGATTGATCATCATTGGATCCCGGTTAGTATAATAATTACTTCAATGGCAACATAATACGACAAAAACTCTGGATATTTATTTTATGTGCATATAAAATGGTATGGTTGATTATAATAACCGTAGTTACATATAAATATATTTCTTAAACAACTCAAAAGACTATTGTTATCTGAGTATTCACGATTACAGTAAAGTGTTTGAGACTTCATTTTTAACAATTACATAATTTTTAAAATAACTTTTCGATTAGGTACATCTAAGCTTAGTATGTTGTGAGTTTTTCGCCACATCTTTTAACTAATATCAATGTACTGTTATTGGGTAAACGTCTTCCCACGTGCACGCTATTCATTCCAGTTTACCTCTAACTAAATCCATTATGTTCCTGCTACTTTTATCCCATTGTCTCAATATAAGAATGTTATAAACTGCTAATAAACAAGTGAACTCATATAAATATAAATAAGAAAGATTTGGCAAGTACCAATCAAACAAAAGTAGATAGCCTTCACATTTTTTTCTAAACAGCGGTTAAATTCGCAGCACAATTCAAAATCAAAATAAAATGTTAAATCCGAGATAACCTTATGATGTTATTTTCTAAATCCCGTTACTTTAACACTTATTTACCTACTTTCTAGTTAGATTTACTTCGTCTAACTTCAAAAATCATGTTACTATTGTTATGCTAGCGTTGGACCTTCATTGGATTTCATACTTACCAAGAAACGGCAACGTGGTCGTTGATTGAAAATTAAATTTTAATATTGTTAAGTTTGCAATAACGCCTGCTAGGCGAATTACATTACAAAATTACAAATTTAGGAGAGAAAAAAATATAGTCATATGCGGGATTCGAACCCGCGTCCATCCACCCCTTTAGCCGGGGTATGCTCTAACCAATTGAGCAAACATTTTCACTCATAACTTTAATTCTTGCTCTCGTTCTTCAATTTTTTCTCTCGTAAATTTGTAATTTTGTAATGAAAATTTAATGTTATATAATTCAATTCAAATTCAAAATCATTTATTCGCTCTTATGAAGGTCAATTACAAATTTTAATATTGAAATATTCTACATTGTACTGCCACGTTCAGCGAAAAAAGTTACAATACAATTATTACAATATTTGTTTAAATTACGTAGGAGACATGTGATGGCTTGGCAGAGGTGGAATTTTCCAAGCATTTTTGTCGTTTAAGTAATCACAAACTGTGTAGTAGGATTTCTTCATCAAAATATTTTTCACGTGCAATTTGAATTTTCCTTCTGTGAGCATTGTAATATGTTCAGGAATTTTATTATAAAACCGCACACAATTACCTAAAAAGGACCTTTTATTTGTCTTTGCTAATCTAAAACATGGTACCGTTAATTTATATTTGTTCCTAGTGTTGTAATGATGGTTGTCACTGTTTAATTTAAATTTACTCAAATTTTTCCGAACATACATAATATTTTCAAATATATACAGACTCGGGAAAGTTAATATATCAATTTCTTTAAAAAGATCCCTTAGAGATTCCCTAGGATCCATTTCATATATGGCTCGAATTGCACGCTTTTGTAAGATAAAGATTGTCTCTATCTCAGCAGCAGCTCCCCACAGCAATACACCATACGACATAATACTGTGGAAGTATGCGAAATAAACTAGCCGTGCAGTAGCTACATCTGTTAACTGTCTTATCTTACAAACTGCATATGCAGCAGAACTAAGTCTTCCGGCTAGATCATGTATATGTGGATCCCACTGTAAAGTTGAATCCATTTTGATTCCCAGAAAGACTGTCGCTTTGTCAATAGAGAGTTTATCTAGGCCAAGCTTAATGTTTGGTTCAACATAAGGAACATTTGGTAATGAAAACTTTAAACATTTGGTCTTTTTTGAATTTAACAGAAGATTATTAGCGGCGAACCATCCAGAGATCATAGATAACACATTATTTACATGAATGAGTTCACTATCTTTCCTATCTACTTTAAAAATCAGAGAGGTATCATCCGCGAATAAAACAATATCACAGAAATCTTTGACCATGCAAGGCAGATCATTAATATACGCTAGGAACAGAAAAGGTCCCAAAATTGATCCCTGCGGTACACCTATTTTTACGAAAGACCCGGAAGAAGTATTGCCATTTATTCCAACCATCTGTAGCCTGTCAGACAGATATGACTCTATTAGATTCAAAGCTTTTCCACGAACACCATAGTGTGAAAGCTTACGAATCAGAGTGCAGTGTTCTACACAGTCGAATGCCTTGGAAAGATCACAAAATACGCCAATAGCATCATGTGAACTCTCCCAGGCTTCAAGTATATGTGACATCAATTGAACACCTGCGTCTGTTGTCGATCTGCTCTTAGTGAAACCAAACTGATTCTCATTCAATATATTATGCTCATTAAAATGAGATAAAAGTTGTTTGAGCATAATTTTTTCGAATACTTTACTCAGAACGGGTAAGATGGAAATAGGTCTATAATTGCAAGGCATCATCTGACATGCAGCCCCCGACTTCAAAATTGGAGTGATTTTACTTAGTTTCATTAAGTCGGGGAAACTTCCTCTATCAACACAAAGATTGAATATTGTTACTAAGTATGGTGCAATAATGCAAATAATAGACTCTGCCACTTTAACTGACATACCCCACAAGTCTTCAGTACTCTTTATGTTTAAACTTTTGAATATCTTTATAATTTCAAAGTTTGTCGTGTATCTGAAAGAGAAGTCCGGTGTTTTGCAGGGAAAATTATGTTTTAATAGGGCTTCTGCTACACTGGGACAAGAATCCAATGATTTAGTGGCTTCTAGGGGTAAGTTAGAAAAAAAATGTTCAAATATATTCTCCACTTGTATTGGATCAGAGATTTGATGTTTATTAATAGTTAAGACATATGTTGAATCTCTAGGTTTATTCTTACCAGTCTCAGTATTTATAGTCTTCCAAATGGTTTTTATTTTATTTTTAGACTTGCTAATTTTGTCTCTAATAAAAAGAGATTTAGCACACAAGCAAACAGACTTAAAAATTTTTGAATAGTTCCTAACATAATCATGAAACTGCTTGCAAGATGTTAAATTTTTCCTGCGATACAGATCAAACAAATAATCTCTACTTTTTCGGATACCTCTAGTTGCCCAATCACCAAACTTCAATTTTCCATTTATTTGTTTCTTTATTTTTGGACAAACTTTTTGAAACTCAATATTTACTAAAGAAAATAAGTTATTGTAGATGTCATTCGGGTCACAGTGAGAAAAACTTGTTATGCCAAGCTTAGCTTCTATGTTGGTACCGAGAATTTCTAGCCTACTGGTTGTTAACGGCCTATGTTCAACTTCATACCTCTCTGTTTCTCTATTTCCATCAAATTTTATCGCAAGGCCCTCATGATCAGACCTAATACCTTTCAATATTAACTTTTCTTTAATCTTACAGTTTGAGTATATATTGTCTATACAGGTAGATGAAGTGTCTGTTATCCTAGTGGGCTCACAGAACAGAAATTTCAAATTAAATGACTTAAATAATGAAATAAGATCAGTCTTATTTTTAGAATTCATTAAAATATCTATATTAAAATCACCACATACAAATATGGGTTTTCTGCATTTAGAGATTTTCCGCAGTATACTTTCCATAGTGGATAAAAATTCTGCAAAATTTTGAGCACGACCTTGATCTGTTGGTGATCGATATACACACAACACAAGATGCCTGTCCACCTCCACACAAGCAACTTCACAGACACGTTCGACAGAACATCTGACTAAGTCACGGCGTTCTTTAAATTTTAAGTTATTATTTACAAGAATAATACACCCTCCTCCTTCTGCAGATGATCTGTTAAACGCACTGCCTACACAAAAATTCTTAACATTAAATAACATTGTATCTGCTCTTAGCCATGTTTCAGTAAAGCATAATATATCAAAAGGATATTTATCTAAGAGCATTTCAATTTCAAGTATTTTGCCAGGGAAGCGATTTATATTTTGGTAGTACAGTGCTATGTCAGAACACTTCCCTGTTGTCGGACTTAAAAGTTTAAATAGTCTGACTCAACATTTCTATTAGTACATGTACTGTTATATGACATCATGACATCCAATGAACATGTACGTTTTTATTTTATTTATAACTCATAAGCTAGCCTTTGACCACTATCTCACCTGTTGGTAAGTTATGGTGTGGTAGAAAATTTTGTTCAGGCTAATATTAAATTACTAGCTCTCAAGGACAGCTGCCGGAACACTCTGTTAAGTGTTTGGCGACAGATGTTCTAAATGATGAGTTTCATAAAATATTTGTTTCATTTTGGTACATTGGACCAAACTTGCCAAATAATCGAGCTCAAATAAAAGTATAATTACAAATTAAAAAAATAATTATTACAAAACCTACATATTGATCACAGAACGAGAACGGTATCAATTGGGCAAATAAATTTCAACAACGCTAGTAAAGCCCGTTAATCTCCTGAAAAACAAAACTCGTAACACTCGGAAATTGTTTCGTGAAGAAAATTCAAGAGGGGGAAAAATCACCGAGCCCTTGTTTATAATGGATTATTTGAAGTTTGTAATACACACACTCCTTAAAGAAGTCCCAATTCGAAATGTAAATTACATTAAGCTAAGCGATTCTAATCTGTTATGTCATTGCCAATTGGAATGTGATCAAATAAAAGGAGAATCAAAATTATAGTTTATTAGAAACGAAATATTGTTACCGCTTTCACTGTCGATAGTAGATACACCAAACTGTAAAATAATACCTAAATACTCAACTCAAACAATAAAATAATAACAAAAATTAAAGAATTTGATATACCTACCGAAACCAATAAAGATTTTTATGTAATTGGCAAAAGCCATTTGAAAAATGAAAAGCGGCCTTTTCATTATGGAATACTCTTTACATAATTTTAATACATACAAATATTAATGGATGCCAAATGGATTGATTTTTGTATAAGTTATTAAAAACTTGTATAATGTGGGTAGGTATATTGTGTTTTAACTCATGTTATATTAATTAATTGAAAATTGCTTATCGACTGCTATCAGTTATTACCGACTGCATCTATAGCCCGAATAGACCTTTAATTATTTAAAGGGATAGTTGTATACCAAAGTTTTTCGCTTAGTAGGTTGCGAGCCAATCCGCACAATACAAAATTGCAATACTAAATTAATTGGTGCTCAAAAGAAAATTGGTAGTTAGAAATATTAATACGATTGCATACTTAATATTTAAATTGCTCATGAGCGAATAAGATTTGATGCGCTCGTAGCGAAGTTTGCTTAGCTGTTCTTAACCGAGCTAAGCAACGTCCGCTGCGGTCTTGAGTTGGATGGGTGATCACTAGAGACATTACTACTGAGCGATTCCGTGCTTCGGAGGACACGTTAATCCGTCAGTCCCGGTTGTTGTTTTAGGATGGCAGTCGTTAAAACATGGTGGTAGGGAATTTTGAAAATGTCCGCCTAGCTAGCTACAACCCTCAAGTAGAAAACCTGTCGCCAAGCACAAAGATGTGTTCCGGTAGTTGTCCTTGAGTGCCATTAATTCTCGTTTAGACTGAACAACATTTTCGATTATGTCATCAGGTAAGATAGTGGTCAAAGGCTAACCTATCAGGCATAATAAAAAAAAGAAGTAAAAATACAAAAGGAAAATCTGTTACATTAAATATTAGCGCAGACTGCGACTCTATTTTTCCTTGAGTTTTCAAGTAATATTTGAAAATTTTTATTTCGTTGTTATAAGTAAGTAACAAGTTAAAAGTAAAAAGTTGTCTACCGTCATCACGAATTCCACATTTTTTTTTCCAGCTCAATCTAACTTAGAGATTTCCTTACACTGTACAAAAATATTTAGGGTGGCAAACGCAGTACATTAAGAGGGCAGTATTTTGAGTGATTTGTTTGTTTTATTTTTTTAAATTCAAATATTTTAACAAGAAGCAATAAACAATGAAAGACCAAATCGTAATATAATTTTCATGTCGCAAAACTTTACGAATTTCAACCACAAACAGAGGCTTAAGGTAATGAATAAGTTTACTTCCTTTCTTTGGGAGAAGTGGTTGTAACGGAGAGTAAAACTCTGGATCAAATAAGAAAGATATGCTATTAAAGAAAATAAAGTTTAGTAACTAATTAATAATATTTAATAAAGTAATTGCATGCTCTATGGTAAGCAACACGCTTTTTTTACCTACTTCAAAAAGTAGGAGGTTTTCAATTCGTCCGATTTTTTTTATGTAACAAACATTAAACTTCAGAACTTATGACTATGTGAACCGATTTTGAAATTTATTTTTTTATAACTGAAAAGTATTTACCTATCTTGACAATATAGTCCTTGACAATTAACGATCCCGTAAGTAGCAAGGGTCACTAAAATGAGTGAATTTTTTTTACCAAAAAATGTAACCGACTTCAACACTCAAAAGTGGGAAATAATTTGTCGAAGTCGGTACCATGTGCACAATAAGTACTTTTGAACTATCATGGTACCGACTTCAACGGGTTATTTCACACTTTTGAATGTTGAAGTCGGTTCCATCTTTTGGTCAAACATTTTTTTACAGTAGATGTGAGATATCTCATTCTGACACATCACTGCGCCAATCACTCCAAAACGTAAGATCTTCAGTCTCGTGCGCCCAGTTAGTTAACTTGCAATGGCGCTTTCACGTATCACAGTCTTGTTTGTACATTGCTAGTTTGAGGCCGAATATCTGACATTGCAGTGCAACCCATCAAGTAGGACTCTCGATAAAGAGACCTACCACTAGATAATAAAGGTTACATGATTTCAGAACATAACATACTCTCAAGTCAGCTCTGCAAGCTGCAGCATGATGACGTTAAGAGGCCGTTCTCGTATTTGACTCATTTCGGACAATTTTGCTTCGTGATTGTAAGAATGTGATACAATATATTAGTAATTTTTCAAATTTCATTTTATGAAAAAGTAATTTTTTAGTATAGAAAATAAATCTCAAAATATACTGTAATAATGAGCCGGTGATTTATCACCAATTTAGGAGCTAATTGAAAAAAAAATTCGCGCTACATGCAAGATAAAGAGTTGTACTAATGAAAGGATAAATAAAATTACTAATATATTGTATCACATTCTTACAATCACGAAGCAAAATTGTCCGAAATGAGTGAAATACGAGAACGGCCTCTTAATTCTACAAAAGTTTTACCAGTAGTTTTACGAATTACGAGTAACGTTTTTTCCGCCCACATTAAGTTTAATACACTTTTTGTATAAAAACTTTTATCAAAATTAATGTAAATAATAAAATATATGTATATACACTTTATACTATACATATACTAATACACACTTTTTGTATAAAAACTTTTATCAAAATTAATGTAAATAATAAAATATATGTATATCAAATACTGGCCATGGAAAGAAATGTTGCAAATATGAAATTTTGTGATCCTTTCCTAACCAACCAAATTATGCTTGCTACAAAAGTAAAATCACATGTCACTCACATAAGAAAAATCCATTGAACACCTAGGACTACCACAACAATATTCTTCAAATCATTAATTCAAATACCACGTTCAATCACTACTTCAAATCTTTTCCACATCTTTGCAAATACCTTCATCTGCGGCAATGACGGAACACCTCGCCAAAATTGCTTGACTTGTAAAGGGATACCCGCATAAAGAGACGGGATGGATGTTTGCTATTTTTCAGGGGATGTAGGTGCCGTATTTTATATCCACCCGCAGAAGGTACGGATTATGTGTACTTACGGATCTTTTTAGTTCTGTGGTGGTTGGTTTATGTCGATAATGGGAACCACTTTGTGTTTACAAGTGTAATATATATTATGTTTGCACAATAGTAAATAAACTGACCTAATTGCGTGTTGTTTCCATAAGGATACTGAGTAAACTATAGATAGTATCATTGCATTTAACCATCTATCAGAACTATAAATGTTTGTAAGAAAAAAGCTGAAACACTCGTAGCAAAGATTGGTCTTGACCGCTCAACTTGGTTTGGGGGATGTTCTTGGCAGTTCTACTTAGATGGTTGACTGCTAGTGACATGTACTACAGCACGCTTCCGAGCTTCACACCTTATACCGTCGGTTTTGGAGGATGGCTCTAGAAAGGCTATCCTACTCAGGTGGAAATTATTTCGCCAAACCCCAAACGCTAGGTTCTGCAGCAGATTTTAAGATCTTCTTATTGCTACTTATGATAAAAAGCATTTCAAACTCATGTGAACGCAATATTGTTAAAAAAAAAGTGATATATCAGACTATTCAATTAAATATTTGACGTAAGTATCCTTATTCATCAGAAGTATGAACACGGATCAATTAGAACGGGGAAAACTCAAACTTCCATGGAATCAAATTTGTATTTTGTTCCCGATGTCCTCTAAAGCAACTTGCCGTCATACGAATTAAATATCGACTAGTCTATTACATATAAAGTCTGAATACGAAAGTGAATTGTTCTTTAAATTTGGAAACTCAGAAAAAAAACAGTTTTCAGATAAAAAATCAGAATTGTCATAATTCGCCTAATAAGATGTTAAATCCAATTTAATTTAGCGCACCTCAAACAGCATTCCATACAATAATTACGCTAAGAGCTATTTTTGTATCCATTTTATCTCCAACCTGTTGTGGGTATAGTTACACTGCCAGTCTCCTTATTACTTCAATTGAATTACATTCAAATCAATATAAAGATTTTTCGATCTTTACTCTTCCATCATATAATATAAACTTTTAATATTACAAAATTACAAATTTTAAGATTGCGTCATCATTTACAAGTTTAAAACCAATTGCAAAATTGGTCTTGTTTGTACTACAACGCAAGTTGAACTATAGGTGTCGCTCCATCCCAATACGATGGTTGCATGAAGAACGAGAGCAAGAATTACAGTTATAAGTCATTGTGTCATGTTAGCTCAATTGGTTAGAGCATACCCCGGCTAAAGGGGTGGATGGACGCGGGTTCGAATCCCGCACATGACTATATAATTTTAAGGTTGCGTCATCATTTACAAGTTTAAAACCAATTGCAAAATTGGTCTTGTTTGTAGTACAACGCAAGTTGCACTATAGGTGTCGCTCCATCCCAATACGATGGTTGCATGAAGAACGAGAGCAAGAATTACAGTTATACGTCATTGTGTCATGTTAGCTCAATTGGTTAGAGCATACCCTGGCTAAAGGAGTGGATGGACGCGGGTTCGAATCCCGCACATGACTATATAATTTTAAGGTTGCGTCATCATTTACAAGTTTAAAACCAATTGCAAAATTGGTCTTGTTTGTAGTAGAACGCAAGTTGAACTATAGGTGTCGCTCCATCCCAATACGATGGTTGCATGAAGAACGAGAGCAAGAATTACAGTTATAAGTCATTGTGTCATGTTAGCTCAATTGGTTAGAGCATACCCCGGCTAAAGGGGTGGATGGACGCGGGTTCGAATCCCGCACATGACTATATAATTTTAAGGTTGCGTCATCATTTACAAGTTTAAAACCAATTGCAAAATTGGTCTTGTTTGTAGTACAACGCAAGTTGCACTATAGGTGTCGCTCCATCCCAATACGATGGTTGCATGAAGAACGAGAGCAAGAATTACAGTTATAAGTCATTGTGTCATGTTAGCTCAATTGGTTAGAGCATACCCCGGCTAAAGGGGTGGATGGACGCGGGTTCGAATCCCGCACATGACTATATTTTTTCTCTCGTAAATTTGTAATTTTGTAATGTAATTCGCCTAGCAGGCGTCATTGCAAACTTAACAATATTAAAACTTTTAATATCCTTAAATTTTGCATAATTTTATGTATGAAAATCTTGACTTAACCCTAACTATATCTCAAGGGCTATCCTAATAAATAAATTTTGTTGTATAAATCATATTCTAGCCTTTATCGCCCATCTACTAACTCTATCGTGCTAATTAATATGCAGTAAGGACCAAGTTTAAATTAATTCGAGATAGCGATAAACCAAACTACGGTTGGAGGCTAACCGTGTTATAGAAGTTTATTTACTGATAGATGTACCCCATACAAAGTACACTAAGGTTAAGGTTGGTCTGGCTTCAGAATTAGATGTGTAAGGAAGAATTTAAAGACTTACAAACCAGTGAAAATGAAATGTGGCACGGGTTATTAATGCAGAAGTGTTCTTATAGGTAAGCCAAATATCTGCGTCTATCATAAACTGCCCTTTGATGTACATAGTGAGTGTATCGTGAAGGATATTCTGAAAAATTTACATGAACTGATTATTTTCGAAATGTGTGAGAAAATGCCTTTAAATCGATTATGTTATAATGATATGCATTTTTTGAAAATAATAGCACAATTTAACCAACTGAAATTGATTTTTTGTTTATATTTTACCACCATCTATAATAAAATCTATATCTTTACCTATTCTCATATTATAAAGAGGAAAGATTTGTATTTTTGTGTGCAACGAATAAACTTAAAAAGAACTGAACCAGTTTGGATGAAATTTGCCATGCAAATAGTTTGAGACCCGGGAAAGGACATCGGATAGTTTTTATCCAACTGCGCAAACAGCGGTTACCGTTTTAACGCGATAACCGGAATACGCGTGGGCGGAGCCGCGGGTGGAAAGCTAGTATTTTATATTTTAGATAATCAGAATACAGCACCCTCTCTTTAAGTACTCTAAATATAGCATAAATCTAAACTAAAACTAAAATTTTGAAGCGCTCGTAGCGAAGTTTGTTTAGCCATTCTGAATTGATCAGCAAAGTTAAGCAACGTCCGCCGCGGTCATGACTTGGATGGGTGACCGCTGGTGACACTACTACTGAGCGCTTCCGTGCTGCCGTCGGTCCCGATTGTTGTCTTAGGATGGCAGTCGTTACAGCATGGTGGTAGGCCACTTTGCAAATGCCCGCCTGGCTAGCTACCACCCTCAAGTTGAAAATCTGTCGCCAAGCACCTAACGGTGTGTTCCGGCAGCTGTCCTTGAGAGCCAGTAATTCTAGGTTAGCCTGAACAACATCTTCGACCACATCATCACTTACCATCAGGTGAGATAGTGGTCAAAGCCTAACCTATCAGGCATAAAAAAAAAAAAATACTATACATACATATTGTTTTACATGAAAACAAATCTTTTTTTTTCCAAAGCTTAGCTAGAGTAAGCTTAAGTACTAAGTCATTATTTTCAGTCTTAGCACAATCATTTTCATCAAGTGGCAAAATCTAGTGTAGTAACATTTCTATGAATAAGTTTAGTTATAACTCTACTTTAGTCAAGTTATTAAGTAACAAACTTTAAAAATATTTGAGAAGTCATATCAAACTGACTGTGGCAACCCTGCTGTTAACCAGCGGGTGTTTCCTCGCGTCCCTTATTTATAGCATTTATTTACGTTTATGAAAGTTTACTGTGAACTTTATAGCCCAAAAAATTTACAAGACGCACAAAAATGCGCAACAAAATTAAACCGGCTGAAAACCTGTCACGTATAAACAGTAGACATACCATACGCGGCTGAGAACTTGTCATATCACAGAAAATACATACTTGAAAAATAATTGTCTGAGTTTGGAAAAGCCATACAAGATTAATAATTTATGAACCCAATATAACAACATAATGACGAAGGAAATTAGATATATTGCAATGCATACTGTATGCAATGTAATGATTGTTACAGCAATATCATCATCGAGGTGAAATCGACGTGACTATATCATACAAGATAAAATATATAAAATATAATGTAGATATATAGAACAAGCTATCTTTTGAGATATAGTTAATCAAAGCCAATACTTAAGTACTGTATCAGCCGGAAAGTCTACTGCTGAACATAGTCTCCCCCATGTAGGGGGGGAGTGGTGAGTTTGCCATAATCGCCACGATTGGCAGGCGTCTTAGGGATTGCAGTTCAAGATATCAGTTCCTCAGAAGGTGCTGCTGCCCACCTTTCGGTATTTTACCTTTAACTTTTACCTCTTGCGATACCCACAGGTAGAAATAGGGGGTAACATTCTTATTAGTACCCCACGGGGCATTATACTTAAGTATAATTGTGGAAAAGCATGACAGCATTAGTTGATAGTCAGCTTCAAAATCTTCACTAAGCATATTCTCTACAAGCTCTTGACCACTATTATTTATACTTTACTTTTGGATTAGATACACCATAATAATTTGTCAAGTGTCAAGGGGACGAGATAATATTTTGTTCCTTAAGGGCGTTATTTAGAATTCAGAGTATAGTAAAGGATGTTAAAGTAGCGTACTGAGCGTAGCGAGGAATTAAATGAACGCTGCTTGAGAACAACATATTGTGGTGCCAGGTGATTCTCACACAAACAAAAACACAAACACAATAAAAAATTTTATTCAAAAATAATCATAATTATAATATTATCATAATATTAATTGAATATTTTACGTGACTAACCTATTTTATCATAGCACGAACACGGATCACAATCAGAACAGGGAAAGCTCAAACTCCCAAAGCATAAATTTTGAATATTGTTCCCGTTATCCTCAAAAGCAAATTGACGTTTTTCAAATTATGATATAAGTGCTTTTGAGAAAAAGAAAAAAAAATTAATCGTATGTATAGCCAATATTATAAGTATATAATCATAATTATAATACCATAATATACAATTATTATTTCACGTAACTATCCTTTTTTATCAAAGCACGAACACGGATCAATCAGAACAAGGAAAGCTCAAACTCCCATGGTATCAAAAATTTGAATTTTGTTCCCGTTATCCTCTAAAGCATTCATTTTTCGAATTTGAAGAGAATAAAACACGAGGCAAGATCGCGAAAACAAAAACAAACGAATTCTTACGGTTTGGATTTTGTTTTCGAAAATAGTAAAACATTAATAATTTTGGTCATAAATCGTAAGCTAGAACATTGTATAATAATTGGTCGCTCTACTATAATTTTAAATGTTCCATTTTCCCACTGCCAGGAAGTACTCTCAAAAGACAAGTTACTTTCATAAATCTCTGTGGTGGTTAACGCCTCTCCACAATACGGAAAACAAGGGGAAACGGCTACGAGCTACAAAGAAGGACCAACAAACTTTCAAGTTCTCTCCAGTAAAATATTCTAACCGAGTGATCTCTTTATGAATACCATTTCGTCCCATACTTATAAGGTATAATTGTCTTCTGGTGTTATAACTGCGGTGAGATCTTGAAGGGGAACTTTGGAGACGATTATGTCGGATCGGTGGTAAAATCTCTGGAGAACTTTTGAATGCTTTTGTTTTCAGTATTTGATTTTTGAATGCGATCTTATTAAGTACAAAAACAATAAGATTTAGGATGTGCAGCATATAAGAATACAGGGGTTCCTTTTATTTTTGCATAAATAAAGCAAATACTACTGTAACTATTTTTTAAACATCATTGAAATATCGTAACATTTTCAATATATCAAAGTACAAAACATACAAACTACACATAAAATCGCACCTTTCAGCTGAGATAGCTTTTTCTATGATGATTTTGAACAGTGTAAATCTAAACATATAATTAATTCAGATTCAGGCTTTGCTTTACAGAAATCCACATTTTATGACAACGCATGTTAAAAACCGTTCTATAAAATCGTTAAAATTATATATTATTAGGAATAAAAAAATAAAAAACCACTAGTGACAAAATCGAAAATTTTCCTGCTGAATTTGCTCATTCTTGATCGCCTCGATGATGCTTCGTGTAGAATTGAAACGCGTCAAAATTATTCCAGTTTAGATGCATCTTATGATACCCACAGGAACAGAATACATATTGCATTTCTAGCCCGACAACCACGAGCACAAAAAAATAAATTAGTTCTGTTATAATTAAAATTACGTTTATCAAGTTTTAATTAAACTCGAAAGTTCGACACAAAATTCCACCACTATAATTGCTAAGGAAATAGTTGGTGCAAAACTTGTAACTTTTATAATATCATTTATGTATAGTAATTAAACAGCTTTAAACAGTTTAAATCGCGTTTATTTATCATTATTTTGTCCCGACGTTTCAAACACTTTGCAGTGATCGTGGTGGTGGCAGAGTCACCACGTGACCATAAACGTCGGGACAAAAATAATCCTTCCTACTTATATTATAAACGCCAAAGTTTTTAAGGATGTATGGACGTATGGATGTATGTATGGATGTTTGTTACTCTTTCATGCAAAAACCACTGAACGGTTTTTAATGAAACTTTATAGTAATATAGCTTAGATATCAGAATAACATATAGGCTATAATTTATGAAAATATTATTTTAATTGTCGAAAATATAACGATAAGTGTCAAGTTAGTAAGAAAAAAATCAGCCATATGCGACCTATTCTAGCGTGCGCTGCAAAAACTTTAAGTGTCACACGCACATAATGTGTAACGAAAATGTTTATCTTAAATTTACCTACAAAAAAGCTCGGGACAGCATATTATATCTCTTTTATGTGTTAGCCATTATCGGCAAAATAGTGAACCATAATTATATACTATAAAAAAATATAATTTATTTCTAATGCATAGACGGTAGTAACAAATTATTATGACCGATTTTGATGAAATTGGGTATGATAGATAGCGAGATAGATAACTCTTTATTGAAAACACCATAATAACAACAATAAACTTATTACTAAAACATAAATTAAAACCGAGTGTATCAATGGGTGGTCTAATCGCTCAGAGCAATCTCTTCCAGACAATCCATCAACAATAGATATGGTCAAAATATTGGGTTTCTTATGGTTTTAATAATTGTATACATATATAACTGCTTTATAGCGTTAAGTTTTCTAATGGCAGTTTCAACAGAGAATAGGTAGAATGAAGAAATTTAAATTTTTCCTTGAGGTAGCGCCGGGATAAAGGATTGAACAGAATACTGTAAAGGAGAGATATAATATGAGCATTCCA
This sequence comes from Plagodis dolabraria, assembly GCA_963854805.1. Taxonomy (NCBI): domain Eukaryota; kingdom Metazoa; phylum Arthropoda; class Insecta; order Lepidoptera; family Geometridae; genus Plagodis; species Plagodis dolabraria. Next base: position 14,395,789 of record OY978454.1, on the reverse strand, counting down.
GCGACGACAATAGGGAGCCACTCTAGCTTATTACGAAAATTGGAGAAATTATCATATTTGCGTAAGCCATATATAAATCTTATAAAAAAATGTATGGTATGGAGGTAGATAAAGCGCTGGATTAACACATTATCATACTACTACCTATCTACTATAGTATACTATCATCACCACGCGGGTGTAACCGCGGGGCGCAGCTAGTGATAAATACACGCGATTTAAACCGTTTAAAGTTGTTTAATTACTATGTGTCGCATAAACCTTAAACAACATTATCATTTATATATTTGACAATAATATTCGTTTAATATTTGCTTGAACAGGCATTGCGTTGCATAGATAAGTTGTGGTAAAACGAAAATGCACCTAGTGAATACTTAGCTCTCTGTAGGTAAACTTGGAGTAGAAAACTGAAAACTGTGTATTCGAGCAACAGCTTTCTATGTAAGCAAAATCCTTAATGTAATCTCAAAAAGCAAAACAGTAGCCAGAGACACAAGAAAAAAATAATACCATTTCGACGTTCTATTTTTAATAATTATAAAATGTCAAGTGAACGCAGCGATTTTCATAACGATTTGGAATAAATATATGCAGTAATGTATAGTTCAAATGAAATAGCAAAGTTTCACAGAAACCTGTACAAGTATAAGGCATAACTTAAGCTTAAGAATTAGACAATTTTAAACTAATTTAAGTTTGTAAACGTCGAGATTTGAAACTGCTTTTAATTGAAATGGTTTATAGTTATTGCATTATATCTATTTGTTTTGCTTTAATGCATGTTGTCTTATAAGAAATTCTATTAATAATGATTGCATTATTTGCAGTTCATCTTTAGTTGAGCTAGAGTATTTGGACTATCCGTGGGGCCTGCTATGGCAAAGGCCTAACAACTAAAGCTCCTACATAATATATGGTTTGCAGTACCTTGTTAATAAAAAAAAACCACCAACAAAAAACTGAAGTTAATTTCGTCATGCCACGCCATATTCTATATGGTGAAGATTTTAACTGTTTTGTTTATAAAATCTGTATTAAAGCGGAATATGTGATCAATAATCATATTTCACGTAAGCGTTTAGAAATATCATAAAAAACTATTTTCTTAGCTATCATATTACAATCTTTAGGCCTCTAGGAGCTACCTGTTGACCTAAAAAAGCTCAAACTTTGCACGTTTTCGCAAAGTACCTACTTAAAAGGGCGACACTGAACCAAAGTGACCTAAGTTGGCAAATTAATTTCAGTTTTACAGCCTTGCTTAATATAAGTTGAGATTTTTGATAAGTTTAATATGTACATTTTCATTAAGAAGATTTAGCCGGCTGGCCCTCATTCGTAAATATAGGCAAAAAAGAACAAATAAAGAAAGGTTAAGAATGGAAAATTAAAAGGACATATTATAATACAGTGTATTTTATTAGACTGGATGTAACTAAATTTATATATGGACCAATCTGTTTGAATTTTTTCCCTTCTGTAACCTAACTGAGAGTGTAAAGGTGTGGAGTATTAATCAACAACGAATTAAACGCTGTCTGAAAATGCATATGAACTTAACACTATAATGACTGCATTTGTAAATGACAAACAAAATTGTTTAAATAATTTAATTCATTCATCAAACTTATTTAACCCTAAAAATTTCAAATTACAATGAAACAAAAGTTAAATCACGAGCGGTATTATAAGCAGCGACCATCCGTCCCTAAAGCCGGGACATGTCTGCTATTCGATCTATCGTGCTGAGTGAATCATGGCTCAAATTTATCCTTTCGTTCCGATTATTAGACATTGCCGGGCCGAATCTTATTAATAATCAGACTCCCTACAGGGCAGAATCCGAAACAAAATGTACTGCTCGCCTCACAAACACCCGTTTCTGCTCAGTAAGTAAGCTACTGGCGGTGGGGTCGTCGCCAATGCCCAAGCCGGTAAGCAAGTCGCACCCGCTACGTACCTACTAACGCTATCCATTGCCGCCGCATACAGTTCCAATCGCAATCCGAACAAGTTGCCCCAGTATCAGAGTATTCTTAACTCTGTACTCATGCATATAGTGATCTTTTGGTTTAGTTGGTCTCGCTTAATATTAATATGTAATAAATGTAATTAAGTGTTCACCAAATATTTATAAATATAGAAATTACAAACTAAGCATTTCTTTTAATTTAATCCTAGTCCATATCGCACGACCTCTGACCGTGGAAACTGGCTAACGACGATAATGAAAATTAATAATTAGGTCTACCGGTAGGTGTAGGTTGATAATCCTTTCCTAGTCAAAATAAGAACCGAACCTGATAATATATGCTCACACGGTTTTATTCCTTTCGTTGTTATTTTGTATATAAATAAATTTAATACAAGAACAATGTTGAAAAATAATATTAATGTAAAACTCATGTCCACACAAAAGAGGTAAAAATGTCTTTGCATTCCTTCTTCACATCCGGAGATATCGTTTATCTCAGTCCCTTTTAACTTTATCCATTATGTTAATCTAAGGGCAACGGTTTATCGTATTTTAAATGGATTAGACGAAAATGTTGTATCTCTTTACGTTACATAAAAGAAAATCCCAAGCTTTGACACATGACAAAATGGATCAGAGTATCTGTTTGCATAGAATTTGACCCGACTGTGATGTGGTTTCGTAAAAGGAAAACAGTACGCAAATAAACCTAATGGCAGAAATTGGCTTTGGAGTACTAACGAGATATTTTACTACATGCTTTTTGTACTTTGGTATCATACACAAAGCCCTGCTCAAAAATGAGTAAAAAGTAAAACTAAGAGGCTACATTTACTACTTCTTAACTCGTAAATATTTATATAGTATACAGCAATTGAGCACTACTTCTTGATCATTATTTTTACTTATATATATCACTAGCTGCGCCCCGCGGTTACACCCGCGTGGTGATGGATGATGATGATAAAAATTATGATATATGTTAATCCAGCGCCATACCCCATGCCATAATTTTTGTATAAGAATTAAATTTAAATATGATCATGTCTCCGATTTCTCCAATAAGCTCAATTACCTATTCGTCATCGCCGCAATACTCTATATATTATCTCTCAATCCTTTATCCCCGAGCTACCTCAAGGAACAATTTAAATTTCTTCATTCTACCCATTCTCTGTCGTTACGGTCATTAGAAAACTTAATGCTACAACAACCTGCAACTAAAACTACCTTTTATCACTATTTATTTGCAGCTGAAGCTGCCAGACTGTGAAATCTACTACCGCTATAAATTAAATGTGCTCCTTTATTGAAATCTTTTAAGGATCAAGTCAAAAACTTCTCTTGTTCTAAATTTCTATAATAATGGACACTGTGCTACAAACATCCTTTTTAATTCAATTGTGTTTAACATGTATAAAGTTATACGTGTAAAGATAATATATGTCTATGACGTATTTATGTATTTATTTATTATAATAATATTAGTATTTATATTATAGTAAATTTATATATAATTATGTGTATTCATTTATTTATGTAGTTTTTGGTTAATTATGTAATTTTTGGAAACATCGGTTATTTATGTATAGAATTATTAAGACCATAAGAATACCTGCCCAATATTTTGACCATATCTCGAATTAATATGCTGAGCATTAAGATCAAAGCTAACATACATTCCTTAAATCTGTTTTTAAAAGTCAGCTTTTTAGCGCAATCCAAGTATGTTTTAAAAGTTGCAGATTCTACTCACAAGCCTTTTATGAATAGAATTGGAGCTTTTACGGAATATTTTGTGGATACCTTTTGAATAATCAGGTATGTTCTTTGAAGAAGTTGCTATGGAATTTTTTTATTGTACTCATATTAAATATCAACTTTAGATAAAGTTCTTATCGTAATTAGATTTAAAGAACCCTGGATGTTAAGTTTGAAGTGACGATAGCGCGGAGTTAGTTAGACCTACTACTCTTCGATTTAATTTTAGAGTTTGTGAGAATGGTGTAGAAGAATAGAGGGTTTAACATGCTCAGCCTAACTCCCATCATGGTAGCATTTAGTAGAAAGGTCAGCATTATATGACTATTCCAGCAACTGGTTTCTATTGTCCGTGTTTTTTTATTGAGTTGTTTCCTAATATATACGAGTACATACGGTAGTCAAGTTTTACTAGTAGTCGTAGTTAAAAACAGTTCGAATTACTGAGAAGATGCTGATCTTGGACTTGTATTTTATGATGACAACTCATGACTGAAATGAAAATTATATATTACTAGTGCTCATGACTGGGCGCAGTATATAAATCAAATATAAAAATAAAATCTTTTTTATGTTAATTGATTACTATTTGTTTTTTTACCGACATCCGAAAAAGGAGGTTTTCAATTAATCTGTATTTTGCAAATTATACCTCAGTTACCTCATGACTCTTGACTCGGTAAGCCGATTTTATAAATTCTTTTTTTGTTTGAAAGCTGATTGAAAGCTTCACATTTAAATTTCATCAAAATCGGTCAAGCCGTTTTTGAATTACACTCCAATAACTGAAAAATATTTACCCATCTTGATGTTACAGTAGTTGACAATCGATCCCGCAAGTAGCAAGGGTCACTAAAAAGAGAGAAAAAAAAGTTTTACCAAAAAATGGAACCGACTTGAACACCCAGAAGTATGAAATAACTTGTTGCAGTCGGTACCAGGATAGTTCAAAAGTACGTATTATCACAAATTTGGTGTGCATGATACCGACTCCAAATTTTTTTTAGTGTCTAGGATAGGAAATATATGTAATAGGAAAATTATGGTTAAAAATTAAATGTAACTATATTTAAATAATAAAAGCAAATATATATGTTGTAAATCAGGGATAATTTTTTTGATGTGCCAAATATAAAGAATATTTAAATGTTATTAAAATACTTATAACTGTAATAAATAACAGCAATAGTTCTTATGAAATGCAAGCACTTATTTTATTTTAAGATATTTATCATTTTACAGACATAGAAACACGGATCTATGAGCTATTTTGGAATTATTTTGAATATTATACCGGCTCTAGCAGACCTCATTGCAATTTATTGCATACAAATGAAGCCGCGAGTCTTTTTAAATGATATATGCGCGGTGGAGTCACTTCAGTCTCCGTAAATACGCGTAGTTGTATACAATATGTACAGCTCTGCAATGTGATGCAATTGTCTATAGTTTATTTCATAGTTTTATTAATCAGAAGCTCACTGCCTAAATTTAATTAATTAATTGACAAATTCGTTAACATATTGTTGAATTAAGTGATGATCTCAGATGAACACTAAACCATGTAAAATTCATTGAATATTTACCTTGGAAATAAATTTAGTCTAAGGTTACTCATTCATTCAAGGCTCTTCTCCTTTAGATGATTTCTAATATTGATCATGTTTTATTGAATACCTATTGTATATATAATAATATATTGACTATCAAATTAGGTTTTTATTTTATGTTTCGTCTATTGAATATTCATAAGGGCTCAAATATTCTGTATCTGTTAACAACTTATACATAAGTTTAGCAGATAAAATACTATACGGTTTGAATAAACAATATCGGCTCTAGTTGTGAGTTCACAAAAGAGAACATTGCAATTTAAATATTATTGTTTTTAATGCCTGATTAGTTATCCTTTGACCACTATCTCACCTGATGGTAAGTAATGATGTGGTTGAAGATATTGTTCAGGCGAACCTAGAAGGACTAGCTCTCAGTTGCCGGAACACACCGTTAGGTGCTTAGCGACAAATTTTCTACTTGAGGGTGGGAGCTAGCGAGGCGGGCATTCGCAAAATGTCCTACCACCATGCTATAATGACTGAAATGAAATGAAATGAAATGAAATGAAATGAAATGAAATGAAATGAAATGAAATGAAATGAAATGAAATGAAATGAAATGAAATGAAATGAAATGAAATGAAATGAAATGAAATGAAATGAAATGAAATGAAATGAAATGAAATGAAATGAAATGAAATGAAATGAAATGAAATGAAATGAAATGAAATGAAATGAAATGAAATGAAATGAAATGAAATGAAATGAAATGAAATGAAATGAAATGAAATGAAATGAAATGAAATGAAATGAAATGAAATGAAATGAAATGAAATGAAATGAAATGAAATGAAATGAAATGAAATGAAATGAAATGAAATGAAATGAAATGAAATGAAATGAAATGAAATGAAATGAAATGAAATGAAATGAAATGAAATGAAATGAAATGAAATGAAATGAAATGAAATGAAATGAAATGAAATGAAATGAAATGAAATGAAATGAAATGAAATGAAATGAAATGAAATGAAATGAAATGAAATGAAATGAAATGAAATGAAATGAAATGAAATGAAATGAAATGAAATGAAATGAAATGAAATGAAATGAAATGAAATGAAATGAAATGAAATGAAATGAAATGAAATGAAATGAAATGAAATGAAATGAAATGAAATGAAATGAAATGAAATGAAATGAAATGAAATGAAATGAAATGAAATGAAATGAAATGAAATGAAATGAAATGAAATGAAATGAAATGAAATGAAATGAAATGAAATGAAATGAAATGAAATGAAATGAAATGAAATGAAATGAAATGAAATGAAATGAAATGAAATGAAATGAAATGAAATGAAATGAAATGAAATGAAATGAAATGAAATGAAATGAAATGAAATGAAATGAAATGAAATGAAATGAAATGAAATGAAATGAAATGAAATGAAATGAAATGAAATGAAATGAAATGAAATGAAATGAAATGAAATGAAATGAAATGAAATGAAATGAAATGAAATGAAATGAAATGAAATGAAATGAAATGAAATGAAATGAAATGAAATGAAATGAAATGAAATGAAATGAAATGAAATGAAATGAAATGAAATGAAATGAAATGAAATGAAATGAAATGAAATGAAATGAAATGAAATGAAATGAAATGAAATGAAATGAAATGAAATGAAATGAAATGAAATGAAATGAAATGAAATGAAATGAAATGAAATGAAATGAAATGAAATGAAATGAAATGAAATGAAATGAAATGAAATGAAATGAAATGAAATGAAATGAAATGAAATGAAATGAAATGAAATGAAATGAAATGAAATGAAATGAAATGAAATGAAATGAAATGAAATGAAATGAAATGAAATGAAATGAAATGAAATGAAATGAAATGAAATGAAATGAAATGAAATGAAATGAAATGAAATGAAATGAAATGAAATGAAATGAAATGAAATGAAATGAAATGAAATGAAATGAAATGAAATGAAATGAAATGAAATGAAATGAAATGAAATGAAATGAAATGAAATGAAATGAAATGAAATGAAATGAAATGAAATGAAATGAAATGAAATGAAATGAAATGAAATGAAATGAAATGAAATGAAATGAAATGAAATGAAATGAAATGAAATGAAATGAAATGAAATGAAATGAAATGAAATGAAATGAAATGAAATGAAATGAAATGAAATGAAATGAAATGAAATGAAATGAAATGAAATGAAATGAAATGAAATGAAATGAAATGAAATGAAATGAAATGAAATGAAATGAAATGAAATGAAATGAAATGAAATGAAATGAAATGAAATGAAATGAAATGAAATGAAATGAAATGAAATGAAATGAAATGAAATGAAATGAAATGAAATGAAATGAAATGAAATGAAATGAAATGAAATGAAATGAAATGAAATGAAATGAAATGAAATGAAATGAAATGAAATGAAATGAAATGAAATGAAATGAAATGAAATGAAATGAAATGAAATGAAATGAAATGAAATGAAATGAAATGAAATGAAATGAAATGAAATGAAATGAAATGAAATGAAATGAAATGAAATGAAATGAAATGAAATGAAATGAAATTAAATTAAATTAAATTAAATTAAATTAAATTAAATTAAATGAAATGAAATTAAATTAAATTAAATTAAATTAAATTAAATTAAATTAAATTAAATTAAATTAAATTAAATTAAATTAAATGAAATGAAATGAAATGAAATGAAATGAAATGAAATGAAATGAAATGAAATGAAATGAAATGAAATGAAATGAAATGAAATGAAATGAAATGAAATGAAATGAAATGAAATGAAATGAAATGAAATGAAATGAAATGAAATGAAATGAAATGAAATGAAATGAAATGAAATGAAATGAAATGAAATGAAATGAAATGAAATGAAATGAAATGAAATGAAATGAAATGAAATGAAATGAAATGAAATGAAATGAAATGAAATGAAATGAAATGAAATGAAATGAAATGAAATGAAATGAAATGAAATGAAATGAAATGAAATGAAATGAAATGAAATGAAATGAAATGAAATGAAATGAAATGAAATGAAATGAAATGAAATGAAATGAAATGAAATGAAATGAAATGAAATGAAATGAAATGAAATGAAATGAAATGAAATGAAATGAAATGAAATGAAATGAAATGAAATGAAATGAAATGAAATGAAATGAAATGAAATGAAATGAAATGAAATGAAATGAAATGAAATGAAATGAAATGAAATGAAATGAAATGAAATGAAATGAAATGAAATGAAATGAAATGAAATGAAATGAAATGAAATGAAATGAAATGAAATGAAATGAAATGAAATGAAATGAAATGAAATGAAATGAAATGAAATGAAATGAAATGAAATGAAATGAAATGAAATGAAATGAAATGAAATGAAATGAAATGAAATGAAATGAAATGAAATGAAATGAAATGAAATGAAATGAAATGAAATGAAATGAAATGAAATGAAATGAAATGAAATGAAATGAAATGAAATGAAATGAAATGAAATGAAATGAAATGAAATGAAATGAAATGAAATGAAATGAAATGAAATGAAATGAAATGAAATGAAATGAAATGAAATGAAATGAAATGAAATGAAATGAAATGAAATGAAATGAAATGAAATGAAATGAAATGAAATGAAATGAAATGAAATGAAATGAAATGAAATGAAATGAAATGAAATGAAATGAAATGAAATGAAATGAAATGAAATGAAATGAAATGAAATGAAATGAAATGAAATGAAATGAAATGAAATGAAATGAAATGAAATGAAATGAAATGAAATGAAATGAAATGAAATGAAATGAAATGAAATGAAATGAAATGAAATGAAATGAAATGAAATGAAATGAAATGAAATGAAATGAAATGAAATGAAATGAAATGAAATGAAATGAAATGAAATGAAATGAAATGAAATGAAATGAAATGAAATGAAATGAAATGAAATGAAATGAAATGAAATGAAATGAAATGAAATGAAATGAAATGAAATGAAATGAAATGAAATGAAATGAAATGAAATGAAATGAAATGAAATGAAATGAAATGAAATGAAATGAAATGAAATGAAATGAAATGAAATGAAATGAAATGAAATGAAATGAAATGAAATGAAATGAAATGAAATGAAATGAAGTGAAATAGATTTATTCATAGCAATACAAGATTATAAAGAAAATATTATGTGATATACTTATTTCTAATTACATAATATAAAAATTGTATTGCCACGAACCAGCCCCAACTCAGCATAATGCTGGTTGCGGACAACCAGCGCTGGTCTTCCGTTGAGACTGGCGGTGACATCACGGACGTTACAGTATATAGGTAAAAGTGCATAGAAAATAAACAAAACAAAAAAAAGTAATTATATAAAATATGATCTGGCTAATAATGTATAACAAGACTGCCATCAAGCTCATTAATCCATCGATATTAATATACCACGATATCCGAAATATTTCTCGTTCAAGTTTATTTTTCTCAATCCCGATCGCCCAGATTACATTCAGTGTCATCTCTACCCAATGCTATCATTATGCGAATAGTTTGCAATTTAATCGGGGTTCCGGGTATCCGTTGTTCGGCTGATTTATGGCAGGCCGCTGTTACTGTCACAGTTCAACTCCTAAAATGGCGGCTTAATGTCCTGATACGAGATATTGGTTTAACAATAAACCATAATCAGAGATATTGCCCTGCTGCTAGCCATTAAGTTTTTATTAACTTATAAGTATGTCTATTGGCAGCATAATATATTTGAAATAGCCTGCAAAACATAATAAAGCCAATTTTTAGATGAGGGGTATATTAACATATGTTTTTGTTTTGCAATATATTTTTTTGATCTGCAGAATATATAGACTATAATTGGTTAAAAATCTTATAACAGGGCGTGAACTTATTGCAATCAACTGGCCATTACCATTCTCCGGCTATTGCTGAGGATTAATATAAACTACCAACCCTTGGCCAACTTGGAGGTCGAACTTATACACACTGTTTTTCACGGCATCGACTGATCCTGTATTCTATGTAAAAATGTAAATAAAATTAAATAAATATTCTGGTTCAAACGAAGCTGCCGTCTGCCACAGCCGATTTCGAGGTTTTATTCTGAGCGATACTGCCAACTGCAGCTGTAAGCTGCAAGTGACACCTGCTCCTTGCAGTTTCAGTTGGCAGCGTTGCCTGAAAAAGAGCATTAATGTATTTTTATTATATCAAAATAAGGACACTCTAAATCTTTACAATATACAATGACAGTCTTTTCTAACTTAATCTTTTAAGAGTATTTTATTAGCCAGCGTTGATGTATATAATGCTATATTTTATGGTGGGTTGCGCCACCGCGAACAATAGTTTCAAAGGTAGTTGTGATATTAGTCATAATGCACTTTAATATTTTTTTACTTAGCTCTATGGATATTAACCTGATAGTGATAATACGGTCGAAGATGCTGTTCAAAATTACGTTGAATTGCTTGATCTTAATATCTGTTGGAATACACATGTGTTTGGCGGCAGATAGGTTGTAGGTTGTATGATAGCCAACGGGCATCTGCAAAATTCCCTACGGTAGTGCTTTAAGGACATATACCTGCCAGCCAAAGCATGAACTTTTATGTAAACTCAGCTTGTTATTAAAAAAAAACTCGCATGTAAATATAGTGTATTATTAGAGCTATCGTTTCTGGCTTAAATCCTTTTTCTTTTGGACTAATAATTTTTTTTTTATTATATAGCACTCGTTTTTAGTAGTTAGAGCCAGTTATTCGTAGCTCCAGATTTATTTAAAAAGTATAGTACACATGTATAAATAACTTCCCATTCTAGAAAGTTTATTATATTCTCCATGTTTGTAATGCAATAGAAATATTAAAAACATGCTTATTTTTCTTGAAAGAGATGCTTAAAGTTGGGTCTTTCTTTTATCTAAAATTACGAGTTTTTGAGCTAGTGTAATTTCAAAACTGTATAATTTAATGAAAATGCACCACAAACATAGATATTAGGGTAGTGATTACGTAGGTAAAAAATCATTGAGTTTTATTCGCTATTATTAAAATGAGATTGGAGCTGCATTTTGTATGGGGGCGTTTGTCTAAAATATACCCTTAATCGACTGTAATCATAAAACAACAACTAGTACCGACGGCTGATGATGCCGTCCACAGCACGGAAGCGCTTACAGTAAGGCACTTGTGGTCACCCATCCAAATAAAAACCACAGCAGTCGTTGCTTTACCATAAATGATAAGTTGATTGGTTTAAAATGACGACACAATCTCCTCCTTAAACGCTTCAAAGATTTATGGAGACCGCTCCGTTTCCTTTGACAGCATAAGATTACAAAATACAAAACATGAAGGCCTTGCGATATAAAATCATGTTCTCTCAATATGCTTCTTGAAAATGCTTGTCCCAAACCTAAGGACAGATCTGTTGCAAATTCGAACACGACAGATTTGTTATATATATTAATCATGCGTTGAAGCTAAATTTAAATAAAATGCCTAAGCTCATTTTTAATTCATTCATTCTATTTTGCATTGTTGAAACATAAGAATTACATAAATATTTAAATAAAATTTCCGAGATAAATCGATCAGTGCTGATGTTTTAAATAAGACATAACTTCAAAAATTTATAATATTGAAATACACGACAAAAAGGAATCGCTTTGATTCTTATAATTAGTTTTGTCGGAAAATGTGTGGACTCATTAACATTCCCTTTCCATTGTTACGGCATTCCTGGCTTCAAGACTTGCCCTAGATTCTGTTTCGGGGTCATCCGTTGTGATTGTGTTTAAAATGTACATAATATTATTTAGTACCTTATTAGAACAGGTTGGAATATTGAAAAGCCTCATTATGACATCATAGGTCAAAGCTTCTATAATGAGGCTGTCTATGAGATTATCGTGCAAATGAGAATACACAAAATCATAACAACACACTTGGTTTATTCTTAAGCCTGTACCGAGGCAGCGATACGTAATTGTGGTTCGATTGATTCCTTGCTGTATCTTTATTTCTTAATTTTGATTTATGTAATTATTATATATTATATTTAAGGATTCATTCTATAAATTATACACTATTAAACGATATTACAAACAAAAACATTCAAACAATAATAAAAAAATAAAAATTTAATGGAAACACGATTACTTAAAATTTTCTCTATAGAAAAAAATATCCAAAGATACACCTAAATAACGAAATAAACCCTTAGTACGGCGTAAATACTTAACGGAGAGTCATCCGTATTTGAAAAATAAAAAAAACAACATATTTTCTATAACGTATACCCATTACATTTTTCAAATAGGTATTTGTTTTTACTTTACGAATACTCAAATTCACGCATGTTCCTCCCATTTTAGTCAGAGCCGCGATACTTTGTCCCTATCCACTTTAGTAATTTTTCGGCCGTCGGACGGGAACGGATGCTGTTGGCGTGCCTTACTTACGCACACATACGCGGCGCGCCTAAAAAGCTCGGTGCGCTCTTAATGTACAGGTTTACGGAGGTTGCTCTTGATTGGCCTCCATCCATCCCCAAAAGCAAATTTTTGCTCTGTTTACCATTCATTCCAGACATTGCTGGTTAAACTAGACATTATTGAGGCACATCTGCCTCAGCGTATCACGATGACATTTTCAAAGTGTATCCCGCTGTCATCTTGCATAACCACGATAGTAGTTGTATGCACACGTGGCATGAACGCATGACCATAAGCGATTTCTAGAAGTAAGAATATATAACACACATATAGCCCTATTCTAATATCTTCAAATTATTAAATACGGATATTATAGGGCAGCACTGATTTACACTGATTAGTCTGCGCACTTCCTTTCGCATAACTTCAAAATTTAAAAAGTTACATAACAAATACCCGAACCCTATGTTCTTACACGCCTGGTTCTTATATCATAAATATTAGTCTTTATTTTAATTTGTCAATAAATTAATATAATGTAACAGACACTTCTTAATATCAATAACATGTAAGCCAATCACACGAGCCCTAAGAACAAGGAGCCAATCGCGTCAGACTTTTTAACTTGAATGATTATTTGTTTGATTAATTAGACTTCGAGTTGATAATGGGTTACTTGCCTAGAGCGTGTGTGGTTGTATGTTAATCTCCGTCTCGTTTTTAATGCGTCACTTTATAGAATTAATTGTTTTTTTTTACACAACAGTAGTGTAGCTGTAGTGTGTCAGTGACAGAAGTGACAGTTCGGACGGAGAAAGACTTTGACAGCTGCGGCGCAACCGTCTCAATGCCAGTTACGTGCTGAGGCCCGCGCTCGACGCTGTGCACAAACGTGACTTCCAGACGAAGAACTTCAAATATTACGCGAGTCCTAGCCGGTTACTAAATAATATCGATATGTGTTTTGTTCCAAGGAAGTATCCAGGGCTAGTTTTTAATATTTACGTTAGCATATATGATTTTTGGAGAACCCAGAAAGCTAACTCACGGCTCAGTAAGACTCAAGGCCAAAACGTAGGGATGAAAAATCATTTCCTTTCACTATATAGCTGGGTTTTGCCCATTGGGTGGTTAAAAACAGACTCGCTAATCAACTGCAGTATTTCATGACATTAGAGGTGCGTTCGTTTTGGCTCGGTTGCGTTTGTAGCAGTTTCAAAAGTGGCATTTGTAACTTAGCGTTCGGAAAGAAGCTTCTGCTATTTTTGATCACCAATGACTGTATGCTATCCGAACGTCTTATACTTATTTTCATATTTTGACAACCGCTGAAACCCAAAATAACGTTTTCTGGAACTGCAGCTAAAGATATAGGTGCAACAACTGAAGCCAAAGATATAGGTCTGTAATTAAATCTGTCAGAGGCATCGCCAGTTCTATTCTTTATGATAGGAACCACAATATTTCTCATAAAATGTTAGTTGTCAAAAAACGATCACAACGATCCCACGGTAAGACGTGGGTCAAAAATAACACTTTTCTCTGTCATTTGTAGCGTTTTCAAAGCTATCCGGACGGTGAGCGAAAACGATATATATGCTCACGAAGTCCCTATACGAACGCCCTGTGTGATCATTTTTAGCGTTTGTGAGAGTTATTTTTGGAACTGATAGGCTATCCGAACGCCCTAAATGTTAGCTTCGAACTGTCAGTTGACCTAGTGTTGCGCCACAGACTCCCAAATGACTATAAGCTGGTAGTAATTAGAATCCAATATAGAGAAGTCTGTTCTCCAACTTATTTATTTTTTCTATTGGGATGGTTTTATTTATAATATTGTAATGGCAACCCCTTTGATGAAATTGAAGCCGAAGTTATTCATTTCTTGTTCATATGACCATTACTTTTCTGATAGCTAAAATGTACATGGTGCAAAAGGGGGATTAATAAGCGGTCGATGGGTGAGCAAAGAGTGTGTGTTTTCTGCCAGAAGGTAGTTTACAGGTGCATACAGACAACACAGCTTGTCATAGAAAATATAATATACATGAATAGCGTTGTTGGCCTCATTATATATTGGCATACACTTAACATAATACCTTATGGTAAATAATCGTGTTTTAACCGCCGTTTTCCTCCAAACTCTCAGCAGTTTAACTAAAAATTACATAACACATGGTTGGCACAGAGACGTTTTATGTATTTATTCCTTAAAAATCCTTGGATGCTTATTTATCTATAATAACGTTTCTTTTTTAACTCCGAGTAGATGTGGTAAAACAGGTTTTTACTTCATCCAAGCGAATCTGCATCAGAGTAGAAATAGTCGAGCTGTTTAGGTTTAAGGGTTTCATCTGAATAGTAGTAGATTGGCGTGGGACAGGAAAGTCCGTGAAGGGTTGAAAAATAAAAATGTGTTGGATATGAATGTGAATGAACTTTAAATATAAAAGCAATCGAAATAAATACAAAAGAAGGCCAAATAAATCATGACCAAACTAAGTAAAAAGGATTAAATCGGTAAAAGGTCTTGAGTACTGTGAGTAAAAGGACCAGAACGTAGACCATAAAAAAAAAATATTTTGTGCCAACCCCTCTAGCGTGGAATAAGAACAGGAAGAAGAAAGCTCAAACTTGCAAATAAAGTATATTTTATTACTTTTATTTCTTCTTTACTGTACTTATTACCCTTTGCAAAAATATCATCAATTTTCTTCTTCGCTGAAATTAGGGTGATCATAAAAAGTAACGAGCTGCAAAACTCGATCCTTAACCAAAGTGGAACGGACCAGAAGCTCTATTTAATAAAAATAATTCTTAATCCACCCATTTAAGAGGCTGAAATAAAGTGAGAGGGATAAAATTAAAAGTAACAAATCTCCAAGGAAATGAGAAGGCACCTCGGAAAAGCGCTCGTTATCTTCGACGAGGCGCCTCCAAGAAAATAATCAGCGGAAAACAAAGAAACTGTTGGCAAGGTGAGTGAATTCAACTTTTTTATGACTTGTCGCAAAATATAAACAGTTTGGATAATGATAATACTTATTAGTAATAATGCAATTACACGTCAAATCCAATATATTTATTAATAAATTGGTGTGTAAATAGTCAACTTGGAGTTTATCTAGTTAATGCTTTCAACCACATTTTTCTTATTATAGACAAACTTTTTGACTCTTTGTCACCTATCGGTAAGCAAATCTTTGATACCTCTCGCGTCAGTTGATAGTCCTTGCCCTTGGATCATCATTGCTTTTAAGGATCTCTGTAATAAGTTTCAGTGGTAAAAATTGGTAAGCAGAAGTGTCTTTAGCCAAAATGATAGACAAGTAGCGTAACTTTAAATTTTTTATTCCTCAAAATGCTTTTTATAATTATACGTATCATATTATTATGTTCGGACCCTTATATAATATATTGCAATAACGAGAAGTACGAATAAAAGAAAGTATATTATTTAGGGCCAGTTTATAAATAAAATATAAACTGGTACCCTAATACAACTAAATAACCTAATATAGTCATATAACATGCAAATTTACAGGCAATTTTAATGTGGAAAGCAGTTTGCACTCTAGTTATTAAGATACATTGTTTTTCAAAAAACTTAAACCCAACTGCCAGTTATACTCGTAAAACAAGCGTAGAATTACACGTCCGCAGCAGGGAATAAAAACGTGGTTGGAGTTTTAATTTGTTTAGCGGTAAAATAAATATAAATACAGTCAGAAGCAACAACGAAATAACGGGTTATATTTTAGAATTATTGCACAACAGACTAGGGAGTGGTCTTTTGATTTGGATTTTCTACAAAGGATATAGCAGAACCCAGCCTATGATCTTACATGCTCGATTCTTGTGTCATAATTATTACCATTTTTTTTTATTTTTCAATTTATTAATATAATGTGACGGACACTTCCTAATAATATTAACATTTTAACAAGTTCTTCATTGATACAATCACAGATCGCCGACCGCCATATTGGTCCGCTGGCCAGATTGTAAACTGTAGTGTTGTGGTAAACTCGCGTTGAAACTACACTCACGGGTGCACAATCGATGTTTCGGCAACAATCGATGTTCATCGATGAATCGTCGTGTCATAGAAATATTTGTTTTTTTAACACTAAAATACTAATTTTAAGACAAACGCGCTATAAATCCGGGCAAGTTTTGAGGCTGAGTTTTGACGGCGTCCACAGCCCACATATTATTGCCAAGTGAAGTGTATTTTTTTATTTATTTTTAAAGCGTGCAGGTCCCTTTTACGTTAATCGATCTAAGAACAATTCATCCTATAGTAAAGTTATGTGTAGAAGAGACCTACGCTTTAATAATAAAAAACTACACATGGCAATAATATGTGGGCTGTGGTAGCTGTCCAAGTTTAGTCCTACAAGCACTGTCATCTCGATAGCAAATACTAAGGTAACCTACTCTTGTAGGTTATTTGAATTAATAGTTATGTAAACAAACTTCATTAGGCAAACGAATATCAATTGGATCGTATGACCATGATCCGATTTTCAATCGAAAGATCAAGTCGAATTTGTGCATCACTATCATCTAAGCGCTCTTTGATCGTTGTTTATTTTGCTAAATTATAACCTCAAAATCTGGTATGTTTTTTATAATTTTTCATTTCATGGAAGTGTCCGTGACTAGTTTTTAATTTCGATCGCGTAAGTGATTAATGTAGAACCCAGAAAGCTAAAACCCAGAAAAACTCACAGCTCAGTAAGACTCTAGGCTAAAATGTAGGGATGAAAAATCATGTCCTTTGAATAACTATATTTCTTAATATGATTACAACCACTATCGCTTGCTAAGCAAAAATCACATTTTACAAATGATTGGAGCACAAAATCTTATACCCTGGGCGGGAACCGAACCCACGTCCTCGGATTTCGTGCTGAATGTTCAAAGCACTCGGCCACCTGGGCACGCGGTCACCAACCAGACTACTAGACTTCATCTGATCGAAAGAATGGTTTTTCACACAGAGTAAACTCTCGGAATGGTGACGCGAACAAAACTTTTAAAATATTACAAGAACAAATCTGAACCACAATCGGGGTAAGAACTCACAGCCAGTCTGTTTTTAGAGGTGGGTAATGAGTCGTGATCATGAATTACTGTGGCGATGAGTACTTCCAATTTTGTAGATATACAATTACATAAATTTAGTTGCTTAATTTTATCACGTGATACTTACAGTTACCATCTTTGATTTACATTTACAAATTATTGGAGTATAATTTTTTTGTTAAAGACGGGAATCGAACCAGAATCCTCCGATTTCGCGCCATTTTGTACTCCAATAATTTGTTTATCTGATTTTCGCTCAGCACGCGATATTAAGAAATGTCTTTGATTAATATGTTGCTAGTTTTTTTTATGCTTGATAGGTTAGCCTTTGACCACTATCTCACCTGATGATAAGTGATGATGTGATCGAAGATGTTACTCAGGCTAACCTAGAGAATTACTGGCTCTCAAGGACAGCTGCCGGTATACACCGTTAGGTGCTTGGCGACAGATTTTCTACTTGAGGGTGGTAGCTAGCCAGGCGAGCATTCGCAAAATGCCCTACCACCATGCACCTAGGTTTGTGTGAATAAGTTTTCTCTAATTTTTCACCCAATCGCATCTCAATTTCACTATCTCTTCCTATGTATGCCTCCTACGCAGTTTGATAGTAATGCAATTTAATTTTTCCTTTATATAAAAATTACAATGTTACAACGTATTCTAATTTGTTAGTTAAAAAGCAGTAACAACAACTTATACGAAATCAATTGCGGTGATTTAACATTATTCTTTATTTTCCTAATATTCTGAAGTGATTGTGTCACGTATATAACCGTACTCAGCAAGTAGGGTTACAAACCTTAAAGTTATTTAATTACATATATAAAAAATTGCGACCTTAGATACTTTCATTACAAAGTGATTTACGTACCAACTAAGTGTACCAACACACAAACTAAACCAACGCAGAATTGAAACCATGCAAATTACTGATTTTCTCTGTAATCCCATCCGTGGCATTGCACAAATTTCATGTATTATTCAAACTGCAACTATTAAAAATAACCTCTATACAAAAATGTGTTTTATTTAGTTTTAGTAAATATGTATAATGTATGTGTGCACTATTATTGGGAAAAGTCTTAACACGTGCGCGCCATTCTTTTCAGCTTATAACTAGCTGAATCAGTTCATTCCTTGTGACTTTTATCACATTGTCCAGAATAGTATATTGCTGTTATGTTGGGCACGTAACATTTGCCCAATATGCAATTATTTATGTTAAAAAGTAATGTAGCTGTACCTTGTATTTACGTATTTTATATACTGATAATTTATTCATTTATATCTTTTCTATAAACTATTTTCCTTTTACCACATGTATTTGTGTAATTTAGAATATATTGAATTTTGGAACTTTAAGAATATTATTTGAAAGAACTACACTTGGGTCTGTCATCATCATCAGCCGGAAGACGTCCACTATTGAACAAAGAAAAAGCCTCCCCCATCTCATACCACTCTACCTTATCTCTTGGAAGATGACAATACGGTCGTCCCCTGAAGTTGATGTGACAATTGAAGCACACATGCATATAATGTATGTTAACTTTAGGTCTAGTAGACTGTGCGTTGTCATTGTATGGCCCAACCTTGCTCCTTAAGAGTAGTGTGCACGCAGCGTTTTCCATACAAACGTATTTTCACCATATTTTAAACACCAAGTGTTCCAACTCAGTGAAATTTTGTACGCATATTGCTGAGCCTAATATATATGGTTATGGTTTGCCAGTTTTTCGATTAATTATTTATTACATCCCTAAATCTCAAAATAACAATTCCTATGGGAATCGTTACTTTACATAAAATAATTCGAAAAATCGTTTTGTATGCAAAACGATTTTTCGAATTATTTTTGAAAATACTTAAGTTTATGGAAATCTGGAAAACCAGAAGCATAGATATAAGGCTCAAGGACATAAACGCAAAGATTCACTGAGTTTAAACACTTACTACTAGTGTTTAAATATGACGAATATACGTTTGTATGGAAAGCGGTCCGTAAACTCTACTCATAACAAAAAACGGAACAATTTTTTCAAGATTGAACTCTTATGGTTACGTCTACCAATAATAGAATTCATATTGATCACAATACGTGACTGGTGTTACTAAGTCTGTATTGAAATATCCTTGGCAGTCTTAGCCTCCGGAAAAAATGTAGACAATGCGAGAAAAGCACACTGATTTACTGAAAAGATTTAAACTGTGACTCTCGGGGTTTGTTTCGTAATGAAGATTTAAGAGGGGCACAGATTGAATGAAAAATTACGGAGCACTTGGCAATAATAGATTGTTTCATGTTTGTAATAATGGGTACCAACTTTTAAAAGATCACGATTGCAGCCACTTTGAATGTTAATGTAGATAAAATGCTATTATTTTTGTGTGATTGTTTATCGTTTTTGTGTGATTGTGCCAATGAAGCAAAGAACGTGTTTTTAAGGGGTATTATTCTAGCATATTTAAATGATCATGGTCAAAGCTGTGTCCCAAGTTGATAAATTAATATATATTTCCACCACACAAATATTAGAATATTCAGGATACAGAATGTACAGGATAATATACCGCTACATAATCTATGGCGTGTATATGCGTGGTGGACATGGCATCACTAGCCGCCATAGAGAAAAAATACGTATGTCTACGTGTCGCCAGGTGGTTATTGTTTGCCACGTATTATATAAGGAAATAGCTTAGGAATATGCTTATCTAATTATGTTGTAACAGTGTATCAGCGATTCTATATAAAACACATTTGCAGAAGTTATAAAAAATAACTGCGTACGAGTCGGAACTTACTCGTTTTGTATAGCAACAGCCCCAAAATAATAATTATTATTTTTGATTATGTATATAATGTATCAAACCACAAATATATGTATCAAAACCACATCATAAATTTGAGTTTGGAGTATTTGTTGGTTATATAAAGGACATGGTTAAATTGTAAATGGCTTACTAATTAGTTTGACAGCACCTCTATTTTTTCTTTGTGGAAAAAATATATGATATGTTTATATTTATGTGTTACAGAATATGTTTTACTCGATGATACCCCAAATGTTAAGTGTGCAAAGATTTTTTCTTTGGCTATCGCCTCATATATTCAAGCACAGTGAAAAATAATTTAGATAACGAGCTAGATACCCGTGATTTAAGGACGCGATATTTAAGCCTACAAAAAGTTTTCCCTAATGGTAGTGCTACGCTGTCAATCCCTATGGGTTAAAGCTCCATGGGCTGGTACGACTAGGGCAGTATCATTCTCTCACATAATATCGACATGAATATAATCGAATGTGAATGAACTAGCACAAATTAACCGAAATGCAGTGGCATAGCCACTAGTCTATGCCACTACATTTCAGTTAATTTGGGCTGTTTTTTTTTTATTGCTGATAGGTAAGCCTTTGACCACAATCTCACGTGATGGTAAGTGATGATGTGGTCGAAGGTGTTAACAGGCTTAACCTAGAATGACTGGCTCTCAAGGATAGCTGCCGGAACACACCTTTAGGTGCTTGGCGACAGATTACTAGACAGAGGGCTAGACCCGGACGCCTGGACCTTACCCCAAAGAAATATGGCAGCACAGTTTAAAGAGATATCACCTCAGGAGGGTACCAGCCGCAAAAACGCTGGAGAATCTCTCCGGGAATCCACCTTCAGGTTCGGTCCAAGATGCTCGGGCTGTCCTACGTATTCTTTAGGGGGCAAAACGGGGCTCAACTCTATTTTTGCTCGGGCCAAAGAGGCTTAACTCATCCCATACAACGCCAGCCGTGAACTTTTGCAACATACGGGGTCTCCGTTCTAATCTGAACGAAATCCCTACCAATTGGAGACTGCTAAGCCAGACTTGCTCATTTCAACCGAAACACAGAAATGCTCTATGACAGACACCTTGTTCTGTGCTCGTCTTCTTAGCAGCCTTGAGGGTCAGGGCCTATCTTAGTGTAGACCTTTCACGAAAGTGCGCACCCCAAATTATTGATGCGGATTTGTACGAGTAGTCCTCATATGTTACGGTATCGCACTTTAGGGAAATAGTGTAATGTAGATGAACTCTCTGTCGCATAGAAAAAATAATCCGCATTCTTGCAAACAGACATTACAAAAAAAAATATTTGAAGTGCAAATCGTAGTAGTATCGTATCATTCTAAACCGATCAGCAAAGTTAAGCAACGTCCGCGGCGGTCATGAGTTCGATGGGTAACATTGATGGTGACATTACTACTGAGCGCTTCCGTACTTGGGAGGGCATTAAGCCGTCGGTCCCGGTTGTTGTCTTAGCATGGTGGTAGGGCATTTTGCGAATGCCCATCTGGCTAGCTACCACCCTCCAGTAGAAAATCTGTCGCCAAGCACCTAACGGTGCGTTCCGGTAGCTGTCCTTAAGAGCCAGTAATTCTAGGTTAGCCTGAACAGCATCTTTACCACATCATAACTTACCATCAGGTAAGATAGAGGTCAACTCTCAGGCATAAAAAAAAATAGAATTCCATAAACCATACTTATATATTATATAAAATATAAAAACCTAACTGTTGCGTCCTCGTTGCGTATCTTGAAACTTGTAATTTTGTGCTGATAAACCACGCAATTAGTTTTAAACATATATTAGAAATACCTGTGTAACTGCAGATTATTGATGCAAAGCAGTGGCCCCATTCAATGGCGATAAAAATAAATTACCTTACGAATTAAAGAAATGAGAAACTGAACACAACCTTAATAAAACATTAAAAATCTTAGTGATAGAAAAAATTTATTACACAATAGAACAATACATAAATGATAAATGCTTATAAAAACTCAAATCGGGCCGCTCCGCAAAAAGTTGTCATACCCAAACCTGGGTCATTATGTAAGACATGTAAATGTTATGAAGATACCTACATAATGTGCAATAAATGATTTAATTTGATATGTGCACGATGACTTAGTTTGGGTGTATTTACACTAATGGTGAAGCAGTGATGGCTCAGTGGCATTGGCTATGGACTGCCGCGCAGCAGGTCCATGGTTCGAATCCCGCCGCTGGCTTGAGCTTCACCGCATGGTGGAAGGGCTTTTTGCGAATGCCCGCCTGGCTAGCGACCACCCTCAAGTTGAAAATCTGTCGCCAAGCACCTAACGGTGTGTTCCGGCAGCAGTCCTTGAGAGCCAGTGAAATTACAGGCACATGAGACTTAACAACGTTATGATTTAAACCGTTTAAAGTTGTTTAATTACTATTAACAACGTTGTCTCAAGGTGACGGGCGCAGTGCAATCCGTCACTTAAACGATGAACTGCATCTGTTATAGGTAGAGGTAACCGCTTAACATCAGGTGGACCTCGAGCTTGTTACGCCACAACAACATTTAAAAAAAAAAAAAAAAAAAAAAATGGTAATAATACACTGCAGCAATAAAATGTAAAAAATATCACGTGGGTAGACAATAGTGTTACAACGACAATCAAACCGTACGCGTGCCCCTCCGTATGGGCACGCGTTCGTGAGTGTAAGATCTACTCCTAGGTGTGAAACAGTACCTTAACCCTATAATTATCATATTCAGGCTACAAAAATGCCGAAAGATGGAAGAAAATGCCAAATGTACGATAGTTGTTTTTCAATTCTCTGCATCCAATTCTGTCGGATTGTTGAAATTTATATCGTTTAAATTACACTTACCCGTAACAAATGTAATCAATTCAATAGGTATTTAAAATTTATATTGGATAACGTCCAAATCCGAATCACTCCTATTAAGTAAGTACAATGGTTATTGTATGTATGGGGTTAAAGTACGAAATTGCCTATATATACTGAAAACTTGAGATAAGGTATCATACAGTTTACAGAAAAAGTTTGTTGATTCAGGCACAGAAAACTAGAAGAGGAGGGTAGATAGATAACTCTAGGCAAAAGGTTTTTTTTCAATATACTTTTCTGATTTTAGGTCAACTTTATTTTTTTTCTATCAAAGATTAAACTACAAACCCTGCATCAAAACTAGCATTACATTTATATTAGTACAGATGAAGGACTTACAAAGAAATAAGTACCGGGGTGAAATAAACTAACATTTCTGTATCAGCCGGATCGTCTACTGCTGAACACAGCATCCCCTAGTAAGGGGGTATTTGCCATAATCCCCACGCTTGGCTGGCGGCTTGGGGATCGCAGTGTAAGTTGGCAGTCCTGTTGAAGGTGCTGCTGCCCACCGTCCAGTATTTTTCCCTTAGTCGCCTCTTTCGACACCCACGGGATGATATGGGGAGATGCAATTCTAACCCGGCACCCCACGGGTGAACTAACATTGATAGTTAAATCATTAAAAGTATATACTAAATGTGATTATCTAAGGAAAGCTACGGAACTCAATTCAGTGTATTCCATCACGGTATTAGCTGTTCAACAATCATTATCGTATATACTAATTGTTACGCACGACGACCTCACGAAATGAGATAACTGTAGTTTTATGTGAATGAATAATAATATCCCAATGCTATAAATTTGGGAAACTATTTGATTGTCATTTAATAAGCGGTGTTTGAGCGTGTACGAACCTTCGTTCGTAAATTTTTTTTTGTGAATTAAAAATAAAATATTTTAGATAAATTTTACAAGAAATTTTTGTGAATTAAAAATAAAATATTTTAGATAAATTTTACAAGATACGTACGAAATATTATTTGAAGTTGATGGACTAGACGATTTGCAAGCGGGTATGTATTTATGACCTTTTACCTTAGCGTGCTTAACAAAAGTAGTAAACGAGTGAACGTTTTGCAACGTTGTCTGCGCTTCGTACGTTGGTGATGTAAGCTCAGATAAATAAAGAACTTCAGATGTAGCACGACGCCAGATATAAATGAAGCTAAAAAAAAGTTCCTGTCATATCTTTCACGCTCTACAGGTGTGCTATACTGTTGATAGAGACAGTATGGTATTTTTTCATATATTCGAAAGTTATTTCGTAAGATTTCACAGATATTTTAGATAATAGCTTATTAAATTGTAACGCATTTCTGTCAGAATAAAATGAAATAGAGTGTTTAGTACAAAACTCTTTTAAAAAAATTCGACTTGATATAAGATCCGACTCATTAAATAATATATGTAGAATAGATTCAGTTTATAACAATAAATATTGTTTAACTTGCTGCGACCCGCAGTTTTACCCGCTGTTTTACATATAAATGTATGCTCGTAGCTATTTAAAACCATACCAAGCACCAACCATAACTACTAACCAACCAAAAACCAAAACCTTTTTTTGTATATTTTTGTTAAACCAAATCATTGAAATTTACTCTTTCTTTAAACATTATAATGGGCATGCTGATTTTGATTACTGAAGATGACTTGTTCTTCATAGACATATTACGGAGAAAGGACTGAAGCTAGATCTAGGTTATAGAACATATTATAATAATACTACTAGGTAATTTTTCACAGTTTTTATCGCACTGGTGGAAAACGCCGATGATGATGAGAATTATCTGCAGCCGTTGTGTTAAGTTAGGGTATAAACTATCTGCATACCGAATTGCATGCAAAGTGGTCAAGCCATTATTGAGTGAAGAGGCAACAAACAAACACACCAACTTTCGACTTTATAATATTTGTAGATTCAGTAGGATACAGAATTTATTCCTAATTTGCTAATATCGATCCAAAAACTAAATTTTAACTACAGTCGTATAAATTGAGTAACCAATGTTGATAAATACTTTTTAGAATAAAAAGTAGCCTATTTGTTATTCTGGAGTGTTATCTACCTTCATACCGAATTTCATCAAAATTGATTTAGCCGTTTGAGCCTGAACAAGTAACAAGCATATAAATACACTCACAAACTTTCGCATTTATAATATTAGTAGTATAAGATAATAATATTAGTAGGATTCCGCGCTAAATGTAGACATTAAAATTAATGTTAAATAATAAAATGTCAACCCAGAGTATAAGCTACCTCAAAATAATAGTGTTAGCGCAGCTGATCGGTGATAATTCGATCGCGTATCTTTTGCACTCACGTACTTTGCAGTGCAGTCATATAAATGCATATGCTGTCAACATCGAGAAAATAACACTTGTAAAGCAGACTTAATAATAATAATAATAATAATAATAAATCACTTTAATTCAGGTATCATGACCCATGTACAAAAAACATATTCATTAATTAAAAAGAAATCAAATTAAGCATTACATATCAGAATTACATAAAAATTTGAACAATTGCACTTATAAGAATATTTAGGACAATAGCTTATTAATTTAAATATAAAGAAAAATAATACAAAATAGAAAATAAAATAAAAATGGTTTTAGACATTAAAAACAAGCTTCGAATGTTATAAAATAAGCATTACTAATTAATTAAATAATAATTAAGGCATTCGTAAGAATGGCTGTGGCACTGCATGCAACCGCATCCAGTGAGCGAGATACTGACTGTCCCACCGGTCCACCAACACAGCCAGGATGCTGTTGGTACTGCCACGCAACCGTCTTAGAAAAGATGCGCTTCTTTTGCGAATGATGGCATGGAAGCCATCAATCCTCGCTTCAGCGAACATGCCAGAAGCACTACAGAATCGCGGCCACCCCAACAGCACCCTGAATGCGTTGTTATATTGGACGCGCAGATCGCCGTATGCCCGCAGCGTATAGTTAACCCAGAGGCTACACGTGTAGAAAGATTGGCAGAATGACCTAAAAAGCGTTGTCTTCACTTGTTTCGTACAGCGTGCAAACCTTCGAGCCAACATATTACTACGGACAGCCAGCGATCTGCGCTCCCTCTCGATGTCTAGGTTATCTTTTAGATCCTCGGTCATCCAATGCCCCAAATACTTAAACTGTGACACAATTTTTAGTGCAGTTCCACCAAGACTAATTTCAGGCACTTTATAAGTCTTAGAGCGAGCCTTGAAAACCATGACTTCACTCTTCTTGGCGTTATATTTGAGGCCATGGGCAGCTGCATATGACTCACATATAGCCAATAGCTTTTTCAAGGCCCCAATCGACGGACTCAGCAGCACCATGTCATCCGCGTAGCTTATGTTATTCAGGCAGGCTCCATCTATGTGACATCCGACTCTGGTGCTGCTGAGCTCCTCGATTAAGTCGTTCACATATATGTTAAACAACATGGGTGATGTTAAGCCGCCTTGTCTTACTCCGCACTGCAGCTGGTAAGCCTCCGATGTTACATTACCCCACTTTACACGGCTTACCTGATGCCCGTACCAGTATTGAAATAAGGCTATTGTTTCAGAGGGAAGCGTTGTAGTTTTTTGTAATTTTTCCCACAGAACCTCATAGGAAACAAGATCAAACGCCCTTGAGAGGTCCAGGAAACACGCGTAAACCGGGGTATTCCTCTCAGTATAGTACGAGACGGTCTGCTTCAGACAAAAAACAGCGCTCTCAGTCGACAAACCTGGTCTGAAGCCAAACTGTGCGTCGTTAATAGTACTATGTTGTCTTAGCTGTTTGTCAAGGAGACCGTCGAGCACTTTGGCAATTATACATGCTAGCGAGATCGGCCTATAGTTCGACAAGTCGGAGGCGTCACCAGATTTGGACTTAACAATGGGCACAACTATAGTATCTAGGAGACTCTTTGGCAGGTACGTGTGTCGAAGGCACAATGTGAAAAACACAGCAAGTACCCTGGGTAGGTGTACTCCCGCATAACGTAAGTGCTCAATGCTGAGACTGTCACATCCCGGCGATTTACCTCTTACCATCTTGGATATTACTGAGGCTACTTGCCTCGCGGTAAAAGCATTGCTTATTTCGGCGGTATCAGCAGTCCGAGCAGCCAGCCCCTGCGCTATGTTCGTATGTACCGTAGGTGGAATGACTTTAAAATGATTGTAAAAAGAACTTGCTATCTTTTCCGGTTCATGAACACCCCCAACACTAACGGGAAGTCTCGTCTTTATTTCAATATCTTTAGTCTTTTTCCAAAATTTTGAAAAATTCTTGTTTAGGTGGTGTTTTGCTAATATATCCATTTTTATTTGAGTTTCGTTGTCTTGACACCACTTTAATTTTGATTTAAAAACACGCCTCGATTCACTCATATCCTTGTGATAAACACCAGAGCGAGGCTTACCTAGAGATAACCAAATATTAAAACAAGTACGAGCCCTCCCGTGAGCCTCCCGCACATACTTATTCCATCCGGGCACATACCTCTTATTACTACGGCGACGCTTAGTACGGTGACTTAGCTCCGCCCCGTCTGTTAATACAGATACAATATTACTATACATATCATCTATAATAGTTTTATGATATTCCTCCGTACACATTTGATCAGCACAGTTATGAAAACGTTTGTCAAAGTCAATACATTTTAATTTCTCATTACAATATTTATGATATTCATCAATTTGTTCTTGATTTCTTTCACCCCACTTAACGCGATTATAAACAGAAAAACTGGTTGTCAATGTGGGTACAATTTGGTCAACACTACACTCTAATAAAATGGGGAAATGATCGGACCAATAGGTGTCATATTGTACTTTAACATTAAGTATAGTCTGTTTAGACGCAGCGGTCACAACACAGTGATCGAGCCAGCGGCGGCAGCCGTGCGCATCACTGACAAACGTAAACGTGTCCGTCGGCAACGACTCGATATCAACACACGACCACAATTGTTCACTACAAAATTGTAATAGTTCTGTGTAAAACGACTCACCAGGATGGGCATTAAAGTCTCCGAGCATGTATACGTACTCTGTGCTATGGCTTTCGATGATCGCAATCATTTCACTTAGACAAGCCGTGAACTCCATTAAATTCTCATTTTTGTCGACAGGCATATACACAGAAAATATTAGCAGCAGTTTTTCATTTAAATTGACCGTAATAGCCGCAAGACGAACACTAGTGCACTTTATAATATTAACTACCGGGAAGCACGATTTCCGCCACAGTATCGCGACACCCCCATGGGGCCTCCCCCTCAGCATTCCTGCCGAGATGTCCACAGCTGATACTCCGGTGGACGAGAATCCTACATCGATAGTGTCCAAGAAATGTAGGTCATAAGGCAGCAACCAAGTCTCCTGCAAAGCTATTATATCGGCTTGTTTACATAAACTTCTAACACAATCAAGTGATCTCACCACATTTTTACAATTAAATGTTGCTAATGTTGTCTTATGATCCATTGATTATTTGATTTAAGTTTTTCACATTCAGAGCTTGCTCTATTCACAATATTATTCTGTGGTCTGAATTTTACGAAACGACGATAAGCGACACCTTCAGGCCAAAAATCGTCAATCATAAACAAATTAAGCTTCTGTTTAGGTACGAAGATCTTAAATGAATTATAATATTTCTCCATTTTCATTTTCATCTGTTCTAATTCAACCTTAATTCCAACCTTTTTATTAATGTATGTTTTGATATCACACACAGTCACTTCCTTTGCCACATTGTATATATATATGGGTACTATAGTATCAGCGGCTTTAAAGTTATCATTTGCTTCTATCTTCCCTTTTCCTTGCTTAGCTTCAAAGCGATTACGTAACTTTTTCCTCTGCACTTTGATCCATTCTTCATTTGGAACCTGTTTTTTCCATTCTCCTTGGCGTACAATATCTGTGAGTGTTTTCGCACTTTTCGTCTGAGCATCGCACGGGGCAGCCGTATGACGCACGCTAGCACGCTTGGTAGGTGTGCGCGCTGCCGCTACCGGTTCTGAGCGGTGAGTCATCGCCACAACAGTTGATGATTTGTTTACTATAGGCGATTTACGTTTCTCGTCAAATAATAGTGATACTGATTTATTTATGCATCCGGTATGAGACTGTTTGCTGTCACTTAACTTGCTAGCTGCCGAGAGGTTTGCTATCGATGGTAGTTGTGTCTGAGAGTGACTTGTATGAACACATGCATTTTCAGGCGACGATGTCGACGCAGGAGGATGGTTATCTACGACACTATCTGTGTACATATACGGTGAGCCCATCGGTCCACTGTCGCACTGGTAGCTTTCTAGTAAACAGGCACCACCGCGTCTTATATTTATATTCTCGCAGTAGTTACTCGGCGAAGTAGTCCTCTGCTCATCTATTTTAGTTTTAATTGCATCAAGTTCTGATTTTGTCGCACTCATTTCTTTGATATCTCTCACTTCTTGTTGCAATTTCAATATGTCTTTTAGAAGTTTGGTCACATCTGTGTTCTCAAATAAAATTGGAGGTAGTTTTTGCAATTCCCGGGCACAAAACACAGGCAAAATATCTGTATTCGTTTCCTTCAGGAGACAAATTATATCATCAATAACCCGATGCTTTTTCCCATCCCTCTTCCTGTTGATTTTCCTCTTGTCCGTTGGAATGGACTCAAATAGTAAACACTTTGCAGCCACAAGATCCTGTTCTGTGAATGCACTTACACAGATTCTGCTGATGCTTTCTTCATCCATAATATCAATCTTATTACTTATGAAGGCAAGCACTTCATCTATAACAATATTGCAGCTCGAACATTTCACAAATTGTGAGGACATTTTGTCGCTCATTCACACACACGGCAAACGCAGCACGTCACGAGCGATCCGAAGTGCGCGCACGACTGTGCGCGCACTTCGGATAATAAGGATGGCGCACTATGCTCCGTTTGCCATTTGACTTTCCTTGCCCTGGTATTACTGAAACTAGTTTTAATAAACTAGGAGACAGGAAGTCAATCTGGAAGTGCCCGTCCTGTAAGGGTATCGCGAGTCCACCCGTGCCTCTTGGAAAAGGCTTGGCTAAAAGGAAATGATGCGGCAGCTCAGATAGCATCGCTGCCGATCTTGATGGCTTCCGTCAAATCAATACAAGTAAATATCATCAATCTCAAAACCTTGAAGTCAGACATCACTCAGACATTATAGCTCACGAGTAGCACACGTGATAGCTTCTGTAAAATTTATGCAGAGCTCCTTTGAAACGCTGACTGCCAGGATCGCTGATGTTCGTCAGGCAGTTCAAGGAATTCTTAAGACCAGTGATGACGTTCGCTTCCTTCAGCAGCGTGTTGAACAACTGGAAGTACAAATGCAAGAGTAATGGAACAACGACCATTATTATAATTATTTATTTATAATTATAATTATCTCTTGAATAGCATTGAGATAAAAGGAGTATCAGTATCCCAATCAAAGAACTTATTTTCGAAGATGTATAGCCACATCAGTTGTTCCATTATTCAGTAACAGATTAATTAAATTGAAAGAATACTCATGCGGAACATTAAATTTAACAAGAAGATCCTGGTCTCCATATGCAATATGCATGTTTAAAAAGACCTTACCAAACATACTGTTTATAAAATTCTGTAAGTTTTAATCTAAGTTGGATCTGAAAAAAAATTCGTACACAGCAACAATTCCCTTGATTCCCGGTATATTATTACGTACGCTCTAAGCTCCGCTCTAAATATATGAGAAACATCGGCTGCTCCCATGCTGGTGTGCGAACCGGACTGGTTTGGTCCAGTTTTATGCTCACACTCTGTAATTAAGAGTATAGTTTCAGAGTGCTTGGGTTTGTCTTGCGCTTATCGACGGAGTTTGAAATTATAAAACTGTCAAAATTCTTCATTGTGCCTATAAACGTTGTTATTTAGATGCTTCACAAATTTGGACCCCATGTACGACGTTTATATCGCGCATAAAGCGCATTCAGAAGATGATTTCTTCGTCATTTTCAATTTAAAATCAAAATATATCTCCCAGACTACATACAATGCTGTCATAAATTACACATTATTACTTTAAATATAAGACGGTAAATTACTGATTTAGCATACTTAATTAAGATAGCGAACGGTACAGTTGTCTCTCTTAAATGAACTAAGGCCCACGAAGGATTTGAGACATTTATGGCAGGCAGTCTATGTATTCTAGTTTCATTATACCTAACTACTGAACCACACTGCTTAAAATATTTTAAGCAGCATGCCGAGCACGCTGCCAACTGGTGGTGGCCTGGAGCATTTAGACTAGTTAAAGGCTTGCGATAGCCTTCAGGTTGCTTAAATGCTTTAAATGCAGTAGCTGTAGTGTTGTATTTAGTTAGTATTTAATTGTTAATAAAGGTTTTTTTGATTTATTATTTTGTAAATTTTTCATTGTTTAAAATATGCGAATTATATCAATAGATAATTTAATTAAGCCTTTAATTATTATTATTCTGTTTAATATCTAACATTGTTTTATATCATTTGAATTTTATATATATGTTTTTATGCGAATAGTTTCATTGAATATCTATGACTACTACTGCGATTTGGATATTATGTGTGTAATTAAATATATAAAAATAATATGTCATTTCACAGAGTCAATATGGATCCTGGCATCAATGAGCACCCTAAAAAAGAAGAACAATTTGAGACGCTAGTAGCCCCACAAGCTTCACCCAGAAAATATGAGGTGCTCTGGATATACGTATTTTTATACGTTTATAAACACATCGCAGCGGTATATGGATTGTATTTTCTATTTACTGAAGCTTCAAGGTTCACTATTGCGTTTAGTAAGTGTTTTAATTCATTTTTGCATGTTACTTTTGCATAGATTCTTACCATTTAAGGGACTGACTGAAGAAATGGATTGCACTATAGACTACCACGTGCAGAGAATTACACGGGTGGCGTTTTAAGCCATCAACCAAAAATCATTTAACGAGATTGATGAAGTAATGATTGAATGATTTATAAAGTAAAAATCACTTGAATACATTAAAATGGTAACAGAAATCTATTAGGAAATGGGTGTAAAACTAGGGAGCGCAAACAATTTATTCTATTATAAAATTTTCAAATATATTGTTCATATAATATATATTCAGAGAATTGCACGGGTGGCGTTTTAAGCCGTCAATCAAAAATCAGTTTTTTGAGATAGATGAAATATTGATTGAATGATTTATAAAGTAAGAATCAACTTTTAAAAACGTGCTCCAGATTTAAACATCGTGTCCGGCTTTTAGCAGTTTCTTAGTGGGAATCAGGTTTGTGGCTACAGGCCCTCCCTTCGCCGAACTCCGGAACACTAATAGATTCCTCCACTTTTAGGATTGCTACCTCCCTCCGCTTGGGTGCATTGTGCTGTGCTCCTCACCGCTGCATTGTGGCAGTAGCGTCGACCAACTCGGTCACCACGGCTTGTCCTGTGCGAGAAGCACTGGAAGAATTCCCCGTCACACCGGACTTCATGACATTATTCGCCGGGCTCTTACCACCGCCAACTGTGCTGCCATCTTGGAACCTAGTGACCTTGTACGTGGCGATGGTAAAAGGCCAGACGGCATGACTTTGATTCCGTGGAGGGTGAGAAGGCCTCTGGTATGGGACGCTACCTGTGTCGATACCTTAGCACCTTCTCATCTTCCTGCAACCCATTAAGTGGCCGGTGCGGCGGCTGAACAAGCAGAAAGCCTCAAAAGACGCAAATATAGTAATCTCAGTAGTTGTTACATGTTTGTGCCTTTTGGGGTCGAAAGGCTGGGACCGTGGGGACCGAGCGCCAAACTATTATTCAAAAACGTCTCAAAACGTCTGGTCGACGCTACTTGTGAACAAAATGCTAGCATATACTTTGCACAGAAGATAAGCATTGCCATACGTGGCAATGCGGCCAGCATTTTGGAAACTGCCAAATATTACGGAATATTGGATTAGTTTTGTAGTAATTTTATCTAAATATGTTAATACAAATATAGTAATAAAATGTAGAATCACTTGAGTACATTTAAATGATAACAGAACATAAACCAATTTCTTTTATGGTTTCCTGCTTGAAAAAGGGACCTTATCGCTAAGTTTTCGCTGTACCTCCGATTGTTTTCGTCTTTGAATTGACGCATATTTTATTTTTGGTACAATCAACACGATGAATGTCCAATATCGTACACAATGAATAATAAAAACACGAATACAAATTAAATACACGGAAATAACTACGATTACAAGCACTACAGCGTGCCAAGCGAAAATCATTCTTTACTGTTGTTTTATGCTTATACTTATATATGTTCGGAATGACGACAACTTGCATCCGGCGCGATATCGGACGCGGGTTCGATTCCAGCCTTGGGCATAAAATTATGTACTCCAATAATTTGTAAAATAAAAAAAAATAACTACATAATTTGATTATAATCAGAATTATCTGCTTATGAAGGTGGATATTTGGCTTCTAAATTATTGCACATTCTGTAGATGTAGCCTCATTGACTAATTTAGGGATTAAGAATATTTTAAGATATTGTAATATATAAACAATAATAGGTCCATGAATAATTTCAAAAGTTTTTAAAGTGTCGGTAATAATATTAATGTATTCTGATTATTCAAATACGTATAAACATATTTTTGTGATTTGTCTACTTTGATCTGGTTTATAACATATAGATTCTAATAAAATTGGTTTCGTATAAGCAAAGCTAGCTTTTGCCCGCGGTTTTCCCTTGGAGCCACCAAGAGTTAAACCAAATATATTTTTTTACTGACCTCCAAAAAGTTGGTTCTAAATTCGTATTTTATTATCTATGACCACGTATATTTTGGTACACAGTAATCTGTTTTTGATAATACTTTCTTTGTTGGAAAGGGTATACTTTCTATTTAGCTTATATATTTTGTCAAAATATAAATTTTATCAAAATCAGTTGAATAGTTTATAAGTTAAAGTCAACTGAAAAATATATTTGCTTACATGGGTGATTTATTAATTTTATATGGGTGTTGTCGACCTTGAACACTATTTTAAGCAAAAAAATGATTCTTTATCAATAAAAACCGGGAAAAAAAACTGTACTATGCAGATTCAAAACACCGAACTCACATTAGCAAGGTCTGACATCCACAAGTTATTTCATATTTTTCAGAGTTGGAAGTCGTCAAAAATTTTATTTTTTCCTTATTTGCAAGACGATTATTAAAAGTTGTAGAGACATAAAATTTTTTCATATTTCCTACAATAATTTATAATATGTTTTTCAGTTGATCCATATTTACTTGAGATCACTAGAAAACAAATGCCATAGGCACCGCATTGTAAAGTAATATTCATCAAGCTCAAAACCTAGAGCCCCTAACCAATGCATGGAACTATAGAAAGCTATAGTTTCAAACGCTTTGAAAAGTCTAGGTGTATGTTTTGTGGTGAATATTCATATACATGGAGGATATAAGTTCTCCTCATAAAGTTATATTCTGGTTTGGGAAAATTGACACTTAGAAAATTATCGACAACTGCATCTAGAGATGGTAGACATGAAGCGCTCGTAGCGAAGTTTGCTTAACCATTCTGAATCGATCAGCAAAGTTAAGCAACGTCCGCCGCGGTCATGACTCGGATGGGTGACCGCTGGTGACATTACTACTGAGCGCTTCCGTGCTTCGGAGGGCACGTTAAGCCGTCGGTCCCGGTTGTTGTCTTAGGATGGCAGTCGTTACAGCATGGTGGTAGGGCACTTTGCGAATGCCCGCCTGGCTAGCTACTACGCTCTAGTTGAAAATCTGTCGCCAGGCACTTAACGGTGTGTTCCGATAGCTGTCCTTGAGAGCCAGTAATTCTAAGTTAGCCTGAACAACATCTTCGACCACATCATCACTTACTATCAGGTGAGATAGTGGTCAACGGCTAACCTATCAGGTAAGAAAAAAAACAAAAAAAAGACATGGCCTTTGTATAGATCTGTCTATATATATTTTATCTTCTTAACAAGAAATTTGCATGCCACAGCTTTCCAGTGATTGTGTAAACACGAAATGGTGTATATAACAATTTATGTAATTAATATCGTTTATGTCGTTTGCAGATTGTTTAACATACTACCTCAGTATAATTGGAGTAACAGCAGGAGCTCACAGGCTCTGGTCTCATAACTCTTACAAAGCCACAAAACCGCTTCAAATATTCCTTATGCTGTGCCATTCTATGGCCAATCAATACACAATATTTTTGTGGGTAAGAGACCACAGGTAAGATTTAATCTTTGTTATCTTTCCTTTTTTATTAGTAGGCTAGGGCTTCACGTTTACAAATTATTAGAATACCAAATTTTGTATCGATCGATATTTGGACTCGCGTCCCCCGGCTTTGCACGCCAGGTGCCATAACCACTCGAACATCAAGGCTGGCTGGACAGAAGCAATTTTAGTGCTCTAATATTATTTTAACTGATAAAGAGGACTTGAAACGCTCGAAGCGTAGTTTGCTTAGCCGTTCTTAACCTATCAGCTAAGTTAAGCAAC
The DNA here is from genome assembly GCA_963854805.1 of Plagodis dolabraria. NCBI lineage: Eukaryota > Metazoa > Arthropoda > Insecta > Lepidoptera > Geometridae > Plagodis > Plagodis dolabraria. Next base: position 14,359,581 of record OY978454.1, on the reverse strand, counting down.
GTACGCTGCGGTTATGAGTTGGATGGGTGACCACTAGTGAGTACGTTAAGTGCTTCAGAGGGTACGTTAAGCTGACGGTCCCAATTGTTGTCTAAGGATAGCAGCCGTTATAGGATTAAATAAGATAGGGCATTTTGCGAATGATGACATATGGCACTGAAACGTGGTCTCTAATTGTGGCCTTTATGGACAAGCTCAGAGTTTTAGCTATGAAGATAGCTATGCTCGGAGTTTCTTTGCGTGATAAAATCTGCAACGAGGATGTTCGCCAAAGACTCAAATTCACCAACATAGCATTCAAAATTTGCAAGTTGATGTGGCAATAGGGCGGGCCACGTTGCTCGACAAACTAATAAGCGATGAGGGAGGAATGGTTCTCGAGTGATTACCATATTACGCCGGAAGACGCAGAGATGGTAGGCCCCACACTAGATGGACTGATGACATAGTTAAAGTCGGGGGTAGCCAATTGTTACATGTAGCTAATAGCCATTCTTTGTGGCGTTCTATAAGGGTGGAATTTTTTTCAACAGTGGACATCATCCGCCTGATTATGATTTTGCGAAAACAATGGCTGGCTAGCTACCCCCCTTAAGTAGAAAATCTATCGCTGCAGCTGTCCTTGAGAGCTATTAAATCTAGTTTAGCCTGAACAACATCTTTGGCCACATCAGGTGATATAGAGATCAAAGGCTAGCCTAAAAAAATGCATGTGATTGTACTCAAAATAATATAGAGAAGAAAATAAATATATCTTAAAAATTGAAAATCTAAAATTTAACTTATTCCTAATAGATTTTTTTTCAACTCAGCGTTAGTTAACATAATATAAATATATCCGTAAGCTGATAACAAAATTGATGTACCTTCTATGATGATAGAGGGCATGTACCCTATATATTATGGGTTAGTTAGAAAAATCTTGAGCTAAACAAATTAAAATTTATATGAACATTGCTAATAACATAGGTATCAAATGTACCTCTTTTTTCGTGTTCCAAAATACATTATTTCAAGAGTAAGTACCTACGGTTGTTAACAATTGTAAATTATTTAGATTTATTTACGTTGTATGTGAATTTTACTGTGTGTTTTGTTATTTATATATCGTCGTGCTATCGTTACAAGCTAGTTAAACGTATTCGTAGTAGTAAATTAAACTGAAATCCTTAAATTACCATCTTAAATATATATCAATTTATGATAGTTCATAAACAAACTTAAGATATAAAAAACATATTGAAATCTAATAGGCCAAAATGTATGTTTCTTCGTATTAATAAATATATAGAAGTTTTATTTCTTTAGTCTTAGATACGTTTTTTTCTACCCTTACGTATGTGTACCATCGTCTCGAGATCATTGGGTAATAGAATAAAAGTAAAATATATATTATATTTTTATTTTTTATTTCATTTTATTTTCTTCGAAATACATACAGAGTTTTTTATAACTATCTTAAACTAAATTACAACAACCATATTCTAATAAATTGTTTTCGAATATAGAGTCATTATGTATACATTACCGTAATTTCAACTTTTGTCGACGAATCATATTTTTGGTGAGTGAACCATTTTGTAAGAAGTATGCATCACTAAAAAGGAAAAAAAAATTAAAGATAAAAATGAAATTGACTTCCAAAAATGAACATAAAGAAAAAAAATTAAAAGATAAAAATGTAATTGACTTCCAAAAATGAACATTATAACTTCAGCGTTGGAGTCAGTTTAATTTTTTTGTTACGACCTTCTCAAAATTAAACGAGTTAGGAATCTGGAATGTCAGTACCACATATATACTCCCTTACTCCAACTTATATCAAAAAAGCTAATTTTGAAGATGTGATTAAATACGACACTTTTTTTTCATATACACAATGTGGACAGCTAAAAGACCTAGGCCCATCTCGCACTTTTCTTTTGCACTTTTTACAGTACTTTCCTTACTGGTTTTATAGGCCTAGGCCTGCTATTGATGTAGGTTGGGCTATATTTATGAGTTGGTTGCTTTAGATTGAGGTAGTAATAATTACATTGGCTGTTTCACCTTTTATTCAGATCGTTACAATTCTGCTCACTTAATTGTGTTAAATGTTTCAGAATCCATCATAAGTACAGCGACACGGACGCTGATCCTTACAATTCTACACGTGGGTTCTTCTATTCCCATATTGGATGGGTTTTTGTAAAAAGACACCCAGAAATGATGAAGAGGAAGATGATTGCGAATATGTCCGATATCTTGTCCAACCCTGTGGTTATGTTTCAAAAACGGTGGGTTCTTCACATTCAGTATTTATAGTTTTCATGTATTCCGCACTGAAATTTGACCAGTAAACAAAAACATTCACTGTAATACCATAAATGGCACGTGACGTAAGCAGTGTAACCTACTTTTTCATCATGTCACTCTCTGATTCAACCCAATAAGAATCATTAATTAATACTTAAAATATTTTTCAACCAACTTAAAAATTTAAGAGGAGGTTCTAAATTCAACGGTTTTTTTTTGATACGGTACTGCTCCGCCAATAGTAAATTGATTTAAGGCTCTTTATTTGTAGAATATACTCTAAACATTATCTGATATAAATTTCGTCAACAATAGTTAAGTCGTTTTTGAGATACTTAATTCCAATAATTTCATGCTTATTTAAATTCTATTTTTTATATCATATAATAAAAATATATTTTCCAATAAATATGGCTAATAATTGTTCGCTAAACCCGATGATATGGTAATTGCAAGTCTTGTCGATTTATTGCGTAGTGAAAATGCGACTTTGAGCAGTATGAAAGGGAATCGACTTTAAACACTGAAAAATATGAAATAGATAACTGGTCAGACAATGAAAGTGGCAGCTCAAAAAGATATGAATCAGTGTGGTATCGATTTCAACAAGGTCTTTCATACTATTAATGCTAGAAGTCGGTTGCATTATATACAGGGTGGAAACTTTCAGTAAGGCAGTAAGGAGAAGTACCTTATCCGTTGCTACTCGAATATGGTCTTAGGAGACTATACATATTTTTTTATGAAATTTTCATCCCCATTCACAGATTTACAATAAAAATTACAATTAGCATGAAAATAGCCAATTTACACAAAAACATTTTTTGATGCCCATCGATACTGTTTCTAATACTGATCAAAAACTTCTATGCGACCAACCATCGTTAAAGTACTCAAGAAGTCACAAATTGCAAAAAACTTTTCTTGTACATTTTGTATGAAAATTTAACGCAAAAGCTTTTTTAGTGACGGTTGATTCGTATTAGAAACAGGATCAATTGGCATCAAAAAATGTTTTTGTGGTAAATGGCTATTTTCTTGCTAACTGTAATTTGAATAGGGATCGAAATTCCATAAAAAATATGGATAGTTTCCAAAGACCATTTTCGAGTAGCTGCAACGGATAAGGTACTTCCCCTTACTGCCCCGCTGAAAGTTTCCACCCTGTAAATGTGTGCTATCTCCGACTCTATTACTTTTGCACATCAATGACATGCTGCAACTCAGCGTTATTTATTGTTATGCGGATGACAGTACCGGAGATGCTTCATACACCGGCTGCGCTAAAATTTCTCGAGAAAACGTTGTCGAGAGTCGGAACAAACTTGTGTCTTCAGTCGAGACCATATTGTTAAATGTTTCGAAGTGGGGCCAATTGAATTTAGTCCAATTTAACCTCAAGAAGACACAAATTTGTGCGTTTACCGCTAAGATATCCCCCTTTGTCGTATCCCTCCGTTTTGAAGACACTCCCCTTGCTACCTCAACCAGCATCGGAGTATTTGGCGTCGACATATCGAACGTCGTTCAATTTCGCTTTCACTTGGAAGATAAGGCTAAGTTAGCCTCTAAGAAGCTTGGTGTGCTCGGAAAGGCGAGGCGGTACTTCACGTCGGCCCACCCCTGCAACTTTATAAGTTTCAGGTTCGACCTTACATGGAGTACTGCTCTCACCTCTGGGCGGGAGCTCCCCAGAATCAGCTTCTTCCATTTGAGCGCATTCAACGCAGAGCGACTCGAATCGTCAACGATCAAGTTCTATCCGGTCGGCTCGACCCTTTGGCTTTGCGTAGAGATGTTGGATCACTCTGCATCTTTTACCGTATATATCACGGGGAGTGTTCTGAGGAACTGTTCGATTTACTACCTGCAGCTCAATTTCGCCACAGGACTCCCGACAAAGCATGATGTTTCATCAATTTCTTGTCGACGTCTGGAAGTTCACAACCTTGCGATTTTCATGGAATTTTCTACCTCGCACTGCCATATATGGAACCAGCTGCCAAGTGAAGTATTTCCGAACAGTTACGACTTAGGAACCTTCAAGAAGAGAGCATATTCCCTCCTTAGAGGCCGGCAACGCATCCTCGAGACCTCTGGTGTTGCGGATGTTTGTGGGCGACGGTGATCACTTACCATGAGATGAGCCGCTTGCTAGTTTGCCCTCCTATCCCATAAAAAAAATAACTCTTCTATACTATGAATAATAATATAAAAATTATGATCAACTATACTATGAACATGATTGACCTTGTTATGAACACAAAACAAATTTTGACTATTGGGATATCGTTTGCTTGTTAAATTTCTTTATCACATTACTATCAGTTTTTGTTATATTCTGTAAAATTTTAACAAATTATATTTATGTTTCAGGCATTTATATTGGCTCATACCACTTTGCACTCACGTAATTCCAACAGTTATCCCCGTGGTCTTCTGGAATGAAACATTATCCGTCTCATATCACGTCAACATGTTACGGTACATATTGAGTCTCCACGGTGTCTTTACGATCAACAGCATAGCTCACATTTTCGGAACCAGACCTTACGATAAAGGAATATCACCTACTCAGAATATCGTGACAACTCTTACGACGTTTGGTGAAGGATTTCACAATTATCATCATGCATTTCCACAAGATTACAAAGCAGGAGAACTTGGCAGCTTTTTTAACTTCTCAACGAGTTTTATTGACTTTTGTGCGTGGCTGGGTCTGGTTCACGACAGAAAATTTATGTCTGATGATTTGATTCAAAAAAGAATCTTAAGAACTGGAGATGTCGCTGCATTTGATAAAAAGAATTTTGAATAAAAACAATGAAGCTGGAATAAAAGATTCAAACTAATTTATATAATTATTTTTACTGCGTTTTGTTATGAAATAAATTATTTATGTATGTTTATATATGTGTCTATTTGCAAAGTTATGTATAAATTGGTTCAGATGTTTCAACGTGAAGGCGTGAAAAACTTAAGCACTCCCATTCTCACTTAATCTTTCGTATAAATTATACTAGCTTTCCGGGCGCAGCACCGCCCGCGCGTATGTCGGTTATCGCGCAAAAACCTCTTTTTGCGCAGTTGGATAAAAACTATCCTTTGTTTTTTCCCGGGTCTCAAATTATTTTCATACCAAATTTCATTCTACTCGGTCCAGAAGTTTTGGCGTGAAAGCGTAACAGACAGATAGACAGAGTTACTTTCTCATTTATAATATTAGTACTGATATGTGTGACTTATGGATGATAATAATATATACTTTTTAATAATATACTTTGATACTAATGATTGAATAATCTGAAACGAATTTACATTTTTCCTACAACATTGCCTACCTCTTTAGTCTGTTTCTTATACAGGCGTGATCATGATAATTTTGAACGCCATGTATACGTGCAAAAAAATAGGGCTATCCATATAAATATTTGGAGCGCTCAATGTGGAGTTTGTGTCGCCATTTTTAACCGTTCAACAAGGTTATGTAACGATCGGTAGGTCTTCGTCTTGGATGTGTGACCATCAGTGGCATACTATAAGCGCTTCCTTGCTGTGGCAATGATCAGCCGATGGGTCATCCTTGTTGTTGTCTTAGAATATCATTCGTTGTAGCACGCTGGTAGGGCATTTTATGCCATCCTGGCATCATAACACCTAAATCTCCTGCCATACACATGTGTGTTCCACAGCCTCACTGTACTAAAACATACGATAGGGGTGCTCGCCTCCGGCATTTTATTTACATTTGCCTACTTTGTGTTTCCATTTAGTTTTGTAATTGTAAATATACTTTTTAGGGTTCCGTAGTCCTGACAAGGAACCCTTATAGTTTCGTCATGTCCGTCTGTCTGTCCGTCTGTACGAGGATTTGCTAAGAGACCGTTAGTACTAGGAAGCTGTAGTTTCGTATGGATATGTAAATCAATTACGCCGACAAAGTGGTAAAATAAAGTATTGAAAAATATTTTTTTTAGGGTACCTCCCATACATGTGATGTAGAAATGAAATTTTTTTCGTCGTCTATCTCTTCGTGTGTGGTATGGTTGAATAGGTCTTTTAAAATTACTTAGGGTTTGCTAATACTGTTTTTCGATTTTATGCTCCATTTACGAAATATTAAACTTTAAATCTATATAATAAATTCATTAAAGTGACTAAGATGAAGTGGTTGTTTGTTTATAAGGGGTAAAGACTGGCATTGAAAACTTAATGTAAATTAAAAAATCTAAAAACTGTTACTATGCCCTATGTCATACCACTAGGTGAACTGACGATATCGTGAAAGTCGCGGGTAGCCAATGGCTACAAGTGTCTAATAGCCGTTCTTTGTGGCGTTTTGAAGCGCTTGTTAGAATTATATACAGTCGAGTGTATTTCTATAATCTTTGTTAAACTTAGAATAGATTATGTAATTATAGAATATCCTAAAACTTATTGATTTAAATGATATTTTTAATAACCGCCACACTGAAATCTTGTTTTATCTGTATTAATTCTGGACTAGCCAATGACAAACCATCCTGTATAATTTCGGATTGGCTGTTACGTTCTGGCGGGAGCTATTAGGTCCTAAGGTTCACATTAATTATTCAATTTGAAGCGCTCGTTGCGAAGTTAGCTAGGCCGTTCTGAATCGATCAGCAAAGTTAAGCAACGTCCGCCTCGGTCATGACTTGGATGGGTGACCGGTGGTGACGTACTACTGAGCGCTTCGAAGCGCTCGTAGCGAAGTTAGCTTGGCCGTTCTGAATCGATCAGCAAAGTTAAGCAACGTCCGCCTCGGTCATGAATCTGATGGGTGACCGGTGGTGACATACTACTGAGCGCTTCCGTGCTTCGGAGGGCACGTTAAGCCGTCGGTCCCGGTTGTTTTCTTAGGATGGCAGTCGTTATAGCATGGTGGTAGGGCATTTTGCGAATGCCCCCCTGGCTAGCTACCACCCTCAAGTTGAAAATCTGTCACCAAGCACCTAACGTTGTGTTCCGGCAGCTATCCTTGAGAGCCAGTCATTCTAGGCTAGCCTGCACAACATCTTCGACCACATCATCACTTACCATCAGGTGAGTTAGTGGTCAAAGGGTAGCCTTTCGGCAATAAAAAAAAAACTGTGGGGAGGCCTTTGTTTAGCAGTGGACGTCTTCCGGCTAGTGATGATGATGATGATGTTATACATAATAGACTAGCTTTCCAGCCGCGGCTCCACCTCAAGGTTTTGCAGTTATCGCGCAAAACTATTAACTACTTTTTGCGCAGTTGGATAACAACTATCTTATGTCTTTTCCCGGGTCTCAAACTATTTCCATTAGTAGAGATATAGATATGGCAGTACAAAGATTCGACTTATATAGGTATAATAAAAGTACTTTTTGGACCTCATCTTCGCCGTATACTAGAAGTGTTTGCTGTCTGTACCTGTCGTACCAAGGTCATCGATCACTTCATTGCACACATCATCAATTTGCTGATTGTATTGCTCATCAATAGTGTAAATTTTTTCATCGGTAAAGAGAATATTTCTGTGTCCTTCACTTGCGTATTGCAACGGAAGGCATTCTATTTAATTTTAAGGATTGGTTTAGGGCATGTAGTGTATTTTGACGATAAGCACCGAGCTTCAAGTCTTGTTTTATAATACGCGACATTTTCCTAGCAGGAATCTTCATTTCTCGCATTAAGATCATTGTTGAGTTATCATAATATTTTTACTTCCTAATGGGATTTCGACCAATTCTGGCTTTAACAGCATTAATTTGTAGTTCTAAGCCACGCGGCTGCCCTGATATTTTATGGTCTTCGACAGAGGAAGTGTTGTTGTATCTGTTGATATTACGATAAACGAACATACTTATGACTGATACCAGTTTAAAACAAATTGCAAAATTCGTCTTGTTTGCAGTACAACGCAAGTTGAACTATAGGTGTCGCTCCATCCCGATAGGATGGTTGAAGAACGAGAGCAAAAATTAAAGTTATGAGTCATTGTGTCATGTTAGCTCAATTGGTTAGAGCATACCCCGGCTAAAGGGGTGGATGGACGCGGGTTTGAATCCCGCACATGACTACATTTTTTTCTCTCGTAAGTTTGTATTTTTGTAATGTAATTCGCCTAGCAGGCGTTATGGCAAGCTTAACAATATTAAAATTATAAGGTTGCGTCATCATTTAAAAGTTTAAAACAAATTGCAAAATTGGTCTTCATTTACCAAGCAAATCCATTATATCTCTAGAGCGTATATAATATAATCGTACTAGTTGACCTTCTTGCTACTTCACCTATGTTGAATTTTAATGTCTCGTAAAATCGGGAACAAATTGATGAATCATGAATAATAGTCTACTATGGACTAATGTGGGCTTATTTTAAGCTACATTTGAATTTCCTAACAATTCCAAATTATATGAGTACTTGTGCAAGTCATTATCCGCCATGCTTCTTGCTTCAAAAATGTTAAACTTTCACAAACATTCGCAGCCACTATTTTTAAACCTATTAAAAATTGTATACATCCTGCTGTAACTCTTTTATTTTTACCGGTCTCAGTATTTATAGTCTTCCAAATGGTTTTTACGGTTCCGTAGTCCTAACAAGGAACCCATATAGTTTCGTCATCTCCGTCTGTCTATCCGTCTTTCCGAGGTTTTGCTAAGAGACCGTTGGTGCTAGAAAACTTGTATGGGTGAAATTTTGTATGGGTATGTAAATTAATCACGACGACAAAGTGGTAAAATAAAATATTGAAAAACATTTTTTTTTGGGTAGCTCGGCTACAAGTGAAGTGGGGATGAATTTTTTTTATGTCGTTTATCCCGACTTCTATGGTATCGTTGAATAGGTCTTTTAAAATTATTTAGGGGTTGCTGAAACTGTTTTTCGATTTAATGCTTCATTAACGAAATATACAACTTTAAAGAGCAAATTTTTGTTCCAGCAGGGCGTCCCCCCCTCTAAAGCTAAACTGCTGGCTTAAAAAATCTGGAAAAAATCATAATGATAGTGCAGTTCATAAACTTTGAAGAAAAAGTATAGCATTTGAGATAACTTTATTACTTAAGCAGTAATAGTCGTTGAATTTGGGTCTTGGATAATTTTTGTAGCAAATATAAAATCCTTAGAATAATTCCTATAAAACGACTAAGATTCGACTTCGGTACAAAGTCCTTCTTGGACGATACAAAGAATATACTTTTCGATACAAAAGAATTTGTACTTTTTGTACTCATCCTCGCCGTAGACAAGAAGTGTTTGCTGATCCCACATGTCGTACCAAGGTCATCGATCACTTCTGTGTTGTATGATAGAATCCGATAATACTCGTTTCAATTATATAGACATATTTCACGAGCGGGTAAGTTGTTTTGGGTGGTCTTTGTTGTATCTGCTCGTAGGCAGGAATCTTCATTTCCCGCAAGATTATTGTGGAGAAATCATAATATTTTTGATCCCTTATGGGATTTTGACCAATTCTGGCTTTAACAGCAGTAACAGCCTTTATAGTTCTAACAGCGAGAGACTGCAATGATCTTTTATGGTCTTCGACAGAGGAAGTGTTGTTTTATCTGTTGAAATTACTATATATGAACATACGGCTGTTACCAAGCTTTTGAAGTGTCTGGAATATGACCGGTTCCATACCCACTTTTTTTATACGTGATAGGTTAGCCTTTGACCACTATCTCACCTGATGGTTAGTGAGGATGTAGTCGAAGATTTTGTTTAGGCTATCCTAGAATTATTAGCTCTCAAGGACAGCTGCCGGAACACACCGTTAGGTGCTTGGCGACAGATTTTCTAATTGAGGGTGCTAGCCAAGCGGGCAACGCAAAATGCCCTACCACCATGCGAACTTTGAGCAAGGCGGTCACTGCAATCCTATTTTCTTTAACACCCTATTCCATAATATTGTAAATTTGATAATGAAAACGAAACAAATTGTGAAATGGCGAGAAATCGAAAGAACTTTTTAAAATATTAAACGCGTTCATAATTCAAAATAATTAAAAAGTTGAAAAAAAGGAAATATTTAATGTCCAGTATTTATGACCAGACTAGTTATATAGTATGATAGCCCTTTTATAAGCTTACTTGCATTTATCGGCGTATACTTTTTATTTTTCTCTCATATATGTATTTATCAACTATTTTAGAATAGAATTGAATAATTATTTATTGCTACCGTAAATAAATTAAATTACATACTACTTCTTACAAACAATATACAACTTATAGCACTCAGTTTGAGTTATGGCCATACCTGTTAAGGTGCAACCATAACACTGATTTGAAGTGAATTCCTGAACTCTGGCTAAGATGTTAGCCGTGAAAAAAGTTAGTTACAAATAAAAGCAAGCAAGAACTACCTATAAATACTTATATATATTTAAATGGTTAAATAACTTTTGTACTTTCAACTTATGTCTTTCTCACAAAAAATATGTTTACTTAATTTGTGGTCAATGAAGTTGGTCTTACAATTATTACTATAAACAAGAATACTTTTACATTAAGATATAATATAGAATAGAATAGAAAAAGAATAGAAAACCCTTTATTGTTAGACCACATTTAAAATATTAAAGTTTACATCATAAGATTTTATTAAATAATAATAACATAGTGTTACAATGGGTGGCCTTATCACTAAAAGTGATCTCTACCAGGCAACCTTAGGATGGAGTTGAACAAACAAAACTATTGGGGCGGGTGTAGTCTAACAATTAACAAGTAACAATGAAAAAGTACAAATTCATAAAAATATTTTAAAAATAAAACTAATTTTATTAGTGTTTCTAAACAAATGTATAAAAATAGCATGTAAGTTTTTAAAATAAATAAATACACACATAAATATATATATATATATATATATATATATATATATATATATATATATACATATATACATATCAACATACATAAATAGATAATGATATACATATATAAATAAATCATATAAAAATACATATCATAATATTATCCCATAAAAAGCCTAGAAATTTTCAAAAATGTAGTGCAAAATTAATTGGACAAATAAAACTTTTTTACTTGATCCTTGAACATTCTGAGAGTTGGTGCTTGTCTTATAGATATAGGAAGAGAATTCCATAAGCGAGCAGCCTGAATAGTGAAAGATTTGCTATAAAACGAACTCGTATGAGGATGGATTTCAAGTGTAAGATTTTCTGATGACCTTAAAGTGTATGAAGAACAGTGAAGGAAATCAAAACGTTCCTTGAGATAGCGCGGGGATGTAGGATTAAACAATATATTGTAAAGGAGACTGAGAATATGAGCATTCCGGCGAAAACGTATAGTCAGCCAATTGAGCTTAGAACGAAACTGAGAGACGTGATCATATTTGCGTAAACCAATTATGAATCTAATACAAACATTTTGAAGACGCTCAAGTTTATCTAGCTGTTCCTCCGTGAGATCGAGATAGCAGGCATCAGCGTAGTCAAAGATTGGAAGTAATAGAGATTGAGCTAATGCAATTTTAGTGGCTGTTGGAAGAAAGTTGCGCAATCTTTTTAAGGATCTTGCTGCGGCAAATAGCTTGCGACTGGTAATTTGTAACTGTTGATCCTACCTCATATAGCGATCCATTGTTATTCCAAGATTCTTTACAGAGCTACTAAAGGGAATAGCAATACCACCAAAGAAAACTTGAGGAAGTTATACCCAGTCAATTGTTGACATTAATCTTGAGCTACCAATAACTATTGTTTGTGTCTTTATGGGATTTACTTTTAACCCAAAAGAATTGCTCCATTTAGCTATGCGATCAAGATCAGCATTAACAATCTGAATGGCTTCAGATAGTTTATTCACTGGAGCCTTAGAATAAATCTGTAGATCGTCTGCATATAGGTGGTAGGAAGAAGTGAGGTTGTGAGAGATCGAATTAATAAACAAAGCAAACAATAAAGGAGATAAGACGCCACCTTGCGGGACGCCTGCGGTCGTGCTACACCACGAAGAGTATTCATCTTCAAGGCGAACACGCTGCCTGCGCCCGTACAGATAACTGTGAAACCAATCAACTACCGTTGGAGAAATGTTAATTGAGCGAAGGAGAGCAAGAAGAATGCCAAAATTCACAGTGTTGAAGGCGTTGCTAAAATCTAAAAGAGTTAATACAGTAACTTCGCCGTTATCCATTCCTAGACGGATATCGTCAGTAATTTTGATGAGAGTATTTACAGTGTTATGCCCAGGTCGAAAGCCAGATTGAAAAGGGCTTAAAAGTTTGTTACTAGTTAAGAATTTGCTAATTTGGTTGTAGATAAGACGCTCGAGCACTTTTGACAGGAATGGAAGGATTGAAATGGGTCGATAATCGGAATAAGATTTAAGGTTTGATTTTTTAGCCAAGGGAATAATTTGAGCGTCTTTCCAGATTGAGGGAAATACTCCATCAGAGACAGAGTTATTAAAAATGTGACAGAGAACAGGAAGTATAACATCTAGGATGGGCATTACCATGTTACGACTTATGCCGTCAACACCAACAGCATTAGAAGTGATTGAAATTACGCTCTTTTTAACATCGCAAGCAGATAGATGATTAAAAATAAATGGCGAATGGTCGGGAGTCGGTAAAGTTGAAAGGTAACGTAGGGTATTGTTTGTATCTGAGATGTTAATATCAGACAGCGAAGAGAAATGTTGGTTAAATCATTTGGAATTGATTCTTGTCGTGATTTACCTATTCTCAATGACCTGAGAAATTTCCATACTTTGGCAGGGTCCTCATTAGCGACAAATTTGTGAACATGGTGGCGTAAAGCATCCCTACACACCATATTGCAGCGATTGCGAGATTTCACATACACAGCTTTATTTTCATCACAAGGTCTACGCTTGTATTTACTTTTAGTGACTACTTTTTTATGCATTAACACTTTTATATCATTGGTTAACCATGGAGCTGGAAGGTGCTTTAATTTTATAGCTCGAAGAGGGGCATGCTTATCATACAACTGTTTATATATATTGACAGAAGAAGAGAAAGTATATAATATATATTGACAGTTAACAAAGCTGGCAATGTACCATCGGATTTTGAATCACGCTATCGTTATGTTTTCATTCGAGTACCTATAGAATTCATTAACGAATTACGTTTATTTTTCGAATTACAATTGAAAATGATAACTTGGCGGCAATCGTAATCTTATTTTTTAGCTTTAACAGGAAGAAAGTGGAAGATGCAAGAACTAAAGAATCGTTCTATATTATGATAATGGACTACGTCGCTCGACACGCATTTGACCGTTTATTATTTTATTTATAGACTTGCTTGCTTTGTTTTTTATAAAAACAGATTTAGCTAACAAGCAAACAGACTTAAAAGGGCACTGAGCTTATTAGGCGCACCGTGAATGTGTGCGTGAGCAAGGCACGCCAACAGCATCCGTCCCTGTCCGACGGCCGAAGAATTACTAAAGCGGATAGGGACAAAGCATCGCGGCTCTAGCTAAAATGGGCGGAACGTGCGTGAATTTAAGTATTTCCTTCATATAATAAAAATAAATAGCTATTTGAAAAATGTAATGTATATACGTTCTAGAAAACACGTTGTTTTTTTTATTATAAAAATACTGATGATTTTTCGTTTGTTCGTTTTTAGATATACCTTTGGTTTTTTTTTTTATCAAGGACCCTTTAAGTAATCGTGTTTCCAAAGTGTGTTATTTATAGAATGAATCCTTAACTTTGATATATATTAATTGCATAACTCAAAAATAAGAAATCAAGATAAAGCAAGGAATCAAACGAACCACAATTACGTATCGCTGCTTCGGTTCAGGCTTAAGCATATTTGAATAGTTCCTAACACAATCATGAAACTGCTTGCATGTTGTGAAACTGCGAAACAGATCAAACAAATATACTCTACATTTTTGTATACCTGTAATTGTCAGTTTTTTTAAAACTCAGTATTTACTGAAGAAAATAAACTTTTATAAATGTAATTCGAGTAACTGTGAGAAAAACTTATAATGCCATTAGCTTCTATGTTGGTACTGAGTATTTATAGCCTACTGGCTTTTAACGGCCCATGTTCAATTTCATGCCGCTCTGTTTCTCTGTTTCCATCAAATTTAATCGCTAGGTCCCCATGATAACCCCCGTTATTATTGAATTTTCTATAGTCTTACAGTTTGAGTATATGTTGTCTATACAGGTAGCTTAAATGTCTGTTATCCTAGTAGGCTCACGGAAAAAAAGATTTAAATTAAATAACTTAAATAATGATATAAGAACAGTTTTATTAGTTAAGATCAGTTTTATAAAAAGTTGTTCCTTAGTTATAAAAACACCTCGTGTTGCATTCAAATATATAATAAATGCGATAGTGAAAGAAGAGATAACTTCTGCCCATGACAATGTGCCTGTAATTTCACTGGCTCTCAAGGACTGCTGCCGGAACACACCGTTAGGTGCTGGCGACAGATTTTCTATTTGAGGGTGGTCGCTGGCCATGCGGGCATTCGCAAAATGCCCTTCCACCATGCGGAGAAGCTCAAGCCCGCGGCGGGAATCGAACCTTAGACCTGCTGCGCGGCAGTCCATAGCCAATGCTACTGAGCCATCATTGCTTCAAAGGGTCACTTTATTTGCTTCTTTACCTCTATTTATAGGGATTTTTATATATAGACAAGTTAACTAATATTATAATTTATTAAAAAAAAAAAAAAAATCTACTTATCTTAGAATAATTTTAGCTTTTTTAGTTAAAATGCCTATACTCGTATATATTACGCATGTATGATTACTGAATGCTCATGTTGAACTTCTTAGAGAGAGACTTCAAAGTCGCCAGAAGTGGTTAAAAGAATTGTGTAACATAACAGAAGGAGATTTAGTTCTAATTAAAGACGAAAATGTGCCTCCTCTGTCCTGGCCTCTTAGGAGAATCGTTCAGGTTCACTTTTCAAATGGACCTTACGTCCAGTACACAAATTAATATTGTTGCCATCACAGTAATTCTGCATATTACAACTGTACTTAGATTCCAACAGTTTAGCATTAAAAGACTTATCAGTCAACACATAGAAGTTAGAACTTCTAATTTAGTTTTATTAGTATGTAATATACTTATTAAGTAATTTAGTGCCTAAATTTGATAAAACACCTTTGACGCCCTAGATTAAGGAAAACAAGTTTTAATTTCTAATATTATTTGATTGTAATTTGTACAAAACAGTAAATATTAAAACACATATCAACCAGTCAACAGTGAATATTTGCACTAAGTAGTTATTATAATCTTCCACAACTTTCAGTTGTTTGTCACACATTTCACATAGTTATATACTTAATTTGTACATTTAACTTAATTACTGCCTTATTTTATGTTTTATTTTTCAGCTTCTGCTTATGTAATTTCAGTGCTTTTCAATTTAGTTATTTTATTATTAAACATATCCTGTGTATTAGGGATTTGACATGACACTTACACAGACACATAATTGATGTGACACTGACACATTATTTGACTTTTTGACAAAGAAATTTTAGTACTGAATTTGTTTTTCTTTTTTTTTCAACTGATTTAGACTATAGGTTTATTATAACCATTGTATCGTATTCTAATTAGCGGTTAAATTTTTCATTATTGTTATTCAGACTCCGCCAGCGCGGGGGTGTATATATAAGATTTAAAAAATAGATCTGTTAAACTATTGTTTATTTATAGCATCTGTTTCATGTCTTGTTCTTCATCTTCTAAAATAAACGTAAATCCCTAAAATCGTATTTAACCTCAACAGCGACCTATAAAATTCCAGTGCAATGATTACTTTGCAAACATCGGAAAGGAACTTGCTGCTAAAATTTTGCGTCAAAATTCTACTAACGAGCAAGTCCTAGCCAACATGATCAAACTAAAAAAAGCAGACGGTCTGGAGATAAATAAAATTATAATTGGATTAAAAACAGACAGTGCCCTAGGTATAGGTATACTAACATTACTAGTAATTAGTTAAATACATAAGACCATTTTTTCTAGAACCCCTTCCACATATTTGCAATTTGAGTTTAGAGACCGGGTGTTTTCCCAATAGTTGGAAGCTGGCTGTGGTGGTTCCTCTTAATAAAAACGGTAGTAGAGAATTCTCCGGCAATTATCGCCCAATACCGCTTTTAAGTGTATTTTCGAAAATATTAGAAAAGGTTGTAAACTGTAGGCTAGTCGATTTTTTTTTTTTTTTTTTTTATGGCATAGGAGGGCAAACGAGCAGGCGGCTCACCTGATGGTAAGTGATCACCGTCGCCCACAAACATCTGCAACACCAGAGGTCTCGAGGATGCGTTGCCGGCCTTTAAGGAGGGAATATGCTCTCTTCTTGAAGGTTCCTAAGTCGTAACTGTTCGGAAATACTTCACCAGGCAGCTGGTTCCATAATATGGCAGTGCGAGGTAAAAAATGCCGTGAAAATCGCAAGGTTGTGGACTGCCAGACGTCGACATGAAATTGATGAAACATCATGCTTTGTCGGGAAGTCCGGTGGCGAAATTGAGCTGCAGGTAGTAAATCGAACAGTTCCTCAGAACACTCCCCGTGATATATGCGGTAAAAGATGCAGAGTGATCCAACATCTCTACGCAAAGCCAAAGGGTCGAGCCGACCGGAGAGAACTTGATCGTCGACGATTCGAGTCGCTCTGCGTTGAATGCGGTCAAATGGAAGAAGCTGGTACTGGGGAGCTCCCGCCCAGAGATGAGAGCAGTACTCCATGTGAGGTCGAACCTGAGCCTTATAAAGTTGCAGGCGATGGGCCGACGTGAAGTACCGCCTCGCCTTTCCGAGCACACCAAGCTTCTTAGAGGCTAACTTAGCCTTATCTTCCAAGTGACAGCGAAATTGAACGACGTTCGATATGTCGACGCCAAGTACTCCGATGCTGGCTGAGGTAGCAAGGGGAGTGTCTTCAAAACGGAGGGATACGACTAAGGGGGATATCTTGGCGGTAAACGCACAAACTTGTGTCTTCTTGGGGTTAAATTGGACTAAGTTCAATTGTCCCCATTTCGAAACATTTGACAACATGGTCTCGACTGAAGACACAAGTTTGTTCCGACTCTCGACAACGTTTTCCCGAGAAATTTTAGCGCGGCCGGTGTATGAGGCATCTCCGGTACTGTCATCTGCATAACAATGAATATCGCTGAGTTGCAGCATGTCATTGATGTGCAAGAGAAACAGAGTCGGAGATAGCACACAGCCTTGCGGAACGCCAGCATTAATCGGCTTTAAGTCGGAGCATGCACCGTCGACAACGACCTTAATGCTCCGATCTGCCAAAAAACTGGAGATCCATTCGCACAATTTCTCGGGAAGCCCATAGGAAGGAAGCTTCGATAGAAGCGCTTTATGCCACACCCGATCAAAGGCCTTCGCTATGTCCAAACTAGCCGCCAACGCCTCACCCTTGGAATCCACCACCTCCGCCCATCGGTGCGTAAGATATACTAAAAGATCACCAGCTGAGCGACCACGACGAAAACCGTACTGGCGATCGCTAATCAGCTGGTGCTCCTCTAGATACTGCAGGAGCTGGTTGTTGATAATGGATTCCATTATCTTGGAGAACAGAGACGTTATGGCTATAGGGCGGTAATTGGACGGATCTGAGCGGTCACCTTTTTTAGGGATCGGGTGCACCAAAGCCGTCTTCGAAGATCGGCCTTCTCCTTTGCGGTGTGGGCCAGTGTGTCATTCTCTCTGTGCAGGGGCGGTAGGGATGACTGACAAAAATTCCCCTGGACAGCCCTGGCAAGAGACCAGAACGCACGTGTTCCCGAAGGAAGGCGGGCTAATCTCTCGCCAATTCTGCCGATATGCTCCGACTTCGCTCTTGCGATTACTCTTTTGAAGGACCTGGAGGCAAAGTTATATTTCTTTTTGAGATCGCTGGTATTTAAATCCTTAGATGCCACTGAATCGGCCCAAGCTTGGTAACGCTCTCGTTTATGGCCAGAGGCCATTTTACAAGAGCGACCAAACCAGGGCTGTGACCTGCCACCGATGGGCACTGTAGAATATGGAATAAAGAGTTCCATACCCTGAAGCACCACATCAGCAACATAGTCAGCAGTGACATCTGGATCATCCGGCAAGAAGCAAACTTGCCCCCATGGGTAGGATGCAAAAAAGGACCGCATCCCGTCCCAATCTGCTGACCTATAGTGCCACACGCGACGACAACCTACAAAACGGGGTCGAGTTGGGCGTGTAACTGGCACTGAACTCCGGATCAGGCAGTGGTCCGACGATCCGAGGGGAGCGTTAACGGATACTGTGTAGTTGTCCGGGTGCGAGATCAGCAGAAGGTCCAACAGGGAAGGTGTATGATCATCCACATCTGGGATTCACGTAGGCGAGGTGACCAGTTGTGTCAGATCATACGCTAAAGCGAAGTCGTGAACAGGTCTCCCCGCATGATCGGTGGTGCGCGAACCGAGCCATTCGGCGTGGTGGGCGTTGAAATCGCCAAGTATCACGATCTCTGCGGTGGGGATCTGCTCAAGCACGGAATCTGTAGCCATCTGTAGGTGCTCCACGAATCGATCTATTTCGGCATTACCGTTGATATGGGACCTATAAAGGCACGCGTAGATACGCGGATGGTCATCGCAGTCTACGCGCAACCAAATGTCAGATAGGCCCCGTCCTTCAAGGCTGCTGAGACGACGAGCACAGATATCCTCTCTGACGTAAAGACACACCCCCGCCCGCGGCAAAAAGGAATGTTCCAGTTTGTACCCAGGGTATGTGAGGAATGAAGTGTCTGCCGGAGAGCATATCTGTGTTTCGGTCAAAAAGAGCAAGGCCGGCTTAGCAGTCTCCAGATGGTAGTGGACATGGTTCAGGTGAGAACGGAGACCCCGTATGTTGCAAAAGTCCACGGCTAGCGTGGTGTGGGGTGACTTAAGCCTCCTGCTTCGTCTACCTCGAGCAGCAGAAATAGGGTTGAGCACGGTTTTGCCCCCTCCAGAATACGCAGGGCAGCCCGAGCATCCACCTTCAGGTTCAGGTCCTGGAGGTGGATGCTCGGAGAGGGATTCTCCAGCGATTTCACGGCTGGTACCCTCCTGGAGTAATGTCTCTTGAAACTGTGCCGCCATATTCCTTGGGGGGGGGGGGGGGGGAGGGGGAATCGGGCCTCCGGGTCTCCCACAAATCGATCGAAACGCAATGGCAAAGCCACTACTTCACGTCGATATCATGTGGGAGAGTGGTACTGCCCCGGTCGTGCCGGCCCATTCAGCTGTTACCCGTAGAGCTACAGCGTGGCACTACCACTAGTAAATTTATTTGGACGATTATTTAGAAGATAAACTGTATTTGTCGGAAAGACAATTTGGGTTTAGGCGTAGTAAGTCAGCTGAAGACGCTGTGGTCTTACTTACAAATACAATCTCCATCAGCTTTGGATCAGAACATGAGTTGTGTTGGGGTGTTTTTAGATCTCGCCAGGGCTTTTGACACTGTCTCGATAACGATCCTGAGCGAAAGCTGGAAGTAGTTGGGATTCGAGGTATTGCTCTTCAGTGGTTCCAAAGTTACCTATCAAACCGTAACTAACAAGTTCGAGTCGGATCAAGTTTCAGTGACGAGTTTTCTGTAGGTTTTGGTGTTCCCCAGGGCAGCATTCTCGCTCCTGCACTGTTTGCAATCTTTGATATTTTAGAACTACCCATCCCTGGAGTAGACATAATTTGTTACGCGGATGATACTGTAGTCATTTTCCAAGACTCTTAATGGGATAAAGTTACACAATTGGTGGAATCAGGTGGCTGCATGGCAAAATAATAATTTGTTAACCTTAAACACGAGGAAAACAAAGTTCATAACATTTTTTAAACTTCTAAATCAAAACCCAATATCGCCCCTTTAATCAAAATACACATCTGTGGTTCCTCTTCTATTTACCAACCCCACACATGTAGCTGTGAAAAAATTGAACGAACTAAATAAATAAGTTACCTCGGTGTAGAAGTGGACCAAAATCTTACGTTTAAGAATTACATTTCGAAATTATCGGGTCGTGTAAGAAAAATCATATATATTATGAAGCGACTTTCTTTACTTTTCTAAAATCGAAATAAAAGTAGAGTGCTTAACGCGGGTGAAAGTTATTAATTCCTACTCGGACTATAGCCGTATCTTAATACCTCGTATGGGAATTAATAATAATAATAATCGACATCACCATCCCACATGACGAGAACCTTGTAAAGGCCGAGAAGGACAAACCCAGCGAATACCTTCATTTGGCTTACGAGGTAACCGCCATGTGGGATGTTGACTCGACGATCATTGTCCCGATAGTCGTTTCGGTGAACGGCCTAATAGCGAAGAGGCTCTCACTAGACGGTTGGATCAAGGGTCAGATGCAGAAGGCAGTGATACTTTTTTTTTTTTTTTTTTTTTTTTTTTTTAAATCTACACTCCACAGACTCCAGGGTCCGTGACTTTTTTTAACTATGACATAATTTATTAGTAAACAAGAAATATGAAATAGGAAACATGCAACATTCCAAGGGGGAACAGTGTTAAAAATTTTTGTTTATTTTTTTTCCGTTAATGTCATTAGCACCAGCATCCAGAGCAGACCAGTATCCTCTAGCAGCACCCGTTCACGAGTTGACGCATGTGCAAAACACAACACCGCCGCTAGACAACACCTTTCTGTGAGCATGACCGCTCCGGATACCCGTGCCAACGATTACAATTACAAAAATAATTTGGGACTACAATAAAATAATATACCTACAGAAATTTACATATTTTGTTATTCTCCCACGTCACATTTTAACAGGGTCTCCATTACCACGCTATTTCGATCTTTGATCGCCATTTTGAGGTTGTAATCATGGATGGCTTTTGGTTTCGCAACCATCGCCTTCCTAACGAACCGTCCTAAGGCGTCGTTTTCGTCATCTGCGTAGTATATGAAGGTTCCAGTATGCCATGAAATTGCAACGACGGCGTGCGGGACGCTCTCGTGCAACTTCATGCTGCTCTTGGTCTTGATGGCGATGACCGACTCGTATGTCAGTCCCTGCGCTTCGTGGATGGTAAGGGTGCGTGATCCATTTCCCTCTCCGTAGCCCTGGCTTATTAGGGTCTCCTTTTCTTCCTGGGTGTGAACCAGGAATAAAGTGTTGGGGAGGGATTTGGGGATTTTTGCACCTGTGTACCTTTCAAGCTTAAGGGACTTAATACGGGGAGCTGAGGAATATATACCAGAGTATATGTCCTTCAGTGCGTACGCGACATCCATTGGGTTCCGATGCGTGCATAACAACTCCTGGGTGATGTTTGTTACCAGGTTAAGGCGGTTGTACCTTAATACGAAGAGATTTTCTCTATCGATATAAGGCAGCTGATTGACATCTCCGATGAGGACAAGTTCATCAACTCCAGATAGCCTGGAAGCCATGACTATGGCTCCGAAATGGTTCATTAGAGCTTCATCTACCGTTAGGCGGCTGTCGCTCTCAGATGTTTTAAAACCATTTACGAGGACTGAAGCCATTGTGCGCACCTTGGTTTTAACTAAGTCTCCAATTCGGTGCGCAAGCTTCTCCCTTAGGTCTTTCGCTGCTTCTGTAGTTGTTGTGATAATGATGTCCTTGTCCACATCGAATTGCCTTACCACCCAAGTTGTTTTGCCACATCCTGGAACTCCATTTACCCATTGTATTTTCGGTACTTCCCAGTCTTTCCAGAATGCTTCGATCTCCGATCCCCCCAAAATAGATTTCGCCATTTCGAGGATACGGTCATCTAACATTATTTTGGTGCACTGGCCGTTTTGTGGTGTCGCGTATTTAGACCTACCTAGTCGCTCCGTTTCTCCCTCGTCCAGGGACGATATAGGCAGTGATACTTGACACGACACGCATTGTCCGGAGGTTCCTCAGGTTGCCGGCGGCATTCTAGTTTTAAGTTTTTTATAATATTTGTTTCATTTTCTATATAATGAATGTTGTAAAAAAATTAAAATTATGTCTTTAATATGTCTAGAAATGTCTATAATAATAATTTATTTGCCAAGTTAAAATTAACAATAGATACTTAAGAAATTTTATTACATATTAGAACTAAAATTAAACAACTTACTATAACTTAAGAAACAGCAGCTCCACACTAGGCTCTAGGCCCGTATCTTGGATACCTAAATAATATCGATGTACTTACATGAGAATAGTCACGACATTGGAGGCATTTTTATAATTACATATTATATCGTATCTTATCGGTAAGAAAGTCTCACCAATAATATTTGATACTTACATGGTTGATGATAGTAATTATATGTTTGAAATATTAATTGGTATATTTGTTTGCATCTGGTCTCTATGTAATTTTAATAAATATTGTAATTATAAGAAAGTTGAAAATTCTAATGAAATTTTTTAATGTATGTTGTGGTGTGTGCATTTTGTTATTGTACGGATGTTTTTGTGTGTGTGTCCTCACATGTAAATTATATCTTCAGTGTCATCATACGACTTAGAAAGTAACCATTTCTTTACTACTTGCTTAACTTTAAACGCAGATGTCTTGTATAAGGGACAAACCTTTAAGATTTTATTACAGAGACGTGGAACCAAAAAATGTGGGTGTCGCTTGGCAAATACAGATGACACGGGAGGACCAGGAACTTTGAAAACGCGTTTTGATCTAATGTCTTCTAGGTTATATAATTTTCTTAGGTTTTTATGCTTTGTGACTATTGCTTTCATAATAAAAAGCTGCCGCACTTCCGTTTCTTTGCACTACAGGTCAGTGGATACCTATATAACTTGAAAATTATGGTGGTACTAATCTTTTGTTCAAAGTACTGGCACATATTTGGCTCAACGAATAAGCATTGCAATTCAACGGGGTAATGCTGCCAGTATGCTGGGCACGCTGTCAACTGGTAGTGGGCTGGAGCTCTGCCTGTGACTCTGCTACGAGTTATAGGTTGTTCAAGTGCTTTTATTGTAATAGTTGTAGTGTTGTATATAGTTCGTAGTATTTTGTTAAAAAAGGCATACCGCCCGTAAAAATAACCTTTTGAATTGAAAAGACATACAAACAATAACCTAAAAATTTTACGTTTGCTCACGTTTTAACAAGATCTTTAATCATCTACAGCATATCTGAACACAATTATTACTTATTTCAAATGATATACACAATGACATGGCAGGCTAGCAAGACCCTTTCGATAACAGTTTTAACGAATAACATATTGATTTGAAGTTTTACATATATTAATATTCAATGAAAATGTAGCAGTGTCTTCTTTAGCGATTTTTATAAACTTATGTGCCATTTGAACAATACACATTTGTAGCAACATCATCAGTTACAGACGATCAAATAATATTGGTAAGTACTACTACAACTATGACCCAATACGAAGATACTTAAGTTAATCACTGCACTGTAAAAGTATCTATTTACAATAATATGTCCATGTAATAGCAGCTGTAATTTTTTTTGGAACGGAGATTTATAGTTATAACTTTAAAATGAAATGCTGGTAACATACACAGAAGTGTTTTCGTTTGAATGATGATTATTACTGTCGGTACTTGTTCTTGTTGTAAAAGGCGCGGCCTAGAAAACTTATTAGTATAGTTTATATTCTTCCATTCCACATCACTTGATAACTTCATTACTATGATTTATAATTATATGAAAATATAATTCATGAATTATTCCTTATAAGTAATTTTGCAGTTTATTTAAAAATATAGCTATGTTTCCTCATATCTATTTTTGAGTGAATTTGTAATTCCCGTGGCTTCAAAGAGCAGTTACAGTTTTAGAGTTTCATTACCTAAGAGAGTCTGGCCTGTTTAATATTATTATACAGCAACATAGCAGCTTACTGTGCTTGTGTTCACTCTTTATCCTACCAGATACTATTCATCTTAGTTCTGATTTTAGAAGGAAAAATTTTCATGAGTTAATCTCGCCTCTATAAATTAAGGGGCAACAGCAATAGCCCAATTGGTGTATCCACTCTATTGTCTTAAGATTTCCATTGGCAAAAATGAGATTACAATCAAAGTTTAATTTGCCAAAAGCCTGCACTGAATTCAAGACACCCAGAGATTATGTTTACTACGTTGGCACAATATTGCTATAATTTGGTCGGTTTCTTTCTCCACAAACAATCCAACCCACAGGCCTTCCATTCTTCTCAGACCTTATGAACCAAAAATCTGCACTGAAAGACCTCTTCCTATACCTAGTAGTAAGATTGTTTTTATTTATTACTTATAGATAAGCATTTGACCACAATCTCACCTGATGGTAAGTGATGATGTGGTCGAAGGTGTTAACAGGCTTAACCTAGAATTACTGATTCTCAAGGACAGCTGCTGAAACACACCGTCGTGTGCTTAGTGACAGATTTTCTACTTGAGGGTGGTAGCTAGCCAGGCGGACATTCGCAAAATGCGCTATCACCATGCAAACAGTCAATACAACGTGTAATTTTGAGAGCATAAACTGGTGGCACTGATTATTCTTCTCATGAATCTGAACGATTTTCGTTAATACGTAAAAAATACATTATACGTATTAAATAAACGGTCAAATGCGTGTCGAGCCACGCACAATGTAGGGTTCCGTAAAAGCCCGTTATCATAATATAGAACGATTCTGTAGTTCTTTATTCTCCTCCACCATCTTCCTGCTAAATCTAAAAAATAAGAGTACGATTGCCGCCAAGTTATTATTTCAATTGTAAATCGAAAATGAAACCAAATTTGTTTGTGAATTCTATAGGCAGATACTCGAATGAAAACGTAACGATAGCGTAATTCAGAATCCGTTGGTACATTTGAATGATTTATTATATATATATATACATATATATGTGTATATATATGAGAGAAAAAAAAAATATACATATATATATGCAAGTAAGCTTATAAATGGGCTATTATACTATATAACTAGTCTGGCCATAAATATTGTAACATTACACTTTTTCAGCTTTAGAATTATTTCACGTTTATTACTTTATAATTTTCTTTCGATTTATGTATAACAATAATAAATGAGGTGTTAAAGAAAATAGGATAGCAGTATTCGCCTTGTAAAAAGTAGGTACCCTTAAAGTAGTAAACCTTTGTATGAGCCGTATGTTCGTATATCGTAATATCAACAGGTACAACCTAAGATTTTTTTACCTGTAGATCCGTTGTATGCCCTCCATATTTACTAGACGACTTCTGGGTAATTACCAGAGTCACTACCAGTCCTGCACTTCCGAGCGTCCGGTGAATACATCGCCGCTAATCGTGTTTTTTAGGAATAATCTGTGGACAATATGCCTTCCTTGTGTCTTTAGACTCTGTACCAATTATACCTACAAGCACTGTGAGATAAGAAAACTGTTTCATTTCACGCGTAATTATTGCTTTTATTGGTGAAATAGAAAATATCTACATTTTGTTTTATCTAAGGAACTATTCTCAATGAAATGGATGTGCGAGATATGTGTATCGTTTGGTGTGAGTGAGTGAAAGAGATCGCAGTGTAATGGTGATCGGAATGTCTCGTGGCGGTTCGGTGGTTACACGAACTCTTTCTTACAACAGATATGACGCATAATATTTGAACGTTCTTTCCTTGTCATTACAAACTGCATATACGTGTGCGTAGGTATGTAGATAGGTAAATTCTAGTAAGCTTTTAGAGCAGTGGTGTTCGGATTTAACTACTCTAATATTTCAACTCTTTGGGTACAACAACACTTCCTCTGTCGAAGACCATAAAAGATCAGGGCAGCCGCGTGCTGCTAGAACTACAAATTAATGCTGTTATAGCCAGAATTGGTCGAAATCCCATTAGGAAGTAAAAATTATTATGATAACTCAACAATAATCTTATTGCGAGTAATGAATATTCCCGCTAGGAAGCTTGGTGCTTATCGTCGATATACGATAATTGCCCTAAATCAGTCTTTAAAATTAAATAGAGTGCCTTCCGTTGTGATACGCAAGTGAAGGGCGCAGAAATATTCTCTATACCGATGAAAAAAATTACACGATTGAAGTGATCGATGACCTTGGTACGACAGGTACAGTCCACAAACACTTCTAGTATACGGCGAGGATGAGGTCCAAGAAGTACTTTATACCTAATAAGTCGAATCTTTGTACTGTCATATCTATATCTATATCTATGGGTACTACGAGTAATATTATAAATAGGAAAGATTTGTATTTTTGTATGTAACGAATAAACTTAAAATATACTGGACAGTTTTGGATGAAATTTGGCATGGAAATAGTTTGAGGCCCGGGAAAGGACAAAGGATAGATTTATTCAACTGCGCAAAAAGATGTTAATGGTTTTGCGCGAAAGCCGCAATACGCACGGGTGGAGCCACGGCTGGAAAACTAGTCTAGTATGTATGACATAGGGCATTGTTATTGTTTTCAATTTTTTTAATTTAGATTTATTTTTCAATGCCAGTCTTTACCCCTTATACACAACCAACTACTTCATCTTAGTCAATTTAAGGATTTATTCTATAGATTTTAAATTTGGTACAAAATAATCCAAAACCCAAGTTCAACGACTATTACTGTTAAACTAATAAAGTTATCTCAACTGTTATACTTTTCCTTTAAAGTTCATGAAACGCACTATTAGCTTGAATTTTTTAAGCTAGCAGTTTAGCTTTAAGAGGGGGGGGGGGACGCCCTGCTGGAACAAAAATTTGCACTTTAAAGCTTAATATTTCGTAAAATGGAGCATTAAATCGAAAAACAGTATTAGCAACCTTTATGTTATTATAAAAGACCTATTCAACCATACGACACAGGAAGAGATAGACGACTAAAAAGCATATATAGTGTAATATTAATTATTGATATATAATAGCAGCTTCTGGCCTATTTTTAATGTATAAAATTTATGAAGTTCCATGTAATTTATAATTTTTTACCTTGGCCTTTGTACACTCTACAATGTACATTGTTTATTCATCATAAATTTGCGTTGTTTTTCTAATGCAAAGCATTGAAACAATGGCAATTAGTTTTTGGTATTTCAGAATACCTATACCAAACTTAAGTTAGAAATCATTAAAAAGTATACAATAACTTGTTAAAGTTGGTACCATGCTCATCTAAGACACTCAATTTTCATGGTTCAACTTCCACAAATTGTTTCATACTTACTAATACTAATTATATATTTCTGGGTGAACCCAGCTGCCCTCCCCTGTACTCATTCTATACTTCCTTCTTTAATTCCCTGGACTCCCATTTGTAAGCTTATTGCCTAGTACTGATGATCCAACAATCTTATAGAGTCATATCTGTCAGACAGGCTACAAAAGGTTGGAATAAATGGCAGTCATACATGTAAATAATGTGTTATCTATGATCTCTAAATGGTTCGCTGCTAATAATCTGTTCTTAAATTCAAAAAAGGCCAAATTTTTAAGGTTTTCGTTACCAGATGTTCCTTGTTGAACCATACATAAGGCTTGGCCTAGATAAACTCTCAATTGACAATGCGACAGTCTTCCTGGGAATCAAAATAGATTACACTTTACAGACGGATCCTAAAGAAATTGATATTTTAACATTACCGAGTCTGTACTTATGTATTTTAAAATAAATTATGAATGTTCGGAAAAAATTGAGTAAATTTAAATTAAACAGTGACAAACACGATTACAAATTCTGGACTAAATTTAATGTATAACATTTATGAAGTTCCAGGTAATTTTATAATTTTTTACCTTGGCCTTTGTACACTCTACAATGTACATTGTTTATTCATCATAAATTTGCGTTGTATTTCTAATACAAAGCATTGAAACAATGGCAATTCAGTACCTATACCAAACTTAAGTTAGAAATCATTAAAAAGTATGCAATAACTTGTTAAAGTTGGTACCATGCTCATCTAAGACACTCCATTTTCATGGTTCAACTTCCACAAATTGTTTCTTTATTACTAATACTAATTATATATTTCTGTTTCAACTCTTTGTAATGAAATCATCCTCTTTTACCACATTAGCACCTTATTTCGTATTTAACTACTGTCCGAATACATATTTCATACACCGATTCTTCATTCAAATTCAAAACAATCGCCACAACTCGCACTTACCTAGATTGATGCATTCCTACATGAGCTCTCATTGCGAGCAGTGTTCATTATTTATAAAGGGTAAAAACTGGTTTGTTAAGCGAGTATTTTCACCGTTCCCTCGTAGCTTAGTTTGCTTGGCTGTTCTTAACCGATCAGCTAAGTTAAGCAACGTCCGCCGCGGTGTTGAGTTGGACGGGTGACCGCTGGTGACATTACTACTGAGCGTTTCCGTGCTTCGGAGGGCACGTTAAGCCGTTGGTGCCGGTTGTTGTCATAGGATGGCAGTCGTTATAGCACGGTGGTAGGGCATTTTGCGAATGCCCGCCTGGCTAGCTACCACTCTCAAGTTGAAAATCTGTCGTCAAGCACTTAATGGTGTATTCCGGCAGCTGTCCTTGAGAGCCAGTAATTTTAGTATAGCCTGAACAACATCTTCGACCACATCATCACTTACCATTAGGTGAGATATTGGCCAAAAGCTAATCTGTCAGGCTTAGTAAAAATAAAAAAAAAAATAGTCTGTTTCTCACGCAACTTAACTTTCAGCTCTCTATCCAAACTTTGATATGCCCAACAAAATTATTTGATAATTCCATTTTATACATTAACAGGGCAGTAGCGATACTTTCACGGATAACGTTATAAAGGTTTTGATTGAAGTTCCGCGAAAATAACTTTTAGGGCTCGTTCCATATCAAAAGGGCAAAATCTGAAATTGTTATACAAATAAATAACTGAATCAGCTGAATTGCCCACTGCTGCACACAGCCTCTTGTCAGCTTCTGTGCACTTAAACCATATATAAAATTAGTTTTGAGGTATTTAGAAGCTAGCTGGCAGTATGTAAGATTTATAATATTGTAAATAGGTATTGTAATTATAACTTAAAACAATTTGGGGAGCTCGGTTGATTGATTCATCTATTTTCATTTAATATGATTTTTTTTTTGATTTTCGGTTTTTTTGTCCTTTGCTCTATAAGGCCGTGCTTGTAGGCAAATTTTATGATTCTGGTTATACTTCCTATAGGTTTTTGAGCCAAAACTTCCACCGACAGATGACGACGAAAATTTTTCAAAAAACCGAACCGATCTTCAAAATTAAAATACGCATTATAAGGAATAACTCGAAGACTGCTCGTCAGATCATAACCAGCATCAGCGTACGAATATAAATAAAACATTCAAATTATATAAATAATTATTTATTTCAATTGTTTCATCATATATAGAGTTATAAGGTAACAGACACAAAAAAACAGTCGGTTAAAAAATTAAATAAGTATTTCTTTTTATTTGCCCCACTGATTGTTTCATACAGCAGAACCTAACAACAGAAACTAAAACTTTTTCGCACTACAGCGAGAGAGATAATCTAGAACACAATAATTACTGTACATAATACCTATAATAAATTATTTTTATAACCTAGACTAACAAACTGGAGGCTGTGAATTTTAGACTATTTTTGGTATGCGGTCTATATATCAATCTTGACTGAAATTTCGGTACATTATGCACCATAATTATTTTTACTACCATCTCTATTTAAACAACAAATACTTCGATAAAAATGCAGATATTAAAGCATTTTTTTATTCCGGTTGTTGCCATGTGTGACCCGCACGTAGTCGATTTTTTTTGTTTGAGCAACTGTAATTCCTAAATTGGATTTAGTAGCAGATACCACACATGATCACCTGATTTAGATAGTGACGCTAACAACTTGCGAATGGGGACATTAAGAGTCTTTACGCCTTGCGCTATCGTTAAAATTTAGGCATTTATCGTAGCGCGGCGCACACGAGCACACCGTTAGCAAGGATCGAGCGGTCAATGACGATGTCGCTTGGAATAAAACATTTTGATCCTTTTTGAAGTGTTATTTATTTTTCATAAATAATGTGGAATGTTATGTAACTTTGTAAATTCATTTCGCATCTTTACAGTTTACATACAAAGTAGACTTAAATGAACCTAATAATAAACCTCTCATTGACTAACATTAGCACACCTATAACTATAGTCCATTGAAAAGTTACATGAGCTTTGCATTTTTTAGAGCACGCAATTTTATTTTTGGGACATGTATGGGGGTCTATAGAAGAAGCTTAACGTCAAGTTTGTGGGGTCGCCACCCTTTTCCCCCGGCCGCCATCTTGGAAAAAGGGGTGAAAACACGTATTTTGCGATATCTCAGAAACTATGCGTTTTACAAAATATTTGTTAGGACATAATTTGAAGCAAATTGTTTTGCCTATAAATACGGTACGCATATAACTTTGTGCCCTAAATTAAATATTAAAGAAGTTATAAGCAAAAATATATTTTTTTACTCTATAACTTTCTTTATACAATTTACAAAAAAATTACCTCAGAACAATATTGTAGATGATGTTTTGAGGATTTTTTTTCCGAAACCCGCAGTTTAATTGATTAAACTGAAAATAATATCCACAATTTTCAACACGTTTACACGTAACAAAAAATGTAGCACAACTAAGAGAATAAACTGAGGTAGAAGAAACAGCTAAGCCTGCGTATAATAATAATAGTCGTAGCAGGCAGATGTTCCTTTGTCCCCAAACGGTAACTCAGACCTTATCTACCTGCTTATCCTTCGGTGAGTTATATTTGGTAAATTCTATGGTAAGGAAAACAGTTAGGTATGAATAAGTGAAGTTGTACGAATTAATATTTTTTTTAAGGATATTAAAATATTATTAAAATATAAGTTAAACATTTCATTTTGACCGGATTCCCATGAGCATTGATGAACCTGGTTAACTTTGTAGCGCTGTAAGTGTTTTAAATGAAATAAATTAAAAAATTATTAAAAAAATCCTCAAATGATAATCAACAAGATTGGTCTGAGGTATCTTTTTTGTAAAATGATAAAAAAATATATGAAAATTTTCTCACTCTTTTTGGTTATAACTTCTTAAATTTTTAATTTAGGGCAAAAAGTTATATAATCATATTTGTAGTGTTACGGTTTTTTTTTGTGAGGGTCGGAACGATTTGTTTGTTCCATCAAGTGAGGTTCTGAACGCACCCCTTGCACAGAGTATTAATCCGTTTTCTTGTGATTGAGAGGAATATGATCTGTTTTTTTTGCCTCCCCTCTGATGGAAGGTTCGAGAGATCCCGAAACTTATAAATAGGCCTGCAAAGGCCCGTTACACTTCTTTTTCCGCTTGGAACTTTAAGCAGCCCCCAATCGACGCACTGCCTGAAGCGAGGGCTGCAAAACGAAGCCAGGCAGTGCTCCTTTCGACGTCCGCCTTCCAGGGGATATAATAGACCTACCGGCTGAGAAAAAGAAACAATTTAACCTAATACAAGGAGGCGACTTCGTTCCTGGACTCGTGACGCATCCACGTGGCGTCCTCCGAAAGCCTTCGAACCTCCCCAAAAATAAAGGAGTTCTTGGTTAGGGCTGGTAAAATACCCAACCATACCCACGTCTACCATAGCCCCAACTCCGGTAGACAGCCAGAGCAGTACCTGTGGTCAGCGCTCTGCCTGACATCCCGGACTGCTCGCCTTAACTGAGTCTTCGGTCCAAGGCTGTGATTCTCCACGGTGCTCCGGTATTTATGAATTTCCCGGTCTCCTATAACCGGGTGGCGCCCTTTTCTTCTTTTTTTTTACTTTGCGGAATTCATCTTTCACCCTTTGCGACTCACGACCTTACCCTGAGATCTATTTAGAATTTTCTGAGCAAGCTGGATTATATATTTTTTTTACCTACACTTATATACTAAACTATAGAATAATATCTTCATAATAAACTTAAATTTTGTGGATCTACGTTGCTGGCACACAGAAATTGTAAATTAAGTAGTTAAACCTAAGACATAATAACTTAGTAAATTGTTGTTCGCTAGTACCAGTGATTGCTATCAAATTTCCATGTTCTATGTTACTCTTTGTACCTGGTACTAACGGATAACCCGACCTAATTAAGGAAAGTGTTCTAGATGTATCTATTCCTTTTTTTTAAATGAGTTTTGGTGAAAATTTTAATTTTAAATAAATATATTTAAAAAATTGTTGAACGCTTCAATATTGTTTTTATTGGTGTATCTGTCGACATCCTAAAGTAGGTAGGTAGTGTAGTTAGGTGTCTGGAGGCTTCTCTTCCTCACCTGGAGAGTGGAACCCTCCGTCCTCTCTCCCCTTAATTTTTTAAATTTTTTTTATTTCATAACCCCATCTGTACACAAATCGTAACAATGACGCCGCAACGTAGGGGCCTTGCATAGGGAAAGATGAATTCCTAGGTTTTTTTATATGTAACATATACCTACTTGCATATTGTGTTTTTTTCCACAGCAATTTTTGTTAAATTTATTGTGACTAACGTTCACTATTTAATTGAATTGTATCTGTATACACTCACCATTTTATTTTACAACTATTTACTATATGTGAATTTATTATTAAGGAATGTGCCATTAGATATGTACCCATGTATGTAAACATCATAATTGTAAAATTTCTATGTGCCAATTATCATCAAAATGCAAACTTAATTTTTAAATTTAAACACCAGCAAATTAAATTCTAAATTATGACAAAACTTACTCTAGTCAATATGCATATTATGCCTTATTTTAAATTTATTTTCTTAATTGACAATTTTTTTTGAATACTGCCTATTAGTGTTCTGGACTAACTATATTTTTTTTCTTCAAGGAGAAACTTAGTTTATTTTTTAGTGAACAAGTACTTATATAGTCTCATCTTATATCTCATTGAACAATATCATTTATTTATAGCATTCTTTAGCTGACCATTTATATATTTTAAGAGACTGCGACTATTCAGTCTTTTTTCTCTTCGTTGTATAGAGAGGGCTGTGACTATCCAGCTTTCTCTTGTTATTTTTGATGGCTGTTGCTATACAGTTATCATCTCTTCGTTGTATGTTGTGGAGGGCTGTGACTATACAGTCTTTCTTTTGATTATTGAGGGCTATCACTATACAGATATTTTATGCTGATATGGGAGGCTGTGATGATACAGACTACCTGTAGTGATAGTATTTGAACACTGTTCATATACAGTTTTCACCTCATTTTATTGATGTTGTTGTCCGTGGGTTCGGCTTTTGCTGAATTTTGTTGAAGGAAGCCGCTATGCAGTTTTCTTTGGTGAAGTTGCTGATGAATGGTTTGGCTGCTGTTTGTAGATGCTGCTTTATAAGGGTGATGTTGTTCAATGTAGGTAATTTTTTTTTTGTTTCACATTTTTTTTTTATTTATTTACAGGTTTAACAATAGACAGGCTGATCTGGTTAGCCTTTTGCCTCACTCCTGTACAGGCTATGGAATTGTTGTTGGCGTTGTTTGTAGTTTCAGCATTAACAATCTGGTATTACCTCAATGCAGAGTGAAGCAGTGCAGTGCAGAGTGCAAGGAACATCATTTGCAGGATATTTATCTACCAAGAATACAGTTTGCAGTTCCACCAACGAAACTACACGCCATACACCATTTTTTATTTACAGCTTCTCTGCCGTAAGCGGTATGGGATGGTTCGCATTACGACAGTACCACGTCTTCGTCTCCTCCAGTAGTTACTTCGCGTGATGTCTATTCTAAGAAGCTAAGCGACTTACCGGAAGTATTTAAGTCCGTTTCGCAAGCTATTGAGAAGGCTCATCGAAAAAGCCGCGAATTTTATAACCGACGTCGTAGAGATGAGGAATTCCAAGTAGGTGATATTGTTTGGAAACGGACCTATCCACTTAGTGATGCCAATAAATTCTTTATGGCTAAGCTGGCCCCTAAATATGATAAATGTAAAATCATCAAAAAGTTAAGTCGCTTGGTTTATGAACTTCAGGATTGTACTTCAGGTAAATGGCTAGGCAGTTGGCATATTAAGGATCTAAAAAGGGGGCAGTCATAATTATAATATACACTTTATCTTCCCCTGATGGTCTGATTTTGGGTATATTATAAATGATTTTATTAAAGTCTAGCTAACCTAGAGTTGTATTAGGGCACATTCTTCGAAAAATATAAATATTTTTGTACTAAAGATATGACACTTTTGTTGTAGGACACTTGTGTAGGTGTTTATTGATTTGGTGGGTTCGCCAGAGGTAAAGTGTTGCCTTCTAAATTCACTGTGGTGGTACCAGATCACTCTATAATGTTTTGCTTGTACCATTGTTTTGTACCTTGGTATTCCTGATATCATTATAAGTTGCACTCTGTGGAGTCAACTTAGTTTCAGGATACTAAATTTCTTCGTTTTATGAGATTATCCCTAGCTCTATACTTCCATAATATTTTAACTCCCCAAATTGGTACCTATACAAAGTCCTTAAGTACTATGTTCCTTTTGAACGTTTAGACTATCCGGTCTTGGTTGTTGAGTACGGAGAAACACTGTATCTTTAATATTTTTTTATCATATGTTATATATACATATATATATATTTGTTAAATATATTCATTTATTACAGGGGCGGTTTACTAGGTAACCCCATAAGAAGCCTCATACCTAGCAACTATTTATTTGTCATATGTCTGGGCGTTGTACTCAGCTAAGTGAGTCAACATCTCTAATGGCATTATGAATTATGTACCTATTTATATAGTTTATCTATCTGTCTTATTTCCTTCGCAGAGCGGATTGTAACTCTATAAATTAAGCCTTATTACAGGGGCGGTTTACTAGGTAACCCCATAAGAAGCCTCATACCTAGCAACTATTTATTTGTCATATGTCTGGGCGTTGTACTCAAGGTGATGAGTCAACATCATGATAAAGACACTCCTTATATCTTCTTATTTAGTACCTAATATTGTCTATGTATAGAAATATGTATATATTCACATTTTCTAGGTGATAGGTAATTCCCATGAGGAACCCCATAATGCTCTATGCGATAGATGATGTAAGAATGGGAAGGCTAAAAGGATATGGTGAATATGGAATGAAAGACTGTATTATATATCTATTTATACCTATATTATGTTATATTATTATTATTGTATGAATGGGGATACTGAATGGTCAGAGCAGATGGAATGTTAGGTGAGCAGAGTGGAGGTTGACTCATGAACCTTGTTTGTTTCCCTGGGAGTTGAGAAATTATATATGTGTATTATATTGTATTATTTATGTAATAATAATTATCAAAATGTTAAATAGGACAGCTTCTCCATACTCTCCTTAGCCATGTCGGCTTGTTTTTTGTTGCGCGTGGGAACTTCTTTTGTTTGTTTTGTTTTCTTTAGACAAGACATAAACAATATTAACAACTGGCCTTATTCCAGTTAATTTTATTGGTGAGTGGGCAGTCATTTTAGCTTTCGTTTTACCCTCCTTCTGCAGGGATTATTAATTAAATCTTACTCAGTTAGTGCTCATATTGATACATAGTTTATCATTGGCAATTTAGCTGAAATTTAAAGTTTTTGTAACTATTTTACAGACATACCGGAGTGGCTTCTAAGCGTTAACAACGCTTTATTTCTTTCATCTCAGCTGGTACATATATAAGTATAGGTCTATGTTGTATACTACCATATAGAATAACTATATACCTATCATAGTTATAGGTTAGTTTTTTATGTGGATCCTATTGGAAGGTGGCAACCATGCCGTAGGCCACTCTGTCATCAGTGCCCCTTCTGGGTGCCGGTGAAGCCAAGGCATTTTGTCCTCTTTCTCGCTCTCTCTTCTCCTCTTCTTCTCTGTTACTTTGTCTATCCCCCTAGGGTACTTATCCCATTTTTTTTGTTTGTTGGGTTTTGTTACCTAGCACCTCGGCGACCCGTTTCCGCCATAGCGAGTTCACTTGCCCTTCCTATGGGGAGGGGAAACGTCCTGTCTGGTCGCCGGAGCGTGGGGTAATTCTCCCGTAACTTTTTTTTCTTTTATATTTTTATATTTTGTTGTCAAGGGCCAAGACTATTTTTTTGTTTGTTTGTTCGTATCTACTAATGGGTCTTAATATAGGCTGTTTCTACAGTTTAGACCTGTATCAGTAATGGATGATTATTCACCCTTTTATTTGTTTACTTCTCATTAAGAATTGAGGTCTGTCCGGAGGGACAAGGGTAAATTAATTTTGCTTCAAATAGCCTCGTTCTAATTAGCTCTTCGGTCCTTGTCTTTTAGTTTTTAGTTATGGGCTTTAGAAAATTTGGCCCCAAAGGGTTGCCCAACTTAGTTTTTTTAGTTTAATGAAGCGTTCAATAATTTTAAGTTGTTTTTTTTTTGAGACTAGTAGTTCAGCTACGAAGAGGTTTCACACCAAATATATTTTCTTCATTAAGGTTTGTGTCTGCACATAGGATGTGTGAACATTTTGGGTAATAATTTTGTTTCGGGACTTAATATTTTGGTAGAGTTCAGTAATTAGGATAGACATGTAGGTAGAGATTTTAGCAGTTGTTTTATTTTCAGACGGCCATATTATGTCGAAGCCTTGGTCCAGGTATGGCATTGTACTTCTTTGCTCGAGTTGATGCTGGGGGTCCAGCTAAATTTTTGTCGGTACCCTTCAAAAATTCTTAAGGGGGGGGGTACTGTTACGGTTTTTTTTTGTGAGGGTCGGAACGATTTGTTTGTTCCATCAAGTGAGGTTCTGAACGCACCCCTTGCACAGAGTATTAATCCGTTTTCTTGTGATTGAGAGGAATATGATCTGTTTTTTTTGCCTCCCCTCTGATGGAAGGTTCGAGAGATCCCGAAACTTATAAATAGGCCTGCAAAGGCCCGTTACACTTCTTTTTCCGCTTGGAACTTTAAGCAGCCCCCAATCGACGCACTGCCTGAAGCGAGGGCTGCAAAACGAAGCCAGGCAGTGCTCCTTTCGACGTCCGCCTTCCAGGGGATATAATAGACCTACCGGCTGAGAAAAAGAAACAATTTAACCTAATACAAGGAGGCGACTTCGTTCCTGGACTCGTGACGCATCCACGTGGCGTCCTCCGAAAGCCTTCGAACCTCCCCAAAAATAAAGGAGTTCTTGGTTAGGGCTGGTAAAATACCCAACCATACCCACGTCTACCATAGCCCCAACTCCGGTAGACAGCCAGAGCAGTACCTGTGGTCAGCGCTCTGCCTGACATCCCGGACTGCTCGCCTTAACTGAGTCTTCGGTCCAAGGCTGTGATTCTCCACGGTGCTCCGGTATTTATGAATTTCCCGGTCTCCTATAACCGGGTGGCGCCCTTTTCTTCTTTTTTTTTACTTTGCGGAATTCATCTTTCACCCTTTGCGACTCACGACCTTACCCTGAGATCTATTTAGAATTTTCTGAGCAAGCTGGATTATATATTTTTTTTACCTACACTTATATACTAAACTATAGAATAATATCTTCATAATAAACTTAAATTTTGTGGATCTACGTTGCTGGCACACAGAAATTGTAAATTAAGTAGTTAAACCTAAGACATAATAACTTAGTAAATTGTTGTTCGCTAGTACCAGTGATTGCTATCAAATTTCCATGTTCTATGTTACTCTTTGTACCTGGTACTAACGGATAACCCGACCTAATTAAGGAAAGTGTTCTAGATGTATCTATTCCTTTTTTTTAAATGAGTTTTGGTGAAAATTTTAATTTTAAATAAATATATTTAAAAAATTGTTGAACGCTTCAATATTGTTTTTATTGGTGTATCTGTCGACATCCTAAAGTAGGTAGGTAGTGTAGTTAGGTGTCTGGAGGCTTCTCTTCCTCACCTGGAGAGTGGAACCCTCCGTCCTCTCTCCCCTTAATTTTTAAAATTTTTTTTATTTCATAACCCCATCTGTACACAAATCGTAACAGTAGGCAAAATAATTTGCAAATTATATGCTGTAGAATTTTTTGTAAGACGCATAGTTTCCAAGATATCGCGAAATAAGTGTTTTCATCCCTTTTTCCAAGATGGCGGCCGGAGGACAAGGGTGGCGACCCTACAAACTTGAGGTTAAGCTTCTATGGACCACCCACATATGTCTCAAAAGTAAAATTGCGCCCTCTAAGAAATGCAATATTCGGTCTTAAATTGTAACATTTCAATGGACTACTGTGTAGGTATCTATATTCGGTTGTGTACTTCTAACCATCATTGTATATAGGCAAATAACTTAGTTTTGTAGTTTGTATACCTGCTTTGTGCATGCATATCTTGGTTCATTATATTTGTATAACTGCCCCGTTGGCGGAGCGGCTTTAGTGGTCGCTACGGAAAGAAAATAAGGTGCGTTTAATATAGAAGTCTTAAATCCTAACTCA
Organism: Plagodis dolabraria; assembly: GCA_963854805.1. Classification (NCBI taxonomy): domain Eukaryota; kingdom Metazoa; phylum Arthropoda; class Insecta; order Lepidoptera; family Geometridae; genus Plagodis; species Plagodis dolabraria. The sequence goes on along the minus strand of OY978454.1, from coordinate 14,320,881 downwards.
GGGTCGGTACTAATTGTTTAATAAAATATATAACGTCTATATTATTATAAACATCTCTTATTTTTAACCAAATCAGTACACGGTACAGACCGTTAGATAGTCTTGCCTTAAATAAAATTATTTCTTAGAGGCATAGATCGTGCTTTTTGATGGCCAATTATTTCGTGTAAAAGACACTTGTTGTAAAAATGTATTACTTCGTTTCCATCTGTTTGGCCAAGTTAATACCTAATATAAAATAAAATAAAGAACAAATAAGAAAAAAAATACATTTTAGCCTCTAGCTAGTTTCAAGTTTTTTTAAAAACTCTTTTCTTATATATAGCAACCAAGCAACTTTTAGGTTTTTGCCATAGTAAAAAAAAAATTTACCATAAAATGGAACCGACTTCAACACCCAAAGTGTGAAATAACATGTTGAAGTTGGTACCATGATAGTTCAAAAGTACCTATGATCACAATATTGTGCGCATGGTACCGACTTTGACAAGTTATTTCACACTTTTGGGTGTTGAAGTCGGTTCCATTTTATGGTTACATTTTTTTTACTATGGCAAAAACCAAAAAGTCGGTTCCATTTTTTGGTTAAAAAATTGATCACTAGTTTTAGTAACCCTTGCTACTTACGATATCGATTGTCAATGATTATATCATCAAGATAGGTAAATACTTTTCAGTTATTGGAGTGTAACGCAAAAACGACTTGACTGATTTTGATGCAATTGAAATAGGACCAAACGACAAGCATCAGCTTTAAACAAAAAAATAATACTCAAAATCGGTTCACCCTTTCAAAAGTTCTGAGGTAAAAACATAAAAAATACAGACGAATTGAGAACCTCCTCCTTTTTTTGGAAGTCGGTTAAAAATTCAATTCCGATCAGGAAATAATAAATCCTAGTTAATAATGAAAAAGGCATGGTCTCAACAAAAATACCTTTACAATAATAAAAGCATACGCATAGATCAAAACAACTCGGTCACGCTATATTTTCATTGCGCACCGTAGTTGCGGCACGTGTAGGGCGCGGGACGAGCAGCGATACGTCCTCCCTCCGCGAGCGCTAGGCGCAAACTGAGATGCAAGGTTTTTTAGTTTAGGGAGGACATAGATGCTGGCTACCGCCTGTGCGGTCGTCCAGCTCCACCGGGTTTTGGGCGAGGGCCTGGCCCTACAATAGCCCGGGAGGGAGAAGTGCCGAAGGCACTTCTCCCGAGACGGGCGTAGAAGGCGAAAAGCGCTTTCTACCTCCGTCTCCTGCGGACGCCGAAAACGTGCCGCTACTATAGGAGGGGTTGACAGCGAGCTCAAGGGCACCACTGTGGTTCGGACCTCGGCTTGTCTCGCTGTCGAGAGACATGGGGGGGATCGGAGCAAAATGCCTCTGTGCAACTGCAGTGTTGCACAATTGGGCCCTACTGAATAATACTCTTTGACTATTTGGAGAGCAATTTATCGTGACCTTGTTTTTGCCTCGAGCTCGCCGGCGGGCTCGGTGTTTGATTGTGTGACCTCTAATTACCTCACACCTGGGGATTTTACCTCGACGACTTGCGGATAACGCTAAAGCTGCCAATGTAATGGCTGCGATGGGGTCATCCGGGTCGTCTAATACCTGCCGTGGTCGGCGACGGGGGGGTTTGAAGAATGGGATAGAAGAGGCAGTCGAGTAGTTCGATGCCTGGACAACCAATGGGTTCGGGTGGTGGGGCGCTCGATCAAAGTATCGGCGGGCGCAGTCCTTATTGAACTGCGCTAAAGAGGGAAGGTTTAAGTCGCAATGCAACTCGGTGTTCCGGATATACCACGGGGCGCCAGTTGCATTACGAAGAAAACGGTTTTGGATGACTTGAAGTTTATGAAGGTGGGCCTCACTAGCATGACTAAACACTACTGATGCGTAAGTCATGATGGGGCGGATGCAGGCAGTGTAAAGTGTCTTCTTATTACTAAGAGACATTTTACTCTCTTTGCGAATTAGGGGACCAAGGCGACCCATTACGAAGGCCGCTCTGTTGCGGACGGTTGTTATGTGATCGTTAAAGGTGAGATGACGATCAAGGGTGATTCCGAGGTATTTTGTTCTAGGAACCCAGGGAATGGGTTCGTCGAATAAAATAAGCGGTTTCGGGTAAGGGGAGCGTGTCTTCTCAGTAAAGCACATAGCTGTGCTTTTGGCTGGGTTGACCGCGATGCGCCATTTTCGGAACCAGTCACCGATCTCGGTGACGGCCCGTTGAATGACGAAATAGGACTGTCTGTTGATATGCCACCCAGTGGTGTAAATGGCGGTATCGTCCGCATATTGGGCTAGGAATACTTTGGGCTGAGAGCGTGGGATGTCACTGGTATACAGTGCAAAGAGAATAGGTGATAGCACGGAGCCCTGAGGGACTCCGGCTCTGACTGGGTGGGGGGAGGAGAGGGTGCCTTCCACGCGATAGCGAAAGCTTCTGGCTTTAAGGAAGTCTTGTAGGATGAGCACAAGCCGTTCTGGCACGTTAAATTGGTATAGCTTGTAGATCAAGCCATTGTGCCAGACTTTGTCAAAAGCTTTCGCTACGTCGAGGAAGACTGCTAGCGTAGTCTGGGGTTTGGGGTACTTATTGAAGCCCTCAATGATGTGCTCCGTGAGGCGGTGCACCTGTTGGACGCATGAGTGTCCGGGTCTGAAGCCAAACTGCTCATCTGGGATAAGGTGGTGTTCCTTAGCATGGGACTGGAGACGGTTTGCAAGTAACCGCTCGTAAAGTTTGCCTAAGGCACTGAGGAGGCTGATGGGGCGGTAGCTGGTGGGGTCAGATGAGCTTTTGCCTGGTTTGTGAATGCCAATGACATTTGCACATTTCCAGGTGTCTGGGAATAAGCAGTGGCTCATAGCAGCATTGAAGATGCTGACTAAGAGATGGATGAGAGGAGGAGAGAGGGTTTTAAGAACCCTGTTGGAGATGCCATCGGCACCGGGGGACTTGCGCGGTCGGAGGGCCTTGATCATTCTCTCCACCTCAGCGTAAGTCGCTAAAGTTATTGGTGGGAGTTCAGAGGTGACCACAGAGCTTTTACGTTCGACTTCAGCATCCACCGAATCGAGGTGAGCTTGGTCAACGTGATCTACGTTAGGGGAACACTGAGCGTCTAGGCTGTCAGCTAGGCACTCAGCTTTGTCTTCGTCAAAGAACGCTGGGACTAGTGGGACTGGTCTGTATAAGGGAGGCATGTCATTGTGGTTACTTCCTTTCAAACCTCGCGCCAAGTCCCAGTAAGCATGGTGGCTTGGCACGAGGTTTGAAAGTTTATCGCCCCATTGTTGATCACGCAACTCAGACATGCGACTTTGAACCATGCGTTCAAAGTGGCGTTTCTTAGTTTTGTTCTCTTTACTGGGGTAAGAGTCGTAATGTCGGGTCACTGCTTTACTCTCCGTCACCAATCGTCTCACATCCGCTGGAATGACAAGGCGCCGGTCGTCCGGCACTATGACCTCCTTTGCGGATGCACCTACTACGGTGGAGAGGTGATTGGTGAACGAATCGATCGCAAGGGTTACGTCATCTTTTGTCAGGATGTCGTCAGGGATCTTGTCTAGGTCCGGTGAACTGATAGCCTTTAGGGCATCGCCTACTTGCTTCCAGTTCACTATCGTCTTAGTGGGGCGGGGGAGGTCAGTCGTTGGGTCGGGACCTAGTCGCAGTATAATGGGTCGGTGGTCAGAGTGAAGCTCGTGAACCACTTCTATGGAGCGTAACCGGAGTGTTACGCCTCTGAATAGTGCCATGTCAAGCAAGTCAGATCGGTGGTCTTCCATATAAGGGTAGTGAGTGGGCTCAGTGGGCGCAATTATGTCAAAGTTAAGTTCTGCGATTAGGTTTTCAAGTGCAATACCTCTGGGATTGTTGACGTTACAATTCCATAGGATGTGCTTACTGTTGAAGTCGCCAATCAGAATGACGGCGCTTCCTAATGAGAATAGGGCTTCTAAGTCAGCTCGGACGATCGGCTTTTTGCAAGCTTGGTAACAGGATGCTATGACTATAGGTTGATGACCAGTCATAGCTAGGAGGCAACAAGATGCTTCCATATTAACAAGAGTCGGGGTAGGTAGGGGAATGCAGTGCAGGGACCTTTTGTAATAGATAAGAGTGCCTCCCCCACGGGAGTTTACTCTATCATCACGTACCGTTCTGTAATTGGCAAACCTAGGGTTCGCCTTCCCCGGTTTTAGAAAGGTTTCCTGCACGCATATGATATCGATAAGGTGGGTACAACAAAAGTCGTGGACGAGGTCACGTTGTCTGAAGAGGCCGTCAGCGTTAAATGACGCTAACGAAACTGAGTACGGTTTCGTGCGTTCGGTTGTACTACCCATAGTGGTTGTACTGGGGAGGGGCCTGGGGAACGAAGCGCTTAAGGGCGCTAAGTAAATTCGCGTGTTCCAATGTATATTGGATCACGTCCGCTGGGGATTGAGCGAAGTGCATCTTGTGCGCTAGCTCGCGGACTTCGTTGATGTCAATAGACATCGCCAGGTCGCTGACTAGTTTGATGTCCTCTTGAAGAGAGGCATCCATCAGCGGCATGGCTTGTGGCCGAGGAATGGCGCGGGGAGGAGGGGCGCGAACGGAGTTGGCAACGGGTGCCGGGAGCGCGGGGCGAGCCGGGGCCGGTGCGCGGGCAGGGGCCGGGGCGCGGGCGGGAGCGGGTGCGGGCGCGCGGGCCGGGGCGCGGGCGGGAGTGATGGTCTTTACCATACTGGGTGGTTTAGACCATGCGTTACGGGCGGGGAGCGGCGCGGGTATTACCTGTGAAGCAGGTATTACCGACAGCTTAGGGCTGACCCGTTGGTAACGGTCATGTGAGGGACGGGTCGGCCTATGCCTTGCCACCCTGTGGTTTATGCGTGGTGCTTTTGGGCAGCCGCGGTAATTCGCGGTATGTCCTTGAGCACCGCATAGAACGCAGCTGGGTGGGTCCGGCGAGTCCCGAGTGCGAGTGCACGCCGCTGTCGCGTGATCGCCTAGGCACTTGACGCACCTAGCGCGAGCGAAACAGAAGCGGGAGGCGTGACCGTATAATTGGCAGTTGTGACACTGCGAGGGACTTCCATTTTTAAATGGGGCTTGTACGTCTAACCCAGAGAGGCCGCAGACCTTTTTTAAATTAAAAATGGCCTTGCCCTCTGGTGTACGGTCTAGTACTACGAGTACTAGGTCATATAGACTGCGGTCCTTCCCGCTGTACATGCGGTGAACCGCATGCACTGGGAAGTCTTGTGCTTTAAGGTCGTCACATACCGCATCGGTATGTATCTCCTTAGGCACACCGCGAATCACAACGCGAAGGACTTTCTCCTCTTCGAGCGCATAAGTGTGAAAACTTATGCTCTCTTTACGGAGGAGCTTTGTTAGCGCTCTGTGGTCGCTACTAGTGGGCACTTGGACTTTAATGCCCTGCTGCGTGGAGCGGGCATTAGTATAATGGATCCCACGATCCGAAACTAAGCGGGACAGCATGTCCCATTTGCTTTTGTCCTGAATGAACAAAGGCGGAGGCGGTTTTTCGCGACGTGCGCTCGCGTCCTGAGGGGACGCGGCGGTTGAAACCGGAGCGGAGGGAGGAGACGCGGGGCGCGGGGCGGGGGTCGGTTTTTTGCCGGAGGCGGGGGCCTTTGCGGGTGCCTTGGCGGGAGGGGCGGAAGTGGCGCAACTAGCGGCTTTGGGCGCGCGCTTGCGTTTGCGATCTACGACGGTGTAACCGTCGTTATCGGAATCAGAGTCCGTGCGTGAGGCGCCGGCCTGATCTACCTCCATGTCCGTTTCGGATTCCGAAACGGTCTCGACAATGGCGAAGGAGGGACGGGTACTCGCTGACCTCCCGATCGGTGAGCGAGAGCGAGACCGTTCACGGGGAGGGGCTGCCACCGTGCGTCTATTGTCGGGCCCGGGAGCGGGCGAAGTAGGACTATCCTCTGAATAGGATCGGGTCAAGGGAGGAACGCTGGCCTCCGGGTTTGAAGTCCCGGAGGGAGCGATGAGAGTGTCCGTGAGGCGGGCATTCTCTTCCTCTTCAAGGAGTTGCATATGTGCAACGTATAGATCGGGGTGGCGGAGGGCGAAGGTCTGAAGGACCTGCACCTCACCGTTAGAGGGACGGGACTGCATCCTGAGGGGAATACTCAGGACGCCCTATCAAGGGTTTGAATTCCCTCACACACCTTGTGAGCTCACTGTGTGAGAGGGAGTGTGTACCTAGGGTGTGCCCTAGTTGTGTACCCTCTCCGAGCTTTTTTCTCGGCGGAGAGGGGTGCTCCTAAGCGCTACTCCGGGGTTGACTAGGGGCGACCCCAAGGCCAGTAATCCCGGAGCCCAGCTTGCTTCGGCTGACCCGTGAAGCGGGAAAGGCCACGGTGCAAGGTTAAACCAAAACAACAACAGTGGCCGTTGTCACCGTAGGGTGTCACACTGCGACCGCAGCAAATGGCGGATTTGATCGTTCAGACGGGTTTGGCTGACGCTACCCCACGCCTGAACGACGTCGCTTAACAGCACAAAGTGTGTTGTTACGCGACTGTTACTATGTTGTGTCGGGTAGTAAAGTGGTGAAATGCGCACCGAAAAGTGCGGTCAAAACAAGACCACCAGCCCGATATGATGTTGTTCGTCCGAAACAAGGGACTTGGGTAGGTGGTAATGCCTGACGTCTTAGAGCGCCTCTGCGCGCCGGCACGGCGAGCTCGTAGCTCACGTTGCACGGCGGTCGGTGGCTGCTCAGCTTCTGCACAGAAAACAAAACTTCGTCAGGACTGCGTATTCCAAGGCACTGGTCTGCAACTAGCGTCGGAACGATGACCCGAGTGAGACGGCAATAGTGCGGGGACTATTGCGGTCTCACTGGGAGATACTGGCGGAGCTGTAGACAGGTGTGCACGGCGTGGCGGCACAGGTCGGAATGAGAGTGAGAGATGCAAGGCGTTGTGTTCCGTAATTTATAGGTCATATTGAAAAAATTGTATAAAATACATTTTTCACTAAATTAACGACAAAATATTATTATCTATTAAATAAAAACTTCAACTAATGAATTGCATATTTATTTATTTGATAAAATACTAGATTTTGTAGAAATAACAAGAAATTTGAATGGTAATTTTGTGCCAAAAGTGCCCTCTCAATCCCTTATTTACTCAGTTGTAACATATATTTATCAAAATGTTATTAATGCACTCCATTGGTGGTAATATGATTGGTTTACTGATATTTTTCAATCTGTAAAACGAATAATTTTTGTTCGATAAAAAGACTGTTGAAGTCACACTGATGAAGAAATTTATGAAAACATGAGTTGGTAAAAAAATTTTTGTCGGATTTCAGTTGTTTTTTTTATTATTTTGGTTAATGCACTCCATTAAAAAAATAATAAACTTTCTTCCTGCATCATTTAAAAAACAAAAACTTTTATACTTTAGCTGCAACAGCCTTGAGAAAACGGCTGTAAAATGGCTTTGCTGGAATAAGCGCTCTTAAGCGAGCGACCTGACGCGCGTTTGAGATTTGTCGAGATAGAAAACATTTATTTATGCAATAATATAGGCTCAGTAACTTAAGTTGTTTGGCAGGAGGCGATTATATGCAATAAGTTACAATTATTTTATCAGTTAACTACCTAACTTACTAGGTTTTCTACGAAAAGGGAATCATCATAAGGCAAACTTAAAAGATAGAATATTTATAGGAATACATTGAATACTTTATTCAACATAAAACATTAGGTACACATAGACGAATTCTGTATAAGTTTATAGTTACCATTCGCAATAATATAATGGGTAAACTAATTTTGAAGAACAAAGCCAACAAACCGAGACAACACGTGGACAGCAGTTATGTTACACTAAATAAATCAATAATAGAATACTTAACTTAATCAGCAATAGGTAACTATGCGGCAGTCACTTGTGAAGAATAAAGAGAGGCTCAGTAAGGTGAGACATTGGTTTTTATAGCAATGACTGGCGGCAAGAGTCTGTCGCCTCTTCATAAGACTACCCGCCATGTTTATCACAACCAATCACAGACATAGAAGTTCCCGCCAGAACGTATCAGCCAATCCGAAATTAGACAGGATGGTTCGTCATTGGCTAGTCCAGAATGACTACAGATAAAACAGAATTTCAGTGTGGCTGTTATTAAATATGTCATAATATATCAATAAGTTTTAGGATATTCTATAATTACATATAATGTATTCTAAGTTTAACAAAGATTAAAGAAACATATAAACATCTCTACTGTATACGCTCTGTGCATCTAGAGCGCAGTGCCGCGTATTGTCCATAGCCCGAAACTCTCGCATGCTAAATTTGCCTACCGAATTACTGTACGAATTTATTTTATATATATCACCTATATTGACCATGCGTCTGACACGGTGGCGTGATTATCTACTCCGTAGAAAGGAGCCTGTTATGGGTACGTAACTATCTCGTCAATCGGTGGAAAAGAGCTTGCGGCAGGGTGCACGTATATTGCTCTTTCAAGATCGAAACGTCTAGAATGTTTCGATCTTCTAGAAGAGCAATATCTTATGTTCGATAAGAATTACGATTTTGAAAGTTATATGTGTACATCCATTATTAGATAGTTATAATTATATTATTCCTAGTCATGTTCAAAAAAAATACCTTGAATATATGCCTTACAAAAAAGTTATTTGGAACAAAAAGCCTGATTATCTTTTCTGATAAACTGATTTAGAATAAATATATATAGACTAGGTCAATACTAGATCTAAGACTCTTCTCATGTTATTAATACCAAAACACAAGGCCACCAGCGTGAAAGGTTGCTTCAAATACAGTGCGCCTAAAATTTGGAATAACCTCCCTCCTCCAATGAGAACAAACATTAATAATAGCTACTTTATATGAACTTAAGTACAAAAATATTTTAATTTATAGGCAAAGGACAAATTTTGAAGCAACCTTTAAAGTCAAACACAGCACAGCCAAGCGATACGAAAGAACAACTACTTATACTCGTAATTCCTCACAAATATACACACCGTACCGTATATTACCAATTACCTACGAATAATTTTATAATACCTTTTGAATATAAATTTAAATATACTTTAAATGTTTTACCGTTTATAATATACTGCTGCTAGAATTTATATACTTAATATTTTTCATTTGCTTTATATAATGTATTGTATTTCATTTCTTTTAATTTTCATTAGCTCAGTTGTTCTTTTTATCTTTTAAATAAGTTTATGAAATATTTTTATGTGTAAGAGTGTTACGTAGACTACTTTTATTATTATTATGTATGTATATATCGAGTTACAGTATCACTAACTGTAACTCGATTAACACCTATGTTCGAGCAAAGTGGGTGTGCTGAAAACCAGCCCTGCGTGAACCATCCGGCTTAACAGTACAGTACTGAACCTACCCCTATTGCCAGTTAAGTTAGATAGTTGTATTCCTATTTTTATTTCTATCCTCTTATATTGTGTTTCACTGGCAATAAATGTTATTCTATTCTATTCTAATCTGGACATTGCGCTAAGATAAACCTACGTACAACAATAAAAACATATCAAAACAAGGATCGATATTATTAAAAAATACAAAGATGATTAAAAGTATACTAATTATAATAAATAATATAATATAATAATAGATTTTTTAGATGTTAGAGTTGCTTGTCGAGATATTGCGAGGTCCAGTTCGGGGCAAACTACTAGTTATATATATTGTTATCGAAGCGAGGCTGAAAATCGACTTGATCTAGAACGCTAATTCTAGGGTTGTGCGTGGTTGTTAATGTTACATTCGTTGTTGCGTAACGCGCCTCAACCAGCACGGCATCCAAATCAGGTTGGCGTGCTTCATGTTAACGAATATGTTGCTTTCCGTCTCTAAATCCAATAAACTATGTGCTGCCGTTGATACTACGGGCATTGGTGATGAAATTTGGTCGCTCTGGTAAAAGGCCATGTTTATGCAGACAATACACAGGGTGGAAATCAAAGTTCCATAAAAAAATATGGATAGTCTCTAAAGACCATTTCCGAGTACTTCCCCTTACTGCCCCGCTGAAAGTTTCCACCTTGTACACATAAACAGCAAACGGTGGTAGATATAGCAATATTAGCAATCATCGATTGCTTTAGGACACGTACATGGCCTTGATATAATAATTCATATGTTTAATAGATCTCAAAAAAAAAAAAAACAGTTACTTGATAACATATGTAGGTACACACGGAGTTAGTAGAAACAAAAAAGTAACACAATTCAATGCACAGAAAATCTTGCATAAAGACATTCAATTTGCGGTGGAAACACACAATAAATTCTAACACATTTTTTTAAAATTTGCTTACATGCAATAGCAATTTATATTTTAATAATCTACTGAATTGATTATCTATTTATTAATAATTATCTACTGAGATTGAGCATTTTCCTTGTCTATTCAGTCATTGAAACTTTAGCTAGCCAATCAATATCACACACAACGAAGCATCCAATAAAAAAATTATACCGCCATCCTATCATTGTACAGAATTAAAAAGAAGTTCGGGCGCCATTGTCGTAGGTATTTGAGCTGTAGGGGTGGTTATTGCTTACCTAGCAACTTCGTGGTGAGGAGGAAGTAACCCCTTATAAAAAAAACTTATTAAGTATTGCTCCGGGTAAGTCAGTGGGCAGCAGTGACGATCTTACTATCAGGCCGTCTGACGATGAGGATGGCTATGGTGTTGGAAAGACTATTACATACTTCCTACGGCGCAAGAGCAGAGCAGAGCAGAGCAGATCATTTTCTGAGACTCCTGAAAAATCGCGCCGCCCGCGTTCTGGCCACGGCGAGAAAATTGTCTGGGCGCGTTTACTACCCGGCGCGGCCAGCATCACTCCATAATTCGTATCGTGGTATTGGATATGCGGGAGTAGCAAATTAACTAAAGTTTCAAATTTTTCGTAGTCATCACGCCCAGTAGTAGCACGCCCGCCTGGCAACCCAGAGCATTTTCAACGAAACTTGCTCACGGAGGCGCGAGCATGCCGCCTGCATGGTCGAGCAGTCAAAATATTGTTCAACCATACGCGAGCATATTGCAGTTTGGTGTGCGCTGACCGCTAGTAGGGAATGCTTTGCCTAGGGCCACACTGATTGAAACTTCAGATATAGAGCAAACCAACACATTTATTAACAGAAATTGACAGATTCATTAACTTGTAGTCCTTGTAATCGGCCGTTCACTATACCTTACTACTATGAGGGGAATAAGATATTTTAACACGCACATGGGCGGTTTATACTTTAATTCAAAAGTACCTTTGTGTGGGCGAGATGAACCTCCCGGTATTTGAATTGGCCACTCATCCTTATTATTTATTATTCATTTATCTTTCAAAATCTGGTTTCCACGTTACTTGACATGTTATTTAATAATTTCTCGCCTTGACCGCCATTTTGATGGGACGTATTCTTTTCTCCGTTTTGGCGGGGAAAATCACGTGGCACCGTGCAAGTTTAGGCCCGCTTAGTACTTCAGGATACTTGCATATATAGTTTCTGTTAATTTGGATTCCATCCTTGGATCCTTAGACTTAAAATGGAATATTACATAGCTGGAACCCGAAATAAGTATGTACGTACTGTCAGTGCGGGAGCGGGCGAGGTATGTTCTCATCATCGGTGAATGAGGGGTATTTATACTAGCTGGTGGGAAGTGTCGCCTTACCTACCTAGCTGGGTAGTTAGGAGCTTGAAGCAAAACAAGAGAAGAATTTTAAAGAAGGGCTAGGCTTCCTTGTTCATGGACTTATCTCCAGTCCACTAGTAGTGAGGAGATGCTCAGCAGCAGATGACGGAGGTGTCCAGAACTGGAGTAGTTCTGCACCCAGGAACCGAGCCGGTATATGGTCCCAGCCTTAGCGCTGTAGAGACCGATCAGCAGATGTGACCGTGAGGATGTGTGAGAGTTGGCTGCGGTCCAGTGCAGGTATTCCTCCTTTGGGAGGTAGTTAGGTACTGGCGTGCAGCCTCGTACTTGAAGGTATAGCATCTTACTGGAATCTCGGAATGCATATGGGCTCCAGTTACGATAGATCCAGTATAATGCTCAGCTGGTGGGTCCAGTGTCCCTCTGCTACTGAGCATTTAGGGACTCGCAGAGAGCCTTTGAGGATGTGGCCCACTAGCAAACATTAGGGTGCCTGAAGGGCCAAGAGTGTCTGAACGGCTAGAGAGAGAATGTTGATGATCAAGAGGATTATAGGTTTACAACCCAGGAGGTCCGTTCACAACTGAGCATAAAGGGACTTGACTATGTACTTCGTGAACTGCGAACTACCATCAACACCTTATCGTCAGAAGGACTCACAGTTGAGCCTTAAGGGCGTAGGTATACAAAACACAGAGATTTCATAGGTTGAAGCTAATATATAGAAAAAATAGAGAAAGGTTAGGTACATAAAAGTTACAATGTGCTAGGAGCTTGAAGAGCTTCCTAGCATATAAATTAACACGATATTGAGTGCACAAGTAAGTTGTAATAAAGGATTACATACCAGAAAGTATCTCACTGATTTAACTATCATATATTCTATCATAATGTTACAATAAGTGAGGTTAGAGGTCTAGAGGTTAGAATAGAATGCAAGTAATAGCTAGATCACAGAAATTTTATATCACTTGCCCTATAACGGGGTTGAAAGCAAGCACAATATTCAGTTTTAGATATATTAATCACTCAGTTTTAAGTTCATTTTAGTTGAATTTCTTCTGAAGGTCACGTAACAAGTGAGGACGCCTCGACACTTCTCAAGCTCAAAGGGGCCTCACCGTATGTTCGAAAGCCTAAACATTACCATATTTGGTAATGCTTTGCCGAAGAATCAGTAGAGAGGGTCGTTGGCCAACTTCAGAACTCATAATTTCAAACTGTTTTTAGGAGTACCAACACCTGGTAGAAAGGAAGTGCAAAGACCGTGGTGTTTTTTTGACGTTTCTTCATTTTGAATTGAAGTGAATGCAATTGTCACTCGTACAAAAATTTTGTATTTGCGACTTCTATCAGTTTATTGATGAAATACTTCAGTAATGTGTACTGGCAGTGAAATCGCGCAGAGAGTCAACGGATATTCCATACTATGGTTTAGTAAGAACTGCGCAGATGGCGTTGTTCTTGTTAATTGTATGGAATTCATTTTGAGAATAATATATGTTAGCACCAGGTTTTAAGCCAGGTTACAGAGGCAAGACATCACCCGATACTTTCATCTTTCTTCTTGCTCACACGCATGTGCTTTCTCTGTATCTGTTATAACCTCACTTTTTGTTCAACAATATATAGTCTCATACAAATAACAGGTTATTTAACTGGCTCTCAAGGGCTGGTGCCGGAACACACCGTTAGGTGTTTGACGACAGATTTTCTACTTGAGAGTGGTCGCAGCCAGGCAGGCATTCGCAAAATGCCCTTCAACCATGCGGTGAAGCTTAAGCCTGCGGCGGGATTCGAACCATGGACCTGCTGCGCGGCAGTCCATAGCCAATGCCACTGAGCCATCACTGTTTCATATTTTATTTAACTTTAAAGCCTAATTAAACTATACAATTGCAAAGAGGAAAATGTAAATGCTAATCTCTCAGATTTTCATACATACCTATAGGACTTATTACAAAAATAGACCATGTGGCCGACCAAATTTCGTTGTATGTTTATTTAATAAATGAGGATTATTTTTGAATGAGTCACTACAATTACCTGACCAGCATCAGGTATTAAAAAGGATTTCGAAATGAGCCTGGCTACTATAGAAGGAATATTTTGAAACCTAGAGGGACTGATAACAAATTCATTGACAAACGACGTATTGTTCTGTAAATGGTAAATTATCTACTAAATGCGAAATTATTTTATATGTGGGATAAGCACAGGGTTTTCAGGCACCGACTTATCATATTTTCCAGTTTCGAGAACGTTGTGAAGAGCGGGCATTTATTAGCATTTGTATTAAACATGATTTTGATTTTGTGAAATATTTTTAATTAGCAAAAATGGTGACCACCTCAGGATGATCGCATTACTATCAGGCGCTTGTGGGCTTTTGTACTTTTACTCAAAACCTTAGAATATTTTCGTCGTGACATTCTCTCAACATTACTGACTAATTATACCATACCAGGCTTCTTCTTTTATGTTTAGATTCAGCCAATAAAGCACTTAAGAGCATTCCTTTTTGTTATAATTGATATATAACTGAAAATAACATAGGTTTTGATGCTATACTCCCATATTACTCTATAGCGTTGCCTGGTTGTTTTGTTCAGGCGCCGGCTATACCATGATATTATTACGATTTATATATTTCTTGATGGAAATGTTTGCAATGAGATAACACATTTTTTCACTCATTTCCACAATAAAATGTACACAATAATCTTGTCTCGCTTAAAACTACTGTATCTGAAGCTGACAAAAAAAACAATAATTTGTTAAATTATGACTTCCTTATGTTATTCCAATCAATTTATTGGGCCCGGGTACTAACTATCACAATTTCTATGACTACAACTTCGATTTCGACATGTGTGTAATGAAATATACTAATATGAAATATAATTTCACAGAGTCAATATGGGTCCTCACATCAATGAGCAACCTATACAAGAAGAACAATTTGAGAAACTAGTAGCACCACAAGCTTCACCCAGAAAATATGAGGTGATTTGGAAATACATATTGTTATTAGTTTATAAACACGTCGCAGCGTTATATGGATTGTATTTTCTATTTACTGAAGCTTTACGGTACACTATTGCGTTTAGTAAGTATTTTAATTAATTTTTGCATGTTATTTTGCATAGATTCTAACCATTTAAGGTACTGATTAAAGACAATGATTGCACTATACACTACCATGTGCAGAGAATTACACGGTTTTAAATCGCCATCAGTGAAAAATCAGTTTTGTGTGACTGATGACATAATGATTCAATGAGTTATAAAGTGAGAATCACTTAAATAAAAGGTTACTGAATCCTTTTCGGAAAAGTGTGTAAGACGATGCCGTGTACACAATGTATTTAATCATAAATCGTTAAAATATAATAAACGTAATTTATTTTCCCATTAAAAATTTAAATAATTTATTCTTATAATAATTATATTATAAAAAAAAACTTTACACTACACACGATCACAAACAATCCTTAAAAATTCAAGCCCCTGCGTCCAGGACTTCCCCCATACATGCCTTTGAGTTATTACCTAAACTTACCTGTTACTTAATATTGTAAACTAATGCGTTAATTTTTTCGCAACATTTCGGATGTACTTTGGCCTTCTTCCAGCCGATATTAGTGTGACACTTTTAACAAAATGCTTATTTTTACACTCAGTAGAACATATTTATATGACAAAGGGTAATCTGGATTTACACAATGAAATAGATGAAACTATCCAAATAAAATGTTACCTATACCATTGATTGACCCGAACTTTGAACAGGCCACATTTGATGCTAACCAGTCAGAAGTTCTTTCGTTCAGCGTAAGAAAACTGCAGTGTAAATATTTAAAACTCTAAAAACCTTGAAACGGTTCCAAATTGACTTTGATGCACGTTTTGTCAGAATGCTGGCTTTAGGAATTACCACAAGCCCGTCAAATGACAGGCTATAATACTTTTCACGCTAACCAATGCATTAATAAGTGTGGTGGAGTTACTGTATATGCTAAAAATATCTGGACGACAATTGTAACAGAACCAAATTTTAATGACGCCAATGGTCTTGTTGTGACCATAGCAAACGTTTTTACTATAAGCATTTACAGATCACCACCATTCACCGGTCAGGATAAAATTATTGACTCTTAAGAAAAAATAATAATACAAATAAACAAATATCTAAACTTATCACAGAAGAAATCAATATCACGGTAATGTAGATAACGTTTTTACTATAAGCATTTACAGATCACCACCATTCACCGGTCAGGATAAAATTATTGACTCTTACGAAAAAATAATAATACAAATAAACAAATATCTAAACTTATCACAGAAGAAATCAATATCACGGTAATGTAGATAATATTACCGTGTCAATATAAACCTTCTGAAAGGTGCTGCCAGCCTTTCTAATGAAATTTACCAGTCCCTATTGGCAGCACAAGGTTTTATCCCAGCAATAACCAAACAGACACAAAAAAAGTCATGTCTGGACCATGCATTTGTAAAAACAAAGGATGACGTATTTCTTAATCGTTAACGGGTCTATTCACTCACTAATGAATATCAAAATAATAATATTTTGACTAACTTCGACGTTTTGATCTTGTTGCATTGGCCGTGGTCACGACTAGTCTGAAGAAGCGGGTGTCGTCGTCTTTAGGTGCGGCAGCAGCGATTATCTACCTCCGCTTGGTCGTTAATGTCTTTATCACTATCATATCGACACACCACACTAACTGTATCGGCACCTGTACGCGGCGGAAAATTACGACACGAGCACTTTACACATAATAATCTGCACGAGATGTCGTGACAATTATAAAGTGTCACACAAACTAGTATATAAACTTGTTTGAATGTGCCGAGCTGATGAGAATCAACAATGAGGCCACTTAAATATCGACGCTTGAAACAAAAGAAAAGAAACATTGGGGCTGGAGCTTAAGGCGTGGGCCAGACAGAAGAGACGTAAGACGGAGACGCGTCGAGGACGGGGCGGAGACGAGGCAGAGACGCGACTTTTTGAATTATACAGAAGAGACGCGTCGCGGACGCGACGCAGTCAGTGCGGGCGCGCGTTGGCATGCCGCCCGGCGGGCATGCCACCCCGCGCCCCGACCTCGCCCCCGCCGTGTCTCCGCCGCGTCTCCGCCGCGTCTCTCCTGTGTGTTTCGAATAAAAGGCGGAGACGTAAAAGCGTTGCGCCTGCGCCCTTCCTCTTCTGTATGTTTAGCGTCGCGACGCTTCTATACATTTTGTATGAAAGAGACGCGGAAGAGACAAAGGTCCGCGCCCCGTCTCCGTCTTACGTCTCATCTGTCTGGCCCACGCCTTAGGCGTGGCTTTCCACGGACTTAAGGTATTTTATGCTAGCTAGGGCCGCAATATTTGGGAGCGCAACGTATTCATTTACGCGACACAAATTTGTATGCGATGCGCCGCGCGCACGTGTTCGCCCTGTGACGGAGATCAAGTCAGTATAAAATTTTAGAATGAATTAGGTTTTGTCGTGTATTAGTACATACGCCGGAAAAGTAATCGGGTCCTGTAGGGGGTTCAGTCAGTAGTGTTTATATATCTATACAGGGTGAATGTGTACCTACCGTTATTTTATGAGATGGTTAATTCTCATTCTTAAGAAAGAAAATTTGTGAGAACTACATGATATGAATATATTAAGCTTCTATGATATTTTTAATTAAAGGGAAAGCCGTTTAATACACCTATACACAAATGGTCATTTGGTAATATATTTTTACAATAATATTTAAAATATTATATGTAAACGAAAAAAAATATATTTTTCTGTATAAAATTTGTACATCTGTAGAACATGACTACTCTAGATATACCTATGTCGCCATAGCAAAAAAATACATAGTAAGAGCATTTCATTTTTAACTTCCAAAAAACTTATTTTTTGTTACCTCAGAACTTTTGACTTGTAAAAATTATTTTTTTGATTGAAAGCTAATTCTTGTCGTTTGGTCTCATTTAAAATCGGTCAAGCCATTTTTGAGTTACACTCCAATAACTGAAAAATATTTTCCTATCTCGATGATATAGTCGTTGACAATATATGACTATTAATCCCTTAAGTAGCACTTAAAAGAGTGAAAACAATTAAAAAAATAAAATGGAACCGACTTCAACACTCAAAAGTGTGAAGTAACTTATCGAAGTCGGTACCATGCGCACAATATTGTGATAATAGGTACTTTTGAACTATCATGGTACCAACTTCAACAAGTTATTTCACACTTTTGAGTTTTGAAGTCAGTTACATTTTTTGGTTATTTTTTTATATAGTAATGAAGTTAATAATCAAAGCCCAGTGTATGGGTATATATATATATATATATATCTTTCGGATAAAACAAATATAAAAAAATTTATACAAATAAATAACACCAAAAATTGAACCTACTTTAACACTCAAAAGTGTGAAATAACTTGTTGAAGTTGGTACTGTTTTTAGTTTTTTTTTTAATATAAGCCATTAGTGTTGGATTTGTTAATAAATTTGAGTAGTTTTTATTTTATTTTTATTATAAAAATAATAAGTAACATTGATTTTTAATGCTGGATGGATACAAATTGAATTATAATTGAAAAACATAAATTTGACTATATGGAAACTCATTTCACGTCACGATCATGGTATTGGATGTCACATCCGTGATTTTGAACATGTTTTTTTAACAACTTCCTAGGTTCTTTATTAAGCTTGCTAAAATGCAAATAATTTTTTTTTTAAGTGATTCTAATATGAATTTAAAAAAAGTTAACCAAAATATATATTTTTTTTACAGTATTGTTGAGAACTACCCAAATAACAAATAGAAAGAGATACAAAATAAATTGTATTCATATTTTATTTAAAAAATATATCAAAACTTGTTCCTTGTGATGTAATGATATTGCTCTTAAGAGGTTATGCGTAAGTTACCAGGAACCCTGTATAATTGGCATTGGATCTAACAATAGTGATAACAATTGCAATAACCTTAACTACCCATTGTGTACATATTCATATTATATGGTTCGAAAAAGCTACAAGTTAAAGAACTACACGAGTTAGATATAGTTTCGAACAATCAATTACATAATAACTAGATTCGGCCTGCAGCTTCGCCTGCATTAAAATTTAATTTCCCGATCCTTTAGAAACCGTTCAGAAAATCGAGATAAAAAGTAAAATATGTAATATCATCTAAATCCATTCAGCCGTTTCGGAGATGAGAGGTAAAAATTTTTTTATCGAAAAATGGAACCAACGTCAACACTAGAAAGTGTGAAATAACTTATTGAAGTCGGTACCATTATAGTTAAAAGTACCTATTATCACAATATATTGTACACATGATACCGCCTTCGACAAGTTATTTCACAGTTTGAGTGTCGAAGTTGGTCGAATTTTTCAGTAAAATTTTGTTTTTTCCCTTTTTAGTGTCTTTGCTACATGCGGAATTGATTGTCATTCATTGGCAATGACTATATCATTAAGATAGTAAAAAAACCTTCAATATTCTAAATTAAAGTAATAACCCCACGTAACTTATGAAACTAGCATAAATAGACATTGGCAGAATTGTGGTAACATTGAACCACAGAAGCCATTAACAAAGAAATAATAATAATAAAAACGAAAAATATTTTCCTATCTTGATGATATAGTCATTGACAGTGAATGACAATCGATCCCGTTTTTTTATATAGAGTAATGAAGTTAATAATCAAAGCCCATTGTATGGGTATATATATCTTAGACTCTTCTAAGATATATATACCTAGTATTTCGTATTTCGTACCCAGAGGGGTACGAAAAACTAGGAATTCGGCTACAACAAATAAAAAAAAAATTAAACAAACAAATAATACCAAAAATGGAACCGACGTCAACACTGAAATGTGTGAAACAAATTTTTTAAGTCGGTAGCATGATAGCTGAAAAGTACCTATTGTAACAATATTGTGCGCATGGTACCGACTTTGACAAATTACTTCACACTTTTCAATGCTGAAGTCGGTTCCATTTTTTGGTAGAAAGAAAATTTCACTCTTTTTAGTGACCCTTGCTACATACAAAATCGATTTTCATTCACCGAAAATCAGGAAGTCATCAAGATAGGTGTACGATAGGCGTACTCTTTTCTAAAAGCCAGACCAGAGCATGTTTGATATTGTTCTGTATTCTGGCGCTGCGTAGATTGCAAAAATTTACACACGTCCTACTACGTAGCTCTGCGAGCGCACTGGTGGTCAAGTGAGCGAGCTCAGATACCATGAATTCACGTTAAAAAATTAACATGATAACTTTTTACCATTTTTATTTATGATTCCATTTTTTCAATTTCGAAGCAATCCATTCTAAATTAATATAAAATTAAAGATTGGTAAAAAGGGAGACAAAAATCGTTTTAAAATTCAGAATTGAGATAACTTTGGGATATTTTTCGATCGAGTGAAGTTATTTATTATGTGTCAATATAAAATTAAATTTATGATTCCACTCAAGAATATGCTTAAAAATTACATATATTTTTTAAGTTTAAAAACTCAGTTTTTTCTTTGAGAAAAGTTAATTCTTGTAACGCGTTTTCTGGCCAGGAACGCCTTAACGAGTAGTTTGCTAGATAGACCCGTCGATCTCACTTCTGAGTTGAAAGGGAGATTTTAAATTATGAAAGTATTCACCAAAATTGATTCTCACATTCGTAGGCAGTATTATGAAGAAATTATTAGCATATTTCTTCATTATACTGCCTCGCTCAGCACAGAAGGTGTTATAGAGCCAGTGCGAGAAGAACGGGCAAAAAATCCGGGGCCATTATTTTTAAACGTCTTTTAAATTGTGGTACAAAAATATAATATAGTTTTACCAAAACTCTATTCGTACCTTATTACACAAACTCTATTCGTACCTTATTATACAAAAACATTTTATATTTCACTTATCACTTCCTAATTATTCACTATGTCACAATTTATCGTCCGATCGAATCTACTTCTGAAGCAAGACTGACTGTAAAATGTAACTGGCGTTAACAGAGCGCCTCCTCCCTACGTTTGTGTTAAGGTGCACGTGACTAAGAGCAGTCGGAAAACAGCAGTTGTAATCCATGTTTACCAACCATGGATTACAACTGTGTAGATGATGGTTTGCCACCGAATTATGTTTGACCTTCCAACGCCCTTGGAAAACGAGCATGTGTTGTCAACCGTGGTGAGCAAGCACTATTACCCACTGTGTGGACGCCGCACCGCACACCACATGAGGGCAGTATATCGCAGCAGCCGGCGAGAGCGCACGCGTGGCGGGAGTGCACGCATAATGCGTTTCATTCTTTGAAATACGTAGGTATAAAAGCCACGACAAAATAAAATGCATTATTTATGACACATTTTTCTTCCAAATTTAATTCAGAGATAATAATTTTAAACGTAAGGAGCAATATAGTGTGTAGTTTGGCTCTCGTATGTACGATGCGTGTTGTCGGCGCCGGAGTTCAAAACACACTGGGGTGACCAACTATGTTGTAGCAAATTTCGACGGTGGTGAGCAACTGTGTAGTAGCAAATTCCGATGGTGGTGAGCAACAAGCTGCTTGCCAAGGCCAATGAGCGGAGCCCATGGTTGCCGAGTGTGTGGCAGCTTTAAGCAATTTAATATTGTATGCACATTCTTAAAACAATTTATTTCTTCATAATTCCTAACAATATAATTTATGTTGTTTGCAGATTGTTTAACATACTACCTCAGTATAATTGGAGTAACAGCAGGAGCTCATAGGCTCTGGTCTCATAATTCTTACAAAGCCACAAAACCCCTTCAAATATTCCTGATGCTGTGCAATTCTATGGCTAATCAGTACACAATATATATGTGGGTAAGAGATCACAGGTACGATTTATCCTTTGTTATCTTCACTCCTTTTTTTTCTAGTCTAGGGCTTCACACTTACAACCTACAATGTTAGAGTAACAGGAGTCAAAATAGAAACATGGCGCGGCAAAAAGGGACCTGCGCAGTGCCACCAATGCCTGAAATTTAGGCACCGCCAACAAGCGTGCGTAAGATGTGGCGAGCCTCATGTGGCAAAGGAATGTCCGCGCCTCATAGATCAGCCGGCAACTTACACGCCGCGAAATTCAAATCGAGCCCCGTCTTCAACCAAGAAATCAAAAACAAGAAGGTGGGCACGATTGTAGAGACCAAGGTCCCACGCGGGACAAAATGCAATGCACTGGTCATTCCGGCTACGGTAGAGGAGACTGCGCCAACTACCCTTGTTACGATTTTGTGTACAGATGGGGTTATGAAATAAAAAAATTAAGGGGAGAGAGGACGGAGGGTTCCACTCTCCAGGTGAGGAAGAGAAGCCTCCAGACACCTAACTACACTACCTTCCTACTTTAGGATGTCGACAGATACACCAATAAAAACAATATTGAAGCGTTCAACAATTTTTTAAATATATTTATTTAAAATTAAAATTTTCACCAAAACTCATTTAAAAAAGGAATAGATACATCTAGAACACTTTCCTTAATTAAGTCGGGTTATCCGTTAGTACCAGGTACAAAGAGTAGCTTAGAACATGGAAATTTGATAGCAATCACTGGTACTAGCGAACAACAATTTACTTAAGTTATTATGTCTTAGGTTTAACTACTTAATTTACAATTTCTGTGTGCCAGCAACGTAGATCCACAAAATTTAAGTTTATTAGGAAGATATTATTCTATAGTTTAGTATATAAGTGTAGGTAAAAAAAATATAAACCAGCTTGCTCAGAAAATTCTAAATAGATCTCAGGGTAAGGTCGTGAGTCGCAAGGGGTGAAAGATGAATTCCGCAAAGTAAAAAAAAGAAGAAAAGGGCGCCACCCGGTTATAGGAGACCGGGAAATTCATAAATACCGGTGCAGCGTGGAGATTCACAGCCTTGGACCGAAGAGTCAGTTAAGGCGAGCAGTCCGGGATGTCAGGCAGAGCGCTGACCACAGGTACTGCTCTGGCTGTCTACCGGAGTTGGGGCTATGGTAGACGTGGGTATGGTTGGGTATTTTACCAGCCCTAACCAAGAACCTCCTTTATTTTTGGGGAGGTTCGAAGGCTTTCGGAGGACGCCACGTGGATGCGTCGCGAGTCCAGGAACGAAGTCGCCTCCTTGTATTCGGTTAAATTGTTTCTTTTTCTCAGCCGGTAGGTCTATTTATGTTCAAGATGGTTCCTCGGGAAGGCGGACGTCGAAAGGAGCACTGCCTAGCTTCGTTTTGCAGCCCTCGCTTCAGGCAGTGCGTCGATTGGGGGCTGCTTAAAGTTCCAAGCGGAAAAAGACGTGTAACGGGCCTTTGCAGGCCTATTTATAAGTTTCGGGATCTCTCGAACCTTCCATCAGAGGGGAGGCAAAAAAAAACAGATAATCTTCGACTCTCAATCACAAGAAACGGATTCATACTCTGTGCAAGGGGTGCGTTCAGAACCTCACTTGATGGAACAAAAAAATCGTTCCGACCCTCACAAAAAAAACCGTAACAGTACCCCCCCCTTAAGAATTTTTGAAGGGTACCGACAAAAATTTAGCTGGACCCCCAGCATCAACTTGAGCAAAGAAGTACAATGCCATACTTGGACCAAGGCTTCGACATAATATGGCCGTCTGAAAACAAAATAACTGCTAAAATCTCTACCTACATGTCTATCTTAATTACTGAACGCTACCAAAATACTAAGTCCCGAAACAAAATTATTACCCAAAATGTTCACACATCCTATGTGCAGACACAAACCTTAATGAAGAAAATATATTTGGTGTGAAACCTCTTCGTAGCTGAACTACTAGTCTCAAAAAAAAAACAACTTAAAATTATTGAACGTTTCATTAAACTAAAAAAACTAAGTTGGGCAACCCTTTGGGGCCAAATTTTCTAAAGCCCATAACTAAAAACTAAAAGACAAGGACCGAAGAGCTAATTAGAACGAGGCTATTTGAAGCAAAATTAATTTACCCTTGTCCCTCTGGACAGACCTCAATTCTTAATGTGAAGTAAACAAATAAAAGGGTGAATAATCATCCCTTACTGATACAGGTCTAAGCCGTAGAAACAGCCTACATTAAGACCCATTAGTAGATACAAACAAACAAACAAAAAAGTAGTCTTGGCCCTTGACAACAAAATAAAAAAATATAAAAGAAAAAAAAGTTACGGGAGAATTACCCCACGCTCCGGCGACCAGACAGGACGTTTCTCCTCCCCATAGGAAGGGCAAGTGAACTCGCTATGGCGGAAACGGGTCGCCGAGGTGCTAGGTAACAAAACCCAACAAACAAAAAAAATGGGATAAGTACCCTAGGGGGATAGACAAAGTAACAGAGAAGAAGAGGAGAAGAGAGAGCGAGAAAGAGGAAAAAATGCCTTGGCTTCACCGGCACCCAGAAGGGGCACTGATGACAGAGTGGCCTACGGCATGGTTGCCACCTTCCAATAGGATCCACATAAAAACTAACCTATAACTATGATAGGTATATAGTTATTCTATATGGTAGTATACAATATAGACCTATACTTATATATGTACCAGCTGAGATGAAAGAAATAAAGCGTTGTTAACACTTAGAAGCCACTCCGGTATGTCTGTAAAATAGTTACAAAAACTTTAAATTTCAGCTAAATTGCCAATGGTAAACTATGTATCAATATGAGCACTAACTGAGTAAGATTTAATTAATAATCCCTGCAGAAGGAGGGTAAAACGAAAGCTAAAATGACTGCCCACTCACCAATAAAATTAACTGGAATAAGGCCAGTTGTTAATATTGTTTATGTCTTGTCTAAAGAAAACAAAACAAACAAAAGAAGTTCCCATGCGCAACAAAAAACAAGCCGACATGGCTAAGGAGAGTATGGAGAAGTTGTCCTATTTAACATTTTAATAATTATTATTACATAAATAATACAATATAATACACATACATAATTTCTCAACTCCCAGGGAAACAAACAAGGTTCATGAGTCACCCTCCACTCTGCTCACCTAACATTCCATCTGCTCTGACCATTCAGTATTCCCATTCATACAATAATAATAATATAACATAATATAGGTATAAATAGATAAATAATACAGTCTTTCATTCCATATTCACAATATCCTTTTAGCCTTCCCATTCTTACATCATCTATCGCATAGAGCATTATGGGGTTCCTCATGGGAATTACCTATCACCTAGAAAATGTGAATATATACATATTTCTATACATAGACAATATTAGGTACTAAATAAGAAGATATAAGGAGTGTTTTTATCATGATGTTGACTCATCACCTTGAGTACAACGCCGTGAATAACGACAAATATACAGATGCTAGGTATGAGGCTTTTAAAAGGGGTTACCTAGTTAAACCGCCCCTGTAATAAGGCTTAATTTATAGAGTTACAATCCGCTCTGCGAAGGAAATAAGACAGATAGATAAACTATATAAATAGGTACATAATTCATAATGCCATTAGAGATGTTGACTCACTTAGCTGAGTACAACGCCCAGACATATGACAAATAAATAGTTGCTAGGTATGAGGCTTCTTATGGGGTTACCTAGTAAACCGCCCCTGTAATAAATGAATATATTTAACAAATATATATATATGTATATATAACATATGATAAAAAAATATTAAAGATACAGTGTTTCTCCGTACTCAACAACCAAGACCGGATAGTCTAAACGTTCAAAAGGAACATAGTACTTAAGGACTTTGTATAGGTACCAATTTGGGGAGTTAAAATATTATGGAAGTATAGAGCTAGGGATAATCTCATAAAACGAAGAAATTTAGTATCCTGAAACTAAGTTGACTCCACAGAGTGCAACTTATAATGACATCAGGAATACCAAGGTATAAAACAATGGTACAAGCAGAACATTATAGAGTGATCTGGTACCACCACAGTGAATTTAGAAGGCAACACTTTACCTATGGCGAACCCACCAAATCAATAAACACCTACACAAGTGTCCTACAACAAAAGTGTCATATCTTTAGTACAAAAATATTTATATTTTCGAAGAATGTGCCCTAATACAACTCTAGGTTAGCTAGACTTTAATAATCATGAATAATATTTTTTTTTTTTTTTTTTTTATGCCTGATAGGTTAGCCTGTGACCACTATCTCACCTGATGGTAAGTGATGATGTGGTCGAGGATGTTGTTCAGACTAATCTAGAGTTACTGGCTCTCAAGGACAGCTGCCGGAACACACCGTTAGGTGCTTGGCGACAGATTTTCAACTTGAGGGTGGTAGCTAGCCAGGCGGGCATTTGCAAAGTGCCCTACCACCATGCTGTAACGACTGCTATCCTAAGACAACAACCGGGACCGACGGCTTAACGTGCCCTCCGAAGCACGGAAGCGCTCAGTAGTAATGTCACCAACGGTCACCCATCCAAGTCATGACCGCGGCGGACGTTGCTTAACTTTGCTGATCGATTCAGAATGGCTAAGCAAACTTGGCTACGAGCGCTTCAAAATCAGACCATCCTGGGAAGATACAGTATATATAATTATGACTGCCCCCTTTTAGATCCTTAATATGCCAACTGCCTAGCCATTTACCTGAAGTACAAGTCCAAGTCCTGAAGTTCATAAACCAAGCGACTTAACTTTTTGATGATTTTACATTTATCATATTTAGGGGCCAGCTTAGCCATAAAGAATTTATTGGCATCACTAAGTGGATAGGTCCGTTTCCAAACAATATCACCTACTTGGAATTCCTCATCTCTACGACGTCGGTTATAAAATTCGCGGCTTTTTCGATGAGCCTTCTCAATAGCTTGCGAAACGGACTTAAATACTTCCGGTAAGTCGCTTAGCTTCTTAGAATAGACATCACGCGAAGTAACTACTGGAGGAGACGAAGACGTGGTACTGTCGTAATGCGAACCATCCCATACGGCTTCCCTGCCGTGTACTAGAAAAAATGGTGTATGGCGTGTAGTTTCGTTGGTGGAAGTGTTAAGGGCAAATTGTATTCTTGGTAGAGAAACATCCCAGGGAAGGTGATCCTGACCGACAAGAATGGACATGGACGTCATAATGGTGCGATTGTAACGCTCGACGGTGTTGACTTGTGGGGTGTACCGGGGAGTATAGTGTACCTGGGGCACTCCATATTTCGCGAAGAGGGATTTAACCTCACCACCGGTAAATTGAGGTCCATTATCCATAATGACGTTCCGGGGAATTCCATGAGTCAAGAACACTCCGCTTTCCAGTCGCGACGCAATCACCTTATCAATCGCTCTACGCAGAGGAAACAACAGGCAGTATTTGCTGAAACAACAAACAACAACCAACAAAAAGGTATGGCCCGCACGGGAGGGAGGCAAAGGGCTAACTACATCAGCATGTCTATTGTTAAACCTGTAAATAAATAAACCCAAAAAAAAATGTGAAACAAAAAAAAATACCTACATTGAACAACATCACCTTTATCAAACATCATCTATAAATAGCAGCCAAACCATTCATCAGCAACTTCACCGAAGAAAACTGCATAGCGGCATCCTTCAACACAATTCAGCAAAAGCCGAACCCACGGACAACAACATCAACAAAACGAGGTGAAAACTGTATATGAACAGTGTTCAAATACTATCACTACAGGTAGTCTGTATCATCACAGCCTCCTATATCAGCATAAAATATCTGTATAGTGATAGCCCTCACTAATTACCGAAGACTGTATAGCGACAGCCTCCAATAACCAAAAGAAAGACTGTATAGTCACAGCCCTCCACAACATACAACGAAGAGATGAGAACTGTATAGCAACAGCCATCAAAAATAACAAGAGAAAGCTGGATAGTCACAGCCCTCTCGATACAACGAAGAAACAGACTGAATAGTCGCAGTCTAAAATAGATAAATGGTCAGCTAAAGAATGCTATAAATAATATTGTTCAATGAGATATAAGATGAGACTATATAAGTACTTGTTCACAAAAAATTAACTAAGTTTCTCCTTGAAGAAAAAAATCTAGTTAGTCCGGAACACAGTTATGATGTTTACATACATGGGTACATATCTAATGGCACATTCCTTAATAATAAATTCACATATAGTAAATAATTGTAAAATAAAATGGTGAGTGTATACAGATACATTTCAATTAAATAGTGAACGTTAGTCACATTAAATTTAAGAAAATTGCTGTGGAAAAAAACACAATATGCAAGTTACATATAAAAAAATTCCTAGTAAGAATTCCTAGTTTTTTATATGTAACATATAAAAAACTAGGAATTTCATCTTTCCCTATGCAAGGCCCCTACGTTGCGGCGTCATTGTTACGATTTTGTGTACAGATGGGGTTATGAAATAAAAAAATTAAAAAAATTAAGGGGAGAGAGGACGGAGGGTTCCACTCTCCAGGTGAGGAAGAGAAGCCTCCAGACACCTAACTACACTACCTACCTACTTTAGGATGTCGACAGATACACCAATAAAAACAATATTGAGGCGTTCAACAATTTTTTAAATATATTTATTTAAAATTAAAATTTTCACCAAAACTCATTTAAAAAAGGAATAGATACATCTAGAACACTTTCCTTAATTAAGTCGGGTTATCCGTTAGTACCAGGTACAAAGAGTAACTTAGAACATGGAAATTTGATAGCAATCACTGGTACTAGCGAACAACAATTTACTTAAGTTATTATGTCTTAGGTTTAACTACTTAATTTACAATTTCTGTGTGCCAGCAACGTAGATCCACAAAATTTAAGTTTATTAGGAAGATATTATTCTATAGTTTAGTATATAAGTGTAGGTAAAAAAAATATAAACCAGCTTGCTCAGAAAATTCTAAATAGATCTCAGGGTAAGGTCGTGAGTCGCAAGGGGTGAAAGATGAATTCCACAAAGTAAAAAAAAGAAGAAAAGGGCGCCACCCGGTTATAGGAGACCGGGAAATTCATAAATACCGGTGCAGCGTGGAGATTCACAGCCTTGGACCGAAGACTCAGTTAAGGCGAGCAGTCCGGGATGTCAGGCAGAGCGTTGACCACAGGTACTGCTCTGGCTGTCTACCGGAGTTGGGGCTATGGTAGACGTGGGTATGGTTGGGTATTTTACCAGCCCTAACCAAGAACCTCCTTTATTTTTGGGGAGGTTCGAAGGCTTTCGGAGGACGCCACGTGGATGCGTCGCGAGTCCAGGAACGAAGTCGCCTCCTTGTATTCGGTTAAATTGTTTCTTTTTCTCAGCCGGTAGGTCTATTTATGTTCAAGATGGTTCCTCGGGAAGGCGGACGTCGAAAGGAGCACTGCCTGGCTTCGTTTTGCAGCCCTCGCTTCAGGCAGTGCGTTGATTGGGGGCTGCTTAAAGTTCCAAGCGGAAAAAGACGTGTAACGGGCCTTTGCAGGCCTATTTATAAGTTTCGGGATCTCTCGAACCTTCCATCAGAGGGGAGGCAAAAAAAAACAGATAATCTTCGACTCTCAATCACAAGAAACGGATTCATACTCTGTGCAAGGGGTGCGTTCAGAACCTCACTTGATGGAACAAACAAATCGTTCCGACCCTCACAAAAAAAACCGTAACACCCTTATGGCGCCAGCGAACCTCCCCAAGACGACCACTGAATGCAGAGGTAAACGCGCTAAGAAGCTAAAAGCCAAGGGGTTGAAAAAAGCAAACAAACAGAAGGCTTCCTTAACTACCACAGCTACCACTGAACGCCAGGACTCTCTGAAGGCTGTACAAACAGGGATGGACCCTGAAACTGCCACCCTCCGCGGTTTAATGGAAATCTTAAACGGTCATAATGAACCACAACTAACGTTGTATGTTACTGGAATGCCCAAGGGCTCGCTAGGGAAAAGACGCGACAGACCTCTTTCCTTAGCGGGCACAAGATTAACATATTTCTGGTCAGTGAAAAGCTACTCAACCCAAAGACGGCAATAATAATTATATTTGTTAGCAATCATACTAACTTCCTAACTTAAAATTATATATTTAATACATTTTGTATATTTGATGTTTATTGTTAGCAATGTTCACATATATGTTTATTTGTTTAGCTCAACTTTTTTTCTCACAATCAAACCATATGTTTACTGTTAAATGTCCTAACCATCATCGTTGGTACATCATAAACTACATCGTAGTTAACCTACTTAACACTAGATGGCGCCACTCTAAAGAATACGATTGTTAAATAAACGCGATCCCTAAAAAAGCTCAGCTGTTTGCTAGTTAATTACAATTGCTGTTTTCTCCTTTAAATCAGATCGTTACTATTCTTCTTACATAATCGTGTTTATATTTTCCAGAATCCATCACAAGTACAGTGACACAGACGCTGATCCTTACAATGCCACTCGCGGGTTATTCTATTCTCATATTGGGTGGATTTTTGTAAAAAGACACCCAGAAATGATGAAGAGGAAGATGATTGCGAATATGTCAGATATCTTGTCTAACCCTGTGGTCATGTTTCAAAAACGGTGGGTTTGTTGTTTTTATAACGTCTGGCAGGATCGCTTTTATGGTTTTTATACGTTAAGCTTGTGCCAGATATTAAAGATTAGAGTCTCAAACGTTACAAACACAAAACGGACAAAACCCTTAGTATCGGAAAAAAAATGTTCACAATCATTATTTATAGTTTGCCTAATCCCATGCTTGGCAGGCGTCATTCAGATGGAAATTTAGGTTTTTTACCTGTAGTCACTTCAACCCACAAGTAGTAGGGGGGGGGGGGGGCTTCGAGGGAATGACATTCTAGCCTAGCATCTTCTAGTGTCACGTGAAAATTGATTTACTTTTTTTTTGTTAAGTAGAGTATACCTCCAATATTGTCTCAAATAAATTTCATCAATATTGGTTAAGTATTTATTAGATATTATTTATTTCTTATAATTGAAAAATATATTTGCCAATATAACCTCGATGACATGGTAATTGCAAGTCTTGTCAATTGTGACCAGTATTTTGTATTGTGCGTTAGTGAAAATGCGATTTTAAGCAATGACAAATATGAAATAGGTAATTTGTGAAAGGCAGACCATGAAAGTGGCAGCTCAAAGTAATATGAATCACAGTGGTATCGATTTCAACAAGTTATTTCATACCTTCAATGTTAGAAGTCGGTTCCGTTTTATATAAAAAAACAAAATTTACTCTTCTATACTATTAATAATTACTCGTATATAAGAATTAACTCTGAACTAAGTCTGAACTTGTTATGAACCAGACAAATATTGATAATTGGGAAATCCTTTGCGTCTTAAATAAGTTAATATCATAAATATAAGACTTTTATATTTGTAGTGTTAAACTTTAACAAATTATGTTTATGTTTCAGGCATTTATATTGGTTCATACCACTTTGCTCTCTCGTGATTCCAACAATTATTCCCGTGATCTTCTGGCATGAAAAATTATCCGTCTCATATCACGTAAACATGTTACGTTTCATATTGTCCCTTCACGGTGTCTGTTCAATCAATAGCCTAGCTCACACTTACGGAACCAGACCTTACGATAAAGGAATAGCACCTACTCAGAATATCGTGACAACTCTAACAACGTTTGGTGAAGGATTTCACAATTATCATCATGCATTTCCACAAGATTACAAAGCAGGAGAACTTGGCAGCTTTTTTAATTTCTCAACGAGTTTTATTGACTTTTGTGCGTGGCTGGGTCTGGCTCATGACAGAAAATTCATGTCTGATGATTTAATTCAAAAAAGAATCTTAAGAACTGGAGATGTAAACGCATTTGATAAAAAAAATTTTGAAGAAACCAAATGAAGCTGGAATATCAGATTCAAATTAATTGGTATAATTATTAATGCTGCTTTTTGTTATGAAATAAATTACAGAAATTTATATGCGTGTTTATGTTGTTTATTATATGTATTTTCAAAGCTATGTCCAAATCGATTCAGATGTTTCAGCTGTGACAGCTGGATCGTCCACTGCTGAACACAGCCTTATTAAGGGGGTATTTGCAATAATCCCTAAGCTTGGCAGGCGTCTTGGGGATCACAGTGTAAGTTGGCAGTTCTTTAGAAGGCGCTGCTGCCCTTCACCTGCACCTTCCAGTATTTTTCCCTTAGTCGCCTCTTACCCCACCAACCCACGGGATGATATGGGGAGGTGTGACTAATGAATGATTAGTTATATACTACGATACTAATGATTGAATAATCTAACGAAATTAAATTAGTCTCTACAACTCTACCTGCTCCTTAAGGTATACAGGCGTGATTTTTAAGCAGTGCGGTAATGGATCAGTGGCATTGGCTATGGACTGCTGGGTACCAGGTCCATGGTTCGAGTCTGCGGGCTTGAGCTTCATCGCATAATGGAAGGGCGTTCTGTCACCAAGCACCTAACGGTGTGTGTCGGTAGCTGTGTCCTTGAGAGCTAATAAAAAATTTGAAAACCATTCCTGCGTGCAAAAGAAGAGACATCTGTTAACATTTCAATTAAATTTTGTGAAACATTTTAACAGATTTTTAATTAACAAGGAACAATTTTTTTTAATTAATAAAAAAAAAACAAGTTTTGTTCAAGACTCTATATAAAAATCGTACTACTACTCTACTTCTAGGTCGAGAGTCGTGCTGGGATGCTCTACTCATTATGTTTTTCAATTCCTGTGGTTCATTTTACATGTGTCCGTATTAATTTATTTGTCTATCTATTTATAATTACTGGTACAGCGTGGTGGATGGCAATTTTCAGTAAATATGAAAAATAGGAATAACTTTCATATATCGATTATAAAACTATATTAGTATGATAGACCACAGTGTAACAAACATAGTATGGTATGATTTTTTCTTTCAAAACTTTTTAGCGCTGGTTACTCTGTCATATAAAACTTTAAGTTATTTAAATCTACGAACATACTTGATATATTAACACAAGCACCATATTTAAATGAGATATCTTAAAAAAAAATTTCGATTTTAATAATATTTGAAATGTATCGTTAGAGGATTTTTTTTAAACCAACGCTACAATATTTGTCTTTTGTGTTTAAGAGCCAGTGAACATTTAAGTCATATTGTTGTATGGCAACATTTAGCGAAGAAATGTTACGATAACCAAACAAATGAAAAATCGTTTGCCAAGCACGAAAGATAAATTTATTGCCGTATAAATCCTAAAATAGTCAGTTTTTTAAAATATTATATTTGATATTAATTTATCAGATTGTAAAAGAGTTGGTAAAATAAAACGTATTTTACCAACATATAAATGGAAACGTATCAATACTGACAACCGAATATTTTAGGTCCCAACTATCAGCCTTCATATTTTACACCACCGTCATGTCATAGTGTCACAAATACAAAAAAAATAATTAAATATATTAAATAAAAGTACTCTCTCCTCTCTATCCACAAGTTGTCTAGAATAAACTTATTTTAGCAATATGACTTTCCTTTGTATATAGGTATTGTAAATTTTATTATTTGTGATTGCTAGAGTTTTTTCATTTCATTAAAAAATTATCTATTTACTCGTATTTTTGAAATAAGAACCACAACCATTTTACATATTGAACCACTAAAATTGTAAATATATTCCGGATCAAACGTTTGACAATACTTCTAACCTGTTAGTTGTACTAAGTCACTGAGGCCAATCTGTCTGCAAAAACTTGTGTATTAAATTTGTTAGTGAATGGTTGACTTGTACCCTTCTTAAATGAGGTCGTTTGAATAAAAGTAAAGGGTATTTTGGCCCCTTTTTGGCATGCTGCAGTTTTTTATTACGTTGATACTTTCCACAGAAACTGTATAATGCTTTTAAGCGCACAACCTACGAAACTCTCGGACTAAAAGTTTCTTTTACTACACTGAGGCCAATCTGTCTGCAAAAACTTGTGTATTAAATTTGTTAGTGAATGGTTGACTTGTACCCTTCTTAAATGAGGTCGTTTGAATAAAAGTAAAAGGTATTTTTGCCTCTTTTCGGCATGCTGCAGTTTTCTATTACGTTGATCCTTTCCACAGAAACTGCATAATGCTCATAAGCGCACAACCTAAGAAACTCTCGGACCAAAAGTTCCTTTTTTATTGCTCAAGTGTAGATACAACACTACTATCAGGTTTTTACGAATGTACGTATCGCAGCACTGCATTGTGTATGTCCCTGAATATACTATCTCAAGCACTGCGCATTTTTAACTTAGCTGTTATGTTACGTGAACAGAAAAGACTCGTTACTTAAATAGGTATACAGTTTACTATTAATTTTTAACACAAAATTTTGATATTAAAGTTCAAAACTTTTATACAAAAACTCTGTTATTTGGATAAGTAACTTACTGCTTGTAAAATTCAAACCTGCAACTGCTGGTCTCTTGCCTTTTTGCTTTTCATCGATGCCATAGTCTAAGAAAACATATATTGATCTGAGATCACGCGTATGAGAGGTGCTGCAATACTTAGACTTTCCTAACTAACATCATTCATACCTTGTATACTACAACAATTGGTTCTTATTTTAGTTAGTACGTGCTTGATACATGTAACAGAGGTCATACGAAGAGATGTGCTGGTCGATTTCTAATGCATCGTTTCTCATATCTGTCTACGACCGCATAGTCTCATGTAGGCACGTATCACATCATGTACCTACTACACAACTACAGCTATCGAAATATAAATTGTTGATTGCAGGAAGGAACTTTAACGGCTATTTAGCCGCTTGCAACCATTCGCTACCCGCGACTTTTACGATGTCGTCAGTCCACCTAGTGGAGGGCCTACCAACTCTTCGTCTTCCGGTGTATCGTGGTAACCACGCGAGAACCTTTCTTCCCCATCGATTATCAGTTCGTCGAGTAATGTGGCCCGCACATTGCCTCTTCAACTTGCAAATTCTGAAAGCTACGTCGGTGGCCTTGGTTGAAACACTCTTACGAGGGCTCATAGAAGGGTTATAGTGTTGAAAGAAATAAAATGTACAGAACTTATATTACCCAATATTTTATTGGGTAACATGGGTCGTGGGTTTACGTTCACTTTGGGTATTATAGTACGCGTTAACGTAACTACCACTCTCCTGCACTATATCGTTCGAGCAGTCGAGCGCGCAGTGCAGTGCAGACGGGCAAGCAGGGGTCGCTCGACGTAGCGAAGCAGTATTGTAGAAGACGGTAGTGGTCAGTGGATGTAAGTTTTCCCGTTGAGTAACGAGGGGAAAGCAATTGTGCCTGGACGGTGATCCCTGGAATCCATCACAACCCGACAATTTAGTAAATGCCTATTATCCTTGTTGACTGTGACATCTCTTACACTGATCGAACGACAGTACAGCAAGAAGCAATGGTAGGCGATGAGTGCAAAATTACTAGTCAATGATGTGGCAGTCATACAAGGAGAATCAAAAACAATGCATTGTATACGACTTGATATTATAATTAAAGGATAATTCTGTTCTAATAGTCATCTAATTTATCGAAAGAATAACAGACAATATTTTTATAATTAACAATTGTATTTCAGAATTCTCCCTTAATAGTCAAGGGTTTTACATCCTAAGTAGGTATATAAGGTTTCTTAGAAATGTTACAGTTTATGATGAAATGAAAGTAGATGTTACACAAGGGTGGCCGCTATGTTATGTGAGGTGCAGATGTTACTACGGTTAAATTGATACTATTACGAATGAGATGCTTTATCTTTAAAAGCTTTATCAGTTAGGCAGATCGCGCTTACCAGATTAGAGATCGCAAAATTATAGCCGTTACAATGCACAATAACAACACTTTTCAAAAACGAGTCACAGCTATGTGTCGTGATCACAACACTCACCCGAGAGGGGAAAACACAGCACTGATGTTAAATACTATTTAGAAATACTATGTTATAGGTTTTTCATTAAATTTATTAAGTTGGGGTATAATATTTGTGGTTTAGAACACAAAAATTATTAACGACGCGTAGGTAGCAGACAATAATTGCAGCCGTTATGACGCGAGCTAACCGTTCTGCAATCACCTCCGTTCGCACTCCCCCCGCCTGCTTCACTCCCGTTTACTAGTCATTGAGGTTGTTTGTACGATAAGTCAGCGCGCTGCGTCACCATCGTCAGGCTTGCATCATCCAATTTAACATTCGCATGGAGATGGCGCGAGAATTTAAAAAGGTTGTAACTTCTCTTTACTGAAATTATTTACTATTAGATATTTATATAGAACTAAATGTAAGGAAGTCGTTACACACGTTCCAGATTTTATCACGCAATGAAACACCGAGCATAGCTCTCTCTATAGCTCGCTGAGCGACTCTGAGCTAATCCATTAGGGCCACAGTTAAGGACCACGTTTCAGTGCCATATGTCAACACTAAAATAATATGTATATAACTCCTGAAAATTACTTACAGTAATAATAAAATCATCTCATTACATAAAAACTTTGATACTTATTAGGTTTCTATTTAAAACAAATAAAATCAACCTTTAAACTAATAGCTCGTTATTTCAGGTGAGTCTTATTTGTCTCTTTTCAGACATTCTGCATGAAAGTGATCCATTAACTTCAGAAAAATATTTCTCTTGAAATAAAACCCGAGCTTAGAGAGCAACTTATTTGGCTAAAAGTTTATTATCTGAGAAAAGTAATGATGCCGCTTTATTTAAATCCTTAGGGAATAAATTTTATGCTCATGTTTTGTGACCTGACTGTTTTTATAATGTTTTTTTTTTAATTACGATAATATTTTAGCTGTCTTTAATACCGATGCTTAAAAAATATATATTAAGGGAATCGTGTCATTATTTGACATCTCGAAGTCTTGAATGACGCAAAAACCATTCTCTTGCAAAACCTTGGCTTTTTATAGATTTCATACAAATACATAGAAATAAAAATGCTATTCTTTTAATAAGGTTGCCGATCGATCGATAAACAATCGATAGTGCATAAATCTATCAAAATTCCGTATTGTGGACCGGTTGGAGTTTGTCTAATATGCATTAGATCAGGCGTGAAGGTATGGTAAATTTTTACTATTTTTTTAATACATCAATGACCGCAGTCTCGCCTGATAGAAAGTGACGAAGCGGCCCAAGATAGAACATGCTTGCCTAGCAGATACCTATTCCCTCCATACATAGACTCTCAGATAATATATAACGGGAAATAGACGCTTTGGTAGTTTGTTTCATACTTCAGCCATAATATCAACTACGTACAAAGGCCGCTTTTCTGTACGTCTTGTTATCGAATAAAATAAAGGAGAGAAGAGAATACGGACATGTAGAGTTTTGATAGATTAATTATGAGTTTCAAGGCTTCAAGGTGTTATTTAGCCTATCCATCCCAGAGCCGGCTGCAGTATTCTATAGGCTGCAGTATTCTATACAAGACCGGGCTTTAGCTTGATAAAGGTTCAGTAGTAGTGTGAACTGAAATACCGCCGCAGTTTCCAAAATAATTTTCAAGGTTTATTTAGCCCTGGACTTGATGTTTATTGTATATATACTATATACTTGATTCAGGCGTTACTTTGCAAATACCCATATGTAATAAGGACAAATATTTTTAAAAGTATTTTAACAAAACATTGTATAATACTTTAATAAAACACTTAGAAAAGTAAAAATATATATATCTAGTGACAATTCCGCCTAATTTTCCTATTAAGCCTACGTGACGTCACATACACCACGCAGCCTAACCAGAAGAATATTAAGGTAGTTTTGCTTCTAAACGAAGCATCTTCAGGAGGTCTTGACTCACCGAGCGCACGATCGAGACTCGATCGTAACGAGATTGTCTTGATCGTGCGCTCGGTACTTCCAGTTTTATTACTCAATACACGTTTCATACTTTTACTAAGTATTGAGTGATTGATATAGGTCTTTAGATAGCATGGTATGCAAGAATACCCTTATTGAGCATGGGCGATACATGTGCGAGGTCCAATGATTTTTTAGCTTTCCTAGTTTGCGGCCCTGCACAGAATGGAATAAAATACTCCATTGCAGTACATTAATCAAAGCATCCATGCATGTAAAATGATCACAAGAAGAGAAGGGACACAAAGGGACTGTTAAGGATTAATACATTAGGATAAGAAGGAAAAAATACTGCTTCTTATTATAACGTGCTGATTTGTATCTCCACATCCGCCGGATGCCTGAATGTCAGAAGACAGGGATCAGGTTGGGAATATAGAAGATAATAATGATAACATACAATTTTCTCCTGAGAGAAGTCTGAGCAACTCATCAGTGAAGAAACTGACACTAAATAGTGGTCTGGATCTGTTGTCATTGTCAGAAGCTCGACGTAAATCAATATCAGGTCTATAGCATCGTCAGGCATCCTTGTTGCCCTATTTACAAACTGGGTAAGGTTTAATGACAAGGCTAGCACGTATGCTCCTTTCCCAGCGTGATTGGTATCCTGGTAAGGGAAAAGCCACTCATGGTGGATATTATTATAATCCTCCAGTAACAAGTTTGACAGAATAGTACCGTTGTTGTGCTTTACTCGCCATCACAATTAAATTGTCCATAAGATCGGTTACCTCCTGAATACTGGTGTGCGATCGATACACAAGAGTAAAGAATGTTTTCTAAACTTGTTTCCACCAATATTGAAACAGGCGAGAATATGAAGTCTTCAAGATTACGGAGACGCTAGAACTGTTTCTAATTGTATCTGTATGTAGCCTAAAGTTACGCTCTAAGACGTAACCAGGGTGTGTCAAATATACGGACATCTGATCTGCGTCTCCGTAAGAAACATAGGTGTGGTTTCGCAGTCTCGAAGTGATGGTGGATTGTGATGAGATTTGAATGCAGGTATCGGATGGTGGAGAGGTAGACTTTGAGTAAGAGGACGTGCAACGGCTGAAACCGTTTTCTTAATTATTGTTAAGTTCATGTAGTGTAGTGACCTAAGGCG
Source organism: Plagodis dolabraria (assembly GCA_963854805.1). NCBI lineage: Eukaryota > Metazoa > Arthropoda > Insecta > Lepidoptera > Geometridae > Plagodis > Plagodis dolabraria. Next base: position 14,282,161 of record OY978454.1, on the reverse strand, counting down.
ATGACTCACAGTATACTAACGTACTGATACTGAAACACACACGCATTATTGATACTGTGTTTTTTTTTATTGCTGATAGGTAAGCCTTTGACCACAATCTCACCTGTTGGTAAGTGATGATGTGGTCGAAGGTGATAGCAGGCTTAACCTAGAGTTACTGGCTCTCAAGGACAGCTGTCGGAACACACCGTTACGTGCTTGGCGACAGATTTTCAACTTGAGTGTGGTCGCTAGCCAGGCGGGCATTCGCAAAAATGCCCTTCCACCATGCGGTGAACCTCAAGCCCGCAGCGGGATTCGAACCATGGACCTGCTGCGTGGCAGTCCATAGCCAAAGCCACTGAGCTATCACTGCTTCAGAATACTATGTAAAAACAGACCCTTTTATTATTAATACTATTGATAGAGCCAATAATATTACCAATTTTTTCAAGATCATCAATAGGCATAGAAAATATCTACATATAGTTCGAAAATACTCGTATATAGTGTTATTTGCCTATTTTGAAAATAATGTATCTACGAAAACCCAACAGCAGTACTTCAAGCTATAACCATGAACCGCAAAATACTTTCCTTAAAGTAGTTACACTAACGAGCGTGTTTAACGTCCGCATAGCACGTTATTGGCCAAATAGTGTCCGGGAAACATTTTAAGTGGATCGTTCTATTACCCTCAAGTCTCGGAACAGTTTTGCCGATAACGTGATTCGGAGCCACGTGGTATCGGCGATTGGCTTTTAAAATGGTAGACGAAGCCAAATTGGTGCTTTGCTGATCAGTAAATAGAAACGTTTGAATTTCACGGTTTAAGAAACATAGATTGACGACGTTAATGAAAGGGCCTTGTGAATATTATTGAACTAACACGATATATAAATATATAATCAAGAACATTTAATAACTTGGTTCATAACACTAACCGATTTACTCGATTAATCGAAAACGATTAAAAAACTGGGTGCCAGTTTCACGTGAGACTTAGTGCCATAAACATTTATTTTTCTGTCGTTGTAAGCCGTCTCAAAGAAACCGTTTAATTTAATTACAGAAATATCTCAATTAGCGCATAAATTCTCCGCGTCGGTCAAAACCGGCAGGCTGGTTTAATTGTTAACTGCCTTACTGTTCTGTAACAGCACATGAATAGAGAACGGTACAGAATGAAAGCTTCACTACTTACTACATGCACAGCTATAATGTGCTGTTGTGTACTAATTCACTAACAAGACGCGCGGAACTTGCAGAGGTTTGAAACAGCTCCGGCAAACATTTATTGTGAAGTTTGTATATTGCCAATTGCTTATAACTCAGCGGTTTTCGAATGATGCCATCATTGGTACACGGAAAACAACAACATTACTCTAGGATACCGGAAACCTTTTGAAAAATACATCCTGAAACTTGCTCACATTACATTTTTCTGCCAAAACACTCACCATACGGAAACTTATAAGAATAATCTTGCTTCTGTACTCATTGACTTATTGACCTAGGAAGCTACAATTTTGCATACTATATAAACAACGAGTATAAATGGAATAAAATCAAAGATAAGGGTAGAATTGTTTTATATTAAAATAAATTTAAAATGTACTATATGAAAACACGATTTTCAAAAACATCAGTACCAATTGATGCAAGTACTAGTTACGTATGATAAACGCAAAATATTTCTGGCTTTGGATACTTAATGTTACATTTTTGGTTATTAAATATGACGGTAAAAAATATCGCGGTAAAAAACTCGGAAAATGCCATGAACAAATGCGCCCGATCTTACCCATTTGCTTGAGAGACGAAAAGATGTACTGCCGTATTTGTTATGAACTAACCAAAGTCAATTACCCCGTGGGGTCAGAATTGCACCCGCCCATATCATCCCATGGATGTCGTAAGAGGCGACTAAGGGAAAAATACTGGAAGGTGGTCAGCAGCGCGTTCTAAAGAACTGCCAACTTACACTGCGATCCCCAAGACGCCTGCCAAGCGTGGGGAATATGGCGAATACCCCCTCAATAGGGGAGGCTGTGTTCAGCAGTGGACGATCCGACTGTTACAGTAACCAAAGTCATCAGGCGTATTATCTGCTAATATGTTGTTAATTTATAATTTTTTTCGATATAGTTTTATTAATATAAAAAAATATTTGAATATTTAATTTATTAGGTACAAAACAATGACTTCAATATGCTTTATTGATTTAAAATAAGATTTCTTCAAAAGGATAAAAAGGAATTTATTAGAAAATTTAGAAACTTAATCTTCAAGCAATTTGTAAGTCTTTTCGATTTACCAAAATAGGCGACCGTTGTTAATCCAGACTAATGTTGAAAAATCACAGAACGTCAGAACCTTCAGTACGCTAACCGCCGGATTGAATGATTTGGTTGCTGGCAGCACAAAAGTTTTAAATATAAAAATAAGGTACGGATAGCGATATAAAATACTAATAATACGCTGTTGATTACATTTAATTGCATTGAAGGCGGGTGAACTTAAACAAGATAAAAAGAGTGAACTAAGTGTGCCACAAACTTAATCGACGGATAAACTTAACCGTAGGTTTCACGTTATGATTATGCCATAACATAACATCGAAATTTTATGTTTTGGCAGTGCTAAATGGGAAAAACTTTGTAGACATCGGTTACGGCTCAATGCTAGCATAAAGTGCGGTAGTCAAGTAGTATTCTGTATCTGGCATTATGTTTGGTTTAAGGCCACTCGAAAGATTACAAAAGGAGCGTCACTGAAATTGGATCAGATTATGATACTGTACTGTACTGTAACAGCTGGATCGTCCACTGTTGAACATAGCCTCCCCTGTTAAGGGGGTATTTGCCATAATCCCCACGCTTGGTTGGCGGCTTGGGGATTGCAGTGTAAGTTGGCAGTTCTTAAGAAGGCGCTGCTGCCCCCTCCAGTATTTTTCCCTTAGTCACCTGTTACGACACCCACGGGGTTACATGGGGAGGTGCAATTCTGACCCGGCACCTCACGGGGTCGATATGATACACAACATTATTATTCATACTGTGACCCACGGGATATCACCCATAATGTATTATTTGTAAAAGGTTTCGATATTTTGATACTTACAACGCCCATTAAGCTGGCAGCTTAAATTGACTAAACATCACGAATTTTATCTGGCGAGTTACAGTATTCTATAATTTTATTTCATATATATACATAAAGTTTAACATAGTATTATTGTTTGAACATAATGACTAGTTCCAGAGAGTACACTCTAGATGTGGGACACTCTGATAGCCGTCGGCAGTTATTTGGGAATCATAGTAAAGTGTCAGTCACACAGGAAAAGATTTCCCGCTATCTTCTGTTCTTTTTCTATGGCTCTAAGCTTAAGCCAAGCTTAGAGCCATACACATAAGTTTTGTGGGTTAGTATTTACTCACGCGTGCCATTTGCGGATCAAAGAAACACGCACAAAAAAAAACAAAGACATCCAATGGAATAGAATAAAAACAGCGTCAAATTTTTGACAATGGAAAACAAACCTTCACCATATAAATAACACAATTTATTTTTTGGGCTTAGTGGTTATTCCTCTACATTTTCTCAATTCTATACTATTTTTTTGTAAAATTGCCTATTTCGAAGCGCTCGTAGCGAAGTTTGCTTAACCATTCAGAATCGATCAGCAAAGTTAAGCAACGTCCGCCGCGGTCATGAGTTGCATGGGTAACCGCTGGTGACATTACTACTGAGCGCTTCCGTGCTTCGGAGGGCACGTTAAGCCGTCAGTTCCGGTTGTTGTCTTAGGATGGAAGTCGTTACAGCATGATGGTAGGGCACCTTCTTCTGTCCTTGAGAGCCAGTAATTCTAGATTAGCCTGAACAACATCTTCGACCACATCATCACTTACCATCAGGTGAGATTGTGGTCAAAGGGTAACCTATCAAGTATTAAAAAAAAAAACCTGAACGAAAGAGAAATCGAAAAAGGTTTCACCAAAAATAAAACCGGGAACCTCACCTCACGTTTCGGATATCACGCTCTTACTGACATTACATACATTTACTACAGCTAGCTTACAATATTAATATGTAATATTACGTTTGCGTTATAATTGCGACAAACCTACATACTCGTATATCAGATCCAATCTATTTCATCATATAAGTTGCGTCATAATTAAAACTCGCTTTATTCAATTAATAGTGGTTTTCTCGTTAAAACAGTATTATTATGTATGTAAATCAGAATTGTGACCTAATTTTGGTGTCTTAACCACGTGCTTTGCATATTCATATGAAATAAGCGACAACCTTTGTAGTTAATGTGCTGGTATCAAGTAATTAACCGCGAAGAGACGTGCTTGAATAGTGATAAGGGATCATTAAATTATGAGGAAGCGAAATCTATTCAATACAAAATTTGCTTTGTTGGTATTTGTAAATAAAGTTGAAGGTTTCAGTTCCACACGTATACCCTTGTACACAAATACATCTTATTATACATATTCACACTTACCCCCATAATTAAACTATGAATAAGCTCTTTTCCTGTCATGTGTATTTTCGCACGCGAGCGGATGATGTCCGCATGTGGGTAATAGCATGCTGCTGGCCGCGCGCGTGGTGCCCGCGTGATAGGAAAAACATGTACGAAGTTATAGGCCACATGCAGACTAGATCCGCACGCGGGTGGCTATCTGCGTGACAACAAAAGCAGTTTATGCCAATATACGAGTTTCCTTTCCGGGCGCGGCTCCGCCCGCCCGTGTGTCGGTTATCGCGCAAAAACATTAACCTCTTTTTGCGCAGTTGGATAAAAACTATCCTTTGTTTTTTCCCGTGTCTTACACTATTTCCATACCAAATTTCATTCAAATCGGTGCAGTTGTTTTGGCGTGAAAGCGTGACAGACAGACAGAGTTACTTTCGCATTTGTAAAAACATAAACCTCTTTTTGCGCAGTTGAATAAAAACTATCCTTTGTTTTTTCCTGGGTCTCAAACTATTTCCATACCAAATTTGATTCAAATCGTACCAGTAGTTTTGGCGTGAAAGCGTAACAGACAGACAGAGTTACTTTCGCATTTATAATATTAGTACTGATTATATTTTTTGTATATAGGTACTACTTCTGAGTATGATCACTCATTCATATTGATGTATTATTATAATTTTATGTAACTATTTTGTTACTTATAATTCGCGATAGTTTTATTATTGTAAATGTTTCTAACGAAACTGACTTACGAGTAGGCCCTAAAAAAATTTAACCTATTTATTATAGGGTGAGTTAGGCCTATCCAAATTCAAATTTTCAGAAGTGTAATTAACAAAAAGAAGGACTTTCATACAAACTTTTTCACCTATTTTTACCCATTTAGGGGTTGAAATTCAAAAAATCCTTTCTTAGTACACCCCTGCACATCAACAAAAATACACCCGCCAAGTTTCAAGTATCTGGGACCAGCGGCTTAGGCTGTGCGATGTCTGTCAGTCAGTGAGTCAGGACTTTGATTCTTATATATATAGAAGTATAGATATAAGAAGGGTAGCGACAACATTACGAGAGTTAAGTGTTTGAAAAAGCACTTTTTCAACAAGCTTGGTTGATGGCCAAACAGCCTTTGATGGTTTAAATAAATAATATTAGAATTAATTGAAAATTGATCATCATGACTTGAGGGTTGTCTAAATGCTTTCATTGTAGAAGCTGTAGTGTTGTATCTAGTACGTAGTTATTTAGCTACAATAATACCACCGGTATAAATGCCCTGTGGGGCGTATAAGAATACACTATTATCAAAAAAATGATGGGCAATTATTAACCTCAAAGTCATTATTTTAAGCCATTCGGGGTCGATTTCAAAAAATAAACTAGTAATAAATATTAAATTTAGGTATAGTTTTATATTCTCTACTTACCTAACAAATACCGATTGGTAAAGTCAAATTATTTTATTTTTTATTAGTTTTGAATCTGTGATCAGAGCCAACAATTTATTTTGTTATGTCGACTATGGACGGCCTGACCCAAAAAAATTCAGGCCAAACTCACACTAGTTATTTTTTATAATACATGCCCAGTGTAAGTAAATAGTCACATATGTCTAGTGTGGAAAATATCCCGTGGGTTGCCGAGCTAGTATGCTACCTGTGGTTATAAAGTAGGAGGTGAATAAAGGTAAAATAGTGGCAGGTGGGCAGCAGTGCCTTCTGATAAACTAATATCTTAAAAGAACGCCTGACGCCTGAAAAGCGTAGGGATTATGTGGGCAAACCCAGGACAGGCTGTGTCCAGCAGTGGAAAATCCGGCTAATACAGTACAGTACAGTGGGGAATAAGTGCTCCACCACTCTTTTGGTACAGTACGACGGCTTTACCTAATTAAAAAAAATACATTTTCTCAGTGAATAGTGGGAATAATTCTTATTAAAACTACATGTGACAATTATATTTCATTTGATGCAAAAAAGAAATATTACATTTAAATTAGCAATATTTGAAAAAAATAGTACATTAATTTCCTGACGAATTAAATGAAATACTTAGTAAAAATAATATATGATATCCATTATATGAGTTGTTTTCCCCTTCCATGTAAAAGCCACTGCACACAACATATGATGATTACTTACCATCTAACCATTACTGTCACAAAGAATGTTATAAGCGTTCAATTTTTTAAAACGATAGTAAATTGTGCCTTTTTGTTACCCATGTGCAAAAGAATCAGCAAGACAAATCATAAAGACCGTTATATAAAATAACTCGTTTTAATATGTGTGGCATATCATCACATTCATCAAAAAATACAAAGTAAAATATGAATTTACCTATGTATGAAAGAAGTATATTTTACGTATATTTTTGAAACAACCGTTGATACTAATTATGACCATGGAAAAGTAGCTTCTTGAGTTGAAGTAGGTACCGTAATCACCAGAAGCTGTTTGAAGGTATATTTATGACTTTTGAAGCTGCAGACAATTCCCTTATTAGCATTCGTGAAACCGTCAACAAAGTTACAGCAAAACGAATGTAAAATCAAACTTGAAAATTTAAGTGGACTTAGGAGTCTCAGAGAAGCCAGTGGAAAGACCTTGGTAATTGCTGTTTCGTAGAGTCTAAAAGTAAATGAATACTAAAATTACGTTAACGTTATTGGGGATACAATTGAAACTTCGTGGATATTTTCGTAACACTGAGTTGGAAAGTGCAAGTAATTCTCAGATTAGGTAATACTGCTTCGAAAACTAGGATATGTTTAAAGAAATCTATTTAATTATTGAAAAATCTATGTAATAATTTAATCTAGCACCGCGTTCATTGAAGGTAAATACTGTTCCTTATTTAAGATACCTACGTAAAACTGATTTAAACCTAAAAGCACCCTCTAATATCAGTTTTATTTGTAACTTCAAAGTATTGCCAGAAGATGGCATCAAAAAAATAAATTAAGCAGCAGCAGCAGCGCCAAGCGAGAAATATTGGCATATAATGCCAATAATTTTTACCCTTAATGGGAGAGGCTGTGTTCAGCAGTGGACCATCCAGCTAAGCTCCTTGGTCAATTTTGTAAAATGTCATAACGTAATACGACGGTACATCAAAAAACAAATAAAGTGATCATATCAATATCATTACCAATGACGTTGTAAAATAAAAGGTTATAATAATTATTATGATTCCAAAAACTGCTGTAAACTTATAACAAGCAAATAAGTATTTAGTTTAACCCTAACTCCATTCGCCACTTATTTTAATATACACTTTTTACCGGCGGTATGCCTTTATTAACAAAATACTACGAACTATATACAACACTACAGCTACTATAATAACAGCATTTAGACAACCCATAAGTCATTGCAAACTCACAGGCAGTCTAATATATTATATTTAATTTATTATATTCGTTATTAAACGTACCAGTGTACCCATACCTAGGTTGTAAGGTAGGTAGAATGAAATTTGAAACTGCTGCAGAGCCGGACGGGTGTCGAGATCACAAATTTGTATTCCGGACTCACAATAAAGTTCATTTAAATATAAATGCGACAAGACCTTTACTTCAGTAAACGGTGTTGCTCCTATAAACTCCATCGTTATTTTTTATGACAATCCCAAAAATAACTTTTGACACTTACTATGGCGGCAAAGTATAATGTCAATTTAGAGTATAGAATATCTGCAAGTTTGGATCTTATCTTATTTCAGTAAATATGCGGTATAAGGGCATTGAGTGTAAAAATTGGTTGCTTCTTGACTGTGTTATGGTATATAGTGCACAAGGAGTTAACCCTACATAACCCGAGGTTTAATTATTATAAAAATATTATAATATATACTTGTGGTCAAAGGCTAAGTTCCTATATCATAAAAACTATTTTTTTTTGCAACCCTTTATGAACAGAATTAGCAAAGGAAGAGATTTATATATATGACTATACAAGCTCTTTTAAAATCGCGGTAAAATATTCAAGGAGGCAAAAGTAGGGTACCATTATCCTCATCAACAGCCAGAAAAAGTCCACCGTTGAACAAACGGCTCATCTATTGGAGAGGATTTGCCAAAATACCCAAGCTTATCACGCATTTTTTGGATCACAGTAAGATGTCAGTTTATCAGAACGCGCTATATTCACCTACTGGTATGCTTTCTGATTTTCTTCTTTGAATTTCCATAGAAAGATAAGCAGGGTTTGATTCTAGCCCAGCATCCCGTAGGGTAACTACTAAACTAGAACAAAGTAGAAAGGTTGTAATGTACTCCAGCATATTTGAAACTGATACTTGTTTAATTTGAGATAGCTACATAACCTTTTTTTGTTTCATATTATCTTGAATTGAATATAACCCAAAATAAGAGTACAAAAGAATCTGCAACTGTGTTTTATTTTAGTTGAGTAGATACATTTGACTCAAGAATTACATATGTAAAACCCATTCCCAGCAGCTGCAATGTTGAATTTTGTTACCAATTACTTGACCAAATTTTATGATATACCAATAAAGCAAAGTGCAGTACATCAAACCAAGGAACTTCCATACATTATGCAATACGTAGGGGACTGCGATAAATCCTTGCTGAATTTAAAATTGCATGCTTCGTCTTCGTCAATTTTCATACAAAATTCATAACTTCAGGTATTGTTGTGAAGATAAATATGGCGATCTGTTAGAACGTGTTGCTTTTTGCAACTAAAATTATGAGCGACCTCGTGACTTTTATGGCTGTTGCCTGGAGACCAAATACATACATAATTATCAGTTGTGACTGATTTATCAGGGCTAGCTTCTTATGTTGTTGGAATTTACACTTAATTGATATTCCGCTGCTACTCCTACGGCATTGAGATCTAATGTTTCCATGTGTTAGACCATACCTATTAGTTTAAAATTTAATTCAATTCGAACAAACAAGGTGTACTAATAAAATATATATTACCTACCGTACTAACTGCTGGCTGTAAAAATGTTGGTACCTTTTTATCTCTATCAAGAGTTTCTATTTCACATATTTCTAAATATGTTAAGTAAAGTAAGTGCAATTATGTTCTATTTATTAAGAGATTTCATTGAAATCAATTTTTCAATAAATCTGTTGTTTTCTTTATTTTGTATATGACCTTTTGTCTCTGTGTGCGACAGACACATGGTAAATATGACTTCCACAAAATTAATCGTGCATCTGCTATTGGTTTAGGTACCAAAAATTTAAATGCGTCTTGAGCAGAAGATATGGATTCATTCCCCAAGCAAGATGAATAGTTTGCACTCTGAAATGAAGATAAGATGAGGCTATAATATCTTGTACAAACATTGCTAAAGTATTGAAAATTTTACATAACATTTTCTTTTTATGAGATTAAATTTGCAAAAGCTCCAAAACAACTGTTGTATTAATTATTACATTCAATTTTATCGTATATATGAATAGTTTCAAATCAATTAAACAGAAAAAAAATATTCACGTTAAGCCGTCGGTCCTGGTTGTTGTCTAACGATGGCAGTCGTTATAGCACGGCGGTAGGGCATTTTGCGCCTGTTAGGGCCTGGCTAGCTATCACCCTCAAGTAGAAAATCTGTCGCCAAGCACCTAACGGTGTGATCCGACAGCTGTCCTTGAGAGCCAGTAATTCTAGGTTAGCCTGACTGATTAATATTATTGAGATAGTGGTCAAATGCTAACTTATCAGGCATAAAAAAAAAACTGTCCCCAAATATTATTTTATTCTTTACATTACTTTTTTGTAGACATTATCTGATAAAATAGCTGAAACTTATCTTAACTTTTAACAAAACCTGACCTTTTGGTAAAAGGAATTTGAATAAATCCTGAAACACTCCTATCATTAATTTTATTCTACGATCCGACAAAATTTTTGTTACTGTACATTTTCATGCCTTTATATAAAAATAACACTGTTAATATAAAATTCCTCCGTTCTGTGATATGGACTATACGTTGTCAGATTCAGATTCAATTAATTTATTGTCTTTGAGTCAGTCACATCGAACAAAGCCTTTTTAAAAAATATTGATTTTTTATTCAAACGAATCATGATCAGCCCGCTGTTACAATGATTACAATATTTTATTATCATGCTTTGGAATGTTATTTTGTGAGAAAATAATAAAGTTTCATTATATTAAAAGGCAATCTTGTTTTGTGTAAATAATAGCCTAGGTTTTCAAAGATCCATTGTGTTGATATTATACGCGCAAGCTCTAAAAATAAGAGCAGTATTGAATAGATTCAGGCGTTACTTTGCGGAAATCCATATATAATAATAACAAATATTTTTAAAATATTGTAAGAAAATATCAAATTAATATTTTAATAAAACACTTAAAAAATACAAAAATATATCTAGTGACAATTCCGCCTAATTTTCCTGCTAAGCCGACGTGACATCACAAACGCCACGCAGCCAAACCGGAAGAATTTGTCGACGCGTTTCGCTTCTACACGAAGCATAGTCAGCACGCCTTTATCTAGATAAAGGCGTGCTGACTATGTAATACTATATAATATACTCACGCTCGAGTCTAGACTCGAGCGTGAGTCACTGCTCTTTGTTGTAGCTAACAATTGGTGAGTTATACGTTTTTAAAGTGACAATGACATCATAATGGCCATAAATTGATTACAAATAATATTTGTTTTAAATGATATATATTATCAATGTGTCTTTGATTATGATTAATATCGTAAAACATATTACAAAATTACTTCCTAAAAACAAATACATGTTTAACTATTTTGTAGTGGCAAATTATCACTAAAAATACGTAACAGTGGTGATGAAACCAATTGCGTCTGTTCATTTAACAGTGCAACGCCTGTACAGAGCAGTATTTTATGAAACACTTACATTTTGTATCTGTTTTTTTTCATAGCTGATTATCACCTGCCAGTAGTTCTAAGTTAACCTCGCTAGGTTAACCTAGAATTACAGGACAGCTGCCGGAACACACAGTTAGTTGGTTGGCGACAGATTTTATACTTGAGGGTGGCTCTAGCCAGGTGGTCATTCGCAAAATGCTCTTCCACCATGCGGTGAAGCTCAAGCTTGCGGCGGGATTCGAACTATGGACCTACTGCGCGGCAGTCCATAGTGAATGCCACTGAGCCTTCACAACTTCAAAAATTCACTTCAGACTTTAATCTTCAGATTATTAAAGCGAGTATAATAGGTGTTTAAATGTAATTAAATTCACACACCTTTTGACATAACACACACATATTGATAGGTTTTATCATCACATCTTGTTCTAAGCAAACAGGATTAGTTTATACCATTTCGTACCATTGCATCGTGTCGTGCATGCTGTTCACAAGATGTGAATTCTAGGTGATAAAAGGTAAGATTAAAGATGAAATATATCGTGATACAATTGCAATGCAGCGTGCCCACTAGAACCGCTTATTTATCAACTTGATACCAAACGTGTCCGTGCTTTGGCAGGTATAAATTGCTGAATATAAGGCAATTGTTTTATATTAATGTGCTACAAACGAAAGCAAAACATAAGCATAATTTGGTTATTGTTAACATTTGATTTCGTGAGTAATTTCAAGTTAGAAAATTAATGCCACGGAACTCAATTATTTTCATTGTGTTCCAACATGAATTTAGTAACTCAATGTAACCTCAATTACGCATTATTGTAACGACACAATGACCCGTTGAAATGGGGTAACCTATTTTCCTTTATTTACATACTGATAATAAATTTGAAATTTTGGTTATAAAGTTCTGAAAATACAATAAATTGATATTTGTTATTGTGAGGATGTGTAAGTTAGTTAAATAATAAACATACAAAATATATAAATTACTTTAAATTGATTGAAAAAGAAAAGTAAATAATTGCAATTGACGTAAGTAAAAGGTGTTGCCAGTTATGTATTTTTAAGTGTCGCATCAGTGTTTGAGAGGACGGAAGTGATTGTGTTAATTAGTAAACCTAGAATTAGGAAGATGATAATTAAATTAACTAACTGCCTCTTCTAGCTAACTAGCAAAAGTTAGCTATATGTGGCAGTATACTTTACACATTTATAGTGACTTTTATGATCATGAAAAATATAAGCAGTTTCTTTGCTGTCGCAACTGGATAAGGTGACCAGGTTAAGAATAGAAAACGTAGGTCAATTTATATGAAATCCCACAACAGAGATAAATGTAATTATCTAATTGTCTGGCCTACCATACGAGTTTAAAGAGCATACATAAATTTCGTGTCATTTTTTTAATACTTGAGGCACAAGAACGGCGTGACCTTTTCTTGTGTGTTAATTTGATTAATGCGATACGCAATTAATTATTTATAGTTATTCTTGACTAATCGTTCAATAAGGCCACAAAATGGTAATCACTTATCAATCAACATTTGTCTGATTAGGTTAGATTAATTTCATAAGGCTGCAATAGTCATCAAATGCTGCGAAACGATCAAACCAGTCTAAACTCAAAAGTAAATGAAATAGTAAATGCGGCCAAGCTTAGTAAAAAAAATCTGTATTGTAGACGTCGACATACAGTAAGTAGCTAAAGGTTTTTATTTGTTTAATTTACAGATTATTATAACATTTTTATTTTACGGAAAATGTCAAATAATGTAGTCCCATTAAAAAAAAAATTACGTGCAACGTCAAAACGCTCACACAATTTATAGATATTTAAAAACTTCACTCACCATCTTGAGATCGTCAATTGCAACAACTAATACGACCGCAAGCGGTGTAATGCAATCGTAATTTTCTGCTTGTGTAGTGTAAAGACCTCTGTCAGTCTGTTGTCGGTCAGTAGCGTAGCTAAAGCAGTCTTGCAACCATCGAAAACCATTGGGGGAAAAGTATGAATTTGGCACTCTTTTGTTTGTAAATATAGTTCCATTCGACATAAATTAACATTTATACTAAGTTAAAAAAACACGAAATACAAGCAAATGTGACCCGCGCATCAACTGTTCGCGCCTACTTATGCGGGTACTATTTAACTGACATTTGTTGACTGATATAAATAAATTGTTAACATGTACAGAGGCTAACCGGCTAAAATAATATAAAGGTTTATTTGTATGTATGACAGGTTGAGGGTGTGTATGTATATGTTGCTCTTTAGCTCTGAAATGGCCTACAAATTTTAACGCAATTTTGTACGTACATTTCATAAGTCTTGAATGTGGACACAGAATACCTATATTCAAATTTAAAAGGTATTAAGTAGGGATACCTAAGGGAGGCAAGAAATTCATTTATATTTTGTAATTACACAGGGTTGAAGATGTTTACCGATATTTCAAGATATCCTAAAAAAGAAGGTCCATTCAAGAAGCTAGTAGCACCGCAAGCTTCTCCCAGAAAGTATGAGGTGCTATGGGCACACGTATTTATATTCATTTATCAACACGTTGCCGCCGCATACGGGTTGTATATTTTGTTTACTAAAGCTCAAGCATTGACTTTTGCATTCAGTAAGTATTATAAAATAAATCAGATGATAACAGTAACATAAATATTTACTCCATAAGCTGCTAGAGAGCAATTTTAAGCGGCAGTAGAATCTTCTATTTTTTATTGATGTTTATATGAGCATCGTAGACGACAAAACTATTTTTAACGTCTTGTCTTATTGTTGTGGAACGAGGTCTGAGCACGGAGAACTTTCCGCAATCTACCAGAGTCACCCCAGTTTATCAGTTCCTCTCTACTGGAAGGAACCCTCAGTGGTAATTTGATTACAATTTTTATGCCAGGATAAGAAAAAATCAACAGGGAATTAGGCTTATGAGACTCTCACCAACTCGCGCATAATCCTACACGACGGCTGTCATGCTGGTGTAGGAGTTTACAGTGGATCCCTGCAGTCACGCACAGGGGTTGGCAGGCCCTTTCGTTTTTCGTGGCAGCCACTCAGTCTTCCGTTCTTTTGGTTGATTCAGTGCAACCAACGCTTATGTTTTTGTAGTTGGTATACATGTAATAATTTCTTCTTTTACCCTTCTTTAGCTTTTTCACGCCTAAGTCAACAAGAAACAGGCGTTGTTTAGCGGTTGTGAAATTCACAATATGAGTAGAATACTGCAATATCAGGGGCCTGCCCTCAAGTATCAATGCCGTGCACGACTTCCAAGCAATGATAGCACAGTGGCTTCGGCTATGGACTGCCGCGCAGCAGGTCCATGGTTTGAATACCGCCGCTGGCTTGAGCTTCACCGCATGGTGGAAGGGCATTTTTGCGAATGCCCGCCTGGCTAGCGACCACCCTCAAGTAGAAAATCTGTCGCCAAGCACCTAACAGTGTGTTCCGGCAGCTGTCCTTGAGAGCCAGTTATTCTAGGTTAAGCCTGTTTACACCTTCGACCACATCATCACTTACCATCAGGTGAGATTGTAGTCAAAGGCTTACCTATCAGCAATAAAAAAAAATGTCTGCTAAATTAGACTATGAAACAATCTCCGGAACGTTAACACCGCGTTCTTTAATGATTTGGAGGGACTTCTGCAGAGGTTTTTCCTCTGCGTTACGGTAATATCATATATACCCCATATTATGGGGTGTTTAATAATGGCATCATAAATACCTTAGAGGGCGGCAACCCCATAGTGTTACACACTACGATAGGCAACGGTGACCACTTTCTATCAAGTGGGCTGTCTGCCTATCTGCCTAGTACACTAAAGACTACGGACTCAACATCCTAAAGAAACTATATTCTTGTCTCGTGCCGCAAATGCGTGTACCAGAGTATATCTGATATGATTGGTATGAATTGTTCAATTGTTATTTCTGTTACTTACCAATTCTGCCGGACATTTTTCTTGTCTTGATTGTGGGACCGAATGTCAATGGGCCTACATATTAAGTAACACATTATTCTTCTTCCTATACTTATATTGCCTATGAGTGGGTGGATATTATATTCCTTTTTCTCTTAGGATACTAGAACATATAATAGTATTAAGTACAGCTTTCGGTCATATTACATATCAAGTTACCTGTCTGATTCTAACTTCCTGTGGGTATACCTAAATAAGAAATAGGATGTTCCTAATTTGTATATGTTAACAGGTTGTCTAACATACTATCTCAGTATAATTGGAGTAACGGCAGGAGCTCATAGGCTCTGGTCTCATATTTCGTACAAAGCCACAAAACCACTTCAAATATTCCTGATGCTGTGCCATTCAATGGGTAACCAATACACAATATTTACGTGGGTAAGAGATCACAGGTAAGAATACAATTGAATTAACTTTTTATACCTTAAAGATACTCTTCATTTAGCTTTTGCAATCTATCCTCTGATTGCTTTATACGAAATATTTATATATTTCGCATAATTTTAATATCCCTAAACATAATGTCAAAATTTCATTCAATGACTAAAATTCTCGCCAACTAAGAAGCGAAAACTGCAAATAATACAATTTAATAAACTTTTGATACCAAACATTTCGCTTTAGAAATTTGACGCAATCTATCTTCTTATTGCTTTATGCTATATGAAAATGAATTATCTCTACACATTTTGTCAAAATTTCATTCAGCGACTAAAATTAGCTGTTATTTTTTAAGCAAACAATGCTAATAATAAATACGTAAATACGTTTTTGTTTCAGAATCCATCATAAATACAGTGACACCGATGCTGACCCATTTAACGCCACTCGAGGGTTCTTCTATTCCCACATAGGATGGGTTGTTGTTAAAAGACATCCAGAAATGTTAAAGAGGAAAATGGTCGTGAATATGTCAGATATATTAACCAACTCAGTGGTTATGTTCCAAAAACGGTAAATTCACTTATTAAAATATTATATAACGGCACAGAAACGATATATATAAAGAAATATGAGTTTTTGCTTCAAATGAAGGATTTACTTTGAAGAATGCGTCTGCTTATAATAAATGAAACTATTTTAATAATTATTTTGGCTAACAATAAAACTTTATTCCGTATAGTCAGTGACACATCAGATATGTAAAATTTAATAATCTAACATCTCAATTAGCTAGTTAAACCTTACTTTAGTATTTAAACGGCCTTGTATTATCATAAGCGACAAATTTGACGAAGAAGATAGATACTAGTTTTGTAACATAAGCAAACGGCAAATATTTAGCTAGTTTGGTCACTTTATTTTATTAAAGCAATATAGTTAATACCACTAGCGGTCACCCAACGAAGGAATCGTTTAAAAACGACTAAGTAGACTCCGCAGTACATGATATTAATTGCATATTGATAATCTTTATTGTTATTTCAGGCATTTCCATTGGTTAAAAGCACTCTGCACTCACGTGTTTCCAACGATCATCCCCATCGTCGCCTGGCATGAGACACTCTCCATCTCCTTTCACGTCAATATGCTCCGCTACATATTGAGTCTCCACGGTGTCTTTACAATCAACAGCTTAGCTCACATTTATGGGACCAGACCCTACGATAAGGGAATATTACCCGCTGAAAACATCGTTACAACTCTTACAACGTTTGGCGAAGGTTTTCATAATTATCATCACACTTTCCCGCAAGATTACAAAGCGGGAGAGTTTGGTAGCTTTTTTAACTTTTCTGCGAGTTTTATTGACTTCTGCGCTCGGATTGGCCTGGTTTATGATAGAAAGTTTGTGTCTGATGTTTTGATTGAAAAAAGAGTAATGAAGACTGGAGACGAGGCTGTTTTTGATAAAAAATTCGAGCTAAGAAGGACGGGTTGAAAATATCAAAATTCACTTCACGACATTTATAGACATTATCTAATACTCAAATAAAAGAATTTATTAAATTGTATGCACATTGGATACTGAAGATTTGTTTTTAGGTTATAAAGTGTACAGAAAGTTGAATATCAACATTCATTCAATTTATATTGCTTACGCATTTATTTACATTAAAATTTCTTGCTGACCTATACCAATTACGTGAACAAGAACTAAGAGTTTAGATGATATCAGGGTAAGTAGGTAATCGTGTGCCACAATGAACCCCAACGATAGTGAACCCCAAGTGGGATTTGAACCAACGACTACATATATATATACCAATTAACTTGGATGTTCATCTATATGCAGATAAAGTTTTCATATATACGTATGAAAACGTTATGTTTTACACTACTACTAAACGTAGTGTTTTGTATATCGACCGAACAACATATATCAGAAATATTATATATATAATTGGTAGGTCCGTGTCCTACCAATTATACTGCTCACAATTTTTTTCTGTAAAATTTTTAGGTAATAGATAATAGTTACATTATTTTTTTAATTCCTATGTTTCTTTTATTATACACTCAACGTGTAAATTATATTGTCTGGATTGCTCGGTCAATATTATAATGACTGAAAATGGACGAGTTCAGTTTTGAGTTTTTTATGCCTTTATTAAACAAAATACTACAAACTATATACAACACTACAGCTACTACAATAAAAGCATTTAGACAACCTATAAGTCATAGCACACTCATAGGCAGTCCAAATGCTCCAGCCCAGTACCAGTTGGCAGCGTGCCTAGCATGCTGGCAGCATTGCCCCGTTGAATTGCAATGCTTATTCGTTGAGCCAAATATGTGCCAACATTTTTATTAAATTGTATGTTAATACAACCTTGACCTCACTTGACTCACAGCGCTCACTCAAGAAATAACATGCTTAAGTATAATTATTGTTTTTAATTAAAATTAAACAATTGTCTTATAATCATCGTGTTGTTCATATTTTATTCTATTGTTAAAGATTAGTATAAGAGTTTTATAGAATTCTTATGTATACGGAAGTTATAAAATAATATCAGAATTGATAATTTATTTCATCTAAACTGTGATTGTTCACTACACAATGCGTTGTATTAAGAATTTCTTTATGATGGCAAGTTGGAAATTATATACGTCACATTTAGTCTGATTCGTCGCCAAGCGCCGTTTTTTGTGTTGCAGCTGTCGTTGAGAGTGAGCACCTCCTTAGTTTAGCCTGATTTCTCCAACAACAGCTTAGATATTGGTCAAAAGCCTATCACCCGTATAATAACAATTAAAACCTGACTTGGGGGATACTGGACATGTACCCATGAGTATTACGATTTCAATTGAATTTAATGTTAAATTTAATTACATCTGCCTCTATTCCCAATTAATTAAATCTACGATAGGAATAACAAACAGATGGATTTGATATATTTAAACAGTAATAGCTGAGCGGCAATAGCTGCCGTGCTACAGTTTCATAGTTCGATTTCCGCCGCCAGCTCGAAGTTCTCCGTTCGGTGAAAGGGCATTTTACAAATGCTCTCCCCTAACCTTCAAGTATAAATTCTGTCACTAAGTACATAACAGTGTGTACCGGTAGTACTCCTTTACATCATTACGTTTAGTTAAAATAGGTATACCCCTACTAGGTGGACGGACGATATTGTGAAAGTCGCGGGTTGCCAATGGCTTCAAGTGGCTAATAGCCGTTCTTTGTGGCGATCTATGGGGGAGGCCTTTGTTCAGCAGTGGACGTCTTCCGGCTGATGATGATGATGATGAAAACAGGTATATAAGACTTACCAGCAGTATGCCTCAGGGTGATGAGCGTAGTGCGTACAATAGTATTGTATCAATAAACAAAGTAAACTTAGCTCTAAGTATAATAAAATACCAGTTCTTAATTGTTTGGGCTACATTATACTCGGGTTTTCTTTCCATTTCACGTTGCATCAGACAGCATTATAAATACGATGTGTCAGTCACCGGGTTTTTGATGTAGGTCTACGGACAGACGGACTGACGGGTCTGTGGGTCTGCTCCCAGTTTTTTCATCCTGTGACAAATGGCCTCTCTTCGCGCTCCGGTAATTGGTCGAATCTATGGCATGGAAAAAAGTTTTTGAAACAACTCGTGCGAAAACCGAGTGTTAAAAAGATTAGTGTGGCAATTTCCTTCCTTGTCAGTGACTAGATGCTTAGTAATCTATAGAGACGAGAAATAGGCAGTAATGTTTTCTCAATTGGTTCTGGTAAGGATACTTCATAAATGTTAAATGGTTTTCAGTATAAAAATGGTGGAAAGGCATTTGGGAATCCACGTCGGATAGCAATATCTTATCAACACAAACGTCTGTACTTTTTATGGAGAGATTTCTTGCTGTTCTAGCGTTAGTTGGCTGAAGAAAAGCTTATAATTGTTGTAGACCAATGTGTTTGAGCAATGATGGCCGAGCGGTAATAGCTATGGCCTGCCGTGCCGCAGCTCCCTGGTTCGATGCCCATCGCCGGCTTGAGCTTCATCGCATGGTGGAAGGGCATTTTTTGAATGCTCGCCTGGCTAGCTCTACCCTCAAGTAGAAAATCTGTCGCCAAGCACCTGAGCAGTGCGTTCCGGCAGAAGTCCTTGAGGGCCAGAAAAAATACAGGCACATTAGAATAACTACTGTATGTCACAGTGGGACGTGCGCAGTGCAATTCGTGACATAACGAAATGCGTTTGTTATTTGCAGAGGTAAATCCGATTAATATCAGGTGGGCCTCGTGCTTGTTCCATCACAATCACATTAAATAAGGCCAAAAATAAAAAGAATTAATTGTCTTGGAGGTTTTTGAAGACACTTTTAATGGGTTCACATAATTGTCTCTAATGGTAGCGCCAAATTGGGTTGAAACCAGCGGATTTTTTCTGTGCTGTTCCGTCTAGGTAGCATTGCAATCAGAGCATTTTTGTGGTGTTTCAGTAACCCGTTAAAAGGTGGGTTTTTTTTTAATTTTCGGAAGTGACATAATTTTTTAACTTTAATATGCGAGTGTCGCATAAGTCATGTTTAATTACTATAAAAATTCAATTTAATAAAAATACTGTCTGCTGCCTGTAAAACAACTTTATATACGTAGTCCTCCTTAGTCGTTCACTCTTGACAGAGTGGTCGTGGTTGATGATGCTGCATTTTCATTTGCTAAAGCAGCCCTCGCGATGCGCCTCCACTTGTTGCAGTCTTCAGCGTCTCGGGAACTCTGAACAATAACTCTGAACATATACGTAGTATAGTAAGTTATTTGGTTTTAATATTTTTGCTTCGTATAAATTGCAATAAGGCATGGCGTATAAGTAATTTAGTGGGCGTATAATAATTTCTTTTTAATAACAAAATAGGAGTTAATGAGCAGTTTGAAAGCACCTTTGTTATTTTAATTAAAATATCTGAATTAACCACAAAAGTCTTTTCGTCTTTTCCAAACAATATTCTTCATGCCAATATAAATTTTTATCTTAATTAATATTGAATACCTATACGATCACGTATATGAACGTTCTCAGGCAGATGGTTAAGCATATCGGCTTTACAGACCTAAACCAGCATTTTGTCACTGTGGCGTACAAATTTATTATTTAATTACCTACGTGAGAATACAGGTATGACAATACAATAGCGATAGTTTTAATAAATAACTAGGTTTGGTTTTGGATGTATTTCTGATATGCATCTCAAACATAACCAAAATTACATAAGTTCTTATTACATAATCTTATGAATTCCATATTGGTACATTTAGAAATGATAATCTAAAATTTAAATTTATTTATTGCAATTCAACGGGGCAATGCTGCTAGCATGCTGGGCACGCTGCCAACTAGGAGTGGGCTGGAGCATTTAGCCTGCCTATGAGTCTGCTATGACTTATAGGTTGCCTAAATGCTATTATTGTAGTATTTAAGGGTAGTTTTAACAAGATTTAGTTGTCATCTAAATACATGCAAACTATTTTAACATTTTATTTAATAAAAACATACATATTATTTTAGTATTATCGTTCTAATATGATATACCAATTTTGATGTAAGCATTATGTGATGAGAACTTTCGTACTTAATTTAATTTTAGTTAGTTTGTGGAGGACTACAGCTTTATGAGTATTGATTTTATTAATATAAATATTTTTTTTATAAAAATTATTAATATATCATCAATATTTCATGCTTGGGATTTTAGACACATGATATGATCATGTGTCAACATAAGTTGTAACATAAGTGTAAACAAAAGTTTATGTTTTGTATGTGGTCATAATTTACATCAAACCCCAATAATAATAATATAAAACACGTAAGATTTCTAATTTATATAAGTATAATACGCTATGACGTAACGTAATATACGTGGACTAATAACAATGATGGCAATTTGAAATTGCGTGGTTTTCAATCAGTCACGATTATCCCAGGCCAGATTTGTTTAGCCTATGTTAAAATATTTACGGCATAAAATCGGATGCAATTAATTAATCTGATATTAAAATTATGTTTAACGAAATTATGTTTAGTCATATTCTCTGTCATTTTGACTCACACATTTACCAGAGAAAAGAGAAAGAAATTTAATTGTTAATCATTTAATCATGGAATAGGTATGATATTATAAAAAGACAGCTGGAGCCATGAATTCAGGGGCTTGTTTCATAATTTAAAAAACGACATTGGGAACATATTAGCACCTACATTCTTAGAGGTAAAAAATATGGTTGCTATTGTAAATTTAATTAATAAATCAGGCTACAGGAATTGGAAAATACTCTCCTCTTAGAACTCCTGAAGTTATGGAAATTGGTTATAAGTTATACCTACGGTGTGATACCGTACGGTTAAAACGCTTTGGAGAATTAAAATATCTGTAAATAATCTCAATTCATCGAAATTTTGCAAGCTTTTTGAACTTACATTTTAAACATGTTAAAACTGAAGTGGTGACTTTTATTATTATCTGAAATGCATTAACAATAGGTATCTATTATTATTATGATTAAAGGGTGACAATTTAAACCAGCAAGCTAGCTTTGTTTTCAGATTGTAATACAAACTACTAAAGATGGTAAACCATGTATAAAGGTGAGTATAGACGTTCCAATAAAATAAATAATAATCAAATCTTACTTAAAAACTGGACAAGTACGGATTGGATTCCCACACCGAGGTTTCCTTATATACCAAGAGATGAAATATTGACTTAAAATAGACTCGCACTCTGATAATATATGTGTTT
Organism: Plagodis dolabraria; assembly: GCA_963854805.1. NCBI lineage: Eukaryota > Metazoa > Arthropoda > Insecta > Lepidoptera > Geometridae > Plagodis > Plagodis dolabraria. The sequence goes on along the minus strand of OY978454.1, from coordinate 14,259,643 downwards.
AATTATACCGTTTTCATAATACAGCAAAATAAAAAAACTGGCCTTTGCGAGAGTTGGGCCTCGCTTTTTTAGAATCCCGCATTTCAAATGCTGCAATAGTATTTTTTTGTGTTCATCACAACTTCGCAACTACTATAAATTGTAATTATTGGTCAAATAGGGAAAATTTTCCAAGATAAACCGTATATAAAAAAAATTTACAAGTTATTTTTTGAGATAGACCTTACACCAAAAAGTGGTAGAAAATTCAAATCTTTGACGGCCTAGCCTAATGTTAAATTTATGGTAAAATTTATTATATTGTGTATTTTATGATCTATGTAGTTATTTTTTACATTTCGATGTTCTTTCCTCTTATTAGTTCAATATCCGTGGCAATTCACATATACCGTGAAAATTTCAACCAGCTACCAAAAAAGGATGTTTATATTAAGGAACGGCATAGATACACGTTAAATACCGTGTATCTAGTTGTTTTTGAGCTCGCGATATTTTATCGCTGACTCTGAGACGAGAAAAATCCCGTTTCTAAAACTACGGTTTTGACTGTGACAGTTTAAAAACTTATATTCTACCATGTACTTAAGTGATTGTAAATATAGATTGTAGTTTATCTTCTTACGTAAAAAGATTGATGATGAGCAACTTGGGGAAACCCGCAGCTTTATTTCTCGGCTGTGAACCCAATGATTAGATCGTTATTGGCAAGGCGGAAAGCCATAAATGTGATGTATGGGTAAGCCTACTAACAGGGGTTAAAGTTAATGGATGCAAATATGCGGACAATATTTCATTTTACTACATAGCAAAGTTTATCGTACATTGGCATGATAGTGCCTATGATGTATGTATGAATTTTTTGTTCGGTAAATAATTTTTGTGGTGAGAAAAATTATTATGTAAGACGAACTGTTATGAAATACGTTATAGGTATTGTGATAGAATTACTATAAAAACAATAAATGACACTAAGGAGTTCTATAGTCTACTAAGGCTGCGTTCGGAAACGAGTGATTTCTCACTTGTGTAACACCTGTCAGTTGATCAAAGTTAAAAGTTATGTAATTTTTGTATATTTTTAAATTAGTCATTTCAGAACGAGCATCGAGTAATATAGAATTAACTATTAGTCATAATTATTCCCTGAACCTTTGATCCAACCTTTATTTTACAATGGCAAAAATCAATAACTAAAATTTTGTAAATAAATATGCAATACCAGCTGACTACCATTCACCTACATAATAAGTAAAAATTCTCAACTTTGCTTTTTTTTCGAACCAGCGTCCCACTGAACTTCAGCAGTACTTTAGTTAGAAAATATCGTTATTTTTTTTAGAAGAAGTCTTAAAAAAAAATAACATAAAAAATACGACATACTACTAACCATTTAATAGTTGGTCCCATTTATCAACAGTTGATAGGACTTGAACAACATCCTCGACCACATCATCACTTACCATCAGGTGAGATAGTGGTCAAAGGCTAACCTATCAGGCATAAAAAAAAAAAAGAGAACACAACGAAAAAATGAGTCATGAAGATTGAATGATCCAATAACAAGTTATGAGTGTTTGTATTAATGTAAATATATCAGTTTAGCCGAGCGGTAATAGAATAGAATAGAATGGAACGGAACGGATCGGAACGGAACGGAACGGAACGGAGCGGAGCGGAGCGGAGCGGAACGGACAGGAACGGAACGGAAAGGAACGGAACGGAACTGAACGGAACGGACCGGAACGGACCGGAACGGACCGGAACGGACCGGAACGGACCGGAACGGACCGGAACGGAACGGATCGGAACGGAACGGAACGGAACGGAATAGAATAGAATAAACATTTAATACTCGACAATTTTTAATTTAAATTTAACTGGTAAACATCACCACTCTATGCTTAAATAACAAATTCACAAGTCTATCCTAGGGCAATAAGGGTTAACTCAGCACACAAGTGTGATATTAACATAACGCTGTTTTTCAGTCAACCCGGGAGCTCGGGCTATGATCTTGGCCGAGTCGCCTACAAACGTTACAAAACGCATTGAATACATACTATTAATATCATTGACGTACAATTAAAACAGTATCCGCTTGGACTATTTTAGTTTATAAAAAATATTTAGTAAGAATAAACAAGATAAGGGTGTCGTAAAGTGCGGTGATTTGTGTGAGGGTGGGTGTGTTGTGTGTGAGGGAGTGTATGTGTGTGTTTGTGTGGAACTGCGTACGTATATTATTATTTTTTTGTATGGTGTTTGCCAGATCCCTAAATTTTAAAGGTTGCTTCAAAGTTAAGTTTCTGACGATGCAATAAGTTCACTTTGAAACGAATTTTAAATGTTTGGTTGCTTTAAAGGCGGTGGGAGGTCGTTCCAGATTTTGGACGCTCTGTACTTGAAGCAGCGCCTAAAACCTTTTGTGCTATGTTTCGGGACAGCCAGTGAGTTACCATGTTTAGAACAAGTATTTATGTGGTGTATGTCTCTAAAACATGTAAGTTTATCAAAAAGATATTGTGGATATTTACTATACAATACTTTTCGGGTAATACATGCCAGATGAAGGTCCCTCCTTGACTTCATGTTCAGGATACTCTTATCGACTAGATACGGAGTGACGTGATCTCTCCTAGGGATAGAAAAAATGAAACATGCACACGCATTTTGCACTCTTTGGATAGCGTTTTCTGTTTTTTCCATAACCTAGGCCCATATACAGCACTGCAGTAATTTAAAGGAGACAGCACTAAAAGATCACAAAGTAAAGTCCGTATTTCCACTGAAGTATGCTTTTTTATATTGTACCTCTGTACATAGCTATGGACTGCCGCGGGTCTATGGTTCCATTCCCACTGCTGGGTTGAGCTTCACCGCATGGTGGAAGGGCATTTAGCGAATGCTCGCCTGGCTAGTGACCACCCTCAAGTAGAAAATCTGTCAACAAGCACCTAACAGTGTGATCCGGCAGTAGCCGTTGATAGCCAGACAAATTACAGGCACGTTAGACTTAACAACTGTATGTCGCAGTGTGACGGGTGCAGTGTAGTTCGTTCGGACGAAAAGCATCTGTTATAGGCGGAGGTTAGTCCGCTTAACATTCGGTGGGCCTTGTGCTTGTTCTGTCACAATAACGTACTAAAAGTATCCACGTTAGAATATTTTTTTTGGGAAATCGGTTAAAAAGCTCTAATTATTATCCATTGTGTATTCGCAAATCAAATCAGTACTAATATTATAAATGCGAAAGTAACTCTGTCTGTCTGTCTGTCTGTCTGTCTGTTACGCTTTCACGCCAAAACTACTGGACCGATTTGAATGAAATTTGGTATGGAGATAGTTTGAGACCCGGGAAAAAACATAGGATAGTTTTTATCCGACTGCGATAAAGAGGTTAATGTTTTCGCGCGATAACCGACATACGCGCGGGCGGAGCCGCGCCCGGAAAGCTAGTGTTATATAAAAACAACTGCTTATTCAATAATTCACCGTTGTCTTAAATCAGGTATTCTTCGAAAGATTTTTCAATTACATCAGAAGGAAAGGTATTTCTTTGTGTACTTATTAAAAAAAACATTTCAATCTCGGTATTTCAATGTCTATTGATCCTGAGTAGAATATTCAACGTGAGCAAACCATTATTTTTTACACTTCAATTCGCATCCACCTTTCTTTTTCGTGACTGAACTTTCAAGTACTCTTCAAAATTACCTTTGAAAGGCACCTTAACCGCGAAACACAGGCGAACGAGCCTGTTTCCATTCAAATAATGCTACTTAAGTTATTGATGATTGTGAAAATTTGTCTTCAATTTTATAAGTGCGTGACTGAAGATCGGGGAGACATTGCTGATATTTGTTTAAAGTTCCAGCAAGTTTCTGCGTCAAAAGTAATTCAATCATCATTTTCCCACCTTTATTCCGCCTATATGGGGTCAGTACAGTGTTTTTGTACACCAAGAACACAAAAACAAAAAACCGGTTAAAAATAATGTATAATAAAATACAAAATTAAACACGAATCATTACAATTACTCCTATAATTTTGAAATTAAACTGATCCAAATCGACAATCATGTTTGTTCGAAAATATTTTGCTAACATTTGATTTCGCACCGTCACAGCACCGTCGTTGGTTTGTGTCTCGGTTTTGAATCATTATTTCTAAAACTAAGTGATATATAAGTTATCTAACTTTTGCAAACCGCAAATGGAAGTATAACCAAAATACAAGATATACTTGCCACTATTGCAATACATATTATTTGTGTTAAAAGCATGTTGTGGCAAATAGCTGCTTGATTCTTTCATAAAATTACAATTTACAAGGAATAATATTTCAGTTTTAATAGTTCCGAGTGTTTAAACTGACGAATTAAAACTGATTTAGCAATACAATATACGGATCTTAAAAGTTTAGATATGTTATAATAAACAAAAACTTACTAATTACTAATGTTCATATTACATGTAAAGATTAATAAATGATTTAAATCCTTTAATAAGTATTTGTATTATTGTAACTAAAACACGTCGTTTGCAAATTTAGCCAAATTAAGTTGTATGACGTATTCCTTACAAAATAAAGTCTTGTGATGCCCAGTGCCTCTACAAATATCAAATTCACCTCACTAGCCTTTCGTTTGTTTTAAAGCTAACTTAAAGCTGCGGAACCCATGATAGATACGTCTTCTCTTTTACTTCTTTTTTGATTATTCAAAAACATTAGATGTAGGTTAAAAAGTCTATATAAATAATATTGATAAAACATTAATTTAAAACTATTAGACAGTTTGTTAAAATATATGTAAATTTTATAATTCAAAACTACGTAATGAATAAAAATATATGAATGTAACAACGCTTTAAGCGAGGTTTTTCTTATACACTCTGCTATAACTCTGCAAGTTATGTTTGGGCTTCTTCTCTTGTTCACAAAAAAGGTATCAATTCGTCACAGCAGTGTTTAGATTCGGAGATATATAAAAGAAAATGCACTTTATATAGAAAGCAGATTAAAATTGAGTGACGAGGTGACAGTAAAGGCTAGAACTTTAGACAATAACCTAGATTGAATGCTGAAAAATGTTGAAGGTGTTCTTAAATGTAAATCTCTTTTCTCCTCTATGGTGAGCGAAACAAGTCAAGTTTGTTATGGAAATAACATCAGTAACACCTAAATGGACCACAAATCACAAAATTGGACATCATCAAACATCATTTGTTTACTGAATTAAAAATGCTAATGCTACCAAAACAAATTTTTTAAGGGCAATTGCTACAATAACTTTTTGAAAACTTAGATCAAATAAAATCTTTTATCTACTTAAAGGTAAGGAAACAAAGAGCAAGTCTCTCATTAGACTTTCGTTACTCTCCCCAAAGTAAACGGAACTCAGCAACTGCCAGAAGATACGTGAATATCACATTTAAGAGGGTGATTCAATTTTAATAAGCCCCTCTAAGCGGCGACTTGCATTATCAAGTCTCATTGCGCCGTTATGCCGACTCTCATTGTCCCAACGATTCTCTCAAAAGAATGCTTATTTGGGGAACTGTAGACGGAAAATATTTTGGAGATTTTAGGAAGTCATTGTTCTTTTGTGTAAACCCACTATTGAAATTTTTACTTCATTAGTATACACGGTTTGATTCGATAAACTTTTTCGAATGGAAGTGCCGTAGTCATTTAATTGTAGCCAGTGATCATGTATACAATTCTTATTTACAAACTGTTTATAACTATAGTAGCACAGGATTACCTACAGTTTTTTGAAGCAATGATGGCCGAGCAGTTATATCTATGGACTGCCGCGCCGCAGGTCTCTGATTCGATCCCACCGCCACGCTTCGAGCTTCACCGCATGGTGGCAGTACATTTTGCGAATATCCGCCTGGCTAGCTACCAACATCAAGTAGAAAATCTGTTGCCAAGTACTTAACAGTGCGTCTGTCTCAATGTGACGGGCGCAGTGCAATTCGTCAACTGACAAAATGCGATGAGCCTTATACTTATTCTGTCACAATCACATAAAAAAGTTTAAATCCATATATATATTATATATATATATATATATATATATATATATATATATATATATATATATGAGTGTAAGATTTTACGCCATCGTTACCCAAGTTGCGGACTGATTTTCTATTTTTGTAAAAGTGCTACAGCAACAGTCTTATGTATCTTTTCAGTCATTCAAATTGATGAATGGTGACGGAGCGACACTTTGCTTACGCAGATCTGTCTTTTAACATTGGACATGCGTATCTATTTGTAACTAACTTTGAACACAAGCCATCGTTTATCAATGTTATCTCCGAATTTATTCATTTGTATGTTTTGATTGATGAACGCGCCAAAGTGTTTGGCTTTCATAAGATCACTTCGTCTCTGGCAGCACTGAATGGCCTTGACGACTTCCAAAGAATACCTATTTTTGCTTTCATAACCATGCCAGACAAATTAATAGTAAGGTTATTTGTATGTTGCTTTATGAATAAAACTTTGTAAATCAATATTTTAATAAATCACGAATATTTATTGGATGTACGAATAATACAGAATAGGAAAGAAATCTTGGCACTTTAACAATATTTCAAATAAATAACGTATTAAATACACTTAAAAATCATTACTACGAAATATTTAATAATTTGGAATATACATAAAGTAAAAATAACATGGTTTAAATATTTTACATGTTAAACCACTGTTCATATTGATTTAGCTTACTGCAAACTTACACATAATAAAGCACTTAATTACCAAAATTATTTTAATGGTAAGCATATTAAACTGATAACCCTTTCAGGATGTGATAAATTTGAATACAGAACAGAAACATAATATTTAAAGTATTATAATCCGTCCGTACTCTCACTTTTGTCGCTATCACTGTGATTGTCACTGTCATTTTGATAGGTACTGTTGACACATTACACTAGAACCTACTGTACTCTTGGCAAACTAAGATCCAGAAGACCAAGCGCTCTAATAAGTTTGGAAAATACGATGAGCTCCCGGTCCCCATGGACCCAACGTCTCCACACCAAACTATCAAATAGTAATTAGTGACTCAAATGTGTAACCACTGCCGAAATAAGCATACATTGCGCTGCTTTAGTTGCTCCGCTGAAATAGCTGCGGCGTCAGTCCTTTACTTTTTTACATTTTGCTTATTGACCACTTTTCCCCGGCTTATATACTGAGACTATGACAATTACTGTATCAGCTGGATTTTTCACAGCTGAACACAATACTTCCACCATTAAGAAGGGATTTTCCATTATCCCTCTTGGCAGGTGGCTAGAAAATCACATTGTGAGATAGCAGTTCTTTAGAAGGCACTGCTGCACACTTTCTTGTATATTCCGTTATCCACCTCTTTCGACTCCTACATGAATGACATAAAGGGAGGTGGAATTTTAGCCCCGCACCCCACGAGGTTGATTACAAAGACTTTTTAAAAATGTAAAAGGTACATCATAGAAGAATAAAATGAATTTAGAGTTTACTTATTCTTATATTTTCTAGACGCCACAAAAAATATGTAAGTTCGCCCATTTACGGAAATTGGCGACTATTAAGATTAAGGGTAGGTTTTAATACACTACAGTAACTTTCAGGCATGTCTGGCATGTTTATGTGCCATTAAATCTGGGGCGGCAAATTTTATATCCCCATCATTGGCTTCCTTTTATCATAGTTATGGCGAATATTATGCATGCATTTACACGTCTCATGGCCCCTCGTCCGCCATATGAATATATTTGAATAAATTCGCGTAGGCTTGTACAAAACGTTTTGAAGAGCTTAACCTACGGGACGAGGGTTGTGATACGAGTTTCTTTAGTATAATATCAACTGTAAGAATGTGAATCTGGTATTATTCAGTAGATAAAAATATACGCTGATTGAAATATTATACTAAAACTTATCAAGATACCTAAGAAGTTTTCAAGTGTCTATGAAACGAATGATCAAATTCAGCTGTTTCTAGGTTAGCCTGAACAACATCTTCGACCACATCATCACTTACCATCAGGTGAGATAGAGGTCAAAGGCTAACCTATCACACATAAAAAAAGCTGTAAGTTAAAGTTTCATAGGATGTAATAGTCTTTTGTGGAAAGGTCTTAGGTCAGACCTAATCATACCACCCGTATTCTAAACACACACCATTTGACCAAAATATTCATTTAATTATCAATCATTTTAACGATTCCACTTAAAGACATACACTTTTCACAAGTTATTGCCTAATGACATAAGTTTGATGACCACGCGTGACCGCCCAATAATTGATTTGCCTGAAATGTTAACCTATAACTCCAATTATGAAGTAATTTAAAATTCTACTTCTTTTGAACTGTATCAAAAAAACCAGTGTAACAAACAACGATAGCAAAAACAGTTATGAAAATGTGTGAATTTTATCTTATAAAATAGTAGCAACGCTATAATGCCGAAAGCTCGTAGTATTTAAACGATTTAGTTGCAGAAGTACTACCACCACGCATATTTTTACCGCCAGGCAAAATTATTTACATTACTGTGTTACGGTTTGAGGGGTAAGGGTGCCGGTTAAATTATAGGCACAAGAGACTAAACAAATTTTGGTTCAGGGTGATGGGCCCAGTGCAATTCGCCACTTGTGACAAATTGCATTTGTTATAATAAATAAATAATAATAAATGAATCGTTTATTTCGTCTGTTTTGAAGCAGTGATAGCTCAGTGGCTTTGGGTATGGACTGCCGCGCAGCAGGTCCATGGTTCGAATCCCGCCGCGGGCTTGAGCTTCACCGCATGGTGGAAGGGCATTTTTGCGAATGCCCGCCTGGCTAGCGACCACCCTCTAGTTGAAAATCTGTCGCCAAGCACCTAACGGTGTGTTCCGGCAGCTATCCTTGAGAGCCAGTCATTCTAGGTTAAGCCTGTTAACACCTTCGACCACATCATCACTTACCATCACGTGAGATTGTGGTCAAAGGCTTACCTATCAGCAATAAAAAAAAAAAAAATAAAAAAAAACATTTTTACAATTTTGAGGTAGGGACTACTTTTAGGTATAGTAATACCTGTGCCAGGTAGACTCGCTCTTCCTTATCTTAACGTTAAGATTTATACATAATTAACGATTTATATATAACAGTCTATTAGATACTAACTTAAAGAATAGTAAATAAACAGAAGGTATACATTATATAACATCTAACTCAATTTTAATAGGTACATGTAATTATAACTTACTTGGTTTCTAACAAATTTAACTGATAGTAAAAGAAGGTAGTTATTTGTTTACAAACCAAACCTTTTATCTTTATAAGTGACCTATTTTAGAATTTACATAACTAACATAACTGAAGGGATAAATAATATTTTGTGGATATAGCCTAGAATAAAATTAATGTACACGTGTTATATGCAGAGGTTACCGCTTTACTCCAAGTGATGTGGCCTCATGATTGTTCCATCACGATAGCATACAAATCCGTATACCAATAACATAATACGTACTTATAACACGTACGTATACGTACTTATGTTTATGTATAACATCTAGTTATACATATGCATAAATACGTATTACATAAGTACCTATATTTTATATCACACAACCTATACGTATAGAGATAATTATCGTTATTCGTTGTAAACTATGTAGAAAACAAGCAATAGAGACAACGATTGCTGTAACACGGCCCTTTCTAAAGCTTACTGGGAAAGGAAATGGTATGTTTCGTAAGTTTCTTTTGTTTAAAGAAAACTCTGCAATTTAGCGTAGCGCAATTGCAGTTTAACGAGTAACATAAAATGAGATTAAACGGGAACACTGGCTCCCGGAGAATGGTGACAATTGAAAGATTCATTTACGGAGTGTGGCCTGTGGACCTCGTCGGGTGGTTTTAGTTTACTTATCTGTGTAGTTACATATCAGGATCACATTGCCAGCATGTTCCTTTCCTTATCACTTAGTTATGAGGGGTTGGTGCAATATTTTTCTGTGACAATACAGAATATTAGTAGAAAATTGTTTATAAATTTAAGCTTTATAGTTTTATGGCCGGCCCCCTGCCTGATTTTCACTACTAATTGGAAACGTTTTAGTTAGTAGTATGCCTGCTAGTTTTTCGTTACTTAGGATTTTCAGATGATAAAAGCCCTGTTATGTAACTAATGTGCAAAAGAAGTATCTAATGGGATATAACGCAAATGAATGCAGTAATACCGTACATCTCCTCTGTTCACTCAGATCATTCGTTAGATTTGTTCCATAAGTTGCCTACTATTGGAGAAGGCAACTTAGAGACTAACAAAAGCAGGTACAAGTCTTTAATATATTTTTAAGCCAAAACATATAACTGTATACGGGTATGTGTCATTGGATTAACCTCAAATCAATTTCGTGTTATACACATCATTTTGCCTTAATATTGTTAGGAATTATAAGAAAATACTAATGTGTTTTAAGAATATTTGTAAAGTTAAAAGTGTTTGTATTGACTTTGCCTAGTCATGTGCAACCTACCACAAACAAGTGCGGTAGGGGAGAGGCGTTCCGTTAACGCCAGTTACATTTTACAGTCAGTCTTGCCTCGGAAGTCGGCTCGAACGGACGACACATTGTGAACTAGTGAATAAGTAGGAAGTGGTTGGTGAAACAGTGTGTATGTATAAAGTGTTAAAATATGTACTGAGTCACATTATATTAGTAACATTATAAGGTAATTATTGTAAACTATTTTTAAAAGACGTTTAAAAAGAATGGGCCCGAGTTTTTTGCCCGTTCTTCTCACAGTGGTTCGATATTTTTTTTTGCTGAACGCGGCAGTAAATGTACATAGAATCAATATTGAAATGTATCTGTGAGAATCAATTTGGTAGTATTATTTCATAATATAGTATCCCCTTACAATATGAACGAGAAACACGTTATATTGGTAAATTTGGATAGTGTATTTTGTAAACGCCAGCCTGGCTACCTTTCACCCTCAAGTAAAAAATCTGTCGATAAACACAAACGAGTTTTTTTAGTAGCAGCCTATGAGAGCCAGTAACCATCTGCAACCTCATCACTACTTATCAAGAAGTAAACAAATATCTTAATAATATATCAACAAATACCGAGGTCATCAGCAACGTGTATAAAGATTATTTAGGAACGTTTAATTTTTGTGTTACTTTTGTAATTTTTTAAAATGGATGCTAAGGATATTATATTTACAAAGGACGCATTATACAATAAATGTGAATTAAACCTTAAAACTCAGGAAACGAAAGTAAAAAAATAAGAAAGAAGAATGTGTTCTTCAAATCAATCTAAAATTCTACACATTTTTGTACAAAAGCGGCTCGAATACAAACTGGGTTTTGTTATTCCAATGTACAAATACAGAAGAGGGCTTCATACATATGTATAAAATCAGCGGATGCAGGTATATTGTACACAATGTACAGTTATGTCGACCTAGTTGTGATCCCGAACGTTGCTTTTTGCAAAAGAAATTCCGAATTGCGTGAACTTACAAACAATGCAATCAAGTAATTAAATCGCTAGGTGTAATAAAAAATATATGTATTTGCGTTTCACGTTCAAAATGAGGTACGAAACCTGATGTTAGCTGATATTGTTACATATATACTCGTATACGTGGTGGTTAAGCATTTTGGGAAAGCCCGTTTCGCTAGCTACCACTCTCAATTAGAAAATCTGTGACCATGCACCTAACGGTGTATTTTGGCAGCTGTCCTAGAGGGCCAGTAATTCAAGGTTAGCTTGAGCAACATCTTCGACCACTATCACTTACCATCAGGTAAAATAGGTAAAATAGAGGTCATAGGCTAGCCTATCAGCTATAAATTAAATTAAAAAAAACTAGAATTATAATAAAGTGTTCTCATTTGCTTCAGGTTATAAAGCAGCCTACATAAGAAATAAGTGTTGTTCTTTCAGAAGCTCAAATTGTACATTCTTTTGGATAGTGAAGTGTGGTGAGATTATTCCCGTCTTTTGAAGTTATTATATTAAAAGAACTATCTCTAAAATATTGTATGTGCACTAACAGTTACTTCACACCATATATTATAGCTGATTAATTATGACAACTCAATAGTTTTCATATATGTTCAGCTCCTTCATGTAGCGAGCCTACACATAGTTTTTTAACCACTATAACAAGTAGAAAACGGGTTTTTCTACAAGAACTTTGATTCTTAATTGGGGCAACACCAACAGCATGACAATTTTGTTGTTTTTTGACTTATTCGTAGTAGATGCTATTGAAGCGCTCGTAGCCAAGTTTGCTTAGCCATTCTGAATCGATCAGCAAAGTTAAGCAACGTCCGCCGCGGTCATGACTTGGATGGGTGACCGCTGGTGACATTACTACTGAGCGCTTCCGTTCTTCGGAGGGCACGTTAAGCCGTCGGTCCCGGTTGTTGTCTTAGGATAGCAGTCGTTACAGCAAGGCGGTAGGGCACTTTGCAAATGCCCTCCTGGCTAGCTACCACCCTTAAGTTGAAATATCTGTCGCCAAGCACCTAACGGTATGTTCCTGCAGCTGTCCTTGAGAGCCAGTAACTCTAGGTTAGTCTGAACAACATCCTCGACCACATCATCACTTACCATCAGGTGAGATAGTGGTCTAAGGCTAACCTATCAGGCATAAAAAAAAAAGATGCTTTGGAAATTGTTTGGAAAACAAAGTTCTTGTTGAAAAACTCTTTATTTACCTATTTAGAAATACTGTTTATTGAATTAAAAGTATTGTATATCATGTTTTTAATTTTTTGATTATTATATGTATTTATTGAGTAGACAATATTCGTATATTAAGGTTTATTATATTTTGTATTTAAAGAATAAATACACTCTAATATGCATTAAGCACTAAAAAAACCTGGAAGACATTGCTGCCTAGCAATAAGGCCGCTGATTGTACTATGTCTAAGATACATTATTCTGTAACTTTTACTAATTCTATCTGACTATCTATCTGATCCATTGCATCAATAGTGTTGTAGGTAATATTAATATACTTGCAGATATTCTTTTTCATGAATAAAAAATAAATAAATGACCACATCATCACTTACCTTCAGGTGAGATAGTGGTCAAAGGCTAACCTATCAGGCATAAAAAAAAAGAATAAGCGGCTGTTAGTACATATCTGCTTACTTCTACGGGGTTCAAAATTGTGTAATTTTTATTTGTAAAGGATACAAATTAAGAAATTGTTTGCTTATTCAACCTTATTTAAAACTTTTTCAATGGGTAAACTTCAAGGATAGCTATTCTTTGTTCCTAAACTGACATAATTTTCACCACAAAAGAAGTTTTCGTCGACTTCTGTCTGTTTTTCAACCGCTTGTTTGAATCTACTTTACTCGCGTAATATACTTTTATCACAGGAAAAAAAGTTATTCCCGTAGAACGAGGACTCTAGAGGGAAACTAACGACCCTTTTTCGGATAACACAAGTGGAATTACTTGGTAACTTTTGTGCCTATTTATAGATCAAGAGGGCTGCTTAAGCTTAAAAGAGCTTAAGGGCATCGATAAGGTTAAGTAGATAAGAGAGTATCAGAACTTTTCAATTTTATATCGAAGCATTAGGGAAGGAAATTTGCAAGCGGATTTTTTTTCATGATACTGCTCCTTTTATGTTCGTATAAGTGGGGCGTTATAATACTTTTTGAACAAGATTATCAGCGTCTAATAAGACGTTAAGATGTTTTTGATTTCCACTACTTTGTTTTCTTTCATTTTGCTTTCAAAAATATGTAATCTCGCCTTTTTATATCTAAAAGAGAAGGTGTAGGTGTCTAAACACACATGTTGTACCAGATTATATATGTTGTATCTGTGCGGAGTTATATAGACCTCAAATATATTGCTACATAAAATTTTGCCTCATTAGAGCAGTAACTCATGGTTTACTACCTATTACGAGTATATGCCCCTGTGTAACTCAATAACCCTTTAATTTTAATGATTAGGCACGGCGCAAGTTGCCAATTGACCTACTTCGCATTATGCATCATTAGCAAATCAGGTGAAGTACCATATTATAATATGATATACGTCTTGATGATATTTAGAAGAGGTAATGTAGAGATATGCTAATATTAATTTATCCAATGAAAGCAATGACTAAAGATACATTTTTTCATCTATATTATCATCTATCCTTATGAACCGAAATAAGTCCATACATAAATATATGTAATGCGAACTCCATTGGATGAGATAATTCCTTGTTATAGCCATGTAATAAGTCTACCAATCTGCACCACACTGGACGAAATAGGACTAGTATAGTATCGGTTTCTCCGTGGGCTACCGGGATAGAATGTCACCACTCCAACTCTTACCGTGGGTGTCGTAAGAGGCGACTAAGGGAAAAATACCGGAAGGAGGGCAGTTCTGATATCATAAACTACGATTCCCAAGACGTTTGCTAATGTGAGGATTACGACAAACCCCCCTTTAATGGGGGTAGCTGTGTTCAGCAGTGAACAAACCGGCTGATACAGTACAGTATCGGTTATCAAGTTTCATCCAACAAATCCTTTTATTAGACACAAAAGTTATAGCAACGAAATGCTATTTTATTTTAATTTAGTAAATATTGAATACTTATATGTGTTACTTCAACGCCAACAAAACTTACTCGTACTTTGTCCAAAACATTGATCTTAGGCACTTAACACACCGCCAGTGATGAGCGATAATCGAGGAGAACAATAAATTAGAAACAAGTTTCAATTTTTTGTTATATAATAACGCAATATACAACATTATTTCAGCTGTTTTTCTTGAACCTTTCTTTTCCTCGCTGAATTAAGCTGAAAAATTGTGTGTTTCACTCGGCAGCAAAATTATTTTGCCCCTTGTTCGTACCGGCCATCAGCAAGGAACGAGTTGTAGTTCTTATAGTTTTGTCGATGGGCTACAAGCAAGTGAGAGAGTCCACGGGCTAATATTACACGCTTGGCCGTGAGTGTAGCTCTCATCGCTGTGATAAACTAGTGGAGAGGGGGTTTTCGCCGGCAATTTGAACATTTTGCGATTAACTATTAGTATATGCATATCTTTTGTTGATAAAAGATCTGTATCTATTGTAAGTTTCTTGACCGAGAAAATAGTCGAAAGCTACTCGCTTTCTCGCCTGAAGGAGAAGGGTCTAAAATGGGGTTTTTTACTTTAATAAAATAATCATGCGCAATTTACAGTTCATTGTAGTGGGTTACACCAAAGTCCAAATAAGTCAGCAGCATCGAATAAATCATAAATTATTCGAAATATTTTCTTTGCTTTATCAGTAGATATGCCAAAAGTTGTTAAAAAATAAAAGTTTTAGTTGTAAAAGCAAACATTTCAAAAGCCTAAATAAATCCAATTACGTACTCAATCATCTTTGATCAAGCTTGATAAAATAATCGTGCATCTTATTAAAAAAAAAAACAATTACATACGCCGGTCTCCTCCAAAACGGAGGTCAATATTTTTATATTAAAAAAAACTCTTTTTGCAGGTCGTTGCTACGTATCAAGCTAGGAAACTGAGTTAAAAACGAAGAAATGAAGAAAAATACCAAAGTCTTTGATGCGGATATCGAGGTCTATCCACGTAAAGTGTGTGAAATATGGGCTACATGGCCACATTGCAAGGAGAACTGACGGATGCTGGAGCGAACGTATTCTGCATTGGTGTGAATGGAAAAATGTGGGGATAAATACGGATATGGAGAGATGACACTATAGAAACAGTAGGGAAGACGAGGACAAGGTTCACGTGAAATCGATACAAATGGCAGCTAATGGAGGAAAATCTAATGGGATATAACGCAAATGAATGCAGTTATACCGTACATCTCCTCTGTTCACTCAGATCATTAGTTAGATTTGTTCCATAAGTTGCCTACTATTGGAGAAGGCAACTTAGAGACTAACAAAAGCAGGTACAAGTCTTTAATATATTTTTAAGCCAAAACATATAACTGTATACGGGTATGTGTCATTGGATTAACCTCAAATCAATTTCGTGTTATACACATCATTTTGTCTTAATATTGTTAGGAATTATAAAAAAATACTAATGTGTTTTAAGAATATTTGTAAAGTTAAAAGTGTTTGTATTGACTTTGCCTAGTCATGTGCAACCTACCACAAACAAGTGCGGTAGGGGAGAGGCGTTCCGTTAACGCCAGTTACATTTTACAGTCAGTCTTGCCTCGGAAGTCGGCTCGAACGGACGACACATTGTGAACTAGTGAATAAGTAGGAAGTGGTTGGTGAAACAGTGTGTATGTATAAAGTGTTAAAATATGTACTGAGTCACATTATATTAGTAACATTATAAGGTAATTATTGTAAACTATTTTTAAAAGACGTTTAAAAAGAATGGCCCCGAGTTTCTTGCCCGTTCTTCTCACAGTGGTTCGATATTTTTTTTTGCTGAACGCGGCAGTAAATGTAGAATCAATATTGAAATGTATCTGTGAGAATCAATTTGGTAGTATTATTTCATAATATAGTATCCCCTTACAATATGAACGAGAAACACGTTATATTGGTAAATTTGGATAGTGTATTTTGTAAACGCCAGCCTGGCTACCTTTCACCCTCAAGTAAAAAATCTGTCGATAAACACAAACGAGTTTTTTTAGTAGCAGCCTATGAGAGCCAGTAACCATCTGCAACCTCATCACTACTTATCAAGAAGTAAACAAATATCTTAATAATATATCAACAAATACCGAGGTCATCAGCAACGTGTATAAAGATTATTTAGGAACGTTTATTTTTTGTGTTCCTTTTGTAATTTTTTAAAATGGATGCTAAGGATATTCTATTTACAAAGGACGCATTATACAATAAATGTGATTAAAACCGTAAAACTTAGGAAACGAAAGTAAAAAAATAAGAAAGAAGAATGTGTTCTTCAAATCAATCTAAAATTCTACACATTTTTGTACAAAAGCGGCTCGAATACAAACTGGGTTTTGTTATTCCAATGTACAAATACAGAAGAGGGCTTCATACATATGTATAAAATCAGCGGATGCAGGTATATTGTACACAATGTACAGTTATGTCGACCTAGTTGTGATCCCGAACGTTGCTTTTTGCAAAAGATATTCCGAATTGCGTGAACTTACAAACAATGCAATCAAGTAATTAAATCGCTAGGTGTAATAAAAAATATATGTATTTGCGTTTCACGTTCAAAATGAGGTACGAAACCTGATGTTAGCTGATATTGTTACATATATACTCGTATACATAGTGTTTAAGCATTTTGGGATAGCCCGTTTGGCTAGCTACCACTCTCAAGTAGAAAATCTGCGACCAAGCACCTAAAGGTGTGTTTTGGCAGCTGTTCTTGGGAGCCAGTGCTTCAAGGTTAGCTTGAGCAACATCTTTGACCATCATCACTTACCATCATGTACCAAATTGGTCATAGGCTAGCCAACCAGCTATAAAGTAAATTAAAAAAACTAGAATTATAATAAAGTGTTCTCATTTGCTTCAGGTTATAAATCAGCCTACATAAGAAATACGTCTTGTTCTATCAGAAGCTCAAATTGTACATTCTTTTGCATAGTGAATTGTGGTGAGAATATTCCCGTCATTTGAATTCAGTATATTAAAAGAAATATCTGTAAAAAATTGGGTGTGCACTAACAGTTACTTCACAGCATATATTATAGCTGATTAATTATTACAACTCAATAGTTTTCATATATGTTCAGCTCCTTCATGTAGCGAGCCTACACATAGTTTTTTATCCACTATAACAAGTAGAAATCGGGTTTTTCTACAAGAACTTTGATTCTCAATTGGGGCAACACCAACAGCATGACAGTTTTGTTGTTTTTTGACTTATTCGTAGTAGATGCTATTGAAGCGCTCGTAGCCAAGTTTGCTTAGCCATTCTGAATCGATCAGCAAAGTTAAGCAACGTCCGCCGCGGTCATGACTTGGATGGGTGACCGCTGGTGACATTACTACTGAGCGCTTCCGTTCTTCGGAGGGCACGTTAAGCCGTCGGTCCCGGTTGTTGACTTAGGATAGTAGTCGTTATAGCATGGTGGTAGGGCACTTTGCAAATGCCCGCCTGGCTAGCTACTACCCTTAAGTTGAGAATCTGTCGCCAAGCACCTAACGGTGTGTTCCGGCAGCTGTCCTTGACAGCCAGTAACTCTAGGTTAGTCTGAACAAGTCTGAATCCTCGACCACATCATCACTTACCATCAGGTGAGATAGTGGCCTAAGGCTAACCTATCAGGCATAAAAAAAGATGCTTTGGAAATTGTTTGGAAAACAAAGTTCTTGTTGAAAAACTCTTTATTTACCTATTTAGAAATACTGTTTGTTGTATTAAAAGTATTGTATATCATGTTTTTTATTTTTTGATTATTATATGTATTTATTGAGTAGACAATATTCGTATATTAAGGTTTATTATATTTTGTATATAAAGAATAAATACACTCTAATATGCATTAAGCACTAAAATAAAACCTGGAAGACATTGCTGCCTAGCAATAAGGCCGCTGATTGTACTATTTCTAAGATACATTATTCTGTAACTCGTACTAATTCTATCTGACTATCTATCTAATCCATTGCATCAATAGTGTTGTAGGTAACATTAATATACTTGCAGATATTCTTTTTCATGAATAAAAAATAAATAAATGACCACATCATCACTTACCTTCAGGTGAGATAGTGGTCAAAGGCTAACCTATCAGGCATAAAAAAAGAATAAGCGGCTGTTAGTACATATCTGCTTACTTCTACGGGGTTCAAAATTGTGTAATTTTTATTTGTAAAGGATACAAATTAAGAAATAGTTTGCTTATTCAACCTTATTTAAAACTTTTTCAATGTGTAAACTTCAAGGATAGCTATTCTTTGTTCCTAAACTGACATAATTTTCACCACAAAAGAAGTTTTCGTCGACTTCTGTCTGTTTTTCAACCGCTTGTTTGAATCTACTTTACTCGCGTAATATACTTTTATCACAGGAAAAAAAGTTATTCCCGTAGAACGAGGACTCTAGAGGGAAACTAACGACCCTTTTTCGGATAACACAAGTGGAATTACTTGGTAACTTTTGTGCCTATTTATAGATCAAGAGGGCTGCTTAAGCTTAAAAGAGCTTAAGGGCATCGATAAGGTTAAGTAGATAAGAGAGTATCAGAACTTTTCAATTTTATATCGAAGCATTAGGGAAGGAAATTTGCAAGCGGATTTTTTTTCATGATACTGCTCCTTTTATGTTCGTATAAGTGGGGCGTGATAATACTTTTTGAACAAGATTATCAGCGTCTGATAAGACGTTAACATGTTTTTGATTTCCACTACTTTGTTTTCTTTCATTTTGCTCTCAAAAATATGTAATCTCGCCTTTTTATATCTAAAAGAGAAGGTGGAGGTGTCTAAACACACATGTTGTACCAGATTATGTATGTTGTATCTGTGCGAAGTTATATAGACCTCAAATATATTGCTACATAAAATTTTGCCTCATTAGAGCAGTAACTCATGGTTTACTACCTATTACGAGTATATGCCCCTGTGTAACTCAATAACCCTTTAATTTTGTTGATTAGGCACGGCGCAAGTTGCCAATTGACCTACTTCGCATTATGCGTCATTAGCAAATCAGGTGAAGTACCATATTATAATATGATATACGTCTTGATGATATTTAGAAGAGGTAATGTAGAGATATGCTAATATTAATTTATCCAATGAAAGCAATGACTAAAGATACATTTTTTCATCTATATTATCATCTATCCTTATGAACCGAAATAAGTCCATACATAAATATATGTAATGCGAACTCCATTGGATGAGATAATTCCTTGTTATAGCCATGTAATAAGTCTACCAATCTGCACCACACTGGACGAAATAGGCCTAGTATAGTATCGGTTTCTCCGTGGGCTACCGGAATAGAATGTCACCCCTCCAACTCTTACCGTGGGTGTCGTAAGAGTCGACTAAGGGAAAAATACCGGAAGGAGGGCAGTTCTAATATCATTAACTGCAATCCCCAAGACGCTTGCTAATGTGGGGATTACGGTAAACCCCCCTTTGATGGGGGTAGCTGTGTTCAGCAGTGAACAAACCGGCTGATAGAGTACAGTATCGGTTATCAAGTTTCATCCAACAAATCCTTTTATTAGACACAAAAGTTATAGCAACGAAATGCTATTTTATTTTAATTTAGTAAATATTGAATACTTATATGTGTTACTTCAACGCCAACAAAACTTACTCGTACTTTGTCCAAAACATTGATCTTAGGCACTTAACACACCGCCAGTGATGAGCGATAATCGAGGAGAACAATAAATTAGAAACAAGTTTAAATTTTTTGTTATATAATAACACAATATACAACATCATTTCAGCTGTTTTTCTTGAACCTTTCTTTTCCTCGCTGAATTAAGCTGAAAAATTGTGTGTTTCACTCGGCAGCAAAATTATTTTGCCCCTTGTTCGTACCGGCCATCAGCAAGGAACGAGTTGTAGTTCTTATAGTTTTGTCGAGCTACAAGCAAGTGCGAGAGTCTACGGGCTAGTATTACACGCTTGGCCGTGAGTGTAGCTCTCATCGCTGTGATAAACTAGTGGAGAGGGGGTTTTCGCCGGCAATTTGAACATTTTGCGATTAACTATTAGTATATGCATATCTTTTGTTGATAAAAGATCTGTATCTATTGTAAGTTTCTTGACCGAGAAAATAGTCGAAAGCTACTCGCTTTCTCGCCTGAAGGAGAAGGGTCTAAAATGGGGTTTTTTACTTTAATAAAATAATCATGTGCAATTTACAGTTCATTGTAGTGGGTTACACCAAAGTCCAAATAAGTCAGCAGCATCGAATAAATCATAAATTATTCGAAATATTTTCTTTGCTTTATCAGTAGATATGCCCAAAGTTGTTAAAAAATAAAAGTTTTAGTTGTAAAAGCAAACATTTCAAAAGCCTAAATAAATCCAATTACGTACTCAATCATCTTTGATCAAGCTTGATAAAATAATCGTGCATCTTATTAAAAAAAAAACAATTACATACGCCGGTCTCCTCCGAAACGGAGGTCAATATTTTTATATTTAAAAAAACTCTTTTTGCAGGTCGTTGCTACGTATCAAGCTATGAAACTGAGTTAAAAACGAAGAAATGAAGAAAAATACCAAAGTCTTTGATGCGGATATCAAGGTCTATCCACGTAAAGTGTGTGAAATATGGGCTACATGGCCACATTGCAAGGAGAACTGACGGATGCTGGAGCGAACGTATTCTGCATTGGTGTGAATGGAAAAATGTGGGGATAAATACGGATATGGAGAGATGACACTATAGAAACAGTAGGGAAGACGAGGACAAGGTTCACGTGAAATCGATACAAACGGCAGCTAATGGAGGAAGGTTACGACCACTGGTAGGGTGCACCAATCTAATTAATAGTAATTAATCTCCAATATTTTTTATTTATATTGAAACTTTATTATGAATATGCCTATAACTACTACTTTCAAATATTTTAGTGTTGTTTTTCTTTTGTTCGTTTTTGATTACGTCGTACTGCACTGGATTATCAAACATCAGAACTAGACTCTAGTATGATAAACGAAGGATACTTTCAAAAAACAACGAAATTTACCCCTCCTTGGTACGAGTACGTTAAGCACCCAAGAATACGAAATTTGATTGCTTTTTATTTTCACTTAAGTACAGGAAATTAAATTATTGTTCTACTTAGAAAAAATGGATTACCATTACTAAAATTTTATTCTGGTTGTCGTAATAATAATTCTCGTACTATTTATGACAGCGAGAATCATTTCGATACCATTACAATATTTTTTTGTTATCCTTGTTATATTTTCTTGTAATGGTTAAAGTTCGTATAGTAAATGGATCACAAGGAAATACATGACAAAACTGAATGACTTCGTAGATCAAAAGCAACACAATTTAAATTATGGACTATAACTATTCGATTTTTTTATTGATGAGATATCCAATTGTACTTACTATTTCTTAGTTTGCATAGTATTAGGCATGAAACAAGCACATTCACAAGTTTAAATTTAGTTCCAATTTGACTATTAAAAAAATATTATTTTATAAAAATTCGTATTTAAGCACTATATCGTTTTGAGCCAGTACTTGTGACTTCTTGTCCGTTTCACCTTAGGCACATAGCTGAATGCACCCTTCTTGTACTGAACGGAGAAGGTTAACAGTACCGATGCTAAAGAGACATAATGTGTGGTTTTTCTACAATAAATACGCCAGGGGCCCAACTCCCACCTTTTATAAACTATTATGGAAAGCAAACGTCATTGTTTCAAGTTTAAATTATTGATACTAAGGTTGGTACCGTGGCCGTCACGAAACAATAATGTTCATATAGTGCTACCTCTGTCGCACAAATGACTTGATTCAGTGCATGCATCCCGCTCTCACGTTGAAGTTCTAATGTAAGTATACTATAGTGATACGTGGTGGTGCGAATTAAAATTGTAGATGTAATGTTAAAATAAGACTGAATTAAGAGATGGGAGTTGGCCCCCTGTTTTATTAATCATCGGATAGAACATACATTTTTAAATTACTTTATGATCATAACAAATTTTCCCAAAATTTTTTGTTCAGTCCCTATTATACTCGTATATCATTCTGAAAATGTTTGTAGCCTGATTGGTTTGCCTTTGATCATTACCATCACAACTGATAGTAAATGATGATGTGGTCGAAAGTGTTGTTAGAGTGAATCACACCGTTAGGTGCTTGGCTACAGATTTTCTACTTGAGGGTGGTAGCTAGCTTGACGGGCATTTGCAAAATTCCCTATCACAATGCTATAACGACTGCCGACGGCTTAACGTGCCCTCCGAAGCACGGAGGTGCTCAGTAGTGTTGTACTAGCGGTCATCCATCCAACTCAAGACCGCGGTGGACGTTGCTTAACTTTGCTCATCGGCTTAGAACAGCTAAGCAAACGTCGCTACGAGCGCTTCAAGGGTGCGATATAATTAATTTAATTAACTATAAAAATAACTACAATCTTAGGGCGAAAACTCGTGGGATGTTCCTGTCAACACTAGTCGCTAACACGTGTTTTAATATTTCGGCTGAAGGACTTTTACCCATGGTAATGAAAAAAAATAGATGATTCCATGTCACCACTACGTGACGCAGTCTTTTGTCGTTGTGCGAAATTCAAATTCAAATTCAAATAAGTTTATTTGTAGAA
This sequence comes from Plagodis dolabraria, assembly GCA_963854805.1. NCBI lineage: Eukaryota > Metazoa > Arthropoda > Insecta > Lepidoptera > Geometridae > Plagodis > Plagodis dolabraria. Next base: position 14,236,341 of record OY978454.1, on the reverse strand, counting down.
TGTAGTGTACAAGATGGTAAAAGTGGGCGTTTCGGTGTGCTCTCTTTTATTTTTTTTACCCGGCTTTTTTATTGGTCTGATCTTACCCTGACGTTTACCTGGAAATAAATGAACTCTGATTGCGTAACGATTAGTAAACAAGAACAATACTCTTGTTTTACGATGTTGAAATAAGGGAAAACGCTCAATCTCGCAAACTAGTGGCAAAATAGTTCAATTATTTTGAACGTGCGTCAATTAACAATTGGCGTCATTTGTCATTGACAACTGAGAGAACGCGGTATCGAAACATTGGAAATACGTAAGACACTAATTCAAATTCTCAAAAAAAAATCTGCCGGACGGACCATCTGCCACAGATTATACTTTACGCACACTGAAAAAAAACAAATTGTTGGCGTTGATTATGCTTCTGTGAATGTATACGTACCATGTTCTGACAAATAAATGATTCTGATTCTGATAATTTTGTTGTTGCTCCAATTGGCAATTATATTTGTGTATATTAATCGAGAAAAGAATATCCTACACGAAAAATGTTCTCGTAGAAAGAGGTAGTTTTTTTTTGGCAAAAAATTGTCTCTATCAAACCTTTTGAAATCAACAACTCCATTTTTTTACATATTTTATAACACTTTTCTCTAACAACAAAACTTTGTAAAATTGTCAAGACCGGAAAAATACCAAAAAGGAGTGAAACGTCCGTCGTTACGTTTATCTCAAGTGGTCTGTGAAACTTAATGTTAATTAAACGTCTAGGAATCTTCACCCTTAGAGCTTTAATTTAGCTAATATATTTAACCTATAGGTTTTATGTGTACTTGCAAACTACTTATCTGATAAGTACACAGCTGGTTACATTTCTGAAGACATCGTCCTCTTTATATGTTTACAGAACATTACGCCATATACGTAAACGGTACTTTTACGAACAATTGAGGCAGTTTCTTTGATTACACGACGTATTCTAATGACCATCACTGTAACTGCTTACATTTTGTTATGTCGCAAATTGTTGTGTGAAATTAGGGCTCTTATGTTTTTGTTGGTAATAAAAGATGATAAATATTATTTTGGATTTAAATAATATGAAATTAAAAATTAATAATATAGTATTTGTAACTGAGGACGATCTTTACTACGCAGAGAATCTATGCAAATAGACGCATAAAACACTATAGCAAGGTGAGTAAGGGGAGCAAAATGCGAAGAAATGTCACCTAAGTAAAGACTGGTTTGGTTTCGAAGCTGATGGGAGTTCGCTTATCAGGTTCTTCCTTAAGCTACGTGCTGAAAAGTTTCATAGTTGATGATCATGATCATAATGAACTGGTATAAAGGTTTTGTTAACCATCTATTAAAGATGACGTGATTAAGCCTACGTTTTGGAAAATGTCACCAAATTATTCATAATCACAATGAACTGAAACCCGGTCAACTAGTCGACATTTGTTGAAAAGTGAAAGAGAGAGACCGATGAAGAAATACACGAGTTTTCGTGTATTTCTTCATATGAATGTACACGAGAACATTCGTCATTTATATATTTAATTAGTGTGGGAATGTGAATACTGTAACACATACAATGAAGTTATAAGGTGATAATAATTTGTGTATTCTCCACAACCACATCAAATACCAATATTTAAAAAAGTTTAACCACTGCTTCTTATATATTTTTTTTTGGCAAGCGTAGTAGAGTACTTTCATAGGGGATGACGTAATCGTCGTTTTGCCTTAACTGTGTTGTGAGAGATCACAGCACTCAGTATTTTTGACTATAACTTTATCCTTGAACATTTTATTCCGTTCAGGATTTAAATCATCGCGCGTAACGTAATATCCTAACGCTGACTCACAGACTGAAAAGATCTACTTTATTTCGAAAACTTTGAACCATCATTACGATTTATAACCAAACATATTTGTGTGCCTTATTATATTTTTAAAATGTTATGCATAGCTTTCTTTTGAGTAGATTCTTAATTTATTACGAGGACTATTAATTGCATTATCCGAATTTATCAGGAAAATCATTCATTAATCGATGTCACACCCGTGATTTTGAAACAAGTTTTAATAACTTTCTTGGTTCATTTAGCTTGCTAAATTGCAAACAAATTATTGTTTTTATTTGTTATTCTAATATACATACGTAAGAGATGTGTTAATCTGTAACTTTTTTTTGACAGTAGTTGAGAATTACCCAGGTAACAAATACCTTAGAGCTAGGTACAACATAATTAATGTATTCTAATTATTAATTTTGGGCATAATATTGGACATAACAATAGTGATAACAATTTTGATTAATTTACCATTGTGTACATAATATATTATACATTATATTGTTCGTTAAATGTAACGAGTTAAGAAGCAACACGGTTTGAATATAGTTTCGAACAATCAATTATATAATAACTAGCTTCCGCCCGCGGTTATACCTGCATTAAAATTTGCAAAAAAAACAAAAACATGGTACCGACTTCAATACTACCGACTTCGATACTGAAAAGTGTGAAATAACTTGTTGAAGTTAGTAACATGATAGTTTAATAGTACCTATTGTCACAATATTGTGTGCATGGTATCTACTCGTACTTCGAAAAGTTATTTCACCGATTTCAGTGTTGTAGTTGGTTCCATTTATTGGTATTTATTTTAGTTTAAACATATTTTTACTTGCTTTAGCAATATGTCTATGATAATAAAGTTTATAATCAAAGGCCATTGTACATCCAGTAAATAATAATAATAATTATTTCTTGCAGACACAAGACAAAAAATTTGTCCACCCTTGTTTAGTTTTTATACAATAAATACCCTATTATTATATAACACCCTCTTGTGTGACTCTTGCTATTTACGAAATGAATTGTCATTCACCGTCAATACGGAAGTTATCAAGATAGGCGTAGCGTGTAGATGCTTACCGCCGTTTGCTCTTGGACATAAACGATTTTCTAAAGCCAGACCACAGCATTTTTTTATTTTGTTGCGTTTGTTACCCATTTTGGTCTTTTCTGTATGGCGATGCGTGGATCGTGAACACTGACACAGTTGCTATGTCGACGAGCTCTGCGAGCGCACTGGCGATCAAGTGAACGAGCTCTGATACCATGAATTCATGTTAAAAAATCATATAAAATGAACGTGATAACTTTTTAACATTTTTATTTATGATTCCATTTTCTAAGTAATGCATTAAAATTATAGGTAAAAAGGGAGACAAAAATATTTTTTTTATTCACTGACTGGATTTTTTTTCGATCACGTGAAGTTGTTTATGAACGCGGGAAGATTTATGATTCTTCTCAAGGATATGCTTAAATATACGATATCTATTTTTTTTTTATGTAATAACTATTTCATATTTAATAATGATAATTTATTTATTTACTGAGTTTTTTCTTTAAGAAAAGTTAATTCTTGTAAGGCGTTTTCTGGCCAGGAGCGCCAATAAGCCTTCTCTCAAATACCTGTACAGGCAGGACCTCACTGGTTTTCACTTTCAGGTCCAAATTCTGATGGTGAACGCGTTGATTAGAATTCTCGAGCACTTATGTAGCTGATATCCGCATGGAGTTATTTGTAAGGTGATGAATACATTACCAAAATTATGTACGGAGATTCAGCGAAAACAGGACACATTATAGTGTATTTTTACTAGAAATTGTGGCACCAATGTCATCATGGATTTGAAATGTAGTATTTTTTGTGTGATTTCTTCTACATCTACCAAATGTAAATCTTTTTGCTCCAAAAACCCTTCGAAGCTAGTTGCAATAAAGTTTGTGGAATTTTTTTACATAAGCTATTTACAACTTTTTTTATTTTCATTGTAGACTAAAGCAAAATACGTGCACAATGAGCTGCGTACCACTAATCACGTCAGTTCGAGCGAGATTTTGCTGCACATTGGGCGCACAAATGGAGTCTGGTCACCGAATGGTAGTATACCCATATTAGGAATTAAAGGGTCGCTGTCAAAGAAAGGTTCATGATTGGCAGATTAACAGCAATGTAGTAACGCCAAACTTATTACAATTATTATTATATTTTCTTGTGTTGTCATGTGTGTTATCGGCAAAAACAAATATTTATTTGTTTCCAACAGCATAGAAACAACTATGTGCCATTTGTAAAAAAATTTGATTCGACCGCATATAAGCTAGATAAGGGTATGAAGATGTTGGATAAATAATTTTCAGCGCAGTTAAAAGTACATAATTTTACTTAAATTTCAAAACAAATAATAGCAATGTCTTCGAGATCTTCAGTCGCACACTTATAAAATTTAAGACACATTTTAACAATAAAATGATTGTTAAAATGTGGCTTAAAAGCATTGTGAACTTAAGTAGCATTATTTGGAATGAAACAGGCTCTTGTGTTACGCGGTTAAGGTGCCTTTCAAAGGTAATTCATAAGAGTACCTACTCAAATTTTCAGTCATAAAAAAGAAATTGGGATGAGAATTAATATTTAATTGATAATAAAATGGTTTGCTCTCTAATACTCTAATCAGGATCAATGGAAATAGAAATGCCAAGATTTAAATGTTTTTCTTTATTTTATCAGTTCCTAGACCTTTTCTTCCTAAGTATTTGAAACATTTTCTCATTTTCTAAGTCTTGATTTATTATTGAGAAAGCAGTTGTATTCATATAATATTTGCTTTGCATGTTTCTATGCATACATAAATCTGTTATAGATTTTAAGAAAATGACATTGACTTAGTCAAATTTTATAATATATTTTATAATATCATTTAATGCATTGTATAGATAGACTAACGAAATGAATATAGATGAATGTAATCTGATTAACAAAAACTGTTGCAGGTTAACGGTTGTCATTCTTCTATGATAGATGGTTCACTATGACATTTTGTCAACCAAAAAATATGGAGATGTCATTATGTTCTGTGATCTTGCATATCATTGCAGTATGTTGACTTTGATTAGTTTATCTGATGATCAATCTGCTCATGTTTTAAAGTGAAATTTAAATGTTTAAAAATGTCAATATTAGTTTAAGTAGATTTTCTTAGATTAAAAACAAACAACACGAGATAAAGAAAACAATGACATAAAGTTGTTCCTCCGTTTTGTGTTATAATATATATTGACTATTTTATTTAGATAACTACACTCCATAAGAATAAGTAATTTCACTTATTAGATAATGTCCGTGATTTTATTTTATATGAGCTCCCAATATTTCGAAGCTTGTTGAAGTTGCAAGTGTAGGATCACGAGATGGCTGGAGAAAGTGATGTTGGAAAAAATATAAATCTTATCAGCACGTTTTTCAGAGGTGCATCGATGCCGAGTGTACTGCTAGGTAAACCTAGTAGATAAATACCAGTATCCAGATAATTACCAAGCCAGATTTAAAAATCTGGCTTGGTAATTATCTGGATACAGAAGTATGAGGTTAGAAGCTAATTGACAAAGTAATGGAGCCAATCCAAACTCTACTTCTGCCTGCGTCAGAGGCTTCTCTGACGCAGGCAGAAGTTTTAACACCATTTTTGCAATTGCAAGAAGGAGTGTAGTTTACTACAACAACTTACACAACAACAACTAACTCAGAAAGATGCAGAGGAAAAGGAAGATGAAGATAATTATAGAAAAGAACTAAAGAAAAAGAAGAAGTAGAACCTCAATAAGACCTGATTTACCACTAAAACCTATGTCTACCAGGGAAAACACGTTAATAATAATGCACATTGTACCTCATCAAGTGGCGTGGAAACGTGTGCATTTTATAGATAATACAGCTCGGGCTAAATTTCGAATAGTTTTATCTCAGAAATGGTAACATCAGAGTAAAACGTATCAAAAGTATTTTTTTACTGAAATTATCCATTTTAGTATATAATTACCCAATCTAAAATTTAGCCACAGCTATTTTTCTTTAAACTTTCATGACTTACTCTCATGTTTGTAAATTACTGATGGGTCTATCCACGCACGAATTAACATCAAAATAAAATTTTGACTAACCTCGACGTTTTGATCAAGTTGCATTGACCGTCGTCACGAGAAGACTGAAGAAGCAGATGTCATCGTCTTGAGGAGCAGCGGAAACTATTTCAATCTACCCCTGTGACTGGTTTTCGTTAACGTCTTTATCACTGTCACCTCGACACACTATACTCACAGTATCGGAACTTGCACGCGGTGGCAAATTACGACTCGAGCACTTTCTAATTACAGGATTTTACGATGTAGACAATTTAAACCCATCCTCCCGATTGAAATTTTTGTACTTCTTAATTTCAACCGCTTCACGTACAATTCTAGAGTAATAATGCCGTGCAGTGGAGAGAATTTTGGGTCATGTAGGTCCACTGAACGGCATTATTACTCGTGATTTGCCGCCGCGTGCAAGTTCCGATACTTTTAGTGTAGTGTGTCAAGGTAACAGTGATAAAGACATTAATGAAAACCTAACGGGGTTACATTTAAATCGCTCTCGCTGCTTCTCAAGACGATAACACCCGCTTCTTCAGTCTACTCGTGACCACGGTCAATGCAACTTGAACGAAACGTCGAGGTTAGTCAAAATATTATTTTGATGTTAATTCGTGCATGAATAGACCCGTCAGTAATTTAGAATAGAGCCAAAGTTCAATATTTGAGTCGGTTATTTGTATAAATAATGACGATCGTCACAAGTCACGAATAGCACAGCGCCCGTCACCTTGAGACGTAGTTGTTATGTCCATGTGCCTGTAATTTCACCGGCTCTCAAAGACTGCTGCCGGAACACACTGTTAGGTGCTTGGCGACAGATTTTCTACTTGAGGGTGATCGCTAGCCAGGTGGGAATTTGCAAAAAACCCTTCCATCATGCGGTGAAGCTCAAGCCCGTGGCGGGATTCGAACCATGGACCTGATGCGCGGCAGTCCATAGCCAATGCCACTGAGCCATAACTAATTGAGAGCCAGAATCCATGTTTTAAAAATGTGGCAAAAACTAAAATAAATTCAAATACGCAATCATCTTATGAGTAGATCAAGCCTGACAGAATAATTTTGCTACTTGTTAAAAGAATTTCGTTGAAATATTTATTTAATTATATACGCAGATCAAAAAGCTAAGCTAATATATCATTGCATGTTCAACTCAATGCTAATACTATTTGTCATTATATCAAACAAACTAGAAAGTCTGCCGCCAAGCACGTGTTCATACTGTCCTTGAGAGCCAGAGTCCATTTTGTGTTTGGTTTGTTTTCCATCTTAGACTGCATTATCAATTACCAAACAGGTAAATAGTGTTCAGAAATTGAAAAAATTGGTAAGCCCTTCTTCTAATTGCCGCATCTGGGAAAATACAGGAGAAGTAAAAACGTTGCTTTTTATGATCTGTAGCCCTAGCACGAATAACTTGCGAAAACGTAACCGTTTCGTTAACGTATCGAAATGTCACCATTTTGTTTAGGATTTGATCAGCGTTCTGCAGTGCGTAAAACTAGGAGGAAGTATCTCATAGATACTTCCTCCTAGGCGTAAAAGGAACAAAATTTTGACAGATTGAAAGGTTTTGACATCTAACGTGTCGAGATTTTAACGTGAACGTTTCGTCTCGTAAAAAGTTTTTTATGAAATCGCTAGCACGAACCTAATTTTAATGTAAGCTCGAAGAAATAAAACGCCAAAATTGACCAATATCAATCATAGAGGACTTTGTGTGACTTTGTATAGGCTGAAAATGAATTCGAACCTTTTTGGAATGAATCATTAGATCTTAGGAAGAAGGTACAGTAAATTTGATTTACGACTGATGGCGTCAACTTTGTTACCCTATCGACCATCGCCTCCTTCCTAAACGTACTGTAAACTCGATACGTTTACGTTACGGACTATCGAAATGTTCGTGCTTGGTCTAAAACTGTCTGAGAAAAGCAAAGTTAATTGCATATTTCACCATTCAAGCTTCTCTTGGTATATATCTATAGGTCTTAACTGTACTTGTAAACTGCTTATTTGATAAGCACAGCTGGCTACATTTCTGAACACAGTCATACTCTTTATATGTTTACAGAACATTACGCCATGTACGTAAACGGCGCTTTTACGTACAATTGTGGCAGTTTCCTTGATTACACGACGTATTCTAATGACCATCACAGAAACTGCTTATGTTATTTCGCATAAATTGGGTTGTGAGGTTTTTGTGTTTCATGAACAGTAAAAGCTTTTTATCTTGGATGTATTTTGGAATAGTAATGAGAATTAACATGATATTAAGTACGATGCATGCATAAAGCACCAAAAGAGTGTAAGTAAAATACCTGAAAGAGCTGAACAGATATATATTACAAGCTTTTATTTAGTTTCACCTGTCCCGATGTTTTTCATCAAATCGTGCAAATTAAATTTGTTCCAATTCCCGGTTACCGATTGAGCTGAAATTTTGCATACATGTGTAAATCGCGTAACAATGCAATATTATGATGATATAGTGCTGATCTGATGATGGAGCTGGAAGTTGGCCAAAGGAACTTCACAATGAAACGACACAACCTCATCAAGTTTGGGCCCATTTGAATAGTGTTGAATATTTTTTAAATTTTTAGTTATATTTGTTAACAAGACCGTAATAAAAGCTCATTTTAAAAAGATAATTGTTGTAGAAAAAGCTTGTTTGGTTTTTAATAGTTTTTCTTGATATAATAGACATAATTCTGATTCTAAGTTACAATGTACCAAGCCTTAAGCATTTGCACATGCTCCGAATATATTCATCCACTACATAATGTTTTTACTTCATATTATCATCGCCAGAAAGACGCGGTTCAAGCCCAGAATGTTACTCAAAGCTATTGAAGTTAAAAACTAACTTCATTATTTCGAATAAGCAACTGTCACCTACTTGGGATCCAGTCATCAAATTTATTAAATCCCAAGGACTCACATATGGCGAATGCTGTTTGCATAGGTATCTTAATAATCAAATAATATCATTAGTGGCGGACACAAATAAAATTATCAAACAATTCACAACTCGTACCACACAGTGTGCCCGTGACCACGATCACGCAAAAATTAATAAACATAATTATATATAAATAAAATAAACGCAATTTAGCCAGTTAAATATTATGTGGATTTTGAAGAATCTAGGTACATATAACATTACTTTTTTTTCAACCGGCGGTATGCCATTATTCACAAAATACTACGAACTATATACAATACTATAGCTACTATAACATCATTTAGACAATCCATAAGACATTGCAGACTCACAGGCAGTCCAAATGCTCCAGCCCACTACATTCTTAGGTTATGGGTAGGTACTCGTACCTATATAATATATATATATATATATATATATATATATATATATATATATATATATATATACATCCCGCAAACAATTACACGTCCTCTGAAGAGAAAAGTGCATTTAAACTGACGTCCACCTGCTTTTGGCGTCCGCATACTGGACGCCACTTTGTTGGCCAGTGGCACTTACGTCCCATTGGTCCTGACTAGCCATAGGACAAATATCGATAGAAGCCAAAATATCACTTAAATAGCTGCAACAATATATTAAAAAGTTCGCGACGAAATCTTAGCGCAGGTGTGGCGCTGCTGTCGTGCGTATATTGAAAGCCGCATATCGCGGAGAGTTCCTGGCTATGGATCCGCGTATTTGGCGTCCACAACTGCGACGTTGCCAGCTCGTTTGCAACAATCCAACAATAAATCACAATTATCACACGATATTTAAGCAAAACAATATATTCGCCTTAGGTGGTGTACGCGTTGCGTATCATTAGGAGCCCGAGTTCATTTAAACTTTTAAAAAGTCAGTAAATGTTACGAAAAAATATACGTACAGTCAGCCTCATTTGCCTGTAATTTATAATCTTCGATCATTAATATGTCTTTGTAATGAATGATTCACTGGCTCTCAAGGACTGAGCTGAGATGCTAACCTCTAGAATATTTGCTTGAGGTAGGTAGGTACCAACGTCGTAAAGGTTGCTATTTCTAAGACATTAGTAATGATAGCAAAATTGAATCAACTTATTGTTGTTGAATTATTGTTTTCCAAAAAAATATTATACATCATCAAGACTGAATAAGTAATTTTTGTAGCTAATTTTTCTATTGCTATTAGACTGAATCGTAGGTATTAATTCGTCGTGAACGTTAATTACTAAGTAGGTACTTACTTACTTGGTAGCATAAAAATAACAACTTTGCCCAGGTTCTAAATAGCGAGCTATCTTTTGAAATCATTTCGTAGGTAGCAACCTATACCCGCAACTTTTAGCGTGAACTGGGCATGAAGGTTATAAGAAGCCATGTCATGCACCCTATGACCCTATGTGGAACAACACTCCACTCACATCATTTCAACATCCAATAGGAGAACATGAAATGTGAATTCACCTCAATATTGTTATTATAATAATAATAAATAATAATAATATAATAGATTACGTCTGTAAATACCTCTACCGTAAAATCCCTGCTCGTCACTCCAAGATATTGGTTTTACCTTACTGAAATATGAAATCTCTACAATATACTCGGCTTGTACACCTATCCCTACCAAGGTTTCCACTTGAATATACCGGTTGTGACAGATGTAAACTTAAGTTCACTTATCCCTATATAGTATAAGTAATAATAACTATGTATAAGTTAATGATAGCAATTACATTATCACCTAGCCACGTTTTTGTATAAATGAGCATGATATAAAAACTATTGAAATATAATTATTTCATATAGCCAGTTTTACCCGCGCGCTGATGAAAAACGGTGATGATGGTGATGATGAACAGTAGTCTATATGTTAATCCAGGGTAAAAGCTATCTCCATACCAAATTTCATCCAAATCCATCCAGCCGTTTAGGTGTGAAGAAGTAACACACATACTCACAGACTTTCGACACATACCTACCTATTTTTTATTAGTGTGATTACAAAGATTTTTATGTATAGTAATAAACTTAAAATTAAATTATTTCCAATAAAAATCAATAACTAATCATAGGTTATTTTTGATTAGGTAAGTGCCTACAATCATTGCTAAGTTTACTAGATAAAATTACGTACTACCTCATACCTACCTACTACAAATATATACCTATACTTATTCTATGAATTTACGTAGGTAGATACATAGTACTAACTTAATTATTTGTTGTGATCTTATAGCTATGTAGGTAGATAGGTATGCAATGCAATGCGCGCCCGCGAATGTCGATTTGACATCGTTGACAGTTGCGTACCTAGGCAGGCCTATATGATAAATGATAATTATATCGTAGATAGAGCTTCTAACCCTTTACTACTTTGTGGTAGGTTTACTTTATCGAAGGTAGCTATATTACTGCTAAGACTATATGTAAAGTGTTATTCTATCTTGAAGATTAGGTAGTTGGCAGTGAATAACAATAGTTCCCGTAAGTGGCAAGAATCACTAAAACGGGGGAAGGATTTTTACAAAAAAATTAACTGACTTCAACACTCAAAAGTGTAAAATAACTTGTCGACGTCGGTACCATGCGCACAATAATATGACAATTGGTTCATTCAAACTAGCATGGCACCGACTTCAACCAATTATTTCACTGTTCGGAGTGTTGAAGTCGGTTCCATTTTTTGGTAAAAAACCTTCCCCTTTTTAGTGACCCTTACCACTTCGAGAATTCACAAAATGCCCATATATATATATAATATGTATAAATAAACTGTACATTAAATACATACGTTCTAACAATTTGAGGGCCCGCCACCCAGCTCCCGAGTACGAGAGTAATTTGTTCATGTACCCATAACTCGCTTCCCGAGTCGTGCCTATATGTAGTGTAAATTAAAACACGATTATAAAGCTGCAAAATATGTTTAGTAAATTCTTTAAATAAAGGAGAAATCGGACAACCAATAGCTTTATACGGACGACCAATAGCTATATACGGAAGCTCAATTGCTATATACGGATGTCCAATTCAAATTAAGTGGGATAGTCAAGAGAAGTTAATTAACAATATTTCTTCCTTATATAATATCTAATATATAATCTATATAATCTAATATCGATTTATCGATATTTTAGTTACAAAATTTACGACTTATAAATTTCCTCAATTTTGAAATTTAATCAACATATTTACATTTAGACTAGACTTAAATATGTAATGACGATGGTGGGTGGTACCAGTGTGGAATCCGAAAGACCTTTTTACTCCGCTGCCTAGACTTGCAATAGCTTAAAGTCAGTAGCTACCCTTATAAAAGAAAGTTATTTTTATTCATGTATTATTTTGTTTGGTAGAAATCTTTATGAATCTTTATATGTTGATATTTTTAGAAATAGCAATGTTTAGCTGTTAGTAGAAAAATAATACATAAATAATATTAATACGTTTTGTGCCCCGTGGGGTGCCGAGCTAGAATGTCACCCCCCGATTGCTACCTGTGGGTGTCATAAGAGGCCACTAAAGGTATTTTTTTTGTGGGATAGTAGGGCAAACTACCAGGCGGCTCACCTGATGGTAAGTGATTACCGTCGTCTACAAACATCCGCAACACCAGACGCGAATGAAAAACGGTGGTTCAGGCTTAAATTTATTTTTTTAAGCCTGATAGGTTTTTGCCTTTAAGCCTTTGACCACTATCTCACCTGATGGTAAGTGATGATGTGGTCGAGGATGTTGTTCAGACTAACCTAGAGTTACTGGCTCTCAAGGACAGCTGTCGGAACACACCGTTAGGTGCTTGGCGACAGAAAAGCTGCTAAATATGTTTAGTAAATTCTTTATATAAAGGAGAAATCGGACATCCATTAGCTTTATACGGACGACCAATAGCTATATATGGACGCTCAATTGCTATATACGGAAGTCTAATTCAAATCTAGTGGGATCGTCAAGAGAAGTTGATTAAACATATTTCTTCCTACTGCCAATAATTCCCATTTGTCCCGGGGAAATCTGTGGGGACAAATGGGAATAATCCAATATGGTGCAACACAATTGGCAACAAAATTTCCTCCATACAGTAACTTGTAGCCAAACAGTACTGCCTCACATAGTGCCGTATTTTTATAATAAAAGTAGCCAGGTTATTGGACGTCCGTATACAGCTATTAGGCGTCCGTATATAATATTGGACGTCCATATATAATATTGGAACTCCATATATAATATTAGACGTCCATATATAATATTGGACGTCCATATATATAATATTGGACGTCCATATATAATATTGGACGTCCATATATAATATTGGTTCAGGCCATGGTACGATACAATTCCGATTTTATCATACCTATATTTATATTTAACCCACAAATGAAGTTATTACGTACCTAATTAAGCAATATTCTTCTTAAATTTATAAAAAAAATAGACTAGACAAACATGTACATATTATATGCTTGTTACCAATAGCTTTATACGGACGCTCAATTGCTATATACGGATGTCTAATTCAAATCTATAGTCTATTTTTTTAGCAAACGAGTACCGAAAATTTTACTGCGTTGCCTGTTTATTGGCCCGCGTAATCAACATAAAATTCGTTCCACACGAACTCTGTAGTTACATGTAGGTATATGCAATTCGAAAAATATTGCTTGTAACGAATCAATATTAAAGTGGCAACTTTTGAATTAGGGTAAGCAAAACAAAGATCGTTTCGGAAAAAATGTTGTTGCTAAGTCAACAAATCGTCTCGTCATACGTTTGCCGACGTATCACTGTGAGCTCAACCCAATTGCACTCGTTTGGTTTCAAGTGAAGGGCTATGGCAGGATATGACAAAAGTTATAAAATTTATGAAGTCTGAACTCTTTTGTTACAAGGAGTAGATAAAGGGAATAGATAAAAATGGTGCTCTTGTCTCAATCATGTAATAACTAAGATAGAAACAAAAATGTACGGAACCGACAATCATGTACAAAATATGTTGAACAATTTATTATTGACGTATCTGCAGAAAGTTCATCAGAAGGATGACGAAAATTTTTAAGATTACAAGAATTGTAGTAGAATTATTTGATTTATATGTTGAATTGCATAATATATATACTATTACAATATTGTTTTATATCATGAACGCGAACAGAAAATTTCGTTACGAATATACTCAGCATGCAAATTTAAATCGTAAAATAATAACGTAATTTTTTCTACGGAAAATTTTAGAAGTATTCAATATGATCGGGCTTTGACAATTTCAAAACAAGAACAAAGACATTGACCAATGACGGCAATTACCCATCTCACTCTGTCAATATCAGAAATGTGCGAGAGACATACTCAGTACTCGTTTGTTAAAAAAAAAACAGACTATAGTGGGATAGTCAAGAGAATTTGAATAAAAATATTATAAAGTTATTTTATTACCAATTTGTAATTGTTGTGATCGTAATTATAACAATTTAAGTCTGAAAATTCTGCTTTACTAGTTCTTAAAGTAATTTTCACGTCCAGCACTATGTGCTGACATATAAGGTGATTTTATTAATATTTGTGACATTGATTAGTTATAGTAGTTGATAATCTGTTGTGAAAATAACTTTTATTAACAATATACGGCGAAGTTGACAAATTGTTAAAGGCATAAACTTTTAACAATAGTGCGTTAATTGTCTCAACCTTACTCTAAATCTAAGATGTTTTAGAATTACAGTATCTAAGTACTTACCTAAGTTGTGTATCTAGCACGAAGTGCCAAAATTGTACCTATATAATGTGGATATTAATTTATCAACAATACTGCGGGGGATGGTGTAGAATTGATAACGGAATGTGTTCCACTCTTTTTTAATATTCACATACACAAAATGTCTGTACTATTGCTTAAGCTATAGCAAGTTGGCTTTGGGAATACTAGCAAAGACAACCGCGGTCTACGAACACGATGTATCTACTCTATTCACACACACGCACGATTGCTACGCGAAGTCAATGAACTGCTATACTAGGCACAATAGACAGCTGTTTTGTGTACCTATTCTGCCTAGTCGGTCTTTGGCGGCTTGCGACAAAAGAACGCGCGACGCGGTAGCGGTTTATCACAATATGGCATACCTAAGTAGCTGCAACACAATACAGTACGTACCTACGTAAATTTGAAATTAAAAAGAATGTAAGTAAGTAAATTTTTTTTATCATTTAGATGAGTTTAATCGATTGGCGATTATGCAAAGCATTCGACAGTCTAGCTACATTGGCCGGTAAGGCCTTCGCGTTCGTCAGAATAGGTACGTGAAACAGCTTCGTCTATCACTAGGGCAAAACAGCTGTTTTGCCATAATGATAGCGTCTAATTGACATCGGGTAGCGTTCGTACATGTAAGAATGGAATAAACCGCGGTTCTCGATATCATACTAAAAGGCAACGCGCCGCGCTTAGAAAATAGTTATACTGATTTTTTTGTATGTGAAAATTAAACATGAGTGGAACACATGCCGTTATCGATTCTACACCATCCCCCGCAGTATTGTTGATGAATTAATGTCAACCTTAGATAATAAACGTTGTGTTGTTAATTTTTTGTTGATAAAATTAATCAACGCTTGTTTTCTCATTTCTAGCTCTTGCGTATTAGCGTTCTAAGTGCTTAGCTAAGTTGTGTGTCTAGCACGAAGTGCCATAGTTGTACCTACATAATAAACGTTGTGTTGTTGGTGTTGTTGACAAAATTAATCAACGTTTGTCTTCTTATTTCTAGCTCTTGCGTCTTAGCGTATTATAAGTCTACTCTCTCTCTCTAAAACACGGAATAAAAGTGATACATCTACATGTTTTTTGTTTTTATTTATTTACCTAATATGGGTTACCCTGAAATATAAATATTACATATAGGTACACTATGCAAACTAACTTATTCTTTACTTTACCTACACACAAACTACCTACTACAAAAAACCCACCTATTACACTAAATAGTCAAATTATCACACTTTCTATATTGATTCTGCAACAAACTAGCCACAGTTTAATCATATGTGCCGTTTGTGGTGAAGTGTCACAGGTCCGTTCTGTACTTCTGTACAACATCTTGTCCTGCATGATTTATTTGTACCTACCAACTACCTGCGCCCCGCAGTTTTACCCGCGCGCTGATGAAAAAGGGTGATGATGGTGATGATGAACAGTAGTCTTTATGTTAATCCAGGGTATAAGCTATCTCCATACCAAATTTCATCCAAATCCATCCAGCCGTTTAGGCGTGAAGAAGTAACACACATACCCACAAACTTTCGACACATACCTACCTATTTAAAATATTTTTGTTTGCGATATATCAATGAAAGCCGAACCATGCCGAACGAATTACTATGTTTGACGACGGACGGAGATAGTGTCTCAAGCTACGTCACGATGTGTGTAGGTTCTTCAGATAAAATAATATTTTAAATTCACAGAGCAATACATTTTCGCGGAGAGTAGGTACCTGTTACCTGTAGTACCTATATATACGTTAGGTACGTTGCTCGTGTGAGATAATATGATGAATAGATTACAATATATGATCGCCCTAAATAAATATGTAATATATTACATACCTACCTATTTAGGGCGATCCTTCTGTTGTTCTTTGTTTTTAGTCATCTTTCGTTTTATAATAACATTAGTAGGTAGATACTGTTTCAATATTGCAAGTGACATGATTGTCATTGATTACATTTCTTATAAAATTGTGTTTTATCTCTGAAACATATAGGTATGTTTATGGCATCAATATGAAAAGAACAAACTACTACATTTACTACGAACAAATAATTTTACTTAATATTTACAATAATTATTTATTACATAATTTGTAACTTACTGCATTTACTACAACATATTTTGTAAAACAGTGACGGCTCAGTGGCATTAGCTATGGACTGCCGGGCAGCAGGTCTATGGTTCGAATCCCGCCGCGGGCTTGAGCTTTACCACTGGGTAGAAGGGCATTATGCGAATGCTCGCTTGGCTAGCTACCACCCTGAAGTAGAAATTCTGTCACTTAACACTTAACGGGAAGCAGTGATGGCTCATAGCTATGGACTGCCGCGCAGCAGGCCTATGGTTCAAATCCCGCCGCGTGCATGAACTTCATCGCATGGTGGAAGGGTTTCAAAATCTGTCTCTAAGCGGTAATCACGATGTCATCGTGGATCTACCAATTCTGGTAGAACATATATGAAAAAAAGGCCCAAAAATTTCGGACTGGGTAGGTAGGTAACTGATTTAAATTATTTTCAATAAAATTCAAAAACTAATCATAGGTTAATTTTGATTAGGTAAGTGCCTACAATCATCGCTAAGTTTACCATATAAACTTTCGTACTACCTTATACCTACTACAAATATATACCTACACTTATTGTATGAATTTGCGTAGGTAGATACATAGTACTAACTTTATTATTTGTTGTGATCTTATAGCTATGTAGGTAGATAGGTATGCAATGCAATGCGCAATGTCGATTTGACATCGCTGACAGTTGCGTACCTAGGCAGGCCTATATGATAAATGATAATTATATCGTAGATAGAGCTTTTAACTCTTTAATACTTTGTGTTAGGTAGGTACTTTCTCAAAGGTAGCTATATTGCTGCTTAGACTATATGTAAAGTTTTATTCTATCTTGATGATTAGGTAATTAGCAGTGAATAACAATCGTTCCCGTAAGTGTTATTCTTGCTACTACATGCGATTTATTGTGCAAAAATCTCAGAAACAGGAGCTAAATTTTCTTTATCTTATTATAAACTATTTGTGTACTTAACTTTATCAAAATCCATTGTTCCTACGTGTAGATAGATAATAATAAATTATATAAAAATATCGGGCATCCGTATATATATAGATTTGACCAAATTGTTATAAATGTACATACAAGCGATTGTCAAAGAAAGAGAAAGTAAACATAAAGATGGCAACGTCGCACTCACAAATGTCGTTCATCCTATGAGGACGCTAAATAGTTGATGCCATAGGTAAATCACGATCAATATATCCAGGACGCCTATAATTTATGACCATGGTTCGGGGTTCAAAAATGTTGCGGCACGAACGCAAGAAGAATATCGCGAAAAATAAAATTATCGGAAAATGACGTATCTCACGGAGCTGGCAATCGAAGAGCTAAGCAATATTCATTAAGACATGTTAAAAAAAGCAATGGGAACTGGAGGACGTCGTAATAATGCACCACGTGCATGACGCCAAAAAGCTTCTAGGATGTAAATATATATATATATATATATATGCTGTCGAGCGTATATTGAAAGCCGCATATCGCGGAGAGTTCCTGACTATGGATCCGCGTATTTGGCGTCCACAACTGCGACGTTGCCAGCTCGTTTGCAACAATCCAACAATAAATCACAATTATCACACGATATTTAAGCAAAACAATATATGGATAAACAATATATATATATTTATGTAGGTACAAACTTTAATTATATATACATAATAAAGATACTTTTTTCACTCTTACCCATGCATAAACACATACATAAAATTAGTAATGATGTGTTTAATTAGTAACTACCTACGGTAACGTGCTTGACAACGACGTAACGAGTGTTTACAAAATATAAAAAAAAATATTGCAACCTTTACATTTTTTAATTATTTTGGTGATTACTTAGTTTAGAGACTTTTGGATCCCTATTTTTACCATCGGTCTAAACAAAAAATATAACAGGTATTACTCATAAATACTGGTTTAAATATGTGATAACTATGGTTTTTCCTCATATTCCTGACTTACACGTGCTACAATCTATTTTAATCCTCTCAATTTATGATACTATAGGCTTACAAGAGTACCAATATCAGCAAATACTCAAGAAACTCTTAGGTAATTCGGAAACGCAATATGATACTCGGATTTATGTAATAGTGTCTTTGATGTCTACCAAAGGAGGCTCACTGCTCACTAAATTGGAGATCACTGTACCGTGGTGAATTTACAAACCAATATATAAAGGTAGTTTAGGATAGTGAGTGCTACCTGTAACAGCTTGTGCTCTCAGCCAGAATAGTTTTAGGCAATTAGGTACGTTGTGAGGCCCAGTGATCACTGGGCCAAACTGGAAACAAACTTTAAAAATACACGGCTTATTACAGGATGGTTAAGAAAATACTGTTACAATTTTATTACCATGCTTTGGACAATATTTTTTATTGAAGTCATGGTATAAGAGTTGCATAATAGAAATAGAACGTTTTTAAGCCTATGCTGGGCGTCCGTTAGCCCGTCCGTCAATATTTTAATATGTTATAAGAAATTAAGTGATATTTTCACACGTTAGAAAGGTTTTTAAAAGATGTCCAAAAACAGAACTTAACACAATCACAATGCAGAGGGGTCCCGAGGTATGTGTTATTCTCAACTTATTCTTTGTTTTTATTCTATCATTAGTGGGATAATTCATACTTAAACTTCAAGCAGTACGACATAACACAACAATTCTTCGATTGCACATTAAAATATTGTAGTATATTCATTATTGATAAATATAATACGACAAATAGATGGTGTATTATTAATTGACCCACAGTAAAATCATTATTTAAACGATACAAATTTTAATAACTCTTTTACTATAATGTGTCCTTTTTAGGGTTCCGTAGTCCTGACAAGGAACCCTTATAGTTTCTTCATGTCCGTCTGTCTGTCCGTCTGTCCGAGGTTTTGCTAGGAGACCGTTAGTGCTAGAAAACTGAAATTTTGTACAGGTACGTAAATCAATCACGCCGAGAAAGTGGTAAAATAAAATTTAGAATTTTTTTTTTAGGATAGCTCCCATACATTTGATTTGGGGATGAATTTATTTTTGTCGTCTAACCCGTCATGTATGGTATCGTTGAATAGGTCTTTTAAAATGATTTAGGGGTCGCTAATATTGTTTTTCGATTTGATGCTCCATTGCAGAAATTTTAAAATTTAAAGAGCATATTTTTGTTTCAGTAGAGCGTCCGAATCCGTCTAAAAGCTAAACTGCTGGCTTCAAAAATCTGGAAAAAATCATAATGATAGTGTAGTTTATGGACTTTAAAGGAAAAGTATAGGGGTTGCCATAACTTTATGGCAACCCCTATACTTTCTTACCCCTTCAACGGAACTTGGGTGTTGGATAATTTTGTAGCAAATATAAAATGCTTAAAATAATTCCTTTAAAATTACTAAAATGAAGTAGTTGATGACTAAAGTAAACGTTGTTTTTTAAGGGTAAAGACTTGCATTGAAAATTTAATCATAATTAAAAAATCGTAATACAATAAGTATTTGGACCTCATACTCGCCGTACACAAGAAGTGTTTGTTGGTTCCACGAACACAAGACTGGAAGCCATCATATATGTTTTACTGCTAACCTATACCTATACCTACTCGTATAAGTTAAATGAAAATGCAATTTTTTAATGATAAATTTTTCAATTATTTTTTATATTACTAAAACTGATATTTAAATATTCATTAAAGTCTCAACAAAAAACTAAAGCAATATTGTATTCGAAACACTCACTTGGTCACCTTTACCTATCTGGCCATAAATATATGGGTTAACGAACTGTTTCCATGGGAAATTACGCCCCGAATTGCTTCAGAGAGAGCTTAAGCTTATTGCTTAAGAGACTCAATGTCTGCGTGTCATTTAGAGTAAGCCATGTTATTTTTTTTATGCTTGCTAGGGACCAACTCACCTCATGGTAAGTCGTCGAAAATGTTTTCACCTTCAGGCTAATTTAGAATTACTTGCTCACAAGGACAGCTGCCGGAACACATCGTTCGGTGCTTGGCGACAGATTTTCTACTCAAGGGTGGTACCTAGCCAGGCGGGCATTCGCAAAATGCCCAACCACCATGCTATAACGACGGCTATCCTAAGGCAACAACCGGGACCGATGGCTTAACGTGTCCTCCGAAGCACTGAACCAGCGTCATGCGTTGGATGGGTCACCAGCGGTCACCCATCCAACTCATGTCCGGGGCGGACGCTCTTTCATCGTGAAATTTTTTCATCGGTGAAAAGAATATTTTTGTGCCCTTCACCTGCGTATCGCGATGGAGGTCATTTTGATCGGTCCACTCCCTTTAATTGTAAAGATTGATTAAGGGCATGTACTGTATATCGACCGTAAATTTCATTTCTTGCAATAAGATTATTGTTGAGTTGACATGATATTTTTCTTTTCTATTGGGATTTCGACCAATTCTGTCCTTAACAGCATTAACGGCCTTTGTAGTTCTAAAAGCACGCGGCTGCCCTGATCTTTTATGGTCTTCGAAAGGGGAAGTGTTGTTGTATCTGTTGATATTACGATATACGAACATGCGGCTGATATGAATTTAATTATATTATATTAATATGATTTTAAGGAATAACGTTAAAATCTGCTGGTATGAAATAATTTTTAACTATAACTTGTGCTATTTCAAACACATGCTTTTGAAAAATGAAAGATAATTCTCACATTATTAAAAAGCTTGTGGTATCAACAAAACTTACCCAAAACCTATATCTGGTTTACCATTTGTCACAATCCCATGGGTATAATTTAATTCTCTACTGTCTATCTACTAGAACCGCTTCTGAGAAATTCCAAAAGCGCTTAGACGAGTAATCTAACTAAACGAGCATCGGAGAGCTAATCGAAACGTTCGAGGACACTCGGTTTATACAGTGGTTAGAGGATATCTAACGAGGGCAACTTGAGTATACCCACAATGAAGGTATCAACGAAGAATGATAGCGGTAGAAAATACGACATTGCTGTAGTAAAAACATGTGGGAAAGAAAGTCGTATGGAAATCAATTATTAACATACTGAACGAGAATAAAAATTATATGAAAATCCGTTTCATAATTTTCTTTAATTTTTAGTATTCAACTTATTTTCATAAAAGTATCAAAACACTTTTTACCACTTAGTCCGTTATCTCGCCACTTACTAAAACAGCGAAAATCGCGCACGCACTCCGCGCGTCTTTCTGTGTTTTATATGAAAAACTGAATTATTAAAGTTTTTAGCAAGTTTTTTTTTACTTTCCTTGTATAGTACTATGTACCATTTGGCAGAAAGTAAAATTCCAAACTCGGGTGTACTATGGCCCTCGGCCCCTCGATGGGAATCAGTAACTTTCTATCTTCGCTGAATAACGTACTGTTACATCTAATGTATTGCTGACCTAGGCCCGAATCCCTCACAAACTTATTTAGGCGTTGTAAGTAGTATTTTTCTCTATATAAACGGTGGCTTCCAAAATTAATTGCTCAGATTTATTGTGATAACTCCAGGAGTCACCAGACTCAGTACCAGTATACCCTTCAGGTGGAACCTCTGCCCAAATTAGTAGCAAAAGTGAGTTGCGGGAACTTGTAAGTCAACGTGTAATTCATAATTTTATTTTTTCAAATAAAATAAATGTGTGTCCATAAGTTGTTTTTTTTTTAAGACAACTGAACAGGTCCACACAACAGTACGTCTTAGAACCTTAAATACTAGAAACCGTTTAGGTATGCTTCTTGACTAACTGCACAGAAAACAGACAATTTTTTGTTACATAGTGCAGCTTTTCAATGCACTTTTATTAGATTAATCATCTGTACGTATGTAATAGAATCATAGGAACTGAATGTCGTATTCTTCTGAATGTTGTATCGTCATATATATGTCAAGTAGGTCTCATGAAATTATACTTGAATGCTACAATTGGAGTAATACACAGATTTCTTTAGTGTTTAACCACAAAATAACATTGACAAAAGTTTACAGTTCTAGTTATGGAGTTGGAAGTACGGTATTTTCTATTTACTATTGGAAAACACTAGAACTTGGTTATATAATAACATGCTCTTACCGTGTTTCGGCTTGTAGACATTGTTTTCAGCTACGCTCTGGGCTGCTATTACAATTCAACGAAGTTTAGTTTGTCGTGTTTCGAGTGACACTTTATACAAAGAAATAGTGCATTGTGTATTAAGAGCGGTAAGCAAGGAATTACGATAGAGGCTCCAGTAGAAGTCTTCGACTTCGGGCTTTTTGAGTCGAGGTTCGTAATTCCCGTACAGCCCGTGAAACATTCAATGTTTTTCATCACATTTGCGAGTAAATAATTACGAATTATAGCTTTAATACACAAGTCAGCACAACTAAATATAATTACGAAATTCGCTCAGAGAAATGAAAAAGAAGGAGTCTAATGATAATCAAAAATGAAGCATCAAATTCGGCCATTTTTATGTAAGACACAACTCCCTCACCCAAACGTATCCAAATTCGGCCAATTTTGACCTTGTTCACGATAGACCGTCGTACATTACACAACGGAATAAATAAACTAAAAATGCCAACTTGCGTAATAAAACACTGCAAAAATAGCCATATTCAGTGAAGAAAAAGTTATCTGGAATTACTTTTAACACGTAAGTATTGAATTTAATGTACTCTCTTTAATATTATACTACGCAATTTAGGTTATAACATCGAACCAAAATGTAAATAGTGCGATCGTAAAGTGTTGCCAGACATACTTTTCAGGTTGTTTCCAAAGTGTGCAGTTTTTAATAGTCGGTTCGTGTAGCAGTGTCATTATATACTTAATATATAAACAAGCTTATGTAGGAAAATCTGAGATTATCTTATCTCATAGTTGAAATAACCAGTAAAAAGTTTTGCAACCAATCATATTTTCGTTAAATTTAATTTATTACAGTGCAGTTTCAGTGCAATATCTTTGTAATCACTGCAACTATAGTAGTTAGATAGTTCGACCAAGAAATTTGATACTTCTTATAAAAGTTTGCGGGCTAATAAAAGTTATTACATAAGGTATGTATATAATTGTCCCACTGTTGGGCAAAAGCCTACATTTTGATGACTTACGAAGAAAATAATCGAACAAGAGCGTATCAGAACACACATATGATATGCTCCCGTCGCAGATGCCGTAGATAAAAAGAAAACCATTTAACGAGTATTCTTGGGTTTTTATTTTATTTACAATTTCTCAGAATTTAATAGTTATAAACAAAAACATTTTGGAAAAAAGTCCTTCAAATGACAGGAATGGTTATTTTATTATCACTGAATGCTCAAACCAATTTTCGTTTGATGTTTTTAGTACAATCTATTTCTATGGTAAATAATGAAATTCTAGGACTAAAAGTTAGAAATATCGACTAGGCTACCAAAACTTTCACACGAAAATGGTTCATTAGCAGTATTTTTTAAAACACTCCCGTGATACTTGTTGTGTTATTGTTGTTAATCATTTAAGATTTCCAATAAGAAGTGTTTATATAGGTGATTGGATATCCGGTGCTATATAGATATATTAATCGGTAATCGGAAAAAAATCTTATCATTATCTGGTTTTTCGATAAATTGTAAACGGACTAATAATTGCCGAAGAGTCACAATAGGTTGCATCCCTAATAAAAATATAACAATAAAATTGCAAATCAGTACTTCAGTACTATTATTATATTATCAGTACTTCAGTATCTTAACTATCTTAACTTCTTAACTAATATTATAAATGCGAAAGTAACTCTGTCTGTCTGTCTGTTACGCTTTCGCGCCAAAACCTATTTGAATGAAATTTGGTATGGAAATATTTTGAGACCCGGGAAAAAACATAGGACAGTTTTTATCCAACTGCGCAAAAAGAGGTTAATGTTATTGCGCGATAACCAACATACGCGTGGGCGGAGCCGCGCCCGGAACGCTAGTCTTTTTTATAAGGGATAAGTTAAGTTTTAATTTCGATTTAAGTTACTAGTTTCATGTTAATAAGCGTTATTTCGTTTCTCACCTAAACTGACTATGATTTTACTCCCACTCTGCCTCTCTTTCACTCCTACGCAGTCCGATAGTGATTGAATTCTTATCATTATCAGACATTTGACAACGTCTTAAAGCCGATTAAAATATTAAAACTTACGTTTACCTACTAGTAACAAATATAATTTATAGTCATTAAAACTCGTGTATATCATGATCAATAATCACTATTTATAGCCACAACATTGAAAGAATGTTTAAATTTACATATTGCCATCATAGACCTCTTTACATACAAATACCACAACGGCATCACAAAACACATATTGGTAGAATACGTATTAGATATATAACAGAGGTAAGTAAGAATATATACTGTCCGGCCTCCGAGAGAATGCGTTCGACAGTTCGTTTAGTGAATATATTTTCCCCAGTTCTAAGTAACTTTGACATTCTGACTGCATAATATTGTAATAGGCGTATAAGTATCTAGAAATAAGGTATATTGTTTATTTTACTCAACTTACAAGCCACAACTATAGTAAAACACGTTCTGTTAAACGCATTCTCTCGTTGGACGGATTGCAGGTGATATAAGTAAAGAGTGTAAATGTATGAGATAATAACATCATGTACTGCATTTTTTTTCCTCCATTTCGTTCCGTACTCAATGTAGTGTAAAGACAATAATATTATATTTGTTTTAAGCACTAATTAGTCACGACCCATAAAAGCATATTTGTACCATGCTCTTCGTGTTCTTGCCTAAGCTTCCTATCAAGATTTAGTAATTTAGCCATAGTCAGCAATATTACTTAATAATGATTTTGTATCGACAAATATTTATTTACTTCATTTCTGCACATATATAACTCGACCATGACAACTTATAAGCAAGCCAATAAATTATAATTTCATATTTGGAAACTGTACAAACCATACAAATCCAATAAAAATATATTTAGAATCTACAAAGGCAAATGCTTACTAGTCTATGCTACGCACGTAGTTAAACAAAAGTAAGCCAACGTGTTTTGCGGATACCTTTCTTTAGGACACGAAGTTCAAAACATCGACGAATTAGAGTATACAAAAAGTGTAATGTTTTTCAACTAATAAAATATTAAATTTCAAAACATTTAGAGTTCAAATACCTCAGGCACTCATTAAACTAGCATGGTGCCTAAATGTCTTAGCCTTATAAGACATTCAGGCACCTGTTCTCTATATCTGTTGTCTCTGTAAACAATTGATGGAGTTACGATTTAATTTTGTGATTAATAATTTGAACCTTGTGCTGCTGTATTTAGCATAAATTAGTTTACTATACTGCTATTAGTTAACTATACTGCTAATAAGTTTACAGTATGACACGACTGATGATGTCAATGGTGTCCTAACTAAGCGTCATTGTCGATAATAGTGCGGGGGGCAATTTTAAACTCACTTTTGAACGCGCCCGCCGCGCACCACGCTTATGACAAATCGCTCAGAATCTTCACCATCACGCTATTTCAATATTTCATTTGTACAAATGTAATATAAAGTCATTCATTTGTATTTCCACGACCTACCCCCACAATCAGAAGAAGATGAGTTCTGGTGAAGGGCCGCCAGGCCATCCTGGTTCTTTGAGTATTTTGTTTGACAGTATCTTTATAATAACAATATTATATATAAACATGACAACTTGCATAACATTGTTAAGTGTACAAAGACATTAAAAATTAAAGTTCACATACAGAATTACTTGAAGGACGCTGTGTTACAAATTTACTAGAACGACTACCGTAATATAGGTGAAACGGTGAAAACCATTTTTATTTAGATGGAAAATTACTTACATTTAGCAGGCATATATCCCACTGATATATTTTCATTCTATTTGAATGCATGATCCAACATTTGAATAATATCATTTTTAGCATTTGGACACAGGTGGCTTGCATTAACTTTACTCAACACCACCATTTCGATAAGAAATTTTAAAATAGATTTTAAATACATTGCTACTGCAATGTGGAACCAGCTTCCAAGTGAGGTGTCTTCAAACCGAAACGACTGAGGAGCCTTCAAGAAACAGACATATTCTGTTCTCAAAGACCAGCAGTGCATCCTCGAGACCTCGGGTATTGTGGATGTTCGTGGGCGACGGTGATCACTTTCCACCAGAACGGAAACTAGGAGCTGCATGCTCGTTGACTCTCTTATACGAGTGGCAATAGATTTCCTATTTGAGGACATTCACAATATGCCCAACCACCATGCAAACCTTGCTTATTGTTGTTTGGATGCAACCCATTACTAGAACGGTAAGCCTTTCTTACCAATTGTATTGGTAAGAGAGGCTTACCATTCTAGTAATGGGTCATCATTGGTCAATACAATCAGGTGGTATAGGGCAAAGTTATAATTGCCCTGCTGAGCTGTCCAAACAAAAATGTTGAGTTGAGAACTGATTTACACATTAACACAATTTTTTGAGTACAACATTTCTCACCTCGAGTGGGAATCGAACACACATCCCCCGTTTTTACGCACCTGGCTGACCCAATATTTTGTGCTCTAATTATATTTACCTTAGTCATAGTTAATGGTAGGCGGTCATCATTCATTAATTCTCTTTTTTGGTGAGACTCTTCCAGCGGCAACTTTTCTAATCACTTTCTATTTACTTAGTATCACATTAACGTAATATAGTATAACATAGATTTTTGATTATTTTGAAGTGCTCGTAGCGAATTTTCCTTTGTTGTTCTTAACCGATCAGCAAAGTTGAGCAACGTCCGCCGCGCGTCATGAGTTGGATGGGTGACCGCTAGTGATATTACTAAGCTTCGGAGGGTACGTTAAGCCGTCGTTCCAGGTTGCTGTATTATAATGGCAGCCTTTATAGCATGGTGATAGGAAATTTTGCGAATGCCCGCTTGGCTAGCTATCTGTATAAGTAGAATATCTATCGTCAAGCACCTTACGGTGTATTTCTGCAGCTTTCCTTTAAAACCAGTCATTTTAGGTTAGCCTAAACAATATTTTCAACCACATTATCACTTACCATCAGGTAAGATAGTAGTTAAAAGCTTACCTATCAAGCATACAAAAAAAGATTAATATACTAGTCAATCATTGACGTAATCATACCTATACTCTGAACAAAGCTGTGCTCTGAAATATAGCTATGTCTAAAGTTCGGTTCTGTATTCTGAGGCTTAAGCTTCAAATCTCATTTTTATTCCGAACCGTTGTCAATTTGTCAGCCACATTTCGTAAGCGTCGAATCTAAAGCACGTCTAAATCCCGAAGGAAAGCTACGATATCCCTTTTCTCTCAGGGTCTCCTAAGGAAGATTTCTCTGGCAATTTAAGTAAATAGTTATGTAAATACGTTAATGGTTATGCAATGCGTATTCATAATTTATTGTTGAACAAATTACATAATGTTGTTATGTGAAACAACGAAGACTTGGGATGAAAGTGGATTTAACTCCGGGTTCTAATGTACTTTATTGTTGGGACAAATACACATAAATTTTAGAGTGCAACATTTTAGTGGATTATAGTTCATATGCATGAAATAACAGCACAACTGAAAACGTTATGACTACATGCTTAATGCTGGCGCTAAACGAATCGCACTCTTGAATGTTAATCCATTAAGCCTAATGAAGATAGAGACTTTGAATTCAAAACGCCGCTGTTCCTGCATCATGAAAGGAGATGCCAGTACCCTTTGGATTTATTTTGTTTCTGAATGAGTTTCTTCTCTAAACTTGGTATCATGTAATAAGCATTAAGATATAAAAAGATTGTTGTTTACATTTATATTAACTAACACATATTTTGTACTCAACTATGGAGAGCTTACACAGACATATAACTTATTGTGATATTTCTGTATTGTGTTTATGAGTACGTAGTCTACAATGATGTACTTACTTATAGACGCGACTTGATACATGTTTCAAAAAGTATCAATTTACTCAAATGGAAAAGTTTGAGTCATCAAACTATATATTGAATTTCAGCCCATAACTTGAAAATCTAATGCAAAAATCACACTTAGCTGACGTATTCTGCTTACAAACTAATTATATAAGAGAGTGGCAGTTTTCAGTCAATTGCGACATTCCGACCTGTGCCGCCACGCCGTGCACACCTGTCTACAGCTCCGCCAGTATCTCCCAGTGAGACCGCAATAGTCCCCGCACTATTGCCGTCTCACTCGGGTCATCGTTCCGACGCTAGTTGCAGACCAGTGCCTTGGAATACGCAGTCCTGATGAAGTTTTGTTTTGTGTGCAGAAGCTGAGCAGCCGCCGAACGCCGTGCAACGTGAGCTACGAGCTCGCCGTGCCGTCGCGCAGAGGTGCTCTAAGACGTCAGGCATTACCACCTACCCAAGTCCCTTGTTTCGGAACAACATCATATCGGGCTGGTGGTCTTGTTTTGACCGCACTTTTCGGTGCGCATTTCACAACTTTACTACTCGACACAACATTGTAACAGTGCGCGTAACAACACACTTTGTGCTGTTAAGCGACGTCGTTCAGGCGTGGGGTAGCGTCAGCCAAACCCGTCTGAACGATCAAATCCGCCATTTGCTGCGGTCGCAGTGTGACACCCTACGGTGACAACGGCCACTGTCGAACTTTTGGTTTAACCTTGCACCGTGGCCTTTCCCGCTTCACGGGTCAGCCGAAGCAAGCTGGGCTCCGGGATAACTGGCCTTGGGGTCGCCCCTAGTCAACCCCGGAGTAGCGCTTAGGAGCACCCCTCTCCGCCGAGAAAAAAGCTCGGAGAGGGTACACAACTAGGGCACACCCTAGGTACACACTCCCTCTCACACAGTGAGCTCACAAGGTGTGTGAGGGAATTCAAACCCTTGATAGGGCGTCCTGAGTATTCCCCTCAGGATGCAGTCCCGTCCCTCTAACGGTGAGGTGCAGGTCCTTCAGACCTTCGCCCTCCGCCACCCCGATCTGTATGTTGCTCATAGGCAACTCCTCGAAGAGGAAGCGAGTGCCCGCCTCACGGACACTCTTATTGCTCCCTCCGGGACTTCAATCCCGGAGGCCAACGTCCCTCCTCTGACCCGGTCCTTCTCAGAGGACAGTCCGCTTTCGCCCGCTCCGGGCCCAGACAACAGACGCACGGTGGCAGCCCCTCCCCGTGAGAGGTCTCGCTCGCGCTCACCGATCGGGAGGCCAGCGAGCACCCGTCCCTCCATCGCCTTTGTCGAGCCCACTTCGGACTCCGAAGCGGAGATGGAGGTAGATCCGAGTCGCGCCTTACGCACCGACTCGGACTCAGATAACGACGGCTATACCGTCGTAGATAGGAAACGCAAGCGTGCTCCTAAAGCCGCTAGTTGCGCAACTTCCGCCCCTCCCGCCAAGGCACCCGCTAAGGCCCCCGCCTCCGGCAAGAAGCCGACCCCCGCCCCGCGCCCCGCGTCTCCGCCCTCCGCTCCGGCCACCACTGCCGCGTCCCCTCAAGACGCGAGCGCGCGCCGCGAAAAACCGCCTCCGCCCCTGTTCATTCAGGACAAAACCAAATGGGACATGCTGTCCCGTTTAGTTTCGGATCGTGGGATCCATTATACTAATGCCCGCTCCACGCAGCAGGGCATTAAAGTCCAAGTGTCCACCATTAGCGACCACAGAGCGCTAACAAAGCTCCTCCGTAAAGAGAGCATAAGTTTCCACACTTATGCGCTCGAAGAGGAGAAAGTCCTCCGCGTTGTCATCCGCGGTGTGCCCAAGGAGGTACATACCGATTCGGTATGTGCCGACCTGAAGGCACAAGACTTCCCCGTACATGCAGTTCACCGCATGTACAGCGGGAAGGACCGCAGTCCCTACGATCTAGTACTTGTAGTACTAGATCGTACACCTGAAGGCAAGGCCATTTTTAATTTAAAAAAGGTCTGTGGCCTCTCAGGACTCGATGTCCAAGCCCCATACAAGAATGGGAGTCCCTCGCAGTGCCATAACTGCCAACTATACGGGCACGCCTCCCGTTTCTGCTTCGCTCGCGCTAGGTGCGTTAAGTGCCTAGGCGATCACGCGACAGCAGCGTGCACTCGCACCCGGGACTCGCCGGACCCACCCAGTTGTGTCCTATGCGGTGCTCAAGGGCATACCGCGAATTACCGTGGTTGCCCTAAAGCACCACGAGTGAACCACAGGGTGGCAAGGCATAGGCCGACCCGTCCCTCTTATGACCGCTACCAACGGGTAAGCCCTAAACTAACGGTAGTACCTGCCTCACAGGTAATACCCGCGCCGCTCCCAGCCCGTAACGCATGGTCTAAACCACCCAGTATGGTTAAGACCGTCGCTACCGCCCGCGCCCCGGCCCGCGCGCCCGCTCCCGCTCCCGCACCCGCCCGCGCCGCGGCCCCTGCCCGCGCACCGGCCCCGGCTCGCCCCGCGCTCCCGGCACCCGCTGCCAACACCGTTCGCGCCCCTCCCCGCGCCGCTTCCCGGCCACAAGCTCCCCCTATGTCATTGATGGCTGCCCCTCTTCAAGAGGCAATCAACCTAGTCAGCGATCTGGCTATGTCGGTTGACATCAATGAGGTACAAGAGCTATTCCACAAGATGCAATACGCTCAATCCCCAGCGGACGTGATCCAATACACATTGGAACACGCAAACTTACTAAGCGCCCGTAAGCGCTTCGTCCCCCAGGCCCCTCCCCAGTACAACCACTATGGGTAGTACAACCGAACGCACGAAACCGTACTCAGTTTCGTTAGCGTCATTTAACGCTGACGGCCTCTTCAGACAACGTGACCTCGTCCACGACTTTTGTTGTACCCACCTTATCGATATCATATGCGTGCAGGAAACCTTTCTAAAACCGGGGAAGGCGAACCCTAGGTTTGCCAATTACAGAACGGTACGTGATGATAGAGTGAACTCCCGTGGGGGAGGCACTCTTATCTATTACAAAAGGTCCCTGCACTGCATTCCCCTACCTACCCCGACTCTTGTTAATATGGAAGCATCTTGTTGCCTCCTAGCTATGACTGGTCATCAACCTATAGTCATAGCGTCCTGTTACCAAGCTTGCTCCAAGCCGATCATCCGAGCTGACTTAGAAGCCTTATTCTCATTAGGAAGCGCCGTCATTCTGATTGGCGACTTCAACAGTAAGCACATCCTATGGAATTGTAACGTCAACAATCCCAAAGGTATTGCACTTGAAAACCTAATCGCAGAACTTAACTTTGACATAATTGCGCCCACTGAGCCCACTCACTATCCTTATATGGAAGACCACCGATCTGACTTGCTTGACATGGCACTATTCAGAGGCGTAACACTCCGGTTACGCTCCATAGAAGTGGTTCACGAGCTTCACTCTGACCACCGACCCATTATACTGCGACTAGGTCCCGACCCAACGACTGACCTCCCCCGCCCCACTAAGACGATAGTGAACTGGAAGCAAGTAGGCGATGCCCTAAAGGCTATCAGTTCACCGGACCTTGACAAGATCCCTGACGACATCCTGACAAAAGATGACGTAACCCTTGCGATCGATTCGTTCACCAATCACCTCTCCACCGTAGTAGGTGCATCTGCAAAGGAGGTCATAGTGCCGGACGACCGGCGCCTTGTCATTCCAGCGGATGTGAGACGATTGGTGACGGAGAGTAAAGCAATGACCCGACATTACGACTCTTACCCCAGTAAAGAGAACAAAACTAAGAAACGCCACTTTGAACGCATGGTTCAAAGTCGCATGTCTGAGTTGCGTGATCAACAATGGGGCGATAAACTTTCAAACCTCGTGCCAAGCCACCATGCTTACTGGGACTTGGCGCGAGGTTTGAAAGGAAGTAACCACAACGACATGCCTCCCTTATACAGACCAGTCCCACTAGTCCCAGCGTTCTTTGACGAAGACAAAGCTGAGTGCCTAGCTGATAGCCTAGAGGCTCAGTGTTCCCCTAACGTAGATCACGTTGACCAAGCTCACCTCGATTCGGTGGATGCTGAAGTCGAACGTAAAAGCTCTGTGGTCACCTCTGAACTCCCACCAATCACTTTAGCGACTTACGCTGAGGTGGAGAGACTGATCAAGGCCCTCCGACCGCGCAAGTCCCCCGGTGCCGATGGCATCTCCAACAGGGTTCTTAAAACCCTCTCTCCTCCTCTCATCCATCTCTTAGTCAGCATCTTCAATGCTGCTATGAGCCACTGCTTATTCCCAGACACCTGGAAATGTGCAAATGTCATTGGCATTCACAAACCAGGCAAAAGCTCATCTGACCCCACCAGCTACCGCCCCATCAGCCTCCTCAGTGCCTTAGGCAAACTTTACGAGCGGTTACTTGCAAACCGTCTCCAGTCCCATGCTAAGGAACACCACCTTATCCCAAATGAGCAGTTTGGCTTCAGACCCGGACACTCATGCGTCCAACAGGTGCACCGCCTCACGGAGCACATCATTGAGGGCTTCAATAAGTACCCCAAACCCCAGACTACGCTAGCAGTCTTCCTCGACGTAGCGAAAGCTTTTGACAAAGTCTGGCACAATGGCTTGATCTACAAGCTATACCAATTTGGCGTGCCAGAACGTCTTGTGCTCATCCTACAAGACTTCCTTAAAGCCAGAAGCTTTCGCTATCGCGTGGAAGGCACCCTCTCCTCCCCCCACCCAGTCAGAGCCGGAGTCCCTCAGGGCTCCGTGCTATCACCTATTCTCTTTGCACTGTATACCAGTGACATCCCACGCTCTCAGCCCAAAGTATTCCTAGCCCAATATGCGGACGATACCGCCATTTACACCACTGGGTGGCATATCAACAGACAGTCCTATTTCGTCATTCAACGGGCCGTCACCGAGATCGGTGACTGGTTCCGAAAATGGCGCATCGCGGTCAACCCAGCTAAAAGCACAGCTATGTGCTTTACTGAGAAGACACGCTCCCCTTACCCGAAACCGCTTATTTTGTTCGACGAACCCATTCCCTGGGTTCCTAGAACAAAATACCTCGGAGTCACCCTTGATCGTCATCTCACCTTTAACGATCACATAACAACCGTCCGTAACAGAGCGGCCTTCGTAATGGGTCGCCTTGGTCCCCTACTTCGCAAAGAGAGTAAAATGTCTCTTAGTAATAAGAAGACACTTTACACTGCCTGCATCCGCCCCATCATGACTTACGCATCAGTAGTGTTTAGTCATGCTAGTGAGGCCCACCTTCATAAACTTCAAGTCATCCAAAACCGTTTTCTTCGTAATGCAACCGGCGCCCCGTGGTATATCCGGAACACCGAGTTGCATTGCGACTTAAACCTTCCCTCTTTAGCGCAGTTCAATAAGGACTGCGCCCGCCGATACTTTGATCGAGCGCCCCACCACCCGAACCCATTGGTTGTCCAGGCATCGAACTACTCGACTGCCTCTTCTATCCCATTTTTCAAACCCCCCCGTCGCCGACCACGGCAGGTATTAGATGACCCGGATGACCCCATCGCAGCCATTACATTGGCAGCTTTAGCGTTATCCGCAAGTCGTCGAGGTAAAATCCCCAGGTGTGAGGTAATTAGAGGTCACACAATCAAACACCGAGCCCGCCGGCAAGCTCGAGGCAAAAACAAGGTCACGATAAATTGCTCTCCAAATAGTCAAAGAGTATTATTCAGTAGGGCCCAATTGTGCAACACTGCAGTTGCACAGAGGCATTTTGCTCCGATCCCCCCCATGTCTCTCGACAGCGAGACAAGCCGAGGTCCGAACCACAGTGGTGCCCTTGAGCTCGCTGTCAACCCCTCCTATAGTAGCGGCACGTTTTCGGCGTCCGCAGGAGACGGAGGTAGAAAGCGCTTTTCGCCTTCTACGCCCGTCTCGGGAGAAGTGCCTTCGGCACTTCTCCCTCCCGGGCTATTGTAGGGCCAGGCCCTCGCCCAAAACCCGGTGGAGCTGGACGACCGCACAGGCGGTAGCCAGCATCTATGTCCTCCCTAAACCAACCTCAGTCAATTGCTGACTGAACACAAAACTTCAAAAGCTACTTGACCTGCATAGCTGCAATTTAGAAGATATGTTTATATAGAAAAGGACTGAATTGGTGCCCGAAATATATATAAAACTTCTATGTTATTGATGTTAGAAACATGAAATTTTGGTTAGAGATTAAATATAATGACCACCATAAAATGCTTTGATACCCTTAATTCTTTTACCAAAATATGTAATCAAACATCAAACGTTAAAACTTTAGGTATAAGTTTACATTCAATGCAGGTTTAATTTTGGTGATAATTTACTATTTGTGTCTGTTATGTTATGTGTTACTATATCTGGTGGTAAGTTAAACATAAGCCATTAGGTTACAGACAGGGACTCAAACTGTAGGTGAAAATTTCTATAAATGTATATCCTTTCTTTTTGAATTTCGGATCATACTGAGTTTTGTTACACACAAAATACATGTACTCTACTTACAAATTTTTCAGATTCAAACAGGGATGCATTAAGAGCCACAAATAAAAGTGAAATTTCTAAAAATCTGAAACATGGCATCTACATTTCTAATATTTTGTAGACATCAGTTAAAAAAATTATAAACGGGAAGGATGAAAAAGATCAAGAAGGGGCGGAGAGGGTCTAGAAAAGAAAACAGTTTTATTTGAAAGTTGTGTTTATGCTTAAACTGAGCGTCGTCTACCTATATTTTTCATAATGTGTATAAATCACCTAAGAAATAACTTTTAAAAGGGCAGATTTAAGGGTATACATCTATTATATAATAAATATCTCCAAAAATACAAATAATATTCAAAACGTACAAGAGAGTGTAGCTTAAAAATCATAAGAAAACATATATAATTTCAAAATAAGCTCTCTAGAACAATGGATGTAACGTTGAAACCAGACACATTTTGCTGCGCTATGAATCAGGGCTCGTCGTTGATAATAGCACTGAATAAAATAAAAGATAGGTTTGGATGGTGAGATACAGGAGGATTGGTGGGGAACGGGGGGTGTGAGCGCCGCGCGGGCATCGTTGAGGAGAACCGGGTCCGGCAGTCAGACGAGCTCAGCTACGGAGCGTGCAAGGTCCTGTCGCGTCGTGTAGGGAGGTTCCGTGCCAAACCGAAGTGTGGTGTGAGGTATTGAAACAATCGCCGCGCCGCAGGTCGTTTCGAAAACATAAGGGTTAGTTTTATACTACTTAGCACTTTAACCGTCATGTCCACCGTTGAGCAAGTTTTTCTTAACTGGAGAGGGATTTTGTTGCCTATGTATGATAACAAAATGAGATAGTGTTAAGGTTTCTTTAAACTGTTTGGGTTAAACTTGAACAGAATTATTTCGTGGCGACAAGCATCACGTCACCCATATTATGTGAGAGAGACCTGTATGCGTGGGAGAAGTCACCTCGATCGCGGAAAGGAATCCTCGCGACTCCCTTCGACAGTCCACAACCCGCTGCGACCCGTAACGCACGAATTCCAAGTTCCCATCGTATCGCGCGCAAGCACCACTGTGCTCCTTCTCATATATCATAATACTATGATTGTGTTAAGAGCATAGCATCGGACATTGTTATGTACCACCTTCTCATCCATCCCATAGACTGTGTTGTGTTGTGATCTACAATACAACTACGTACGGAATACATATACAACTTATGGCATTGGCCTTGGACTGCAGCGCAGCAGGTCCATGGTTTGAATCCCGCCGTGGTCTTGAGCTTCACCGCTTGGCATTTTGCTAATGCCCGCTTGGCTAGCGACCACCCTCATGTTGAAAAATCTGTCACCAAGCACCTAACGGTGTTTTCCAGCAGCAGTGTTTTACAGGCACATGAGATTTAACAATTATGTCTCAAGGTGACGGGCGCAGTGCAATTCGTGATTTGTGTAAAAATGCATCTGTTTTAGGCAGAGGTTTGTCCGCTTAACATCAGGTGGACTTCAAGCTTGTTCCTTCATAATAAAAAAAAAAGTGAAAACGGACTCTGTTGTTTTTTTCCCGGTGACAATGTAGGTCCTACACGCAAGGCGTCCGGCACATTACATAAGCCTTCACTTCATTACTTAATCTATTATGTTAACTTCAATACAAACAAGGACATGTTTATATTCTCTCTAGTTATTTAGAATAGATGTCCATGTATTCTAAATTACTAGAGATTATGGCAAATCCCCCCCGACATGGGAGACTTAGTTCAACAATGGGCATACCGCTTGAAGTGGTGATGATGTGATGTTAAAGATTTTCATTGTCTGACTTCTACAAGTTAGAGATAGTCTGTTGGTTCGTTTTGTGGATGTATGAAAACATGTTTTCCTATTTTGCGATAATTTGTTTTAAAACTCGATTTCATTTGTTTTAGGTTAGATCTAGTTGTGGCCGGAATGATATTGGCTAAACCGAGTATTAGCCACTAAGGTTTTGTTGGACCTAGTTCTAGCTGGAATGATACCAGAAAGACCTAGTGCTACCCGAAAACAATTAGCTAATATTAGATTTAACCTCGGCTAAATGGCTACACTTAGTTCTACCCGGCTAAAGCTAAACGTAGGCGCTGCGGGTTTTAGCAGTAACATATACATATCACAACTATACAATACTAAGTATACCATAAAGCTTAATGTAAGTTTACTAGCACAATAAACAATGAATTTGGCAAACAATAAAATGTTAGAACACAACATGGCCGCGCGCCTGTTCCTTACTACGAGTTTGTTGGCTATCAGTAAAACCAATATGACTTTACGTATATCCGACAAACTTAACAGACTATAGACGCTTTATTTGCGTTCTGTAATAAATGTGTTATTGTTCACCAGTAGTCATAATCGTAAACGGCAAAGTCTGTTTTGGTGTGATAAAGCTCACGCACACATTAACAAATCCATAATAAAAGTTACACTAAAACTACTTCGCCAAACAACCGCGCTGAAATATGGTAACGTAATATTCTATCACGCCGTGCATTTGCTGAAAGTTCTCGCTATAAAACTTACTTTTTTCTTTGGCTCCTTTCCTGATATGTGATATTTTACTGGGAGATGTCTCGGAAATTGTGATAAAATCGCGTGTGCAAGTGGATTAATATATCGAAACGCTGCAATGGAAAGTCGATTTAACACTCGATAAAGCTGCGGACTAATTTTTCTTCTTTTTCCTGATGTTGATCTTGGCGTGAGCTATATGTTCGAACTCAAAATGTACGGATATAAATCAAGTTTGGAACATTTGCTCGCTTGATTTGGTTTGTTTATTGTACTTGTTGTGGAGTTTTGGGCTTACTGTTCACTTTATTGCCGTCGTCTTTATTTCCAATCAAAATATTATGGAAATTAAAATTTAATGCTTTTTTAATCAACTTTCTCTATTATTTAAGCTATTTTACTTACTAAATTCCAATTAATTTTGAATTAGAGATACTCATAACCTACTTTCAATATTATATCCTGGACCTGATGTCTGATGTTTTGACTTTGTTTTTTAATATGTTTTCTTAATAATTTTGTGATGGAGTTGACCCCTTCGGGGTGCCGGGCTCGAATGTCACCTCCCATTGCTACCTGTGGATGTCCTAAGAGATAACTGTAGGTAAAATACCGGAAAGTGGGCAGCAGCGCCTTCTGGAAAACTGATATCTTAAACTGCGATACCCAAGACGCCTGCCAAGCGAGGGGATTATGTCAAATCGCCCCTTAATGGGAGAGGCTGTGTTCAGCAGTAGACAATCCGGATGATACAGTAATAATTTTGTAGCAATGTACACAGATAAGATCATAATTATTAATTAAAATTAAATACCTATTTAAATTGATAAGACAAAGAATAAAGAGCCATTCGTATAGAAAGTGAATTAAGTACTACTTTGAACTTCTACTTAGTCAACGATTACTTTCATCGAGATGTGCAAATACTTCTGTCTACTGAACCAAGCCCCAATGAAAAAAGTTAAAAGAAATTATTGAACACTACACGGGGATGCAGTAAGAACATTCATTCTTTTTATGGACTCTGCTAGCAAAAGAGACAAATAGGTGGACTGTTTTTCTATTTTAAGATCGTTCTAAAAATTAAATATTCTAAAATAGATCCTGCAAGAATACCTTGTAATTGGTAACATCTCTTTCCACGGGGTTTCCCCAATTAGCGGGCACTGGAATAATAATTCACACGTGGTTAAAACATTGACGTGACTCGATTCCCTTTTTTTTTAATTACAATCAAATCATGCGGCGACCAAAGGTTACTGGCACTAACTAGCTCATCGTTTTTGCACATACATACAACTATACTGTATTAAAGTTATGCGTGTGTATATTTTGAAGCGGCTTACAGTGGCAACGGTGGAGCCATTTGCGCCAGTTTGGCGCGAAATGTGCACTTTGTGGCATTGTGATGATTGCTTGTCCAGATGAATGCTTCAGAAAGGTATCCTGCACACTTTTAGGAAGATATCTTAGATCATGAATGTTTACTGCTTAATATATGACAAATATGCCAAATAAAGCCTTCAATGCTATTTACGTAAGTATATTATGAAAGAATAGCCTAGTACACAAATGTTTCTATATGAATGTATTCATGTTGTATTATCTTCAAAACGTAGCATATAAATATGTTCATAGAATGTTTAGTACATATGTATTGAAATATGTTCATAGCCATGCTAGTTATTTTGTTATTATATTTCGAGTTATCACAAAAATGGTTCACTTTTTATAGTACTTCATGTTAATACGTCCCGATGTGTATGTGGTAAGAAAAACAAATCATTATTGATTTTGTGTAAAACCCTTACTGCTTTGTGATGAAATCAAACAGATAGTTGCATTTTTATCCCCCCGGCGAAACGGTAAGCTATGCAAACGACTTCACAGCGCGAACCGGGTTTTATCTAAAGCAGATGTTACAG
Source organism: Plagodis dolabraria (assembly GCA_963854805.1). Classification (NCBI taxonomy): domain Eukaryota; kingdom Metazoa; phylum Arthropoda; class Insecta; order Lepidoptera; family Geometridae; genus Plagodis; species Plagodis dolabraria. Next base: position 14,196,646 of record OY978454.1, on the reverse strand, counting down.
TGTTCAAGGCCTCCATTTGCCTTACAATTTCAGATGCAAATTGTAAAGTTCGTAGGTGCCGAATTAAAGGCGCACTTCGCTTCATAAAATCTGTAGCATTTATTACATTTAGAAAGAAAATTAGAATCTCGCCTGCACGCGCACATGGGTGTTAAATATTCAAATTTGTTTTGGTGATTAAACTGAAACATTCATGTTTCGTGTAGTGAAGTGAGTACACATCGCAACATGGATTCAAAATTAGAGGTTTTGCATAGGTTTGATCTATTAATTAAAATTCATTTTAATAACAAATTGTTCACAAAATATAGAGCTTATGAAATAGGCTTAAAATAAATTAGTGAGTAAGCTGCTAAACAAATTACAATAATTAGAAGTAATGAATAATTTACTAAACAGCGCCAAACTAATTAAGATAAATTATTTTTATAAGCTGTGACGTCCATATTTTCTTTTAGAGAGAATTTTAGTGAACCGGCTGAAAGAAATTTTTATCTTCCTGAAAATCCTCTTTACCTTTTATCAGTTCTAAGTAGTTATTTTTTTATGTGTAATCTTGTAAATGGGTTTTGGTGTTCAATTCCAGGCGTCTATGAATGAGCACTGTAAATATTATCCATTAAAAGTAATATCACTGCTTCTTCATGTGACACAAATTAACAATATTCGTAATTACACTTGCCACTAGATTGCACCCAAAGACAAATAGTAAAGCGTTACGGAGTCAAGTTTTATAAAAAATAAGCGATTTATTGATGATGATGATATTTGAAGCAGTGATGGCTGAGTGGCATTGGCTGCCACGCAGCAGGTCCATGGTTCGAATCCCGTCGCGGGCTTGAGCTTCACCGCATGGTGGAAGGGCCCGCCTGGCTAGCGACCACCCTCAAGTTGAAAATCTGTCGCCAAGCACCTAACGGTGTGTTCCGGCAGCTGTCCTTGAGAGCCAGTAATTCTAGGTTAAGCCTGTTAACACCTTAGACCACATCATCACTTACCATCACGTGAGATTGTGGTCAAAGGCTTACTTATCAGCAATAAAAAAAAAAGCGATCAACAAGCAAAAAATAATCTGAAACATATAAGAAAACGTAAAATTTAAGGACTAGTTAAGTGTGGTGATTTAAATTAAATATCACGCGTGTTTAATCAATATATTAAAACGCACTAACTACATCATAGAATTTACAAAGCAAAAGTGAAACTGCTTCACCCAAACATTACTTGTGCAAGAATAAAAACTTGAAATTTGTAATGAGTATTCGCGAAACTGACAAAGGAAACCTAAGAATGGGTCCATAAAAGCCATTTCAGGTGCACGTGTGTTGAAAGTAACAAAAGTATGAAATAAAATAACGATAGTTTAAAGTTATTCTACTGGATTGTATTACGAAGTCTGCAGCATACGGCTTTGTTCCATACAATGTTCAAAGTGTAGTATATATTGGCAAGTTTGGAATTTTCATCGCTGCAATAAGAGCAAATATTGGTTGGAGGATAGCGAAATGTTTAACCCGAACATTTGCAAGTTTTTATAACATTTTGTTTATATATATATATATATTCATCACCATCATCATTACCACATCAACCAGAACATCTACCGTTGAAAACCGTCTCCCTTATTGGTGCATTTGCCATAATTCCCATGCTTGGTCGGAGTCTTGGAGATCGCAGTGGAAGCTGTCAGATCTTCACAGGTGCTGCTGTCCATCTTCTGTTATTTTTCTCTTAATCGCCTCTTACTACACCCACGTGAAGAAATGGGGGGAGACATTTAACCCAGCATCACACGGGGAATTATATAGTATACGGTAAATATTGGACTATAATCATACTAATTGTGATGTTTGTACGAATGTTTAACAAACAGCTGAGGCTTAGTAATCGGTTTCCATTTTCTATTGCGGAAGCATAAAAGGTATGGTCCCAAACGTCAGAAGCTAGCTAAGGAGTTTGAAATAGAAGATCAAAAGTATACCTATGATTTCTTCCACGAATTTTTAGATATCCTTTGGGATATCAAGGCTATACATTTGTCAGCCTAAAACCACAAAGGAACAGCTTTCTCGCTCCAGTACCATCTATGCTACGCTACAATATTATGCGGTGGCACATTTCAACAGGGTTTACAGGAATGTGGGAACTTGGCATGCAAACTCACAGATTTAACTATCCCCCAAAAGCAACGCTCCCTGACAGTGTCAACTATGTAGATAAGATGCTAGCCTAAATATTCAGTGCAATATTTTAAATGGAAGTAGTGACTATTGGTTGAGATTTTGTAATACTTTTGTATTAACTCGTACTACCAATCAAGACGTGCTTTGCTAGTTACTCGTATTTATATGTTTAGATAAAAACCTAGTGACGACTCTTAATCTTGGTGGTATATGTATAGGCAGCTGGTAACCATTACTATTGTGGCTTGTGTTTTCATCGCCTTTTTTTTTTTTTTTTTTTGGAGGCGAAATGCCTTCGCACTACCCTTCCACCAAGGGGGTGGTGGAAGGGGATGTGTGGGACTTGAACCCACTAAAACCCCCCCGTGAGCAGTCCTCCGCCGAGGTGGGGCAAGACAGGGTCGCGTTAGCAGTCACCATCTTGCCCCAGCGGTAGGCCCGAACTTAACCGGGCCTCCGTCCTATGGAGGGGCAACCTTGCTCACCAAAGTCACCCCCTAGACGTGTGGGGCCGTGCAAGCTGGTGGAGAATCCCCAACACTCCACCAGTGACCCTACTACGGAGAAGGTAGGAGGCGGGCAAACCGCCGCCTCCTCGCACCCGTTCGCCTGCGCCGGCGCGGGTCAGCTTGGACATCGTCTTCCCTGACCCGCTCCGCGGTCTCTTTCTGTTTCATCACCGCTTCGCAGAAAGAGACCACCGCCTGCCACGATCTCTCACCACCGAGCATGGCGTTTATCACGCTCGGTAGGGTGAGATTCCCTCCTATGACAGCTAAAAGTGCGTGTCGCTGTGGTCCCCACGCAGCACACACTTCCAGCGTATGAAGTGCCGTGTCCTCCGGCGCCCCACACTCGTGGCAGGCCGGGGCAACCTCCCGTCTTGCGATCTGATGCAGGTACTTGCCGAAACATCCGTGTCCGGAAAGCACCTGCACCAAACGGAAGGTTAGCGGCCCAAACCGCCGCTTCACCCACCTCTGTAGGACCGGGCGGGTGGCCTCCACCGTCCATTGTCCAGGAACCGGCGGAACAAGATCCTCCGCCCACCGCCGCAAAAGGGTGACCCTTGCCTGCCATCGCATACGCGTGACTTCTTCCCACGTTGGAGGATCCCCTCGAGTTCTCCTCGTCGCCACAAAATGATAAATTTCGGCAAGTATCTCAGCCTGGAGCTCCCAAGGAGGATCCCCAGCCAGTACGCACGCCGCCGTCCAAGACACCGTCCGGTATCCGCGTATCGCCCTCGTCGCGACAACCCGCTGCGGACGTCGCAACAGGGTTTTATTGTCGCGGTTGAGGGCGTCCACCCAGACAGGTGCTCCATACAGGGCCATACTCCGGATCACTCCGGAGTATAAGCGGCGACAGTTGGCGTTCGGGCCACCAATGTTGGGCAGCAGCCTCCCCAAGGCAGCCGCGGCTCCCACGACTTTTGGTGCCAACTTGGTGAAGTGGGCCCTAAAAGACCACCTCCCATCCAGGATGAGACCCAGATATTTCATCTGGGTCCCGACTGGAACCATAATCCCCTCCAGCGATACTCGTGTTCCTGGAGGAGGTCCCCCACGAGGCCCATGAAAACACCTAAATTATGTCGTTACGTATATTTTATCTTTAAAAATTAACCAGTGTAGATTGCGCACTTCATTGGCAATAATTTTACGATGACAACTAACATAATATTCATAGTTAAGTGTAGAAGTTATTGACTCTCATATCGTTTAACTTGCTGTTCCTGGGATACGTTTTTCGACATAATATAACTTCAGTCTACTTAATTAGGTGGTAGCATAATTAACGCATGGAAATGGATAAGATGCATGGATAAATATTAAGAGTTATTATGTAATGAAATTAAATACTTATATAATTATAATATGACTATTGAATATTTATTGACGCTTCGATCAACGGGGTTAAAACCAATAGTGATAACCGTATCTTTAAAGGCACATTGAATATCTAGGTTTAGTTTGGAAGGCCACGTCTGATAAACTCTACGCTCCATCCTAACATTACTAAAATCGAAAATTCTGAAATGTTTGCAACATGAATTTTAGTTCCAAGTGTACTACGAGTTGCTAATGCCTAGCTAATTGCAAACAGTGCACGAGATATATAACGGATTGGTCTAAGTAAAGTCAAAATGTCTAAGCTACTTAGGACTCCGCGCAAAAATAACCCCAACTAAACTTTCAAGTTCATGTATAACCAGAATTAGATGAGAATGTAATTTTCAGTCGTAGTGTTTTCAGAATACGTCAAGCTAAATATTTTTTTTCCGGTGGTATGCCTTAATTATACAAAATACTATGAACTATATACAACACTACAGCTACTACAATAAAAGCATTTAGACAACCTATAAGTCATAGCAGACTCATAAGCAGTCCAAATGCTCCAGCCCACTCCCAGTTGGCAGCGTGCCCAGCATGCTGGCAGCATTGCCCCGTTGAATTGCAATGCTTATTCGTTGAGCCAAATATGTGCCAGCATTTCGATCACGCGTCGCATCGACCAAGCGCTCAGATAAGTTTTGGAAAATACGATGAACTCCCGGTCCCCACGGACCCAACGTCTCTACACCAAACGGCTCAAATATGTAACCCATACCGAGGTTAGCATATTTGCGCCGCTTGAGTTGGTCCGCCGAAGTAGCCGCAGCGCCAGTCCTCACGTTGGTTTCAGAAAGATGTGACGGCGCCAAAGTGTCTATGCAAGTAGCGTCCCACACTAAGGGCCGTCCTAACTTCCACGGAACCAGAGTCATGCCGTCAGGTCTTTTACCATCGTCACGCATCAGACCATTCGGTTCCAGAATAGCTGCAACATTGGCGCTGGCAAAAGATATCGTTAAGGCTGGCGTGGCGGGAAATTCGACCAGCACTTCGAGAGCAGGAGAGGCAATGGTGACCGAGTTGATCAACTGCAGTACCACACTGGCAGTGATGTGCAACACAACACCTTGCACCCAAGCGTAAGCTAATAGCTAGACGAAAAGCGGATGGATCTATAAGGGTACCAGTTTGTAAGAAGGAATGGCCTGTAACCAAAGATCAGATTCCCACACAGAAACAGCAATAGATTAATAGATAAAGCTTAATAGATTATTTTGCGTATCGACAAAAGTAATTAAAGTCACAATCAAGAGTAAGCAAAACTCCGAATTGTTGGGAAAAAATATATTGAGTATATGGTATTTATAAAAGCGCCAATTTGAAATCACAATAACATTCTTTTTTTCTTCCCGTTGACCTCCAAAGAGGAAAAGTAATCGGGTATTTCTCACAAAAGAAAATCAGTAGTAGTCCGGAGTTTGAAACCTTTTCTGGTAAATGACAATAGACTCGCCTCGTATTACACTAAACCATTGCATGTCTGACGAAACGTGAGTACCAAATGGTAGGTGGTAAACCTTTTTCCCACCTCTTTGGGGAATACAGGCGTTACGAGGTATTCTGAACGATATGATAGGTTTCAACCAGCTAGCATCCATACACATACTCGTGAAATCAGTCTTCTTTTTATTCGTTGTTAATCTTATTGTCTATCTCTCGTTGTGTTATTATCTCTTAGATATAAAAACCTAATTTCATATAGTATACGCATTACTGTAAACATCGGGAACGAGTATTCTTTTCACGATGTAATAATTTAATGCCTCGATGTCTTAGTAGCATCACACATGTGGATTTTACCTAAACATCCTCACGTTCACTTATCAAACCTTCAACCGAGGGTCGTGTAAGTTTAAAATTAATGTTTCAGCTATCCATCCATCACGCAGCGCCAGTCGTTGCTGACAGCGCTGCCTTTTCACACTGCGAACTGATCTTTGCCCATATTATGTATTTGATGCTATCTGGTAACCTACCTACTTATGTTGGCACATAATAGAATGATTAAATTATTACGGTCCAAGCATTTTCTGCATTTTGTTTGGATCTTAACAAAGCTATATTTATGATTAGACATCTCGCCAGTATGTTGGATAAGGTATGAATATTCAGTTGTTGTATTCAGTTGTGTAACACACCGCTAGGTGCTTGGTGACAGATTTTCTACTTGAGGGTGGTCGCCAGCCAGGCGGTTATTCGCAAAATGCCCTTCTACCATGCGGTGAAGCTCAAGCCCGCGGTGGCATTCGAACCATGGAGCTGCTGTGCGGCAGTCCATAGCCAATGCCACTGAGCCGCTCACTGCTTTAACACAAAATATTATGAAATTTTTTGGTAGGCTATTTTCAAAGTTCTCTTTTCATAGTTAATCATGCTCGATTTGTATTAAAATAATATCTTCTTTCTCTTTTACTTCGTTATGGCGTTCAAAAAAGCCTATGCTTTTACGAAACTAAAATTCATGAGCTCAGAGTCCTCACATGTTAACATGTGAGTGTGAGATTTGAAATTTTCGGAATCAATTTATAGAGAAGATCAACATTGCAAAGATAATGTAGTGAAGTAAAACTCCAGAATTACAAACTTGGAACAAAATCAATTAAGCATATTGCAAATTTATCACCATCTCAAAAAGCACCTGGCCCTGTATAAGGCCTGTTAAATATACATTTAACCGATTAAAAAAATATATGGTTCCCAAGACGATGAGTATAACACTATATTTATATAGGTAAATAATATAAATATGGATCGAGTTACTTCAAAGAATTTGCCATTAAGTATGCCTAGATGATTAAATAATTCCAACACTTGCCAAGCGACACAATCAATCTTGTTCGCAATAGGCATCACTGAAAAGGATTTCCAACACTGAAAAATATGAAATAGCTTGTGGAAATCGGGCTATGAAACTGTGAATAAATGTATGTTGTTAATCAGTATAGTACCGACTGCAATGAGTTTTCGTTTCAGGATCTGAAATGTATTTTTAATCGAATTCCATAAAAGGACTCAATTCGATACGTATATATTTTTATATACGAACTCGGATAACTTTTACATAGTAGTTCGATTTTTATAATTCTATATTTATCTGAAAGTTAGTTAGCTCAACTACCTGAAAAATGTCTGAGCTGTTAAATGATTGCTGCAAGTTTTGTCGACGGTGACTAATACTGTAGGTGAGTAAAAATCGATCGGTCAGCCAGAAATTATCACAGAAAAACGTGAAAAAAAATGTTTAACAAAAGGAACCTCCAAGACTGAAAAGTATGACATACTTTTTGAGGTCAGACCATGAAAATCTGATATCAGGTTGTTTAAAAACAGAATGGGGTCGAGTTTAACAAGTTATTAAAAATGCGAAAGTAACTCTGTCTGTCTGTCTGTTACGCTTTGACGCCAAAACAAATGGACCGATTTGAATGAAATTTGGTATGGAAATAGTTTGAGACCCGGGAAAAAACATAGGATAGTTTTTATCCACCCGCGCAAAAAGAGGTGTTTTTGCGCAATAACCGACATACGCGCCGCGCCCGGAAAGCTAGTTATTTATTTATGCGTTATAGGTGTGAGGAATGAAACAAGACGGTTTCCATAACGCATTTTATGATATCAAATTGCAGAGGAAATACGAGCATGATATTTGAAAAAAATGGAACCGACTTCAAACTCTGTGAAGTATGAAATAAAATGCGAAAGTAACTCTGTCTGTCTGTCTGTTACGCTTTGACGCCAAAACAAATGGACCGATTTGAATGAAATTTGGTATGGAAATAGTTTGAGACCCGGGAAAAAACATAGGATAGTTTTTATCCAACCGCGCAAAAAGACGTGTTTTTGCGCAATAACCGACATACGCGCCGCGCCCGGAAAGCTAGTTCTTTATATATGCGTTATAGGTGTGAGGAATAAAACAAGACGGTTTCCATAACGCATTTTATGATATCAAATTGCTTAAAGAGGAAATACGAGCATGATATTTGAAAAAAATGGAACCGACTTCAAACTCATGTGAAGTATGAAATACGAGTATTAGTACCGATTTATTTCAAAAGAGTAACATTTTAAAGATGAACGTTATTCTCTCAAAATAATTTTTATGTATAATACAATTTTTTGTGGAGATTTAATATAACTAATTACTCCATCTGTATTATTTAGAAAAAGCCACGCACATTTTAAATTATCTCATTAGCTGAGAACAAAAATGAGGCCAGTGTCAATGATGAATGTGTCTAGCGCAAAATTTGTATGTCTTAAGCATTTGGAAGACTTCTAAACAAGTTAAAGAAACGTGGAGTGAATACGCAAAGTTTCAACGTTCGTGTAAATGAGAATTCAGTGATTATTAAATTAACATTTGAATTGTATTCTCGTTGGAGCATGATTCTGGATAAAGTCTCGTTATTTAGAATTTTTTCTTATTCTGCGATAGAATAGAAAATGATTACGTATACTAAGCTTCATAGCCATAGATAAACTATAAGCATATTATACTATAAACAATATCTAAGTACATCCTCGCTGGTATAATGCTCAGTACACCTAATATTTTATTCATCCCACCATCTCGGAAAGAGTATTTTTAATCTTCAATATCTGAGTGGAAAAGCCATTTTTATTCTCTAGAGGATAAAGTAAATTGAATTTAGAACATCGTGTGCACTAAGTTTGTGAATTAAAAAAAAACAGTAAACCTATTTACTGCTACCTCTATGGTGCCGAATATATGTATTATACAACTTTTTTTTAATTTGTTAAAAACTCAGACTGGGAACCTCCTTGGTGTTCTTTTTTCGATTTGCTTTATACGCGGTTCTTCATTTCCTCGCTGAGGTGGAATGAAAAGTTACGTGTTGCACTCGAGTGCAAAGATTTTATCCCCTCCAAAAGATTTGATTCCCTCGCTAACGCTCAGCTCTTTGCTTGCTCGGTCATCAAAATTGAACACGCGGTTAAAAAGCAACTTTGCACTCTTGTATAACAAATAACTATTTCCTCCACAGAATAATAAAAGATGCTGACAAACGTGCCTTTATCCAGAAACCATTAAAACGTAAGAGTGAAAGTCCGCTTGAGATATCAATATATCATGTTCCTACGTCATTTCTTTGGGCTAAATTAGTAGTAAGTGCATGGTGAGTAATCACGCTCATTAACTTATATTTTTGTATTAGTCTTTTTGTACTAAAGCACATATTTTTTATATAGAAGTTTTCTTGTAATGTTTTATTTAAAAAAAACGCAATATGGTTGTAAGCAGAACTACCAAAATACTAATCCACTTCAGGGATTACGTATTAATACACCGTCATACATCATACCGCATTAATGAAGAGAGGCTAAGCATCCCTGGTCTGCAGATTACTTGATCATAAATTATGAAGCTAACATGTAGTTAAATGGAACATTTCGGTACAAGGCAGCGTGGTTAGTGGATTATGCGGTACGGGTGTTGCGATAACTGTATCTTGGTAGTGTCTATTATTAAGGATACTGAAGTACACAACTGGATGTTGATAGCCATGCAATTTCACCTTAACTGTTTTTATTGGATAAAGCTGTATGGTTGCTTATTTAAATATTAGGGTAATAGGGTTGCTTATTATATATTAGCGTCGTATTGGATCAGGATTATTAGTGAATGATGCAATTATATATGCATGTGATATTTTCTGAGTTTTGAGTCGATAATTTATTTAGAGTTCGAGTTCGTACACATACACTTCTGTTTCTGTTCTAAAATTTATTTTTATTTATTTATTTATTTATTTACAACGAAACACCAACAGTATATATATTACAAAATTCTAAAATACATGATAACCAATTTGTTTCTGATATATATACCCCTTATGGGTGTTTACAACATTCTTAAAATGATTTATGTCATTCATAGCAAAAAATATTGCATAATATCAATATTTTTTTATCAGCTGAATGAATAAATAATAAGACAAGCCAAAGGAGAAAAGTCAACAAGTAAAAATTTGTTTCCATTAAAATAATCTATCAGCTGTATTGAAACTTTGCCCAAAAGAGTCATCCAACAATTAATATAGGCTGATTGACTGACCTAAAATATAATAATAAAAGAACAGAAGAATTCATAGATCGGAAATTTATTCCAGATAATATAATTGAATTGATAAAATCTAAAACTTAAACACATTGCAACTTGAAGCGTTCGGCTGAAGTCAATTTGGTACATATTGATCGAAAGTAACCAATTGCGGTTTAATATTTTCAACACCGTGATATATTTTCAGCAGAAAATATTTAACGGATTATTACTTGTGAATTTATAACGTCCTCGTTACGAACTCACAAGTACTTGCAAGAAATATGTGGACTAGTGAATACGGGTCTGCTTGCTTGTCATTACAGATATGATCTGAAAAACTAAACCATTTGACAAATGTTGAAACAAAGGTTTTTGGAATGCTTTTAATTAAAAACCGAAGTGCAGAAGCTATCAGCTGTGCGTACACTTTCATATGAAATTTAAATAGTATAAATAAGAGTAGCCAACTCATATATAAATGCACAAGCATAGAAGTGGTTGCTACAATGATTAGTACCCAAACAAAGCATGCTATCTGCCAAAGTTACTGCCACCATATTATTGTACATTATATTGAGTTTTGATAATTAATCAGGTGTAAAACGTTACGATAAAAATATTCAAGGTGTAATTGCGGGAGCGTTATATCATATTTTTAAACACGTATAATACGTTTCAAAACGTCAAACGTCATTCCCTACAGTTTTCAAGATTTTCGTTACAAAGTGCTTAGTTGATTTATTAAATTAATTAAGGCTTCACCTACGAGCTTATTATAGGTTATATATAGTTGAGATTGTGGCAAACGAAGCATGCAATAAAAAGAATTGAATTTAACAAGTATTTTCTTGTTTTCCAAAAGTATGTTTGTAATTTTATATGATGTTAAGGGCAAATAAATCTAGACAAAAACGATCTAATCTGAGTTATAACTGACCTGAGAGTATTTAATCTATTACATATATAAAATTCTCGTGCCATAGTGTTGTAACAAAACTCCTCCGAAATAAATTGACCGATTTCTATGAAATTTTGAGTGTATATTCATTAGACTGAGAATAGGATGTTAACTATTTTTTCAGACCCAAATTTTATTTTTATCGTACTGTATTTTTTAAACATAAAATAAGTATTCTCTCACTTCCTAAATTCTAAATCTTAGTAAGTGAAATATATGGTCAAATGTCGGGCCACGCACAATGCAGGGTTCCGTAGTAGCCCGTTGTCATAAGTTATCATTTCAATTGTAATTCCAAGAAAATTAAACTTAATTCGTTTGTGAATTCTGCAGGTACTCGAATAAAAACGTAAAGATAGCGCGATTCAGAATCCGTTGGTACATTGGTATCTAGCGACAGCTTTGTGAAATATATATATATATATATATATGTTTCACAAAGAATATAATACATATATATATAAATATATACTTTGTCTGTGCCTACATTTATAGGTATTTATTCGTAGTTCTTGGACTCGGTTTCAATTCTAGTTAACTTCATTCTCAGCCAATATCTTAGCCCGAGTTCAGGAGTCCACTGAAATCAGTTTATGGTAGCACCTTTACAGGTGAGGCCATAACTCAAACTGAGTGCTATAAAATGTATATTGTTTGTAACAAGTTGTATGTCAATAAATTTATTTTCTGTAGCAATAAATAATTATTCAATTCTATTCTAAAATAGTTGATGTATATTTGAATGAAAAATAAAAAGTATACACTGATAAATGCAAGTAAGCTTATAAAAGGGCTATCATACTATATAACTAGTCTGGCCGTAAATAGTGTCAGATAAAAACTTTTATTTTTCTCAAATAATCAAAAACGATTATTTTGTTTAGAATGCGTTTATTATTTTAAAAGTTCTTTCGATTTTGCGCCCCTCACATATTTTTTCGCGTTCATTGTCAAATTACGATATGTAATAAGGTGTTAAAGATAATAGGATTGCATTTATCGCCTTGCACAAAGTGGATGCGGAGCCGTCGGTCATAATCTAGACACTTCAAAAGCTTGGTGTCAGCTGCATGTTCGTATATCGTAATATCAACAGATACAACAACACTTCCCCTTTCGAAGACCATAAAAGATCAGGGCAGCCGCGTGCTGTTAGAACTACAGTTTTAATGCTGTTAAAGACAGAATTGGTCGAAATCCCAATAGGAAGCAAAAATATTATGACAACTCAACAATAATCTTATTGCGAGAAATGAAGATTTACGGTCGATATATAGTACATGCCCTAAATCAATCCTTACAATTAAAGGGAGTGGACCGATCAAAATGCCCTCCATCGCGATACGCAGGTGAAGGGCACAAAAATATTCTTTTCACCGATGAAAAAAATTCACGATTAAAGAGCGTCCGCCGCAGTCATGTGTTGGATGGGTGACCGCTGGTGACCCCACCCAACTCATGACGCTGGTTCAGTGCTTCGGAGGGCACGTTAAGCCGTCGGTCCTGGTTGTTGCCATAGGATAGCAGTCGTTATAGCATGGTGGTTGGGCATTTTGCGAATGCCCGCCTGGCCAGCTAAAAGTGTAGAAAATCTGTCACCAAGCACCTAACGGTGTGTTCCGGCACTGTGCTTGTGAGCTAGTAATTCTAGATTAGCCTGAAGGTGAAAACATCTTCGACGACATCATCACTTACCATCAGGTGAGATATTGGTCAAAGGCTAACATACGAAGCATAAAAAAAAATAACATGGCTTACTCTAAATGACACGCAGACATTGAGCCTCTTAAGCAATCAGTGGCGTAATTTGCCATGAAAACAGTGCGTTAACCCATAGATTTATGGCCAGATAGGTAAAGGTGACCAAGGGAGTGTTTCGAATTGAATATTGCTTTTATTTTTTGCTGAGACTATCGGGGGACTATACTGCTCGCGTCCGTAGGATTTAGCCCTCGATGTCCTACACGTGTCCCCTAGGTGGCGCCAAAAGAGCAGTACTTTTCAGGTGGTAGGCTTAGGCCGCGGCGTGTTACCACCCACCAGACAAAGCCATGCCGCCAAGCGATCGCGTTACGGCATGATGTCTGGTGAAGCCATTATGGGGAACGGGTCGGAAACAGTTGCGCTTATTACTATAGCTAGTCGTGACACATTGAAGGTCAATTTACCTGGCAGCCAATCTTGGAGAGCAGCGGGATCCGAGGCACGGTTCTCCGCTGGCCGACCGCAGATAGTTGGGGGCCCAAGTAGTGAGCCAGCCACTCATGAAAGGCTGCCCCGCCATCTCGCGAAAAATCCCGGAGGTGCGCCATCGTGCTGGTTGGCGACCAGACGAGAGGACCCGATGGACACCTCTGGGGGGGCTCGGGCGTCCCCGCGGTCTCCAGGATTGGTTCCCTTTAGGTGGAAAGGCCTAATTTGTGTCACGGGTTGGTAATGTGCGCCTCGTTTCCACTTCCGTTTCCCTTTACCTATCTTCACTCCCCATTAAATGAACAAGAGAAACAGAATAAAGGTCCAACAGCGGAAACACGTCCTCTCTCTCCAAGTGCACCTCTCAAACATTCGAGGCTTGCACTCCAATATCGACCCGGTCCACCACCATCTTGAGACCGCAAGACCGCATATTCTGTTCCTCACGGAGACGCAGATCAAATGTCCTGCTGATGCGACATACCTTGCCTACCTTGGCTATGTTCTTGAACATAGTTTCAAGGCTAAGGCGGGAGTTTGTATGTATGCTCGCGATGACATTTGCTATCGGCGTCTCCGCAACCTTGAAGACCCCAAATTTTCTATCATGTGGGTTCTGGTGGACAATGGCATGGAGAAAATTCTTTATGCTAGTGTCTACCGTTCGCACAGCGGAGATGAGGAGACAACCAGGCTCGCAAACTACCTTAGTGAGGCGGCCGATGTGGCCCAACAGAGGTATCCTTCTGCTCAATTAGTGCTTCTGGGGGATTTCAACGCCCACCATCAAGACTGGCTATACCCATACCAGAGCACAGACCACGCTGGTCGAGAGATGCGCAAGCTTGCTTTGACGCTAAACCTCACTCAGCTGGTCCAAGGAGCCACAAGGATACCGGATGTTGATGGCCACACAGCCAATTGCTTGGACCTTCTGCTGACAACAGATCCAGACCGCTACTCGGTGTCGGTTTCATCACCTTTAGGTAGCTCCAACCACTGTCTGGTGAAGTCTGTATCAGTGTACTCCCCGCCCGATCCCAGTCCAAGAGGCATCCGGCGGGTGTGGCGATACAGGTCAGCAGATTGGGATGAGATGCGTTATTTTTTCGCGTCTTACCCTTGGCGGCAGGTTTGTTTTTCTTCGAGCGATCCCTCAACTTGCGCGGATGCTGTGACTGAGGTGTTACGTCAGGGTATGGAATACTTCATACCATTTTCTCACGTCCCGATGTCCAGCAAAGCTCGCCCATGGTTTAATGCTACATGTGGAGATGCAGAAGCGTCAAAACATGAGGCCTATTTAGCCTGGGCTGATGCTCGAACCCGCAAATCTAGAGATGTACGTGAAAAGAAGAAGGAATTTAACCTAGCCGCCAAGTTCTGCAAAAAAGGCTCTCAAGAAGGCTCGCTTCGACCACATACGCCGAACAGGGAACAAACTTGCTTCTTACCCCTCGGGTAGCAAAGCGTTCTGGTCCCTGGCAAAGTCGATCGAAGAGAACTTCTGCCGTCCCTCACTGCCTCCACTGCTGAAACCTAACGGCTCACTAGCGCACTCTGCCGAAGAGAAAGCAAATTTATTTGCCTCTCTGTTTGCAGAGTCTTCACGTTTAGATGCTGGCAATGCTGTTCCTTCTAGCCTGCCAAACTGCGGGACGTCAATGTCAGAAATCCGCATTCGACAGTCTGAAGTACGCAAAGCGTTGCGCGATCTGGACGTGAACAAAGCTAGTGGTCCAGACGGTATACCAGCTATAGTCTTGAGGATGTGTGCGCCTGAGTTGACTCCAATATTGACTCGCCTCTTTCGCTTGTCTATGACGACTGGTCAAGTGCCTAAGTCCTGGAAGCTTGCAAACGTGCAGCCCGTGCCCAAAAAGGGTAGTCGCGCAGACCCTGCCAATTACAGGCCTATTTCAGTCACTTCCATACTCTGTAAGACGATGGAACGTGTACTGAACCACAGGCTCCTGGCATACCTAGAAGTGAATGATCTCCTCGGTGACCGACAATACGGGTTTCGCCGAAACCGGTCTACTGGGGATCTTCTAGTGTATGCCACTCACATCTGGAGCGAAGCCATCGAGAACCACGGAGAGGCGCTTGCTGTCTCTCTCGATATCTCGAAGGCTTTTGACAGGGTTTGGCACGATAGCCTTATTAGCAAGCTTCCTTCATACGGCCTTCCCACTGGTTTATGTGTTTGGATTTCAGATTTCTTGAGGGATCGGTCGATTCGAGTGGTCATCGGTGGCTGTTCTTCCGACCAATTGGCTATAAACGCCGGAGTCCCTCAAGGATCAGTACTCTCTGCAACGCTTTTTCTGCTGCATATTAATGATCTGCTTAAGCCCGGTATTTTTGGGTACGCAGACGACAGCACCGTTGTGGAGAGTTATACATCTAACGCACGAACCAGTGCATTACAAATCCAGTCTCATAGGGAAGCGATGGTTCAGCGCTTGAACTTTTCTCTGAAGGCAGTCTCCGATTGGGGCGATGCCAATCTGGTTAAGTTCAATGCAGCTAAAACCCAGGCGTGTCTTTTCTCCGCCAAACGGAGCCCTTTTCAGCTGGCTCCTACTTTCAGGGATGTGTCCGTGCCGATAAGTAACCATCTCGAGCTTCTTGGCATCTCATTAACACCGACTCTCAATTTCGGCTCCTATATTGAGTCTAAAGCCCAGCTAGCCTCAAAAAAGCTTGGTGTTTTGGCTAAGGTGAGACAATACTTCACACCGGGACAGTTGCTGAATCTTTATCAAGCGCAAGTCCGGTCGTGTATGGAGTACTGTTCTCACCTTTGGGATGGTTCTGCCAAATACCAGCTGGAGACACTGGAAGCTATTGAGAGGAGAGCCAAGAGACTCATTAACGACGACGAACTTGTAAGCAAGAGACTCCAAAGTCTCGAGCATCGCCGCAAAGTCGCTTGCTTATCGGTTTTTTATCGGATACATTTCGGGGAGTGTGCCACAGAACTACATGATTTGATTCCGCCATCCCCATTCTTTAACCGGACATCCAGGGATACTCCAAAGCGCCACCGCTATATGGTAGATATTCCATTTACCCGAACAAAGCGATTTGCTTCTTCGTTCATTATACGAACCGCTAGGGAATGGAATACCCTGCCTGAGTCTGTGTTTCCGGTTAAGTACAATATGGGGGTCTTCAAAACGCGAGTGAACAGGTATCTTCTGGGTAAGCGCGCTCCATCATCGACCGCATCATCACTTAACATCAGGTGAGATAGTGGTCAAGTGCTACCCAGTTCAGTATAAAAAAAAAAAAAAAAAAAGACTTTAATGAATATTTACATATCAGTTTTAGTAATATTACATAACTTCATTAAAAAATTGCATTTTCATTTGTTACTTATACGAGTTGGTACAAGTATAGGTTAGCAGTAAAACATATAATATATGGCTTCATGTCTTGTGTTCCTGGAACCAACAAACACTTCTTGTATACGGCGAGTATGAGGTCCAAATAATTATTGTATTAATTTTAAATTTATGATTAAATTTTAAATGCAAGTCTTTACCCTTAAAAACAACCTTTACTTTAGTCATCAACTACTTAATTTTAGTAATTTTAAAGGAATTATTCTAAGGATTTTATGTTTGCTACAAAATTATCCAACACCAAAGTTCAATGACTATTGCTGCTAAAGTAATAAAGTTATCTCAACCGCTATACTTTTCCTTCAAAATCCATAAACTGCACTATCTTCATGATTTTTTCCAAATTTTTGAAGATAGTGCAGTTTAGCTTTTAGAGGAGGGACGCCCTAATGGAACAAAAATATGCTCTTTAAGGTTTAATATTTCTTCAATGGAGCATCAAATCGAAAAACATTATTAGCAACCTCTAAGTCATTTTAAAAGACTTATTCAACGATATAATACACGATGGGTTAGACGACAAAAAAAATGCATCCAAAGGTCACATGTATGGGAGCTATCTTAAAAAAAATATTTTTAAAATTTTATTTTACCACTTTCTCAGCGTGATTGGTTTACGTACCCGTACAAAATTTCAGGTTTCAAGCACTAACGGTCTCTTAGCAAAACCTTGGACAAACGGACAGATAGACGGACATGACGAAACTATAATAGTTCCTTGTCAGGACTACGGAACCCTAAAAAGGAAAAATAAATTAATAAAACGGATTAAGTAACGGTAATATCGTTTTATTAATTTATTTTTCCTGAATATTCACCATCTATACGGTCACAAATATCGACGGATATCCAAGTTTTGTTATTTTTATAGGGCGTCATCTTTCACAGCGCTCCATTCCTCTTTGACTCATATACCTACCACATCTCCACCCATTTACAATAAGTGAGTTATTTTTTATGTGACTACCAAAATATTCTCTAAAAATAATGTTTATGGCAAAACAACATTTACTGAGTTAGCTAGTATTTATGTAGAAATGCCCCGTGGGGTGCCGGGTTAAAATTGCACCTCCCCATATCATCCCGCGGGTGTCGTAAGAGGCGACTAAGGGAAAAATACTGGAAGGTGTGCCTTCTAAAGAACTGCCAACTTACACTGCGATCTCCAAGCCGCCTGCCAAGCGTGGGGATTATGGCAAATACCCCCTTAATAGGGGAGGCTGTGTTCAGCAGTGGACGATCTGGCTGTTACAGTACATATAGAAATATCATTAATTTCTTGAGATATCATAAAAACGGGAATGATTAACGATGGCAATAAATAACTTACACTTATTGAACAGTAAGTCATACTCTCGTACAATTTATTTAAATTCATTGATCGAATTTGATGTAAAACATTGCTTTAGAATCTTTACGTTTGCACGAGTCGGCCAATTAATTTGTTTCTTTGATTTATAGTTATTCAAGCCTACTGCCCTCTATCGGGAAGTATCTGATTTAACGCAAGCAGTGATAAAAAATGTAAATTTGATATTTGGGAACTTTTACAAATCAATTTAAATATTTTATCTACAAAGGACTTGAATCGTGAATTTGGACAAATTGATTTTTTAAAGGAAAAACTACAAACTCTTACAAAAAATATTTTGGAAAAATTTCAAGATAATTCCTTTTTTATAACTAAATGAATATTCTAGATTGCTTGCTGTCTTAAAATTATTTATAGATCATAAAAGTCAGAGCTCATTGTTAGTAAATTCAAGTTGCGTGAGTATTTTAAGACAAAAAAATGTCTTTATCTAGCACGCTCAGAACATTTTTGTGAGCCGTATATATATATATTCTGTATATACAGAATATCAGTTATCTCAGAAAAGGTCGACCGCATTAAGGGCACCCCAAAGTTGTTAAGCTTCCAAGACTCCAACCTCCATGACAATGGCAGCTGTAAGGCGATTTAGGCAATCTAGACAATTTCAACATTGTTTGGCTGAATCTCATAAACAATGCCATTTAAGTATAAAGCTACAGAATGCGTTAAAGATTGAGATTTAAAACGGTTTTATTTGAAATGAGATTTGAGACGCTTCAAGTTTCTAACCGACTCCCAAGGGGGAGAAGGTTTTCAATGCAACTTTATTGTTTTTACGTTGGGGACAGAATATACATAAATAATATTTCTTAAGTACTGCCGACAAATTTCTTCTTGAAGCAAAATATAAGAAAAAAGAAACAATTTTAAACACTTATTTATTTATACCTCCGTAGCAGTAGTTTTTTTAAGGGCTAGGAAGGCAAACAAACAGGCGGCTCACCTAGTGGTAAGTCACCGTCACACATGAACATCCGCAACACCAGAGGTCACGAGGACAATTCAAGTTTTTTTTATGGATTCGACTTGCTATTTAAAATTTAGTAATTATTGACATCGGTATCATACTGTCCCAAATTCTGTAAATTTGTAAAGTGTTGGTAGTCGATTCCGTTTCTGTCACTTGCCTACAACACTGGTCACAATCATCAAAGTGGAATTAACTATTGTAGGCAAATTGACAAATGCATTTTTAAATAAATTGTTACCTAAAAACTACCCAAACTATAGTAAAGCATTGCACTGAATTCTTAAGCTAGCATCTTATTTACTTAGATGACACTGTGAGGAATCGTTGCTTTTTGGGGGATAGTTAAATCTGTGGGTTGAAATGTGCCACTGCATTACATTGTAGCGTAGCGTAGATGGCACTGGAGCGGGAAAGCTGTTTCCTTGTGGTTTTAGGCTGACAAATTTACACAACCTTAATATTCCTAAAGATATATTCATGTTTATTCCTTATTTTATATCAACAGTGCACGTTCATAGATGCCTATAATAGAAAACCCAAACCCTATCACAAGATTACACATAAAAATAAACTTCTTAGAACTGATAATATAAGGAAAAGAGTATATATAGTAATAAAAAATATATCTAAAGGCCTTGAATTGTCCCAAAAAGAAAATTTGGACGTCACAGCTCATAATAATATAATATTTTAATAAGTTTGGCGCTGTTTAGTAAATTATTCATAACTTGTAATTATTGTAATTTGTTTAGCAGCTTACTCACTAATTTATTTAAAGCCTATTTCATAAGCTCTCTAATTTGAGAACAATTTGTTATTAAAATGAATTTGAATAATTTTGAGTCCATGTTGCGATGTGTACTCACTACACGAAACATGAATGTTTTAGTTTAATCACCAAAACTCATTTGAATATTTAACACCCATATGCGCGAACAGGCGAGGTTCTAATTTTCTTTCTAAATGTAATATAATTATTATACAGATTTTATGAAATGAAGTGCGTCTTTAATGCGGGCACCTACGAACTTTGCAATTTGCATCTGAAATTGTTAGGTTAATGGAGGCCTTGAAAACTGTTACATCTGCTTTAGATAAAACCCGGTTCGCGCTGTGAAGTCGTTTGCATAGCTTACCGTTTCGCCGGGGGGATAAAAATGCAACTACTTGTTTGATTTTATCACAAGTCAGTTAGGGTTTTATACAAAATTAAGTATGATTTGTTTATCTTAACACATACACAACGGTGCGTATTGACCGGAAATACTATGAAAAGTGAAAATTTTTTTGGATAATTTAGAGTCATAAAGAAATAACTAGCATGGCTATGAACATATATTTTCAGAGTAACAATTGGTTTTTACTTTGTTAAGGATATAATACAGTACAGTACATTAATAAAATTTTTTTTTTTTTTTAAAGACTATTTTTTCCTAATATATGTGAATAATATTTTATTTGGAAAATATGTCACGTAATATTAAGCGGTAAACAATCATATTCTAAGAAGTGTAGTCTATCTAAAATTGTATGGTGTGTGGATTTTACGAAGCACTCATCTGGGCAAACAATCGTCACAATTCCACAAAGTGCACTAAATTTTGCCCCAAACTGATGCAAATGGCTCCACCACGGCCACTGTGTGCCGCTTGATAGAAGAGCTCAAAATATACACGCGCATAACTTATTTTGGTGTGTGCAAAAACAATAAGCTAGTTAGTACCAGCAACCTATTGTCGCCTCATGGCATGAGTGTAAATTAGAAACTGCGGGAATCTCGTCACCATCGTTGTTTCTGCGCGCAGCGTGGGTACGCCGCGCGGACGCGCCTTCGGGCACATGGGGCCCCTGAGCGCGGCAGTCCTTCGCCAGCTGAACGTTCTCAGCTGCGTCGTGGGGTGTGAGTCATCTTCGATGGCTCCTTCGTCTGGGTCGGGGTATGTGGTCATCTGGTATCTTCTGTCCCCCTAGTCAACCTCAGCCCACCGGGGGGTCCCAGTGAGCGAGTCGTTCGGGGGAGCGGGATGTAAAGCGCGCCCTGGCCGGCCCTTGGAGCCTGGGCGACGCGGCGTCATTGTATACTTCCAGCTGTGCTTCTTAGCGGCAGGAAAGGAGTTTTCCAACGCCCGCTAGTAATAGCGGGATCGGATCCGCTCCCTCCCTTATCGCTTGAAGCACCTCTTGGAGGGTGCTTATGGCGGTCTCGATAATATCAAGTTCCGCCGCTGTTCTTGTTCTCTTCGTCTTGATTGTCTCGCTCGCGCGTGGGAGCGGGACAGGTATGTTCGGTCGTCTCTGTCTCTCGGTCGGGGCACGTGGTGAGTGGGCCGAGATGGTGGTGCTCTCTGTCTGGGAAGGGGCGGTAGGCGGGGGTGCGCCTTTCCGCGGTCCCTTGGTTCGCTTCTTCTTCTTCTTGTTCCTCTTCTTTTTGGCCACATGGTCGGTGCCACGCGGTGGCGGGTTGTTGGCGGCGGCCATGAGGGTGCTCGGGGATGTCGTCTCGGGGATGGTTGGGGTCGCATTGAGTGCGACGGTGGGGGGCGGCGGTCGCGTGGATGTGGCTGGAGCTTGTGATGTAAGCGCCGTTGTGCCCGCGCGCTTGTTCCGCGCCTCCTCGCGGAACACAGCGCAGCGGGGGTTATTCGCGGTGTGCGCTCCGCCACAGTTAGCGCACGTCGCGGGCTCGTCCAGCGGGCGCGGGCAGTCGCGCGCATAGTGCTCACCCCCGCACCGTACGCACGCCAGCCGACGGAAGCAGTTGTGGGAGGAGTGCCGGAATGCCTGGCATCGGTGGCATTGTGCTGGGCCCCTCCTCCCACGCCATGATTCTATCTTCACCCCCGGCATGCATAAAAGCTCGTCCGTTTCATAGATGCCGGGGGCCAGGTTAGCTGTCTTCTTCATCGCCGCGAAGAAAATGCATCCTGGTCTGCCTTGCCTCGCGGTAATCTTCTTTACGTGCTCGGGTTCGTACCCGAGCTCTTCCAATTCTCGGTGGATGTCATCTGGGTTCGTGTCAGCTGGTAATCCTCTAATTGCCAGTTTGAGGCAGCGCTCCTTGGGGAGCGAGTAGGAGAACCAGGTCATCCTCTCTGTCTCATCCAGGCTTGTGAGATATGCCTGGATGACCCGGTACTCATCGCTGTCCGTTGGGGTGAAGCGTACCCCCTTGTTGAAGGGGCGTACGGATGGCACTCGTCCTAGTTTTTCCTTTATCGCCCGAAGATGCTTCGTGCTATTGGGGAAGGTTTCCAGCACTATCGGCGGGTACCGCACCTGGGGAGGCTGTGCGGGTGGCGCCGTTTGCGCTGAGGTTGAGGGCGTCGTGGGAGCGGCGGTCGTCATTGGGGTCGTCTTCGGTGGGGAGGCCCGGGATGTCGATGCCACGGCATCCGGGCGAGAAACAAAGATATCATTCGTCCCTTTCTCTCCTCGGTAAGAGGTAGGAGGGGGACGCGGGGCGGTGGTCTTCCTTTCTGTAGTGGTTAGGGGCGGTGTGGCCTTTGCGCGCCCTTGTGCTGCCGTGGTGATGGTTGCATAGGACGCGGCGTTCTGCCTTGCCGCGGTTGTGGTTGTCGGGGGATCAGCTCGTGCGGCCATCGTAGCCCAGTCCAAGCGGGCTGGGGTTTGGGCGCAGGTGCGCTTACCATCTTCTTCTTCCGCCTCCTCGCTGCGCTTCCTGCGCGCGCCGGGGGCTTGGATGGCAATGGGCTTGGGCTGCTTGGGTGGAGACTCTGGAGAATCCAGTATGACTACCACTGGGTTGGCTGTCTCAGCAGGGGGGGAGGAGGAGTCGTCTCTCCGGGCCTCTGCTTCCCAGCTCAGGCGTTCTTGGCGGGCGGCTTCTAGAGTCTCGTCGATTGAACGACGGAAGGCCCTATAGCGTTCGGCGTCTTCATCTGCGGCAGTCGGGATCCGCCGGGTGGACAGGGATCTGTCCCGTGCGGGGGTCCTCGGCTGGCCGCGGGGTTTCCTGGGGGCTGCAGGACATCTTGGGTTGAGCTCGGCGGTCACGTTGTGAGCGGGAATCTCGTCACGTCAATATACGCTCTGACCACGTGAGAAATTATAATCCAGTGCCCGCTAATTGGCAAAAATCCCGTGCAAAGAGATGTAACCAATCACAAGCTATTCATGCAGGTTATATTTTAAAATTATTAATCTTATGAACCATCTTAAAAGAGACAAACAGTCTACCTATTTGTCTCTTTTGCTAGCAGAGTCCATAGAAGGAATGAATATTCTTACTGCATCCCCGTGTAGTGTTCAATAATAACTTTTAACTTATTTTTCAATGGGGCTTGGTTCAGTAGACAGAAGTGTTTACAGATCTCCATGATAGTAATGGCTGACTAAGTAAAAAGTAATTCAGTTTCTATACAAATGGCTTGTTCCTATTCTTATCAATTTATATAGGTATCTAGTTTGAATCTATAATTATGATCTTATCTGTGAACATTGCTACAACATCATTACTGTTTCAGCCAGATTTTCCACTGCTGAACAAGCTGGCCCCCATTCAGGGGGTATTTGCCGTAGTCTCCACGCTTGGCAGTTGTCTCGGGTAACGCAGTATAAGATGTTAGTTCCTCAAAGGCGCTGCTGCCCACCTTTCGATATTTTACCTATAGTCGCCACAGCTAGCAATGGGGGTGGAATTCTAGCCCGGCACCCCAAAGGGGTTGATCGTTCCTATCACAAAAATATTACGAAAACATAATTATTAACAAAGTTCATCAGGTCTGTAAGATAATGTTGAAAGTAGGTTATAAATCACAATTTATTGGAATTTAATAAGTAAAAGAAAAATAGATAAAGTTGATTTTATTACACATAAAATTTTAATTAATATAATATATTGTTTTTAAATACTATTAAAAACCTTTCTTCCGATGGCAATAAAGTGAACATTAAGCCCAAAACTCCACAACAAGTACAATAAACAAACCAAATCAAGCGAGAAAATGTTTCAAACTTGATTTATATCCGTACATTTTGAGTTCGAGCAAATAGCTCACGCCAAGATCAACATCAGGAAATAGAAGAAAAATTAGTCCACAGGCTTATCGAGTGTTAAATTGCCTATCCGTTGCAGAGTTTCGATATATTAATCCACTTGCATGCGTTGACGTGATTTTATTACAACTTTCGAGACATCTCCCAGTAAAATATCACATATCAGGAAAGCGAGCCAAAGAAAAAAGTAGCGTGAACTTTCGGCAAATGCACGGCGTGATAGAATATTACGTTACCATATTTCAGCGCGGTTGTTTGGCGAAGTAGTTTAAGTGTAACTTTTATTATGGATTTGTTAATGTGTGCGTGAGCTTTATCACACCGAAGCAGACTTTGCCGTTTACGATTATGACCACCGGTGAACAATAACACATTTATTACAGAACGCAAATAAAGCGTCTACAGTCCGTTAAGTTTGTCGGATATACGTAAAGTCATATTGGTTTTACTGATAGCCAACAAACTCGTAGTAAGGAACAGGCGCGCGGCCATGTTGTGTACTAATATTTTATTTTTTGCCAATTTCATTGTATATGGTGCTAGTAAACTTACATTAAGTTTTATGGTATAAATAATATTAGCTGTGATATGTTCATGCATAGTGTAAACCATTTTGTGAAAGCATATTATTGCTATTTTTTTTTTATAAATCACAAGTGGGTTTGAAACAAAATATCTTCTCAAATAACACAAAGCACAGCATGTGAGCATAAATAAAATAATATGTTTTCGCTAACAACACGCAGGATTAAACATGGCCATAATTGTTGTGAAATGTTTTGGCTTCAGTTTTATGTCAAGGCGCCTTCTTGAGGCAAACTCTTCTTGGGAAAGCTTTTGTTACACCTGATTTTTGTAATTTTAAAGGCTCACAAGGACAGTTGATACAATACAGTATTTGGGGCTTGATGTCAGTAAAAAAAAATTAATATTATATTCAAAAAATGTTTTAAATGTAGGCTTTGTAGGTGCTTACATGGTAATCCTTAGTCCTTAATAAATAATATTACATTTAAATTTGAGGTGGCCACACTTAAATTTAAGTCTACAAAAAACCTAATAAAGCCTCTGGACCCTTGCATTTGAAATGTAAATCCGTCACCGGTTTCAGACATTTAAACATTTATTTATTCGGTTCAACTATGTATTAGTCGAAGTGCGGGCAAATCTAATTCGACCACAGTTTTACATCAATCCTGTTTGGAACCCTCTTACGGATAGGTGAATTTCGGAATTGAGAATGAGATCAATTGTATTCTGTCCAATTGTTTTTATTAATACCACTGTTCAATTAGGTTTTGACCCTTTTTGAATTGATGTAGGTGGTTATTTATTAATGTCGGTACTTTTTTGCTTTTGTTTCTTGAAATTTAAATAGATGTGCATAAAATAGGGTTTAGTAGGTACGGGGATAATACGAGTATAATCATGTCGAGGGATAAAACCATACTGTACTGTATCAGCCGGATCTTTCACTGCTGAACACAGTCTCCCCTATTAAGGGGGTATTTGCCATAATCCCCAAGCTTGGCAGGCGGCTTGGGGATCTCAGTGTAAAATAATAGTTCTGTAGAAGGCGCTGTTGCCCACCTTCCAGTATTTTCCCCTTAGTCGCCTCTTACGACACCCACGAGATGATATTGGGAGGTGCAATTCTAACCCGGCACCCCATGGGGAAACCATATCTTAAAGAGAATTAATAAAAATAATACATGTATGAAAGATGTTCATATTGAAATTATGTAGGTGTGCCGCCTTTGATTAGTTTTTGTAATCTTCGTAAGCTAGTAATTGACTACTGTCTTACTTGATGGTGAGTGAAAACGCGTTTGAATATGTTGTTCAGTCTAACCTAGAATTACTGGATCTCAACGACAGCAGCCAAAGCATACCTACAGTTAGGTGCTTGGCAACAGATTTTCTACTCATGCCAGACGAACACTCGCAAAAGTTATACCTTAGAAAGACCTTACACCTGAAAAAAGCGCTTGGAATATGAAAATTAAAAGATTTACCGTTTTCATCTATACCTGCGTGATAATTGTCAACACAAAAACATATTGTATGAAACCCCGGCAGGGCACGCAGATGGTTGCAGCCCTGTTGTGACACAACACCATACTCACATCCACGTGAGAAGTGGCAAGCTGCTCATTTGGCGCACCGTTATATCAAAATTGGTTCTGCCGTTTTGGAGTTGAGTACACACATTCACAACTATAATATTAGTGAGATAATGTGATGTATGATGTTGAGCATTTTACAAATGTTCGTCTGACTAGGTTCCCTCGGAAGTAGAAAATCAGTCGCCAAGCACCGAACAATTTATTCTTGTAGGTATCATTTGAGAGTCAATTCCCATTCTAAGGGAAGCCTCTTTACCATTATCTACCACAACATTACTTACACATGTGTGAGTAGTTGGTTTCAAGCAAACCAATTAACTAAAAAATGGTAATAGTATGTTACACCTTGATATTTTTTACTTTATTGTTGTAAAAATACATTACACCGTCACTGAAAAAATAAATTATAATTCTCAAGCAAATGGAAAAAATCTTAGCTGTCAAGCTGTCTAGTTAACATACATTATTGGGTTTAGTGTCTACTAAACCCAATAATGTATGTTAAAACATTATTAGGCTTAGTGCCTAGCTAAGATTTTTACGCACTCCCGGAGTAAAGAAAACTGAAATAATGCCGAAAACAATTTAGGAACACCCATTAGCGAACTTTGTCTATAATTTCATATTTAATTTGTTTGGTTGGTGAATTTATGTATCAATTTTGTTTGTGATGAAAGATTTATATCTAAAACTTTGCTTTTTAACTATTTATTGTGTTGAGGAGCGTATGAAAGTATAATGGACTCGCGTTTTACGTGCATTATGCGAACATTTTAATACGCAAGAACTCATTATTAAGTTTAAGGGAACATTGTTTTCGCATTATCTATTACGGTCATAAAATGCTTTAATGAATAGAGTATTTATTGTTCGAGGACAGTTACATCATTTTGGTTTTGAAGATGAGATCATTAACTTCTTTATTTTTTATACAAAAAGAAATTTTATCGTTGTTGACTTAAACAGCTATAAAGTAACACAAGAATATATCTGTTTCCAAGGTTTTTGCGAAGCAATGATGGCCGAGCGGTAATAGGTATGGACTGCCGTCCGCAGGTCTATGGTTCGATCCGCCGGCATGAGCACATCGCATGGTGGAAAGGCATTTTGCGAATGCTCGCTTCGCTAGCTCAGTACCACCCTCATGTAGAAAATCTGTCGCCAAGCACTTAACAATGTGTTCCGGCAGCAGTCCCTGAGAGCCAGAAAAATGACAGGCTCATGAGACTTAACAACTGTATGTCTCAGTGTGACGGGTGCAGTGCAATGCATCTGTTATAGGCTGAGGTTAGTCCACTTAACATCAGGTGGGCCTCGTGCTTGTTCCG
Source organism: Plagodis dolabraria (assembly GCA_963854805.1). NCBI lineage: Eukaryota > Metazoa > Arthropoda > Insecta > Lepidoptera > Geometridae > Plagodis > Plagodis dolabraria. The sequence continues at coordinate 14,169,119 of OY978454.1, read as the reverse complement.
CCACTATCACATAAAAAGAAACCTTTTCATTAATGTACAGTGCTTTCCCTTAGGTTTTTGTTATTATACAAGCCTCATGCTAAAATTGTAATAAATTATAGATAGATAGATAGAAAACTCTTTATTGTTACACCACATCTAAAATATCAAAGTTTACATATTAAATAATAATAACATAGTGTTAGAATTGGTGGCCTTATCACTAAAAGTTATCTCTACCAGGCAACCTTAGGATGGAGTTGAACAAACGCAACAGTTGGGGCGGGTGTAGCCCAAAAATTTACAATGAAAAAAGTACATACTCAAATGTATAAAAAAAATATTTTAAAAATAAAACTATTTTAGTATAATTTCTAAACAAATTTATAAAAATAGCATGTAAGTTTTTAAAATAATTTCAATACTTTTTGAAACCAACCGTATACTTTTGTTTACAAAATACTACGAACTATTATATACAACACTACAGGTAATTCAGCCCACTACCAGTTGGCAGCGTGCCCAGCCATCTGGCAGCATTGCCCCATTGAAATTGCAATGTTGATTCGATATTTACATATACTCGTTGTAACACTCAGAGCAATTCTTAGTTTTTGAGAGTTGTAACATAAATGATGACAAAAAGAACTATTGGTTTCAGTAAGATGGTATTCATTTATTTGTGATCATATTTGGAGAATATTGACCATTTCATGCCACTTACCGTTGCCATTAGATGTTTATTTCAGATGAATAGAGGTACGTAATTCAGTTAGTCTCAGCAAAAGCTTTCATATTTCCCCACATTGCCCTTATTAATTAGATTTTTTTGCTGATAGCATTGATCGTGACTCTTTCTCTGAAGTAATTGATCCATCAAGAGGTGTTTGAAAGGCAGCAGACAGGGTGTGAAAAATCCCACTAACGAGCAATTCATGCAACACACAGATCTATAAGAGCGGCAACATATAATGCATGTATAAAATTAATAATTAGAAGTATTTTTCATGAAAAATGCCAAAATGAGCGAATGGTTCAAAATATTTCAACCCCATACCTTTGCCTAGAATAAGGTTAAAGGGCGGTGAAAATAGTTTCTTTTTATATTATGCCATTCATCTACGCACACAACTGTCTTTGGTGCAGGATCTGCCAGTGAATCTTAGTAAAATTTTTCTGTTTACTTACTGTTTCTGGACTATCTTCTTTACAAGATTACATTAATTATTTTACATCTTCTTCTACTACACGTCCGATACACGTCATGGCATTGGCGTTTGGCATGTAGGCACAGAAGTTGATTGTTTGATATTCCGCGCAAAAATTTCTCGTGGCTGAGAACGTGTCAGTTAAACATATTGATGAAATATATAAATTTTAACAAAATCAACGTCTTTGTTTGTAAAACTTCCAAGCAGTGTATCATTCTTGGTCGCATTCAGTTTACCCTGGCGGTGTAATTGGCTTGGCATTCACACGTTTCACACAAACCCATAAAAACCAATGCTGGTACGATCGACACGGCGATATTGAATATTGGTCCTTTAGAAATGTAATATGATTTAATCCTGTAATTAATGGCACCGACGATAAGCTATCATCTCATATTAGATAAGTAAAATATTTTATTATCAATGAATGGCTAAATGTAAGTTTCACCCAATTCTAACTTTGATCAAACTTTAGGTCAAATTGTTCATTTTTTTGGGAAGGCAAGGATGTTGCTTACCGCTTTCGACAGTACAACTCCACCGGTATTTAAGAAAATCGTTCTACAAAAGCATTTGGCTGAACTTAGCTTTAAATAGGTAACCAATATAAATACCGTTAAGTTGATAGTTTGACGTATGCAGTAACACAATTTTCCAGCTTATTATATATAATTACATTCCAAGTTTAAGTTAATTTTAATTCAAGCTTAAACAATAACTTTGGGGCTTATCATTGGATCAAATGAGTAAAATTGTGCACTAATAATAATATTAACATTTATTTAATAAGATAAAACTTACGCAACTAAAATGAATCTTGAATAATGGTAGTAGATATGAAAATTCAATTTAAATTGGCATTCGAGGACCTTTCGTTATACTAGTAGAGAGGTCGAATAATAAGAAACCTACGATGCTCTCTGAAATATGCAGAGGCCCGTAATAATATGATTTCCTTGGAACGCAATCGAATCGAATAGAACATTTTCTACGGCTAGCATGTATTATGCATTGGTTTTGCTATTTCGTAGCGGTAGCAAAAATATTTTGTTGATTAAAAACTACCCGTGTTTACTTGTTTGGAATTTTTATATGCAGTTTCGGCATGTAATTTTTATTGAAAAATACTTTTGCTTAGGTATGTTGTAATCTAACTAATGGCTCTTTAATTGATTTTTATTTCCAGAGGATCAAAATGTTTTCTAGATACACATTTAGTTATTTTTTCTATACTCGATAGGTTAGTTTTAGATGTGGTTAAAAACGTTGACTAGGCTAACTGATAGCTACCAGGGTATACCGTAAGATACCTGGCAACAGGATATAAAACTTCTGAGGGAGGTAGCTAGCCAGGCGTTTATTTGCCAAATGCTCTATCACCATGTAACGACTGTCCTCCTAAAACAATAACTGAGATCAACTTGCCCGAACGTGCCTTCCAAAGCGCGGAAGCACTCAGAAGTAATGTCACTAGCGGTCACCCGTCTAAGCGATGACCACAGTAGACGATTCTTAAGGCTTATCGAGGTTGATGATCGGTTGTGAACGACTAAATAAGAGGAGATCTTCAATTTTGCAATATTAACTTTTATGGGTAAAAGTTCAATTCAAAATTCATCAAATAAAGTGAATTCATTTGCAAGTTTGCTGTTATGTTTTTACATTATCAACTGACATAGGAGAGCAAGAAACAGCTTCATCTTTGTGTCCCTCTATCATTGCGCTCGACAGCATTAGTGTGATAGACATATTTCTCGCTGTCTCAAGTTACAACAAAAAAATCATGGAATAGGCTATGGAGAAGGCTTATTATTTTATAACCTCACACAGAATTTTATCACTGATAAAGCAAGGTACACAACAATTTCTAGATCAAATTCACAATTTAAATTACCGCAGGATACTGAAAATTTGGGAAACATGAAAATTTTCACTTATTATCAGTATTTTGAATCAAGTTCATGCGTATAGGAATAAATTGTTTGACTAGAATCGTCACCAAAAACCCAGTTTATTCATAATCAAGCTATACAATTATTGAAGACCACGACGAGCTAAGTTTTTCTGAGGAAGTTATTTTAGGTATAAGATAACGTTAAGATGATATGTAGGTTTAATAATATAGTCAATATATCAAATTCATATTATATACATTGTTTAAACCGGCGTCAGTATGCCTCTATTAACAAAACACAACAAACTATATGCAACACTACAAGTCCTTCAATGAAACCATTTAGGCAACCGAAAGGCCATTGTAGACCAACAGGTGGTACTAATGTTGGTAGCGTGACCAGCAAGCTGGAGGAATTCTTCCGTTGGATTGCAATATTTATTCGTTGAGCCAAATAAGCGCCAGCATTTTGATCACGCCTCACATCGACAAAGCGCTGTGATAATTTTGGGAATATGTGATTAACTCCCAGCCCCTATATCTTAAAGGCTGGGTGGGGGTCGTAGTGGGAAATTCAACCAGCCCTTCGAGAGCAAGAGAGGCCATGGTGACATTTTGCTACTAATTTTATATTAGGCCTTGCTACTATTGAATCTGTAATCGAAAATTTCAAATAAAAAATTCATAATTGGAAAAAATGCCTTTGGTTAATAAGACCAACATCTGTATCTTCTATAACTATATATTTAAATAAATATTCGCAAATCATATCACACAGGATTCGCCATCGCATTCTTAATTCATCCAAATACCAAACATTAAGTTTTGATTGGAAATGTTGAATTATTGAGTTGATGGCCAGCCTACAGATAACTGGAACAAGAAAATAACATTATTCCAGTAGGTTCATTTTGATGGTTTGTCGTAAAATTGCCAAAGGAAAGGCATCCGGTATTTTGTATCTTAATTTAGTCAAAGTATTACTCTAACTATGAGTAATAATTGAATTGAAATATTTGCTTTATTACAATTAATTCGGAAATTAACAAAGATTGTAAGTTATTAATTTATTATGCCATACTCAAGTTCGAAGGTGCGTGTCATAGTCTTAGCATAAGTAAGAGACTTGATATGAGTCAGACTTGCTGCTTAAAATAACTCATACCTCATGAGTCAATTTAAGCATGCATTTGTATTTAAGTAAAATATTCATTCGTTCTGTAGTCATATATAAATGAATATTAGCCTTCAATATCAGTCTCAATCATAATTATAACTTTAAACACAATGTCAGAACAGACTTGCGTTAATATTTATGTGACAACTTAAATCAGATACTCAACTCTCAGTAGATGTGAAATTAGCAAACTATTTTGAATGACGTATTTTCGTACTTATTTGGGCAGAAATTTAAATGATAAATGACGTGTCGGCATCCCATTATAACAATTATAGTAAACTAGTTAAATTCACATTAAATAATGAACGTGAGAATATTTTGCGTATTAGTTATTTTATGAAAACTTTTTAGTGTAACTGTAGCGTGTGTAATTAACTCATTTGAAGTTTGTATTCGTATCATATCTTCATTACTATCTTCCAAGTGTAAAGAAACATAGTAATATATTATAATAAATCACATATATAAAAAAAACTTTAACCATGTGTCGAAGATAATGCTTATATCCGTATCAGTAAGTAGGACGTAGATTAATTGTGGTTGTTATGAGAAAACAGAAATAGGGGAAATAACTAAATCATTTCTTTTCGATATAAAAATGCCTTTATTACAAGAAAATGAGTTCTATTTGTAATAAATTATTGGTTCATTGATAGCTTATTAGTAAAATATAGCATCTAACATCCGTTAGTTTGCTTTTTATAACTTTTTTATGTACCCAGTATCACCTGGACAATTAAGACGAATTTAATGATATATTTTATATTAAAATCGGTTGAACCGTTAAGAAGTTAGGTGGAGTAAAGAAACTCACAAGGATACATACAAACATACATACATGAACCCTGAGAACATAACTCTCCTTTTTAGGGCAGTGTGTAAAAATAAAGAATATATATTAACTGTACCTAAGAAATAGCGATCCGATATGCGCAATTGGTACCAATAGCAAGCTCAGGGCTGGTGCGATTTATACAAATAGTGCCAAACGTTTGCATGAATGATAGATGTGATATTATAGATGACGTCACCACTCATTACCAACAGTATTCACGGCCTGATATAGGGGCATCGTGAGCACTACGTGCCAATAGCGCTTTGAGCGCAATTCGGACCAATCTGTCACAACACATTAAAACTGAAAAGTGAAAATTATGAGACCTTTTACAGTTGTTAATAATTATGTCTCTCAAAAGTCTATAATAGTTAAAATCCGTTAATTTTTTGAGAATGTAACGAGGTTATGTATTTGTATAAATATGGGTAACTTTAAATGCACGACTTTGTTTTGTCAGAAATGTAAGTAATGCAAACGTGCCGGCATATGCAAATCGATCCAATCGTTAGTACTGTTAGTACAAACGGGCACTATTGGCGCATCTCGGACTTCACCTCCTGTCACTGACCATATTCATGTTTCTTTTTATTGCTTAAATGACGAGACGAACAAGTCGCCACGTTGTTGAAATGCAATCGTAATAGTTACGCTCATACATTGTTCAGTGTCAAAATCTAGGCTCAAAAACTGTTAATTCAGTCAGACAAAACTCATGTTCCTATTGGTTAAAAAGAAAATGACATTGTGTTATGTTTTTACCTGCAGCTTATTCATATTTTCACTGTCAAAATATGAACTGAATATCCTAAAACTATTAGTGTTTTAATGTACATGTACCATTAGTAACCAAAGTAATTTAATCTCAATCAGTTATTAAAACCTTACGCATATCTGAGGTAATTTAGAAAAAAATAATTGAAATTCCGACGGTACTTCTTTTTGTGCCTCAGTTAAAATTTTTGTATGCAGTTAAAAACTATTCCTAAAATTTGAGGTGGATTTGCAGCTGCACATTCGCCAGGGACTGTTATTATGGACAGGCATATGAAACTCTCTGACAAAAACACAGCCCTATCAAAAAACCCGATCAGAGTTACGCATCGTTTGGCAACTGAATTTTGTCCACAAATCTATCATGACGTACGGGATGGAACAGGAAATTCAAGAGAATAATTGTCACCGTTATTCACAACAAAGCAAATTTAAATTTGGAGGTATAACTTTTTTATATCTGTTTTACAATACCAACAAACAAACAATAGTGTGACAAAATAAATGTGCAATTATGTAGACTTTAACACATTTATGGCAAAACCATATCTCCGTACATTCTGAGAATTGCTGTCATTCACAGTTTTGGGACTAATAAAGCTTCGTTTGTGGAAATAATGATGGAACGAATTCAAAATAAAAAGATGATGTCTCTTATAAAAAAACGTCGCTTATGGTAATATAAGTAAACCAACGCTCATCGAACCAGTCGGACCAGATGGCCATCCGCCCTATATACAAAGAAACTTATTTGTGAAACCTACGAGAAATCCAGTTGAAATTTCATTCTTTAGCATATGCTATAGCAGTGTAAAAACTAAAACTTAAACGCAATTGGCTACATTAGCTTGTTTTACTCATTGACTACATATTTTTTAGCATTGTCACACACTCGATATAGAGGCTTCTTTGAATTTAGATAAGAGGTGACGTTTACATATATGTTAAGTTTTTACAAGATTAAAAGACAGAAGATACTATGGAAATCGATACGATGTAAGGTCAGAGGTAAAGAATAAATTTTTAATTATTTAAATTCGGGAGTACTAGTTAAACATAAACGTTTTGTTCCTATTTTGACAAGATACGTTACCTATTCAAAAAGGGAAGTTGAGCGGAAAATTGCAAAACGTGCCCTGTGTTTACAATTACAGATGCAAAGTCTTGCAAGTCACATCTAGACAACGAAAGCCTTAGAATAAAATATGGAAGTAGAATAAAACCGTTCGGAAAGAACGAAACATTCCCAGTAAATCCAGTTTAGTTTGTCACATTTATTTATTGATTTTCAGCATATAATAGAAGGAAAAACTTGTTATTATGTTAAAGTAAAAAGTTGTTAGTATGTTAAACATGTTCTTATGTTAAAATATTATAAAAAATACTCCCTGTCTTACAGCGTGGATGCAAGCTCGCTGACTATTCCAGTATTACTGTCCCACATTCCACTTTTCAGTTATAATTCCTGAATTTGGCCTTCAGATATTCTGTATATACATTTCTGACGTCGGCGTGCATCTAACGAAAATATGAATCAGACGTCTAGTTATAAAAAAAAACTGATTGACTGATCTTATCTAATAGTTATTTTCATATTGTGCGGCCGGCCTTAAACTAAAAAAAAATATATATTTTAAAGCAATTTCTTCATATACGTACAAATAATTTGTTAAAAATTACACGATACTTTGAATGTGTGCGAAATTTAAATTTGGCATAATACAATTTTAGCAACAGTAGAATTATTTGTGCCAGTTCGTCCGGAAAGTTCTGCCTCCATACATATTTCTGTCTTTAAGCAGTATAACGTTCATATCACTTCGAATGGTAAGCGCTACTTGTGATGAACTGCAAGTGTTACAGGCAGAGGCCACTGCTTAACACCAGGTGGGCAATGTGCTCGTTCCATTAAGATTTGAAACACACAAAAATTGATTCAAAAACCCTTTTTTCAATTGTATACATATTCAATAGACTGAACTTTATTACTATAACTTTTTAACATGTATATCGTCTATTCAAAAGCAGAACTTTACTAACGTTTGATTGTACGTTATATGTTACCTTTTGCATTGTTGTATGTTTTTTAATTTTATCCCAAGACTGGCGAAATTAACGAGATCCATATCAGCATTTATAGTGGTTGGGTGCGATCTAGTTCATTATGGAAAATTCTAAAGAGCACTGACACTTACTAATACGATATTTCATTTTGCTAAGGTAAAGTGCAATTGTCATTGTAATTCCTTTGCTAGGTATGAAGGAAAAATTAAACCTACTTTTTTTTCAATGTCAGATACATAAACAAGAATGATTCAACACTCTTGACTAGGAGAAATAATAAATAAAAAAATTCTATGGTTGCAATTTATGGACTTTCAATATAAATAAGATAAGATAACTACCTACACTTTTCCTGGCAATAAAAACAAAATAACCATTGATATACTTTTTATAAGGAAATATAGTTTAGCTTTATTACTGAATTATATCTAGAGTTGTGCAACAGAACCTAAGGAACAGATTAGAGTGTCTATTAGTTATACTCGTAAGTAACATTAAAGCATTATAGTCTGCCTTTTATGTTACCTAAAACTTTTGTACGAGAGACTATTATTTGTAAGATATAATTGTATATTAAGAAACATAGATCTTCGAAGCGCTCGTAGCGAAGTTTGCTTAGCCATTCTGAATCGATCAGCCAAGTTAAGCAACGTCCGCCGCGGTCAAGAGTTGGATGGGTGACCGCTGGTGACATTACTACTGAGCGCTTCCGTGCTTCGGAGGGCACGTTAAGCCGTCGTTCCCGGTTGTTGTCTTAGGATGGCAGTCGTTACAGCATGGTGGTAGGGTACTTTGCGAATGCCCGCCTGGCTAGCTACCACCCTCAAGTTGAAAATCTGTCGCCAAGCACCTAACGGTGTGTTCCGGCAGCTGTCCTTGAGAGCCAGTAATTCTAGGTTAGCCTGTACAACATCTTCGACCACATCATCACTTACCATCAGGTGAGATAGTGGTCAAAGGCTAACCTATCAGGCATAAAAAAAAAATACATAGATACAGAATAAAACAGAATATGGCTGAGGGATCCAGGATAGTTGATATGAGCTCAAGAGCTCTTCTTAACTGTCTCGGATCCCGGATCTCCAACCAGGGTGGGATTTTCAATTAGCATATAACGTTTGTTTAGTTTAGATTTATTGAAGTTTAAAATAAAAGTCCAGGAATTACATAGTAGGTAGTTTTAAAATATATTGTTTTCAAGCGAATTTATGTGGTTAAGAAAATGATTCTTATATAATGTAAAAAAGTATTATCTAAAATTAATGAATTTAAATATACATTTATTTAACATAATTTTACTTTGTGGTTTTAGAAGTTTTGTATAACATTTTAGTAAATATAAATATGTGTTATTCATTCAATTCATCTCAATTAAAACCGCAGAAAATATTATGTTAGGTTTAGTTTCTTAGGCTAGGGGTAAAGTAATTACAACAAATCACTAAATAAGCAGGATTTAAAAAAAGAACTGTTTCTATATTCATACGACTCCTATATGGAAATAGAAGGAGAGGATTAAAATACTAACATTATTTCTTACCTCAAATAAAGAAATGGAGATAAATTCTTATCAATTAGAGATATTAAAAGTTTACGTTATTAAATAGGCCGCTATAATAATAACTGTTCTGTTTACCACTAGCCCTTATAATTTCTATAGCTCTGTCATTGATCTTTACTCAGACAATTTATTGCTTCAAATTTGCTGTGGAGTAAAGGCTTCAGGGTCGAAATGTCTTACCTGTGATCTAACTTCAGTTACCAATCCAGGATTCAATCAATGTATTTGTTTTAGACTGATTTAATGGTTTTGAAGCGCTCGTAGCGAAGTTTGCTTAACCATTCTGAATCGATCAGCAAAGTTAAGCAACGTCCGCCGCGGTCATGAGTTGGATGGGTGACCGCTGGTGACATTACTACTGAGCGCTTCCGTGCTTCGGAGGGCACGTTAAGCCGTCGGTCCCGGTTGTTGTCTTAGGATGGCAGTCGTTACAGCATGGTGGTAGGGCACTTTGCGAATGCCCGCCTGGCTAGCTACCACCCTCAAGTTGAAAATCTGTCGCCAAGCATCTAACAGTGTGTTCCGGCAGCTGTCCTTGAGAGCCAGTAATTCTAGGTTAGCCTGAACAACATCTTCGACCACATCATCACTTACCATCAGGTGAGATAGTGGTCAAAGGCTATCCTATCAAGCATAAAAAAAAAAAAAAAAAAAAAAACTAATCCTTGCAGACTATATACTTGATCACTAAAATCCTGTTCTATGTTGCAGATCATGACAATGATGTCAATAAAAAGATAAATATAGCCAGTTCAGAATTAAATTAGTATTTTTTTGTAGTTTAGAATGTATTATTTTTCAATACGTCATAATTGTTTGCTTCTAGGCGGTATAAAGATTTAATATAATAGTATATATATACACAAACGTTATTTCAGTAAATAAAGTTATATCAGTTCTAAGAAAAGGCTATTGGAACGGTAAAGTTCTTGTTTTAGCTACAGGGATTATTGAAAGCGAAACCGCAACGAATATCGGTTTCAAAGTTCAAATATTATCTCCTTAGTAATGTTGGTCGGCCACGAAACTTTACTGACCGTCTTGTCCTTTACCGAGACGATAAAGGTAACGAAACTATGGTACGAATTTACTTAGCAACTATATTGTTAGCCACTAACCCCTTATTTTTTATGAATTTCGCTTTAAGTTTTAGATAACTAAGTTCCAAAATTTTCATTAAGGGAACTGTGGACGTAGCGTTCATCCATATAAACGTAGTCTCATATTTTTTTAATTACCAAGTGTTAGCTTTGGCTAAAAGACCTGCATGTTAATTTTACTCTATTTGTGTATTCTATCTATGCCGCTGGTTTGCAGTTGTCAATGTAATTATAAATATATAGTACTATTCGGGGAGATATCATTTTAATATCAACATTTAAGTATAGAATAAATAATACAATTACTTAATACTGGCAGAACCAAAAGCGTAGATATTAAGGTAATTAATGCAACATTTCCCTGAGTTAAATAATTAGTAATTTTAAAAAACGATATTTCTTTTGTATGGAAGGCGCTACATCTAACTTTAACTACCGTACCACAATATGGTGCAATGACACGTAAGATAACCTACGCTACCTAATTTGGTTTATTATGAAGTATGATAAATTGATGATAAATTGACCCTATTTTTTATCCTTTATTGATTAAAATTAACCGAAACCACGAAGAGAATGAAAATTAAAAATTGCTGAGTATTATAGAACGTAGGTATTATAAAATAGATCGTAGGCAAACCTTACCCGTACCAAGAGACCAACATTAATTTATAAGGCTTCCTTTGACATATAAAAAGTTTACAATAACGTCACTACGTATACAATAAGTATCTAGTTTATAGATATATATAATATATATATATTCCTGGTTGTTGTCTTAGGATGGCAGTCGTTATAGCATGGTGGTAGGTAAGATTTAATTTAGATGTAATTAAGTGTTTTTATTATTTCTTAAAATACATCGTCATATAAATTTAAATAGAAATAGTAACTACAGACAATGTAGATAATCATATAATCCACCCCTTAATATGGTTTTATATTACTAATAAAATAAGTTTTTAATGTATCGGTATAGTATAAGTATTTTGTAACTCTGTAAGGCAAACAAAACTATGAAATAAAATGCCTAAATACGATTATCTATTTTTCTAAACATCATTACTAACACTATCGCGTGCTAAGCGAAAATCATATTTTACAAATTTTGTGCTCAAATTGTTTGTAAAATATACGATTATCTGTTTATATTCCACTATATTTTTTAGAAGCAGTGATCAGTGATGGCCCAGTGGAAAAGGCTATGGATTTCCACGCTGAAATTCCATGGTCCAAATCTCGGTGTAGGCTAGAGCTTCACCAAATGTTGATAGGGTATTTACTAGAACTTTTTTGAAGCAGTGATAGCTCAGTGGCTTTGGCTATGGACTGCCGCGCAGCAGGTCCATGGTTCGAATCCCACCGCGGGCTTGAGCTTCACCGCATGGTGGAAGGGTATTTTTGCGAATGCCCACCTGGCTAGCAACCACCCTCAAGTTGAAAATCTGTCGCCAAGCACCTAACGGTGTGTTCCGGCAGTTGTCCTTGAGAGCCAGTCATTCTAAATTAAGCCTGTTAACACCTTCGATCACATCATCACTTACCATCACGTGAGGTTGTGGTCAAAGGCTTAACTATCACCAATAAAAAAAAAAAAAAAAAAAAACTAGCCCACCTGACTAGCTACAACCTTCAAATCAGAAATTTATCGCCCAGTATCTAACGGCGTATCCTAGCAGCTGTACTTAAGATCCAGTAATTAACAGAAGAGTGCACGCAGCGCATTATAGCAAGTGTTCGAACTCGATTAAATTTTGTATGCATATTACTGAGCCGAATAACTATGCTTCTGATTTTCCAGTTTTTATATATAAACATTTCTCTTTTTTTTATATTTGCCAATATGTTGGAAAACAACGTTTGTCGAGTCAGCTAGTTATCCATAAAGTTTAGGCGTTCATTCTAAAAAAGGCTTATATCTGACCTGAATGCAAATTTTCTTATGAACATAAAATACAACTAAACTTAAAAAGTTTTCTGAACCGATACAAACCAAATTAATGTAAGAACTGCAAACCTATCAATCAGTTGAATATACAAATGAATAAAACAAAGACATCATTAAATTCCGAAACACAACAGCTTAAACCTTATAATCAGTGTCAACGTTTTTACATCGGATCGTTGTTTTTGTGAATTTACTCACGGGAACAAATTATACGTTTATTGAGGTAGGTATTATCCTCAGCAGAAAGCATTGGATTTAAAGAAGGATTTTTGCTTTGACGAATATACAGGATTATGTAACGTAAACCTGAAGGTTGAAGGACTTCTGGGAACTATTTAGTTTTCGTCTCCCATTTTATTTGGTTGTTATTTTTCTGAAGGATTTGAAAAGAAAACGAGTAAAGAAAACAAATCCTTATACATTTCAATTTACACTGTTTCCGTAATCCGTAGTCTGAGTCCGTGCGTGAGAGCTTATATTTGTATGACAACAAATATATAGTCCGTTCAGGTGGCCAAGTGGATTAGGCATCCGATGCAAAATCGTAGGTCGCGGGTTCGTTTCCAGCCCGGGATATAAAAATATTGTGGTCCAATAATTTGTTAAATATATGATTTTTGCTTAGCATGTGATAGTGCTTGTAATCAAATATAAAAATATAGAAGGGTGGCGACATCATTGCAAGAGTTGAGTGTTTGAAAAAGCACTTCTTTCTATCCGATACAAAGGTTATCCTTTGTATCGGCTCGAAAGAAGTGACCTACAAAAAAAACAATCAATAATTCATGATAATATGTTTCACTACTACTCGTTGGATCGTTTCAATATTGAACCTTAAACATCGATTAAACTATGGGCATCGCCACGCAGCCAAACTGGAAGAATTTTTCAAAAACTGGAAAATCGTTTCGATTCTACACGAAGCATCCTCAGGAGGTCTTGACTCAACGAGCGCACGATTTTTTTCGATTGTGCACTCGAGAAATATTCTTCAGGTTTGGCTGCGTGGCGTTCATGACGTCACGTCGGCTTAGCAGGAAAATCAGGCGGAATTGTTATATATTTTGGTATTTTTTAAGTGTTTTATTAAAATATTCATTTGATGTTTTCTTAAAATATTTTAAAAATATTTGTTATTATTAAAGAGTATAATTACAGTTGATAGTATTTCTACACTCAACACTGAATTAAAAGCCACCAAATGTGAGTAGGATTTGTAAACCGACGCGCGAGGGTCCGAATACACAGAGTGTACAAAAAAACGTTATTTTTTTCGTACAGTAAGGGATCATTCGCTGGAGTCCGACCGGCACTTGGTAAATTTTTATTATTTTTGCCATACATAAGGTATTAAACTGCAATCGTACTAAATTTAACGCTTATATGTATGTTTTTACAATATAACTAAAACAGAAAATGTTAAAAAAATACAGGTTTCTTGTATGGTTAGCCCTTTTATTTTGAACTTTTAGATATTATTACTATTTGCTAGGCAATCAGCTATACCAACATATATTCTGTGTTGGTATGGCATATTACATGATTATGTATCATTTTAACGGATTACCTATAACGTCTCCAAAGAATGCTTACAGCCCTTCGTAGATCAAACTTCTGGTCTTTTGAAGCAGTGATGGCTCAGTGGCATTGGCTATAGACTGCCGCGCAGCAGGTTCAAAGTTCAAATCCCAACACGGGCTTGAGCTTCACCGCATGGTGGAAGTGCATTTTGCGAATACCCGCCTGGCTAGCGACTATGCTCAAGTAGAAAATCTGTCACCAAACACCTAACGGTGTCTTCCGGTAGCAGTCCTTGAAAGCCAGTGAAATTACAGGCACATGAGACTTAATTACTATGTCTCAAGGTAACTTCTAAGGAAATGCATCTGTAATAGGCAGAGGTTAGTCCGCTTAACATTAGGTGGCCTCGAGCTTGTTCTTGTGTGTTATAAAAAAGAGGACAGCCGTTGCGTGCCAGTTTCTAGTACGGAACCCTAAAAAAATGCCGGATGTATGGTTAATACTATCAAGAAAAGTTGAACTTTTATAGTAACGGTAATGTGAGAATGAAGTACACGCTAGCAAACAAAAATGACAACTTTTGAGCTAGACACCGTATCCATAGTACAAAACTGTCAATAGTTTTTATACATTATTATGGATATTATAATTCAAATCAATTATTTATGCTACATACTATCTTAAGTATCGAATCAGTCTATCAAGAACTTTTTTTAAATATAAATCTACACTCCACAGACTCCAGGGTCCGTGATTTTTTTCAATTATGAATATTTTTGACCGCTCCGGATATCCGTGCCAACGATTACAGTTATGAAAATAATATACCTACCTACAGAAATGAACATATTTTGTGATTCTCCCACGTCACATTTTAACAGGGCTTCCATCACCGCACTATTTCGATCTTTGATTGTAGTATCAAGAACTTTGGACACTAATACTTCGAGCCAAAATATCTGATACTACAATTGTACCAACCAGATCAAATATATAAGAGTCAATCCTCTTGCCATCTACCAGGCAATGAAAGACTATTGACTTTTGCTAAGATTTTAATCTGTAAATTGCCTTTACCTTGGGTATTAATCGTAAACTAAGTATATTTTCTTTACAACTCTGCTAACATCTTCCATGAAACACAAGCGTGTGAGTGAGTAATTAGATTTTATTATTTGATATCTTATTGTGTATCTACTCAAGCAGTCTCGATGTACATTAGTAATCGTAAATAAATCTGATTATTTTATTATGTCTCTCTAAGCCCAAGTTGGTGAGATCTAAATTCATTAGTATATTATTATGATGTGGTTCTTTGCTTTGAAGATATATACTAAGAATCCATATTTTATTAAGCTTTTACTTTATCTAAAGTACGGCCTCAGAAAACTTATTGTAATGATACATTTTAAGAAAAAACCCTAAGCTATTATTTAAACTAATAGTTTTCAACAACAAAAAAATAATCTCTAAATGTTTGTAAGGATAAGCAGAAGTAAACCTTTTTTTTTATTTATTCAGAATAAGTTCACGTTTGACCACACCTTGCCTGATGTTAAGTATTGATATGGTCTAAGATGGAGCACGCAAAACCCTAAGATGTTGTTAACATTCTACCAATAACCCTGTATAATAGTTCATCAAAGATACTTCACCACGCCAGATGGAAAGCGAAAATTGAACCAAAAAGCAATGACCATTAATGCAGCCGCAAGCTACGATTATTACCATCTCTATGGTGACTAGAGCGATACTATTTCATGCTCTGCTTGGAAAGACTCAGAGATCATAGCTGCTAAGAAAAGCGTATGTCGGCTGTCAAACTTAAGAGATTTTCAACAGTATATGCATGACATGCCTGGATCTAATTTTGGACAAGAATTGGTGAGGCAGGAATAAAATTAAATATATATTTGAAACATTCACCACATAACAAATGACAAAAAACGCTTAGAAAAGCTATAATTCTACGCAATTGTAGGGGTTGAGTGACTTCGGTGCCCCAACAATACGGACAGCGCGACATTTCAGCCTATCGAGAGCATCCACAAGGTACTTGGTGGATCCATCCCGGAGGTGGCAACAATATTTAACACATGGGCGCTGCTGAGTTTTGTAATGGAGTTTTGTAAAGCGCTGATCAGTTGTCCTCAAGAAACGCCGCGCTCTGTCCAGACTAGCTAGCATGCGCAAATAAGAATATATTATAAAAGTTGTCATTATCCTAAAGAACCAAATGACACACGTTGGTAGGTGGCAGGTCAAAATCGTTAACTCTATAAAATCACTAATATCTATTGAAACTGTGGTATTTGTAAGTTAATTGTAAATTAAATATGCATTTTCTAAAATTTTCATATCTTTATTTTGAGTAGAGCTTCACAGACAAACTTACCTTAAAACCAAGCCTTTTTTCAATTGTGTACCATTAATATGCATATTTCTAGGAAATTTAGGAAATGAATATTAATTAAACTGATTTAATTAATATTCATGCTTTACTTTTTATTCAAGAGTTGTGAGTGAAACCAACAGAAACGTATTTGTTACGAACATATAAATATAAAATTTAACTGAGCTTACATTAATTTCATCACAATTTTTTGTAAACATAATTTGATACATCGTTAAGCTGCAGAACAAGTAGCCTGACTGTTAAAAAAATATTGTATATAAACTTCATTTTGACATTTGGCTCATGAATTAAGTATTTTTTCCAAAGAAATAAAGTAGTTGTATATAATTAGAGTAAAAATTTACCCTAAATATATTTTGGTTTCAGAAGATCAAAAAAGTTGAAATGTTTAAATGTACAACTCCATTAAATGCTGTTTTAGAAAATATGACGTTCTACGTTTTAATTACAAAACATGCTATGTCCTAGTTTATAGGAAAAGTAAATAATGTGCACTCACATTGACAACTTTCCAGCAAATTCAAATTCAAATTCAAATTCAAAATCATTTATTCAATTTAGGCGTCTACGACGCTCTTATGAAGGTCAATTACAAATTTTAATATTGAAATATTCTACATTGTACTGCCACGTTCAGCAAAAAAAGTTTATAGAGCCACTGCGAGAAGAACGGGCAAGAAACTCGGGGCCATTCTTTTAAACGTCTTTTTACAATGTGTTATAAACAATATAATACAATTATTACAATATTTGTTTAAATTACGTAGGAGACATGTGATGGCTTGGCAGAGGTGGAATTTTCCAAGCATTTTTGTCGTTTAAGTAATCACAAACTGTGTAGTAGGATTTCTTCATCAAAATATTTTTCACGTGCAATTTGAATTTTCCTTCTGTGAGCATTGTAATATGTTCGGGAATTTTATTATAAAACCGCACACAATTACCTAAAAAGGACCTTTTATTTGTCTTTGCTAATCTAAAACATGGTACCGTTAATTTATATTTGTTCCTAGTGTTGTAATGATGGTTGTCACTGTTTAATTTAAATTTACTCAAATTTTTCCGAACATACATAATATTTTCAAATATATACAGACTCGGTAAAGTTAATATATCAATTTCTTTAAAAAGATCCCTTAGAGATTCCCTAGGATCCATTTCATATATGGCTCGAATTGCACGCTTTTGTAAGAGAAAGATTGTCTCTATCTCAGCAGCAGCTCCCCACAGCAATACACCATACGACATAATACTGTGGAAGTATGCGAAATAAACTAGCCGTGCAGTAGCTACATCTGTTAACTGTCTTATCTTACAAACTGCATATGCAGCAGAACTAAGTCTTCCGGCTAGATCATGTATATGTGGATCCCACTGTAAAGTTGAATCCATTTTGATTCCCAGAAAGACTGTCGCTTTGTCAATAGAGAGTTTATCTAGGCCAAGCTTAATGTTTGGTTCAACATAAGGAACATTTGGTAATGAAAACTTTAAACATTTGGTCTTTTTTGAATTTAACAGAAGATTATTAGCGGCGAACCATCCAGAGATCATAGATAACACATTATTTACATGAATGAGTTCACTATCTTTCCTATCTACTTTAAAAATCAGAGAGGTATCATCCGCGAATAAAACAATATCACAGAAATCTTTGACCATGCAAGGCAGATCATTAATATACGCTAGGAACAGAAAAGGTCCCAAAATTGATCCCTGCGGTACACCTATTTTTACGAAAGACCCGGAAGAAGTATTGCCATTTATTCCAACCATCTGTAGCCTGTCAGACAGATATGACTCTATTAGATTCAAAGCTTTTCCACGAACACCATAGTGTGAAAGCTTACGAATCAGAGTGCAGTGTTCTACACAGTCGAATGCCTTGGAAAGATCACAAAATACGCCAATAGCATCATGTGAACTCTCCCAGGCTTCAAGTATATGTGACATCAATTGAACACCTGCATCTGTTGTCGATCTGCTCTTAGTGAAACCAAACTGATTCTCATTCAATATATTATGCTCATTAAAATGAGATAAAAGTTGTTTGAGCATAATTTTTTCGAATACTTTACTCAGAACGGGTAAGATGGAAATAGGTCTATAATTGCAAGGGTCAGATGCAGCCCCCGACTTCAAAATTGGAGTGATTTTACTTAGTTTCATTAAGTCGGGGAAACTTCCTCTATCAACACAAAGATTGAATATTGTTACTAAGTATGGTGCAATAATGCAAATAATAGACTCTGCCACTTTAACTGACATACCCCACAAGTCTTCAGTACTCTTTATGTTTAAACTTTTGAATGTCTTTATAATTTCAAAGTTTGTCGTGTATCTGAAAGAGAAGTCCGGTGTTTTGCAGGGAAAATTATGTTTTAATAGGGCTTCTGCTACATTGGGACAAGAATCCAATGATTTAGTGGCTTCTAGGGGTAAGTTAGAAAAAAAATTTTCAAATATATTCGCCACTTGTATTGGATCAGAGATTTGATGTTTATTAATAGTTAAGACATATGTTGAATCTCTAGGTTTATTCTTACCAGTCTCAGTATTTATAGTCTTCCAAATGGTTTTTATTTTATTTTTAGACTTGCTAATTTTGTCTCTAATAAAAAGAGATTCAGCTTAATACTTATTCATGAAATCTGTTCTTTTGATGTCCGCAGTCACTAAAGAGGTAGCTAGTGCTGTTTACTGTCATATTCCGTTACTGTAATAAATAGTTAATATTGTCTGCCATTCAAAGTGTTCTGAATGATCATATTTATTATTTATATCTCCTATCCAATAAATCAAAAATTGACGCATATGTATTGAAATCCAACGGTACATTGTTTCATACCGTAAAACACCTTTTTGACGCATAATCACAAAGACAAAATAAATTTAATACCATCTTACATGAGTCAATACGTCTAAAGTCTTCAATTATCGTTGGCAGTGAAGACGTTCAACACCTGCATCGCGTATTTTTTATATTAAATATCAATTTTGTTAGTGAAAAACTGGTCTTACATAGTTCTTATAAACAGCTTAAGCTGTTTAGCAAAGCAAGAAAGCTCGGAATTCCAAGTCAAAAACGGATTACATTTACAACTAATGCTGGATTTGAAGAAATCAAGCGAATATTTTCTTTTACCTCAAGAAAGCCTTAATAAAGATAGTTTAGGCTCGGCAATATTTTGTAGATATTTATTGAAGAGGTTAGAAAGAGTATTTGTATCGCAAGGGAATAAACCGAAGTAAGTACTTTAGAATATCTCAGCAGCAGATTTAGTGCTTACATGGAGCTGTGGCATGTAGGCTTTATTCAAATGGTAAGATTTGTATGTTAATATTTGAAATTCTAAATATTATCACGTTTGAAAATGGTCAAGTAAAACAATTCAAAGTACTGATAGCCAGTAGCAATGACTATGACATTTCAATTTTAATCCCATTGGAGGCCTCAGCTTTCCCGCGTAGTTGTATTGCATTTTGTAATTGCCTACCTTGACCACTTACCATCCACAAGTAAAGGGTTTTTAAATAGAGACGCGCGAACTTTGACAGCGCATAGCGGCCATCTTGGTAAAGCGATAGCTGTCAAATTTGGCATGAACACATATTTAGTCATGAAATTTCATTATAAAACGCAACATGCTTCACCAACGCGTAGAAATTGTTAAAATTTAAAATTTATTTAATATAGTGATCTATTCGCCTAACGTTCCGTGCATTGTGTCCAATTTATCACAGGCGATATCGACCGATGATAACATTTTTTATGGCCTAGGTTAGATGGTATGGATCTCACAAACATGTGATTTCAATAGGATGGCGCCACTTGCCATACAGCACGGGAAACATTAAATTTGGATGATTGAAACATGAAATTCGAAGGCTTCGTCATCTTGCGTACTGGCGACATCCACTGGCCATCAAGATCGTGTGACTTCGACGCCGCTCAACTACTTTCTGTGAGGTTACGTGAAGTCTCTAGTATATGCAGACAAACAACAGTCAATTGCCGCCCTGAAGGCCAACATAACTCGCGCTCTTCGTGAAATTGAGCCCCATTTATGCGAAAATGACATCCAAAATTGGTCCACTAGGATACACCACCTACAGCGGAGTCACGGTGGCCATTTAGCTGAAATTATATTCCATACATAATGTCAGTAAATATCCTTTAAAATAATATAAAAATTGTGGCAATATCACTTAAACGGGTTTCTTTATTTTATTTTTAAGTTCGAGCGCTCTTAATGAAAAACCCTGTAGAAAGACTCGCGTAGCATATAATAATGTATTTTTTTATCGGTGGTTTGCCTTTATTGTCAAAATACGACAAACTATAAACAACACTACAGCTACCACAAAGAAAGCGTTTAGGGAACCTAAAGGCAATACAGGTAGTCGATTGATGTAAAACATACACTATAAAGAAAATATGTGGCCCACATAGTGTCCCTTTCAATCCAAACAAAGTATCTGATCTTACTTTCTAATATAATTTAAGCTAGAATTACTAGGTATAAACAATTATAACTGTACTGTATTATAATAATACGTTATTATATAGAATGCTTCATTGCCATAATTACTCGCGAAACTGACACGCTTGAAATTGTGTGTCTAATTATGACGTAATTGGTGTTATCCTCCATTAGATAAATCAACAAAGCTAATTATAGGGTGCGATTGTATGAACGTTATACTATAAGTATAATGATTCACCTATTTATTTATATTTGGAAATAGGATTGGAAATTTCACATCTTTAGTCAATACATTTTATCACTAAAGAATTTATAATTAAAAAGTGTATTCTATATTATGGATAGCGGTTTCCATCAAACGTATATGCGTCTTATTTACATACATAGTGTTATTTCAAAAATGAGTATAATTATTCCTCTTTTTTTTTTTTTTATCGGCGGTATGCCTTTATTAAACAAAATACTATGAACTATATACAACACTACAGCTACTACAATAAAAGCATTTAGACACCTATAAGTCATAGCAGACTCATAGGCAGTCCAAATTATTCCTCTCAGTTTAATTTTGTAATGTAATCCTCGGGGCATGCGTCATTGCATTGATAAAAATATTAAAACTAAAAGTGTTCAAACTCGGTAAAAAATTTTAGAAAAGCCTTGAGCCTAATATCTATGCATTTGGCATGCTAGTCTGACGTAAAAAAATACTATCAAGATGTTTCGGTAAAATCGTTTTGTATGGAAATAATTATATTCACATAAAGAGAAAAAATTAATAATTAATGGAAAAAACTAGCCACCCAGAAGTATTGATATTAAGCTCAGGGGCATGTAAAATTTCACGGATTTTGAATACTTGGTATGTAATATGACTATACTGTGTTTTTTTTATTCATGATAGGTTGCCTTTGACCTTTATCTCACTTGATGGTAAGTGATGATGTGGTCGAAGATGTTGTTCAGGCTAACCTAGAATTACTGGCTCTCAGGGACAGCTGCCGGAACACACCGTAAGGTGCTTGGCGACAGATGTTCTACTTGAGGGCCGTAGCTAGCCAGCCGGGCATTCGCAAAATGCCTTACCACCATTTTTTTTTTTTTTTTTTTTCACCCGGGAAAATCCTTTATGGATACCACCCGCCCCGGGGGGAGCGGAGTGGTTATGTGGGAGTCCTCGCCTGAAGGGCCTTACTACCCCCTCGGGGGGGTAGTAAGTGAGGTTACCCACTAAAAACCCGGGATGAGCAGTCTGCCGCCTAGTAGGGCGAAATGGGGTAGCGTTAGCAGTCACCATCTCGCCCCAGCGGCCGGCCCGTCACCGATGACGGGCCCCGGCCAATGGAAGGATGACCCGGCTCATTGGGGCCATCCCCCAGACGTGTGGGATCGTGCAAGCCAGTGGAGAATCCCCCGACTCTCCACCGATGATCCGCACAGCACTAGGAAAGAGCGAGAAGGCGCCCGAACCGCCTTCTCCTCCCCCCAGTTCGTCTACGCCGGAGCGGGTCCGCGAGGACGTCGTCCTCCCTCGCCCGCTCCGCGGCCTCTTTCTGCGCCATCACCGCTTCGCAGAAAGAGACCACCGCCTGCCACGATCCGTCGCTGCCGAGCATAGCGTTAACCACGCTCGGCAGCGACAGATCTGCGCCTATGACCGCTGTGAGGGTGTGCCGCATGGGACTCCACGCGGCGCACTCCTCCAGCGTGTGGAGCGCCGTGTCTTCTGGCGCTCCACACTCGTGACAGGCGGGGGTCGCCTCCCGTCTCGCGATGTGATGCAGGTACCTTCCGAAACATCCGTGTCCGGAAAGCACCTGCACCAATCGGAAGGTCAGCGACCCGAATCGCCGCCCTACCCACCTCCGGAGGACCGGGCGAATGGCATCCACCGTCCTCTGTCCAGGGACCGGTGGAGCCAGGTCCTCCGTCCACCGCCTCAACAGGGCGGCCCGCGCCCGCCGTCGCATGCGCGTGACCTCCTCCCACGCTGGAGGCTCCCCGCGGGATCTCCTCGCCGCCACGAAGTGGTAAACTTCGGCGAGGATCTCCGCTTGGAGCTCCCATGGGGGATCACCGGCCAACACGCATCCCGCCGTCCAGGACACCGTCCGGTACCCGCGTATCGCCCTCGTCGCGATGACCCGCTGCGGACGTCGCAGCAGGGCCTTATTGGCGCGACCGAGGGCGTCCACCCAGACAGGTGCCCCGTACAAGGCCATACTCCGGATCACTCCGGAGTACAGGCGACGACATGTGGCGTTCGGGCCGCCCACGTTGGGCAGCAGCCTCCCAAGGGCGGCAGCGGCGCCTATGACTTTTGGGGCCAGTTGAGTGAAGTGGGCCCCAAAAGTCCACCGCCCGTCCAGGATGAGACCCAGGTACCTCATCTGGGTCCCAACCCGGACCAGGACCCCGTCCAGGTCTATCCGCGTTCCTGGAGGGGGTCCCCCCCGAGGCCCATGGAACATTAGGGCCTCGGTCTTGGAGAGGGCGACCTCCAGCCCCAGGGCACGTATGCGGCCGACCACGAGTGTCGTGGCCACCGTGGCCCGCCGCACCGTCTCCCCGAGGTCCCTCCCCTTGACCACGACTAGGGTGTCATCCGCGTAGCACGCAACCCGCATACTTGCGGGAAACGTGCCGCGGAGCACCCAGTCGTAGCCAATGTTCCACAGGAGCGGTCCCAACACCGACCCCTGCGGAACCCCGCAGGACACGCGACGTCGCCTCAGACCGTCGCGTCCCTCCACCAGGACCTCGCGGTCCTGGAGGTAGTCAGCCAACAGCCTACGCAGATACAGGGGCACTCCGTGATAGCGAAGCGCCTCCCGTATTGTTCCGTGCGGTAGGCTGTTGAAGGCGTTGGCAATGTCCAGCGAGACAGCCAACGCCTTTTCCCCCCCGCTGACCGCGTCCTGCGTCCACCCCTTGATCCAGAGCAGGGCGTCTATCGTCGACCGCCCTGCTCTGAATCCGAACTGGGCCTCTGAAAGCTCAGGCCCAGTTCCCCCCAGATGCCGGATGACACGGGAAGCTACGATTCTCTCCAGTAGCTTCGCCGTGTCATCCAGCAGCACGATTGGCCTGTATGCGGCGGGCGAGTCGGCGTCTCGCCCTTCCTTCCGCAACAGGCACAATCGCCCGTCCTTCCAGAGCTTCGGGAACTGACCCGACGTGAGGCACGCGTCGAACAGTTCCCGAAGCTGACCGCCCATCTCCCTAAGGGCGATCCTGAGGACCCGCCCGGGAATCCCGTCTGGTCCCGGGGCAGTTTTCTTGCCACTCAGGCGAGAGACTGCTACCTCCATCTCCACCTCTGAAATAGGCGGAATGGAGGCCGGGTCCTCCTCCTCCTGGAAGGACGGTGTGGCCATCGGTGGAGGGGTGTAGTGGGGGTCGCTGTCGGGGAATAGCCCCCCCAGCACCCTCTCCAGGAGCTCTGGCTCCAGGGACTCTGCGACAGGGGGCGCTCTGCCTCGGAACTTATTCCGGGCAGACTTATACGGGCGCCCCCATGGGTCCCTGTCGAGGCCCTCCAGCTCCTCATGCCAGCCGAGGGCCTTAGCCCGGCCGATGGCCAGCTTCAGCTCCTGTTTGGCTATCTTCACATCGCCATACAGGAGCTGCTCGGCCGCCAGCTGCTCCGCCGGCAGCTGGTCGTCCGTCCGGCCGTGACGCCGCCTCCTGCAGTGGTAGTAGAGGCGGCGCGTCTCCGAGCATCGCGCTCGGAGATCCTCTATCTCCGAGCACCACCAGTAAACTTGGCGGCGCTCGGGGCGGCGTCGGGACCTCGGCATGGCGGCGTCGCAGACGGCCGTCACCGCCTCCCGGAAGTGGCCCGCCGCGATGTCCACCTCCGGGTGCACCGGGGTGGCCAGCCACGACTGGACGATAGCCGCCTCTTCAGCCAACTCGGCATCGAGGCGACCAATCGCCCAGCGCGCGAAGGACTCCCTCTCCACGCGCCGAGTCCCTCCTTGGTGGGAGGTGGCGATCTCGAACCGGATGTAGTTGTGGTCCGAGAGAGTCGCCACCTCCGCCTCCACTCTCCAGGCCTGGACACGTGCTGCGACCACCGGGGTGGCGAACGAAAGGTCCACCACGGACCCCCCGTTGTGTCGCACGCACGTGTGGACCGACCCTCTGTTGAGGAGGGTCAGCCCTGTGGCAACCGCCCACTCCCTGACAGTCTCCCCGCGAGTGTCAGTGGAGGGGTTGCCCCAGGCCTGGGCCTTGGCGTTAAGGTCCCCCATGAGGAGGACCTCACGTGGTGCCTGCCTTCTCACCGCCGCGGCCAGGAGGTCTAAATAAGCCTCCAGCTCCGCGACGGTTCTATTGGGGGAGAAGTATACGCCCACTACCGCATACTTCTCCCACTTGGCCACCACGTACCCCAAGCCCCTCTCTAACAACGAGAGGGGCTTGGGCCGCCACCGGCACGTCCTATAATGGCCACGGAACCGTCCAGATCCCCAGCCCAGTAGGGATGGGACTGGGGAATGTAGTACGGCTCCGCGGCGACCGCCAAATCGATCCGCCACTGCGCCAGGGACTGCATTAGCAAATCCTGAGCCCTGACGCAGTGGTTCAAATTCGTCTGTAGGAGGTTGTGCTGCCCGACTTGATCCATTAATCGGACGTCACAACCTCCATGCTCGCCGCACGGCGAACAACCTCAGGGGCGGCTCTGGCAGCCGGTCGGGGAATGGCCTGGGTCCTGGCGGCCTTTCCCTTCGTCTTTGGGGGGACACAGTTTTGTCCCCCCATCCTGTGCTCGGCTGGTCGCCCCGACTCTGCACATATCGCGCAGTGTGAAGCCCTTCTCTGGCAGCTCGCCGCCCTGTGGCCTGCGCCTCCACAACGGAAGCACAGGTCCCCCCTGTCTGCCGACGAGGGACACTGAGGGCGCGTATGGCCGAGTCCCATGCACTTGAAGCAGCGCATGGGACGCGCCGCCAGTGCCACCACTCGCACCGAGCTCCACCCCACCAAAAGCCTGCCCTGTGCCAGCAAAACTTTGGCTGCTGCAATCGGGCAGGAAACAAGGGAGGAGCCGGTCCCGCCGAAGCTTCGCTGTACCTCTCCGGCTTTGACGTGCAGTACGTCACAGCCGCCCACCTTGGCGACCGCTGCCGCCACTTTCTCCTTTGTGGCGGCGTCGTCCAGGCCCGTCACGTGCAATTGCACTGACTTTACGGGCCTCGAGACGTTGGCCACCTCGGACAGGACACCACGGAGCTTCTCCGCGAGCCTGTCCGCTTTGTCGCCGCTTTGAGAGCCAGGAATTTCGAGCATCCTCGCTCCCGTGGCCGTCTGGCGGAAGTGGATGCGTTCGATCCCCAATCCTTGGAGATCGACCTTCTCTTGCGCCGCCTCGACGATGGCTTTATATGTCACCCCCTTTACCGCGGCTTCGGGCTGCAGCGTCAGCACTACAGCTGCGGATTTGGGGGTTTTCATTGCCTTCGCCTTCTTGGGCCTGGCGGCAACGGAAGCCTTTTTCACTTTAGGCTTCTCGGCGGAGGGGGGGGCACGAGCTGCTGGGACAGGAGCGGGAGCGGGCGTTGCTGAGGAGGACGATTTGCCCTTCCCTTTGCCTTTCCCCTTCTTCACTACGGTTGCCCAGGTTCCAGTAGTTGGAGTCGGTATTGGGGCGATGGGAGCCGCAGTCGAAGGCGTGGCAGCAGCCTGCGACGCCTGGACAACCCGCTTTCGAGGGACTGGTTTCGGGGGTGGGGGCGCAACCGCAGCTGCAGCCTTCTTCGCGTCCGCTCTGAGAGGCGGGCGAAGAACCGGCGCTGGCAGGAGGCGGTCCTCGATACCTGCGAGTCGGGCATTGAGCATTTGCCCGAACGTGGTTGTCAAGGAGCGCGTCATCTCCTCCACTAGCTCTGCCCCCAGTACAACAGCAGGGGGGGCCGGCGTCTTGGCGGCAGCGGCTGCTGCTGCTACTGTAGCAGCAGACGTGGCGGCAGCCGCCTGGGTCTTTGCTTCGGTGAAGCCGCGACGCAGCGCCTTCACCTCTGCCTTGCAGGCCTCCAGCTCGAGGCGCACGCGACTGTTTTCAGCTCTCAGCCGCCGCGTCTCCTCCGCCTCACTCCTGCTGGCCAGTGCGTCGACAACCTCCCTCAGAGTCGACGCAGACCTTTTCAGGCGACCAACAAACTCGCCCTTTAGGTTGCCAGATTTTTTGGCAACCTCTAAGATGCAGGCGAGCATCCCTCCTGCTTGAGCCCTCAGCTCCTGGGCGTTTAGCCCGCTGAGGTCACCGACTCCGGCAAGGACATCGGAATCGCTTCCAACGTCGAGAAGACTTCCGGCTGCCACAGCGGCCGAACCCTTTTTAAACTTTCTACACTGTAGAACTTCCGCCAGCTCCTCTACTAGCGGAATAGGCTTCAAAAATTCTTCCCGAGTGGGGCCGGTTTTGGTGCCCTTCGACCTTCCCCTACGCGCCGTACTGACCTTAGCGGCCACCGTCCCCTCGGTCTCAGTGTCCGACTCTAGGTAGCCGGGCGCGTAGAACGAGGAGTAAGGCCGCTTCCTCTGGCTGTCAACTTCGTCGGCAGACTCCTCAAACACGGACTCTACGTCCGACCTCCTTTAGTCCCCCATGGAGACCTCCGACGGATCTCGAGAAGATCCCCGTGAAATTTGACCCTGACATGGGGCGTTTTTCCGGCACTCAGAATTGCCGCTTGAGCGGTCTTCAGACGAAGCAATTAGTTGGCCCTGAGAAGGGCCTTTTACAAATTTCCCTTTCGCGTCTCTGTTGGCTTTCGACATTATCACAATACACAATCAATGAAACAGAATAATTATAAAATATAATTAAAAATTGTGACCATAAGCTATTTGTTGGGAAATTGGACAGGCTTCAATCTTTCTACTCAAGCCTCCGGAAGTTTAGAGTTCAGAAGACTGACAATACCTTGGAGGTATTTTCCCGAAGTCTAAGGATACACTTATCATCGGGGTTTTGGAACTAGTCCAGCCAGTTTGTCCCCGCCTCCAATAACGTGAGTTATCGGAACAGGGGTCACTACCAAATAAAAGACAGCGGTTATTTTCGATTATGTAACAATACGTTTGACAGTAGTAGGCGCTGGTGTTTGCCAGTTAGAGGGGTCCCTATTTTAACACACACACCGCCAAACTGTTTTTCATCTACTCATAAACATGACAAATTATCTGTAGCCTTGCCTTAAAATTACAATTTATACACCGTAAGTCTATTCTGTCATCTGTCTTACAGAGGTGCTAAGCACCTTAGCACGTATAATACAGATGACAGACAGTTAATTACGGCCCCGGTCTGTACCGAGCATTTTCAATTTGGTTACTAATAAGGGGTTAAATAGCCCTGTGAACTACATAATATACACATATAATACAAATATATACAGAAACAATATATACATATACATACACATATAGATAACAATACACGCGGCGCCTGACGGTGTTCTGTTGCGTTTATTTCGGAAGGAAATAAACCAATAACAGGCAGCACCACGAGAAGGTATCCGTCAGACTTGCCTTAGGGATCATCACGACTTGCGCTCTCCCCTAAGACCGTTGCCTCCTTACCCATCCGGGATGAGTAAGGAAGGCCTGAGTTTATCCAAAACAAGCAGCGCAAGGCATGCAAGCTAGGCAAAGCAACTATTAAAGAATAAACCCAGACCCGCCCTAAAATGCCTTACCACCATTTTTTTTTTTTTTTTTTTTTTTTTCACCCGGGAAAATCCTTTATGGATACCACCCGCCCCGGGGGGAGCGGAGTGGTTATGTGGGAGTCCTCGCCTGAAGGGCCTTACTACCCCCACGGGGGGGTAGTAAGTGAGGTTACCCACTAAAAACCCGGGATGAGCAGTCTGCCGCCTAGTAGGGCGAAATGGGGTAGCGTTAGCAGTCACCATCTCGCCCCGGCGGCCGGCCCGTCACCGATGACGGGCCCCGGCCAATGGAGGGATGACCCGGCTCATTGAGGCCATCCCCCAGACGTGTGGGATCGTGCAAGCTAGTGGAGAATCCCCCGACTCTCCACCGATGATCCGCACAGCACTAGGAAAGAGCGAGAAGGCGCCCGAATCGCCTTCTCCTCCCCCCAGTTCGTCTACGCCGGAGCGGGTCCGCGAGGACGTCGTCCTCCCTCGCCCGCTCCGCGGCCTCTTTCTGCGCCATCACCGATTCGCAGAAAGAGACCACCGCCTGCCACGATCCGTCGCTTTCGAGCATAGCGTTAACCACGCTCGGCAGCGACAGATCTGCGCCAATGACCGCTGTGAGGGTGTGCCGCATGGGACTCCACGCGGCGCACTCCTCCAGCGTGTGGAGCGCCGTGTCTTCTGGCGCTCCACACTCGTGACAGGCGGGGGTCGCCTCCCGTCTAGCGATGTGATGCAGGTACCTTCCGAAACATCCGTGTCCGGAAAGCACCTGCACCAATCGGAAGGTCAGCGACCCGAATCGCCGCCCTACCCACCTCCGGAGGACCGGGCGAATGGCATCCACCGTCCTCTGTCCAGGGACCGGTGGAGCCAGGTCCTCCGTCCACCGTCTCAACAGGGCGGCCCGGGCCCGCCGTCGCATGCGCGTGACCTCCTCCCACGCTGGAGGCTCCCCGCGGGATCTCCTCGCCGCCACGAAGTGGTACACTTCGGCGAGGATCTCCGCTTGGAGCTCCCAGGGGGGATCACCGGCCAACACGCATCCCGCCGTCCAGGACACCGTCCGGTACCCGCGTATCGCCCTCGTCGCGATGACCCGCTGCGGACGTCGCAGCAGGGCCTTATTGGCGCGACCGAGGGCGTCCACCCAGACAGGTGCCCCGTACAAGGCCATACTCCGGATCACTCCGGAGTACAGGCGACGACATGTGGCGTTCGGGCCGCCCACGTTGGGCAGCAGCCTCCCAAGGGCGGCAGCGGCGCCTATGACTTTTGGGGCCAGTTGAGTGAAGTGGGCCCCAAAAGTCCACCGCCCGTCCAGGATGAGACCCAGGTACCTCATCTGGGTCCCAACCCGGACCAGGACCCCGTCCAGGTCTATCCGCGTGCCTGGAGGGGGTCCCCCCCGAGGCCCATGGAACATTAGGGCCTCGGTCTTGGAGAGGGCGACCTCCAGCCCCAGGGCACGTATGCGGCCGACCACGAGTGTCGTGGCCACCGTGGCCCGCCGCACCGTCTCCCTGAGGTCCCTCCCCTTGACTACGACTAGGGTGTCATCCGCGTAGCACGCAACCCGCATACTTGCGGGAAACGTGCCGCGGAGCACCCAGTCGTAGCCAATGTTCCACAGGAGCGGTCCCAACACCGACCCCTGTGGAACCCCGCAGGACACGCGACGTCGCCTCAGACCGTCGCGTCCCTCCACCAGGACCTCGCGGTCCTGGAGGTAGTCAGCCAACAGCCTACGCAGATACAGGGGCTCGGAGATCCTCAATCTCCGAGCACCACCAATAAACCTGGCGGCGCTCGGGGCGGCGTCGGGACCTCGGCATGGCGGCGTCGCAGACGGCCGCCACCGCCTCCCGGAAGTGGCCCGCCGCGATGTCCACCTCCGGGTGCACCGGGGTGGCCAGCCACGTCTGGACGATAGCCGCCTCTTCAGCCAACTCGGCATCGAGGCGACCAATTGCCCAGCGCGCGAAAGACTCCCTCTCCACGCGCCGAGTCCCTCCTTGGTGGGAGGTGGCGATCTCGAACCGGATGTAGTTGTGGTCCGAGAGAGTCGCTACCTCCGCCTCCACTCTCCAGGCCTGGACACGTGCTGCGACCACCGGGGTGGCGAACGAAAGGTCCACCACGGACCCCCCGTTGTGTCGCACGCACGTGTGGACTGACCCCCTGTTGAGGAGGGTCAGCCCTGCGGCAACCGCCCACTCCCTGACAGTCTCCCCGCGAGTGTCAGTGGAGGGGTTGCCCCAGGCCCTGGCCTTGGCGTTCAGGTCCCCCATGAGGAGGACCTCACGTGGTGCCTGCCTTCTTACCGCCGCGGCCAGGAGGTCTAGATAAGCCTCCAGCTCCGCGACGGTTCTATTAGGGGAGAAGTATACGCCCACTATCGCATACTTCTCCCACTTGGCCACCACGTACCCCGAACCCGTCTCTAACACTGAGAGGGGGGGGCCGCTACCGGCACGTCCAATTATGGCTACGGAGCCGTCCAGATCCCCAGCCCAGTAGGGATGGGACTGGGGAATGTAGTACGGCTCCGCGGCGACCGCCAAATCGATCCGCCACTGCGCCAGGGACTGCATTAGCAAATCCTGAGCCCTGACGCAGTGGTTCAAATTCGTCTGTAGGAGGTTGTGCTGCCCGACTTGATCCATTAATCGGACGTTACAACCTCCATGCTCGCCGCACGGCGAACACCCTCAGCAGCGGCTCTGGATGCCGGTCGGGGGATGGCCTGGGTCCTGGCGGCCTGTCCCTTCGTCTTTGGGGGGACACAGTTTTGTCCCCCCATCCTGTGCTCGGCGGGTCGCCCCGTCTCTGCGCATATAGCGCAGTGTGGAGCCCTTCTTTGGCAGCTCGCCGCCCTGTGGCCTGCGCCTCCACAACGGAAGCACAGGTCCCCCCTGTCTGCCGACGAGGGACACTGGGGGCGCGTATGGCCGAGTCCCATGCACTTGAAGCAGCGCATGGGACGTGCCGCCAGTGCCACCACTCGCACAGAGCTCCACCCCACCAAAAGCCTGCCCTGTGCCAGCAACACTTTGGCTGCTGCAATCGGGCAGGAAACAAGGGTGGAGCCGCTCCCGCCGTAGCTTTGGATTTCTCCAGCTTTGACGTGGAGTACGTCACAGCCGCCTTTCTTGGCGACCGCCGCCGCCACTTTCTCCTTTGTGGCGGCGTCGTCCAGGCCCGTCACGTGCAATTGCACGGACTTAACGGGCCTGGCGACGTTGGCCACCTCGGACAGGACATCGCGGAGCTTCTCGGCGAGCCTGTCCGCTTTGTCGCTGCTTTCGGAGCCAGGAATTTCGAGCATCCTGGCTCCCGTGGCCGTCTGGCGGAAGTGGATCCGGTCGATTCCCAATCCTTGGAGATCGACCTTCTCCTGCGCCGCCTCAACAATGGCTTTGTATGTAACCCCCTTTTCCGCGGCTTCGGGCTGCAGCGTCAGCACAACAGCCGCGGATTTGGGGGTTTTCATTGCTTTCGCCTTCTTGGGCCCAGCGGCAGTGGAAGCCTTCGCCTTCTTCGTTTTGGGCTTCACGGCGGAGGGGGGGGCACGAGCTGCTGGGACAGGAGCGGGAGCGGGCGTGGCTGAGGAGGACGATTTGCCCTTCCCTTTGCCCTTCCCCTTTTTCACTACTGCAACCCAGGTTTCCGCCTGGGCCACAGCAGTTGGCACGGTCGTTATTGGGGCGATGGGAGCCGCAGTCGAGGGCGTGGCAGCAGCCTGCGATGCCTGGCCAACCCGCTTTCGAGGGACTGGTTTCGGGGTTGGGGGCGCAACCGTTGCTGCAGCCTTCTTGGCGTCCGCCCTGAGAGGCGGGCGAAGAACCGGCGCTGGCAGGAGGCGATCCTCGATACCAGCGAGTCGGGCATTGAGCATTTGCCCGAACGTGGTAGTCAAGGAGCGCGTCATCTCCTCGATTAACTCTGCCCCCAGTACAACGGCAGGGGGGGCCGGCGTCTCGGCGGCAGCGGCTGCTGCTGCTTCTGTAGCAGCAGACGTGGCGGCAGCCGCCTGGGTTTTGGCTTCGGTGAACCCGCGACGCAGCGCCTTCACTTCTGCCTTGCAGGCCTCCATCTCGAGGCGCAGGCGACTGTTCTCGGCTCTCAGCCGCCGCGTCTCCTCCGCCTCACTCCTGCTGGCCAGTGCGTCGACAACCTCCCTCAGGGTCGACGCAGACCTTTTCAGGCGACCAACGAACTCGCCTTTTAGGTTGCCAGATTTTTTGGCAACCTCTAAGATGCAGGCGAGCATCCCTCCTGCCTGAGCCCTCAGCTCCTGGGCGTTGAGCCCGCTAAGGTCACCGACCCCGGCAAGGACATCGGAATCGCTTCCGATGTCGAGAAGTCTTCCGGCGGCCACAGCGGCCGGCCCCTTTTTGAATTTCCTGCTCTGCAGGACCTCCGCCAGCTCCTCTACTAATGGCTTGGGCTTCAAAAACTCGTCTCGTGTGGGGCCTGTATTGGTGCCCTTCGCCCTTCCCCTGCGCGCCGTATTGATTTTAGCGGCTGACGTTTCCTCGGTCTCAGTGTCCGACTCTAGGTAGCCGGGCACGTAAAACGAGGAGTAAGGCCGCTTCCTCCGGCTGTCACCCTCGTCACCAGACGCTTCAAACAAGGACTCTACGTCCGACCTCACTTCGTCCCCCATGGAGACCTCCGACGGATCTCTGGAAGAAACCCTTATAGTTTTGCCCTGAGAAGGGGCGTTTTTCAGACTTTCATTAGTGCCGCTCGAGCGGTCCTCCGATAAAACAATAGGTTGGCCCTGAGAAGGGCCTTTTACAAATTTTCCTTTCGCGTCTCTGTTAACTTTCGGCATTATCACAATTTGTACAGGCAAGATAAAAACAGAATAATTATAAAATATAATTATAAATTGTGAGCATAAGAAACATTTTTTGGGAAATGGACAGGCTTCAATCTTTCTACTCAAGCCTCCGGAAGTTTAGAGTTCAGAAGACTGACAATACCTTGGAGGTATTTTCCCGAAGTCTAAGGATACACTCATCATCGGGGTTTTGGAACTAGTCCAGCCAGTTTGTCCCCGCCTCCAATAACGTGAGTTATCGGAACAGGGGTCACTACCAAATAAAAGACAGCGGTTATTTTCGATTATGTAACAATACGTTTGACAGTAGTAGGCGCTGGTGTTTGCCAGTTAGAGGGGTCCCTATTTTAACACACACACCGCCAAACTGTTTTTCATCTACTCATAAACATGACAAATTATCTGTAGCCTTGCCTTAAAACTACAATTTATACACCGTAAGTCTATTCTGTCATCTGTCTTAAAGAGGTGCTAAGCACCTTAGCACGTATAATACAGATGACAGACAGTTAACTACGGCCCCGGTCTGTACCGAGCATTTTCAATTTGGTTACTAATAAGGGGTTAAATAGCCCTGTGAACTACATAATATACACAAATAATACAAATATATACAGAAACAATATATACATATACATACACATATAGATAACAATACACGCGGCGCCTGACGGTGTTCTGTTGCGTTTATTTCGGAAGGAAATAAACCAATAACAGGCAGCACCACGAGAAGGTATCCGTCAGACTTGCCTTAGGGATCATCACGACTTGCGCTCTCCCCTAAGACCGTTGCCTCCTTACCCATCCGGGATGAGTAAGGAAGGCCTGAGTTTATCCAAAACAAGCAGCGCAAGGCATGCAAGCTAGGCAAAGCAACTATTAATGAATAAACC
This sequence comes from Plagodis dolabraria, assembly GCA_963854805.1. Taxonomy (NCBI): domain Eukaryota; kingdom Metazoa; phylum Arthropoda; class Insecta; order Lepidoptera; family Geometridae; genus Plagodis; species Plagodis dolabraria. The sequence continues at coordinate 14,134,734 of OY978454.1, read as the reverse complement.
CAGACCCGCCCAAAATGCCTTACCACCATGCTATAACGACTGCCATCCTAAGACAACAACCGGGACCGACGGCTTAACGTGCCCTCCAAAGCACGGAAGCATTCAGTACTAATGTCACCAGCGGTCACCCATCCAAGTCATGACCGAGGCGGACGTTGCTTAACTTTGCTGATCAGTTCAGAATAGCTAAGCAAACTTTGCTACGAGCGCTTTGCGTGGAAACTACTGCAATAATCTTCCGTACGAATTACCAATTATTTTCCTAGCGGTAACACTATTATTGTCTTGATTCATCCTTTTAATTTGGTCTATCAAGCACACTAATATTTCTGGGTCTGGGTTCATGCTAGCTCTATATTCATGGTTATTATGAACTGTGCGTTGTTTGATCTAATTGATTGAACTGTCACAATCTAAGCGACTCTGCCACTAGGCAATAAAAAGTAAACGGTATATACCGTATACACTTACGTAGACAATGGCAAAATCAACAGCTAATATTCCGTGTTAATTAAAGTGTTTGTTTGATATTATAATTTCAGACCTTAATCATATTACCAAGAGCAGAATGAAGCAGCGCATAGAAAATATCTGTGTATAGTTCACGATATGCATGCAGATTTCTAGAGACAGAAAGATACCACTCGTTTTAACTCCTGTGTTTCAAAGAGACGAGACAGATCATTTGGGAAAATTTACTATCACTAACATTTATGACGGTGGTACGGGTTTTTGTGAAGTATAGTACCGACATCAGTAGTTGTTATTGCTAAACAGTCGATATTGGACTATAATCATACAAACTTGACCCTTATAAGTATGTATTATCGTTATTAAGATAATGCGAAAACGAAAACGACAAGTCTCTTCTTCCTCTTTTATTCTTATTTTTCGTGCTGTTAGGCAATCTAATTAACAACATATTTTTTTTAATTGGCTACACGTTACGGACGGACGGACGGACGAGCAGCCGTGGCTTAGAAAAGCTACAAAGCTTAATAAGATATTATAAAATGAATGTGTTTTTTATCGATCACATATATCAAACTGTCAGCTCAAAAGCAATCAGTAAGTTCTAATTTTCATTGCGACTAATATTTGTTATTTAATTATAACTTGAAAATAATGTGTTTTTATCGATCACATATATCAAACTGTCAGCTCAAAAGCAATCAGTAAGTTCTAATTTTCATTGCGACTAATATTTGTTATTTAATTATAACTTGAAAATACTTTCGTTTTTAACGGGAAGTAAACTAGCGCTACTTTTGTGCCACGTGATTGCTATAAAAGTGCTACAAGCTATGAAAACACAGTATTCGTGGAATAAAAGGGAAAAAATTCAACGTTCGGAATTGTCACAAGATACATTTTTGTTTTTTTTAATTTATTTTCCTATTTAAATTATTTTCTTAAAATATTTGTATTATTGTACCTATTGATAAAGCTTTGATATTTTATAATTATTTAAAAAAAAATATTTTAATAACTTTCATAGATAATTACGATACGTTGCAGGCGTAGTTAAGACTCAAATACGCAATTTAATTCTATAGAGAACATTTTAACGAATCGTGTTTCGAAATCAAGTTTGCCTTACAGAATATGATAAATTTGAATTACCGCTAGAAACTAAATTTTTATTATTATGTAGCAATGATGGCCGAGTGGTAATAGCTGTTGACTGCCGTGCCGCAGGTCCATGGTTCAATCCCCTCCACCACCTTGAACTTCACCGCATGGTGGCAGGGCATTTAGTGAATTCATGCCTGGCTAGCTACCACCCTGAAGTAGCCACATATCTATCGCCGGTCACATAACAGTGTGTTCTTGCAGCAGTCTTTGAAAGCCAGTACAATTTCAGTCACATGAGACTTAACAACTGTATGTCTAAAGGTGTGATGGTTGCAGTGCAATTCGTGACATGTAAAAAATGCATATGTTTATAGGCTGAGGTTGAACCGCATTATCAAGTGGGCTTCGAGCTTGTTCCATGACAATCACATCCAAATCACATACAAGCGAAGCTGCATGTACAGCTAGTATCTAATAAAGCATAACTTTCTTCAGTAATGTTCACAGTTTGACGCGCTATTCATATGTGAAAATACAATGTCAAACAGAGGAATGGCATAGATGAAAAGTGCGGTGTGGAGTCACCGATATGAAAACGGAACGCGTGGAAGGCAATTTCGGCTAGAGAGGAAATTGATGCCGGTGCGGTTTGCCGACGCAAATCTCACTCCGAGATAGTACTGAATAACCATCTGCGGTTACTGAAGATACTGCCTACACATATTTTTTTTTACTTTTTGTGTGACTTAGGACAGCATTCTTACCACAGTAAATTTGCTCTCTGAACAAATATCTCTTAAGTTTTTCGTCTGGTAAATATGTAATTTTGTAATGTAATCCGCAGAGCATGCGTTATTGCAAACATAAAAGTATAAAATTATAGGGTTGCGTCATCATTAACAAGTTCAAAACTTAATGGAAAATTAGTCTTGTTTGTAGTACAGCGTGAGTTGAACTATAGATATCGCGCCATCCCAATACGATGGTTAAGGAACTGGCTAAAGGGGTGCACGCGGGTTCGAATCCCGCACATGACTTAATGTTTTCCTCTCGTAAATTTGGATTTTGTAAGGTAAACCGCAGAGCATGCGTTATTGCAAACATAAAATTTTTAAAAATATCTCTTGTTTTTGTGGTGAAAATGCATATTAATAATATTAGTGAGATGGGGAAAGTGAAGATATGGATGTAACTATTTATTGATACACTTATTTAAAGCCACAATTGAAAGCATGTACTATTCACGCAAGGTTGGTAATTATGTGCTCAAATTAAAATTCAAAATCATTTATTCAAGTTAGGCGTCTACGACGCTCTTATGAAGGTCAATAACAAATTTTAATATTGAAATATTCTACATTGTACTGCCACGTTCAGCAAAAAAAATAATTATAGAGCTACTGCGAGAAGATGTTCATCGGAAATCACATTAAATTAAAAATAAACATTTGAAGGTAAGTTAAAAACATATTTCAGTGCATAATTAAAAAATGTTTGAGATACACGATTCTCTTGTGACATTTAAAGCCTTGCATTATTTCCGAAGGATGAGTTTGATAGAACCCAAATTACGAAAAACCATGAACAATATTTTCTTTATTTATTATTCAACATAGAACTAAAACTTATCACAGAAAATAATATCCGACAGTTTTATATAAAAGAAGGGTTTGAGTTCACTTACCACCAGGTACCATAAAGAACTTTGTCAAATATTCCGCATGTAATTACCAGGCTAGCTTCATTCTCGAATAAAAAATCTGTCACCAAGCACACAACGATGTATTCCAACAGCTGTCCATAACTGCTTACAATTGAAGGTTAAACCTCCTGACGCCCTTAACCACATAGTGTAATCTAATCAAAACACGATCTAAAAATATGGTGATATATTAAATAGCACGCCCATCAAGTAACTTAATAAGAATACATAATAAATTAAACCCTAAAAATGTAAACATTTAAGTGCAACCAAAGACAAAAAATCGGCCCAAAAAATGACTTGCAGTATTAGAAATACGTATCTATTGTCTACGACAAACAGAGTGACTTGTGACATAATACAAAATTTACAAATATACATGTTTTCAACAACTTTGAAAAAAGGAGGAGGTTTTCAATTCGTCTGTATTTTTTTAAGTTTGTTACTTCAGATCTTTTTACTGGGTGAATCGATTTTGATTTTCCTTTTTTTATTTTAAATCTGTATAATAAAAAAAGAGTGGAATAACTTATCGAAGTCGATACCATGCGCACAATATTGTGATAGTATGTACTCTTGAACCATCATGGTACCGACTTCAACAAGTTATTTCAAACTGTTAATTGTTGAAGTCGGTTCCATTTTTTTAAGTTAGTTTTTTGTAATAGAACAATATCTACCTCCATGTCGATAACTTGAACCAAACAACTACTGAAACCACAAGCAATAGTTACTCAATCATTTGGTCTAAATAAAACAATTAGCTACGACACAAGTAATAATGCCGAATAAAAGAAAATTTGTTGGTTTGTGTACAATTAACATCTCGATCAACAATGTAGTTCTTCAGTGTTTCTATTGGCCATTTCTATTCAAACACGTTATCCAAATGATCACATCTGAAAACAAACAGAACTCGAACAATAAAAAACGGCATAAAAACGTAATGAAAACGAGTGAATTAAAATGCTTTGTGTTACAGCTGGCCCGGCCCACCATTCTCAAAGAGTAAATATTTGCAGCAAACTTTTTCACGAAGAGTGAACAAACAGCAGGAAAGAGGTACATTTTCTAGATGTACAAAAGAATTGCTCCACTTTAACAAAACGTCTGGAAAGAATGAACTATACGATGTTGGTAAAGAATGAACCATGAATAATAACCGTCAAGCTACTTGCCTTGATGTGCAGTTAATATCCTGGCAATTTACTTTTTGTTGGTAAATCAAATCATTTTAAATTTTACTGCACGCCGTACCTACATGTGATAAAATCTTCAAAATGACGTCTATCCTACAAGATCTTTTAGATCAATTGGATACTTATCTTAACTAATATAATATAGAGTAAAGATTTTATTATTGTTTGTTTGCATTGAAAAGTCTCTGAAAGTACTGGAACTGTCTGTAACTAACTAACGATAAAATACTTAAAGATATCTATTGTTTATAGCAGTATATATTGAAGCAGTGATGGCTCAGTGGCATTGGCCATGGACTGCCGCGCAGCAGGTCCATGGTTCGAATCCCGCCGTGTGCTTGTGCTTTTAACCACATGGTGGAAGGGCTTTTTGCGAATGCCCGCCTGGCTAGCAACCACCCTCAAGTTGAGAATCTGTCGCCAAGCACCTAACGGTGTGTTCCAGCAGCAGTCCTTCAGAGCTAGTGAAATGACAGGCACATGAGACTTAACAACTATGTCTCAAGGTTACGGGCGCAGTGCAATTCGTAACTTGATCGATGAACTGCATCTGCTATAGGTGTAGCCGCTTAAAATCAGGTGGGCTTCGAGCTTGTTCCGTCACAATAACATACAAAAAAAAGGGCAAATACAGAATAAGGTTTACGCTGATAACGTCGATACCACCCTATCACTTAATAAGGGGTTGAGGAAATGGACATAGGGTTATCCGTCAGTACAAAAAAACCGCTGTGTTAACACAGGCGACTTACATTAATTAAAACCTTGAAAATTATTTCTCGACTAAAAAGACCCAGTGACTACTAATTAATTATATAACTTGTTAACACGAAATGTTTGTTGCAGCCGGAAAAAACTTCCTGACTATTGCTTGTTACAAAAAGTTAAGATGGAAAGAACTAATCGAATTAAAACTTGTTTCTCGTTTGGCCCCGAACTTTGTTACCGCTATCATTAAACCAAACAAACTGTCTGCGAGCTAATGTTGCTATCGATCAGCACATATGGGATATGTTATCAGAGATAAAACTAAAAGTTATAAAGAAAACTGGCTAAGTTCAAGTTAAGCCTTACTCTTTTAGGGCTTTGCATAAAATAACTAGAAAAATGATTAATAAAGAAAACTTATAATATATATATATATTATATATATTATAAGTTAAGTTTTTTATTTAAAGCTTATAATATATATATATTATAAGCTTTTTAGCCCAAAGAGCATTAATAAACCCTTAAAGGTTCTTGAAAAAGACAAATCAAAAACATGTTTTGTTATTTCATAATAACAGCGAACAAAAAGATAATGATTGAAACCTATAATCCCTGGGGTATGCCATATTATTATACCAGACTTTGTCATATCACCGTCATAGTTGTCAGACACAGATTCCAGGTATTGGAACCAGGTATCTGTTCCTTAGTTTGTCAGCAATGCCCTAGCAGGTCCGTTCACTCCCTAGTGTGTGGCGTTGTCTGTTACATTGAAGGCTTTCAAAAAGTAGCCGTACAGCACTGTGACCTGTTGTTTCAGCTCGCACGCTTTGTAGTTTTGTTTTAATTCCTGGTTTTGCGGTCGTTATCAATTAGATCTATTATTTTTTTTTTATATTATATTTTAAAGAATATATAATTTCAGTCAAGTTAATATGTTGATAAATTTTAAAAACCCTCAATGACTCTAGACTCCAAATTATAATATGTAAAATAAATAGTCCGCTGTTACGAGGTAAAGATAATTTCTATATAAGCTGTTGATTACCACAGTAATATAAGATGACATAAAACAACTTCATTTGAACCACATCTTCTGCCTTCCTTAATATTGAACACGGTCAAACACAAGAGTTCAAAGAATAAATAAATCATATTTTAAACAGGTGGACGTAAATAACCTTGAATAATCTATTTCCATTTTTTTATGATACGAATTTCAAGCTAATTAGTTATAGAACGGGATTTTTTTATTATATTTACCCAAAATAAGTTATTTCGAAGAAGCGAAGAAACAAACTCAAGCAGATAGTCTTAAGTTTTATTAGGTGGATGAAAATTTTCTTTTTCTGTACGAAAAAGTGCAGACGTAAAGTCGATGACAGAAATTTATACAATAACTGGAAAACGTTTGATTTTGCAGTAATGGCATTAATATATACATAAAGACGTAAAATCGATGACAGAACTTTATACAGCAACAGGAAAACATTTGATTTTGCAGTAATGGCATTAATATATACATAAAGACGTAAAATCGATGACAGAACTTTATACAGCAACAGGAAAACATTTGATTTTGCAGTAATGGCATTAATATATACATAAAGACGTAAAATCGATGACAGAACTTTATACAGCAACAGGAAAACATTAGATTTTGCAGTAATGGCATTAATATATACATACCAACTTTGAAGAAAACAGTGAAGTCACCCGCAATTAATTGAACGTGAACACGTTTAATCGAATATGAATTGATAAATTACACTTTTGGTATATACCCAAGTTTCTTAACTTTTAGTATTCGTGCTCGTTAGCGATTACTCTCGTATAACTTTTGTAAAATTTGATGTCACATTGTTACCAGGCCAAGCAGAAAGTTTTCAGTAAAAGTTTATGAGTATGAGTATGTTGGTGGAAATATATAATTGATTTATAAAAATACGGTCTTTTAACATCATCACACATGACCTCATGTTTCAATATTCATTGGTTTCGATATTGGCCGCATTGTTGGCTGTCGTAAAATCCCGAAGGAAACGTCATTTAGGCTAGCATGTCGGGAAATTTTGACCTGTACTTCTTACAGTCAGTCCGTGATGATCAAGGCAGTCGACAGTAGAGTTATACTGGCAGTGGTACGGAGCAGAGTATGGTGCGTCCAAGCGAAGGTATCCATTTAAGTACCAGTATTAACTGAAGCAGTGATGGATTTTGAAGCAGTGATGGCTCAGTGGCATTGTCTATGGACTGCCATGCAGCAGGTCCGGGGTTTGCCCCTGCGGGCTTCAGTTTCACAGAATGGTGGTTTGTGAATGCTACCAGAAAATCTGTCACCAAGAACTTAATGGTGTATTCTGGCAGCTGTACTTGAAAGTCAGTAATTTTATATTAAGCCTGTTTACACCTTCAACCACGTCATCACTTATTGTCGGGTGAGATTGTGCTCAAAAGTTAACCTATAAGCAAAAAAAAAAAAGTAAAGAAATTAAAGATAGATCAGAATAATTCTGTACGTTGAATTCCCAACATATTCGATGTCAGGCGTCATTTCAACAAGAAGGCATTTTAACTTGAAAGTCAAAAATGTTCCGCGTCAAAGAAGTATATATGAATATAATTTCATTTATATTATTGATACTGAGCTCTCCAGATTTTTTATAGCTTAGCTTTTAAAGCTTTGACTTCGTTAACAATCATGTAGTCTTATTGGCAAATGATGATATGGTCAAGGGTGCTAACCCTAAACAGGAACTGGACCTGAAGGAAAGTTACTGGACACACCGTTGGGTGTTAGAACTTGTGAAATCGCAAAATACCCTACCATCATACGGTATAACCCTTGCCCACCGCTGATTTGAAGTATAGAACCCTGTGCGGCACTGAAATGCCATATATTTACAAGAATCTTAAATACTATAATTAACATCTCATAATAATTTTAATAAACAAAACCGACTTCAAACATACAATGCGCTACAACAAAGTAAATAATCTAAACCATTACATATATACATTTATTTTTCGTTAACTTTGCATCGAAAAGTGAAAATGCGAACACTATCAAGGTAGTCGAAGTCAATTAAATTCGCATTATTTATTAGGGATAACTCAAATGTTACTCAATGCACAATGACAAACACCTGGTTTCTAATATAAAAAAAAACATAAATCCTGTAAGGACTTTAAAAGTAACATACACAAAAAAAATATAATAGAATTGAAAGCCTTCTCCTTTTTTTAATTCGGTTAAAAATGTCAGTATATTAGTACTTTGGGTTAATAAATATTAATGGGTTTAAATATATGTATTCGATTATTGAAAAATAGTTTCTAAAGATCGTACTTTACTATTTTTCAGCTTATGATCGTTAACGTTTTCTAGAACTATCAACGCTGAAACTAAACCTTTTCACTAAGAATAAGTTAGATTAACGACCTTCTTGATAGTCTTATTCAACCTATTTTGTGACCTGAGCTGATCTAAACTCATTTTTTTAGATAAAGTTGCTTATTGTGTGACAGTTAGCAAATTGATGTAATTTTAAAAACATTACTTACTACAAATTAAAGATACGGAAAAGCATAAGCAATTCAGATAACGATATATTTTCATAATTTAGTTATTGTCACTGTTGAATTTAAGCTAGTTTGTGGAAATATAATTATGGAAAACGTATATTAAGAAAAAAAAAAATTTGTGCTCCATCGTGTTACATAAAATATAATTCTGTCCGTTCAAAGGCTGTCTAGAAGAAATCGCTATATGCGATAAGCCCGCCCATTGCTACCATAGTTTAAGAATATGCTATTTTAAGATTTTTCCACCTTATAAACTAATGGTGTGCTATAAAGAGTTTTGTATTGTATTGTATTATATACCAGTACCAAAAATATAATGATAAAAAGAAATATAACTACAATTTTTATAGCCACACTTCACATCAATAAAATTCGAAATATACGTTAAACTTCCCATAATGGTTTCGAACATAGCAGATGGTCATGATCAGAGCGACTGCGCAACTAAGTCTGCGAGTAAATAATGTAAAAACGATGTGTGAGTGCTATAAACAAGACATGGTTCATGGACAGTTGCATACCATTATTTAAACAATGCAATATTCTGCCAATCCCGTGTATGTACATTAGGGATTGTTAAAACACATCCTAAATATTTTAAAAAACTAAATGAAATCATGCCGATGCTAAAACGTGCAAAGTTTACAAACCTACTATATCAACCTCCTTTCCGTAAATATATTTATATGAGAAATGTTTTCAATATGTGCATAGTGGTGTATTTACCAGAAGATATTAAAATCATGAATGGTAATGTTTTAGAGCTAAATTGAATAGTTGACTAACTGAAAATTGTATTTACAGCATGAAAGAATACATAAACCCAACTAGTGATGTAAATCTAATTAATTAGCATTATGCAAATTTACATTATATTGATATGACATTTTAAATAACTTGACTCATTAAATTAACATAGAATATAAAAAAATTGCACGCAATGAATACAGTGACCTAACATTATTATATATACGAACTTAAAATGTTATTTGATGATGTATTCTGGCAAATCAACATTTGAATTTGAGGTACTACGGACTGCCACCCGGGCGGATCACGGCGAAACCAACCCCGGTGGCAGCAGAAAACTGGGCGGTATTGGAGTGAGCCCAGTGCTGTTGGTGCCGGAAGTTTTTTTATTTTTTTTTATAGCTGATAGGCTATCATTGACCTCTATCTCACCTGATGGTATGTGATGATGTGGTCAAAGATGCTGCTAAGGCTATCCCATAATTACTGACTCTCAAGGACAGCTGCTGGAACCCATCATTAAGTGTTTGGCGACAGATTTTCTACTGAGAGTGGTAGAAAAATGCCTTTCCACCATGCCATATCGCCAACAACTGGGAATAACGGCTAAGCGTGACCACTGAAGCACGGAAACGCTCAGTAGTAATGTCACTAGCGCTCACCCATCCAACTCATGACCGCGGCGGACGTTGCTTAACTTTGCTAATCGGTTAAGAACAGCTAAGCAAACTTCGCTGTCAGTGCTTCAAAATGTCAGCCCCATCTTTTCCCGTGGTGTAGTAAGAGACAACTAGGTGTAAATACCGAAAGGTGAGGCAGCAGCGCCGTCTTAGGATCTGCTGTCTAACTCTGCGATCCCCAACGTCAGCCAAACTTGGGAATTTTTGGCAACATCCCCTACGGGGGAGGCTGTGTTCAGTATTGAACAATCCGGCTGATACAGTACAGTACAGCTTCGTACATTTGAAAGCTTTGTGTAATATAATTTTTAATACGCTTGCTCGTAAAATGTTTCTTACAAAATCGTTGCTTCAAAATGACGTTCCTATCACACAAAATACTCTAGAATTTAACGTTCACATAACTAGTTATTAGTAGCTTAAGTAAGGTACTAATATACTAATACAGTATTTTGCAGAATAGCTCCATAATCTATAAACAAATATTGCCAATTTACTGGTAATACATACAATTTTTACTTTCACGTTAACATTCACTTTAACGTTTCATAGGAAAGATTTCTTTTTTCACAACAGCAGTCTAACAAGTTTTAAATCTTCTTCTATGTTTGAAGTTCTATAATATACGATCTATGTTCAATGAAATCTACCACAATTTTTGGACCAATTTCTTCAATTTGGATTTTAATTAATTTGCGGATAATTTGATACTCTAAACTATTAGGGTATAAAGTTATCCGTGAGTTAATCAGTCTAAGTAATAGTTGAGAGTATAAAGTTATTCGCGAATTAATGAAGCTTACTTGATAGATAAAAAGAAAAACCATAATGGCATAAGGTGAAAATAATAATCACAGAAATAATTCGTACGTTTGTATGAACCTTTGCCAAGGCTAAGTTATATTTAGAAGCTAATTTTTTTATTGACGATGCATGTTTTTATTGAAAAATCAACAAAGATTGTGCTTTATTTACAGAAAGTATCATAAAATCACTGTATTTAATTACGTTTTTAATAATATATTTTAAAAACTGATCGGCAGTTTTCAGTGTAGTCTGACTGGTCCAAGCTCTCTTGATCCAGTTTTGAAGCATCAAACAGTTTTGGGATAAATAGCACTAATCACATCCTTTATCAACAAAGGCCGCGAACAGTACCGAAAGCACTTAGTTTTTTTCCCTTATTCTTCATGAAATAACAAAGTCTACTATGTAACCGCCCACATTAGGCGTTTATGCACACAAAAAACGTGGTTTCATGGCTCGAATGCCTGAGAACACAAGTATAAGAGCAATAAATATTTTCTACATACAAAATGTTGCTTTAAGGCGTGAAATTTGTTTTGCTTGCCTAAGTTACTTGTCTTTACGGTTCTTTAGGTTGCGGCCTCCAAAACCTTGTAAATGTTACTTTGTAAAATCACAAAACGAACCCTTTTAATGTTGATCTGCTGACTGTTTGTCGTCCAACCAAATGTTAATAAAATTAGTTACGAATCCTATTTTTAAATGTAAATATAGAATGTCTAAAACTGAACCCGAAACCAAATATTGAATCAACAGATTTATGTTATTGTCTGAGAGTCCACATTAAAGTTTACAAAAAAATATTTTTTTTTTATACCCCTGTGTGTATTTAAAATCATTTTTTTTTTTAATTATGCTCTCTACATAAGAGGAGGTGATATTATTTTAATTTAGTCCTGAAAATATGACTTTTATTAACAAATTTGTAGAATAAGTTTTCTTTTGATTTATATGTTTTGGTAGCTGTCATGATTTTTATCTTACGAACAACCTTATTAATTTTACACGTTGTTTTTTTTTATAAAATACTAGCTTGCTGGGCGCGGCTCCGCCCGCGCCTATGTCGGTTATCGCGCGAAAACATTAACCTCTTTTTGCGCAGTCAGATAAAAACTATCCTATGTTTTTTCCCGGGTCTCAAACTATCTCCATACCAAATTTCATTCAAATCGGTCCAGTAGTTTTGGCGTGAAAGCGTAACAGACAGACAGACAGCCACACATTCAGAGAGACAGACAGACAGAGTTACTTTCGCATTTATAATATTAGTACTGATTTGTTGGAGTAATTTTATACTTTCTGCTCATAAACATATAAATTAAATACATACAACAAGTCAACAGTAAAGGTAGGTATATTGAAAAACAGATTTTATAGCACACTATAAAACGCTGCAAACATATATCCATTGTAAATAAATATTTGTGTTTGTTTTTGAAGCATCGTAAGTATCGTTAATATGGTGATATTTGATAAAATTACACTATTTGGAAACTCAACTAATCCGCATCTAGTATAAACAATCTATTATTAAAGTCATGTTAGATCCACAGATCTTACACTAACACATACGTCATTATTATTATAATGGCCAACATCTTTCCAATGATTTTGATTTATACGTTCATGTACCAGCAGTTTGAGGTCTCTGTATGGTACAGAGACCTCAAACTGCTATATTTAATCAGAAACCTCAAACTAGTATATGGATCTAGATTAAAACTACCCAAAACTATATGATTTGCGTTTCAGACTACATAATTGTAAAATATTACAGCTTTTCTGTTTCGTTACGTGGTAATCTAGTTGACCTTAACAATTGAACTTCAGAATGGACATTATTTTCATTCAAATGTAATAAACTCCTTGCATAGTTAAATGGTAATAAATCAAAGCCTGGCCCTAATATCTTCAGTGTTGGTTAACATAATGTAAGTATTACTAAGCAACCAAATTCCCGCATGCCGTCGTTGCAATTTCACGGCACACTGAAACCTTCATATACTACGCAGATGACGAAAACGACGCCATAGGACGGTTCGTTAGGAAGGCGATGGTTGCGACACCAAAAGCCATCCATGATTACAACCTCAAAATGGCGATCAAAGATCGAAATAGCGCGGTAATGGAGGCCCTGTTAAAATGTGACGTGGGAGAATAACAAAATATGTAAATTTCTGTAGGTATATTATTTCATTGTAGTCCCAAATTATTTTTGTAATTGTAATCGTTGGCACGGGTATCCGGAGTGGTCATGCTCACAGAAAGGTGTTGTCTAGCGGCGGTGTTGTGTGTCGGGTCGCCATCTTCCCTCAAAAATGGTTGAGGAAGCCGATGGCTGGCACATGCGTCAACTCGTGAACGGGTGCTGCTAGAGGATACTGGTCTGCTCTGGATGCTGGTGCTAATGACATTAACGGAAAAAAAAGAAAAAAAAAAAAATTTTTAACACTGTTCCCCCTTGGAATGTTGCATGTTTCCTATTTCATATTTCTTGCTTACTAATAAATTATGTCATATATAAAAAAAGTCACGGACCCTGGAGTCGGTGGAGTGTAGATTTAAAAAAAAAAAAAAAAAAAAAAAAAGCAACCAAATTCAGCCATACAAGCAAGTTATTAAAGTCTCTAATGTCAAAACAATACTAAAACTAATTAACCTACTGGAGCTTGGAACTCTACCGGTAACAAAAAGAAGTAATTGAATTCCTGAAAAACCAACCAGTTGATTAAAAAAAAGTTGTGTAGACTGTAGATCCAGTTCCACTAGAAACTCATTGAGAACATTATATACGGTGCTCCCAGCCCCGCTATTGTTTGAAGAATTTTTCGGAAAAAATACATTGAACAGAGATAATGCTGACTCACTTGTGTACCCCAATTTGTCTTTCTATTGTTCGAGTCGACTTGCTATATACCTAGCGCATCCTTTATTCTGCCATTTCGATCGTAACGATTTGTCATTGGCACACTACAGGGATAAAGTATGTTATCATTAAGAATCTATGACTGGAATTTCAAACTGAAAAATCACTAGCTAGCTAAAGGCTAGCTCGATGTTTAATTGTTGCTCACAATATTAAAATTACACTTTGCGCGAAGAAGAGTTACTATTTTCAGCCAGACCTACCCCGTTTTGCGTCTCTGGAACTAATAGTTCGATCAAAAGGATTAAGAAATTGTTTCATCACGAAAATGTAAATATGTAAATATCAAAAACATTATTCTCTAATTTGAAATATAAATGATGAATATTATTTTGCATTTACTCGTATTTTGCATCCTGTTAATGGATCAAATAAGAGAATTGCCCTCAGGTTCGTTTATTTCCATGTATGTAATTGCTCGTTGTCATCGTCTGATCATTATTTTTCATATTGGTACTTCCTGTTACTTCCTGTTTTGATAAAAAAAAGTCGTTTTTCTGAAATTACGAATAGCCTTAATCTTCTAACGAGTATCTTAGTTATTATAATGTTTATTATATTTTTTGCGCATATTATTACTCGCACTAGCACTAGCCTGGGTGTGTCCAAAATAAACGAAATATAAATATATATGTATAAAAAGTATTAAAAACCATTACTTTATTTTTTTAAATAATGTTCAGCTTGCAATTGCAATGTTCAGTTTTTGAAGCGCTCGTAGCCAAGTTTGCTTAGCCATTCTGAATCGATCAGCAAAGTAAAGCAGCGTCCGCCTCGGTCATGACTTGGATGGGTGACCGCTGGTTGGGCATTACTACTGAGCGCTTCCGTGCTTCGGAGGGCACGTTAAGCCGTCGGTCCCGGTTGTTGTCTTAGGATAGCAGTCGTTACAGCATGGTGGTAGGGCACTTTGCAAATGCCCGCCTGGCTAGCTACCACCCTCAAGTTGAAAATATGTCGCCAAGCACTTAACGGTGTGTTCCGGCTGCTGTCGAGCCAGTAACTCTAGGTTAGTCTGAACAACATCCTCGACCACATCATCACTTACCATCAGGTGAGATAGTGGTCAAAGGATAATCTATAAGGCATAAAAAAAAAAAAAAAAAAAAACGCCCGCTACGCGAATGACATTACAAAATTACAAATTTACGACAGAAAAAAATTAATTCATGTGCGGGATTCGAACCCGCGTCCATCCACCCCTTTAGCCGGGGTATGCTCTAACATGACACAATGACTCATAACATTAATTCTCGCTCTCGTTCTTCAACCATCGTATCGGGGTGGATCGACGCGGGTTCGAATCCCGCACATGACTATAATTTTTTCTCTCGTAAATTTGTAATTTTGTAATAAAACCATTACTGTACTTAGGGATAAGACATCTAAGAAATTGATACTGAACAAACCCAGACAAGGATATTTTGTGTTAAATTAATACAAGAAGAGACCAAGTAAACAATCATTTTATGTAACATTATATATTTTTGTTAGGCAAATATGCAGCGCAAATAGAACTTTTGTAGTCACCTTTAACACAGCATACTATAAAAACAAATGTTTTATTAAATGAACTGAACATAATTTTATACTGCATTTCTGTGCGATGGTTGTGGTGATATTTTAAAATAATGCTTCGTTTAAACAAGCTCTACAGAACATCCATCAACGTCTTACGGATAGATAACTGAACTTGATGTACGAGCACACCTGTGAAGGATGTGGGTATAGATTAGCTCATGGTTCTGCTGTTTTAGTCTGGGAAGATATTTAACTAGGTACATCGAAACAGCAGTTGAATCAAAAATGTATAAGAATATAGTATATACGCAGTTATACTATCTTTTTGATCTGTTCATTCTAACTCACATGAACATACAATGTGTCATGTAGGCAGAATGCTGACAATTTTCAAAAAAAAAATATTCTCTAAATTTTTGTAATGCTTCATGCCCTCTGACTATCACACACCATTGATAATGGTAATAAGTAAAACATAATTGAAAATTGTTTTACCATACAAGAATAAAAACTTTATATATACCATTAAGCCTGTAAATATAAGAAATAAGTAAAAGGGTGGGCACTATAACTCTATAACTCGTATTTTTCACATACAACTCGGAACTTGTATTACAATTTTTTTTGTCGATATTCGCACTATGGACTCCCAGTACGACAGCCTATAGCAATTGCCACTGTGGATATAAACGTTGCCTAATTGCTTTTACCATCTGAGTGACTGCAAAACTGCATATTAAAGGATATAATTCTAAAAACTACCTTAATACTAGTTAGACTATAAAAATATCGGGTACTAAATATAAAATATTTTTTTTAGTTCTAACGTACAAAACTATTGTGCATTGTAGGAAACCGAGTTGATTGATTTTTTTTTATAAATACATACCACAACGAAGCATCAAAGAACCATTAATAGGTATTTTACTTTCGTATATGGATTTAAAATCACGCTTATAAGCGGAAAGTGTGATATAGTGAGCGAGGATGAGCATGCGTATATTTGTGACTCCTTCAAGGCCGTTGAAATGACTGAACCGATTTTAATGAAAATAAGTCTTTACACATTTTTAGGTCTGGAAACACAAAGGACACTTTTAATCATTGTATACCCAAGTGAAATATCGGGGTGCAGCTAGTAATATACAAATTATAAATGAAGTATGTGAACTCTTCATTGAATTGCCGCCTCCATCTATGTCTCTTCTTCACGACTTTACGCCATATTGCTCTTGTTTTGTCTGCATGAATAGCTTAGTAGCCAAATGTGTCAAGCATGGTGCGAACACAACAGTCTTCTGCCAAGCGAATCTTCCTTTCAACTTTACCAATAACGTAACTAGTTTTTATTTGTTGTCACTGTCTTTCCTGTAAATATATCTAAAGTATTCAAGAATACGCTTGAGGCAGATGGTAGACAGCCTTGCCATGATCTTCAATTGTTTAAGTATCGATACAGTGGACGGCATCCTCTTTCAATAACTCAAGTCAAAAGCATCGATGAATGTGCGGTCCGCTAATCAAAATGTGCATGTCTGAGACAAATAAATTGAAAACAACAGTTTATAAATGAGTTTTAGTTTTTTTTGTTATATCTTCCTGTAATTCAATGTTAAAAACCAAAGAAAACATTCCAGCCATTCCTATTCTTTTATGAGCGTCAGTTTCATAGAAAGCTGTGTGGGTAATAGAAGATCAAAGATAAATAAACTCATTCAATATTTCTAGGTGAGGGGCACTGGTCAGCTTCAGCGTGTTCACGCGATGTACCACTGTTATCTTAATCTTAGATTTATTTATTATTTTATCGTTGCTTATTTGCTCCATTCTTCACAGCAGTGTTTACCTCGGATACGTTTGCTGTAAATATAATGGTGTCGTCGACGTATCGAAGATTTAGTAATATTAGCGTCACGGATACTAATATGCGTTCGACAGTTTATTTTATCAGTTTTGTTTTCCCAGTTCAAAGTCACTTAGTCTGATTACGTAATATTATATCTGTCGGGCATTTAAATTTAGAAAAATATGTCGAACCTTATATATTACTCCATTTACAAGCCACAACGACAATACGAAGACGTATTGTCAAACGCATTCTCACGGCGGCCGGACTGTAGTAATATGAAATTATGACGCTATAATTACTAATTTTAATAGTATACATAATAAAATGATAATTCATAAAAATATAATGATTAAATATTACTTATAAAAATTAATAACGCAGACCTTTATTCTCCAATATCTGGTAAATACATCCTTTACATGTAGATTAAACCATAGATATATATTTTCTGTGGGTTAAACCACTATCTCGTTTTTACCAAAGAAAATAATATTTGTACAATCCCACCTTTGCGACCTCTAGGTATTAGCAAAGAACGTTTTAACCAAAGAAAGCATAAATTAATTAAGCAATTCTGTTTGCACACGGCCACCCCTAATCTCGGGCGTTATAAAAACAAATGTTAATGGTATAGTGTTAGGTGCTTCTAATTTTGTGGGCCATTAAAGTTTTCGTTCACTAATTAGTTACAAAATTCGTCTAGAAATAACCGTTATACTACTAGTCTGTTTGAGGTTGTAAATGTACTAGAATAAAAGTAATTACGGCATAAAAGTTTGATACTAATAAGCAAATTTTGATAATTCTCTGACCTGTTGGTAACATTTGGGATTCACGGGGTTTATGCGCGAAAAAATCTTTAAATCTTTGGATATTGCGCTGCAGCGACTAGTACCGAAGCAACTGCCAAATTTTGCACGCATTTGGCGCCGTTTCTAGCAAATTTAGTCATCTGGGCGCAAACGTGGATCCTAAGCAGTCAAACTTACGTTTCACTTAAGTGGCAAGGAAGCCAGATTCGGGCTCCGTATTAGAAGTCACCTGATTTCTTGGATATTTTTGTAAAGCAAGGACTCAAAGTTTTATTGTGTTTATGCTTTTCTATTTGGATGAAATGTTCTTTCGGAAATGATATACAAATTTATTTACATGTATAAAAAATATAATTTGACATATTTTAGTCCGAAACTGATAAAAAGTGCAACGAATGGTCGAGGCGCGGTTCAACATAATATGCAATATTCAGTTATGAAGAACAACTATTCCAAAACATGTATAAAATACATTATAACCCATAAAAATAAAATAAACTATCTTTTAAGGCATAAATATGCAGTAGGTCGTAAAACCATAAAAGAGATTAGGGCGTTTGTTCCGATCGATTTATGGCATAGAAAACAGATTCCAGGAAATATACTGTTTTTTTTTTTCAAGTTATATAATTATTTGTATTATTAATGAAAAAATAGTAGTCATACACGTGAAACAAAGTCATGACGCTCGGTATTTTTTTTCCGCCAACACCGTTTCCTGCAGTTAGCTACCTACGATGAATACCAATAATAAAATCTGAAAATAATATAGGATACATATTTTACGATTATTTTCAAACTTAATTTATAAATTAGACATATATGTATATTGCGATAAAAATGTTTTTTTTTCTTCAATAAATATAGTTTATGGATGTGCTGACTCCAAATTCCACATAATCTTTATTCTCTTTATTTAATAACTGTGAGCCTAGCCGCACCGTGGGGTGCCGGGTTGGAATTGCACCTCCCCATATCACCCCGTGGGTGTCGTAAGAGGCGACTAAGGGACAAATAATGGAAGGTGGGCAGCAGCGCCTTCTAAAGAACTGCCAACTTACACTGCGATCCCCAAGACGCCTGCCAAATTGTGGGGATTATGGCAAATACCCCTTTATTAGGGGAGGCTGTGTTCAGCAGTGGACGATCGGCTGTTACAGCCTAGCCAGTTTCATTGGATGGTAAGTGATGATGCGGTTGAAGATGTTGTATCTTACGTAAAATTACTAACTCTCAAGCAAATCTACTACTGCCGCTATCGCCGAGAACGTAATCTACAGTGTTACGTTCTCGGTGATAATTTTTTGTGCATCTCTGACGCGCCTGCAACGCTAATCCTGTTACCGTGTGATTGTTAAATTTCGTATTTAAATACACTGGTGTGTGCCTACACAACCGATTATTCAAAAACCGATCAACACTGAAATGTAATGTCAAGATCGACGGTTTAGTTTTTAGTTTTAGGTTCAGAAAAAGACTTCTTTAGGATCTTCTCTGTTAAATCTTTTTTTTTATTGATCCTCAGGTGAAAGCCGCGTGGTTATGTACTCCCCGGGAAGATTAGATTGCCTAAATACTGCGATGAGCGGTCCTCCGCTGGTTTTACACTGTTGAATTTAATTATTAATATCATTATTATTTTAATTTATTTTAAAAAGATATGTATCTAACTATATACTACTATAGCTAACCTGAAGATATTTAATAATATGATTCTGAGCGAAAATTAAATGCAAATTAAACAGGCCTCTCGCACATTTTCATACTAAGATGCTGCTTGTTATTATTGTTCATTAAGAACAATGAGTAGGATGTTACAGTATAGAACAAAATGTTTAAAAGTTTTAGCTACAATACATTTGGTAGATGTTTTAACAAACGATATGCTTTAAGACAATTGTTGTGCTATTTTTAATTGGTCGTTTAGCCTCAGATAGTTTGCTACATAAGGTATTAGTAATTTACGTTGTTTTCATTGCAACTCTTATCTATTAGACTATTAAACAATGTATAAACTTATTTAGCTGTGATTTATTCCAGATCGATGCACTAGGTACATTGGATTATGTAGATTAGTATCTGAACCAATAATCGCGTGGATGGTATAGATTATGTAGACGACATAGAAATTTAGATTAGTATCTGAACTCACGTATATAGTCATGATAATAACACTGAAAGTAGTAGAGGCTATAAGAAGTCCGATATAAGGGGAGGAGCGCTGTATGCTGAAATGCAGGTCATAAGCCAAGTTTAGCAGCAGATACTTCAGCTTAAAATGTTCAAAGTTTTCAGCCAATTGATTTAATTGTGTTAGGTATACATTCTAACTGACCTGAAGAAATATTGTATGTGCAATTTCTTTGAATAAATTATTATTATTATAGATTAGAATCTAAACTCACGTGAATAGTCATGATAATAACACTGAAAAGTGTGTGACCTAAGGCGTGGGCCATACAGAAGAGACGTAAGACGGAGACGCGTCGAGGACGGGGCGGAGACGAGGCAGAGACGTGACTTTTTGAATTATACAGAAGAGACGCGTCGCGGACGCGACGCAGTCAGTGCGGGTGCGGGGTGGCATGCCGCCCGGCGGACATGCCACCCCGCGCCCCGACCTCGCCCCCGCTGTGTCTCCGCCGCGTCTCTCCTGTGTGTTTCGAATAAAAGGCGGAGACATAAAAGCGTTGCGCCCGCGCCCTGCCTCTTTGTATGTTTAGCGTCGCGACGCTTCTGTACATTTTGTATGAAAGAGACGCGGAAGAGACAAAGGTCCACGCCCCGTCTCCGTCTTACGTCTCTTCTGTCTGGCCCAAGCCTAAGAAAAATTTAGTTCATTAAAAGGATTTTTTTTTTTCATGCTTGATAGGTTAGCCTTTGACCACTATCTCACCTGATGGTAAGTGATGATGTGGTCGAGGATGTTGTTCAGGCTAACCTAGAATTACTGGCTCTCAAGGACAGCTGCCGGAACACAGCGTTAGGTGCTTGGCGACAGATTTTCAACTTGAGGGTGGTAGCTAGCCAGGCGGGCATTCGCAAAGTGCCCTACCACCATGCTGTAACGACTGCCATCCTAAACGTGCCCTCCGAAGCACGGAAGCGCTCAGTAGTAATGTCACCAGCGGTCACCTATCCAACTCATGACCGCGGCGGACGTTGCTTAACTTTGCTGATCGATTCAGAATGGTTAAGCAAACTTCGCTACGAGCGCTTCAATAGCAGGATGTTTTTATGCAGACATACATTTAACCTGATAGTGATTCGAGACACGTCCGGCTATAGAAACGTACACGGCATTGATGCTCTCTTGCAGACAAGGTTTTGCCCCCTCAATGATTCCATTGCAATGACTTTATATCTTCCACTTACGTAAGTACTAACATTTTCTTCATTCATGGCACCTTAGGTTGCAAGATGTAGAACATTATCTGGAACTGGATGATTTGTTTATAGTTCCAAATTCAATTTTTGTATCTACTTGTTGTTGTTGGATTGTTTGATTTTCATAACTGTTTTCTATTTTGCCGCAGGGTTTGAGTTCTATCTGTTATTTAGATTAAATACAGTGCTGTTTTTAGTTATCTTGTGTGTATTGCGAATTTTATAATGGACAATATCGTCAAGCAATGAGTTTGTCTTAAATTTTACATTATCGATCGAATTTCGAACTTGATGTAACAAAAACACTTATGACTGGTACAAAGCGTTCAAAAGCGACCGAGATGTGATTGAAGTTTGCCTCGCTCAAGTAGGCCTGCAAGTAAAGTTAACATCAGATCTAATCTAAGACACACGGCTGCCCTGATCTTTTATGGTCGTATATCGTCGACAGAGGAAGTGTTGTTGTATCTGTTGATATTACGATATACGAACATACCTACGGATGACATACCAAGCTTTTGAAGTGTCTGGAATATGACCGACGCGACAGCTGATTACCTACTTTACACAAGGCGAATACTAGGTACTATCCTATTTTCTTTAACACCTCATTTTATATTGTTATTTGATAATGAACACGAAATAATATATGCAATGGCGGGAAATCGAAAGAAAATTTTAAATTATTAAACGCGTTCCAAATTCTAAGTAATTCTAAAGCTGAAAAGTTTTTATGTTAAAGTATTTATGGCGAGACTAATTATATTGTATAAAAGCCCATTTATAAGCTTACTTGCATATATCGGTTTATACTTTTTATTTTTGTTTCATATATATATCAACTATTTTATAACAGAATAATTATTTATGCTACAGCAAACAAATGAAATGCCATTCAAATTCTTACAATGTACCAACGGATTCTGAATCGCACTATCGTTACGTTTTTATTCGAGTAATCTACCTATAGAATTCACAAACGAATTTTGTTTCATTTTCGAATTACAATTGAAGTAATAGATTGGCGGCAATCGTACTCTTATTTCTTTGATTTAGCAGGAACAATGTGGAGGAGAATAAAGAACTACAGAATCGTTCTATATTATGATAACGGGCTTCTACGGAACCCTAAATTGTGCGTGGCTCGACACGCATTTGACCGGTTATTCTTTTTTCTGAACTCAAATTACCACTTCGTGGCACGTGATTTCATTCGATAGACGACATAAAGGAGAATCCGCGCATACTTTGAAGGTGATAAAATAAATTTGGATGATTAACTAACATTTTGTGTATTATTGATCTTTCTCGGTACTTTCTTGACAGAGTAGTATTATCAATTCAATTATACAACACGTCTTTTCTTATCTACAGGTAAGTTTTTACAAAAGTACGCGATTGCAAAAAGTTTGGCGTATAAAGTTTCCTATGTGCGTATGCATGTATGTTTCTTTGGCAGATACAACATTTCTAACGCATTAACTTTAATGCGTTAGAAATGTGTAAAACTAAAGTAATACATATGAAAAAAATATTTTACT
This sequence comes from Plagodis dolabraria, assembly GCA_963854805.1. Taxonomy (NCBI): domain Eukaryota; kingdom Metazoa; phylum Arthropoda; class Insecta; order Lepidoptera; family Geometridae; genus Plagodis; species Plagodis dolabraria. The sequence continues at coordinate 14,111,689 of OY978454.1, read as the reverse complement.
ATACATTTTTATATTTGCATTATGGACCACTCTTTTTAAAAACTTAGATATACATAGTAAGAATCACTAACAGCAATCACTAAATAATATGCTCAGACACAACAGTTTTATTCAGATTTTAGTTAAATACTAAAGCAATGTTAAAATGTAGCAGAAATAACAGACTCATTTTGTCACTTGTAACGAAATGCATCTGTTATAGGAAGACCATTAGTCCACTGAAAATAGGCTGGGCCTCGTGCAGGTTTGATTGTGAAATCAAATAAAAAAAAACAAATGATTTGCTTTAAAAATCCCAAACGTAAACAATGACGAACACAAGTTATAATTTTACCAAATGGTCATAAAGCAAATAAATTTATCTTATTTAGGTACCACAAATTAGTCAAATATCATGTTTTACTTTATACTCATTTCATATTTGAGACTCATTACCAGATTTTTTGTTTAAATAGAAGATAAATAAATAATCAGTCAATAGCGAGTCGTACTTATGTCTGTTCTTATCGCAGCAAACTATTAAAGAAATATATATGTTTTGTTTACATAATCAAACGGAATTTATACTGTTGAATGGATGCATAGACGGATTAGCCAAAATCCCCATACTTAGAAGGCGTTTTGGGGATCGCCGCACAAGTTGTCAGTTCTTTAGAAGACTCTGTTTTCCACCTTCTGGTATGTATCCCTAAGTCGCCTATTACGACAGCCACGGGACGAAACGGGGGGTGACATTCTAACCCGGTATCCTACAGGGTAGTTTTGATCACAGTAAAAAAACACTGTTTAACAGGGCAAACATCAAACAACAATGCTTCTTACAGTCCGTTTGCCCGACGAAATCTAAAATTTACAATGCAAAATTAATGACATTTCATTGCAGCGTGCGAGTTGTCACATGTCGATCGTGCATGTTGTCACATGTTGACGCAAAATCGTTTCCTTAAATTTTGGGTATTCTTTTCATCATATCGTGGCATGGACCAGTGTATCATCCTCTCTTTGCGTGTGTGTGTGGTGTGAGCGGTAGAAGTGACTGAAGTGACCATGATGCATGTTTCTGAACAAAGGCAGCAAATTCCGCTGATATTGGCATGGAAGATTGCATATATAATGTAAATACACTAAACAATCTTAAGGCAATTTATTACGATAGCACGTGTTCCTTGAATATACTAATAACTAAGCTAATAATAAAAAACGTGTGTTTTTAGTACCGAACAAGAAATGTTACCTTTAAGGTAAATCGTTTTAGAACAAAAAATTTGTCGCGCGCATTGAACAAAAATACAGATTTTAAATTAACTGGTTTCACGATCCTGCTTGCGGCCGAAAACTCGTTTTTCTTTCACACAGAAACTTTTAGCTACTACCATAAACAGTTACATAATAATACAAAAGTTTATAAGTCAACTTTCAACAACTTAAGTCAAACCAATGTACTAGACTGAAAATTTTCACTTTACGCTAGAGAGACATCTTAAATTTAATATGCTGATGTGTGTCCTTAGAGCTTCTACAATTGAATGTCGTGAAAGGTTAAGTATTTCACTTTTCATTAGCTAGTCTTATTAATATTATTATTGTTGCATTAAGTGTCTTTGATTAATAACTCCCCACATAGGAGGGTGTAATAGATTTGAAGCTTTTATGTCAGCACCTAAGTGCTATTTTGTCTAGTGGCATCTTAACTGTATATGCCTAAGCTTATATTGATGTATTTTATAAAGGTCTTAAGTTGTTATTGTTGCGAGTGTTTTAGTCATGTTTGAATAAAATCTAATTAACCTTTCCATAAATTATCAAGTTAAAGCTACGACCAGTGTCGCACCGGATCTTATAAAATTTAAGAAGCTTAAACAAGCTTCGGATTCCACCTGTACTATTTTCAGGCCAGGGTAATGCAGGGTTTAAATTTTCAGAACAGATTTTATTAGTGCAATGGTAATAACAGTGGATCCTTAATTCTAAACGCTATTCTTCACAGCTATTGATTTCATTTTGAAGTAATAAGCATTTAGCACATTTTCTCAATATTAGTAGTCATTGTTTCTCAACATTAGTAGACAAACTTTAATTAAAAGCAAGCCTTCATTTTCAACAGTAAAATTGCCATTAATTTGCATGCTTCGAGGAAATTTAAAGAACTGTTTTAATTTATATTCTTACTTTAATTGTTTAACAGGACTTGTGAGTGAATGAAACCACAGAAAGGTAGTTGTTGCAGAAAATTATAAATAACATTTAACTGAGCTTAAATTATTTTGATCACAATTATTTATAAAGTACATAATTTGATAGATGTATCAAATTATGTACTTCTACGATGGTAAAGCTGTGCCACTAACAGCCTGTCTAACTAGTATCTTATTTGAAATGAAATGACTTAGCTTTAAATGTATACTCATAAAAACTTTCAAAGGAACCGTGTAATAAAAGTTGTAATAGGTTTGGAGAGCGAATGGAAGTGTGAAACGTACTATATTTGTGGTTTTGGAATATTTTATTGTCCGATAATGCGGTTTCGGTTTTGGAACAATTAATAGTGCCCCATGTCAAAAACAAAAAGCGTTCCTACGTAGACAACTTCCTGCTTGACATATATCTGAGTGGCTTTTATACATTCACTGGTTATTTTTATACTTTAACTAATCATCATCATCAGATCAACCAGAACGTCCACCATTGAACAAAGTCTCCCCAAATGGGAGGATTTTAAACGATGCAAAGAGTTCTCATCGAAGTTATTATCTTTATCTCCTATGTTCATATAATAAGTTGTCGCCAATGCATTGACATGGGACAGTACGAAAAAATAAGAGGACGTGAAAAAGGTTTCATTAAATATTTAAAAAAAATTTGGTAGATACATTTTTGTAAATGGTTCAATACTTTTTTGAAGTGGTAGCAAATTTAATGCTATGTGCGTTGTCTTTTTGATGTGACATATTTTGCATGTATTTTTTTAAAATAGCTATCAACAATTTTATGGAAAAAAAAAATATAGTTGTCAAAATTTCAAGGTAAGTATTGCATAGCATACAATAAACAATGAAATATAAACAATTATTTTAATCATTGATTTTTTTGCACTTATAACCTTACTTCTGACCTCTAAAATCTTTAACTATTGTTGACAGTTAAGACACTCACTACTTAACCGCGTATTATTTATTGAAGAAAATAATTTTATTACTGAAATTTACTGAGTTTTACGTAGTAATTGGACAGGAAAATTCTGAAAACTTTTCGCTAATAAAACGTTCTTTGTAGATAAGCCGTTCGTCTGTAACGATGGCTTACGCACGCGTATACGGTTACATAAGTTCCTCAGAATTACGCAAAATAGTCTAAGCTGTTAAAAGAGAGCTCAGAATCCTAAATAAAAAACGGATTACATTTACGACTAATGCCGGATTTGAAGAAATTAAGCGAGCATTTTCTTTTACCTCACGAAAGCCTTCATAAAAGGTAGTTTATGCGTGGCAATACTTTATAGTTATTTATTCAGGAGGTTAACCTAAGCTTATGTCTAGCGAGTGAACAAACTGAATAAAAAAAACTATGGCAATCTATGTGGGAGCCTTTTGTTCGACAATTTCTTCGAGTAGATGTAGTTGTTCCAGTGAGTAGCAGATCGTTTACCATAACATGTGTGAAAAGGAAATAATGAGAACATAGTCCCGACAAACTTTACTGTTTCAAATATGTAAAAATCAAAAGTAATATCTAGACGTTATACCTGCATTTAAAAAATATATCTAATAAAATATAATATTTCTTTATAAAAGTAATGTGATGAGATCAGTAATCATCGGCTTACTTAATATATGTTTAAATATAATTATTTTGTAAATTTACAAATTATTCGATTAATCAATTCCCGCCCGGGGCAAAACATTTTGTATTCCAATAATTTGTAAATATATGATTTTCGCTTAGTACGCGGTAGTGCTTATAATCATAATATATAGATTTTGTGTTATTATACTTTCGGAATAATGAAACCAATTTTGCTAAACATAATTATGTTTACTAGTCCAGTCATTTAAGCCTAAATTAGGTAAGAATCTCGGAATTCGAGATACCCAGCTGACACACCCTAAAAGTTGTCTCAAAACCTATATATGGTAGGGTGTACGCCACTATTAAATTTCAAGGTCAAACGTCACAAAAATCGGTTTCTGTAAAAATCTCATTTCCTATGGGTTTTTTGCTATTTGTATTGTTATCAATATTGTAGAATACAAAATTCTCTACAAATTTTGTTTAGATTTTTTTTTGTACGGTGAACCGTTTTCGAGGTAGAGGGCGGAGAGCGCGCGGTCAGAGCATCACTTCAGGTCAACCGGTGCTCCGGTCGAAAACGCGCCATATTTAGTATACAACATCTGCGCTTTTTAAAAAAAGAAAACAATCATTTTTAAAAGTTTTTGAGAAACTGACAAATTTGGATGAACTAGCTGCAGCATGTGAGGAAGAAAATTGATCGGCACAAAAATTATTAGAGAGTGGAACTCAAACCTTATTGGCAGTCTATAATGCTTCGAAATCTGTGAAAAGTCTCGATCATCTTCGTTATATGCATTACGTCAAGTCTACAAAACCTAATAAACCTGTGCAGCTTTTCAATATTCCACCAACAAGTACAGCTGCTCATCAACATTTCAAACGTGTATATTATCAAGTTCAAACTTGGTTGGGGCATGATTTGGAACCCCAGGTATGGTGTTGGGCAATGCGAAAAGATTTTCTGGAGCCTATTATGACAATTTTACCACCTGCTCCAGAAGATTTGCTAAATACAATTTTCTGCAACTGCAAGAGTGGTTCTGGTTCGTGATGCGGGTGCAGGAAAGCAGCTTTGCAATGCTTTTTAGCTTGTGGCCAATGTGATGGGCAAGCTTGTCTCAATGCTATTTCATATCAGAGCGACATTAAAGAAGATGGAACCTTTGACCCCGAAATCATGGAAGAACTTGAGACAAATGTCGTTGAAGATGACAACGAAGACCAGTTTCAAATTTACCAGCAGCCGGAAGACGACGATGAAAAGGAAGAAGATGATTAAGGTATAAATTGTAGTCTTTGTATCCTTATAACATGTTTTTCCTCTAATAAAAATATATGTATTGAATGATATATTTTAATAAAAAGATTAATTCATAATTTATATGTTTTTTTTTCATCATGTAAGTAGTTGTTAATATTAATTAGGTTAAAATTCAAATATAATTCCTATATTTTTATCAACAATTCTGCAATTACATGGGCAGGTAAATCTTGTTAATAAATAAATACTGAATAAAAAGTAGGTAGGTTAGGAAAAAAAATATTAATATAATATAATAGTTAATAAAAATTGACAAATATTTATAATCATTTATTTATCGATAGTTCATCAACTATATATGGCGCGTTTTCGACCGGAGGCACCGGTTGACCTGAAGTGATCCTGTGACCGCGCGCTCTCCGCCCTCTATCTGGAAAACGGTTAACCGTATCAAAAAAAATTATAAAGAAAATTTGAAGAGAATTCTGTATTCTACAATATTTATGATAATACAAATAGCAAAAAACCCATAGGAAATGATATATTTACAAAATAAGCGCAAAAAAACAATTTTTGTGACGTTTGACCTTTAAATTTAATAGTTGCGTACACCCTACCATATGTAGGTTTTGAGACAACTTTTAGGGTGTCAATATACAAGTATTTACAGATTTATAGCTGGGTATCTCAAATTCCGAGGTGAACTTACTGTAATGACTGGACTATACATACTGATCTGAGGGACGGCTGACAATGCACCAAAAGAAAAATCTTCTTTCAATTCTTAGTTCTAAGCTGACCTGGATATGATCACAAAGTCACGAATTCCGAGTAATTTAGATATTTTTGTGGTTGCTCACAGTATGTTTTCACTTTGCAATAGTGTAGCCATTTTAAAGTGCTCATTATGTCACTACATATTTTAATAAAATAAGTAAGTTTAGTATCCAGTTTTTGGATGTTTGTCCAATAATTAAAAATATCACCCCTCTTAGTGTTATATCATAATAATACTAATTTTATTGTTTTGATTTTGCTATCAGTATTTCGAGTAATATCTCTAAAATGTTCATATTAATAGTGGAGGGCATATATTTGATATTAAATAAAAATTGACTTTAAAAAGGTTTATTTATGTATAAACAGTTTTATAAAATGAATGAAATTTTTAGAAAAACACTTAAAAATTAAAAAAAAATGTATATAATGAAAGTTCCTTTAAATTTTCCTGTTAAGCCGACGTGACGTCATAAAGGCCACGTGAGCCGGAATAAATTTTTACAGTTTTTCTTCTAACCAATTGATCTTCGTGGGCATTACCGATAAAAAAAAAGTTTAAATTGTTGAAGAGAATGAATGCTGAATCAAAGGTTACACTGATATGGTTAATTACGACTTACTTACCCTTGTATTTTTGCCAACGTGCTAAGAAATCATATTTAAGGTTCTGATACTAGAAAATACGTCGATAAGATGGATTGAATATCTATTGAAATAACAAACAATGATTACTCAATAAATTGAGTTTATTGCACAAATAAACTAAATGATTAATAACAAACGCTACGAGAAGACAAACATGTCGATAAAACCGAAAAAGATGTAAAAGATTATTACCGAATTTCAGTCCGTTTATGTACTATTTACGTCTCAATCAACAATGTTGTGGTTGAGTATTTGTATTGGCTCTTTCTTCTCAACCACATTGTTCAAATGCTGATAAAGAAAACAAGCTCTACTTGTTTAAGAAAAATGGCAGTCAAAAGTAGAATCAAATCAAATAAACTGAATTAAAATGTTTTGTAAAGCTTTCTTTAAGAGTTAATATTTGCAGCAAATTTTTACAATAGGTAAGCAAACAACGGAAAGGAATCATTTAAGCATTCCCTAGATGGACAAAAGCATTGCTCAAATTTAACACATTTGATAAAATGTCGTCTGGAAGAGATCGCTTTGAGCGATAAGGCCGCCTATTGTTCACTATTATAAGCTAAATATTTTTTATTTTGGTAAAGTTTAAGGTGTTCAGTAAAGAATTTATCTATCTACCTAATGCTTTAGAATGAACCGTGTACTTATACCTAATAGCCGTCTAGCCTTGCTATGGAATGATTATACTGGTATTTTATATACTGTTGGAAAATCAAAACATTCTAAACCCGGTTAAGTTTAGTTAAGTTAATGCTGTTAATTAAAACGTGCACTGCACGTTAAAAATCAAAGTCTTTTTCAATGAAATCTATCATATTTTTGTTTCTGAACTAAAATCAGTACTATAATATTATAAATGCGAAAGTAACTCTGTCTGTCTGTCTGTCTGTCTGTCTGTCTGTTACGCTTTCACGCCAAAACTACTGGACCGATTTGAATGAAATTTGGTATGGAGATAGTTTGAGACCCGGGAAAAAACATAGGATAGTTTTTTTCCGACTGCGCTAAAAGAGGTTAATGTTTTGGCGCGATAACCGACATACGCGCGGGCGGAGCCGCGCCCGGAAAGCTAGTTAAAAATAAAGAAGAATAAGAAATGTTTTCCGAGAATATTAGCTATCATTTTATTATATCATATGATTTTGACGGAAGATAAGATGAACCATATCGAACCTCTATATCCGCAAAGGGATTCATTAGCACTCGCGTCATTTTGAACTGTTTTTGGATCCCACGAAATAAAGGAAAAACGTCTTTTTATCTATAAGGCACAGTAACAGATGCTATACAAAAAATATTTTTAAAACCTCCTAAAACATTTGTAAGAGTTAACCCAAGAACTGTTATTACGATTTTTCAAGTGAATGGAGGAAAAATATATAGAAAAATACCAGTATATCAAGTCTAACGATAAAAACACAAGGTTTTCTATCCTAGAGAGCCAACTCCAGTACTTGGTTTACGCTGATAATATCGACGACCACACCATCACTCACCAAAAAGTGAGAAAATGGATATAGGTTAGGTAAGCCCCACGCTTTTCACACGTTGACAAATTGATCATGCAGCATTGGGTATTTGATAGCGATAGTCTTGGAAACAATTATAGCCACAACAAATTATCGAATTATTACCAGAAAAAAAATATTTCTTAAGTCAACGCGTACATTTTTCTATTTAATGTAGAATTTTGGTGATTCCGTGTTTATATTTCATAGCGTTATATACCTCTAAAGTTGCTTAATATCTATATAATCAACCTTTGTGAAGCTGGTTATCAGCTATACACTAATAAGTATTTCCTAATATCTACCTACCGATCCAGATGGCTGCCAACGCCCAATATGAGAAAAAAGTCCAAAAAACTGGCCCAATTCATTAGCACAATGTGTATAGCTGGCCTAACATAAACTTAGTTGAAATATAAGTGTTTTATCTGAAAGTTATGAAGATTGTAATACTTTTTGTGCGTATGCAATAAATCTATAGTTATATGGGTAATGTCAAAAATCTGATGATCAGGCTCATTCTATCAGTACTACACAACTTTAAAGTGTGTCGTAAAAATACACTAAGCTTAGACTTATGTTAAAAATTCTTAAAAATATACTAAATGCTAAAAATTAATTTACCCATTTAGAGTATAATTTCATGAGCAGATAACCTGTTTGACGCCAACGGTTTATAAATACCCCGACTGTTCAGAAAATAAAACATTATATTAAGGTTGGGCTAAAATGTCGCATGGTTTGAATACGAATTGTCGACTAATATAAAATTTTAAATGAAATGAGGTCTATTTACCGGTTAAATAAATACATGTAAACCGAATATTGCACACCCATTAAGGGTAGAATATAGTGGACATAATTTATACAAAAAATTCTAAGATCTATGAATCTAAACTACCTATATTCCTGCAAATAAATGAATTTAAATTTGATGTCATCAAAATGTTAGCTGAAGTTTTCGGAAATTTTATAGTAATCCAAGGTACAAGGAATATAATATCTTTTATTCCGTGTATTCAAAAGCCGCAAAATAGTTTTTAATAAGGAGACCTTTATAAAAATAAAACCTCTAGTATAAAAATAACATATCATTTCACTAAAATGCGAAAAAGTCAAGGGTATGTAACCTTGCATGTTATATTATAATATAGCGTGGGAGTAACCCGGAGCTAACATTTCAAAGTTCAGAGTGATTTCATCCTGAGGGCACTGTGTCCCTTGTTTACTTGATTAATTGATGTCACTCCATTCAACCTGAGGAGAAATATCTCAATGCCATATCCTGGGCGTGGCATGACGAGAGAACAGTTGATTGTATTACAGAGATGCAATTTGTTTTTCTATCTGAGGGTAAAGTTTTCAATTCAGCGTGGAACCAAGGATTCTTGCATTCATAATATTCCGATTCAAAGTAGAAATGCGTGTTATGGTTGCCTTAGGTTGACTGAGAAGTACAAGCCGTTGCACGCAAAAGTAAATGCGGGGCATGGATAAAATATACGTACGATATATATCTCATGGGCTGGCAAAATTATGGAAATAGCGGAATACAATAAAAAATTAAGAATGATGCCTTCAGTTCGTCCTTATATACTAGTCTTCACTGGTCATCCTGGTTGTGCAGTTCTGGTAGAGCTCCTTCACATGCTTCACTACATTATATTTCGAATAAATAATGACCAGTATTTTTACTGTGAAGCGAAAAGTTATATGAAAAATGCGGGTATATACGAGTATGAAAAAATGTACACCTATGAACAAGTCACACGAACATTGTAAAGAAACGCGGGAAATTTATTTTTGAATGTGTTAACCTACTCTTTTAATGAGAACAGAATCATGACCTTAATAATTTTATTTTCAAAAATAAATTAAACGTAATAATTTTTTTTTTCAAAAATAAATAAAATGCTATTTTAGTCGTGGTTAAAAATAAAGAATTTTCGTCGGATTATATAGGACGTTTCATTCTTTGCTAATTAAAAATCTGGTAATGCTATTTTATTTAAATGTCTAGTATTGGAATTGTGGTTGTCAATGTACATTTTATTTTATTTTAAAGTTCTTTAACACGTATTATATTTTTCAAGAGTATAAAACTTGGTAAAGTTATCTGGTACTTCAAAACAGTCTATTTATGGTTTGCAAGAATCCTTTACATAATAAAAGAAATTGTCCGCATTTGCATGATAAGGATAGTCTCTCTCTCTTTCTCTCTATATCAGCTCCTAATCCCCAAAACAATGCACAATACGACATCATACTGTGGAAATACGCAAAATTAACTAAGCACACCGTGTAACCCGTCGACTGCCTTACGAACAGCATATTAAAGAAACGAAATTTATAATATGGTCAAACACATCTTACTGATGCGTAAAAATTATAATATGCAAGTATACTACCACTACCAAATTTTAAGATACGCATGTCAAGCTTTTAGTACATGTTTTTTTTTTCTAACTTTCTTTCCAAACAAGTAATACCGAAGAAGCGAAGAAAGAAATTTCAAGAGAAAATCTTAAGTTTAATTAGGTGTATTAAAAGTTTCTTTTTCTATACAGAAAAGTAAGAACGTGTCAATGAGAGAACTTTAAACAGTAACTGGGAAACGCTTAATTATGCAGAAACGATATTAATTTATACCTAAAAATTTTGAACAATTATGTCTCTCGCAATTAATTGAACATGAACTTTGGATCTAAAATGAATTGATAAATCACACTTTTCAAGTTTGCTCAAGCTTTTCAACTTTTAACAACCAAAATTTGATGTCACATTTTTAGCAAGCTAAGCAAAAAGGTTTGAGTAATATGCTTTTAAGTATATATCCTATGTATATATAACATATGAGGATTAAATACTTACGTCTTTTCTTTTACAAAATTCGCTAAGTAGTTGCTAAGCAATGGATAATGAGGACAAAGGTATTTTAACTGACAACATTAAACTAAAATTTATTTTTAAACACCCAAATTGTCAAAAAGCTTTTCTGTTGTGCAAAATATTATATAATTCAAAATTGAAAGAAATGACAATTGTTTGTTGGTACTGATTTTCGTACATTGTTCTATAGCAAGTTTTTTTTCATAATGAAGTTAATTCATATTGCCTAAATATGTTTGTGATTCTAAGTTTCCAACGTTTCTTTTAACATCATATACATATAATATAAATTACATTAATATTATATAGGCAAAAATTTGTGTATATGTATTTTTGTATTCTATTCACGCTTAAACGGCTGCAGGGAATTGGATGTAACTATGGAATAGCTTAGATCATGGACTAATAGACATGATACTTTATATCATCACCATCACTTTTTATCATTGTGTAGGTGGGTGAAGCCGCGGGGTGCAGCTAGTTTATAGTAAAATTACAATGGGTTCGACCAAATATTAGGTTTTTCTGACAAAGAAATGTTCAGTAGCATTCCATAGTCTAAAACTTGGACAGGGAAATAGCAATAGGCTTGCACTCTTTTAAATGGAACTTCTACAATTTCTTCATAAAAGCATATAGGCAATATATTTTTGAATAGTTGCAGCTTCTATTTGACTTGAAGGCATTCTTATAATTCTATGTCTTTTGGAAGCCAATACTATACAATATTTGAACACAGACGTACAGACGAGAAAGTCTGCAGGCTCATCACATTGAATATTATTATAACAGTATTATGGAATCTCTATATGGTCAGCATAGTCAGCTGGAAGACGTCCGCTTTTGAACAAGTGCCTCCCCAACATAAAGTCACATTAAACAGATGTTGGCTCTTGTATTCATCGGCTCCCGGTGACTTACGATATCGTCCTCTCTTTGTAATCTCGAGTACTAAGGTTTATCTTTGGGTCGAATATTCGTTGAATTTTCAGTAGTTTCTACTATGTAGTAGAATATTGAGACTTAAACAACATTCAAACAAAAGTTACTAGTAGAGTAATGAGGGCATTATACGTACTCTGAGCTGGGAGTGTTGCTTTAACCAATTTGGGAATCAGCATCTGCAGACTAATACACAAAAATTAATAATATCATTAAATAATAAAACATATACATTTGTATATTTAAATAACACCACTATTAACATACGATATAGAGAATTCTATTTATATGAATATATATATTCGTACAGAATCGCTTTTATTTTCTTGGCTTCTTTCTGAATTATCAATGGCGGAATGGATTTCTTTTTCTTAGTATATTTTTGCTTGGGATTTTCTCAAGTAGACATTAAGAAAATATCTAAATACGATTACAAGCTCTATTGCTTGTGAAAATTGCTTCTAGCAGATTATCCAAAATAAACGGCTTTTACAATTATAAGATTTTGACTTTTCGTTCCTAAATTTACATACTATTTAAGATGTTGTCAGCTGTGGCAACACATTGAGCTTTTGTTAAGCTTAGACAACTTAGTAAAAGATACGTTAGTGTCAGCTTTGAATGTTGAGATGGATGATAGGGCTTGGGTGCAAGCTTCCCTCCCTGTGAGGTTGGGGGGCATAGGGATACGCAAAATTTCTAGTGTGGCATTACCAGCTTTTTTGTCTTCTATACACAGTACACACAAATTAGCAGAAAAAATTCTTGCACGATCTTTAGGCTCTTTCGATGTAGCATATCTGGCTGAGAGCAAAAACACATGGAGACTGGCTTGTCCAAATATTGAATTCCCAAAAATGTTGTCATCTCAGAAACAGTGGGATCGGCCCCTATGCGAGCTAACACGGAATCATCTTTTAAAAACGTGTTCTAGCATCGCAAATCGTGCTCGTATTCTCGCTGTTTCTGTGTGGGAATCTGGTCTTTGGTTACAGGCCATTCCTTCTTACAAAACTGGTAGCCTTATAGATCCATCCGCTTTTCGTCTAGCTATTAGCTTACGGTTGGGTGCAAGGTGTTGTGTAGCACATCACTGCCAGTGTGGTACTGCAGTTGATCAACTCGGTCACCATGGCCTATCCTGCTCTCAAAGTGCTGGTCGAATTTCCCGCCACGCCAGCCTTAACGATATCATTCGCCGAGCTTTTAGCAGCGCCAATATTGCAGCTCTTCTCGAACCAAATGGTCTGATGCGTGACGATGGTAAAAGACCTGACGGCATGACTCTGGTTCCGTGGAAGTTAGGACGGCCCTTAGTGTGGGACGCTACTTGCGTAGACACTTTAGTGCCGTCACATCTTTCTGAAACCAACGTTAGGGCTAGCGCTGCGGCTACTTCGGCGGAGCAACTCAAGCGGCGCAAATATGCTAACCTCTATGGGTTACATATTTGAGCCGTTTGGTGTAGAGATGTTGGGTCCGTGGGGACTGGGAGCTCATCGTATTTTCCAAAACCTATCTGAGCGCTTGGTCGATGCGACGCGTGATCAAAATGCTGGCACATATTTGGCTCAACGAATAAGCATTGCAATTCAACGGGGCAATGATGCCAGCATGCTGGGCACGCTGCCAACTGGGAGTGGGCAGGAACATTTGGACTGCCTATGAGTCTGCTATGACTTATAGATTGTCTAAATGCTTTTATTGTAGTAGCTGTAGTGTTGTATGATAAAGGCATACCGCCGGTAAAAGAAACGAAAATCACATTTGCAAATTATGAGAGCACAAAGTTTTAGTTTTTTGCCCGCCCCGAGTGGGAATCGAACCCACGTCCTCTGATTTCGCGATGGATGCCTAAATGTAAACAATCATTTTTGTACATTTCCCCATTACACATTTCATTAATTCACCTACGAACTCAAAATTATTGTTTACTACGTACAAAGTCAAATTTTAAAATTTATATATTGATTTCATTGTTGAAAAAGTATGTGTAAACAAAGAACTTTTACTTTTTTTATGGCATACCGATTCGATATTAAGCGGTAACCTCTGCCTATAACAAAATATGCATATTTTTTTAGGGTTCCGTAACCAAAGGGTAAAAACGGGACCCTATCACTGAGACTTCATTGTCCGTCGGTCCGTCTGTTACCAGGCTGTATCTCAAGAACGGTGATAGCTAGACAGTTGAAATTTTCATAAATGATGTATTTCTGTTGCCGCTAAAACAGACAATACAAAAAGGTGGCCAAGTGCGAGTAGGACTCGCGCACGTTAAAACAATAAAAGGTTAAAATATGAAGTCTTATGTCGTATAGCTTACAGAACCCTTCTTGCGCGAGTCCGACTCGCACTTCGCCGATTTTTTTGTGTTGTGACGAAACAAGCTCGAGGCCCACCTGATGTTAAGCGGTATCCTCTGCCTTTAACAGATGCATTTCACAAGTCACGAATAGCACTGCGCCCGTCACCTTGAGACGTAGTTGTTATGTCTCATGTGAAATCTGAAAATTCACCCCATACCTTTTAAATCGGTACACAGAAATGTGTATGTTTTTGCTTTGGGGCAGAAATGGGTATGGATGAAATATATATATAACTATTTTCTTTTTAGTTTATAACTATTGGTCTTTAACTTCTTCAAGAACTATCAAAGCTGAAAGTAAAACTTTTCACTCACAGACTAGGGAATAAGTTAGATTAACGACTTTCTTGGTAATCCCATTCGACCTATTTTAGCTGGGCGTTGAGCTTCTGAATCTAAGATAGTTTTTTTGAGATTAAGTGGCTTATCGCAAGACGGTTAAAAATTTGGATAATTTAATAGGATTAAAGGATTTACTAGAAATCTTTAAGTCATGAAAGCATTATTAATTGAGTTTACGACATATTTTTGTTGGAACCACGTTGACCAAATCGTAAGCCCTTATTATTTAAGAACTCTTTACCATAGCTATTACAACGATCATATTATATTGCACATAGGGTGTCATGCTGGACAATCCTGCTCTTCCCTTCTATCTTCTTGTGGGACTTGTAAGAGATGGCTTATTTTCGAATTTAAATTTAATATTTGATCTACAAATGGTATGAAAATGACAAAGAAGTTGGTCATAAGCGTAACAGGAGCTGGTGTCGTATGTTTCTATTTTGATTATGTATTTGGGATACAAATGACCAAAACATAACCGGGAAATAGTTTTTTGGTGGGACCGCTGTCAAAATTATTGTTGATGTAATTTTTTTTTATTTGACAGATATTTGGACTACAAATGACAAAAAATAACAAATTACAAACTTAAGGTGTGACAGCTAATAAAATCGTTTTTGCGGTGTCGTTAATTTATTTGATACAAAACATTACCTACAAATAGGTTTTTAGTGGAACAGCTGTCAAAATGTTCGAAATGATAAATGTTATCTTTTTTTACAGTTTAATATTTGGGCTACAAATGACGTACAACAACGTAGTTATGGGCCTTAGGAGTGACAGGTGTCAAAGAAGCAGTTGATTTCGTATTTATCAATTTTGATTTCATGGCTACGAATAACATAAGGATCTACTTTTTGTAACATATCGCTACTTCTTTACTAATTATTTATTCTTAGTTAATATGCAAATAGTTGGATATTAATTACGGCTAGCATTATGGATATATCAATCAGACGCTATGATATTTTTTTTTAAATGCGAGGCTCCCTATCATCACAAACCCACAATCTCTGCATCAAACAGCTAAAACCTAATTTGCTACATGATGGATAATTTTCAATGAATTCTGGTTGGTTTAGTAGGACAGTAATTGTATAGTTTCAAGATAAGCAAACGTTTACCGCATGCACAACCTATGCCTATAATTAATTCCCGAGCGGGAATCGAATCCGCGTACCCGAATTCACATTCCGAACATGGTCGACTGAGCCGAATTGCGTGATTTAATAAGGGAAAATTTCCTTATTACTGATTATAATTACTAAGTCTTATAAAGATCACCCAGTGGAACTTCTGCCGCTGAGCATGATTGCCGTGGAGTGACACACGGGTAACCTAACTTATGACTGCAAATAAGCACTTAAAACGCGGGTAATATAGTCTACAAGAGATTGCAAAACGTGCTGTTGCAATATGTCCATTTATTTTTAATAAGCGAAACATATTTTATCAACCTCTTTTCATAAATTGAACGGTGATAGAAACGTAATGTGATAACTAATGTTTCATTTCTATAGATGTCTTTTTATGGTATCGCAAATGCAACGGGCTTAAAAACCTATAGTCTATCTATAACATAATGATATTAATTATTCATCATCACAGTAATTAATAAGTTCAGTGAAATGTAAACAGGTTGGTAAGTATAATTAATTACATCGGTCATTGTGATAATTCGGCATATTAAACTTGCCCGTCAAATAAACGATATTCTATTAATGTAATTAGTTACAGTAATATCCGTAGAGTGCCATTTCACATTACCGAAGTGGTTTGCACTTTAATTGATTTGCCACAAACATCGAATACGTGTGTCCGTAGGATGATTTCCATGTAGCTTATATAGCACTTATATACCTATATGCACTTTTAGTTCTACTTATTTATATTTTACTATTGCTAATATAAGTACTATATTAGCAACAGACGAGACAAATTATTCACGTGTCTGAGTATCTACAGCCCTTCGCTGACATGCTTATTTAATCTTTATAACAATTACCTTACTATTTGGAACTTTAAAGGAAAAAACGTACATCTGCGGCAAAAAAATACAGAAATTAAACAGGTTTTTTGCTTTTGCAACTTAGTTTGGTAAATACTGTACAGTCGCCTGCAATAAGAAGTATACACTTTGTAATTTTCAAAATTGTGCCAATAACTTCTGTTTCTCTTATTGTACACAAAAGTATCTTAACATCAAAAAATAATCTGAATATTTTTACTTATTTATAGTAACTTCAATAGTTATTAAACTTAGCGACATCGCGGTATTTTGAAAATTACGAAGTGTATTTTTATTATTACCTTCTTATTGCAGGCGTCTGTACATAATCACAGAAATTGTGATGCTAATAGATTATTACACATTGTTTCTTGAAATACTATGGAACATTAATTAACATGAGAAATTACATCACCCCTAAAAAACATAATATTATCCCTAACTCACTTTTCACATGACTAAGTGTTGTGTTTTAAGTGCAAAAAATTTACTACTTAGGCTTTGAAATCTGTAAATTTGTAATGTGTGTAAATTTTAAGTTTCCCGCCAAAAAGACATTGTTAACCTTAACCCATGCTTTGGTGGAATTGACAATTCATCTGGTTGATACCTTCATCATAATAATATCCTCTTATATCTGTTCCCGTTAAGATTTTAAGATACAATTTTTATTTCTATGTGCCTCTTAGTTTATATTAATCTGTTTGGAGAAAGTTGCAATTAATACCTTGCGTATGAATAATTTATAATAAATGCTTTACGTAAGACAAACCTCAAACACGCCTGTCATAAGCACTCCTTAAACTCGGATCACCATATCCGTGTCCTCGAGGCAGCCCTAACGGTGGCACTCTGTTGGCGGCTCCTTCGGGCGATGTAGTCCAGATACTTTCCGAAGCTACCATGTCCTGTCAACGTCTGTAAAATCCGGAAGGTAAGAAGGTCAGTGTTCTTCATCCAGATAATCCTGCAGGATTAGACTCAAGTCAAGGACTGATCACTGACTGAGACAGCCGCTCTCTCTTACTACCTCTCATTCCATTACTGTTCCACGACAGTCTATTAAAGATATCCTTTTTCGATAACATCTCTTATATGTTTCACGAAGAGGTAGGCAAAATACATGTTAACATGCAATTATCTTGACATACCTCTCTTAATACCCCTCAATACATTATTTAACCACGACTATCTGTAAATACTCATAACGTCTCTAATATGATCGGAACACGCTCGCTGAGCCTTAAAACTGTCCTATTCAAATTCGCTGTGTATACTTACCTTTTCAAAATATTACACTTCATTCTTTCCTGATACCTATTTAGACGTGAACGGAATATGAAGTGACATTTCAGCATACCTTTCTCAAGTAACATCACTATATCATAATGCAGTCATCACAGCTTTCTTATTACGCTGTTATTTAATATCAGTCTTTCAAAGTTTCACCACCTATATATCTCAAAAATCTCATATCCACAGCACTCATTCGATTTTTATCTTCCTTTTACCGTCCCGAACTTTCACTACCATGCATAAAGGCTTAGTGTTAGTACCATGCATAATTCGTCTTCGCCGGAATACTCTTACTCTGTCTGTTCTTTATAGTATTTTGTTTAATCCCTCAGCCCCACACTATCTTAAGGATCGTTTTAAATTCCTTAGCTGCTCTAATAACCTTAATCTGAGATCATCAGACAATTTTGTTTTGGAGGTACCTTTACACTCGAGTTCATTTTATGACAAGTCCTTCACCATTCAAGCTGCTCGTTTGTGGAACTCTTTACCAGAAGCAATAAGAAAAGCGCCATCGATTATCTCATTTAAAAATTATGTTAAAATGTATTACCTCTCCTCAATGGATCACAATTAAATAATTTGTTTTTTACCATGAATTATGTTTTTGTATCTATATGTGTATTTAATGTGTATTATTTATTTATTTATGTTTATTTGTGTATATATATATATATATATTAAATATTTATAATAGGTACTTGTATATATATTTAAGTATGCAACTAGTTTACTAATCTCACTTAGTTTTACACTCTACCCCGATGTTAATCAAATTGATTTTTCTGCCTACGGTTGCCTGGAAGAGATTGCTGCTTAGCAATAAGGCCGCCAATTGTACTTAAGGCTATCTTTTTTATCTTAAGATGAACAATTTTTGTTAGTTATATTAATTGTAATAAGAAAGTACAATAAAGTGTTATCTATCTATCTTAGGACCACGCTAGCAACTAATTGTATGGATGAGTGCAGGATGCTTCAGGCCTAAATCCTAAAACCAGATGCATCTTTAATTTATTATAATTAAATCACGGTACTTCAAATAATTACAAAACCACATTAAGTTTTATGCTTTATTGTTAAATAAATAAATTTTCATGTTCTTTTAGTAAAAATCAAATCAATCACATGATGCCAACTACGTTAATCAGAGGTTACTCTAAACTTGTGTTTATTTAAAAACAATAAAATTATCAAAACAAGCAAATTGCTTTTCACATCTTGTAGACGTAAAATATTTTATTTGGAAAAAAATACATCGAAAATAATTGCAAAAAGTGGCTTCAACTTACTTTATTAAAACAAAAGCTTATTTTAAGCCTTAATGCCAAAACTTTCACTCCTCTATGCACTATTCATTGTTTTTATCGACACATTACAAATGGTTTTAAGATTTATTTATATTTAATTGGATAGGTATACAAAATTGTACACTTCTATCTATAAAATATCCTTCTCAGGCTGTGGTCAGGCGCAGTCTGAAATTTAATTTATTATCGAATCAAAACACACTGAAGGACCAATGCTGCCATTCGAGGTTCATTTGAGGTTCTGAGGAACTAATATCTCACAAGATGCCTGCCAACGGTGGGGATTATGGCAACAGTAGTTATTCAATAGTTCAGTTATCAGATATTAATAGTTAGGTAATCAAATAGCGTAACAAAGATACATTATTTAAACAGTATTAATGCGCTAATAAAAGCAAATATTAATTCTTAAGTTAGTTTAGATGTCATAAAAATAAACATTTTGATTATAAAATAGGTTGTTTGTGCCATCGTGCAACTTAATGGCAATGAAAATTTTCACTTATAACCCAAAATATTTTGTTGACAAAGCACTTTCTACTGACTATAGAAAGTTTTATTTACAAGGCAATGAACCGATAAATATAAAGTATTTTCCTTCCAAAAAACGTAAAGATTAAAAAAAATGCTTATTATTAAAAAAAAGCAGCTGTGAACTTGCCGATCAGAGCTCACTTGATCCAATTTTGAAGTATCAAATATATTTCGTATAAGAGAACACTTACCATATACTGTATCAACAAAGGCGGCGAACATTATCGAAAGCACTTAACTTTTTTCCTTATGCCTCATGAAATAACAAAGTCTACATAACCGCCCACATTAGGGGATTATGAACACAAGAAACGTGGTTTCATTCTTAAATTGTGGCTCTAGTGCCTCGGAATACAAGTGTAATAGTAATAAATTATTTCTACATATAAAATGTTGCTATTAGGCATGAAATTTGTTTTGCTTGCTTGAGTAACTTGTTTTAACAGTTTTTAGGATTGTACGCGAGAGAAAAATTGAGCCTTATCAACTTCCATTATTAGCTAATTATCAGTGATGGCACGTATAACTGTATGTAATTACCTATATTATGTTTGCATGAATAAATGAAATTCAATATAATATTACAGTGAAAAGTGAGTTATATAAGCGCTTCAATGTATATTCGCAACATCAGTTATTAAAATCCGTTTCCAAAGGGCCGAAAAGCTCCCTGTAATTATAACTCTACCGTCTGTCTGCCTGTCTGTACATCGTTGTGTCACGGGTCTCTAGTTTGTCAACGGAATCAATTATGTAAAATGTGTATGAAACTATATCCCAATAGTTTATTAAAAATTCGGTACACATTAAACATTATTTTCTGGGAGGGGCCTCTCATTGGAAGCAGAAAAATAAAATAATTCTATCATATTGAGCTTTATTATTTATTCTCACATGTAATTCACAAAAATTAAGTCCAACACATTACATAGACAAACTAAGTAGTTTAGTTTGAGGTAATTAATTACATTCTGTGGAAATATATTTGTCATATAATATGTCAATCTCTGGGAATATTCAGCTAACATATCCTTGATCAACATGATTACTATAGCTGTGGGTGCATTCCACGAATAGTGTGCAGATCAGTTGGCGTGGCAAACAATTGGCGGCGGCGGCGCGGACCGTGCTCGGTGTAACCAAAGTGTGGTGGAACAAACAGCGCCAGCTGCTCTAGAGCTACGCGGATTATTAACTTTGTTATGAGCCACTTGATAATAATGCACGACGAGAAGCATCTTACGTCTGAGTTTTAAGATGTATAGCCCGACCATACCAGTTACAAAAAGTGATGCAAACATGTACGGGTACTAACCGTTCATTTTTTATACATATACCTCGCAGATTTGCGCTGCATCTTCTCAGCCATATTAGAGAAACTAAGTTTCGTAGGGATCCCCTACAATTGAGTTATACTCCATTATACTGCGCACAATTATGCTGTATATAGAACAAACGGATCATTAATATTTTTTCAAGAGAAGAAAGCACGCATAAAAAACCTAACGTAATGAATAGATTATAATAATAATAATAAATTTATTGATCAAAAAAACTTTACACAGATTGGTAAGATAATAGTTAAGTTAGACTTATAAATAGGTGCCAACTTACACAATTTTAGATATTAACTTATAATTTAAAAATAAGTTTTATATAATATGTTTGTATTAATTAGATTTAGTAGTTTGAGTAAGAACATAGAATTATCAAGTGGTGCTTACTATCTTAATCACACTAGCCCCCACACTAGGATTCCCTGTATTGTGGGTGGCTAGTCTCTTCCGGTGCATATTACATATTTGTTAATAAGTTTGTCATAAAAATCCTTTAATACAAAAAAAATCAGTTCAATTCTTTTAAAATTCAGGCGTTACTTTGCAGAAATCCATATTTAATAATAAATATTTTTTTTAAAGTATCTGAGAAATGCCTTTTGATCACATCAATATTGTGAAAATCCCGAGAGTTTCGAAGCACAAACCCAACCGTTGGTACGATTTTTTGGCAACTAACATAATATGTTGGTTAAAAGTGAGCTACCGGTCAAATGTAACACACAGGCCTTTCATGTATGTTTGCTCGCGCTATAATTTTGTCCTAACTTGTATTGAAATTCGTTTGAGAAGTGCATTTGACTGAAAGTCATCTGATGACACTTTACAGAATTGAAGTCCATTTCATTTTCTACACTCCATCGATAGACCACATCTATATCTCGCTGCATCGCAAGACAGTCCTCCACTGTTCTAATTGCCCGGAAAATTTTTAGGTCATCAGAATATAAGAGACATTTTGAGAATTAAATTGAAATTGTAATATGTCTTTATTTCAATAGCTTTTTGTTGTCTAGAACGATAGTTAAGTTTCGCTGAAAGGATTTTAATTATTACTATAAGTAGCTAAAGTTTAAAAGTTACTAAATTAAATTATTAAAAAACCTGAAGAAAATTTCGGTTCTTAAATATTTTTGTGGAAAATAATTAGAAAACTTTAAAACTAATCTGGCGTCTATGCCAATAAAAGGTGTAGATGCTTATTTGTCACCGATATCTCTGTACTAAAAAATCACATGTATTACAACCTAGACATATTGTAGGACCATAGATACACTAATAATTTCAAATTAATTCTTAAAAACACTAATCAGATAGTTGCCACAATACAGGTAGTAGCGTGGGTTAGAGGTATGAAAGAGATGACATGATTTTAATCAAAATTGAGAGTTTTTACTAAATAAGTGAACAACATATTTCTAATAACTTTTTAACTTTTAATTAAAAGTTGTGGTGGCTCTCAAGTTTTTGTCTACTGTTTGTAAGATAAAGAACTTGACAAGCACCATAAATTTTAAAATAACTTGCTCAGTTTTATTCGCAGCATATCTTTGGGCTCTCTGAGTTATTTTTTACTAGCTTTCCGGGCGCGGCTCCGCCCGCGCGTATGTCGGCTATCGCGCAAAAACATTTACCTCTTTTTGCGCAATTGGATAAAAACTATCCTATGTTTTTTCCCTGGTCTCAAACTATTTCCATACCAAATTTCATTCAAATCGGTCCAGTAGTTTTGGCGTGAAAGCGTAACAGACAGATAGAGTTACTTTCGCATTTATAATATTATTAGTACTGATTCTTCTACTCGTAAACATAGTAGTAAATTACAGATAAAAAGTCTGTAAAGGTATTGATAAGAGATTGCCATTGATAAAATATTTTCTAGGATATTACTTTTACCAAGTAGTCAGTTATTAGGGTTCCGTAGTCCTGACAAGGAACCCTTATAGTTTCGTCATGTCCGTCTGTCTGTCCGTCTGTCCGAGGTTTTGCTAAGAGACCGTTAGTACTAGGAAGCTGTAATTTCGTATGGATATGTAAATCAATGACGCCGACAAAGTGGTAAAATAAAATTTTGAAAAATATTTTTTTTTAGGGTACCTCCCATACATGTGATGTAGGGATGAAAATTTTTTTCTTCGTCTATCTCTTCGTATGTGATATGGTTGAATAGGTCTTTATATATTACTTAGGGGTTGCCAATACTGTTTTTCGATTTAATGCTTCAATTACGAAATATTAAACTTTAAAGTGAAAATTTTTGTTCCAGCAAGGCGTCCCCCCCCCCCCCCCCCCTCTAAAAGCTAAACCGCGGGCTTGAAAAATCTGAAAAAGTTCAAGCTGATAGTGCGTTTTATAAACTTTAAAGGAAAAGTATAGCGGTTGAGATAACTTTATTAGTTTAGCAGTAATAGTCGTTGAACTTGGGTGTTGGATAATTTTGTACCAAATATAATATCTATAGAATAAATCCTTTAAAGTAACTTAGATGAAGTAGTTGGTTTATACGGGATAAAGACTGGCATTGAAAACTTAATCTAATATTTCGTTTCGTTTCGTTTAGGGAGGACATAGATGCTGGCTACCGCCTGTGCGGTCGTCCAGCTCCACCGGGTTTTGGGCGAGGGCCTGGCCCTACAATAGCCCGGGAGGGAGAAGTGCCGAAGGCACTTCTCCCGAGACGGGCGTAGAAGGCGAAAAGCGCTTTCTACCTCCGTCTCCTGCGGACGCCGAAAACGTACCGCTATTATAGGAGGGGTTGACAGCGAGCTCAAGGGCACCACTGTGGTTCGGACCTCGGCTTGTCTCGCTGTCGAGAGACATGGGGGGGATCGGAGCAAAATGCCTCTGTGCAACTGCAGTGTTGCACAATTGGGCCCTACTGAATAATACTCTTTGACTATTTGGAGAGCAATTTATCGTGACCTTGTTTTTGCCTCGAGCTCGCCGGCGGGCTCGGTGTTTGATTGTGTGACCTCTAATTACCTCACACCTGGGGATTTTACCTCGACGACTTACGGATAACGCTAAAGCTGCCAATGTAATGGCTGCGATGGGGTCATCCGGGTCGTCTAATACCTGCCGTGGTCGGCGACGGGGGGGTTTGAAAAATGGGATAGAAGAGGCAGTCGAGTAGTTCGATGCCTGGACAACCAATGGGTTCGGGTGGTGGGGCGCTCGATCAAAGTATCGGCGGGCGCAGTCCTTATTGAACTGCGCTAGAGAGGGAAGGTTTAAGTCGCAATGCAACTCGGTGTTCCGGATAAACCACGGGGCGCCGGTTGCATTACGAAGAAAACGGTTTTGGATGACTTGAAGTTTATGAAGGTGGGCCTCACTAGCATGACTAAACACTACTGATGCGTAAGTCATGATGGGGCGGATGCAGGCAGTGTAAAGTGTCTTCTTATTACTAAGAGACATTTTACTCTCTTTGCGAAGTAGGGGACCAAGGCGACCCATTACGAAGGCCGCTCTGTTACGGACGGTTGTTATGTGATCGTTAAAGGTGAGATGACGATCAAGGGTGACTCCGAGGTATTTTGTTCTAGGAACCCAGGGAATGGGTTCGTCGAACAAAATAAGCAGTTTCGGGTAAGGGGAGCGTGTCTTCTCAGTAAAGCACATAGCTGTGCTTTTAGCTGGGTTGACCGCGATGCGCCATTTTCGGAACCAGTCACCGATCTCGGTGACGGCCCGTTGAATGACGAAATAGGACTGTCTGTTGATATGCCACCCAGTGGTGTAAATGGCGGTATCGTCCGCATATTGGGCTAGGAATACTTTGGGCTGAGAGCGTGGGATGTCACTGGTATACAGTGCAAAGAGAATAGGTGATAGCACGGAGCCCTGAGGGACTCCGGCTCTGACTGGGTGGGGGGAGGAGAGGGTGCCTTCCACGCGATAGCGAAAGCTTCTGGCTTTAAGGAAGTCTTGTAGGATGAGCACAAGACGTTCTGGCACGCCAAATTGGTATAGCTTGTAGATCAAGCCATTGTGCCAGACTTTGTCAAAAGCTTTCGCTACGTCGAGGAAGACTGCTAGCGTAGTCTGGGGTTTGGGGTACTTATTGAAGCCCTCAATGATGTGCTCCGTGAGGCGGTGCACCTGTTGGACGCATGAGTGTCCGGGTCTGAAGCCAAACTGCTCATCTGGGATAAGGTGGTGTTCCTTAGCATGGGACTGGAGACGGTTTGCAAGTAACCGCTCGTAAAGTTTGCCTAAGGCACTGAGGAGGCTGATGGGGCGGTAGCTGGTGGGGTCAGATGAGCTTTTGCCTGGTTTGTGAATGCCAATGACATTTGCACATTTCCAGGTGTCTGGGAATAAGCAGTGGCTCATAGCAGCATTGAAGATGCTGACTCAGAGATGGATGAGAGGAGGAGAGAGGGTTTTAAGAACCCTGTTGGAGATGCCATCGGCACCGGGGGATTTGCGCGGTCGGAGGGCCTTGATCAGTCTCTCCACCTCAGCGTAAGTCGCTAAAGTGATTGGTGGGAGTTCAGAGGTGACCACAGAGCTTTTACGTTCGACTTCAGCATCCACCGAATCGAGGTGAGCTTGGTCAACGTGATCTACGTTAGGGGAACACTGAGCCTCTAGGCTATCAGCTAGGCACTCAGCTTTGTCTTCGTCAAAGAACGCTGGGACTAGTGGGACTGGTCTGTATAAGGGAGGCATGTCGTTGTGGTTACTTCCTTTCAAACCTCGCGCCAAGTCCCAGTAAGCATGGTGGCTTGGCACGAGGTTTGAAAGTTTATCGCCCAGTTGTTGATCACGCAACTCAGACATGCGACTTTGAACCATGCGTTCAAAGTGGCGTTTCTTAGTTTTGTTCTCTTTACTGGGGTAAGAGTCGAAATGTCGGGTCACTGCTTTACTCTCCGTCACCAATCGTCTCACATCCGCTGGAATGACAAGGCGCCGGTCGTCCGGCACTATGACCTCCTTTGCAGATGCATCTACTACGGTGGAGAGGTGATTGGTGAACGAATCGATCGCAAGGGTTACGTCATCTTTTGTCAGGATGTCGTCAGGGATCTTGTCAAGGTCCGGTGAACTGATAGCCTTTAGGGCATCGCCTACTTGCTTCCAGTTCACTATCGTCTTAGTGGGGCGGGGGAGGTCAGTCGTTGGGTCGGGACCTAGTCGCAGTATAATGGGTCGGTGGTCAGAGTGAAGCTCGTGAACCACTTCTATGGAGCGTAACCGGAGTGTTACGCCTCTGAGTAGTGCCATGTCAAGCAAGTCAGATCGGTGGTCTTCCATATAAGGGTAGTGAGTGGGCTCAGTGGGCGCAATTATGTCAAAGTTAAGTTCTGCGATTAGGTTTTCAAGTGCAATACCTTTGGGATTGTTGAAGTTACAATTCCATAGGATGTGCTTACTGTTGAAGTCGCCAATCAGAATGACGGCGCTTCCTAATGAGAATAAGGCTTCTAAGTCAGCTCGGACGATCGGCTTGGAGCAAGCTTGGTAACAGGACGCTATGACTATAGGTTGATGACCAGTCATAGCTAGGAGGCAACAGGATGCTTCCATATTAACAAGAGTCGGGGTAGGTAGGGGAATGCAGTGCAGGGACCTTTTGTAATAGATAAGAGTGCCTCCCCCACGGGAGTTCACTCTATCATCACGTACCGTTCTGTAATTGGCAAACCTAGGGTTCGCCTTCCCCGGTTTTAGAAAGGTTTCCTGCACGCATATGATATCGATAAGGTGGGTACAATAAAAGTCGTGGACGAGGTCACGTTGTCTGAAGAGGCCGTCAGCGTTAAATGACGCTAACGAAACTGAGTACGGTTTCGTGCGTTCGGTTGTACTACCCACAGTGGTTGTACTGGGGAGGGGCCTGGGGGACGAAGCGCTTAAGGGCGCTTAGTAAGTTTGCGTGTTCCAATGTGTATTGGATCACGTCCGCTGGGGATTGAGCGTATTGCATCTTGTGGAATAGCTCTTGTACCTCATTGATGTCAACCGACATAGCCAGATCGCTGACTAGGTTGATTGCCTCTTGAAGAGGGGCAGCCATCAATGGCATAGGGGGAGCTTGTGGCCGGGAAGCGGCGCAGGGAGGGGCGCGAACGGTGTTGGCAGCGGGTGCCGGGAGCGCGGGGCGAGCCGGGGCCGGTGCGCGGGCAGGGGCCGCGGCGCGGGCGGGTGCGGGAGCGGGCGCGGGCGCGCGGGCCGGGGCGCGGGCGGTAGCGACGGTCTTAACCATACTGGGTGGTTTAGACCATGCGTTACGGGTTGGGAGCGGCGCGGGTATTACCTGTGAGGCAGGTACTACCGTTAGTTTAGGGCTTACCCGTTGGTAACGGTCATAAGAGGGACGGGTCGGCCTATGCCTTGCCACCCTGTGGTTCACTCGTGGTGCTTTAGGGCAACCACGGTAATTCGCGGTATGCCCTTGAGCACCGCATAGAACACAACTGGGTGGGTCCGGCGAATCCCGGGTGCGGGTGCACGCTGCTGTCGCGTGATCGCCTAGGCACTTAACGCACCTAGCGCGAGCGAAGCAGAAACGGGAGGCGTGCCCGTATAGTTGGCAGTTATGGCACTGCGAGGGACTCCCATTCTTGTATGGGGCTTGGACATCGAGTCCTGAGAGGCCACAGACCTTTTTTGAATTAAAAATGGCCTTGCCTTCCGGTGTACGATCTAGTACTACGAGTACTAGATCGTAGGGACTGCGGTCCTTCCCGCTGTACATGCGGTGAACTGCATGTACGGGGAAGTCTTGTGCCTTCAGGTCGGCACATACCGAATCGGTATGTACCTCCTTGGGCACACCGCGGATGACAACTCGGAGGACTTTCTCCTCTTCGAGCGCATAAGTGTGAAAACTTATGCTCTCTTTACGGAGGAGCTTTGTTAGCGCTCTGTGGTCGCTAATGGTGGACACTTGAACTTTAATGCCCTGCTGCGTGGAGCGGGCATTAGTGTAATGGATCCCACGATCCGAAACTAAACGGGACAGCATGTCCCATTTGGTTTTGTCCTGAATGAACAGGGGCGGAGGCGGTTTTTCGCGGCGCGCGCTCGCGTCCTGAGGGGACGCGGCAGTGGTGGCCGGAGCGGAGGGAGGAGACGCGGGGCGTGGGGCGGGGGTCGGCTTCTTGCCGGAGGCGGGGGCCTTAGCGGGTGCCTTGGCGGGAGGGGCGGAAGTTGCGCAACTAGCGGCTTTAGGAGCACGCTTGCGTTTTCTGTCTACGACGGTATAGCCGTCGTTATCGGAGTCTGAGTCAGTGCGTAAGGCACGACTCGGATCTACATCCATCTCCGTTTCGGAGTCCGAAGTGGGCTCGACAACGGCGATGGAGGGACGGGTGCTCGCTGGCGATCGGTGAGCGCGAGCGAGACCTCTCACGGGGAGGGGCTGCCACCGTGCGTCTGTTGTCAGGGCCCGGAGCGGGCGAAGTCGGGCTGTCCTCTGAGAAGGACCGGATCAGAGGAGGGACGATGGCCTCCGGAATTGGAGTTCCGGAGGGAGCGATGAGAGTGTCCGTGAGGCCGGCACTCTCTGCATCGTTAAGCGATTGCTGATGATCAGCGTAGAGTTCGGGGTAGCGGAGGGCGAAGGTCTGAAGGACCTCCACCTCACCGTTAGAGGGACGTTGCATCCTGAGGGGAATACTCAGGATGGCCTAACGGGTTCTGTCTCCCTCTCGCAACTCGTGAGCTCACTTGTGTGAGAGGGAGTGAGTACCTATGGTTTAATCTAATATAAAAAATCTTAAACTATAACTATGCCCTATGTCACACAACTAGGTGAACTGACGATATCGTGAAAGTCGCGGGTAGCCAATGGCTACAAGTGGCTAATAGCCGTTCTTTGTGGCGATCTATGGGGGAGGCCTTTGTTCAGCAGTGGACGTCTTCCGGCTGGTGATGATGATGATGTCATACATAATAGACTAGCTTTCCAGCCGCGGCTCCATCCCCGCGTATTGCGGTTATCGCGCAAAACTATTAACTTCTTTTTGCGCAGTTCGATAAAAACTATCCTATGTCCTTTCCAGTTTCCCGAGTCTAAAACTATTTCCATTAGTATAGATATAGATATGTCAGTACAAAGATTCGACTTATATAGGTATAAAGTACTTTTTGGACCTCATCTTCGCCGTACACTAGAAGTGTTTGCTGTCTGTACCTGTCGTACCAAGGTCATCGATCACTTCATTTCACACATCATCATTTTTTTGAATACGCGACATTTTCCTAGCGGGAATCTTCATTTCTCGCAATAAGATTATTGTTGAGTAATCATAATATTTTTACTTTCTAATGGGATTTCGACCAATTCTGGCTTAGTTCTAAGACACGCGGCTGCCCTGATCTTTTATGGTATTTGTCAGAGGAAGTGTTGTTGAATCTGTTGATTTTACGATATACGAACATATCTACGGCTGATACCAAGCTTTTGAAATGTCTGGAATATGACCGACGCGACGGCTCTATACCTACTTTACACAAGGTGAATACTAGGTACTATCCTATTTTATTTAACACCTCATTTCATATTGTTATTTGATAATGAACACGAAATAATATACGAAATGGCACGACAGTGAAAGAAAATTTTAAAGTAATAAACGCGTTCCAAATTCTAAATAATTCTAAAGCTGAAAAGTTTTTATGTTACAGTATTTATGGCCAGACTAGTTATATAGTATAATAGCCCATTTATAAGCTTACTTACTTATATCGGTGTATACCTTTTTTTTTTCATATATATATATATCAACTATTTTATAATAGAATAATAAATGAAATGAAATTCAAATTCTTACAATGTACCAACGGATTCTGAATCGCGCTATCATTACGTTTTCATTCGTGTATCTACCTACAGAATTTACAAACGAATTTTGTTTAATTTTGAATTACAATTGAAATAATAGCTTGGCGGCAATAGTACTTTTATTTCTTAGATTTAGCAGGATGAAAGTGGAGGAGAATAAAGAACTACAGTATCGTCCTACATTATGATAACGGGCTTCTACGGAACCCTACATTGTGCGTGGCTCGACACGCATTTGACCGTTTTTTTTTAAATTTATATTTTATTGGAAATGGATACCTACGAGGTGATTCCATATAAATTTCATCAAAATCGTTTGAGTAGGTTAGTATTAACTGAAAATGTATTTGCTTACCTGCATGATTTAATGAAATCAGCTATTGTCTACGATGAACACTGTTTAAGGCTAGTGGACGATCTTGTTAGCAGTTTTAATATCCTTCACTTAAAAGAGAGAAAAGAATATTTCAAATAAAAACGAAACCAACTTCCAATTAAAAAGCATGAAATGACTTTTAAATCAGCATGGTACCGACCATAGAGATATAAATTGCTTTCTCTTTTCTGTGGTACCGACTTCTACAAGTTATTTCATACTTATCAGTGTTGGAAGTAGATTTCATTTTTTCTGAAAAATACTTTTACATGTTATGTTATTGATGTATATTATTTTGTATATATGTTCCCCTATTCAATGTATTCAAACAACAGGTTAGGTTGATTATATCTTTAAATGCTTGTTGTTATCATTTGTTAAATATTTTTGTTCTTGACACTTCATGGTGTGAAAAATATGAGTTATATAGTTATAATACCCACCGTTTTACTGCTTTATATTTTTAAATATAATTACCAGCACTATCAGGTGCTAAAATGCTCAAATATGGCAAACACATCGTTGGGTGTTTGCAATGTTTTGATTATGTATACATAAAATGAATACTTACTCAAATTAACACTCTCAGTCTTAAACATTCACGTTTATAAAATATAAATGATTTGGACTACAACAGTCGAACACTAAAATTATATGTTCAGTTAAAACATTAGGTCATGTTATCATGTTATGTCTTCGTAGCTTGTAGCACTTTATTGAAGTGACTTGCTTTGTCTGTAGCTCGTAGCACTTTTGTAGCAATCACGAAGCACAAGAGTAGTATAAGTTTACTTATCATCTGTAATATGTAAGCTTTTTTGTATTCGCAATAATTAAGTGAATTGCATAATTATGCACAATAATTAACTAATATTCCTATAAAAAACTAACAAGTTGAACAAGATGATAAAAAATTACCTAATGTGATAACAAATATGAAATCCAAACCAAAAAGTCACTATGTAAAAAAACTTCCGATGTATATTTAAAAATTATCTTAAATTAGCGAAATAATTAATTGTATATTGACACGTTATTAATTGCTGTATAAATTTTAAATAATGTGTTTGTTAGACTGTCTACAAAAGGTTTTCAGAATCTCGCAAATAATTATGAAATGCAACAATATATGACCAGACACAAAATAAAATATTATTTAAGCGCCAAACACGTGTTTATATTTAGTCCTTGATGGCCTTATCATAAATTTTTAGATGAGTTGTGCCTATTTTTAGGGTTCCGTACCCAAAGGGTAAAAACGGGACCCTATTACTGAGACTTCGCTCTCCGTTCGTCCGTCAGTCACCAGGCTGTATCTCAAGAACCGTGATACCTAGACAGTTGAAATTTTCACAGATGACGTATTTCTATTGCCGCTATAACAACAAATACAAAAAAAATGCCCAAGTGCGAGTCGGACTCACGTACGTTAAAACAAAAAAAGGTTAAAATATGAAGTCTAATGTTGTTTAGCTAATGGTACGGAACCCTTCGTGTGCGAGTTCGACTCGCACTTGGCCAACTTTTTTCATACGTATTAAGAAAAATTAATCTTCCGTGATGAGTTCGAATAGTAACTGATCAGAACTTATTAAATCAAGCTTGCAATTAACTTATTAGTATTAAATTGGTAGTAAAAAAATCTAGGTATATCAAGGATCCATATTAGGACCTCTACATTTCATTCTTATGATAAACGATCTTCCCGACGTAGTTAAACATTCTAAATGCCTGCTTTGTGCGGATGACTTAAAATTGATCAAAGAAATAAAGTCCCTGGAAGTCTGCCTCGACCTCTAACATGAAGTAGACGCGGTATGCAATTGGGCAGTAGTCAATGAAATGTTTTGATTCAACAAAATGCCATTACATGACTTTGCTCGAAGAGAGTCTCCTAATA
Organism: Plagodis dolabraria; assembly: GCA_963854805.1. Taxonomy (NCBI): domain Eukaryota; kingdom Metazoa; phylum Arthropoda; class Insecta; order Lepidoptera; family Geometridae; genus Plagodis; species Plagodis dolabraria. Next base: position 14,079,592 of record OY978454.1, on the reverse strand, counting down.
CATTTATTTCGTTTAAATTTAATTGACATTATATTTGAATCTAGTGTTTTGATATTAATTTACTTTATGATTTTTCAATTCCACTTTTGATTTTGTATTGTAATTTAAGTTAACTGTATTTTTCAATTGTTGACATGATATAATTTGATAAATATATATTATCGATATTGTATTATGACGTCACTTTATCTTCAAATGTATTATTATAATAGTATTATTATTATTTTTTTTTTATTTATCGTAATTTTGGTTTTTGTTTGTATGTTTCATTTTGTTATTTGTATATAATGTTTAATATTTGTATAATAAAAGATTATAAATTAAAAAATATTGTATATTTATATTTAAGACTTGTATGCACTAGATAATATAATTATTTAGTAAGTTTTTAGTAATTGGTTATACCGTATTAGTTATGTAAAATAACTAAATAAAATGTAAAAAATAAATAAGGTCATATTGCTCTTAATTGCTAGTTCTCTTAAGATTTTAAAACTGTAATTGGTTATTAAAAAGACTGTTACTTTTTGTTATATGCGAAACGAAGCGTCTTCAATTTCCGGCTCGTGTCGAAATAGGCTTGCAGTTTTTCCGGTTTGGTATGGAGTGATTTCCGTTGTGTTTTTTCCTATTAGTGTCACTCACATGTCTCATATTGGCATGAGACACTGGGAAATTATTATTTTAAAAGATTTAATTTAGTATAATCTTTAACTTACTTTGGAACTTTGTACAATTTGGCTCAGATAATTAAGTAACATCACACCAGGAGAGTTTCATGACGTGAAGAATTAAGATTCTTTACATCAAATTATCAAAATATAATAAGCTGTTGTCTTATGTAAAGTGAAACGCATAATAAAGTCTTTGCAATAATAATTTTACCTGGGGATTTCTGTTCTTTATTTTTGGTTACATAAAAAATTTAGCGTTATACATGCTGGGTCAAAAAGATGTATGATTTCAAAAACATCATTGCTTTGAAATGGTATAAAGAACAATGCACGGGGAGGCTTGAATCTCGGAAAAGTAGTTGCCATGTAGGGCCTAACAGATGCACAATTGCGCGCTGCTCAGCTGGAGCTTGCTGTATCAAGAACATCTTTGCGTCGCATGTTTTTGTCGAAACAATGTAAGCTTTTTTCGAGTTTCAACAATTTTCTGTTTTCCGACGATGCCCATTTTCACTTAACTGAGCACGTCAATAAACAAAATCAGCATTACTGGGCGGAAAACAATCCACGTTCAAAACACCAAAAACCTCTGCTTTCGCTGAAAGTAATATTTTGCCCTTCCAGCACACGGGATCATCGGTCCCTATTTCTTTGAGGATCAGCGAGGGCAATCTGTGACTCTAAATTTCGATCGATACACAGTCATGTTGATTTATTCTTTGCGCAATTGCAAGAAATTGAAGGTAATAATCGTATATACCTACTAGATGTTTGCAGGGAAACTCATAAAAAGCCGAGGTGATATTCCATGGCCACCTAGAAGTTCAGATCTGACACCACCAGACTTTTTCTGTGGGGATAGAGCATATCCAACCACGATTTCCAGTTGAAGACTAATATTCGAGGGCCGCTATTCCATGTGCAATGTCCAATTTGAGGTCCAGATTTGAGGAGTGTTTGCATTGCGATAGTACTCTGCTGGACTCGCGGGTCCACCCTGTATTAATACATACATATATCTATAAGTATTAAACTTCACAAAAATCCGTGCAGCCGTTATAGAAGTTAGCTATAGCAAACTTCCTATAACTAATCCGTTAATTTGAACTAAAATAATTAAAATCAGAGGTCTTAACCTGCCTTTTTGGAAAATAGATATGTACCATAACGCACATCATTCAGACTATATCTGTGTCGAACTTCAACATTATTGAAGTAGAGATTTAGGTGTAGGGAACAAATGAACACATTAGTTAACACAAACCACCGGATATCCGCCTTTGATTATATTTTGAATGTTTTTAAAACCTGAATACTTATATGAAATAATAATATGGTAAAAAGATATCACTTCAAGAAGTGCCCGTTCCACTACGACAAACCTTCTCAAAATACCAGCTTACAGTTCAGCGCGTTTCAGGGGGTGTTTCAGGTTTGCAGCAGCACTTATATGGAATGGCTTACCTCCTCCTCTTAGGAATAAAATGAGTAGTGTCGTAGAGTCTTTCGAGATAAAATATAAAGCTGCACTGCTTAAATGACAACTTGCTGTTGAACATCTGAGACATGCCCATGAAAAATGTTTGCCTTTAATTTTTAATTTTATTTTATAACCCTTTAAAGGATTGCCTTAACTCATTTGCAAAATCAACACATACATTACTCACGCACACACGCACACACACCCACCCACACACACCACACACACACACACACACACACACACACACACACACACACACACACACACACGCGAGACCTCACTGCATTTATACTTTTGTTTTTTTGCTTATATATATTTTTTATCTATGTATATAGGTATATTATATGTTTTTATCTGCAATAATTTTATGTAGTTATGTTCTTAAATACATATAGAAGGGAATATTATATTAACGTGGCCCTTATCACAATGTTCTCATCAATCATTCACCTCTAAAACATTCTAATCAGATAATCAGGCTACTTGTGATTAACGAGTAATCAAACTGTATTCATAAAAATACATAATTGAAGGTATATAAAGCTATAAATGTTATATTTACTTTTACGCAACAAAAAAGTTTCCGTGAATTCATTCACTCACAAGTCTTAATAAAGAACTAGAGCTACAAAATAAATTAATATAGTTCTTTGAATTTCCTTAAAGGATGCAAATGAATGGTTATTTAACTGTTGAAAAATAAGGCTTGTTTTTAATTAAAGTTTGTCTGTTAATTGTTTACTCAAAACTATTATTATACAAGCAGAGAACAAACTCATTTAGAAAAAAACGTGCAGTTAAGGCGCTGATGTCTCAGTTTCTAGAAGTAGGTTAAAAAAATTAATTATATTTTACCTGCCTAATGTTAATGTATTATACAACTGTGAAGCAGTAATTGCTCAATGGCATTGGCTATGGACAGCCGCGCAGCAAGTCCTTGGTTCGAAACCCGCCTCGGACTTGAGCTTCACCGCAAAGTGGATGGGCATTTTGCGAATACCTGCCTGGCTAGCGACCACCCTCAAGTAGATAATTTGTAGCCAAGCACCGAACGGTGTCGAAATGCATCTGTTAAAGTCAGAGGTTAGTCCACTTAACTAGCTTGTTTCGTAACAATAATATAAAAAAAACAAAGGTTAGGAAACTCTTATATTCTATGAACATGTTGTTTAAGGCGGCACAGCTTATATATAATGTGTTTAAAATAATTACGTTCATACCACCGACGAGATCATTCCCAAGGTGCGTTGACGCAAGAGTAGCGGCTGGTCCATCGAGACGAAGTCACTTGTTGTCTAAGTGCTTGTTTGTGATTTATACAAACTTTAACAAATATGGCTTTCAAATCACTAAATTTTTAGGGATAAATATTGGTCTCATAATGTAAGACTTCTAATACCTGCTCTTGGACAAGAAAATGCCAAAATATATTATATTTCCAAATGCAAAGCATCGCAATAAAAATCAGTGCTTGAGTGTCTTATGTCAGGAGTTCATCATATCTCATACATCATTTAATTAATGTGCCTATTAACGCAACTTAACTGACCAATCAGAGGCCATGACAAGGACGCGAAACTGTGTCCACTGCTTTTTTATTTATCATATATTATGTACGAGGTAAATTTACAATGGAAATTTCGAGGATACATTAAGTAATTAATGTATTAATTTCAATAGAAGTTTTCATTTTCTGAAAGATATCAGAATAATTCTAATTATTATATTTGTGAAATATAAGAGACGTGAACAGTTGTTAAAATTGAGTAGTGAAGATTTTATTCTTCATCTGTGATAGATATTTTGAAACAGGTGATGTTGTTTATGTACTTAATGTTATGTATGTATGTACTTCCTTTATATTGTGTAGGTATAGTGTATAGGTCAGAGCATACCCCGGATATAGGGGTGGTTCGAATCCCGCACATTACTATTATATTTTTTTCCTCTCGTTGTAATTCTGTAATAATTTAGATTCTGATATATTCAATACAATTTTCTAAATTTAATACTAATCAGTCATACACGACCTTTATACCTGTTGTAACATTTGACAGAAAGCACTTTACTTACGCATAAAATTAAATATGTTTTTTATATATTCTAATACGTTCATAAACCTCAGTTACAGAATGGTGACGTTACAATATCATTTGAGGTCGTCGGCTTTCTATGAAAAACAACTGCATCTTTTTTGTCGTTTCAAGTAAGTAAATCACGTTCTTTTTTCAATTATTGTTTATGTAAGAATTACTCAAATTTCCACAGATTCTTCTAAACGGCATAACAGATTTTAATATATGATATAGATTTGGTTTGATATCGCAAGTGACAGTAAGTACATAATATAAGAGTCGTGTATCAAAACGAAGGGCTTTAAATAACAATTCCATAAATATATATAGCTCACAGTTTTAATTTCAATGAAACGTTAAAACGCTTATATAAAAAAAAATCAGTTGGGCGTTTTTACTTTTTTTTTTTAAATTTATACCTGATAATCTTACAACACTATTTTCTTGTTAAGATAAGAACACCATTTATTTTTCGTTAAATCTTATAAAAGAAACATTTTTTTACAACTAAAGAGAAATACTACCCTTAAGATAATTATTTTTACACCTAAAATATGCGCGCGTAGAACGTAAGACACAGATTTTAAAACAATATATTTGCTAGCAAGTTTCATTACACAAACTTTTAGCTACTACCATACAGTTTGGAGATAATACAAAAGTTTATTAGTAAATTTTCCACAACGAAACTCATAGCGAAGTACTAGACTGAAAATTATAACTTTACACTGGAGAGACATCTTAAACTATATATATGCTGATATGAGTCCTTAGAGCTATGACAATTGAATGTCGCGAAAGGTTAAAATAGTCCACTTTACATTAGCAAGCATTATTATTTTGACTTAAAGTGCCTTCAATTAACACATCACACATAAGATGGGTTGTTATGAGTTTATAGTTTTTATGTCATTGTTTGTTATCGTAGCTGGTGGCATCGTAGCTGTAAAATGCTACTGAGCTACTTTGTAATTACTTTATTCATTTTTGTAATCAGGGCATTTTTTTATTGCTGATAGGTTAGCCTTTGACCACTATCTCACCTGATAGTAAGTGATGATGTGGTCGAAGATGTTGTTCAGGCTAGCCTAGAATTACTTGCTCTCAAGGACAGCTGCCGGAACACCCCGTTAGGTGCTTGGCGACAGATTTTCTACTTGAGGGTAGTAGCTAGCTATTCGCAAAATGCCCTACCACCATGCTGTAACGACTGCCATCCTTAGACAACAACCGGGACCGACGGCTTAACGTGCCCTCCGAAGCACGGGAACGCTCAGTAGTGATGTCACTAGCGGTCACCCATCCAACTCCTGACTGCGGCGAACGTTGCTTAACTTAGCTGATCGATTAAGGATGTCTAAGCGAATTTCGCTACGAGCACTTCAAGATGATGATGATGCTTGTCTAGCCTGTGGGATAAAATCATTTCCTTAATTAATGAAGATGAATCTACGTACAGTGTGGCTGTGGGTGTTAGTAAATATCATAGATGCTACGGATTTTACTTGAAATATTTGTAGGGCAAGGGTAAGGCAGGATTTCATTTTAAATACTGTATTTAACTTAGTGCTTCAAACAAGTAGTTTATATTACGTTGATTCTCAATTCACAAAGAGCAGATCCATAACAGATGCAGAATTTCAATTGATGTAACATATAATAGAAGCCTGAGAGTTCCCGTGAAGCTATTAGCGTAGTTTGTGATCTTTTCAAAGCATTCGACTGTGTGAAGCACCACGCTCTGATTCGTAAACTTTCACACTATGGTATTCGTGGAAAAGCCGTTAATCTCATCAAACACTGTTTATTTATCTATTTGAAGTAAGATTACTATAGTTTTGAGTGAAAACATGAGTGACATGATAACAACTAAATGCTTACTGAGAAAGCACTTATATTAAGAACTAACAGGTCCTAACTGTAGATTGTTTTCGGCAAACTTTAGTGTCTACCGCTGTCTTACTTAATCCAAACAAAATAAACTTGAAGCGCTCGTAGCGAAGTTTGCTTCGCCGTTCTTAACCAATCAGCTAAGTTAAGCAACTTCCACCACGGAAATTACTTGGATGGGTGACCGCTAGTGACATTACAATTTAGAAGTTTAGGTGAATAAAGAAACTCACAAACATACATTCATATATGAACCCTGAAAACATGGCACTCCCTTATTTGGCCAAACATGTAAAAACACATAGTTTTAGCTAGTGAAATCTAATGAGAATCAAATATTGGAAATTAATTACATTGCTTAACCACACAACAACCCAGTTTTGTGATTACACAGACCGCTTATTGTGCAATCGGAGGTGACTAATCACATGACTAATTACCACTCAAATTTTGGCACATGCCGCGGCTGTTCTTGTTAGCGAGATCAACTATTAATGATTTCATCATTGGGCTGTAATCGTATCAGGTCACAACATATATGGAAACTACGAACTGGTTAATAAACTTAACTACCCTCTGCTCTGGGCTTTGCCAGCGTGAAAATAGGTGAAATTACGCTCCACATGGAACTACTATATATAGGAGACTGTGTCTATAGATCCTTAATTTCATCAATATAAAAGTTTTAGGCGTGATTGGCAACATATAATAAACACATTTACACTCGCGATATTACAGTAGGTACATAAAATAAAATTATTGACCTATCCAACAATGTTTATTAATTTCCCTTTAGTTCTGGTATATTGAAACACAGTGAAATAAAATTAAATTGAAAATTGTTCAATTGTATTGTTCAATTGTCTATAGGCATGGAAGAAAATTTATGTATTTTGGCATATACATTATATTATATAAGAACTATTCCTTTGTAAAAGGATAACAAAACATAAGGATAGGATTAAAATGTTGACATTGTATCCTGTTAAAGCATAACAAGTCACATACCATAAAGGTTTCGGCGTGGATAAGGTCAGCTAACTGTTTTGACTCTGATATATTTAACTAATACGTTTAACACTGTCAATTTCGACATTCTCCTTGCTTTACTTTGCTATCTTAACATATTTCCGACAATTATCTTTATTTTCCATAGTTATATCTGTACGTCCTCAGACAGCGTATACGTCTTGAAGATAATCTCTCTTTTTGATGTGACACGACAGCATCTTTTGCGCCATTTATTATTTGCAATATTTAATAACTCTATTTCACAAAATCTCTCTTCTTCGAACCACCTATATGCAGACGGTCTATAATAGAAGTTAGACAAGCGCAGGTTCCATTATCATGACCATAATGACACCATGACAACAATTCTGATCTTGATCGCATAACAAAATAGAGCAAATTCTTCGGATTGAAAGTGAACTTTCAATATTAAAAATTTGCAGAATGGAAGTGACGCCAGCTACGATTGTGGCCCCTCTGGTGTTACAAAAGTCCATAGGCAACGTTGATCACTTTCCATCAGGTAGGCTGCCTACTTGTCTGTCTATTATTAGACAAAAAAAAACAAAAGTATAACTTGGTGTAACCACAGGTAAGTACAACATTTAACTCAAATGATAAAAAGACTGTATTGGAAGTAAAAATGGCATATAAGGGATGAAATGCACCGTTTAAGGAGCATGACACTAAACCTTCTCTCTAATACCTCCACTAATCCTGAGTGTTTAAGCTACCAAGCTTAAACTTAGGATGATGTTGATATAGGTGTATATATCCACCGAACCAATAATAAAAATAGACAAACTTATTTACAAAATTAAATAGACGAGAATAATTTTAGAAAGCCTAAAATCCAAATCAAAGCTTATAAATATATTAAATGTTTAGTATAAACCTTCAGCTAAATGAAAAAGCCTTATTTATTATTCAATTCTTCCTTTTAAAAGATAAAAAAGTTGGCAACAATTTACATAATTATGCTTTTATCTGTCTCTCTACACCTCTGTCGTCTTCATGGAAGCAAATAATGTTCAAAATATCCAAACGTAAAACAAAACAAAATGAAACATGAAATCAGAATATCATCTTTGACTCGAAACCTATTCATTTACATTATCGTAAAAGTTAAATAGGTCCATTTCATTCGTAGAAGCAGTCATCTAAAAGTGACCATATTTTGCGGACAATCATGTGTTCTGCGCATTGTGCCAACGTCGGGGCCCTTCAACTGTTTACAATCATTGCGCTCTTTTAAATTGAAAAGTAGCAGATGTTTTTAAGCTGAAAAGTAGCATTTGGTTTTGCTATAACAGCTACAGACAAATCTGCTCTTAAAATCCCAAACCAAAATTCTGTCCATTATATGTTGCTAAAACTTCTACATACGGAGAACACATATTGTTGGATAATTAATTCCATACATTTCTACAAAAATAAAGTAGATAAAATATAAACATTGTTAGTTTTTGAAATATGGCAGTTTTAAACTGATTATACTTACTGGGACAATTTATACGTTTAAATAATACCTGAACAGACGGCATTGGATTTAACGAAGGATTTCTCACTTTGACAGATAGACAGGTCTATGTAATGCTTACGTGAAAGGTGAAACGCTTCTGAGAACTGTTTAATGTTTGTCTCATGTTTAATGTGAATTTTGGTTATTACACGACTGCCCAAAAATAGGAGTGTTATGATTTCAGGGTTCATGTACCTATGTATGTTTGTGGGTTTTTTATTCCACCATAACTTGTAAACGGCTTAACCAATATTGATTTTTGATATATCATTAGATTTGTCTTGATAGTCCAAGTGTCATGTTGTACATAAGAATAATATTAAACAATAACGGTGGGACTTTAGACGCCATATTTTGAAAAAAAAATGTTTTTCCTTCAAACCCTTACTAAATGCTTAACGTAAATAAATAATTTGCTGCCTGGTTTTTACTTGTTTAGTTAATTTATATTTGTGTGAGATGAGTAAAGTAATCAAATCTGATAATATTATGTCAATGTTCTTTGAAACTACAAATAAATCTTGTATTCAATTATATATGGGAGTATATGAATTAAAGCTTAGTTACAATTTCAAAGTTTGTTCATAAATCTTTTGAAATATTTCATCTCAGCTCTTCACTTAATAGTATAACAAAATATTTGTGCATTGAGCATTCGAGTATTGTAGAAATCCGTGGTCTGAGCCTTCTCCTTTAAGAAAGAGGCGGGGCCTCAAGTTTTTATGATAACAACTATAAGCCACGTACTAAGTGCTCAGTCAGCATCCAATCTTTCTTCATTACTAAGAAGCAGTGTTGGTTATCAAGCGATAATTTCATAATACTTCACGTTTCATTTATTAGTTCACATAGTTTCCCTGTCAATGGCTGACCTCAAACATCGATCATACTATCATCGATCATAATACATATTTTGAAGCAGTGATAGCTCAGTGGCATTGGCTATGGACTGCCGCGCAGCAGGTCGATGGTTCGAAACCCGTCGCGGGCTTGAGCTTCACCACATGGTGGTAGGGCATTTTACGAATGCTCGCCTGGCTAGCGACCACCCTCAAGTAGAAAATCTGTCGCCAACCACCTAAAGATGTGTTCCGGCAGCTGTCCTTGACAGCCAGTAATTCTAGGTAAAGCCTGTTAACACCTTCAACCTCATTTTCACTTACCACCAGGTGAGATTGTGGTCAAAGGCTTACCTATCAGCAATTAAAAAAAATATCTTCAGGCATCCACCAAGCAGACCTGCCGTGGAACAATGGACACCAACTTGTTTTCAAAAACCCACTAATGGTCCTCTGAGAACTCACTTTTACGAAGAACTTTACCATTGCTGTCTCAAGCATGTCTACGGTAGTACTGAAGAAAAATTGACGCAAGGGAATTATTAATATTGAGATAGGATTGTACTTTCACAGTATTAGTAGTGTACTCCAGCGTACAGTAATTGAGCTGAATAAGTTTTAAACCAATATTAACACCTATACTATCAATTATTTATTATTTTTTATAATTGACACTATATGTATCGATCTTTCTAAAATCTAAAGCTTATCAAAGCAGTGTTTTCTTGCTGTTTGCTTAAATTATCAATACTATTCATTTGCCTACCGAGTCTGTTAAATAGCATGGATATAGATTTTTAAAATATATTGATTGTAGGAAACGCTACTCGTTGTTGAAAACTCTTCAACAACGAGTATAGTTCGAGTCGACCTAGGTCAGTCTTACCTGTTGGGCAGGTCCAACTTCAACATTCTTCAGTATTTCGAAAAATTTAACTTGGATAGGCAGTGTTCAGGAAATTACGCGAAATTTTCTCGCCGAACATCGAGTAGAGTCTGAAGACCAAAGTCTTCAACCAGTGTGTGATACTAGTGATAACTCATGGTGAGACGTGGTTTTCAACTGTGGCGGATTTATTTGAAAATCTTAAAGTGCTTACGAGTATGGCTCCATGGATGAGTAACTTTGCGCGACGAAATCTAAAACAAGGAAATCGCTGCAAAACCAATGAAAACATAGATTTACACAATCACAACAAGAGACAAAATTCCAGAAATTATTTCTTACTTCCCAGTGTTGGAATTCAGATACGTTTTTTTATATATCATTCACCCGCCTTAAATACTGTTCAACATTTGCAAGTGTTGTTATTACCAGTAAATCATCTAGGTATGCAAATATATTTTCAGTTAATTGACTATAGGTTAAAAACAACTCATTTACAGTCTACAAAAAACTCTTATTTTTGATGAAATTTGTATGGGACAAACTTAATGATATTCTCAAGCCAAAAAAAACTATCCAAATCAGTTCTAAACTGGCGCAGTTATTACATAACACACAAGAGCAATAAACGCAATGAGCAGCACCATATCTTATAATTTTTATTGATATCACTAACGTGCAGGTAAGATTGTGGTGAAAGGTTTTTATATGCCTTTGTCCACAATCTAACCTCAGATGGAAAGTGATGTCTAAGGAATTAACAGGCTTATTTCATATTACTGATTCTTCTGTAAAGCCTCCGGAAAACACTATTAGATCAATAAACATTCTACTTAAGGATCATGACACCTAGCCAAGCAGGCATTCAGGCTATGCACGGATTAAGTATTGTTTTTCTTTTACCTTAGATATTAATTCATTTCATCATCTATATCTATACTAATACATATTATAAATAGGAAAAATTTTATTTTTGTATCCGTGTATGCAACGGATAAATTTAGAAAACCACTGGATCGATTTGGATGAAATTTGGCATGGAAATGTTTGAGACCCGGGAAATGTCATAGGATAGTTATATTTTTATACATCTAATACAAATATCGTTGTCCAAAGAGATACAGCTAACGAAAGCACAGACAACGAGGTTTTTTGGATAGGCACTTACTTGATTTAGTAAACTACTAAAAACTTTCCCTGTATGAAATAATCTATCAAAGTTAAATGTGTGATATATTTTACTGGTCCATTTCAACCACTGCTCACGTCACTTTTATTTTATAAGATGTTTCTGACGTCTTTCCGGAAATGACTATAACTCAAGTGAATACGACATTCCATTTGACATTTGAGATGTGACAAATTTCTGGAATAGAACATTCTATTACTAATAATTTTTATAGCAGTGCTTTGTGCATGGAATATAAATTATATTATTTAAGCATCATTCAATTTAGGTGACGATAACTGTAAAGTTAGTGATTGACTTTGTTAGCAGGCCACTTTCCTGAATCTTACCATTTTTGTGAGTGCTCTCGTTGGTAGTATACACGCCAGATTATTAACAAAATCTTAAGTCAAAATCTTTTAATATATATTATAATCGGGTCACAGTTCTTGTAACAAAACTCTTCCGAAGCGGCTTGACCGATTTATATGAAATTTTGTATGTATATTCAGTAAGTGTGAGAATTTGACGAAAACTTTTTTTGAAATCGGTATATTAAGCGTTTTTTTTCTTCATATTTTTTAACTGTATGGTAAAATATTTGCCGGGTCAGCTAGTATTAATGTAAAAAACACAGAAGATTACTAGTATCAAATATTTTAAAGGAAGCGACACATAATATGCGATAGAACTTTAAAGTTCCATTATCCTAAACAACTTAGTGACATAACACGTTAACAGCTGGCAGGTCAAAATTAGTTAACTTTATGAAACTACTTGTGCCTAGAAACTGTCGCATTAGCACCTTTACTGCACATACATTTCTAAATGAGTTTGCTCTCAACTTTTATAATAATAGTTTCGACTAGAGCTTGACAGAGAAACTTTAATTAAAAACAAGGCATGTTTTTCAACAGTAAATTACCATTCATTTGCAAGCTTTGAGGAAATTTAAAGAACTATTTTAATTTACATTCAAGCTTTAGTTCTTTAACAAGACTTTTGAGATAGTTAAACCACAGAAAAAGGTTGGTTGCAAAAGAATTGATATAAAATTTAAGTTAGTTTAAAATATATTGATCACAATTATTTGTAATGTTTCTTAGGTTTTCGCGATTATTACACATAGTGATCAAAACACTTTATACGGTTTAAATCGCGTATCATTATTTTTGTCCCGACGTTTACAACACTATGCAGTGATTGTGGTCACGGGTTGTTACATGAGTTATTAAGAAAGAATCTTGTACTATCGTCAGTGACCACTATCACTGCAAAGTGTTTGAAACGTCGGGGCAAAAATAATGATAAATATACGCGATTTAAACCGTATAAATTATTGAATTACTACAATTATGTATATTCACATAATGTATTACATAATTAAGCTTTGACACTTACATTTCATTATTAAACTAGAATTTAATTGGAGATATACTTTGTTTTGACTTTTGTTCTTGTGAATGGGCATTGTTGTCTGGTTGGTAGCAATCGTATAAGAATTTGGTGGAAATAAGTATGGAGAGTGAAACAATGAAAGCAAATGAAAATAAGATTCTGATATACTGTACTGATATAAGTAAATTGCAAAAATTCTTATGTTACTATTAACCGTATCTAGTAAGATATTTGGCTGCGGGTATAATTTCTTCGAATAATCGAGCTAGCCTTGGTTTTTTTAATGTACTCGGTCATTGGAGAGGTCACTAGTGCCATTCACTGACTGGCCTTAACATATTTCAAGAAAATAACAATTTTTAAAAAATCTGATCATAGTTATTATTTTTTATATACTACGGTTAAATAATAAGTTGGCGCAAATGTACTGATAGCGCTGCGCATCATCTCCAAACGGAATATAAGTAAACACGATCACAAAAACACATTCATAGAACGAATTTCTGTTTTGAACTTTCAATCTGGGTCATTCTTTAGGACAGGTTTTTCAAGCGGCTTTACTTAAAAATAATAGAAATCCAGAAGTCAGCAAGCCATATTCTTTTTTGTGAATACCTTAAATCCTCTCTTAACTGGTTTACTGATTATTATTCAATTATCTTTATAATTAAATATCTATAAAAAATAAAATACCCCCATTCTTTGATTTTCGTGGAGTGTCCCAAGCCCCGAACTGGTCACTTAGTAATTTATATATTTTAAATTAAACGCTACATGCTTACCAAAAAAAAACCTGTAAGTCTTAAGAAGTTAACAATGCTGTAAAAAAATAGACAATAGTTCTAAAAGAACTACATTTCGTACAAAAAAATTAAATGTAACTGTCTCGAGGTTCTTGCTGATTTGCGTGGATTATTATAATTTCGATTGCACATCTCTAAATACGTGGCCCCATGATGCACCATCCCAATTCAAGTTAGAATTGGTTGCGCTCCAACACGGCCGGGAGAGTGGTTGAGTGATGGTAAGTCGTGTTTTCAAAAAATATATGGTAAGAACTTCGTTGCGTGGGTTTGGTTTCTCATGATTTGCGTGGTACAATTATCTCCAGTGTCTGTGAATTTATTTATTTAATAAAATATTGTGCCAAACAAATATAAGGTAACGTCACTTATAATCAAAACACAGTTTATTTGCTTCAAAGGTTTTTGTTTATTTTTAACATAAAGGGTTTATTTTGATTTCCGTGGTCGTGATTTGCGTGGTTTACGTGGTAATTTTGACCCACGCAGATCATTTTTTGACCATGCAAATGAAATAACTTTGAGTTTTGTACTAGTTATGAATAAAAATATTGTTTTATTATTTTACTTATGCTGATTATAATAAGAGAAAGTGTTATTTTTTGAAATGTGTAATTACGTGTTATATTTTTGTAATTTCTTTAACAAATAATAAATAATGTTGGACTGATTCTACTAAAAACGTTTCTGTCTTAGTAACCTATATTTTGTTGTTTGTTAAATTTTTCAGCATCATCAAAAATTTCAAAATTTATAAATTGGGCCTCCAATAATGCGAACCATAGTTCGGGGTCGTCTGCTGAGAAAGGCGGAACCCTCAAGTCAAAATCTCGCATAACGTCATTTTTGACGTGTTCCGGTTCAATGGAAACGCGCATCTGTTTCGTTCGGTGGCGTTGTGTTACCACGCCGTCGGCGCGTGTTGATGATACACTGCTGTCGCTCATGGTGTTCTTAGAGGGGTCACCAATTTAGCCAAGGTGGGTGGTTGGTGATGAATGATGATCACCAAGGTGTGATGGCCAAGTTATTTCTGTAAGTTGTAAGTAGGTGATGGATGTACTTAGCTGGTATGCGGGATGATGGGTGAAATAATCCAAGCGAATAGTCCAATAGTGCACATATATTATCACAGTCACAATTGTACAACACATAAACAGTTAATACAGAAGGATGAAGATGAGCAGAGCAGATAGATAGAAACAGTAAACACAAGAAAGACAGAAAGATACACTGAGAAAAATTTCATGTTTTGACATACGTAATTTTAGCCTCAGCATACGTATTTCTTGTTTAAAACGTGACTAGCGTACATAAAGATGAGACAACATGACGTATAATGGCCTTGCTGTAACGAGCATTGTACATTACAATAATGTATGAAAATCATTCGTTCATTCATTCATTCAATGATGTACTGTCATGCAAATAAGTATGTAACATCTTGACAAAGTAAGGATGTTACTTACGTAGATCCTGGTGCATCCTACTTACGATAAGTATGTTTCCTACGTTTATTATGTTTACTATAAGGAGGTAGTCTACGTCAAACTTGCTACAGCCTATTAATGGTAAAGGTGATTCTGGCGTTTAACATGCGTCAGCTTACGTACTGTAAGGAGGTTGCCTACATCAACTTTGGTACAGCCTATTTATGGTAAAGATGTTCCCTACGTTTACCATGTATTGAACTACGTACAGTAAGGTGGTGGCCTACGTCAATATTGTTGCAGCCTACTTATGGCAAAGATGTTCCCTGCGTTAGTCATGTATCGGCCTATGTACAGTAAGGAGGTACCGTAAGTCAAATTTGATGCAGCCTACTTATAGTAAAGATGATCCCTACGTATCTCATGTATCAGCCTACTTACAGGAAGGAGGTTATGTACACCAATCTTGATGCAGGCTACTTATAGTAAGTATGTTCCATACGTTTGTCATGTAGTGGCCTACATACAGTAAGGAGATTGCGTACGTTAATCTTGATGCAGCCTACTTATAGTAAGGATGTTCCTTATATTTATAATGCATCGTCCTACGTACAGTAAAGAGGTTGCGTACGTCAATCGTGGTGCAGCCCATTTACTGTAGGGATGATCCTCATATGTATCATGCATCGGCTGTATTATAGTAAAGAGGTTGCCTACGTCAATTTTGGCACAACCTACTAATAGTAAGGATTTTTAATATATTTATCATGCATTCGCCTATGTAGAGTATGGATATTACATATGTACATAAACCTGGACCATTATTACACTTAAGATGTTATTAAGAGCACCATTTGTAGTATACAAAGGTAAACCTCTTTACTATATGAAGGTTGCTCCTGGTTTATTTATGCGCATTGGATTACAATTTGTGCACCCTACTCTACATAGATTGATGCATTCTATACGAAGAAAAGATCCAAACCATTAGTAAACTGCACTAAGGTTTACGTATACAACCTAGCTGTACAAAGGCTGATGCACGATTTAAGTAATTATTCTATATGCAGGCTGCACCTGTAATAAGACAGTAAATAAGCATATTAAATAAATAAATTCATAAGGTTAATAAAAATTTATTATCATCAATTTGTGATCTATTTATTGAAAACAATATACAAAATTGAAAAATATTTAGGTCCATTATCAATTATCAATTTAAGTTGAAAGACAGCCTAAGGTGGTACATGACATTATTAAGGACGTGGTGGAAAACTGTCAAACCTCAGATATCAGGCTTAAATGACATGCGTACAACATTTCACGGAGTTTGAAAAATTTATCTTCGACATGGTCTCCATATACATTTTATTTTTCTATGCGGAATCAACAATGTATGCGAGGATCAAAGCAGTGCGGCGCACAGTTACAGTTTCAGATTCACCATCTGGAATAAATAAATATTTTATGAAATTTGTTAAATAAAAATGACACTCCCTAAAAAGTATTACCAAGAAGTTAGGAAACAATAGCTTATTAATGTCAGACTATACACTCGCTATACCACAATAGTTAATTGTGCTGCACTTGTAGCGTTACGTTTCCAGCTTATTTGTAGTCGTCGGGTATATTCTAAGGGTATTTAAAGTACTTACCACTAGCACTAGTCCCTGGAGTTATAAGAAAAGCCCCTCATTATTTTTTTGATATATATGGTTGAGATCTTGTAAAATCTGCAATCAAATAACATTAAGATAATAATTCCACTATGAAAGTAATATGAAACATAAATATGAATTATGAAAGTAAAATATCATGTAGGTTTGAAAATTTAACGGTATGTGTAGTAGTCGGATGTGTTCTTTATTCTCATAATATTTCTTTAACACCAGTATCAGCAGTCTTTCTCGAGGATTTTTGTACTCAGTGTCAGGTATTAATATTATTTTTAGCCAAGTCAATTTGTCTTCTAATAAAGTAGCATCTGTAACAATTGTGTAGACTTCATTTACATAAATATATTTGTTTTATGTTTAACCGGCCTTGGGATGCCCGGATAAAATTGCACCATCCATATCTTTCTGTGGGAGTTGCAAGTGGCGACAAAAGGGAAAATATCACAACTTGGACAGCTGCCTTTTCCGAAGAACTGTCATCTTACAAACGAGCTCCCAAAGTTGCTTGCCAAGCATGGACATTATGGCAAATGAAATGAAATAAAATTATTGCAATTATAGCCCCCTTTCTTAATAGAGGGAGGCATTTGTTCAACGTTTGACTAAATCATTAATAACTAAAGACTTTAAAAAAACAACAAAGTCGCTTACCTGTGAATGTTGCCGTTTAGCATTTGAATTCACTGGTTGCCGGATAGCCAGGCTGTGTCTTTGGCCTTTCTTTATACACACAGACCCACTTTGAGGCGACTGAACCCCTTTCTTCGTTTATTCAAATTTGATTGGTGATAAATTGATTTTGGAAACTTTGTAATAAAAGATTTTTTATAAATAATCACTGTTGAAAACATTTAAATGCGCGCGTGACGCGATTGCCACGGTCTCGCAGAAAACTAATATTATAGCTGTTGCATTACGCTCCAGCCAGTATTGC
The DNA here is from genome assembly GCA_963854805.1 of Plagodis dolabraria. NCBI lineage: Eukaryota > Metazoa > Arthropoda > Insecta > Lepidoptera > Geometridae > Plagodis > Plagodis dolabraria. The sequence continues at coordinate 14,061,803 of OY978454.1, read as the reverse complement.
CAGCGTGTAAATCAAAATCAGCCGAGTATTCACATAAAAATATTTAAATATTAATACAATTATATATTAACTTTGATATCATTGATGCATTGCTTAGACTTTTCAAAACCTATTATAATAACAATTGCTCCCCGCGGTTTCATCCATGTAGACAAAACAATCCATGTTTAGTAGTATTAGATTAAATATTTATAAAAAAAACTGAACACTTCCTTACACCCTCAAAAGCTCTGTTTTACAATTAGTATGGCTAGATTAGGAAATACCAAAATCTTCAGGTGAGAATGTGGCTAAATGCTGTTATAAATAAAAAAATATGTAATTTTTCCTGGTCAAGAACAGTAACATTAGTAATGCTAAGTTTTAATAAAACACTTAAAAATATAAAAATATATCCAATGTCGATTCCGCCTAATTTTCTTGCTAAGCCGACGTGACGTCACACGGAAAATTAGGCGAAATCGTCACTAGTTATATTTTAATAGTTTTGAAGAGTTTTGTTAAAATATTAATTTAATGTTTTTTTTAATATTTTCAAAATATTTGATATTATTATATTTCCGCAAAGTAACGCCTGAATCGATTCATTAGAAATACTAAGGTTAGTAAGTAAGGACGAGAATGTATATTTGTTATATTTATATATATATATATATACGCTGAAATTGCTGGACCACTTTGGATGAAACTGAAATATAAATAGAAATATAGATAGTTTAGGTCTTAGATAAACACAACGCAAACTTCCTACTATCATAATCATCATGACCATCATCACTTTTAATTATTGCCTACGTGAATGATACTGCGGGATGCAGTAGGTATATACCAAACATATTTTTTTTTAAATAACAGAAAAAAAACCTTATATCAATTTTTTATTCTATATAGTCAATAGTATACTATAAATCATCTCATCAATGTATTACTTTTTATTATTTCTGTGCTTATTGAACTATTATGATGAAAACACCACGTAACGATACCGATATAAGCAACGTTATATATATGTTGTATGTGATGTAAAAAATGAGGCACAAACTAAAAGTACAAATGCACATAATAGACATAACTAAAGAAGTACCAAATCGAAATATGGGGTTTCAGTGCAGAGTAACTAGTTTTTATTTATTTGCACGCGTTTAACAATTGATTTGTTTGTATTTTATACGAACATGAGTACGAGCGCAAATTTGATTGTAAATGAAGAAATATTGAAATAAGCAATGGTCGAAAATCAGCGTTTATGAAACATTGCTTTCGTATTTTTTTATTCGGCATCTGGCAACACTGATCTTCTGTCGTAAAACAATCTTTAAAATGTCGAGGGAACAGTATATTATTGCGCCCGTAACATTTAAATAATGTTCAAATGCAGTATGTCTAAAAACGTTTAATGATGTTCCCTACGTTCATCACGCATAGGCCTACGCGCAGTAAGTAGGTTACTTAAATGAATTTTACGTAAATTTATTGAGCATAAATTCACGTACGGTAAATAGTTTTTCTACGTCAACCTTGAAGCTGCTCACTGCTGTGGTAAAGATCTTTCTTACGAAATCATGCATCAGCCTACGTACTGGAAGGAGCTTGCATAATTCGCTTACTTATATCGTGCATCGGCCTACGTACAGTAAGGAGTCTTAGCGCAGTCTACTTAAATGTAACTAATAATGTTTTCTACGTACCTACATCATGCATCAAGCTACGTACATATAGGAGATTGTCTACTTATACCTTGTTGTTGGGTACTCACAGTAGGAGTCTGTTTCCAAAATACTTACAATAAATAGACGATCTACTTATAGTCACGACGCAAACTACTTGAAACATTTTTTTTTTTAGTCAAGACGTTTGTGTCATCCTGTTAATGTTGGAGTACATTTATAAAGATGCGACAGCATAATGTAATGTTCTATCTGTGACGTCATATCCATGGACTACTTCCTAGAATGTATCTGCCTATATCGGTTACGTATGTTGAGTCTTGTTGACGGACCCGACAGACGGGTACGTATTTAACGGCAAGATCAGTACACAACATGTTGTAACTAAGTGACGTGTTGATACGCTTCAACATTATTTTGTATTATCCAACATTTTTACGGCTGTAGATTACGTATTTTAGATAAAACTACACATACATTGTGAAAAGACTTCGCTACATTTCATTTTTTTCTCAGTGTAACAATAAGCAAGTTATAACTTAGCGAGAAGCGCGTACGTAATTAAAAAGAGCAGAGGGCAACTTGACGTGCGTCCAACGTCGGATGAGATTGCGGACTGGCGAGTGAAGCTCGCGGCGGCGTTGCGGTGCCCGTGCGGTGGCTGGTACCGTTATCTCGGCTCGCGGCCGGTCGCTCGTGTGACGTCAGCGCAGAACAATAGAACGCATTTGTGGAGCGTGTGTCCACTGATACAGCGCGGCCAGCTGATATTTATATATTAATATTTGTTGTGGTTATTGTATATGAACGTATTAATAAATAGTTATAATGTGCATGTGTTATAAATATAATGTTTGTATGTGTATGAATGTTGAAGTGTATGTGTGACTGTGTGAATAAATTAAGTAATTTAGAATAAACATTAATGTGATATATAGTGTAGGTATATATATATAGGTATAGATAATGTGGGAGTAGGCCACAAACATATCAACATAATGTTGTCTTAGGTTTTCGCGATTGTTACACATAGTAATTAAACAACTTTAAACGTTTAAATCGCGTATATTTTTCATTATTTTATCCCGACGTTTCAAACACTTTGCAGTGATCGTGGTCACTTCGATATTACTTGTAAGATTCGGGCACCAATCTTACAAGTAATATAATTTAAGCTAGAATTGCTAAGACTTAAAAGAAATTACGTTATACTCATTGCCATAATTACTTGCAAAACAAAAACGGTTATAATTGTAAGTCTCATTATGAAGTAATTGATCTTATCTTTCATTAGAAAAATCAACAAAACTATTTATATTGTGTAGTTTCCAATCGTATCAGAGTTTCACTACCGGTTTAAAACTCCATTACAGAGATTTAAAACTCCGAAAAACATTAAATTTTTCTATTGCATTTATGTAGTTTAGAAATTTAATATCTTTGAACACTTTAACTTCAATTCTGATAAGAGTAAAAATGATATAATTTTTTTCCTACATCCATCACAGCTGAATAGATTTTGAAGAAATTATATCTATCTCGTATTTGGTGATAAATCTTCCGCATCGAAATTACTAAATTATATTAGCAGAATTCTCCATAGCAGCGTGCAATAAATAGATATAAATATATTTACTAGTGTCGCATGCCAATATGGGACATGTGAGTGACACAAATAAAAAAGAACACAGCGGGAAGCCCTCGATACCAAACCGGAAAAAGTGGAAGCCAATTTTGACACGAGTCGGAAATTGAAGACTCTTCGTCTCGCATATGACGAGAATATTTTAGAAATAGTATTCTATTAATAACCATTCCTGTTTTGCAGTTTGCAAATCTTAAGAGAAATGGTGATGAAGAGCAATTTTATCTTGTTATAGGTTTATTAGATTAATGATTCTAAACCTTCAGTATCCGGCATCAGGTCAGGCTTGTTTTTCTAAATAAGGAAACAGTCACAACTGATGAATTGTGAGTTTCATCTCTGATAACGCAATAATGTGACGTTGTGTGTGTGATAAAAATTTATAGAGGTATCAAAAAAAATGTATACTTATCCTAAGTAGAAAAATGTAGAAATAAATATAAATAAAATATCTAAGCGTCGCACTAATCGTGCTGATTCACTGTTTTTTCTTTTCCATGAGAACGGAAATCCAGCATGTAAACACAGGACTCCTGAATATGTCGTCAGAGACAGCCACAAGTATTCAGTTGGAGGAACGGCGCAGGCGAAGCTAGAATTAGGCCACCCGATATTGAATGACGGCAAAAAAGTCAAAGACACGCGCCTCAGTGAACATGCCTGATGCACTGCAGTGTCACGGTAAACAAGAGCCCGGAATACGTCATTATACTGGACTCTTATCCTATTCATTGCTTTCTGTGTGAACCTTGTCCACAACTGACACGTATATGCCTAAGCAATTACGCTTTGAACAATGTGGTCTTAACTTATACTGAGCGAACCGGCGAGCAAGCATGTTCCCTGGAACTGCAAGGGCCCTCCGCTCTCCCTCGATATCCTCATCGTCCTGAAGCTGTTCCGTCAACAGATGTTCTAAGTATTTATTCTGCTTCACAACTTTAATTGTCTTGACTCTCAAATGCACCTTGTGTACCCTATCCAGACCCTTACCTTTTTCAAATCATATTTAATGAGTTCCATTCTCAGTCCATGAGCCTTATCATAATACTAACAGACTGAAAGCAGTTCCCTCATCATTTTGATAGAGGGACTGAGGAACACCATGTCATCCGCATAGCTCAGGTTGTTAACACAAACGTTTCCTATATGTGACAGCTGACCCTGGTGCTGCTCATCTCCTCGATGAGGCCGTTCATGTAGCAATTAAAAAGGTATGGAGAGGTCACCCCCCCTTGGCGGTCACCACACTCTAGCATGTAACTGCTAGAGGTTGCGTCGCCCCATTTAACAATGCTGTTTTGGTTTCCTTACTAGTATCTCAACAGGTTAACGACTCTTCTAGGCACTTGTGACCTTAATACTTGTGACATTATGTGGACCAAACATAATGTCACAATTGACCAGGTCAAATATGCGGCTGAGGTCTATAAAGCACGCATAATATATATACTTGTTTGCATTACATGGACGTGGCAATACGGGTTTTGCACATAATTTTTTTGCGTTCGGTATGGTAAATTTTAGTACTTAATTATAATTGCAAGATTCTGGGTATATTCCTTCTAAAAAAGAATATTATAATAACTATGCAATACATTTTTAAAGGTACACATTTGTTTCGACTCTGACTGACGCTAGGCCATTAGGCCGTCCTTCAATCAGCTTTTGGCTGACTTATATAATCATGTTCGATATTGTGAAATATTTATTTATGATACTATAAGCACTCTTCTTTTTACATCGCTAATTTCATGATTATATACAATAATAAACTAACATACACAACACAGCTACAAAGCAGATAAGTAGTTAGTTTAACGCTAAAAAATAAAACATAACGCTACATTTATATATTAATTACTATAAACATATTCGCTACATAAAGAACACATTTAAATTTGTTATGTATCAAATAAATCAAAAAATCTGATGAAACGCGATCATTTTTAATCTTTACCTTTTTTGGAAAGTAGAAGTAAACTAGTACCACTTTTAAGCTACATGTTTACTACGAAAGTTCTACAAGCTACGAAAATGTATTATTATTATTTAACACGGATGACTTATTTAATCAGGTATGTTAGTGTAAAATATTTATTAAAGATAACATATCTTTTAACATACATAGCTTCACGATACAAAAAAAAGTATTATAAATAAAAATAAAACCGGCAAAAACACTCACGTTGGGGATCGAATACGTCGACCCGGGTTTCGAGTATATCAGATACTCATCATCAGGGCGAGTGCACAGCTGCGTCTGCGAGCTCCCGACGGGCACTGCGGCGCGCGGCCCGCGCGGCTCGGCGCGATATCGGCGCCGGCGGTAGCGGGGAGCTGGGTGGGGGCGGAGCGAGCCCAGCGCTGCTGGTGCTAGGTGACGAGCTCCTAGCGTGCCCGGCGGAAGACGGTGGGCCTATTTCGTCGTCTGTGATCGCATCATCATCATCCGCACACGTACCGTGACAAACAGTACTGACCGTGTCGCATTCTAGACTGCCTAACATCTTCTGCGTTGAGGTGACATTAAGGGTAGGAATCCAGGCTGGTAGTAGCGTCCAACCCCCATCTCTGTTGAAATTAGGATGTCTGTTGATTTCTATAGCCTCACGTATTTTACGAGGTACATAAAACTTTTCTCTGGCTAATACGGAGGCTTTATCAAAACGAAGATAAAAACTACTCTTTTCCTTAATAACTTCATACAAAGGGAATTTATAAACTTAATTGATACAACATAATGTTGTGCTTAAATTCGACTCTGTATATAGTATCGTTCTAGAAAAGTGTACTGTAAATAATTACGTGAAATAGTTGTAATAAAAAAATGTGCAGGACTATTATAAAAAATAGTAAAGAACAAAACTGTAAGGAACTGTGCTCACTGTTAGGTTTTGTATTCTGAGACATAAACACACGCAAAAAAGTAACGAAAACGATTGTAAAAATGCTTTAACGTTGCTTTTAAGGGCAGTTGTTGGAAAACACCAAGAGATGCTTGCAATATTTTTAATGTGTAAGTACAGCGCGAAAAAGTTACAACACTCAGTGACAAACTTTTACATAATATATTAGTGTCATTTGCACTACAGCCCAAATTATATCAAAACAGATGGAAAAATTACATTTGATGTCAGATTTTTTGGTTGGATTTAAAAAAATTTTATGTCATAGATCATAATATTTTATCCTGCACCATTATTGTGTTGTTACACTTCAATTGCACGACTTGTAGGTGTCGTGCGTTATATAGTATTTTCGTAGCTTGTAGCACTTACGTAGCAAACATGTAGTTCAAAAGTGGTACTAGTTTACTTTATGTTAATGGTTTAAAAGTTTCCAAAGAAAACTTAAATCTCAAGAAATACAAATTATAAAGAAGAGATTAAAAATATCCGCATTATATCTGATATTTTGTTTTATTTTCTACATAACAAACACTTTTTTTTGTTTTTGAAATGAAATTCTCGTGAGTTTCACACATATTTAAATATTATAAATAAAAATAAAACCGGCAAAAACACTCACGTTGGGGATCGAATACGTCGACCCGGGTTTCGAGTATATCAGATACTCATCATCAGGGCGAGTGCACAGCTGCGTCTGCGAGCTCCCGACGGGCACTGCGGCGCGCGGCCCGCGCGGCTCGGCGCGATATCGGCGCCGGCGGTAGCGGGGAGCTGGGTGGGGGCGGAGCGAGCCCAGCGCTGCTGGTGCTAGGTGACGAGCTCCTAGCGTGCCCGGCGGAAGACGGTGGGCCTATTTCGTCGTCTGTGATCGCATCATCATCATCCGCACACGTACCGTGACAAACAGTACTGACCGTGTCGCATTCTAGACTGCCTAACATCTTCTGCGTTGAGGTGACATTAAGGGTAGGAATCCAGGCTGGTAGTAGCGTCCAACCCCCATCTCTGTTGAAATTAGGATGTCTGTTGATTTCTATAGCCTCACGTATTTTACGAGGTACATAAAACTTTTCTCTGGCTAATACGGAGGCTTTATCAAAACGAATATAATGATTGGAGTCCAAGAGATGAGCGTGTTCTGCGAGTGCTGATTTAGTAATGTCCATATTCTTAATACTCCTAATATGCTCGGTCAGTCTAGTAGCGATGTTGCGTCGAGTCTCTCCTACATAACTCTTGCCACAGTCACATGGTACTTTATATACGCCCGGTACGTTAAGGCGGTCTTTGTCCTTCGGTGAACGCAGCATCTGTCTTATTTGACCGGGTGGACGGAAGAACGTTCTGATATCATATTTCCGTCGCAAGAGATATCCGATTTTGTCCGTTATTCCTCTTACAAAAGGAAGATAAGCAGGAGAACGTTCCACTCTAGTTGGTCGCTTACGTTCACTTCTCTTTGCCCAGCGACAACATTGTCGCCAACTGTATCCATTGTCCTCCAGTACTCCTCTCACGTGCTGGAGCTCTTTTTCTATAAATGGAGGGTCACATAGCCTAAGAGCTCGGTCCATCAATGCTCTTGGTACGGAGGACAAATGTGCAGGATGATGATGTGAGCTAGCATGAAGATATCGATCCGTGTGTGTCGGTTTTCGATGAATCGTGTGCGTCAGACTGTTGTCTGGCATCCGGATAACACGCACATCTAAGAACGGCAATACCCCTTCCTTTTCTTCTTCCACGGTGATGCTGATCTTATGATGTAAATTATTGAGGTGATCCGTAAAACCAGATAATCCATCTTTGTCTATAATTGCGAAGATGTCATCTACATACCTCCACCAATAGCGCGGTTTTACGAGTGCGGTGCTTAGGGCCAGGGATTCGTACCATTCCATAAAAATGTTAGCTACCACTGGAGCTATAGGTGAGCCCATCGCTACTCCATCCACCTGTAGGTAGAATTCTCCTCTCCACACGAAGTATCCGCTCTTCAAACATAACGTTATCCACTCAATGTACTCAGTAGGTAAGGGTGAGTTCTGTATCATACAGCTTATCATTTGTATAGTTTTGTCTACTGGTACACTAGTGAACAAAGAAGTTACGTCGAAACTCACCATGACTTCGGTGGGTTGGATTCGCACATCTTCCAACAGTTGAACGAAATGCGTTGAATCTTTCACAAAGCTATTGCTCTGACCTGTGAACCTTAGCAGGACAGAAGCTAGGTATTTTGACAGCTTGTATGTCGGCGAATCTATTTGACTGACTATAGGGCGTAATGGCCAGTTTGGCTTATGTATTTTAGGTAGGCCGTAGATTTTTGGTGGTGTTGGGTTGTGTGGACGCAGACGTGCTAACAAATCTATATCCGCATTATTGCGTAACAAGTTCACTACTTTCGTGGTAACTCTGGCTGTAGGATTATAGTTCACCTTCTTGTATATAGTGTTGTCACTCACCATTTGCGAGATCTTGTGTTCGTACGCCTCCGTATCGACAACTACTGTTGCGTTCCCTTTGTCGGCTGGTAGCACTAAAATTTCGGTATTATTACGCAGATCGTGCAATGCTGCGAACTCACCTTTCGTAACATTACTTTTAGGTGGTTTAGATCTACGTAATAAGGACGAGATATCCTGCCTCATACATTCCGCGTCATTGTATGGGATTTTATTACGTACGATCGTGTCCTCAATACTAGTAATAATGTTCTCAACAGGAATCTTCTTAGGTGCTGGTGCGTAGTTAAGTCCTCGGGAAAGAACATTACATGCATTATCATCTAAGCGGCATGTTGACAAGTTAACAACGGTCTCATTCTTCGCGTACGACGCATCATAATTTTTGTTGATATTTCGTGGGTAGGCGCAAGAACCGTCGCTCCACTGTTGCCGCTTGAGATATGATAACTTTTTGTTATGCCTCTCTGTAATGTTCAATCCGGTGATATTTGATCTACTGTACGACATCGCATCCAATACTTCCCATAGATCTTGTTGTAGTTTTTGCGATACTTGAAGATGCAAATCGTACATCTTTTTGTTGACGCACATTAGATGTCGTCGATTTTCTGCAATCACTTTACGAAGTAATTTCCCACTCGCGACACGAAAAAATTGATCGTATTCCCGAATGCATTTCACTGGTTTTATTATTAGAAACTTAGGAATTACACCACTATCCCGACACTTCACTAAGAAATCTAAGCTGCACTCGAGTTTTGTACGTTTCAATCTTAATCGCGCGAACTCTTTAACTTTGTTAAGCCATTCCGTGCCGTAACGGTAAGCTATTTTTGAAATGAAATTCTCGTGAGTTTCACACATATTTAAATATTATAAATAAAAATAAAACCGGCAAAAACACTCACGTTGGGGATCGAATACGTCGACCCGGGTTTCGAGTATATCAGATACTCATCATCAGGGCGAGTGCACAGCTGCGTCTGCGAGCTCCCGACGGGCACTGCGGCGCGCGGCCCGCGCGGCTCGGCGCGATATCGGCGCCGGCGGTAGCGGGGAGCTGGGTGGGGGCGGAGCGAGCCCAGCGCTGCTGGTGCTAGGTGACGAGCTCCTAGCGTGCCCGGCGGAAGACGGTGGGCCTATTTCGTCGTCTGTGATCGCATCATCATCATCCGCACACGTACCGTGACAAACAGTACTGACCGTGTCGCATTCTAGACTGCCTAACATCTTCTGCGTTGAGGTGACATTAAGGGTAGGAATCCAGGCTGGTGGTAGCGTCCAACCCCCATCTCTGTTGAAATTAGGATGTCTGTTGATTTCTATAGCCTCACGTATTTTACGAGGTACATAAAACTTTTCTCTGGCTAATACGGAGGCTTTATCAAAACGAATATAATGATTGGAGTCCAAGAAATGAGCGTGTTCTGCGAGTGCTGATTTAGTAATGTCCATATTCTTAATACTCCTAATATGCTCGGTCAGTCTAGTAGCGATGTTGCGTCGAGTCTCTCCTACATAACTCTTGCCACAGTCACATGGTACTTTATATACGCCCGGTACGTTAAAGCGGTCTTTGTCCTTCGGTGAACGCAGCATCTGTCTTATTTGACCGGGTGGACGGAAGAACGTTCTGATATCATATTTCCGTCGCAAGAGATATCCGATTTTGTCCGTTATTCCTCTTACCGTCGGGAGCTCGCAGACGCAGCTGTGCACTCGCCCTGATGATGAGTATCTGATATACTCGAAACCCGGGTCGACGTATTCGATCCCCAACGTGAGTGTTTTTGCCGGTTTTATTTTTATTTATAATATTTAAATATGTGTGAAACTCACGAGAATTTCATTTCAAAAATAGCTTACCGTTACGGCACGGAATGGCTTAACAAAGTTAAAGAGTTCGCGCGATTAAGATTGAAACGTACAAAACTTGAGTGCAGCTTAGATTTCTTAGTGAAGTGTCGGGATAGTGGTGTAATTCCTAAGTTTCTAATAATAAAACCAGTGAAATGCATTCGGGAATACGATCAATTTTTTCGTGTCGCGAGTGGGAAATTACTTCGTAAAGTGATTGCAGAAAATCGACGACATCTAATGTGCGTCAACAAAAAGATGTACGATTTGCATCTTCAAGTATCGCAAAAACTACAACAAGATCTATGGGAAGTATTGGATGCGATGTCGTACAGTAGATCAAATATCACCGGATTGAACATTACAGAGAGGCATAACAAAAAGTTATCATATCTCAAGTGGCAACAGTGGAGCGACGGTTCTTGCGCCTACCCACGAAATATCAACAAAAATTATGATGCGTCGTACGCGAAGAATGAGACCGTTGTTAACTTGTCAACATGCCGCTTAGATGATAATGCATGTAATGTTCTTTCCCGAGGACTTAACTACGCACCAGCACCTAAGAAGATTCCTGTTGAGAACATTATTACTAGTATTGAGGACACGATCGTACGTAATAAAATCCCATACAATGACGCGGAATGTATGAGGCAGGATATCTCGTCCTTATTACGTAGATCTAAACCACCTAAAAGTAATGTTACGAAAGGTGAGTTCGCAGCATTGCACGATCTGCGTAATAATACCGAAATTTTAGTGCTACCAGCCGACAAAGGGAACGCAACAGTAGTTGTCGATACGGAGGCGTACGAACACAAGATCTCGCAAATGGTGAGTGACAACACTATATACAAGAAGGTGAACTATAATCCTACAGCCAGAGTTACCACGAAAGTAGTGAACTTGTTACGCAATAATGCGGATATAGATTTGTTAGCACGTCTGCGTCCACACAACCCAACACCACCAAAAATCTACGGCCTACCTAAAATACATAAGCCAAACTGGCCATTACGCCCTATAGTCAGTCAAATAGATTCGCCGACATACAAGCTGTCAAAATACCTAGCTTCTGTCCTGCTAAGGTTCACAGGTCAGAGCAATAGCTTTGTGAAAGATTCAACGCATTTCGTTCAACTGTTGGAAGATGTGCGAATCCAACCCACCGAAGTCATGGTGAGTTTCGACGTAACTTCTTTGTTCACTAGTGTACCAGTAGACGAAACTATACAAATGATAAGCTGTATGATACAGAACTCACCCTTACCTACTGAGTACATTGAGTGGATAACGTTATGTTTGAAGAGCGGATACTTCGTGTGGAGAGGAGAATTCTACCTACAGGTGGATGGAGTAGCGATGGGCTCACCTATAGCTCCAGTGGTAGCTAACATTTTTATGGAATGGTACGAATCCCTGGCCCTAAGCACCGCACTCGTAAAACCGCGCTATTGGTGGAGGTATGTAGATGACATCTTCGCAATTATAGACAAAGATGGATTATCTGGTTTTACGGATCACCTCAATAATTTACATCATAAGATCAGCATCACCGTGGAAGAAGAAAAGGAAGGGGTATTGCCGTTCTTAGATGTGCGTGTTATCCGGATGCCAGACAACAGTCTGACGCACACGATTCATCGAAAACCGACACACACGGATCGATATCTTCATGCTAGCTCACATCATCATCCTGCACATTTGTCCTCCGTACCAAGAGCATTGATGGACCGAGCTCTTAGGCTATGTGACCCTCCATTTATAGAAAAAGAGCTCCAGCACGTGAGAGGAGTACTGGAGGACAATGGATACAGTTGGCGACAATGTTGTCGCTGGGCAAAGAGAAGTGAACGTAAGCGACCAACTAGAGTGGAACGTTCTCCTGCTTATCTTCCTTTTGTAAGAGGAATAACGGACAAAATCGGATATCTCTTGCGACGGAAATATGATATCAGAACGTTCTTCCGTCCACCCGGTCAAATAAGACAGATGCTGCGTTCACCGAAGGACAAAGACCGCCTTAACGTACCGGGCGTATATAAAGTACCATGTGACTGTGGCAAGAGTTATGTAGGAGAGACTCGACGCAACATCGCTACTAGACTGACCGAGCATATTAGGAGTATTAAGAATATGGACATTACTAAATCAGCACTCGCAGAACACGCTCATCTCTTGGACTCCAATCATTATATTCGTTTTGATAAAGCCTCCGTATTAGCCAGAGAAAAGTTTTATGTACCTCGTAAAATACGTGAGGCTATAGAAATCAACAGACATCCTAATTTCAACAGAGATGGGGGTTGGACGCTACTACCAGCCTGGATTCCTACCCTTAATGTCACCTCAACGCAGAAGATGTTAGGCAGTCTAGAATGCGACACGGTCAGTACTGTTTGTCACGGTACGTGTGCGGATGATGATGATGCGATCACAGACGACGAAATAGGCCCACCGTCTTCCGCCGGGCACGCTAGGAGCTCGTCACCTAGCACCAGCAGCGCTGGGCTCGCTCCGCCCCCACCCAGCTCCCCGCTACCGCCGGCGCCGATATCGCGCCGAGCCGCGCGGGCCGCGCGCCGCAGTGCCCGTCGGGAGCTCGCAGACGCAGCTGTGCACTCGCCCTGATGATGAGTATCTGATATACTCGAAACCCGGGTCGACGTATTCGATCCCCAACGTGAGTGTTTTTGCCGGTTTTATTTTTATTTATAATATTTAAATATGTGTGAAACTCACGAGAATTTCATTTCAAAAACAAAAAAAAGTGTTTGTTATGTAGAAAATAAAACAAAATATCAGATATAATGCGGATATTTTTAATCTCTTCTTTATAATTTGTATTTCTTGAGATTTAAGTTTTCTTTGGAAACTTTTAAACCATTAACATAAAGTAAACTAGTACCACTTTTGAACTACATGTTTGCTACGTAAGTGCTACAAGCTACGAAAATACTATATAACGCACGACACCTACAAGTCGTGCAATTGAAGTGTAACAACACAATAATGGTGCAGGATAAAATATTATGATCTATGACATAAAATTTTTTTAAATCCAACCAAAAAATCTGACATCAAATGTAATTTTTCCATCTGTTTTGATATAATTTGGGCTGTAGTGCAAATGACACTAATATATTATGTAAAAGTTTGTCACTGAGTGTTGTAACTTTTTCGCGCTGTACTTACACATTAAAAATATTGCAAGCATCTCTTGGTGTTTTCCAACAACTGCCCTTAAAAGCAACGTTAAAGCATTTTTACAATCGTTTTCGTTACTTTTTTGCGTGTGTTTATGTCTCAGAATACAAAACCTAACAGTGAGCACAGTTCCTTACAGTTTTGTTCTTTACTATTTTTTATAATAGTCCTGCACATTTTTTTATTACAACTATTTCACGTAATTATTTACAGTACACTTTTCTAGAACGATACTATATACAGAGTCGAATTTAAGCACAACATTATGTTGTATCAATTAAGTTTATAAATTCCCTTTGTATGAAGTTATTAAGGAAAAGAGTAGTTTTTATCTTCTTTTACAATAAATAATAAATAATATTCAAAAGTTGTCGTCAATAATGTCACGATTTCACGCGCTATTCACATGTGAAACTCCAATGTCAAACAGACGAACGGCATAGATGAAAAGTGCGGTGAGAAGTCACCGATATGAAAACGGAACGCGTGGAAGGCAATTTCAGCTAGAGAGGAAATTGATGCCGGTGCGGTTTGCCGACGCAAATCTCACTCCGAGGTAGGTACTGAATAACCATCTGCGGTTTCAGAAGAAGGATAAACTACTATTCTACCTACGTATAGTTTTTGTACTTTTTGTGCTTTATGTACACTTTGTGAACAGAACAAGTAGACGTGTGTTGTCAGTTACAGTTAAGTTTTTCTTTTGTCTATGAAATATTGCACTGACGACTGACGATTTGATACAAAAAAGCACTAAGCACATACGCATACGAAGAGAGAGTAGTTGAAATTCTGTTTCTGTGAACTCAGATTTGATTATTATAATAGAAATTTAAAAAAAATCGTTATTTACTATGAATGAATTAGATATTTTAATCTGTAATGAAAACTAATAAGCAGCATTAAATTAAACCCATACGACAAAAACATTTGAGAAAATTCTAGGACAATATCAATCTTAAACGGTCACGCAATATATAAAAATTATAAAAGTGGTTGTAATAAAACACTTATTTTAATCGTCGTAAGTACAAATACGTGGTCTCTATAACCTACGAAAAACGAGTGACTTGTTACATATACTGACGGAGATTGTTTCAAATAAGTTTAATGACGCATATATTATTTGTAGCAGATAAGAAAAATAGTCGCTCAACAATTTGGGCTTATTGGACGCAGAAAAAAAAACATGTACAAACCAAAAATAAATTAGAGATAAGTAGTAAGTATACGTATAATGTAAAATCAACTTAGTTTTGGACAATTAAGTTTCATGTAAATGGCAACATTTTCAGGAAACTAAATTGTCCAAACGCTTAAATTGTAATACAAACCATATTCAAACAAGATAAACAATATTAAAACATAATGAAAACGAATGAATTAAAATGCCTCGACTTACGACTGGCTCACTTTTCTCGAAAAGTAAATATTTGCAGCATTTTTTTTGCAAACCTAGGGGTGAACAAATAGCACGAATGAGTCAAAACATTTTATAGTATTACAAAAGCATTGCTACACTCAAACAAAATGTCCAGAATGAATGGACTATTCTTTTTGTTGAAGTTCCTTTAAAATGAACCGAGAATAATAACCGTCCAGCTTACCGCCGTGATATGAAGTTATTTTGCTGGCATTTAATTTTATGTTGGTAATTTATAATATCTTATACTCTTCATGTCGTTTAACATATATTACAATATTTTTATGTGATTGTGGTGGACCAAATACAAGGTCTACCTGATGATGAACGCTACATCAAGGTAGTAAGCTGGACGGTTATTATTTACGACTAGCCGCCAGCCTCGGTTTAGCACGTATAAATAAAAAAATAAAAAAATATTCTATAGCCTTTGTTCATCAGTGATAATGTAGGATTCTAATGGTGAAAGAATTTTTTTTTCCAATCGGTCCCGTGGTTTTTAAGTTTATTCGTTACACACAAAAACCAAATCATTCCTCTTTATAATATTAATGTAAATGTAGATTTTTTGGGGATGATATGGATGGATGATGGTACAGCCCTCTTTGTGTTTTGTTATTAACGTATTCTGTATGATAGCTCGGTGAATGAAATGCCGAAGATTGTTACGTACTATTTATTAGTCAAGTTGACACAAGCGTTACATGAAATATATTACAAATAATTAGTTTGCCACCAAATAATGATACTGTATAAAGTATGAGGCAGGCTTTTGTTCAACAGCGGACGTCTTCCGGCTGATGATGAATGAATGATAATGGACATTAAAAAGCATATAAGACAGTTTGCATAAAATACCTGCCTTAACTTAAGTATATGCCATAGCTAAATTAAATGTTGCGTTCAGAAATATAATATTTTACAGTATAAATGAAAACTAAAATGGTAGGTATTTTTTTCTAAATCATCATACAAAGTGAAACAAAATAATAATAAGAAAATAAGGTGCGTAATAAAGACCACAGATTCATTCGAAGCCAACTTCGATAGTTCACATTAATTCCGGACGTATTGTTAAACTGGAGAAATGCTTTTGTATCTCGGAAATGCTTGTACTCTATTCTGTTGTTTGTTAAAAAGTCTGTTGCGAATATTTACTCTTTGAGCAAGATGGGTCAGCTGTTACACAAGAAATTTTAATTAACTTGTTTTCATTACGTTTTTATGCCATTTTTCTTGTTTTAGTACTACTTGTTTTCTTATTCAAGCGTTGAGTAGAAATTGGCAATGTGATTACTGAACAACTGAAATATTGAATGAGACGTCGATAGTACCAACATGAACATAATATTTTTTTTGTTTATTTTTCGGTTTTGTTGCCTTCTTTGTCTTGTCGTTGCTCTTAGTTCTAATCGTCCTGTTTATTTGTGCAATAAGCCTCTTGACTGAAGAATCATTACTTGTGATTTCAGTAATAATGCGATTCCTCTTCTCGACGAAACGACAAATAATGAACTCATAAAATACAGTGTATAATATAATTATGTTCATATGAATGTAGTTTACACGTACGTAGCAATTGCCGATTTAATATCAAGTCACTTTATTTCTTGTAGACCATAGAGTCTAGGTTTTTCCATTTCCGACGATCTTTAAATAATTATCATACTAAAGCTACTGTTACCTAGCATGACAAATATTGCATATTTTTCAGTATTGGAAGTCGATTCCTTTTTTTTGGAATATGTTATTCCAACAATATAAAAACTCGGTAAAGTTATAATATTGATTATATAAAATATATCTCTTTGGTCAGGAAGAATCCATATCATACCTATCAAGAGCCGTCCGATTTTGTAGGACAGAGTTAATCTCTATACATGAGATGCTGCATCCCACAATAATACACTATTCTACATCATGTAATCAAGTGTTTTCAGAAAAACTAAATCTACCGGACAAATCAGTTATATGAGGATCCCACTAAAAATAGAATACTTTCAATCTTTCAATGAAACAATTTAACTTATTTGACTACATTTTTTCTTGCTACCTTAATATAAATCGCGGTCCAACAAAACCATATAAGCACTGATGACTCAGTGGCATTGGCTATGGACTGCTATGCAGCAGGTCTATGGTTCGAAATCCGTCGCAGGCTTGATATTCACCGCAATGTGGAAGGGCATTTTGCGAATGCCTGCCTGGCTAGCGACCACCCTCAAGCAGAAATTCTGTCGCTAAGCACCTAACGGTGTGTTGCAGCAGCAGTCCTTGAGAGCTAGTGAAATAACAGGCACATGAGACTTAACAACTATGTCTCAAGGTGACGGGCGCAGTACAATTCGTGACTTGTGGCGAAATGCATCCGTTATAGGCAGAGGTTAGTCCGCCTAAGATCAGGTGGATCTTGATCTTGTTCTGTCACAATAACAAAAAAATACAAAGGTTTAAAAGACTAATATACAAAGACGTAAAAAATATACTTCCAAACTAATAATGGAACGAGAGATACGTATCTCAAGCTAATTATAGAACGGGCCGTATTTTTCTTATTTTTGTTCTAAATAAGTAATTTCAAAGAAGCGAAGAAACAAATTTCAGGAGAAAGTCTTAAGTTTAATTAGGTGAATAAAAAGTTTCGTTTTCTATACGGACAAGTACAAACGTTAAGTCGATGAGTGAGAACTTTTAACGGCAACTGGGTAACGTTTAATTGCGCAGAAACGATATTAATTTACACTTAGCAATTTTGAAGAAAACAGTTTAGTCACTCGCAATTATTTAACACGAACGTTTTATCGAAAATGAATTGATAAATCATGTATACTCAAGTTTCTCAACTTTAAATATTCGTATTCGTTGGCGTTTTCTCTTAGAAGAATTTCTAAAATTTGGTGTCACATAGTTACCACGGTATGCAAAAAGTTTTTATGAAAATTTTATGTGTATCAGTATATAGGTCTTAATGATTAACAAGTAAAATTAATAGTTCAATAATAAATACTCAATGATTGATAAGTAATAATTGCGAAAACCTATGACAACATTAAGTAAAACTAAGTTGTTACCTACTTCAAATTTATTTATATTGTTGAAGCAGTGATCGGCATTGGCTATGGACTGCCATGCAGTAGGTCCATGGTCCCGCCGCTGGCTTGAGCTTCACGCACCATAGAAGGGCATTTTGCGAATGCCCGCCTGGCTAGCGACCACCCTCAAGTAGAAAATCTGTCGCCAATCACCTAACGGTGTGTTGACACAACGTATTTCATCAGTGTGTGTATTGGAGTTAATACTCGTATCAAGATATGCAAATAAACTTTTACAATTTTGCTGACCACAAGTAGCCTGTCTAGGTACTCACGAAATCCAAACTAAAGACTTACCTTTTAATTTATAGCTACACTGATTTTTTACTAAGTTGTAATATGAAAAAACATATTCTTTAATAAATTATTATAATTTAATATCCACATGAAGGCACTTAAAATCACTCTTAGGAATTGTAAGAAAAATTTTAATATTTTTATGTTTGCCATAACGCAAGCTCTGCGCATGACTTAAAATTTTTCCTCTCGTAAATTTGTAATTTTGTATTGTAAGGAAATACTAACTGTTTAAAGATTATATTTTATTAAAAGTTATATTGACCAAAGTCAAGGCGAACCTAGTCATTTCACCTCACCATCCCACAAAGAGGGGCGTTAACGAGCGCCAGTTACATCATAAAGGCAGTCTTGCTGTGGGAGTTATGTCGAACGGTTGTGATGTAGTGAATAAGTAGGCAGTGATAAGTGAAACTGAAAATTTGTAGAAGTAATATTTCAAAATAAAGTGCAGCGTTATATTATGGTATCCATACCATCAGCTTTGTCTTGATCGCTGTGCTGCTAAATCGCTATGGCCCTTGAAGATCCTTTTATGTCGTATTTAGGTTGATCAAGCCAATATTATATGGCGCTAAACTGTAAATCGTTGGAAAGCTTAACAAAAGGATGATGCTTATGATAAAATTAACCTAAGTCACTTGCCTGTTGTTCATGAATTTTCATGTTTTTTCTGCGATTGATAATGTTCTATGCACGTCACAAAATATTTTGACACGATACAATAAAACAATTAATTGTTTACACAAATAAATGACAATACATTACTGATTATAATTAAATGCCTGTAACAACAATTATTTTTGTTTATATTCTTCAATAACTTCACAGTTCTTATCTGTTTACGAAACAAAAAAAAACACTGCTAAAACCATTTTGTAAAAAAATTACGCATTTTTACCTATTGATCATTATCATGATCAGCCTAATGCCGTCGAACAAATTGCTACATCCATATTACATTTTAATCTATTAAATATTAAAAATCATTATCTATTCAATATCAAATTGTTGAAGCATATTCAACATTCAAATTTCAGAAAATTTATGTAGAATTGTATTCATATTCACTTATCCTATTTTTATACGAAACGTTGTAAATAACAGTATATGCTTGTTTACCAAAACAATGGAGTTTGAGACATTCACCACCGAGGATAATATTTTTTGTCTTATTTTTATTGGATTCTTGAAATAAATAAAAAGACAAACGTTTATTTACTGGTCAATTATTGACAGTAACCTGATATAAAAATTTTCGCGTTATAAAATTTTTCAACCATACTGATGTACGAACTTGTAACAATTTAATATGGCGAACACTTTTATGGAAGCTGTGTGTCAATAGGTAAGTTAAACCTCCTTGTATTTTAATATTTTTGTACTCCCCTTTTTTACATATTTAATTCTGATAGTAGGTTAAATCTCCATCAAATTTAAACATATAAAAGAAGTATATTACCAATTAAATAGACGAAATATTATATACCTTTTTTTTCCATTTTTACCTACATAGTCAATAGGTATCGCATACCGCACCTTTTCTTAGGTTTTCGCGATTGTTACACATAGTAATTAAACAACTTGTAACGGTTTAAATCGCGTATATTTTTCATTATTTTATCCCGACGCTTCTGTTGCAGCCAGCGAGACTTAATACCAAATTGCAATTAAACCCTGCAAATCAATTAAATAGGTTTTGCTCACTAACCTGACAACGTTACGGGTCCCGGTCGCAGCTTGTCTCGCCAAAACACACGGAGGCACAAAATCACAGCGATTCAAAATGTTTTTGGACGTAAGTACTTAGATAATCATAGGCAAGGTATCATGACTAGATACTGCGATATAACCATGCGCGCGCGCGAGTCACCTTCAGCTTGACACTGGCGTTGAAGCCGATGCACACGCCTCGCGGGGGGTTGGTTTTACCTCCTCCCGCACTTTCTTCGAGCGCCACGGATAGGTCCCTTGGTGCCGAGTCCGCAAGCAGCGCCGCAAATTAAAATGCAGAGTAAAATTACAATTTGGCTCAAACACAGCCCCAGCTTGAAAGGTTCTCTTTCAACAAAGAAAGAGAAAAAGAAAAAAAAACGTAGTTCTAGTACCTCTGGTATAAAGGTACATGACTCTGGATTAAAGATCTAACGGGAATATAAACTATTACACAATAAAATAATGATATAATTATGGTTAAAGATATATATTATGTATATAGATGTATATGTATAGGTAAAGACGTATATGTATAGGTATGTATAATGACTGAATTTATTATTGCGAAGGTAGCGGACAGAGTTTCACTATAGGTCGCATAAAGGTGCCAGTTTTAGTTTTTACTAATACTAGCCTAGTTTTACGATCACCTCCTGGATATGTTTCTTGTATTATACCTAAAGGCCAGTGTAGAGGAACCGTATTAGGTTTCATAAGTACAACTACAGTGCCCTTGTTGATAGGTTCCTGATCAGTCAACCACTTTTCTCTAGTCTGCAACGTATGCAGATATTCGGTATTCCATCTGCGCCAGTACGACTGAACTAGTTGATCTAGTAACAGATATCGCGAAAGTAAGTGCTTACGAGTTTCTACTATCTGAGCAGCCGGGAGCAACCCTAGCGGAGTTGTATGGAGAAAATGAGCAGGAGTTAACGCTACTGGTTCAGCGGGATCCGAACTAAGAGCAATTCCTAACGGGCGAGAGTTGATCACTGCTTCTATCTGGCACAGGACTGTAGAAAACTCTTCGTAGCATAATACCTGCGTGCCCATAACCCTAACTAAATGGGATTTAAATGACTTCACGACAGATTCCCAGCTACCACCAAAATGCGGGGCGTTAGGTGGTATCATTTCCCATTCAATACGGTGATTGGCCATGGCTGCACTCCATTTCTTAGTGTATTCTTCAGATTTCAGGAAGGTATATAATTCATTAAGATAAGAACGAGCGCCAAGGAAATTACTTCCATGATCAGACATAAGTTTCTCAACAGGTCCACGACGTGCGAGGAACCTTTTGAGGGAGTTTAGAAAAGAATCTGTAGTCATATCCGAAGAAATTTCGAGATTAACACATCGAGTACTCATACAAATGTAAACGCAAACATAGGCCTTTTGTGTCCGTACGCCGCGACCACGCGAAGGCGTAATATTG
Source organism: Plagodis dolabraria (assembly GCA_963854805.1). NCBI lineage: Eukaryota > Metazoa > Arthropoda > Insecta > Lepidoptera > Geometridae > Plagodis > Plagodis dolabraria. The sequence continues at coordinate 14,040,075 of OY978454.1, read as the reverse complement.
AAAGGTCCACAATAATCAACCCCGGTATATGTCCACGGTTTATTAATCTGTAAACGACACTCAGGCAAGCTTGCCATGATCGGTGCAGTACATGGTTTCGGTCTAGTACGGAAACAAACATTGCAGGCATGCACGCGCGAACGAATTAGACTGTGGCCGGATAAAATCCAAAATTTATGTCTTAAAATCGAAAGCAGCAAATGTGGACCTGTATGGCAATGCTTTCGATGCGTGTCATCAACGATAAGATTGACCACGTGATCCTTTTGTGGTAACAAAATCGGGTGTTTGTGGTCGAATGTGAGATTTGCTAATTCAAGTCTTCCACCCACTCGCAGCACATTATTAACTAATATTGGTCGTAATTTTTGTAAGGACTTTGCACATGGTTTATTTGCGTGGATAGATTTGATGTCATCAGAAAAATAAACCGATTGTACAGCCCGAATAACACTCAGTTCAGCATTGCATAAGTCATCTGCATTTATCTCTCCACGGGATTTCAATCTTCTCACGAATCTTAAGACGTAAACTGTAACTCGGAGTAGTTTTTGCCACGAAGATATTCTTTGAGCGAGCAAATAAAGAATTGGATGTTCTGTAATAGAAGCGGTTAAAACCACTTCCGGTTTGGCTTCAGGTATCTCTGCATTTGTTGGTTTGAAAGACGAAATAGGCCAAGTCTCCCGATTTTGGCTGAGCCATGATGTACCTTTTAGCCATAAAGGGTGCTCTATTAACTGTGCAGGGGTTAACCCGCGCGATAAACAATCACTTGGGTTCTCTTTACCGGATATATGAAAGAAACAATCGGGATTCAAATTTTCTTGAATTTGCGCTACACGATTGGCCACAAAGGTTTTCCAGCGGTGTGGGCTGGAGTGAATCCAATGCAGTGTTACTGTAGAATCCGTGAATGCTACAACTTCACGAATTCTGTATCTGGACTCATACGTGAGAAGTACTATTTTTACCAATTTGGACAGAAGGAGTGCTCCACATAACTCTAATCTAGCCAAAGTGGTAGATTTTAGGGGTGCTACCCGTGATTTGGCACAAAGCAAATTAACTTCAACCTGACTCTCAGATTGAATGTGCAGATAAACTGCTGCTCCATACGCCTTTTCACTAGCATCTGAAAAGGCCACTATGGTTACCTCAGTCCCATCCGTTACACCAACATGCCTTGGAATCCTCATTTGGGCCAATAAAGGCAAATTCTGCTGAAAACTATTCCATTTATCTACGATTGGTTGGGGAGGAACCGCGTCCCAATCTAATTTCATGTACCATAATTCTTGGATAATCAGTTTGGCATAAAGGATAACTGGAGCCGCAAAACCTAGGATGTCCCATAACTTAGCCACGGTTGACAAAATACTGCGTTTGGTGCAACTTTCTCTGCAGGGATACATGTCAAACGAAAAGTGGTCAGATTTCGGTTCCCATTTTACGCCAAGAATTTTTTGTCCGACAGAGTCTTCCTCGAATCTCACCACTTGTGGATGCAAATGAGTTGCCGGAAGTCGCGACATTAAATCTAGAGAATTACTGGACCATTTCATCAGGTCAAAACCTCCAGTTTTGAAAAGACCAATCAATTGTAACGCAACTTCTGTTGCTTTTGATTCAGATAATTCGCTAGAGACTATATCGTCCATGTATAGGTCTCTTAGAACAACTTCGGTAGCCGCTGGAAACCTTACACCTTCGTCCTCACACATCTGATGTACTGTACGTAGTGCCAAGAATGGGCTTGCAGATAATCCAAAGCATATCCGTTTGAATTCAAATAGTTTCAATTCTTCGCTGGGTTCAAATCTATACACTATTCTTAAATATTTTCTGTGGCCTTCGGCCAGTTTTATTTGCAAGTACATTTGTTTCACGTCCGCACAAAATGCTATCGGAAACAGCCTAAAATTGAGAAGGATTTGAAATATGTTGCGTTGCAAATTTGGCCCTGGATGCAGAATATCATTGAGCGATAAGTTTTTATCCGTACGGGCACTTGCATCCATCACTATGCGTAACTTGGTGGTAATTTTATCATCGCGTACAACCGCGTGATGAGGTATTACATATCCAGTTGTATTTTCTTTTGTATTCAATACCGGTGCAATATAATCCTTTTGCAAATAGTCTTTTATGACTTCGTCATATGCCCGTCGAAGCTGGGGAGACTTAATCATTTTTTTCTCCAACCCCACGAAACGTTTTTTTGCAGCAGGAAGAGAATCACCCATGTTCGCTGGATCTAATTTGAACGGAAGAGATACGGTATATATTCCAGCCTCATCTCTTGTGGTGGTATTCTTGTAATGTTGTTCGCACTCTTGCTCCGCTTTACTAAGACGTGCAGAAGCGCTGGAAGGAACTTCTTCTAATTCCCAAATTTTTTTTACTACGTCATCCAACTGGTAACTTGTAGAGACATGAAACGCCTGCACTGCAAGTTGTTGCCCTGGTCCTGTTACTGGAGCATCTCCCATCAAAACAAATCCTAGTGTTGTTTGCATTGCATCGGGGCGCCCAGGGGGACCGTAAATGCGTTTTGGCAACATCAATTTCATAAACATCTGAGCCCCTAGCAGCATATCTATTGTACCTGAGCGATCAAATGTATCGTCGGCCAATGGCGCGCCCTTTAGATAGCTCAACATGGATCTGTCAATGGTGGTGGTGGGGAGCTGTTGCGTTATATTCTTAACTACTAATGGCCGCACGCGGTATGGCCGACTCCGATCGAATCGGGAGAAAAATTCCAATTCTGCCTAGCCTATTATTGGATTAGAGCCACCGCCAAAGCCGTTTACCACCATTGGAACACTGAGAGACTGCGGGGCTATTCCTAACTTTTCACAGCACTCCTTTGTAATAAAGTGATTTTGTGATCCACTATCCATTAAACATCGAATCAAATGAGCTTTCCCAGAGGAATCTATCACCCTTACTCTTGCAGTGGCTAACAATACTGTGGTCGAAGCTGTATTTACCTTGACTTGATTCAAATAGCTGCCTTGCATTGAACACAGTGTAACTCCTGCATCACCGGAATACTCTTCTTCGTGGACTTCGTCCACCTGTTCCCCTTCGCAGACTTCCTCATTATATTCTTCCGAAGTGTATTCAACATCTAAGTTCTCATCACCACTGGCTGCTGGCAATGATGTTACAGTTCGTGGCTTAAAGAAATGCAAGAGCTTATGATGGGTTTTTGCTTGGCAAATGTCGCAGCTTCCCTTTATATTGCACGCGTTAGTCTTATGCTGAAAACTCAAACACAGCACGCACCCTCCTACGCCCTTTATCGTGTTAAAACGTTCCTTTGCTGACAGATTTAAGAAATCAGCACATCGCGAAAGGTTTACGTGATCACCTTTACACATTGGGCAACCGATGCTGGATGTCACTAACGCTCTAGAAGCTCGATTAGCCACTGGCTTGTTCATCGGAACTGGTACTCGATATGACGTCGTGAAATTCTTATTGTTGCTAGCAGTGTAAGACCCCGTTCTTTCGATAATCTTCGCTTGTTCCCTCACAAATTTTGCAAAACTATCGTATGAGGGAATTTTTTCGTGGCGTACAGAATTTTCGTACAAACGAGCCGTTTCGTTGTCCACCCTCTTTAGTGCTAAGTGTAGAAAAACAAAGTCTAACTTGGCTGGAATGTCAAGTTTTTGAAAAGCCGCCACAGAAACAGAGAATTTATCAATAAAGGAATTCAGTCCCTCTACTGATGGATATGGTAGTTTTTTCAAATTTAGTATTTCGTCTAAATACGCAGTACCCATGGAGCGCACGTCTTCAAATTTATTAGTTAGAGTATCATAAATAAGCAGATAATTATTCCCAGTTGGAGTAATCCCGGCTACGCATTCTAACGCCCGGCCTGACAATTGGCCGCACAGATAGTAAACCTTTTCTGAATATGACAGCTGTGTATTCTCGTGAATAATGCTGTTATAGCATTCAATAAACATGCGCCAAGATTTGGGATCCCCACTGAATTTTGGAAGTTCTATTGCAGGTAATTTCATCTTTTGTTGTGGGTTTTCCGAAGGACCATTGTTACTCGTATTGTTTCTATTTTGATCAGAAAGCGCGTTGACCCTCGCTTGCACAAGAGTAAACATTTTCTCGAATTTATCTAAATCCGTCATATCCGGTTCTAATTCAGGATTTAATTCCATTTTCAGTAATGTTAATTCGTCAAACTCCGAATTAAATTCGCTTCTCAGTGAACTTAAAATTCCACTATTATCTAGTAAATTACGCATATCGTTTTGATTTGCCGGGTCTAGATTAACAGCTATGTCATACAAACCGTGTATCCTTCCATAATATGACTTAATCCTTGCTGCTAAAAGTTTTACTCTTAGATTTTTACGATTTTCTTCCACCTTAGACATCTTGAAGATAAATCAAATAAACACGGTAAATGAATAAGTTAATATATTTCAAAATTACTTGCTTTAGCGTATGAATGATGATATTAGCGTATGAAATGTTCGACAAACTACCTAATAATAATTACTTACGTGAAATAAGTAATGAAGTATACAGTAAGAGATACCACAATAATACACAGAAGGTAATAATACCCGTTAATTAAGTTATATAATTCAATTCAATAAACTAAAAGGTTTATATATCGCTATACTTCCCGTTCTCGAAGTTGACTTACTGTTTAATAATTATACGACACGGTGATCGCTGCGCTGATAAGCGAGCTAGCAACCGAGGGACGAGCCGAGCGGCGGCGTGGAGGCGCTGAGACGCGCGGTGGGCGATACGTTCTTCAAAAGGTAAACAACGCGAAGCTTGTCCTGACTAGGTATCTAGTAGTTATTAAGGTACGTAAAGTATCAAAACTACGTACGTAGGTACTATCAAATTTTAGACCAAGATTCGTTAATTAATACGAGTAACTTGGGTACATATTCAAATAGTACCTATGTAAATGTAACTAAAAATTTATATTTTTTATTGAACTGGCACCTGTATGTAACCTGTGAGTATTAGTAAGTATCTAAGTAGGTACTAACGCAACAAATAATATTTATAATAATACCTATATACTTACTATAAAGATATTTGATATATATTATAATGAATGAATATCTAAATAACAGCCTGTTAACGTTTAAGATAACCTAAGTAGGTATATGTGTATGTTTAAGATATTGTGAAAACTGTAAGAACAGCTTCGAAAATCAGTAAGGTGTCTACCAAAGTACCTACAATATCTAGGTAAGAACCTAGAAAGTATTTACATAGAATACACCTAAAACATGATAACTGTAAAAACAGCTGCAGAATCAGATAGGACAGCTAGATATCAGCGTAAGTGGTAAATACTGTGTAGTGTAGTTAATTCCTTCGATATATTAGTGGAAGGTAGGTAGGTACCTAAATGCCTAAATAGAACTAAACCTAAAAGGAAAGTCTAAGGATTAGGTATACCTATATCTAGGTCGGTGGAAACCGAGAATCTGGTTCGTAGTGACCAAAATTATGTTGCAGCCAGCGAGACTTAATACCAAATTGCAATTAAACCCTGCAAATCAATTATATAGGTTTTGCTCACTAACCTGACAACGTTACGGGTCCCGGTCGCAGCTTGTCTCGCCAAAACACACGGAGGCACAAAATCACAGCGATTCAAAATGTTTTTGGACGTAAGTACTTAGATAATCATAGGCAAGGTATCATGACTAGATACTGCGATATAACCATGCGCGCGCGCGAGTCACCTTCAGCTTGACACTGGCGTTGAAGCCGATGCACACGCCTCGCGGGGGGTTGGTTTTACCTCCTCCCGCACTTTCTTCGAGCGCCACGGATAGGTCCCTTGGTGCCGAGTCCGCAAGCAGCGCCGCAAATTAAAATGCAGAGTAAAATTACAATTTGGCTCAAACAGCTTCAAACACTTTGCAGTGATCGTAGTCAAGGGGTGACCGTAAAGTTGTTTAATTACTATGCACACCTTTTCTGTTTAATTGTTATATATGTATATATTCTTTGTTACCTACGTCAAACTAATGAAAAAAAAATTGGTTATAATTGTGTTTTCATTCGAAATGAAAAAAAACAGATAAATCATCCTATTCGAAAGGTTGCAAATTATCAAACATACCATATTCATATAGAATGAAAACAGTTTGCGCAGATTGGCCAAAGTGCGAGAACCTATTGAAATATCATAGTTCAAAAAGGTATTTTAAAGAGATTAGATTAGAGACCGAGCACTACAACTACATATTTCCAAGTAAAATCGTATATATATATATTATGTAATAGTGAGATCAGAATATTTTTTGTACATAAAAATTTCAGCCAATCCGATGACAGGCTTGATTCCTCTTGTAAACAGGAACAAGGAATAGAAAGTAAAAAAAAAACATGTCATATAGGCATCACGTTTTCATACTTGTAGAATGAAAACTGGTTAATACAGTAATGTAGCCGGCTAGTTGTAATACGCTTGAAGCTAAGCTCGCCAAGATATATACCATGATTGTTTCTCCGAATTCTATTATATCGTCTCAACATGGTGGCTTTACTACTGCATCTAGAAATAGAAGCCACATAACTAGCCCATTTATAAGGACCTTAAGCATACGTCTTTAAAAACTATTAAAGTTGAAACTAAAACTTTTCACTCACAGACTAGAGAATAAGTTAGATTAACGACCTTCTTGATAATCCTATTCGACCTATTTCACCTGGGCGGCTATTTTCACAACCTAAAATAGTTTTTTGAGATTAAGTGGCTTATCACGTGTTGACAGTTAAGAAAATGAGATAATTTTAAAAGACTTTAAGGCCCTTCTAAAATTAAAGATTCGTGAAAGCATCGTTAATTGAGTTTAAGATGTTTTAACTGTAAACAATACGCTATTTTTGGGACATTCGGGTAAGGTAAATTGATTAAACCGTATTGGGTGTGAGCCACGTGGTTCAAATCTAATAGTTCATTATTATTTCAGATCACGACAAAATTTACAAAACAGTTGTTACAACGGAAGTAGTAAAATGCATTAGAGGCTTAAAAGTAGTAAACGCGATCCAGGCTACACCAGATAGTGGCGTCTCCAAAATTTCATTGCAGTGCTGCATTGCAATGTTAAATTGGAGTATCCTTTAGGGAATCAAATAAATTCCCGCTTTTAGGTGATACATCACATCTATAAGACCCTACATGTTAAAGATATTATTTTTAAATTATTACTTTTTATTTTTCCATGTTGTTTTGAATTTAATCCTAAGCGTTGACAACAATCTCGAGTTAAATTACTCTGCGTAGCACTATCTAAAAGTGCACGAAATATGTGTGATTTACCATGCGCATCCAACATTTTGACGCGAACGGTCGCAAGTAAAACAGTCGGAGGTGCCCGAGTTGACGATAATGAACACAACGTGACGTCATTCGCGCCACAGTCTGGGCGGGCGGCCACTGCAAGGGGGCGGCTGCTGCAGGGCGGGCAGCCGCTACCGAGCCATGCCGTCGAGCTGAGTGCGACGCGACGTGCGGTCGGCACAGTACAAGCGACGTGTTACCGCGGAACGATGAATCAACTGCGCTCACATTGGATGCGGCATTACTGTAACTATCAAAATGGAGCAAAGTATGATGCTTTGATGTAAATTTGCGACAACTACATAGTTGTCACGTACTGTTACATGACGAAGCGTGGTGGTTATCGCTGAGGCAATTTAAACACAAGTTATTAACACGAACATACGTATAACGTTCGTTAGGAGACAGTTTCATAAAACCAGCGCATTTATACAACTGCGTATGAGAAGAGTTGCATAAAGAGCAAATCAATTGCGAAGAGGTAGATCCGGTGTTTACGTAACAATTGCTAGAAGTAGGCTTCGATGACTTAGATACCACATCCGTGCGGGCGCGGTCGGCAACTTTCTTAGCTTCATGTTTAGACGAGGTGCGTTGCAATATTTTTTGTGGTTCCGTACGAATGATTCCAAGTCGTCGAATTGCGGCAATTTGTAATCGTGACCACCGAACCGTTTCAAAATCCAACTTTTTAAACCGATGTACAAAAACAAAAAGTCACTTAAATCGTCAACTTTAAGATTTTTTAAAGCACGAACAGATGATGCAAAAACGTCCAAGAATTTTTCTAAATTCTGTTCGTTGCAAGCGGTGATGGTTTTCAAATCGAACAATTAGTCTAAATATGCGGTGGCTACTTATCTTTGATCTTCATATTTAACCTGTAATGTATATAAATCAAATTATAATTTTCGGAACAATGCGTAATGCCTGCGCAAGCTGCTTTGGTTGCCGGTGAGTTTTTCAACAAGATAATATATAATTTTTCGTGATCGCTTAAATTATCATTTTGATGTATAGTGTTCTAAAAACTATTTATAAATAATCTCGAATTCCCAATATTATTGCTGTCAATTTCTGTGCCACTCTTTTAGCATTTTAATATAAGCCATAGAAAGTTTGACAGTTTTAGACATGATATACAATTGGACACCATTGTATATATATTTTTAGATCATTTCATTGTACGTTTGTGATTAAATGATGGTCTAATTCATGTTTGACATGGTCAGAGTCTTCGGATTATGGTATTGTATGTATATGTTACATATACGCGTTGTGATTTAAAATAAGCCAATTTGTAACAGAAAACAACGTATGTCTTGAACATTGTCAGTTTTAGGTGGTTTAGCAGTGGTGTCTAATACGTCGTGTTATCTTACAATCTGCTATAATTGAATTGTATTTATATGGTAGTTTTTGGGATTTTCACCATATGTTGTGAATAGTGAAATAAGTTCTGCAATAGTATTAACACGATTTATAAGAGAAGCAATTCTTACATTTACTTCCTGGCTACCTCCACAAACAAGCTTTATCAACTGTGCTTTCGTAAGGCTATCTTACTATTTCTTAGTAATTGAGTTTTACTCTGGCGTATTCATATATGAATAGATAGTTTCCACTGTTAACAGAAAAGCTGTCCCTCTAAAGCACAGCTTTTGTATGTATATCTGATAAAATTGTGACTCCCAGACGAAGGTCCCCAAATAAGTTCGAATCTGGTTGGAGAAATATCCGGTAAAATTTACGTGAGTCCTACTCGGTTGCTAAACTATATATTATTGTCTGTTATGTTTAATTTTTCCGGGTGGGGTACAAATCCTTTTTGTACCTTTGAACAGGTCCCACTTTTCAATGTGAGGATCCTAGGTTTTCATCATAACAATACAAAGCCCATAAAGGCCTTACCTGACAACAGTAGTGATGGTACTCCAGCCATGATTACCAAATAGCGATATACCTGCTATCTGCACCGTTGTCATTCTTGTCAGGATCAAAAGGTGGTAGCATCACGTCATCACCATGGTGTGAGCCAGCTGCTGCGTCGCAGATGGCCTTTAGTAGACCCTCCAAAACAGCCATGAGAAGCCACGTCCACACGCTCTGAAAGCATTTGAAACAATATGAGGTATATGTGTTCTATCCCAATTCTGATGTTAGTTGGATAAATGAAAGTAAAAGTCAAAGTCAAAACCATTTATTCAATTTAGGTGTCTACAACGCTCTAATGAAATTAACATTGAAATATTCTAACTTTACTGCCTCGTTCAGTAACTCCGAGAAGAACGGCCAAGAAACTCGGTGCCATTCTTTTAAACGGTTTTAACGATGTGTTACTTACTATATACACTTCATTTACACCTATCAACTATTGATTAACATATTTGTCGTTATATGATATCAAAAAAGAGTATAATAAATTACTTAACTTCACAACATCTTGATTGGGCAGCACTTCGTCGTTAAGACTACTTTAACATCACCGGAGGTCTGTTCGGCACGGCGGTCGGACGGAAAGTGAATCGGGCAGCACTTCGTCGTTAAAGACTATTTTGGTACCACTAGAGGTCCGCTCCGCACGGCTGTCTGACAGACACTGAAGCTACTCGCAGTGAGTGAACAAACAAGGTGAAAAAGCGACTACCGTCACAGACACAGTACTCTTTATAATTGACAATTGTGTGATCTTAAGCTCACGTACGGCAATAAGTATAATAAAATCTTCAAAGCTTTTACACCAATGACCTTCTATACACAAGAACATACCACGCCATGCAAGAACAAAGCCAAACCATGACACATTTCTCTAACTTCACCATATGCAGCTTCAACTGCTATGTTCATACATTGCCGCTCTCACTCCAGTCCTTTACAATGCACTCGGTCTATAAGCAGTAATGTAAAACGAATACACAGTTGAAGTTGCATAATATGTTGATATTAGGAATTAAGTTGAACAGAGACTACAGTGGAGTAGCTACGGGCTGTTTTTTTTGAGAGGTTATTGATATGACATTAAAAACATTTTTGTATATTACGAGTACTTATCAGATTTCGAAATGAGTAAGTAAGTGTTTTAGTGAATGCGAATTTGATAAATGAGGAACATAAACAAAAACAACATTTTTAAACAATATATTCATATTTACCCAAAATAATCGGGAAACTAAGTGCACTGGAATAAATTTAATCAGTACTAATATTATAAAGTACTAATGTTATAAATGCGAAAGTAACTCTGTCTGTCTGTCTGTCTGTTACGCTTTCACACCAAAACTACTGAACCGATTTGAATGAAATTTGGTATGGAGATAGTTTGAGACCCGGGAAAAAACATAGGATAGTTTTTATCCGACTGCGCAAAAAGAGGTTAATGTTTTCGCGCGATAACCGACATACGCGCGGGCGGAGCCGCGCCCGGAAAGCTAGTTTAATATAAACTTGTCGTTTAGACTTAGCCTATTTATCCAAGGTATCTTTTTGACATAATATATAATGTAAACGAACATCAATATATTTTTGTATGACTGCTTTGGTCAAATCATAATTGTAGCTAAACTGATATTTTGTGTGTGCATCAACTTGTGTAAATATGTTGACATTCGAAATAGATTTCAGTACTTTTAATGTCAAAAAGGTATTGTCATACTTTTTGAGCATGAACTTGCCACCGCTAAGTTTATTGTAATGTCTTATTATGTTTTCTGTTTTGGTATTTACCACAAAGACTCACTCCGACGCATAGCATAAGCCGCCTATGTCATTCAAATCGACTAGTTTATGGAACCACTCTTTTTAAGTGGCTGGTGGAAAATATTGAATAGTCAAATAAATTTTCTGGCTATTAATTTGAATGAAATATTTACGAGAATAATTATTAATATTTGAGGTAGAGGCCATGTACAACCAAACGTAGTCATGTTTGCCGCTGTCGCAGTAACGGCTGCACATATGCGATTGGAAAAACTTGAATGGTACCACTTGTGTAATATTATTCACAACTAACCTTAATATGCGGAACAGCGGTCTTTTTTAAACGTTTAAACACTTTAGTGGTGCAATATATATCAGATTCAAGGAAATGATCTGAGCAAATAACGCTTGAATTATTTGATTTGTAAAATTTTTCTGATCTTTCTCTTGCCTTACGCCAATTTTCCCTCATAATTTTGTGTACAAGAAAGCTGAATTAGTCATTATAATATTTGCGTAATATTTACATTATGATGAAGTACGTATTAACATTTTATGCTCGGTACACGAGGGTGGTATTACAAGCACAGTATAGCAAGCTAGTTTGGTTTATATGATGTAAGCTCAGTATCATTATAATGACTTAAAACACCTGAAACTGAAATCGTGTCAACAGGACTATATTAGCTTGTAATACTAGTAATGAAACAGCTAATATTATTTCACGAGTTTCGATAATATTCAACGTGTATACTTAAAAATATCTTCTAAAAATGTGATGGAAATGTAACAAAAATTAATGGCCTTTAGACATAATACTTTAAGAACAGAGCGACTCTATTGCTCTCATTTCTGACTGTGTGCTTGTGACGTAATTTAGTCTGTCTCTTTCTGATGCGTGGGAGAGAAAGGAGTGGGAATACATGTTTATAATTTACGATATTTGAGAAAATAATGGTTTTACCACATTCTGTACACTTTTTCGCGTATTATCTTTGATAAATATAATAAACTTACCAGTGGTAGGTCACGCCATCTTTTTTTTCGTGGTTAGGGTATTATTTCGGCACTTTTTTATGACACACTTCGGCATCCTTACGGCTCTGCGATCAACACACGAATAAAGCAAAAAGTGTGCTTACATCGCCTTTAAGCACACTTTTGCCGTTCCGTAAGCAGCGTGCGCCTGATATGTCCTTGTGTAATAGAAGGTCATTGTTTTACACATATAAATAAAGCCCATAATATAAACTATTATAAATAAGTATCTCAACAACTGTCACATGAACAGTTAAACTACATTTTTTTTTATTTTTTATTGCTGATAGATTATACTTTGACCACAATCTCACGTGATGGTAAGTGATGATGTGGTCGAAGATGTTAACAGGCTTAACCTAGAATGACTGGCTCTCAAGGAATGCTGCCGGAACACACCGTTAGGTGCTTGGCGACAGATTTTCAACTTGAGGGTGGTCGCTAGTATAAAATATACTTACAGTATTAATATCATCAAATAATGATTCAAGTGATCTAGACATATGGCAATAAGTATAATAAAATCTTCAATATTTTAACACATAATAAATAAAGAACATAATATAAACTATCTTAAATAAACTACTTTTATAATATACTCCCAGTATTAATATCATCAAATAATGATTCAAGTGATCATGATAATCCATATATGATGCTGAATCACAGTCTAACAACAAACACAGTTAGGTACAGTATTAAATTCACACCACAGATAAAGTATACACATGGATAATAAAACCAATACTTTTTTTTCCTCTTAAAAACCACAGAGTATATTTAAAACGAAATGAGAATGTCACCTTAAACCAGTTGTTTAATCTTAAGCTTAAAGATAATGAAGTGAAGATGAACAAATATTTCATTAAATAGTAAGTAAATTTCCAAATAATCTATCACCCGCACGACTAATAAATCAAAAGTAAACATCGATAAGTTGAGGTTGTGGAGTCAAGGGATAGGAGTCAGCAGTTAGTTTGGGCATAGCGAAGGTCATAGGAATAAATAATAGCAGAGTAGAACATAAACTTCCGCTCCAGAAGGGCTCAAGATCACGATATTAGCCTACACGGTAAAACGGATACTCACTTTTAGTCGGGCTGTGGTCGGGCTGTCACGGCTGGCATCGCCGCCCACGCGTTGGCCTGTTTGTGCGTTTCGTATCAACTGGGAAACAAGTAACAATAGCGTAAGTTATTGTGGTGTTTTTGGTTGTACAAACTATTCAAAAACGATGCCACACTTAAGTTCGAAGCAGTGATGGCTCAATGGCATTGGCTTTGGACTGCCGCGCAGCAGGATTCGAATCCAGCTCCGATCTTGAGCATAACCGCATGGTTGAAGGGCATTTTGCGAATGCCCACTGTCATGTAGAAATTCTGTCACCAAGCCTCTAACGGTGTATTCCGGTCCGGCAGCTGTCCTTGAGCCAGTGAAATTATAGGCACTGGAGACTTAAAAACTATGTCTCACGGCGACGTGCGCAGTGCAATTGAGAATTAGTGACGATATGCATCCGTTATAGGTATATGTTAGTCCGCTTAACATCAGGTGGTCCTCAAGCTTGTTCCGTCTTAATAAAAAAAAGTTTTTTTTAATTTGCCCACCGATGATGAGAGGTAAGTAATATTAACTAATTATCATTTCGTTATCGCACCTTTAATTAATCACCAATTAATCAAAAGAATATGAACAGTTCTTTTTGTGTCGGCAATTGTTTCACCAAATGGTAATATTTAGTTAGTCTTTATAAATAGCCCCGTCATCGTTCGTTGACCTTTTCTCGCGATCGTATCGGCGCGGTGGCGTGGCGGCGGTAGTGACGCAATTCGTTTATATACACCCACACTATCTACGTACTTATTCATTATTTGATTACACCAAAGCAGGCCCAAAGGTCTGTGTCAAAGAACACAATATTTTCACGGCAAGTAATTATATTTCAATGCAATCATTTATTAGCAAATATACTCAGCGCCCGGTGCAATTTAAAGTTATAGGTTTAGAAAAGACATTTTTGTATGTATTTTTAAGTGCTTTTAATTTAATAAGTAATTAAAACTGACGTGTTATTTTGTTACAGGCGAGTAGTTAATACTTGCTTTAATAGTTTCATAATCTTTTCAAGGTACAGAAAAACTTATATTTTAGCGTTATAATCTTTATATGTACCTAAGCAATATTTTACAGTAAGCAACCCTCGACGTATGGACGGCAGACGTGAAGGAGGAAGTAGGTATAGGTAAAAATGGTAGTGTTTGGGACTCGGTCGAAGAAGATCTCTTTTCTAATCTGTTATTATTTATTCTTATGCGAAGATCAGTGTGGCTGGCTTACAGCGGTTCTCTTGAAGCTTCATCGCGCACAATTTTTGGAAAGCCTATAAAAACTATGGACATTCCGGAAAATTGTGCGCGTGGGTCTCCAGTTTTTAATCTATTCAATGCTGGTGTTTCGAAAAGCTATGTCCGACTCAGTTTTTCTTATTGTATATTCCGTATAGCAATGAATGTTGCAGTTCAGCAACATTCATTGCTATACGGATGCCTTATACTTATAGCTTCTTTTTGTATCACTAGTGGCATAGTGTGCTTAGTAATTTTTAATCGATCGACAAGTCTTGTAACTCTCACTGCTCTCAGGACTTGGATTGGTGACATTACTATTTAGGGATTCCGTACTTTGCAGGGGGCGTTAAGCCATCGATGCTGGATTTTTTCTTGATAGCAGGCATTTAGCATCAGCAGCAGTCTGGCTAGTATAGCTAGTATAAGTACTAGCTACTCGTACCATCCTCAAGTAGAAAATCTGTCGCCTAAAACTAACTGGTGTTAGGTGAGTTCCTGCAGCTATCCTTGAGTTCCAGTACTGAACAACATATTTGAACACATCATCTGGCTGATGTCATATGTTATTGAAGTTCAAACTAAGGAGTATTCATTTTGTCAAAGATAGGAATACAAAGAATATAAAATCTGATACTAGGTTTAAAGTTCTATGATAGCAAAAGACAACTACATTTTAATGGATTGTAGTATATCCTTCTCCGCATATAAATCAAACCCTAGACTGGTAAAATTGGGCCCTAATGGCATAATTATGAAAATAATATTCATAGAAATATTTTTAGCGTCTTATGGACAACGCAATTTTATCGCACGCACCAGTCCCGGTTTAACGACAAGGCGATGAACTCATAAATAAAATGTTTTACTTTACAAAGAGCATCCTTAAAAAACTGTAAAATAGCAGCCGTGGACTCAGCTATCACAAGTCTCTTGGTCCAGTTTTGAAGTATCAAATATTTTTCAGTTAAGAGAACACTTACCACATACTGTATCAACAAAGGCGGCGAACATTATCGAAAGCACTTAACTTTTTTCCTTCCTCATAAAATAACAAAGTCTACATAACCGCCCACATTAGGCGATTATGAGCACAAGAAACGTGGTTTCATTCTCAAAATGTGGCTCGAGTGAACACAAGTATAAGAGCAATAAATATTTTCTACATACAAAATGTTGCTATTAGGCATGAAATTTGTTTTGCTTGCTTATGTTACTTGTTTTAACTGTTTTTAGGGTTTTATTCCCCATAAATGTCACTATGTAAAGTTATCCTTATTTCTGACTTTTTGTCTATCCGTACATACATATATCACAGTTTGTTAGATAAAATGAGCTATTAATACAATATGTCCGAAACTAAACTCAAAACCATATATTGAATAAACTATTGAATAAAATTATTTGTCAAAAACGCAAATAAACAAAATTGTATTTTCATTACCCTGCGTGTGGAGTATCTTCGTTTTTATTTCATTAAGAACACAATACATACCTACCCGTATATATATTTATAATTGCGTTCACGAAAATGGTTTCAATGATATAAATTATGTATGGGGATGGAAACTCGGTCATGCTGGGTTTCAATTCCGAAGAAAACTCAATTTACAACGCCTTTTGTATATTGTAGGCATATATTTTTATGTCTTCAACGGCTTGACACAAACGTTGGTTTTCAGAATTTAACGTGAAATTTTTCTTCTTATTAAACAATAATTATTCATACATCACAATTAAAAAGCTTATATTAAATTTTCTTATTATAACTTAAAAGTTAGACTCTCGTCATGAAATCTTCTTCATGTTTTAGATCTATTTATGGCGACTTAGTTTACCTGTTTGTACGACATGACATTTATACGTTGTTTTATTTGGCTCATGTAGCTTATCCGTAGCCTAACGCTGATTTTAAAACAGGCGTCAAAATAAACGCCTTATTATTTAACGTATGACACTCGTTATTATTATTTTGTTGCATTAATTAGATAGTATCTTTCAATACTTAATCAACACACACCTGTAGCAAGAGGTAGGCATTTATTTACATGTTAGAATGGAAAAACGTGGGGTTTCCAAAATAGTTTTGCTCCATAGAAATATAAGCCCATTGCTAAATGAAAACATTTTCAGACTATGGACTGCTATAGCAAAATTGTTCGACGGGAAAACCCAATAACTGTCCCACCTAGGAATCGAACACTAGAGACTTCGACCACAAAGCGCCGCTTTCGCTAGTCAAATCATAAACATTGAACACGTGACAAGTATATACATATACAAAAACAAACACCCATAAAGTCAGATCCAGGCCCATCTCCAAACTACCTCCAGTCTTATCAGAGTACGTTGATAGAGGTATTCATCTTCCAACTATCTAATCACAATAGAAAACTGTTTTTTTTTAATCTTCACTCTGTATATTTAGCGAGAAGTGCGTGAGTTCAAATAATTAGACAGCACGCTGCCTTTCTTGCCTGCAGCATATTTGCGAGCAAACGAATTTAGTTTTTGACTCAATTAGTAGATATGTTTGTCATGCAAATAGCTTTTTTACTCCTATATAATTCTAATTTTTAATGGAGAAGTGGATCACGAAAACATTCGTACAAAAATAACTAATGACCCAAGTTTGGCACTACGACACACCTCAAAAAGAATTACTAAAATCTCTGTGTTTCAAAATTTTCAAATAGTGCCGGGTGCTCATTTAATCTTACTATTACTAATAAAATTTATTTAAAACCTGGATAGCAAACTTCAAGATACGTGTTACAGGATATATTAATTCAAAGGTAACAAACACGCTATATGTTCCCAGGAAACGTGCCTAAAATACAATGTTTTTTCTGTTTTCCCACTTCAATTCGCCTTAAATGCATTTGTGTCGTGTCTTTTAGGACACATTTTGACTGGTCATGAAAGTCTCCAATATTGACTTCATAGTATTACCAAATAAAGTTTTTTTTTTTGTTTTATGTACTAGTTTTTACTTAATCCATCCATAGACAATTAAAATATACAGTTAAAATTTATGAATGTATCAGCTTTAAACAATTTTAATTATAGACTTAAACCAAAATATAATAAGGTTTATTGTGTAATATTATTCTCTGTTACGCAAAGATTTTATTGAAGTGTAGAAAGCAGAAAAAAATATATTTATACTCAAAATATAACATGTTTTTTGACTTATCAAGATTAAAAATTACTTCTCTCTTCTAATTAAAACTTTTGGTCGCTGTCAAGTTCTTCATCTAACAAACAACCATTTTAATTTTACTCCCAGATTCTTTAATACAATTCGAAGGCAGTCGAATCTATTTTATTATTTTCACATCGTATACTTTAAATTAAAATACTGACAATAATCCGTACAACGTAAATATATTGTTAAAAGATTTTCGATGACATAATCCTCCTCCTCGCTTCGGTATCCTCAATGCTGAGGGTCGTGACCACCTCCTCGTGGTAAGAGTTTGTTACGGACCACTCGTCGCCATCTGTTCCTATCTGCTGCCGAATGTAGAGCAGCATGGATGGTACTGTTGAGAGTAGTGCGGATCTGGTCTGTCCAACGTGTCGGGCTTCTGCCGCGCGGTCTCTTCCCCTCTATTTTGCCGGTGACCATCAACTTCTCCAGGTTGTCGCCATCTTTCTTGGCAATATGGCCAAAGTATGACATAATAGCCTGTTATGATGACATAATAGCCTGTTACGATGACATAATAGCCTGTTGCAAACTAAAATGTTTTTATAGAAAATTTATTTTGTTTTGGTTTGTGAAGTTTATGGTATTTATTTAAATTTACTGGCTCTCAAGGATAGTAGTCATTGGGTCTGTTAGCAACTGGAACACAATGTTAGCCAGGCAAGCATTAGCAAAATGCCCTTCCACCATGCGGTGAAGCTCAAGCCGGCGATGCGGTTTGAACCGAATACCTGTGGCATGGCAGTCCAAAACTATTATCGCTGTGCTCAAAAATATCATTGGTATTAATTATGATGTGTGTTGATATTTGATAAAATACTGTTCTGTATTGTATCATCCGAATCGTCCAGTGATGGCAACCTCGCTAATACAGTGCAGTACAGTAATGTTGATTTATTTATTCATATATTTTTATATTAGATGCTTATAGTGCTTACAGCCTACCAACGCACACAGCTAGCAAATTAATTAAAACTTAAAATTAACAAAAAGTGAAATCTTATACAGAAAATGTATAAAATAGGATCCCATGCAATCAGAGCGTTGAGCTGATGTAAGGCTTGAGCTGTAATGGATGAAGGAGCTGTTGATAAAATACTATATGGAAACTCAACTCAACCCACATCTCGTAAAACATTTTTTTTATATAGCTGTTCTGCTAGCTTTTCACCGCTATCTCACCTAATAGTAAAATGGAAAATAATGTGGCCAAAAATGTTGTTCAGGCTAGACTAGAATTACTGGCTCTCAAGGACAGTTGCGTAACACACCGTTAGTTGCTTGGCGACAGATTTTCTACATGACAGCCCTACCACCATGCTAAAACGCCTGCCTTCTTAACATAACAACCGAGACCGACGGCTTTACCTTCCCCTTCGACGCACGGAAGCGCTCAGTAGTAATGGCATTAGCGGTCATTCATCCAAATCGGCTGACGTTGCTTAACTTAGTAGACCGGTTAGGAGCGACTAAGTACCTATAATAATAGGTATTTACTTAGCAGGCAAATATACAAAAATTACAAAGTTAGTATAAAACTATTGCAAAGAAGTTCGCCGTTACTATTAAGGACATATGTGTTATTAGTATAGTGTTTACTTCCAGTTTTGTTGTCACATAGCAATGTCATTAAGATGAACTTTATCCATACATTTAACTTCCAGAGTTGGCATTCTAAAGCAAAGTACACTCCTTGCATAGTTAAATGGTAATACACCAACGGAAGACCATTACCATATTTTCAGTCTGGCATTCGAAATAGAGTTAACATAATACATACGAGAATAACCATAGAACTTTTATTAATACTACGTGTAACTTTAATTAATTTAGGCGTAGAAGCCATTAAAGTTTCTAAAGTCAAAACAATACCATAATCAGATTATCTAGTCTCTTCTGGAGCTTGAAACTCGACTACAAACAAAAGGATGTAATTGGATTCCTGAAAAAAAAAACATTCAGTTGATAAAAGAAAGTTGTGTAGACTGTAGATCCAGTTCCACTTGAAACTCGATGAGAACATTACATACCGCGCTTTCAGTCCCGCTATTGTTTGAAGTATTCTTCGGAAAAATTACATTGAACAAAGAGAATGCTGACACACTTGTGTACCCCAATTTGTCTTTCTATTGTTCGACTCGACTCACTGTATACCTACAGCATCTCGATGCTGCCATTTCGATTGTAGCGATTTGTAAATGGCACGCTACAGGGATGCATGTTGTAATTAAAGCATTATAACAAGATTTTTTCAATGGAGTAACTGCTCAGAATATTAAAATAACATTATGTGTGGAAAATAGTACTTTATTCAGCCAGAGCGTATCAGTTCGATCAAAAAGATAAAATTTTTATACAAAATTAAAAATTTAACACTTAATGGTAAATACCAAATATAGTGCAAGAGATTATTATCTGATAATTTTGCTTAACTGATCTCATTTTTATAGCTGATACCTGACATCTGATGGTAAGACATGATGTGTTCGAAGATGTTATTCATGCTAACCTACAATTTTCTTTTTTAGAACTGTACAAATAACAGAATTGTCCTCAGGTTTAATCGTTTATTTCTTTCTTAGTGCCCGCTGTCATCGTCTGATCATTATTTTCTGACACTCCTCTGGCACTGGGAACCTGTATGTTCCTAGTTCCGAGAGTTAGAGAAAAAGAGTTATAGAGTTATGGCACCAATTTCTTCACTGCTTTACTTAATTTTTGAGGCTTATTGAAATATGAAAAGTGTTATTTCTTGCATGTTTATATATTTTTTCAATTATGTATTTGAAATTCAATATATTTTAAGCTAACAAGCCGTGATAAGAACTGACATATTTTCCGCCCTTATATTGACGTTACTTATTTCAACTTGCTTGTAAGATCATAGTTATTGATTATGAAGGGCCGCAAAGTTGTAATATAACGCGAGTATTTAACAACTACTAAGCCTGAGATAGCGAAGGATTCTAGGATTGAACTATGTGCTAAGTTAGTGGTTCAAGTATCGAATCCTGGGAGTAGCGAGGGTTTTAAGGCGCAAAATAACTTTGTTTCTGAATGAAACAGATAATTTTTCACATCGCTACAGCAAATAAAATACTAGGTGCTCATATATTAATGTTCATTTATATTAAAAATTAAATGTGAAATCAATACAATTGGTACCATTGTAGATAAATTACTTTTTGTGGAATAATTTATAGAGAGAATCTTCTAATATTAAAAAACTTTTCCACGCTGCCGGATAAGAATCACTTTTTAACGCAGATTTCGAATGATAAACAAAACCTTTCCGAGCTTGTCAAGTGAAAAGGTTCTTAGAAAACCATGCTACCGTAGCTGAATGTCCAGTACTGTCCACTGCCCAATGGACTTGTAAATAGCAGAGTAAGCATTACTCCAGGAAAAAGGTCCAGATATCGTTTACGTTATTTAAACATGCATTTAACGATGCAAAAATTTCGAAAACATTTTATCCTTGAAGATCATTTATGCCAGCACCTTGTCTACGTGATACATTCTATACAGGGTTATTGGTAAAATACTAACAACTTTTAGGGTTGACTTTTGCTAGTCCTAACAAACATTTTGAAATGTTTTTTTTGGTTAGAAAAAAAGCTCGGAGAAGGCATTAAAACAAACAAAAAAAAAAAAAAAACATCTGAAATTTTTTATATATTTTTATGTTTGCAATAACGCATTCTCTGCGGATTACATTACAAAATTACAAATGTACGAGAGGAAAAATATTTAATTTTATAATATCATGTCAAAATGTTTGTTAGGACTAGCAGAAAACAACCCTAAGAGGCTGTTAGCATTTTACTAATAACCCTGTATACTACTGTGTCAGATAATCAGATAAAGAGGGTAAGAAAAAAAGTAAAAGTTCATTATGCTATTATCTTACATATTTTTGACATTTTACCTAGACAGAGGTGGTAACATGTAAAACCATATAAAAAAAAGAACTATAAGCTAATCTGTACTCATATTCTTCACAGGTGTGTGTTCGGTTCGTATATCATGTTCAGTTATCTCTCCGTAAGACGTTGATGGATGTTCTGTACAGCTTGTTTAAACGAAGTATTTATTTAAACTACCACCACACCAAAGTAGATAGATGGAGTACATAATACGGCATAACAATTATGTACAGTACATGTTATTAAACATTTAATTGCATATTGTACGTAATGTTAACAAACCGGTGAAGTTAACGTATAAAAAAATTTGAAGATTGGGCTGCTTTGTACGTATTAAAGACGTCTCAGTCATGTTATGCGAAGTAAAGTAATAGTTTTTATGGACGAGATTAGTAATATTATATAGAAACACTATAAAACATTATGTCTGAATTTAGTTTTAGTAGGTAAGACACCATTTCTTTACCAGGCAATTGGTTGTAAATTTGTGCTCCTTCATAAGTTATCATTTTTTTACTGTAGTTTATTATAAAATATTAATATTAGTTAGATAACTACAATAATTGAATATAGTTTGTGATATCTGAAATAGTTTGCAGTGTTTTTTCATTAGGATTCCGTAGGAGTAAACGAAGCCCTATTACTAAGCGTACGCTGTCTGTCGGTCCTAATTTTTAAAAATCTGTACCATTTTAACCATACGTTAGGTGTTGATTTTTTAAACTTGTTTTAATTTTCTTACCAAGTACATGTTTCAAATAAGTACAATTTCCTGTCAATTAATAAGTAGGATACCTACCAACACAAGCTTCTTTTAAAATATTTGTGTTCATTAAATTTCATTGGATGACAGCAAAAACAATGCATTGTAAAAACTCGAGAACTATTCATCGCGCTAAATATCTGGTGCTAAATAAAAAGTCACGATATTTTTTTGTTTATGCGTACAATAAAAATGTGCATTAGTACAGAACCTTTGGTGGTTGAGTTCTCCTCATACTTAGCTGGTTTTTACAATTGCAAACCAAATGTAAAACAAAAAATCACCATCGATAGTTCTTTCACTCGCTGATCAGTCTAATTATAAGACACATAATGTATAATTGAATGTACATTATTTTCATGGATATTATGTTTCGGGTTTATTATCCCTTACAAAAAAGATAACATACACCTTAGTATATTCCCCAATACTTTCTAAATACACCCTATAAAAGATGGTTTCATCACGTTTCTACCAGAGAAAATAATATTTGTACGGTCCTAACCTTGCGACCTCTAGGCGTTAGCAAGAAACGTGTTAACCAAAGAAAGCATAAATTAATTAAGCAATTCTGTTTGCACACGACCGTACCTAATCTCGGCGTTATAAAAACAAATGTTAATAGGGTGACTGCAAATTTGTAGGCTATTAAAGTTTTCGTTCACTAATTATTTACAAAATTAGTCTAGAAATAACCGTTATACGGCCAGGGTCTGTTTGAGGTGAGCTGAAGATTATTTTATTACTTGGTAATTGTTGACCAATCGCTGCAATGAAGGCATTGAAAATCGAAGCAATGAAGGTCGAGCGGTATTAGTCGTGGACGGCCTTGCTGCAGGTCCCTGGTTCGATCCCTACCGCCGTCTTGAGCTTCACCGTATGATGGAAGGACATTTTGCAAATGCTGGCCTGGTTAGCTACCACCCTCAAGTAGAAAATTTGTTGCCAAGTACCTAACGGTGTGTTCCGGCAGCTGTCCTTATGAGAGCCAGAAAAATTACAGGCACATGAGACTGACCAAATGTATGTCTCAATGTGACGGGCGCAGTGCAATTCGTCGCATGACAAAATGCATCTGTTATAGGCAGAGGATAATCCGCTTAACATCAGGTGGGGCCCGTACTTGTTCTGTCATTCTGTCAAAAATATGTACATTAAACAGGCTAGGCCTAGTATAGGCATTGACCTTCATGGAGAATTGCTGGAACAGCTAGCCATGCAGGCAGCCCCACGATGTAGTAAAGTTAATAAGCAGGGTTATATTTGAACTCTGAACTTCTGGACCATCTGGGTTGTAGTCATAGCCATTGGATCATGTTTCCAATCAAAGTACTTTTAGACGGCAGGTGCTGCTTTTTTCTGGAACAGTGTAATTAAAGAACTGTCCTACATTTTTATCACAGTGATTTCTAACTTTATTACCGACCGGCGACCTCCAAAAAGAAGAGGAAGTTCTTCAACTGTTTTTTTTTGTTCGGTGTTACTTACCGTTGATTTTAATGATACTTTTTTAGTCAGGTAGAGTAAAGGTATTTCCAATTTGGTACCATTTAAATGTCATCAACATTAGTCAAGTAGTTTTTTAAGTTAGGTACAGTTGATTAATAGATAAAGCTACTTGCGTACCTGTGTGTTTTACTGGTAATTACAACACGTGTCTAATGGTGAACAGTATTTTAGGCTAGTGGCAGTGATTTTGTAGGCAGTATGCTGAAAAGAGTGTAAATAATACTTATAAGATGTTCCAACACTAAATAATATGAGATACTTAACTTTCTTGGACTATTTTGTTCTTGGACTAACTTTCTTCTAGTTGGACAATGATAATGTGTGATCACCCTGAAACTTACAGTTATTAAGTTTCATGGGTTCAGAATTGCCAATAAAATCTTTTGAAAATCTTAATTAGTTATGGTATGGAATAAAAATATAATAGAATTTAAAAAATAAATTAAGATAAAAGTTGTTTTGAAATACTGATCAGTTCTTTGTGTATTCAAGGTTTCAATTAGTTCTAGGACTCATTTTGTTATGATATAACTAATCCATATATAAATTATCTAGGTCAGGTTATATTTTTATGTTAAATTATCATCAACTTGATGAGCATCATAAGGGCAAAAACCCTTATCATCGTTCTTACTAATTTCATAGTATGAGAAAGTGGTATAAACTCATTAAATCATTCAAAACGTCAATTTACAACACAGTACAACATTATTACATGATATGACAAGTAGTTACGAGTACATTTTTTTTTTATATATATTATGGGTGACAAACAAGCAGGCGGCTTGTCTGATGGAAAACGGTAACCGCCGCCTATGGACATCTGCAACACTAGCTGCGCTGCCGATGCGTTGCCTGCCCAGAGAGGAATTTGTAGATGCCCCTTTTGAACTGGGTCCATGTCGTAGCTTCGCGGAAAGACCTCCGGAGGAAGGTCGTTCCACATCCCACAAGAACGCGGTAGAAATGAGCGAGAAAAGTGAACAGTGTGTGATGTCAAGGATAATATGTGTGTTCATTACACTCTTAATATCACCTTAAGTATCGGCGACCCAAAACAGGTTGCCGACTCATTATCTGCATTTTGGCTAGTTGCATTTTGATCCTTGAGCTTTAAAGATATAGTTTCTAATTTAACCGATTTTATGACTTCGACAATGAACAACTAAAAAAATATTAATAGTATAATTAGCCCCAGTGCAAGTACAGGCACATATATTTCAAATATTTGAAATTATTTCGGTTGGCAAACGATTTGCAAAATTCAGAACGAAGATTACCGTCCATAATATTTACAGATATAGTATGCAGTGAGTGCTTAGTAGGCATATTTGCAAGAGTAGGGATATATATATATAGGGACAGTCAAGCGGGCCATGTGCTCGCTACGAAAACATCATGTCATTCTATGATATAATTAATGCAAAAAAAGTTTAAGTATGTCCGCTCGGGACATAAAAATTTACCTGATTTTATGTGTACATAATTATATTTATATATATAAAAAGATATATATAATAAAACATCATTCCATGTGTTTGAAAACCCACTTCTTTCAATCAGGTGAATTAATCTGGTTGATGTCAGTACTGTCAGAATATAGAAAATCGGTCGCCAAGCATCTAACGGTGTATTCCGGCAGATATTCTTGAGAGCCAGTAATTTTAGGTTAGCCTGAACAACATCTTCGACCACATCATCTCTTACCATCAGGTTAGATAGTGGTCAAAGGCTAACCTATAAGGCATAAAAAAAATAACAAATTTATAAAGTACGCTGATTTATAAAGTACGATGTAAGCTGTGATCAAATAATAATATCTTAATAAATAATTTCTTTTTCTTTCATGGATTTGTGGGATATAGATATCCGAACATATTTATTTTACTTCTAAATCAAATTATAATAAACTGGCAATATGCTTTGAATATTGCTATTATACCTAATGCACACTTAGCTATAACCGTATTTGAATCAAATATAAAACAACACAAACTCCATTGTTTATTATTAATATTTGCATCCTTGCCGTTGCTTATTATTACTATTTGCCATATAAACTGCATAAGTCCCGCGCCATTTTATACTTCAAACTGAAACGAGTTGCCTCAATGTAGTTTTGAAATAACACATGACCAACTATAATATAAATATATATAACTATAATATATGTAGAACTCGATTTGTAACAGTTGGATATATTTTCCATGACACATGTAATGAAACAGTGTATAATATTTTTTTTAATAATCACCTATTTGTATCTACTTACTGAAAAGTTATTGCTCAATGACATGTGTTCTTTTACAATCACATGATTCATTTACAAATTTATTACAATTACAAAACAGGACGAAGCAAATTATGGTCAAGATATCAAATTGCGGCATGTGCTAGCATAATGTAATGAGTTCGAAATACAAAGTCACTGAAACGCACCACAAAACCCGGTCACGACCGCAACTTAAGACCGTTGACTTACTTTCAATGTTCCTCTTGATTTGAATTCATTTAAGATTAATGAAGCTTTCGAATTCCAGTTCCATAAGTACATTCATTGAGGATCACAAGTAGCACAGTAATGGAATTCTTTAGAGGATCTTCCGTTTTTTTCGTAAAGAAAAATCATGACTTGTCGCGCTCGGATTGTGAATGTTAATATTTATATTTGGATAAGCACCTAGCGACTTCGTACGATTGAAAACTTTGCTTTATGATGATGTTGACGAATTCTTAACCGGGCCTGGCAATAAATGAAAATACGAATATGTTTGCTGTATCGGAAAAAAATGCCGATTATAAGAAAATATTTCATTTTTGTCAGTTCCGCATCACGTTCTACGTCTTGCGACGTAACGTTTCAATAATACAGAAAATACGTTCTTGGAAGTCAGTGTAAGTATCTGCCCAAGTAAGTGGAAAATATAAAATCTTTGCAATGGAATCATGGAGGGCAAATCCTTGCGAGGGAGCATCAGTGTCGTTTAAGTCTCTACAGTCGGACGTGTCTCGAATCACTATCAGGTAAATAGCATGTCTATATAAAAACGTCGGTTTAATGTTCAAAGTTTTTAAGTAGGATGAAGGATATTCATTTTTATGAATACTCTGGACTCCTACTTACTTTTTATGAATACTCAGGACTGTTAGGAGCTGTTCTCTAAGTATTATTTTTCAGAAATAAAGTATGTGTATGTGTATATGTTAAAAACCTAACTATTCAACCGATTTTGATGAAATTTCTATTGAAACATTAAGAAAGTATTCCCATTGATACCACCAAAGAAAAAGTTTTTTTTATTGATCATATATTCATGATAATAATAAATAAAAACATACAACCGATATCAGTACCAAGTGCATGATGGTAGGGCATTTTGCGAATGTCCGCCTGGCTAGCTACCACCCTCAAGAAGAAAATCTGTCACCGAGCACCTAACGGTGTGTTCCGGCAGCTGTCCAGTCATTCTAGGTTAGCTTGAACAACATAATCGACCACATCATCACTTACCATCAGGTGAGATAGTGGTCAAAGGCATAAAAAAAATAATAATAACACCAGTATCCAAAACCATACAACTTCCTCCTTTTTGCAAGTAGGTTGATTTTATTATGAAAATGCATATAGGGACATAATGCATTCCGTATAATACGTGGGCAGAATATCAATGACAATACCAGTACAGCGAGGAGCAGGTACAACCTTGTAAAAAAACAATGATTTATTCATCTTTAACACCCCGACTCTTGTTAATATGGAACATCTTGTTGCCTCCTAGCTATGACTGGTCATCAACCTATAGTCATAGCGTCCTGTTACCAAGCTTGCTCCAAGCCGATCGTCCGAGCTGACTTAGAAGCATTGTTCTCTTTAGGAAGCGCCGTCCTTCTGATTGGCGACTTCAATAGTAAGCACATCCTATGGAATTGTAACATCAACAATCCCAGAGGTATTGCACTTGAAAAACTAGTCGCAGAACTTAATTTTGACATAATTGCGCCCACTGAGCCCACTCACTACCCTCATATGGAAGACTTTCGACCTGACTTGCTTGACATGGCACTGCTCAGAGGCGTAACACTTCAGTTACGCTCCATAGAAGTGGTTCACGAGCTTCACTCTGACCACCGACCCATTATACTGCGACTAGGTCCCGACCCAACGACAGACCTCCCCCGCCCCACTAAGACAATAGTGAACTGGAAGCAAGTAGGCGATGCCCTAAAGGCTATCAGTTCACCGGACCTTGACAAGATCCCTGACGACATCCTGACTGAAGATGACGTAACCCTTGCGATCGATTCGTTCACTAATCACCTCTCCACCGTAGTAGGTGCATCCGCAAAGGAGGTCATGGTGCCGGACGACCGGCGCCTTGTCATTCCAGCGGATGTGAGACGATTAGTGACGGAAAGTAAAGCAGTGACCCGACATTACGACTCTTACCCCAGTAAAGAGAACAAAACAAAGAAACGCCACTTTGAACGCATGGTTCAAAGTCGCATGTCTGAGTTGCGTGATCAACAATGGGGTGACAAACTTTCAAACCTCGTGCCAAGCCACCATGCTTATTGGGACTTGGCGCGACGTATGAAAGGTAGTAACCATAACGACATGCCTCCCTTATACAGACCAGTCCCACTAGTCCCAGCGTTCTTTGACGAAGACAAAGCTGAGTGCCTAGCTGATAGCCTAGAGGCTCAGTGTTCCCCTAACGTAGATCACGTTGACCAAGCTCACCTCAATTCGGTGGATGCTGAAGTCGAACGTAAAAGCTCTGTGGTCACCTCTGAACTCCCACCAATCACCTTAGCGATTTACGCTGAGGTGGCGAGACTGATCAAGGCCCTCCGACCGCGCAAATCCCCCGGTGCCGATGGCATCTCCAACAGGGTTCTTAAAACCCTCTCTCCTCCTCTCATCCATCTCCTAGTCAGCATCTTCAATGCTGCTATGAGCCACTGCTTATTCCCAGACACCTGGAAATGTGCAAATGTCATTGGCATTCACAAACCAGGCAAAAGCTCATCTGACCCCACCAGTTACCGCCCCATCAGCCTCCTCAGTGCCTTAGGCAAACTTTACGAGTGGTTACTTGCAAACCGTCTCCAGTCCCATGCTAAGGAACACCACCTTATTCCAGATGAGCAGTTTGGCTTCAGACCCGGACACTCATGCGTCCAACAGGTGCACCGCCTCACGGAGCACATCATTGAGGGTTTTAACAAGTACCCCAAACCCCAGACAACGCTAGCAGTCTTCCTCGACGTAGCGAAAGCTTTTGACAAAGTCTGGCACAATGGCTTGATTTACAAGCTATACCAACTTGGCGTGCCAGAACGTCTTGTGCTCATCCTACAAGACTTCCTTAAAGCCAGAAGCTTTCGCTATCGCGTGGAAGGCACCCTCTCCTCCCCCTACCCAGTCAGAGCCGGAGTCCCTCAGGGCTCCGTGCTATCACCCATTCTCTTCGCGCTGTATACCAGCGACATCCCACGCTCTCAGCCAGACGTCCTATTAGCCCAATACGCGGATGATACCGCTATTTATACCACTGGGTGGCGTATCAGCAGAAAGTCCATTTTCGCCCTTCAACGGGCCATCACCGAGATCGGTGACTGGTTCCGTAAATGGCGCATCGCGGTCAACCCAGTTAAAAGTGCAGCTATGTACTTTACTGAGAAGACTTGCCCCCGTTACCCGCAACCTTTAACTTTGTTCGACCAACCCATCCTCTGGGTTAGTAAAACAAAATATCTCGGAGTCACCCTTGATCGGAATCTCACCTTTAACGATCATATAACAACCGTCCGTAACAGAGCGGCCTTTGTAATGGGTCGCCTTGGTCCCCTGATTCGCAAAGAGAGTAAAATGTCTCTTAGTAATAAGAAGACACTTTACACTGCCTGCATCCGCCCCATCATGACTTACGCATCAGTAGTGTTTAGTCATGCTAGTGAGGCCCATCTTCATAAGCTTCAAGTCATTCAAAACCGTTTTCTTCGTAATGCAACCGGCGCTCCGTGGTATATCCGGAACACCGAGTTGCATTGCGACCTAAACCTTCCCTCTTTAGCGCAGTTCAATAAGGACTGCGCCCGCCGATACTTTGATCGAGCGCCCCACCACCCGAACCCATTGGTTGTCCAGGCATCGAACTACTCGACCGCCTCTTCTATTCCATTTTTCAAACCCCCCCGTCGCCGACCACGGCAGGTATTAGACGACCCGGATGACCCCATCGCAGCCATTACGTTGGCAGCTTTAGCGTTATCCGCAAGTCGTCGAGGTAAAATCCCCAGGTGTGAGGTAATTAGAGGTCACACAATCAAACACCGAGCTCGCCGGCGAGCTCGAGGCAAAAACAAGGTCACGATAAATTGCTCTCCAAATAGTCAAAGAGTATTATTCAGTAGGGCCCAATTGTGCAACACTGCAGTTGCACAGAGGCATTTTGCTCCGATCCCCCCCATGTCTCTCGACAGCGAGACAAGCCGAGGTCCGAACCACAGTGGTGCCCTTGAGCTCGCTGTCAACCCCTCCTATAATAGCGGTACGTTTTCGGCGTCCGCAGGAGACGGAGGTAGAAAGCGCTTTTCGCCTTCTACGCCCGTCTCGGGAGAAGTGCCTTCGGCACTTCTCCCTCCCGGGCTATTGTAGGGCCAGGCCCTCGCCCAAAACCCGGTGGAGCTGGACGACCGCACAGGCGGTAGCCAGCATCTATGTCCTCCCTCTAAAAAAAATCTTTAACAGCTAAATAAAGTGTCTACATCATACATAATTGGTACGTCTTTCCTTAGGAGCTTCACCTGCAGAGTTTAATTTCTTTACATTGATATTTTTTGGATAGTATGAAAGTGAGCTGAGAAAATCGTTAAGTAATAAACTGTTGAGAAATATTTTTATTTACAGCTAATATGACATATAAAACCACTGTTATTACTAGTAAATGATGCTATGGATACACGGGGTTATTGGTAATATGCTAACAACCTCTTAGGGTTGACATCTGCTAGTCCTAACAAACATTTGTGATATTTTTTCTTGTTATGAAAATATATATATTTTTTTATATATTTTTTTGTGTTTTAATGCCTACTCCGAGCCAAGAGCGTTAACCGCAGCAACACTGGACCGCGCCGTGCTCCCTTTGAATAGTCTTGAATATTTACTTCGAGCAAAGTAAAAAAGAATATGAAATAATACATTGCAGGCACAAGAGTCTTTTAACGTTAGATGGGTACTTATTCCATCAAAAACAAACAAAATTCATGAAAAAAAAAGTTATTAACTAAAAATATCAGTTTTTTTTTTCAAAATAAACAAAAAATATCTCAAAATGTTTGTTTGGACTAGCAGATATGAAACAAAAGGGGTTGGATAACCTATAATATTAGCAATAACCAAGAATAAAAGATGTTAAACATGTCTACCATAGATAGGAGCCTCTTATCATCGAGTTTGCTGGATAGATGCATGTGTAACAGACGTGGGAATTCGTACAGCCGATCTTTAACGCTTAAGAACTGTCAAGAAAAGGTGAAAGGTCATAGGCATATGACGACAGATTTCGAATTCAAGATCAAATAAACATAACGTGTAACAACATTACTATGATGTACATATCTGATTTTAACATCCATCTCTAAACTTTTCGACAATTTGCAGTATACACTAAGTTTATAAACGAATAAACTTAAAAACTACTCAATTTGAAAATTTTTCACCACTTTTAAAATATTAAATATTAATAACAAGTGGCATTATCACTAAAAGTGATCTCTATCAGCAACCCAATGGGATGGAGTTGGACAATCAAACTATTGGGGTGGGTGTAGTCAAAATAATTACAAATTACAAAAGTACTCATGTTCTAATAATTTCAAAAAAATACATAATAAATAAATCGCATTCGTGTTTCATTTGAGTAATGTTTAAATAACATATTAGTTTACATTACGATTTATTTATAATTAATAAATACTTAATGAATATTATACTATTTAATATATTTTAAAAAATTATATATACACATAGCAACATACATACTTTTGCATATAATATTATAGCTTACACATTCTGAAGCAGTGATGGCTCAGTGGCATTGGCTATGGACTGCCGCGCAGCAGGTCCATGGTTCGATTCCCACATGGTGGAAGGGCATTTTGCGAATGCCCGCCTGGCTAACGACCACCCTCAAGTAAAAAATCTGTCGCCAAGCATCTAACGGATTTATATACTGCGTCTTTAAATGTGAATAATTACTATTGTTACTTTACGTCATTTTGTAATATATGTGATAAAAATGCTGTACCAAATGTTAATGGTAGAACGTTAGATGTGGTACTGATACAGAGGAACTTAGACACTCATGTAAATGTCGAGGCCACAGAACCTCTTGTGAAAATTGACCCTCATCACCCACCTCTTGATATTAGCGTAAAAATGGGTAATACCCGGCATTCAGGCCCAATTGAGCGTAGTAATATTGATCCCAGTAAAGATTGGAACTTTAAAAAATGTAATTATAATTTATTATTTAATAAGCTATCTAATGTATCATGGAGTGAATTTTACGAGCTTAACGATGTAGTTCTGTGTACCAAATTTTTTTTTATAGTGCTATTTACCACGTTTTTGACATATGTATACCAAAGAAGCGTCGCGGAAGTACAACTGGATCGCGGTATCCGGTCTGGTTTACTAAGGATATTATTGAGGATACGAAACTCAAGCTTAAGCTTCATCGTAACTGGAAGCGTACGGATTCTGAGGAGGCTTATAAACTTTTTTCTAACTTAAGGGTTGACCTAAAGACTCGAGTATCAAATGCTTACGATTTGCATATTGTCAGTATTGAAAAAAATATCGGAACAAATCCTCGTGACTTCTGGCGTCATATTTCAAGCTTGCGGACTAAGGGTGGCTTTGAACCTACAGTCAACTACAAGGGAAATACCTTTAGTGGTAAGCAGGCATCTGAGGCCTTTGCTGACTTTTTCTCAAGCGTTTTCTTCGTAATGCAACCGGCGCTCCGTGGTATATCCGGAACACCGAGTTGCATTGCGACCTAAACCTTCCCTCTTTAGCGCAGTTCAATAAGGACTGCGCCCGCCGATACTTTGATCGAGCGCCCCACCACCCGAACCCATTGGTTGTCCAGGCATCGAACTACTCGACCGCCTCTTCTATTCCATTTTTCAAACCCCCCCGTCGCCGACCACGGCAGGTATTAGACGACCCGGATGACCCCATCGCAGCCATTACGTTGGCAGCTTTAGCGTTATCCGCAAGTCGTCGAGGTAAAATCCCCAGGTGTGAGGTAATTAGAGGTCACACAATCAAACACCGAGCTCGCCGGCGAGCTCGAGGCAAAAACAAGGTCACGATAAATTGCTCTCCAAATAGTCAAAGAGTATTATTCAGTAGGGCCCAATTGTGCAACACTGCAGTTGCACAGAGGCATTTTGCTCCGATCCCCCCCATGTCTCTCGACAGCGAGACAAGCCGAGGTCCGAACCACAGTGGTGCCCTTGAGCTCGCTGTCAACCCCTCCTATAATAGCGGTACGTTTTCGGCGTCCGCAGGAGACGGAGGTAGAAAGCGCTTTTCGCCTTCTACGCCCGTCTCGGGAGAAGTGCCTTCGGCACTTCTCCCTCCCGGGCTATTGTAGGGCCAGGCCCTCGCCCAAAACCCGGTGGAGCTGGACGACCGCACAGGCGGTAGCCAGCATCTATGTCCTCCCTCTAAAAAAAATCTTTAACAGCTAAATAAAGTGTCTACATCATACATAATTGGTACGTCTTTCCTTAGGAGCTTCACCTGCAGAGTTTAATTTCTTTACATTGATATTTTTTGGATAGTATGAAAGTGAGCTGAGAAAATCGTTAAGTAATAAACTGTTGAGAAATATTTTTATTTACAGCTAATATGACATATAAAACCACTGTTATTACTAGTAAATGATGCTATGGATACACGGGGTTATTGGTAATATGCTAACAACCTCTTAGGGTTGACATCTGCTAGTCCTAACAAACATTTGTGATATTTTTTCTTGTTATGAAAATATATATATTTTTTTATATATTTTTTTGTGTTTTAATGCCTACTCCGAGCCAAGAGCGTTAACCGCAGCAACACTGGACCGCGCCGTGCTCCCTTTGAATAGTCTTGAATATTTACTTCGAGCAAAGTAAAAAAGAATATGAAATAATACATTGCAGGCACAAGAGTCTTTTAACGTTAGATGGGTACTTATTCCATCAAAAACAAACAAAATTCATGAAAAAAAAAGTTATTAACTAAAAATATCAGTTTTTTTTTTCAAAATAAACAAAAAATATCTCAAAATGTTTGTTTGGACTAGCAGATATGAAACAAAAGGGGTTGGATAACCTATAATATTAGCAATAACCAAGAATAAAAGATGTTTAACATGTCTACCATAGATAGGAGCCTCTTATCATCGAGTTTGCTGGATAGATGCATGTGTAACAGACGTGGGAATTCGTACAGCCGATCTTTAACGCTTAAGAACTGTCAAGAAAAGGTGAAAGGTCATAGGCATATGACGACAGATTTCGAATTCAAGATCAAATAAACATAACGTGTAACAACATTACTATGATGTACATATCTGATTTTAACATCCATCTCTAAACTTTTCGACAATTTGCAGTATACACTAAGTTTATAAACGAATAAACTTAAAAACTACTCAATTTGAAAATTTTTCACCACTTTTAAAATATTAAATATTAATAACAAGTGGCATTATCACTAAAAGTGATCTCTATCAGCAACCCAATGGGATGGAGTTGGACAATCAAACTATTGGGGTGGGTGTAGTCAAAATAATTACAAATTACAAAAGTACTCATGTTCTAATAATTTCAAAAAAATACATAATAAATAAATCGCATTCGTGTTTCATTTGAGTAATGTTTAAATAACATATTAGTTTACATTACGATTTATTTATAATTAATAAATACTTAATGAATATTATACTATTTAATATATTTTAAAAAATTATATATACACATAGCAACATACATACTTTTGCATATAATATTATAGCTTACACATTCTGAAGCAGTGATGGCTCAGTGGCATTGGCTATGGACTGCCGCGCAGCAGGTCCATGGTTCGATTCCCACATGGTGGAAGGGCATTTTGCGAATGCCCGCCTGGCTAACGACCACCCTCAAGTAAAAAATCTGTCGCCAAGCATCTAACGGATTTATATACTGCGTCTTTAAATGTGAATAATTACTATTGTTACTTTACGTCATTTTGTAATATATGTGATAAAAATGCTGTACCAAATGTTAATGGTAGAACGTTAGATGTGGTACTGATACAGAGGAACTTAGACACTCATGTAAATGTCGAGGCCACAGAACCTCTTGTGAAAATTGACCCTCATCACCCACCTCTTGATATTAGCGTAAAAATGGGTAATACCCGGCATTCAGGCCCAATTGAGCGTAGTAATATTGATCCCAGTAAAGATTGGAACTTTAAAAAATGTAATTATAATTTATTATTTAATAAGCTATCTAATGTATCATGGAGTGAATTTTACGAGCTTAACGATGTAGTTCTGTGTACCAAATTTTTTTTTATAGTGCTATTTACCACGTTTTTGACATATGTATACCAAAGAAGCGTCGCGGAAGTACAACTGGATCGCGGTATCCGGTCTGGTTTACTAAGGATATTATTGAGGATACGAAACTCAAGCTTAAGCTTCATCGTAACTGGAAGCGTACGGATTCTGAGGAGGCTTATAAACTTTTTTCTAACTTAAGGGTTGACCTAAAGACTCGAGTATCAAATGCTTACGATTTGCATATTGTCAGTATTGAAAAAAATATCGGAACAAATCCTCGTGACTTCTGGCGTCATATTTCAAGCTTGCGGACTAAGGGTGGCTTTGAACCTACAGTCAACTACAAGGGAAATACCTTTAGTGGTAAGCAGGCATCTGAGGCCTTTGCTGACTTTTTCTCAAGCGTATTCCAAACGACCTTACCTATATTAGATGCAAAGAGCATCTCAAATGGAGACCTGGTATCTTCAAGTAACTACATTTACATACCTGAAATATTGCCTTGGGATGTAGATGCTGGGATTCAAAATTTGAAAACTAGTAGTTCCATTGGGCCTGATAATATACCTCCAAGGTTTCTCAAGGAGGGAAAGGCATTGTTGATTTATCCGCTCTGTCACTTGTTTAACTTAGCGTTACAGAATGGAATCTACCCGCCCCAGTGGAAAACCTCACGTGTTACTCCTGTACCTAAAGGCTCCAACAAAATTTTAGTTGAAGAATATCGCCCCATTGCTGTACTGCCAACTGTAGCAAAAGTTTTTGAACGAATACTTCACAAAAAGATATACAAACAAATTGAGCCTTTTTTGTGCAATGAGCAGCACGCGTTTAGAAGTAAAAGATCTGTAAACACTAACCTCTTAACTATCGTCGATTATATTTCTACTAGTCTTGATCGTAAAGTGCAAGTGGATGTATTATACTTTGACTTCCGGAAGGCGTTTGATAGGGTCGATAACGACAGACTTCTGGTAAAACTGAGCGCTCTGGGTTTTGCCCCAAGCCTGCTCTGTTTCGTTGCAGATTACCTCCGTGATCGCCAGCAGTTAGTTCGGCTCGGTCTGTACGACTCTCGACCCTATCACACGCGTTCCGGTGTAAGTCAAGGATCAATACTTGGTCCCTTGCTCTTTACTCTCATGATAAATGACCTTCCAACAGTCGTCAAGCACGCGAAATGTCTCTTGTATGCTGATGACTTGAAACTTTTTCTTGAGATTAAATCGATGGAAGATTGCTTGAAACTGAAATCAGATATTGATAGGGTTTATCAATGGAGTGTGGAGAATAACATGGAGTTCAATTCCTCCAAATGTTTTCAGATGACTTTCGGCCGAATGCAACACCCAATTGAATTTAACTACGAGCTGGATCAAACCGTGATATCTCGAGTAACATCAATCAAAGACTTGGGTGTCTCATTCGATCGAGAGCTTACTTTTAATGATCATATCGTCACGGTTACAAAGCAGTCATTCCAGCGCCTTGGCTTTGTGCTTCGAAACTCTCGAGAATTTCAGAGCATTGAAGTCATTAAGTTGATCTTCAGTGCTTTGGTTCGAAGTAAACTGGAGGCCAGTGCCTGTGTGTGGCATCCACATGAGGATAAATACACCCTGATGTTGGAAAAGGTTCAAAAAGCCTTCCTCAGATATTTGTACAAGCGCTTGTATGGGTACTACCCTTACATGTATCCCACAGAATTTCTACTCGGTTACCTGGGCTACAACTCACTAAAAGTCAGGAGAACCCATGATCAATTAGGAATGATGTGCAAGATTATGCACGGTAAAGTTGACGTACCAGATCTTGTTGGGCAGCTATGTCGCTTTTTCGTACCCGACAACTATCTTCGTAGCAGAAAACATAGACTGTTTGCTGTTCCGGAGCATAAAACAGTCGCTCACAAGACATCCCCGATACCGCGATCCCTTGCTGCGCTCAATGGCCTCCTTGACGCTAAGCCAAATTGTGATCTGCTTGCAGGTGAATGGAAAAACATCATGGCAGAATGTTTGACCTATTGTGAGGCGATTTATTTACAACCAAAGAAGTAAACTTTGTTACTTTGGACCTTATTGGATATTTCATGTTTAAATGACATTTTTATATATTTTTATTTGATCTTTACAGTACATCTAAACTAACATGACATTTTATATTACTTAATTGACTTTGTTCTCGTGTAGGTACTTAGTGTAGTCTGAGAATTATATAATAAGTAGTTGACATTTATTTTAAATTTGTAGACATGTATTTTTATATTGTATTTGACATTTCGGATTAATATTTTAAATTTTGGTAATTTTCCATACTAATTGTTATAGATAGATAATTTACTTTTGTAGCATCATATGCACCCCAATTAGGACGTTTATGAGTGAGATCCAATTATGATCATTAACAGTGACGTGCAAGATAATTTTTTTGCATATGTATAAATTCATATCATTAGTGTAATTCGTATTTGTGCGGTACTAATTGAATAAATAAATAAATAAATAAATAATAAACGGTGTGTTCCGACAGCCGTCCCTTGAGAGCCAGTGAAATTACAGGCACATGAGACTTAAAAACTATGTCTCAAAGTGACGGGCGCAGTGCAATTCGTGACTTGTGACGAAATGTATCTGTTATAGGCAGAGGTTAATCCGCGTGGGTCTCGAGCTTTTTCCGTCACAATTACATGAAAAAAAAATATTGTTATGCCTTTTATAGTTAAAACTGAGGTATAAAAAATATTATAAAAACTAACGTGGTTTTCATTAATTTAAGTAAATAATACGGGATAACTCGCGCGAATCAGTCAGATAGCTCCGACTATAGTTTCAACCACATTCGGAGGTCTTTTTCAAGGTGAGCTCGCGTTGACTTCTCGCTTAGCACTGCGGGCGGCAGCTCGTAGCGCGCGTGACGTCATAGGTTGGTGCGAGGAATGGGTTGCACTTGGTCGTGTCGGCAAGTTCTGACGCGTGTTATTCCCGTCGCTGTTCAAATCCTAGCTGGAAAGGGGAACGTCCCAGCAAAAAGAGCTCACTACATCTCCATTAGACCCGTCTTTAGCATCCAAATTAGCTTCCAAAAAACTATAGTCGGAGCTTATCTGATTTGATAACAAAACACTGAAAACCCACTAATTTGCTATCGTCGTTGACTGTACCTCCTTCAATGGTACTCATTGGTCAACGTTCACATGACAAAGCTTTTACCGTGAAATATTTTCTATGAAAACGTTGACCCATTTAAAATATTATCATGAAAGCTCTGCAAGGAATTGAAAATAGTATTTTTTTATTTTGGGAAATATTCGCATTGAATGCATGCTTGTTATTTTAACTTCAGATAAAAGCTAATGGAATATCAGTACTCATATTATAAATGCGAAAGTAACTATGTCTGTCTGTCTGTCTGTTACGCTTTCACGCCGAAACTACTGGACCGATTTGAATGAAATTTGGTATGGGAATAGTTTGAGACCCTAGAAAAAACATAGTAGTAAAGATAGTTTTTATCCAACTGTGCAAAAAGAGGTTGATGTTTTTGCGCGATATCCGACATACGCGCGGGCGGAGCCGCGCCCGGAAAGCTAGTCTTCTCATAACTACGGTATAGGAATATAATAACTATTCCATATATTTTTATGATTGTCCTTATAGGTGACTTAGCTTAAAATATGCCTAATGAGCAGCGTGTCTCCACCCACAGGATAGTGGGATGTTATTGCATATCTGGCGCACTGCAGAGCTTTTATTATGTGATTGTGACGGGTCAAGCACGAAGCCCACCTAATGTTGAGCGGATTAACCCCTCCTTATAACAGATCTATTTCGTCACGTGACGAATTGCACTGTGTCCGTCACATTGAGACATACAGTTGTTAAGTCTCATGTGCCTGTTTTCTGCTTCTCAAGGACTGATGCCGGAACACACAATTAAGTGCTTCGCGACAGATTTTCTACTTGAGGTTGGTAGCGAGCCAGGCGGGCATTCGCAAAGTGCCCTTCCACCATGCGGTGGAGCTCAAGCCGGCGGTGGGGTTCAACCAGGGATATGCGGCACGGCAGTCCATAGCTATTACTGCTCGGCCAGCACATCTACATACAATTCAACTAAATTTTTAATAATTATTTTTCTTTGCCTTTGACCTC
Source organism: Plagodis dolabraria (assembly GCA_963854805.1). NCBI lineage: Eukaryota > Metazoa > Arthropoda > Insecta > Lepidoptera > Geometridae > Plagodis > Plagodis dolabraria. The sequence continues at coordinate 14,000,449 of OY978454.1, read as the reverse complement.
TATCTCACCTCATGGTGAATGCTGCAATCAATGATGTCGTTGGGGCAAACCTAGAGATGCTGAATCTGTCCTTACATTGCTGGAACATACTTTTAGTTATCCCGCACATGACTTTATTTTTTCCTCTCGCTGGTTGGTTGGTATTTTGGTATTTTCTTCTTGAGTGACAAAGCTAGCCTGGCAGGCATTCACAACATACTGTAACTGCTAAAACGACTTACCTAAGAAAACAACGGACAGAGGGAAGGAAAGACAGAGGGCTTATCGTGTCCAATGAAGCTCGGAAGCGTTAAGCAGTAGCCAGTAGGCAACCTCCACTGTGAGTACTTAAACTTACAATATTGTTGTCCTGTTAGTGTTAGTAAATATTTTATTAGGGTCTTTTGTTGTTGGAGAAGACATGTCCCTTATATAAAAATGATGACATGTGACTTGGAATACTCACATTTAAACTTAAACGGTTTCGAAGGCTTCTGTAAATGGAACTAAGTCGTTTATTTCAGTAACTAATCTAATTTTATAAGCTTTTGAATATATTATTCAAAAGCTTATTAAATGAATGTCAAAAAAGTAACATTCATTTGATAAAATAAATTATTTATGGTCCATTTCTCCTAGCTATCATTGTAGAGTACCTACGAAGGTTTACGGTTGAGTTCCAAAACCTTATGTTATATTGAACATCGTTGGAACAAAACTATTTTTTTATAATTCTTATATTTTTTTTGCTCACAAAACGTGTTTGTCACCTTTAAGCCGTACATATCCACATCTATCTAAAAAAAAACAAGTTTTATTAGAATTGGTACTTAACGGACCTTTAAGGTCCATATAAGACGTGTCCGACACGGCATCACGTAACTTACATTATGGCGCTGAATTACGACTCTTTGCAACCGAACTTAAACACGGTGCTTCTCCCTATTCCTTCACTGTTGTACACAAGGCACAATCCGTTGGGTGTTAAGTACCCTTTTGATGGTGAGTTTCAGGCCGTAACTACTCTTGTCATTAAAACTTTAGAATATAACCTCTGTGGACAAAGCCGAAATCTAACTTTTTAATGCTCAAATGTATTCTTGTTGCATATCTTATACTAGCTTTTACCCGCGGCTTCGTCCTAATGGTCTATTCCTCAGTAACCGTTACCGGATAAAATTAAGTCCCTCCTATTTTGGGAGCCGTGTACAAAGTGTAATTTATATATCTTTTTAATTATTTTTAAATTAGTTCCGTAAATTGTAATACTTTACTTCGAAAAAATTGTTATAAACTTGCCCCGTGGCCACCATTTCTTACTTAGTGCCCCATGTCGAGTGTTATAACTTATAATAAGACAATATCACAAATTATTGCCAATTAGCCACCACTACTGACAATCTCTTTACGGACATCCATTGCCATTTCCTCTGTCTCATAGAATAAATAAGATAGGGAGTGAAAGTGCTAGTGCTCATGTCTTATTTAACCTTGGTCCGAGCTAAGTGGTGCGTCACCATGCGACGGACGTCTCATCCGAATTCTGATGCTCACCGCGTAGCGTTCTCGCCATGCTTTGTAAAACTTTGTAACAATAAAGTATCATAGATATCATAAGTTTAATATCTAACTGATTATAAAATTATTACGGTTAGCAATTTTCATTACTATCTCTTGAAAAATTTCCATACAAAGTTCCATCCCCTATATCAAAAACTTAAAAAGCACGTCATTTTTTATTCTGAATTATCTATCCGAATTCAAATTTCCAGAACTGTAAGTTAAATAAAGAACCTTCATACAAAAGTTTTCTACCATTTTTAACCCTTAAGGATTTAATTTCAAAAAATCCATTCTTAGTACACTCCTACGCATCAAGACAAATACACCCTCCAAATTTCAAGTCTCTGCGATTAGCGGCTTAGGCTGTGCTCTGTCTGCAGTCAGTACGTCAGGATTTTTATTCTTATTTATATAGATATCATACAACAAATGAGTCAAAACCCTTTTAATGGCCATTTTAAGGCCGTAACTATTCTTTCCACCTATAGAGTAAAGCATCTGGGGACAAAGCAGAAATCTAACTTTTTAATGCAAATAATTGATTATACGAGTATATGCGGTAAGTGAGCTTATTAGGTAAGATTTAACATGAGTTTACAAAAATGTATTCTTGTTGCATATTTTATATATACGATTATATATATATCGTAAGGCTTCCTCATTTTTAACAAACATTTTTTACAAAAATGGAGAAAGGTCTCAGTTCGACTGTATGCTTTTTTTATTGTCCTCGTATCGTCTTTGTTCTACCCAAGGGAGACTTGACTCTACGCGAGTCAGTTAGAAACTTTTATTTCAACTAATGAATTGGGGTTGGAATGTCGCCTCTCCATTTCTTCTCGTGGGTATCGTAAGAGGCGATTAAAGGAAAAGTGCGCCAAATGAGCAGCATGCCACTTCTCACATGGATGTGAGTATTGTGTGCATGAGACCCACAACAGAGCTGCATACCATCTTAGTGCCCTGTCAGGGTTTCATACAATAGGTTCCTGTGTTTCTGTCTTTTATGTTGTTAGCGTAAACATATTATTCGTAATATATTCTTGTGTTCCATCCAGTATGTTAGAGAAAACATTTAGCATGACCCTGAAACTGTGCCTGGTGAAAAAAGCCAAAAGGTTGGCCCCCCATTACATGAGACCAAAACATAATTGGTGAAACGTGGTTGTTTACACACCTCTGCCTACCCCTTCAGGGAATACGGGCATGATTGTATGTATACATGTATAAACCACTTTCATATACCGTCTTTTTGTATTTCTTTTTGGCATAAATGCAATAAATTTTAAAGAAACTTCCCGATGTGATAATTTAAAGTCCGAAATTTTAAACAAGGCTAAAAGATGGAGATAGTTATATCTGCATCTTGTTTGCCATTATTAAATTTGATCGATCGATTTTCTTTTGCTTGTGAACTTTTTGTGTAATAGAAACAAAATATTTAAAGCTGACGCATGATATGCTATTATCAACATGCAGGCATTATTGCATTCAAAGGAAATAAAAAACAAATATCAACCTAGTCCAACAGAGACACAATTTTTTCCGTACCATTATCTATACAACATTAGACATTATATTAAAAAATTTTTTTTTGTCGAATACGTACTGGCCAATTTTTAGTATTTATTGTTATAGCGGCAGCAAGAATACATCATCTGTGAAAATTTTAAATGTCTAGCTATCACTGTTGATGAGATACAGACTGGTGACAGACAGACAGACGGACAGTGGAGTCTTTGTAATAGGGTCCCGTTATTACCCTTTGGGTACGGAAATCACATTGTAAAACTCCGGAAAAACAGAAACAATGCTGAAGTATCTATAATTCCTGTTCGATTCCTATATTAATTTCAGTTTTGAAGCAGTGATGGCTCAGTGGCATTGCCTATGGATTGCCGCGCAGCAGGTCCATGGTTAGAATACCGCCGCGGGCTTGAGCTTCACCTCATGGTGGAAGGGCTTTTTGCGCTGGCTAGTGACTTGAAAGTGATTTTCAACTTGAGCACCCTCAAGTTGAAAATCTTTCGCCTAACGGTGCGTTCCGGCAGCAATTCTTGAGAGCTAGTGAAATTACAGGCACATGAGACTTAACAACTATGTCTCAAGGTGACGGGCGCAATGTAATTCGTCACTTGTGACGAAATGCATCTGTTGTAGGCAGAGGTAACCGCTTAACATCAGGTGGGCCTCGAGCTTGTTCCATCACAATAACATAAAAAAAATACACTTAGCACTCATAGATCCTATTAAAAAAATTCAGGAAAAGTTCCAACAATACGGAATAAAATATGTACTTTATAATACCTTTTATAGATGGCTATCACAGTCATAATTATTGCCGATCATAATATTTATAGCTGGACTGTAAATTGTTTATCATTTTCATTAAACGTTGTTGCTATGTAAGTTAAACATAAATGTTATTCCATCTAAAATAAAATTTATTTCGCTGTGAACAGATCAGATCTTAAGGCGTCATGATAATTTTTCAAATTTTTCTGACATCTTAAACTTTTTGGAAAATTTAATCCATCACCTTGGATGCGGAAAGTATCGAACTCACCCTCGCAAAAGAAATTCGCCGAGGGCTACATCAGACTTAAATAAAAATAAAGTATTCATTCCTATAAAAAGTTCGGTGTAGAAGATTAGTTTAAAATCACGATTTTACGTAAGTTATTTATGAGAAAACCTCTACTAATCTCGAGAGGTCTACTCTTATATTGCTGAAGTTCATAACTAATTCTGAGGTATAAAATTTTATTTCAGTTCACGTCAGGCAGTTATCCCATATCGCTTCTAATTATCACATGTGCTATGGCAGGAAATTCTGTATAGAATAGTGCAGTTGGGAGTATGTTTTGGAGAGGTATGTATATAAATAATTAATTAAATAACTCAAATATTTAAAAACGACAACTCATATATTAACGACAACTTATATATTATACATCATCGCTAACTAATATGTGGTTGAGAATAAAAATCAAATGCTAGCTTATTAAATATACTCCGCATAAGTAAGAAAAAAAAATCGCATATGGTAACTTCCGCAGTCCTAGAAAATGTTTGTAAATATTTTAGAAAATATATGAACATAGCCTATTATTTGGAATGGTTAGACTTTCATAAACACTTTTTTTCCGGAAAATGGTTTCTTCTCTATCTCTATGAAGGACATTCGGTCTCAATATATTAAAAAGTACGGTTGAACCAAAATTATCTGCTTGTAATTTTAGTCAATTACAAGTTTAAATATTGAAATATTCTACATTGTATTGCCACGTTCAGCAACAAAAAAATTAATAAAGCCACTGCGAGAAGAACGGGCAAGAAACTCGGGTCCATTCTTTTAAACTTCTTTAAACAATATATTACATACTATAAGTAAAATTATTACAATATTTGTTTACATTACGTAGGTGACAGGCGGTAGCTTGGCGGAGGCGAACCGTCATTTAAAAAATCACAAACTAAAGTAATCAGAAAGTAATCACAAACTGTGTAGTAAGATTTCTTAATCAAAATGTTTTTCACGTGCAATTGCTAGAATTTTCCTTCTGTGAGCGTTGTAATAATATGTTTGGAAACTTTATTATAAAACCGCACACAATTACCTAAGAAGGAACTTTAATTTGTGTTTGTGAATCTAAAACCTGGCACCGCTATTTTATTTCTATTTCTAGTGTTACTCGTATAATGGTGATTGTCACTGTTTAATTTTCTCAAAATTTTACGAACATACATAATATTTTCAAATATAAGTAAACAGGGTCGACAAAGTTAAAATATCAATTTCTTAAAAAGATCTCAGAGATTCTGTGTGATGTAAATAAAAATATATAAAAATTATTTCGAATAATAAATACGATGTGATATGATTATTCTTAGTGTAGGTTCTGTACGTCAATACAGTAACAAAATTACAAGCCACTATGTTATGCTTAGTTATATTATATTATAATAAATATTATGTATAAATTATCTTATACTCGGCGAAGGGACTCGTCTTGAAAAGGATGATCGAGCTATAAGAAAACAGAAGTAAAATGTTGAATAAATAATTGATAAACGCAATAACAAAAGTACTTTGAATAATTTATTCAGTTTGTGCCTTATATCTGATTATTAAACGAGAGTGTGATACCTATTAGTTGCTCTTGAAAAATGGTCATGATTTGACATCATGATGAACGCCATCTCGATTGACGAATGTTGCTGGAACAGACGCGAACGGTGAAAATAGATGGAGGATAGGAGTGAATAGTTCTGTGTTTTATTTTTAAAGAGGAGTTCTTACACCAGTAATTACGGTCAGTAAAGCGAAAAATTAACTTACTGTATCTAAGAAAGTGAACGAAATAAGATAATTTGCTCCAAGTGAGATTATTATACCCAGATAATTAGTTAAGAAAATACTAATGTGCGAAGTAACGTTCAGAACGATGACTCATATGTAGGAATATTTCTGGGAATACATTATTATTACACCATTTTGTGGTATTTTATTACACTATATTTAAGTCCTGCAGCGCAAGTACCGAACTTACCGATCGCTAAATTTGACGTTACAATCGTCTAAATTCGATAAAACGGGTTAAATCAATGTTTGCAAACATCGATATAACTCGATTTATCGAATTTGGATGATTGTAACGTCAAATTTAGCGATCGGTAAGTTCGGTACTTTTGCGCTGCTGACCAGAGATAACTGACAAGTATCGAGTCGGTGTGTTGTTTGTTCCTATTTAAAATTTTTCGTGATATTGAATCCAAGCAATGGACTATAAGAATGTTTAATCATAAATTCTCTCTTATAAAATAAAAATGAATATACTATTTTCTTTTTTGGTATGTTGTTTCCTTCGTGACCTTTTTATTTAACATGTCATTCGTTTTCATCTTAAATATATTGTGTGATTGTATGACCTAATGGTACGAGCGTTGTTATCTACTGCAATCAGCACACGATGTAACCGGTCGAGAACCCCTTTTTTTTATTTGATTGAAAAATATTTGACTTAAATATTTGAAAACCCAGATTATCATTTTAAATTAAATAATAAATAATAAAGAAACATTAATAATAATAAAACTAAAACAACCACCTAACTTAAACTGATCCTAAAACTGACTTAAACTGAAAACTAATCCCCAAAACTGATCCTAAAAATGATCCTATTTTTGCTTTAACAAAACAATCGTGCTTGACTAAAAATTCTGATCCCAAATTTTCAAATTACTAAAGAAGCCTATAGTAACATGTAAAATATTTTTCTTTAATCTTAAATTATTGTTATTTGAAATATGGCATGTGAATCGTCTAGTATAGTGGTAGGACCTTAAGAAGTGACCTATTGTAGTAATCCATTTTCTTTTAAGGCAATTAAGAAAGAACTTGTCTAACCTAACAGATAATACTCCTGAATAATATCTACTTAACCTATCATTTAAATCTATCAAATTAAAATTTATAATTAAAATAAGAATCATAAAGATGGACCTATTATACTAGTTATTATACTATAGTATTCTTATAATAAAATAATTGCTAATCATTCAATATAATTTTGGAATATTATTTGTTCATTTGATGTTGTAAAGGAATAGAATTTGAATGTATTATTAGAATAACGTAGACATTCTGAATATGAGAACAGAGAAAATTAAAAATCTCATAAAAATTAAAATTGGGTATCTAAGACCAATTGTAAATTATTAAGACAACTGAAGTCTAAAACTAGGTAAATCATTGTAAGAGATGTTACATGAAACATATATTATGTTTCTAGACCATAATTCAAGGCAAAGCATAAGTGAAGTACCATTAGAGTATTAAATCGTTAAAAATTAATTAAATTGTTAGAGTATTAATTAATTAAACGGCTAAATAATTTTTGTTAGTAAGTAAATAATTGTTTCTTAGAATAAAATAGAAATTACGGGAAATTGAAATGAAAATCAAATAATATATTTTACAATTAGATCAAAGCAGATATATGAATCCTAAAGTAATTTGTACAGAACTCAAATCTAATACCACGTGTATAAATTATTATTGTAGATAGTTTCAAATTAAAAATAGTTACCGGGAAAACCTGACATGAAATCTAGATAAAATAAGTAATATAGAATTTGACATAAAATAGCATAAGTATAAATTATGTATGTATTGGTAAGGAAAAACAAAATGAAACTAGAATTTACTTGAATGATGTACACATAATAATATATTTTCATGACTCCCTAAGACTTCCCGAGATTCCCTAAAAAATTGCAAAACATATTATAGATTAACTATATGATTATTATGTTTTGTGAGAAAGGCTGACAAAGAAAATATACCAAAAAGGATAATCAACAAACTCCGTTATCACTTTATATTTTAGGCGACTTCAATCATTTGAAGATCTAGATAAAAGACGAGACTAAAATTTATTTAAATTATATATTACAAAATCCGTATTATGTATTTCAAAACGAACTTAAATCTATCGGAAATATAAAGAAAACTATTTAATATTGAATATTATATTCTAAAATACAAATTGACCATTTACTTCCTCAACTAATATTCACAACGTCATATAGTAAAATGGTTATTAATATAAGATAAAGTATTGAACAAAATTGTTTGATGAAATTTGATTAAGTAAATTGAATTATTTTAAAATTGGTCTAATTAAAAGAGTAGGAGAATGGACTATACTGATAGTTCATAGATTATTTCGACACTATTAAATTTTGAAAGTATAACGTTTATTGGTATTTTATAACATATTATAATACATAGGTGTTATTGTAAGATTTTATTATTTGATAAGTTGCAACTTTGATAATTAGATGGATCCATCGTATATTAGTTAGCAGTTTTAAGGAAAAGTTCAAATACTGAAGTGCCAGGGACTTGCAACCCCTGGAATACGTTTCAGAAGGCCTTCTTTACGGCGCACGACGCCAATGCTCATCAGTTCACTTAGGTAAAGCCTTCTCCTTAAATCAAATACTGCTTAACTTCCTAATTTGAACACATTATTGTATAATTCACAATATCCATATAATAAGTGTCATTGATTGATTATTTCTCAATTTACTTTTACATATGTCGTACTCGACATCATGTCTAATTAGTTAATATCATTGATATGATATCTTTCGGTTTGAAATAAAATGTTATTTAAAGTATTTTGGTTCATTCCATATTATTATTTGATTTCAATGAAAATTGTGGTTATATATTTTAGGACTTACTTTGCCTAAGTTTTGTAAAATCACGTGTTTGTGATAACGAATGTGAATTATATTTAAACTCTGACTCAAGTACTCAAATATGAATATATACATAAGGTTTAGAGGAGTTAATTTCCCTCTGATTTTCTCATGTCGAATATAACATCTTTCATCCTTACAGCAGAAATTTTTCATGTCCGTTTTGTATTCTTGACAGATCCTCATTTTCAAACTATTCTATGCCTCTTTCTTTTTTACATAAAATGAGGTCACAAAATTTCTTTCCAGATTAAGAGACATCAAAAAGGTTAGCATACACAAATATTGACTATAAAAATTTCTTACTAAGGATGAATAATTTATTTCTGATCTTAAGATTCTCTACCATATCCAATTATATTATTAGTATTTAGTGACGGAACTTCCTACTCAAGGTATGTTCCGTTACAACGAGCACAAATAAAAATATGGTCAAGGAACTTTGCATAATTGTATTTTGTAACTCAACCCTAGTTATGATCAAACATTTTAATATATAATTTTTGTTTAGAGACTTCACTATGGTCGGACTTTAGACACCACACTGTGTGAAAAAAAAGGTTTCTTCGAAAGCCATCGATTGCGGTATCAAAATGAAAGGCTTAAAAAACGATTCATTGTACGTTGAAAAAAAAAGAAGATAACAATTTGCAGAAATAAATAATTTGCGGTCGGGTATTATACTTTTTTATTTAATTTATACTTGTCATTATCAATTGCCAAAATATTCCGATCCTGAGAATTGCACGCCATTTCGATTGCCTCTGAAACTTCGGTTCGCTCATTCAATTATCCAAATGAAAGGTAATTATTCCGCTATTATTATTATTTTGTGCATCGTTTGCTGCCACTGTTCTTATGGCCATAATAAAGTGTAAGTGTTAAAGCACAGTCGGAGTAAAATCAAAGTAAATCCAATATTGAACAAACGAACGAGGTCCCAGATGGAACATTAAAATAGATCAATTCTGTTGTTGACCTTCAAACTAATACCAGTATTATGATACTTAAATAATTGAAAACGTGCTCAACAAAGTTCAACGATGAAATTTAATAAATAATCATCCAGATATTAAATGTGTTACAATACCGAAATAATATAAATCATAAATAAATTACCGCTGATATGCTTGTTGACCACAATATTGGCTGATTGGATAGAGAGAATCAAAAATGGCAATGGATATCGGTATTCCAAAGTGTATCGCAATTTCCAAACAAATTGAACGTAATGGTTCAACCTCGACTGCGGATGACAAAATCTGATTAAATGGCATTTTTAAACTATCGATATCACTTGTCCATATTTAAAATTATGTGGTTTCTATAATTCGCTGTAGTTTAAGTGATGTGCCCCTTTAGCAAGAGTCACTGTTGGTGGGTACCATCGTACTATCAGATATTTTGCCTCAAAGCGGTAGTTTGCAAACACTTCTATATTTAGCGTGGAGGAGGTCCGTATCATTCTATTTAGGCGTATATTCAGTGAAATTTCTGAGGAGACAATAGAACTAGAGAAACTAAGTGTCAAAAAGAACGAAGATGTTGATATTGCAACTATAATGGACAGTTATAACATACCATTACATGGGGAACTTATCCACCTCATCACTTGAAATAAAAAAAAGTTCATCAGTCATGATCTTCGTTATCATATTATGATGATATATATCCAGATCACTTACATAAGTGTGCTCGTACGTTAAATTATGTAATCTGTCCGTAAGATATTGATGGATGCTCCGTAGAGCATTTTAAACAAAACATTATTTTAAACTACCATTCCAGATAAATGCAAGACAAATTTTGGTTAAACATATATTTTAAAATACGAGACCCTTATGAAATGTTTTACAGAAGGGCGGGGACATCAACTTTACAATTGATTACTGAGTACAAATGAAATACATCAGCACGATGTTTCAACGTTAACATTTTATGTCTGTTTACCTATCCTGAACTCTAAAGTTTTCATAAATTCATAAATATTAATACATTGCTTTCCACGCTATAATAAATAATAAATAAATAAATAAATTGTTTATTGAGATAAAAACGTCACGAAATACAATTACATTTATCTCACAGCAATTAATTGAATCCATAGTACCCTCTACTTAATAAAGTTTATGGCAAAGTACATATTACATTTAGCAAAATAAATAATTTAAAATGGTAATAATTATATGTTTCCGTCAAAATCATACAAAAATAGTTACTTAAAATAAAATCCATACAATGTCAAATAATTACATTAAAATAAATAAATTAGGTCAATTGAAATTCTATTTTACATTAATTATTTCTATTGTCATAATTTTATCATTATTATAGTTCAACCTAGTCAATAATAGTCACAATCACAAAGATCTGTCAAACTGTCACGCTTGGCACATCTGTCCCATTGGTCAATAAGGCACTCACAATAGGAAATTATGACTGTCATGATATTCTTTAAGTCATCAGTCATTAAATCACAATCAGTGTTGGCGACAAGGAGTGCATTGAGATGGTGGCGAGCACGAATGAGTGGAGTTTGATTTCGCGCTGTGGTGCTTGCTATATTTGTATTGAAAAGATTTTGCGGACGACCACGCCTGTTTGCCGGGACCCCAGGCTCATCCGGTATATAAAATGTACACACCAGGTCGTGCAGGTGAAGACAGTCAATTGATGAGCACCTTGCAAAAGGTTAAGAGTTGATCGGCAATTCTCCTTACTTCTAATGAGTTGTATCCCAATTGACCAAGTAAGCACTTTGTTGGATACATGTAGGGGTAGTACCCGTAGAGCCTTTTGTAGAGGGACCTCAAGAATACCTTCTGAACCTTTTCTAACATACGACTGTAGGTAACATGATTGGGGTTCCACACACTAGCGCTAGTTTCTAGTTTACTTCTAACTAGCGAGTTAAACAGTGTTATGATCACTTTCGGATTTTGGAAGTCTTTAGAGTTGCGGAGCACAAACCCTAAACGCCGGTATGCATCTTTAGTAAGGTCAGAAATGTGGTCATGGAAGGTCAGACCACAATCAAAAGTGACACCTAAGTCTTTAACACAATTAGTTCTATTAATTTTAAGATGGTCTAGCTGGCAGGTAAAATGTATAGGATTTTTTTTCGGTCATAACTCATTACATTACATTTGTCTGAATTGAATACCATTTTATATACCACACTCCATTCAAAAACTTGGTCAATATCGCTTTGTAACGCAAGGCAGTCATTAAGTGATTTGATTTCCAAAAAGAGCTTGAGGTCATCTGCATACAAAAGGCACCTTGCTGATTTGAGTACCCTAGGAAGGTCATGAACCATGATCAAAAAAAGAAGAGGTCCGATTACCGAGCCTTGGCTTATGCCCGACCTAGTATGATATGGTTCAGATTCATATGTGCCATACCTAACAAACTGAGATCGATCTCTCAAATAGTTGGAGAAAAACTTGAGCAGTCCTGGTGTGAAACCTATGACCGATAGCTTTCGCAGCAAAATGTCATCGTCGATTTTGTCGAAGGCTTTTTGAAAATCAAAGTAAATGACATCAACTTGCAAGCCACGGTCCATAGCGTCAGATATATAGTCGACTACATATAGCAAGTTCGTATCCACAGAACGCTCTGGCCTAAAGCCATGCTGCTCGTCACCTATCAATTGTTTTACTTGTCTATATATATCTTTATGTAAAATGTATTCAAAGACTTTTGCTATGGCGCATAAGATTGCTATAGGACGGTATTCACTTACTATTACTTTATTAGCACTCTTAGGAATAGGGGTGACTCTGGACTGTTTCCACTGAGCTGGGTACATGCCTGTTGTAAGTGCAAGATTGAACATGTGATGAAACGGAAGAATAATACTTTTTTTACACATCTTTAGAATAAAACTAGGCACACAGTCGGGTCCTGGTGAACTACCTATTTTTAACTTGTTAATAGCAACGTCAATATTTTCAGGTGAGATAGTAGGTATGCTAACATAGCCGCCTTGTAACCCACATTCACTATGCGCTCTGAAGTCTAACAATGGTAATTCATTATGAAATACACTTGAAAAATAATTAGCGAATGCTTTGGCTGCTTCTACTCCTACGCAAGACTTGTCTTCATAAGTAACACAAGGCTCAAACCCGCCTTTTGATCTAAGGCTTTGTATGTGACCCCAAAAAACGCTGTGGCTGGAGTTGTAAGTTTTCGTCGATACTGGACATGTAGTCCTTGTACGCCATGCAGATCTGCACCTTCAATACAGCACGTAGGTCAGAGAACAAATTATAGTCAATTAAACATCCGGACTTCAACCAAGCTCTGTGTAGTAAAGCTTTCTTACGAATGTCCCTAATGATATTAGCGTTATACCTGTTACTTTTTGTGACACGCCTTTTCTTTTTGGGAACACACATATCAAATAATTGATAAATAATATTATAAAATGCCTCAGCGGCCATAGATACATTATCAGACTCAAGAACCGGCACCCAAGAAACTTCCTCGAGTAATGAATTAAAAAGAACAAAATCCATCTTTTTAAAATTCCAATCACGCGATTTGTCTATGTTACTAGGCTCCAGTCGGTTGCACCTATCGTTACTCAACAGAAGATTCACCGTTATCTCAAGTGCTGGGTGGTACGGCTCATCGATAGGGACGAAACCATCACCCTCATATACACATACATCAAGTCCCGCAGACTCATTGCACTCCCGTGCCAACACTACGTCAAGAGTACTACCATGAGAATTCATTACATCATTATGGTCACATATATTACAAAATGTCAAAAAGTAGCAATAATAATTTTTAATATGGTTTGACGCACTATTCATATTTAAATCTCCGAGTAGCAAGAATTTGTAACTAATAAATTTTCCTAGGAAAGATTCAATATTGCAGAAAATATTCATATAAACGGCATCTCTAGTTTTTGGTTTAATGTCAAATTCAATTCAAATTCAAATTCAAAATCATTTATTCAATTTAGGCGTCTACGACGCTCTTATGAAGGTCAATTACAAATTTTAATATTGAAATATTCTACATTGTACTGCCACGTTCAGCAAAAAAAGTTTATAGAGCCACTGCGAGAAGAACGGGCAAGAAACTCGGGGCCATTCTTTTAAACGTCTTTTTACAATGTGTTATAAACAATATAATACAATTATTACAATATTTGTTTAAATTACGTAGGAGACATGTGATGGCTTGGCAGAGGTGGAATTTTCCAAGCATTTTTGTCGTTTAAGTAATCACAAACTGTGTAGTAGGATTTCTTCATCAAAATATTTTTCACGTGCAATTTGAATTTTCCTTCTGTTAGCATTGTAATATGTTCGGGAATTTTATTATAAAACCGCACACAATTACCTAAAAAGGACCTTTTATTTGTCTTTGCTAATCTAAAACATGGTACCGTTAATTTATATTTGTTCCTAGTGTTGTAATGATGGTTGTCACTGTTTAATTTAAATTTACTCAAATTTTTCCGAACATACATAATATTTTCAAATATATACAGACTCGGTAAAGTTAATATATCAATTTCTTTAAAAAGATCCCTTAGAGATTCCCTAGGATCCATTTCATATATGGCTCGAATTGCACGCTTTTGTAAGATAAAGATTGTCTCTATCTCAGCAGCAGCTCCCCACAGCAATACACCATACGACATAATACTGTGGAAGTATGCGAAATAAACTAGCCGTGCAGTAGCTACATCTGTTAACTGTCTTATCTTACAAACTGCATATGCAGCAGAACTAAGTCTTCCGGCTAGATCATGTATATGTGGATCCCACTGTAAAGTTGAATCCATTTTGATTCCCAGAAAGACTGTCGCTTTGTCAATAGAGAGTTTATCTAGGCCAAGCTTAATGTTTGGTTCAACATAAGGAACATTTGGTAATGAAAACATTAAACATTTGGTCTTTTTTGAATTTAACAGAATATTATTAGCGACGAACCATCCCGAGATCATAGATAACACATTATTTACATGAATGAGTTCACTATCTTTCCTATCTACTTTAAAAATCAGAGAGATGTACACTACACAAACAAAAAAAGAGGTACCGCCGTGGGTGACATAAGCCCACAAGTCTTCTCCGAGCTCTGACTCGAGGTCACGCCGGCGCCGAATGGTGAGGCCAGGTTTCCCAGCTAATAAGACGCCGCCGCCCTGGACAATGGCGCGGTCCCGGCGCAGCAGACTCCAACCATCAGGCACGACCTCAGCGTCGTTGACCGACCCATCTAAAAGTCTCCGACGCGGCAACAAGTAGATGCTCAGATACTGATATGCTGGGATACCAATGCTCACGCAGCTTCGTTTTTAGGCCTCGGACGTTCTGGTAAAAGATGTTTATCGTTTTTCGCGGCTCATTGAATGCCGACCTCACGACGAAAGGTCTGACTGTTAGAGGCGGGTGTGCGTTTCTTATAGTTTAACCACTGCTTAACGCGCGCATTCTCAGGCCAAACATTAACTGAAAAACTTTTCTCGTAGCAATCCTCCGGCACTCCTATTTTGAACGAATTATAGTGGTTTGCAGTCTTTAGTTGTTCAACCGTGACAGCTCTCTGAGGACACAGTTCATGTAGGTAGGACTTCACCTCATCTGCACTCGATAACATGTTCCATAAGTGGAAATGCTTTCGCATCTCAGCCGCCTTTAGCGTCGTCACTGATGGCCCGGCAACACAACGCAACGAAAACAAAGCGGTGCGCCGTTTCTTGTGGTGTACCTCCGTCCATTTTTCTTCTGCAGGCGGAACGCTACCGTTGTGCTGGTCCAAATCCTTATTATTTTGTTCCTTGTCTAAAGCTGCATCTGTATTTGGAGACAATACTGGTTGTGGAAAGACGCCGGGCAAGTAAATGAGTACGATGTTTCTTCAAGTTGAGCGCGAAGGCGTTGCCGGTTGATCGGGCGACGATGCGTCATCACTAACGGCCACTTGTGCTGTTTGTCGTTTTGAAACAATTTGTTTCTTCTTCAATCGGCTGACATTTTCCGTTGTGAGCACTGCACTCCTGTTGTTAGTTTCGCACGGAGACGGCGGCTTATAAGTGTTTGTAATGCTCGCTTTTAAATCGCGAATCAACTCAGTTTGAAATTGAACAACTTCTGTTTGCTTAGTTAACATTTGCTTCAGAAACTGTATTTCAAGGTCTAAGCCAGTCATTTTCGTTACTATACTAGCTAGTATTTCGGACGACACTTCAATGCTTGCCGACATTATGCAAGAAACACAGAAATTTAAAAGTTATACACAACAATATCACAACAATTGCCGGGCGCAGATAAGCAGTTAGCGCGTAAAAAACGAAGCGGTGACGCCGTGCGTGCGCTGCGGGCGCAGGTAGCAAACTGCGGTTTTAAAGCCATGTTGAGAGGGAGATATGTGTTAGCAAACTGCTGAAGACAATTAGTTAGTTATTATTTTCTCCAAAATTTTACCAAATTCATACAATTTTGAGATGGGACGAAATTTCTTAATATCTGAACTAATATTTCCATTAAGCAAAGGAGTGATCCATGCTTGCTACCTTTTTAGTTCTATGTGGGAGGTTTTTTTAACAGTGGTTGTTTTTGGCTGATCGTGTTAATGAAGATCTCCAGTTTTATAGCAGATTTGAGCATCAAGGTCGTTGTCGACGTACCGAATCAGAAATTATAAATTCTCGTATTCTGCAAAGCTGTGTGTTATCTCCGGCTATCTGTGTCTTGTATATAACTGCATGTTGCAGTTCAAAAGCGTCTTGAAGTAGGGTTAAGTCCAATTTTACCCTAAAAAGATACAATATTGTGCGTTTACCGCAAAACTATCTCTCAATGTGATGAACTGAGTCCTCATTAAGAGATACATCTCTCCATTTTGAGGATTAAGTTCGTCAATCAGTTTAATTGTCACCTCGATGTAAAGGCTAAATTAGCCTTTAAGAAGCTTGGTATGCTCGAAAATTAGAGACGATACTTCACTTTATAAGGGTCAAATTCTGTCCCACTTAGAGTACTGCTGCTCTTAATCCTGCGTGAGGGCTCCCTCGTACCAGTTACTTCCATTTATTCCATATGAACGCAACAAAGCGGCTTGAATCATCGACGATGAAGAAAGTGTTCCGTTTATTACCTGCAGTTACATTTCACCATCGGACGTCACGGTAGCACAAAACGTTTCTCAAATTTCATGTCGACGTCTGGTACTCCCCAAATGTGCCATTTTCACGGCATTTTCTGCTGTGCACTGCCATTTTGTTGGAACCATCTAACATATTTTAACCCCCCCCCCCCCCCCTCAAGGGTCAGCAACGCTTCCTTAATACCGCTGGCGTATAAATATGATGATGCTTATAGGCGACGTTGGTAACTTACCACCAGGTAAGCCGCCTACTTGTTTGTCCTGCTACTACATAAAAAACTCAGAGAAAAATGTCAATTTTGTACTCCAAGCTCAATCCACTCACCATTCACATTTGCCGCTCACTTCAATGCATGTGAGGTGAGCAGCATATGGCATCTCCTCTCGTATTCACTCCGTACCTAGCGTCGTTGTCGCCTGCTTGCAAGTCACAGCTCACATAATATCTCGCAATCGTTCAAATGTAACATATTTTCTGTTCTCTCCGTGCAACCATATCTATTGAACCTATGCGAAGCCGAGATGTGCAAATAACGAAATTCTATTGGACGTTTTAATACAATCTCACCTTTCGTCTCGTTTCTGCAGTGGTGGAGTCTGATTTTTACATTTAGTTATTCAATTGATCTTCTTATCGTATTGAGCTAACGTAATAACAGCCAACTACATATTAAAAGGGTTTTAATCCCTTTTTTGATTTAATTCATGAAAGGTAAAGTAATGGTTCTTATTTATTACACGACTGTCAAAAAAAGAAGTGTTATGTTTTCAGGGTTCGTGTATGTGTGTATGTTTGTGAGTTTCTTTATTCCACTGTAACTTCTAACCGGCACCGATTTAAATGTATGAGATATCATTTAATTCTTCTTGATAGTGCAAGTGACTAGTGACATTAGGTATATAAAAATAAAAATAAAACTAACTGGCGGATTTAAGACGCCATATTGTGACATTTTTTTTTTCATCCATAAATATACATAACTTGCAGTTTTAAATTCAATGGAACGATAAAACGCTTGAAAATTACTAATTTGCAGTCGTGTTTTTTTTTTTTTTTTTTTATTTATACATGTTTTCCATAACATTTAAAAACACAAAAATTATAATTTTTGTGTTTTTAAATGATGCCTATTATATTAATCAGTACTAATATTATAAATGCGAAAGTAACTCTGTTGGTCTATCTGTCTGTCTGTTACGCTTTCACGCCAAAACTACTGGACCGATTTGAATGAAATTTGGTATGGAGATAGTTTGAGACCCGGGAAAAAACATAGGATAGTTTTTATCCGACTGCGCAAAAAGAGGTTAATGTTTTCGCGCGATAACCGACATACGCGCGGGCGGAGCCGCGCCCGGAAAGCTAGTTTATTATATACGGTTTGCACTTACGATTATTATTATAGTCGAGAACGTATCGACGTCCTCGCGTTCTCGACTATAATAATAAGTGCAAACCGTGTATAATAAATGTATATAATAGGCATCTAATTACACAATAACTACGACGTAAAACTATAGTAACACTTGAATAGTTCTCACTTTATTGTTTCAATCATCAGTACTAATATTTTAAATGTGAAAGTAACTCTGTCTGTCTGTTACGCTTTCAGGCCAAACCTACTGGACTGATTTGAATGAAATTTGGTATGGAAATAGTTTGAGACCCGGGAAAAAACATAGGATAGTTTTTATCCAACTGCAAAAAAAGAGGTTAATGTTTTTGCTCGATAACCGACATACGCGCGCGCGGAGCCGCGCCCGGAAAGCTAGTTAGAAATAATTGTATTACTCAATGCAAAATAATGAATGATACAATTTCTAAGGTCAATGATTTGCCTTTTGGAGATTTCGTTGCAAACAACAGATTTAATTAAAATAAATTCTAAACAAATGAAATGTAAATGATGCTGGCCTATAAAACATCTCCACATAAAAATGTCTGTTCCTCTGTTATATTTCATTAGGAACAATGAGTAGGATGTTATTAATAACGCTATAAGACTCACTGTGACCGCATATTTCATGTTTAAGCATTCATTTAAATGTAAACAAGCTTCAAGCGACAATGTATTTTGCAGTTATTTTAATAAACGACGTGCTTTCAAGCAGTTTTTATGCTACATGTATTAGTTAAGGCATTCGCTTAAAATATTTTTATTTCAAATTTAATAAATAAAATGCTTTGAGCATGTAATTAGCCTTTTATGCATCGTTATTCTTATGAGATTTTCAACCAATAATAACGCAAAGTAAAAATAAAAACGGTCAAATTCGTGTAAAGCCACGCACAATGTAGGGTTCAGTAGTATAGAACGATTCTGTTGTTCTTTACTCTCTTCCACTTTCTTGCTAAAGCTAAAAAAATAGAGTAAGCCAAGTTATTATTTCATTTATAATTCAAAAACTAAACAAAATTTGTTTGTGAATTCTATAGGTAGATACTCGAATGAAAACGTAACGATAACGCAATTCAGAATACGTTGGTACATTGACATCTAATGGCAGCAGTGAAACATGTGTATATATATTTTGGGACCAACAAACAGTGTCACTATATTTTCTTAAAGTAAAAGTATTCTTATTAAATTTGCTACAAAATTATTCAACACCCAAGTTCAATGACTATTACTGCTAAAGTAATAAAGTTATCTCAACCGCTATACTTTTACTTTAAAGTTTATGAATTGCACTATCACGATGAATTTATACAGATTTTTTAAGTTAGCAGCTTAGATTTTAGAGCCCCCCACCCTCTTTAAGCTAAGCTGCTAACTTAAAAAAACTGTGTGCACACTTGGGCTGTGAGCGCAATTTAAAGTTCAATATTTTGTATATAGAGCATTAAATCGAAAAACAATGTTTACAACTCTGAAGTCATTTTACAAGACCTATTAAACGATATCAGACACGATGGAGTAGACGCCAAAAAGAATATTCACATGTAGGGGAGCTACTTTAAAAAAAATAAAATTATATGACCATTTTGTTGGCGTAATTAATTTACATGCTCATACAAAATTTCAGTTTTCTAGCACTAACAGTCTCTTAGTATAACCTCGGACAGGCAGACGGACATAACGAAACTATAAGTGTTCCTTGTCAGGACTACGGAACCCTAAAAATGCTTTATGTCATAATATTGAGAAAGAATTCTAATACAACAATTAAAATATGTTATTGATAGAGAAATCATTCTACCATCATTTTCATGACCGAATGATTATTATAGGTATATGGAAGTCGTTTCAATACAAATATGGTAAGGGTAAACTTTGAAGCAAGGTAATATTATGTTCACAGTACGAGGTAATCTTATAACCCACAAGTACATTGTGAATAGGAAACCTTTTTTTTTTAATGCTTGTCCTGTAGTTATGTAGTTAAGCAACGTCCGCCTCGGTCATGACTTGGATGGGTGACCGCTGGTTGGACATTACTACTGAGCGCTTCCGTGCTTCGGAGGGTACGTTAAGCCGTCGGTCCCAGTTGTTTTCTTAGGATGGCAGTCGTTACAGCATGGTGGTAGGGCATTTTGCGAATGCCCGCCTGGATAGCTACCACCCTCAAGTTGAAAATCTGTCGCCAAGAACTTAACGGTGTGTTCCGTTAGCTGTCCTTGAGAACCAGTAAATTTAGGTTAGCCTGAACAACATCTTCGACCACATCATCACTTACCATCAGGTGAGATAGTGGTTTAAGGCTAAGCTATCAGGCATTAAAAAAAACGGTAGGCTCTCTTACGAGTACCGTAACTGTGGGTATTTTAATCTAATGTCTAGATAACAGAAGCCAAAAAAATTTTGAAATTATGTCCATGTATGATGTTAGCAGAAACGAATAACCTTACGTATTGTTAAAGGCGCCATATGAGATCAACCCCAATTATGTGCGTGTGATTTAATATGAGTTTCTATTCTATGGTATATAGGTGAAAATGGTACTTAAAATTGTTCATCCAATGCTCTACGAATTGAAAAAAAGTTAGGATATTACTCCTCAATGATTGAGGCAATGACTTTACATCTCGCTATCTAATTAATAATATTATCTAAAAAAAAAACTACCACCCACAGGTATAAATAATCGGAAACTAAATATCATATCGACACTTAAAATAGTCATATTTAAAAAAAACATTTTGGTTACATCAAACAGGACCGCAATAGAACATGACAATATATTCGCGGTATGAATAACTGAGTATGAGAGTTTTTATTAAAAACTAGTAATCCATGCTTATTAAATGGCCTCGAGCCTAAGATTTTTTTACCTGTAGATGTGTTGTATGCCCTCCATATTTACTAGAGATGGAAGACGGCTTTGGTGCACCCGATCCCTAAAAAAGGTGACCGCTCAGATCCGTCCAATTACCGCCCTATAGCCATAACGTCTCTGTTCTCCAAGATAATGGAATCCATTATCAACAACCAGCTCCTGCAATATCTAGAGGAGCACCAGCTGATTAGCGATCGCCAGTACGGTTTTCGTCGTGGTCGCTCAGCTGGTGATCTTTTAGTATATCTTACGCACCGATGGGCGGAGGTGGTGGATTCCAAGGGTGAGGCATTGGCGGCTAGTTTGGACATAGCGAAGGCCTTTGATCGGGTGTGGCATAAAGCGCTTCTATCGAAGCTTCCTTCCTATAGGCTTCCCGAGAAATTGTGCGAATGGATCTCCAGTTTTTTGGCAGATCGGAGCATTAAGGTCGTTGTTGACGGTGCATGCTCCGACTTAAAGCCGATTAATGCTGGCGTTCCGCAAGGCTGTGTGCTATCTCCGACTCTGTTTCTCTTGCACATCAATGACATGCTGCAACTCAGCGATATTCATTGTTATGCGGATGACAGTACCGGAGATGCCTCATACACCGGCCGCGCTAAAATTTCTCGGGAAAACGTTGTCGAGAGTCGGAACAAACTTGTGTCTTCAGTCGAGATCATGTTGTCAAATGTTTCGAAATGGGGCCAATTGAACTTAGTCCAATTTAACCCCAAGAAGACACAAGTTTGTGCGTTTACCGCCAGGATATCCCCCTTTGTCGTATCCCTCCGTTTCGAAGACACTCCCCTTGCTACCTCAGCCAGCATCGGAGTACTTGGCGTCGACATATCGAACGTCGTTCAATTTCGCTCTCACTTGGAAGATAAGGCTAAGTTAGCCTCTAAGAAGCTTGGTGTACTCGGAAAGGCGAGGCGGAACTTCACGTCGGCCCATCGCCTGCAACTTTATAAGGCTCAGGTTTGACCTCACATGGAGTACTGCTCTCACCTCTGGGCGGGAGCTCTCCAGTACCAGCTTCTTCCATTTGACCGCATTCAATGCAGAGCGACTCGAATCGTCGACGATCAAGTTCTCTCTGGACGGCTCGAACCTTTGGCTTTGCGTAGAGATGTTGGATCACTCTGCATCTTTTACCGTATATATCACGGGGAGTGTTCTGAGGAACTGTTCGTTTACTACCTGCAGCTCAATTTCGCCACCGGACTTCCCGACAAAGCATGATGTTTCATCAATTTCATGTCGACGTCTGGCAGTCCACAACCTTGCGATTTTCACGGCATTTTTTACCACGCACTGCCATATTATGGAACCAGCTGCCTGGTGAAGTATTTCCGAACAGTTACGACTTAGGAACCTTCAAGAAGAGAGCATATTCCCTCCTTAAAGGCCGGCAACGCATCCTCGAGAACTCTAGTGTTGCGGATGTTTGTGGGCGACGGTGATCTCTTACCATCAGGTAAGCCGCCTGCTTGTTTGCCCTCCTATGCCATAAGAAAAAAAAAAAAAAAGTACATCGCCGCTAATCGTATTTTTTTGAAATCATCTGAGGACAATATGCCTACCTTGTGCCTTTAGACTCTGCAGCAATTATACAGTCACTGTGAGAGATAAGAAAACTGTTTCATTTCACGTGTAAGTAATTATTGCTTTTATTGTTGAAATAGAAAATATCGTCATTTTGTTTCATCTTAGGAACTAATCTCAATGAAATGGATGAGCGAGATATGTGTATCGTTTGGTGTGAGAGAGTGAATGAGATCGCAGCATAATGGTGATCGGAACGTCTCGTGTCGGTTCGGTGGTGACAGGAATTGTTTATTTATCTCTTTCTAACTACAGATATGAAGCATAATATTTGAACGAACTTTCC
This sequence comes from Plagodis dolabraria, assembly GCA_963854805.1. Taxonomy (NCBI): domain Eukaryota; kingdom Metazoa; phylum Arthropoda; class Insecta; order Lepidoptera; family Geometridae; genus Plagodis; species Plagodis dolabraria. Next base: position 13,977,339 of record OY978454.1, on the reverse strand, counting down.
TTGTCACAGCAAACTGCATAAACATGTGCGTAGGTATGTATATAGGAAAATTCTAGTAAGCTTTTAGAGCAGTGGTGTTCGGATATAACTACTCTAATATTTCAACTATCTGCCTCAAACCCATCGGTTCCGTTGAGCCCGGACTATGTACCGGTGTCTTATGCGCCCCTTTTAGTATGTTATATTATAAATCTTTCGTGTCGTAACTCAATATTCCAAATAATAAACTAATAATTAGAAAGAATAACCACAATATTATTTTATCTCCTGTTAACTGTTTGATATAACAATGTTGTTATGAATCAATATGAAACAATAAACAATAGAATACAGTACCAGTAATCAAATCAGTCAAATACATCCTTTCAATACGCTTTACGTTAGAGTGCTTTTACAAATTGGGATCAAAGATTTCCTTTAAAATATCGAGGTGAAACTACGGCTTCGCGAATGAAAAGTTTGACGTGGAATTCATTTGCAAAGTCAGTCAAAGAGACAAAAACGACGCATGCTTGCTTTGAGCTCGACTCTTTTCTGTTTACAGCTTGAAAGTGATTACTGAATTAATGTGCGGCAGTGGATAATGGATTTGTCTACTCACCAATCTTGTAGTAAATATTGAAGTTGCTAGTAGTTGTAAATAAATATTAATATATATGTTTTTGCTTTTAATCACGATCTTACCAAATGGTTTGTGATGATTAGGTCAAAGATATTTTTCAGGCTGACCTAGAATTACTGGCTCTGAAGAACGGCTGCTGGAGCAAACCGTTACGTGCTTTTTGAGAGATTTTCTACTTGATGTTGGTAGCTTGCCTAGTAGTAATGCCCTTCTATCATGTTATGTTATTTGTTCTAGCTTGTTATCTAAGTATAACTGCCATTACAAAATTACAAATTTACGAGAGAAAAAAATATAGTCATGTGCGGGATTCGAACCCGCGTCCATCCACCCCTTTAGCCGGGGTATGCTCTAAATGGTTGAAGAACGAGAGCAAGAATTACAGTTATGAGTCATTGTGTCATGTTAGCTCAATTGGTTAGAGCATACCCCGGCTAAAGGGGTGGATGGACGCGGGTTCGAATCCCGCACATAACTATATTTTTTTCTCTCGTAAATTTGTAATTTTGTAATGTAAATCGCTCAGCAGGCGTTATTGCAAACTTAACATTATTAAAATATAACTGCTTTATTCACTGTAGGAGATAGGGAGAAAATAACAGACAACGAATCGAGAACAAAATAGGTTGCGAGGGAGCGACGTGAGGTCGGCGCGTATGTATGTGGCGGACTAGCTGTCACCGCGGCGATGCTCGAGTACCCCTCCCGAACTTCAGGTGCCCATCTCATACCCTACTCTAGTAGTGCTTCGCACATTAGCCCACCTCGCAAACCTTCGTATTTATTACGTAAGTTACAAATATAAACATATTTAAAATCAAAGAAAAGAATAATATTATATCTATAGCACTTGCGTCACTAACATTCACTATAACAACTGGTCATGGAAGCGCTAAAATAAATGCCACTAGCGGTCACCCATCTAGGTCGTAACCATAGCGGACGTTGCTTATCTTCGCTACTAATATTGTAAATACGAAAGTTTGTGAGTGTTTTTAAATGTTTGTTACTTCTTCATGCTCAAACGGCTGAATCAATTTTGATGAAATTTGGAATTAAGGTAGAGCACCCTGGAATAACTATAATATCATAGGCTACGTTTTATTCCAAAAAAGTCTAGTAATCTCTTGGGATAAGGAAGGATTTGTAATATTTTTTTAACCGACTTCCAAAAAAGGAGGAGGTTCTCAAATCATCTGTATTTTATATTTTATGTTTGTTACCTCTTTTAAAAAATCTTTTTTTGTTTGGAAGCTGCTGCTTGTCGTTTGGTCCCAATAAAATTTTATCAAAATCAGGTAAGCCGTTTTTGAGTCACACTCCAAAAACTTGAGAATATTTTCCTATCTTGATGATATAGTCGTTGACAATGAATGACAATCGATCCTGTAAGTAGCAAGGGTCACAAAAAGAGTGAAAAAAATTGTTTTAACAATAAATGGAACCGACTCCAACACCCAACAGTGTGAAATAACTTGTCGAAGTCGGTACTATGCGCACAATATTGTGATAATAGGTACTTTTGAACTATCATGGTACCTACTTCAACAAGTTATTTCACACTTTTGGGTGTTGTAAATAAATACCTACTCATATATATGTTTTTGCTTTTGATCACTATCCTACCAAATGGTTTGTGATGATAAGGTCAAAGATGTTTTTCAGGCTGACCTAGAATTACTGGCTCTGAAGAACGGCTGCTGGAGCAAACCGTTATGTGCTTGTTGAGAGATTTTCTACATGATGTTGGTAGCTAGGCCCTTCTATCATGTTATGTTATTTGTTCTAGCTTGTTATCTAAGTATAACTGCCATATTCACTGTAGGAGATAGGGAGAAAATAAAAGACAACAAATCGAGAACAAAATAGGTTGCGAGGGAGCGACGTGAGGTCGGCGCGTATGTATGTGGCGGAGTAGCTGTCACCGCGGTCATGCTCAAGTGCCCCTCCCGAACTTCAGGTGCCCCTATGATACCCTACTCTAGTAGTGCTTCGCACATTAGCCCACCTCGAAGCCGGTTCCATTTTTTAGTATTTTTTTGTTAGCTTACCAAGGTAAGGCTTAACAAATAAAATGAAATTTGGTAGTAGTGTATAGGAAACCCACACATACAGATAAATATCTCAATGGTAACTCCCATCACCATCCATGTCAGTTGTCTACCGTAGGCAAATCTTTGTTACAGAGAGCACACGGCATCTGCGACCCTGACCATCTCAAGGAGGAACTTCAGTATGTAAAACAAGTACTGCAATGCAATCACAAGCTTCCACGAAGGCGTCACAGAAGCCGGCCCAAGCCTTCAACAGTTGAGCGACAAACTGCCATCTTACCTTACATTAAGGGTATCACGGAGAAAAGTGGACACTAAAAGTGGATAAAAAAATTACAAATTTACGAGTGAAAGAAATATAGTGTAAAGACAACAACAAGTACAAGATGCAGGTGCTTACGAACTTGATTGTGCATAAGGGATGGCATACATTGGGCAAACAAAGAGGATCGTTGGTATGCGGGAAAAGAACACATTGCTGACATGGCGAACAGACGCTCGATTAAGTCTGCGGTTTGTGAATATGCCCAGGACAAATCCGACCACTTTTTTCAGTTCAACAACCCACAAGTCCTTGCCAGAGAGACCCGGTTTATGCCAAGAATGTTACGCGAGGCTATTGAAATCAAAAAGTACCCAAATTTCAATAGAAATGATGGTTGGCAAGTACCACCTGCTTGGGATCCTGTTATCAAATTAATTAAATCTCATGGCCGACACAAATATCCAAGACCTCTGGACACTGTGAGCGAATACTGCGTGAATAGGGAACGTTATGATTAATATAAAAATTTCTGACGGTAGACCAAATAATTTCTTCATAACTCATGTGACAAATAAAACCAATTAGTCACCCCGTGACCACGATCACTGCAAAGTGTTTGAAACGTCGGGACAAAAATAATGATAAATATACGCGATTAAAGTTGTTTAATTACTAAACATTATCAGAATCATTGCAGTTTTTCGTAATGTGTCATGTAAAAGTCCAAATTTAAAGTTTTTTGAGAGCTTAAAATCAGTAGGTATACATCGACAATAACATTTCAATTATCACTCGTTATATCTGTTTTGTAGGTCAATAAAGTTACCTGTATTGGTCAATAAAGTCACTTGTTTATGAGAAATTGTTATTCCATCAAAATTAAAAAGTTCATATTGCTGTGAAAAGATCAGATCTCTAGACGTCATGATTAAATTTATATTTTTTGACATCAAAGCTGACACGCTAGAATTTTGGAAAATGTAATCCATCACCTTAAATGCGGAAAGTATCGAACTCAACCTCATAAAATAAATTCTCCGAAGGTTTCATCAGAATTAAATAAAAATAAAGTATTCATGCCTATTAAAAGTTTGGTGTAGAAGATTGGTTGAAAATCACGATATTAGGTAAGTTATTTATGAGAAAACCTTTAGTAATCACGAGAGGTCTACTCTTATATTGCTGAAGTTCATAATTAATTCAGAGCCATAAAATTTTATTTCAATTCACGTGAGGTAGTAAACCCAGATCGGTACTGTATATCACATGTGCTATGGCAGAAAATGCTGCATAAAATAGTTCAGCTGCGAGTTTGTTCTGGAAGAAAAATTTGTAAACAATTACTTTAATAATTGAAATATCCGGAAAACGCAACGGCGGCGCTAAAAATAACACAATTTGTGAATGAGAATTCCATCATAAACAAGCTTATCAATATAATGTGTATACATATATAGTTATATATAAAAAAAAATCATCAGGTATTCACATTCTCAGAAGGGCAATTTCAGCGCTGTAATAATTTATCACAATATCCAATTCTTGTCCAAAGATAAACTTATTGACCAAATATAACTTCATATAGTTTTAGTTTAGTAGCCTATTATTACCTCGTGTGACTACGAGAGGGTGCTCACTACGCTAATAACCTCACTTCGAGCAAGATAATAATAGGAGCTGCTTCTTCTTATATACCATATTATGACTTAGAAAAAGCCAACCGTCAGCAAGCTATCCTGGTCCGATTGGACCAGGATTGCTTAAGAAAGGGAATAATTTGCGAATTGCTTATGGGAGTGAATCAACTGAAAAAAAATAATTTAATTGTTTGGACGTTTTGTGTCTCCGTCGCAAACATACGCTCTTGGACCTGAGAATTGAGGTTCTTCAAATTTCGAAGATAATTCAAAACATGGACTGATGAAAAAAGACGAGAAACGAGAAAGGGCATGACTTGATCCAGGTCAGAACGACAGTGGAATCAAACCAAGGCAAAAGTTTTGCCAATTTGATTTTTTTAAAGCCCGTAATTCTTGGTTCGACTGAACAACATCTTCGACCAAATCATCATTTACTGTCAGGTGAAAAGAGTGAGGTGAGTGCTAAAGGCTAACCTACCAGATATATATAATATAATATGATAAAAATCCTTCAAAGCAAAAAAAAATGAGCACACTTAGGTTCTATCTTTGAACAGTCACCAGTACCAGGAACTAATTTACGTACAACAGACCAAAGTGTGTCAATGGACATTTGGCCGTTATGATATAAAGCCTGGATATATAAAAAGGATTGATTGACGGCTATTATTTATAGAAATTCTTGCTACTGTGCACATTTTAAAGTTTTCAATTCATTACCACGATTACTGAGGTAATCATTATTAACAAAAATGCTAGTGTTCTATTGTGAAACTTGTAAATTTGAACCAGGTACAAATAACATAGTTACAATCGGAATAGGATTTGAAGCCACTTGAGTATCATATATCTATTTAGGGTTATCAAAGTAAAATAGTGAATTGAGAAGATTCTGACATTTAACAGAAGGAACCGAAAGACCGCAAATATAAAATGCGCAGTTTTCTTTCATTAATTTTGTTAAGCCCCTCGAATGATGTTAACTTTGTAAAAATAAGATACTTTTCCATATTATGACCGTTTCCCGCAACAGAACACAGAGTGGAAGAACTTACATATGGTACGACAAGTAATGAGTTGTTTGTTGTCTCTGGTTGAAACATTACCACCACTATTCACTTAATTGTTTGCATTTTCTAAGGCTCTTCTACGCTTTTCAACAAAACTAGCTAAGTCTTCAGAAATAAGTAAACCAAAATCAGAAGCTAGCTGTAGCATTAAAGCTTCACGCGTTGCACCATCCAGCTTTGAATTTTATTATATAATATTGAATTTTATCAGTCAAAATATAATACGATAAGGTATTTAAATTTTCAGTAAAAGTTCTTGAACTCTTTGTAATTCAACACTTTTTTTAACATACTACCATTATTTGTTTTTTTATCGTTGTCCTTACATAAGGTTTGGCAACTGTATCAGTCAGATTGTCCCCTGCTGAACACAGCCTTTCCAGTTAATGGGGGATTGCCATAATTCCCACGCTTGGCAGGCGTCTTGGAGATTGCACTTTAAGATATCAGTTCCTCAGAAGGCGCCGCTGGCCACCATCTGGTATTTTACCTTTAGTCACCTTATACGACACCCACAGGTAGCAATGGCGAGTAGCCCGACACCCCACGGGTCGGTTTGGTAAGCAATATCCTAACTGTCATCTAACAATGGAAACCTCTTTATTATATCATTAGTAGTGCACTGAACAGATGACAACATTTTTTAACATCAGGCAAACTGCTCTTACGACTCAAAGTTTCAACTATGTAACTTTGCATAATTGTATTTTGTAACTCAAACTATTTAAGATTAAAAATTTTCATACATAATCTACATTCGAACATCTGTTGCTCAATCCAAGCAAAATCATCCATAAAATTATATAACTAAATATTTTTTTTCATTCATATGTAATACAGATAAAATATAAACATATTTACGTATATTAATCGTATCAAGAAACGGTATTTTTCGGTTGGAATTGCCTTTATGCAATCCCGTCCACCCACGGGAGAGGTGGGTGTGTCGAACTCAACACCAACAACTTGTTAATTTCACCGTGTGAAATTTAGTCGGACACTGCTGAGGGCAGCAGTGTCCGACTAAAACTCACACGGTGTGCAGTTGGCGGAGACGCGGGAAAACTTTCACACACGACCGCTATCCCACTATGACAGTTCATCTAGGCGAAATCCCCCGTTGTAGCATGCCAGGAAAATGACTTGCTGCAATCGCCCTGGGGACTATCCCTGCAAATGGTCGTTAGACGACCAAGGTTTTGGACGTGGTAGGTCCCCCTGCGTTGATTAAGATGACGCAGAGGACAAGAAGATCGGCCAATTTGATGCCAGTACTCCTCTCCTACCACGGCCTTGGTGCCACCTATATATCACCGCAACTTACGTTTGCTGCAACATAAGGAGACATACCCAAAGAGCGGCCCCACGTCTGGTTCCCCTCAGTTCATCGTGCTGACCTGCCCACGGTCCTAGGGATACTAGGGCCATCCCGCCAAGAATAAGTAGAATAAGTTGAACCAAAAAGAGGGACTATCAAAACAGCTCGTTTAACTCGTTTAATAATACTGTATTATAATAATGACCATAATTATTATTATAATTGAGACCTATTAAATAGTTAGTTTTTTACCACCCTAACTTTCCCCAGTTAATGTAATGAACTATAACAACCATGCAATACAAATTATTTATTTAATACGTTTATACAATAACTTTTGTGATAAATAGATAAGTGTCAGGGAAATATAAATTACTTGAAGTATGTAATTGTAATAAAAGGACCAGCATGTATTATAGCGACGTCAAATCTCAACAGACAGATTATATCTCATCAACCTCTCGACTGACATTACTTATACGCTTATAATCGATTGCCGAAATATTCCGATTCTGAGAATTGCCCTCCAGCTCGCTTGCCTCAGAGACTTGAGTTCGCTCATTCAATTATTCAAATGAAAGTTTCTTTGCCTCTGTTATTATCAATATTTGCATCTTTTGCTGTTGCTGTACTTTAGGACACAATCAAGGATAAATGTTAAAGCATAGTTGTATCAGCCAGATCGTTCACTGATGAACACAGCCGCAGATAAGGGTTTGTCATAATCCCCACGCTGTGAAGGCGTCTTGGAGATCGCAGTTTAAGATGCATGGTGGTAGGGCACTTTGCGAATGCCCGCCTGGCTAGCTACCACCCTCAAGTTGAAAATCTGTCGCCAAGCATCTAACGGTGTGTTCCGGTAGCTGTCCTTGAGAGCCAGTAACTCTAGGTTAGCCTGAACAACATCCTCGACCACAACATCACTAACCATCAAGTGAGATAGTGGTCAAAGCTAACCTATCAGGCATAAAAAAAAACAGCAGGATCTCAGAAGGCGCTTCTGCCCACCTTCCGGTATTTTATCTTTAGTTGCCTCTTACGACACTAAAAGGTAGCAATGGAGGGTGACATTTTAGCCCGGCAGTGGAGCTGTTTTGAACACATTTATTTTATTCAATATTATTAAAATATTCAAAATCCATAATTATCAGAATATAACGTACATAAACTATGTGGATATTTACTAGATCAATGATCACTTACCATCCTTTTACTCGCATTTCAGGTGGCGCTACGTTGCTTTGGAATTATCAGATCCGTTCCGGTTTGATCCAAGGCCAAACAGCTATTGAGGTTTTTTGACAAATACCAGTCTGGAAAAACATACGAAAGTTGTATGGATAAAAAATATATTGTATTCTAACAATAAAAAGCAGTTTTCGAGGTAAAAATCAAAGTCATTCCAATGTTTAATACAGGTGGAACATCAAAATCAATCAATAATCCACCTACCAACTAATACCAGTATTATGCTACATAAAAGAACACACCGTTAGCAGCTTGGCGACAGATTTTCTACTTGACGGTGGTCGCTAGCCAGGCGGGCATTTCGCTAAATGCCCTTACACGATGCGGTGAAGCTGAAATCAAAAATCCACCTACCAACTAATACAAGTATTATTCTACATAATTTAAATCTTGTTAATCGAAGTTCAACGAGGAAATTTGATGAAAAAATATACAGATACTAAATGTGTTACGATAGCAAAATAATATAAATCAGAAATAAATTATTGTTGATGTGTTTGTTAACCACAATGTTGGCTGATTGGACAGAGGGAATTAAACATGGCGATGGATATCGGTACTCCGAAGTGAATCGCAATTTCCAAACAAATTGGGCGTTATGGTTCAACATCGACTGCGGGTGACAAAATCTGATTAAATGCCTTTTTTAAACAATCGATATCACTTCTCTATATTTTATAGTGATGTGGTTTGCATACTTTGCAACAGTTTAACCCTTTAGTAACAGTCCGTATTAGGTGGGTAACTCTGCAATACCAGATATTCTTCTCATATATTCTCATCATATTCGCCTTAAAGCATTAGTTTGCAAACATTTCTGTGTTTTTTTTTTTTTTTTTTTTTTATGATTGGTTTTGTTCATTTTCCACAGACTCCGGGGTCCGTGCCATTTTTTAAGTTAACCGAGAAATTTGTTAAGTATTTACATTACTATGGGGAGCATTCTTACATACTAAATGGGGGAACACAGTTTTAAGGAAACTACTACTAAATAGTAGCAAACAGATTTGCACAGGCATTCCGAACGGACCAGTGTCCTCAAGCAGCACTCGTTCACGAGTTGACTCGCGTGCCAGCCATCGTCCTCCTCAACCATTTTTGAGGAAAGAGGGCGACCCGACACACGATGCCACCGCTTGCCAACACATTTTCGTGAGCATGACTGTTCCGAATGCCTGCACGAATCCGCTTGCTAATAGGGGAGAAAACTATAATTAAACACTAAATCGTTACACATTACAATAAAAACTGAACTTTGAGATGTTCTTAGTCTGCCTCTCCGACATCCATTCTCACCAGGACATCTATCACCACACTGTTGCGATCTCTGATTGCCATCTTTAAGTTATAGTCGCGGATCTCTTTGCGTCTTGCAGCCACCGCTCTCCGAACGAACCGTCCAATAGCATCATTTGCGTCGTCAGCGTAGTACGTGAATGCCCCGGTGTGTCGTGAGACTGCGACGACTGCGTGTGGGACGCTCTCGTGCAGCTTCATTCTACCCTTGGTTTTTATTGCGATTACTGACTCGTATGTCAGTCCCTGTGCTTCGTGGATTGTGAGGATACGAGATCCCGTGCCTGCTCCGTAGCCCTCGTTGGTCAGGGTTTCCTTTTCTTCCTGGGTGTGAACCAGGAACAGGGTGTTTGGGAGGGTTTTGGGGATTTTCGCATCCGTATATCCTTTCTGCTCTAGGGACTGGATACGGGGAGCCGAGGAGTATATACCTGAGTATATTTCCCTCAGTGCGTACGCGACATCCATTGGGTTCCGGTGCGTGCACAGCAACTCTTGGCTGATGTTTGTAACCAAGTTAGGGCGATTGTACCTTAGCTCGAAGAGATCTTCTCTATCGATATAAGGTAACAGATTTACATCTCCGATGAGGACAAGTTCGCCTACTCCAGACAACCTTGAAGCCATCACTATGGCCCCGAAATGGTTTATGAGAGCTTCGTCCACCAAGAGGCGGCTGTAGCTCTCCTTCTTCTTAAAACCATTTACGAGGACCGAAGCCATGGTGCGCACCTTGGTCTTTGCCAAGTCACCGATTCGGTGCGCAAGCTTCTCCCTCAGATCTTTTGCTGCCTCTTTTGTTGTTGTGATGATGGCGTCTCTGTCCACATCGAAGTTGCGTATCACCCAAGTTGTCTTGCCGCATCCCGGCACTCCATTGACCCACTGTATTTTAGGTACTTCCCAGCGTTTCCAACTTGCCTCGACCTCCGCATCCTCCAAAATGGATTTAGCCATTTCAAGGATCCGGTTGTCGAGCATTATCTTAGTACACCGGGCAGTGACTCCAATGGGGTCATTTTGGGGTGTCACGTACTTTGGTTTGCCTGTTCGTTCCGTTTCTCCCTCATCCAGGACCACAAAACCACTTGTCGCATTATAAGCCGCCATATACTGACCAGACATCGTTCCCTTGATGACCTGGTTTGTGTTATTGTCGTATATTGCGGCTTCTGCTTCCTCAAGTCGCACCTTTAATAGGTTTTCGTTTCCTAACCTAAACGACTGCAAGATGTTTTCGCAGGTTTTAGCGTTGACTACTATTGTGGCTTTCGTTATGGCTAAGAACTCTAGGAAGGCGTTTGCTGCGTGGCTCGATGGTTCCTGTGCTGGGATGTATTGGGGCGGACAGACTTGTCCCTTGTCAGCTCTCGTTCTTGTTTTCTTTGGTAGGGCTGGTAGTTCTGCTGGTTTTTTTGTTTTTGGTTGCTTGGTGGATAGGGAGGATGGTAGTCGGAATAAGCTTCGTGTGGCAGCACTGAAAGCTGTCAGGAATGCCGAGACGCGACCACTGCTCGTGGTTGGGCTGCGTTGCTGATTCCTTTCGGCCCTTGCTTTTTCCTGTAGTCTTTCTGAACCACTTTTCGAGCTCGGGGTCGGATGTCCCCAACTATCTGTTGCACGGTTATGTTCAGGGCTTTTAAGGAAACTCAAGTTTTCTCCTCTGTCCTCGTACACAACTACCTCATGGTGTTCCGAGGCTTTGATACAACCTAGTTGGTCTTCGACTTCTCCCTTGCAGTACTCTATTACCATGGCGTCTACGCTTATCACTCGTGGGCTTTCGTTGTTTTCGGCAATATTAGAGAGCAGCAAGCATGCTTGCGCAAACGGTGTGTGTTCTGCCCATTCGATTAGGATGACTGTCTTGCTTTTCAGTCGCACTAACCTGCATGGGTGACCCCCAACCGCCATCGCTGGCATCGCATTAAAAGTTTTGCGCTTCATTGTGGTTTTAAAACTGCTCCCGTTTACCAAACATGATAGACCAGGTGACAAGCGTATCCGATTTTTGGCTCTAGCTAGACAGAAGCTTATTCCGAGTCTTTCCTTACTGCTGTCCATATACAGAGCAACACCGCGGATACGTATTCCTGGTTTCCCTTGCTCTCCATTTGACAGCAGTTCGGAAATTTCTATGTTTTTGAGATGACTTAGTAGGAATTGTGAAACTATATTTGGGTTGGGGAGGGTAGTGCAAGGAGGCATAGTATTGCTAATGGAGGGTAGGAGATTAGGAGCTAACGTTTGGTTGGGAGGGATGGTGATAGATGGTGATGTATTCCGAGTGGGGGGCGGGAGGTTGGCGTTTTGTTTGACCGCTATTCGGAAAGACCTCTCTACGAAGGGCAGGAAATGTTCTCTGGTGTTTGGATTTGCTAAGATATTGGGCAGATCCACTTCCATCAGCTTTCTGTTCATCGCAGTTTCAAGATCGTGCCTGGCGGCCAAGAAACGGGGACATTCTAAAATAATGTGCCAGACAGTTTCAGGGATGTTAGGATCGCACTCGCACCCAGGGCTATCTTTCAGCTTGAACCTGTGGAGGTATTCGGATATACCCCCATGTCCCGTCATCATTTGTACATGAAGGGGTGATAATTTCACAGTTCGCGTTAACCGGAATGCTTCTTTGACATCCGGCAGAAGCCGCCTCGTAACTGCACCTGTGCTCGCTGTTTCATAACGATCTTGCCAGTTTTGTACTGATTCCTCGCGAATTTTCCTTCTGACGTAGGACATGGGGATCTTGTTGTAGTCTTGAGTGGCACATGTGAGTGCCGCCGATTTCGCGAGCTCATCGGCTCTCTCGTTTCCGGCGGTTCCTACATGTGCTCTCAACCAGAACATCCGAACATCTCTGCCTTCTGCCCTGATCTTTCCAATATTTTCCTTTATACCCTTTGCTAGGGGATGACTCGTTTTGGGACTCCTGAGCAGATCGAGTGACGATCTGGAGTCGCTCAAAATGTTCACTAGTGGCTTGGTGCTGTGTGTCACTAGTTGAGTCGCCTTGTAAAGGGCATAAAGTTCCGATTGGAAGACCGTGCAATCGGGATGGAGCTTGAAGGTGGATGATGTGATCTCTCTACCTTCCTCCCACCAGGTTAAGGCAGCACCTACTTGACCTTCGATTTTACTGCCGTCTGTGTATATTTGTGGTCCGGTGATGTGGCTGGTGTTGGTTTCGAGGAGCTCGTACTCTACGTATTCTTTCGTGGACGGATGTGAGTGGTCCATTACACTTATGCTTTGTTCGAGCTCCATATCCGGAGGGAGGTAGTCTAGAGAGATATTCTTCTTAGCTCTGTATAGGCTCGCTGCCTCTTGAATTCTCAAGTCAAGGGGGAGTAGACCTGATAGGATAAGTGCGGAGGTGAGGGAAACAGTACGGTAGGACTTACATATCTTTTGGGCAAAGCCTCTTTGAAGGGCATATATCTGTGATCTGTTCATTTCTAGATCTACTGCATGTGCCCATACGTTTGCCGCGTAAAGCATGATGGGTTCCACCACTGCAACATATATCGTTCTCGTGATTTCGCTGTTAAGTCCCCAGGTCACCTTTGCTGCACGTGCTAGCTGTTTGTATATATCCGCTATCTTTTTACATTGGGCGGACACATGTGCTTTATAGGTGAGTTTGCGGTCTATCACTAGGCCTAGCAGTTTGACTTGGTCGACGTAGTCAAGTCTGACTCCAGCCATGGAGAGATTTGGGGGGTCGTACTTCAACTTTTTTGTCAGCAGCATCGCGTTGGTCTTGTGCGCTGCAAAGTTGAGTTTATTGCGGAATCCCCATTCCACTACCATGTCCATTGTCGTGTTGACCTTCTGCTCAAGGGTCTGTCCCGATTGGCCTGTGAACACGAGAACGACATCGTCAGCGAAAGCTTGACAGTACACTTCCTCATGCTCTAGTTTCCGCAGCAATGGATCAAGGATAATATTCCAGAAGGTTGGTCCACCGATGGAACCTTGGACACATCCCTTCGTGGTATCCTTTTCACTTTCTGCTCTAGAGTAATTGACTTTGACTTTGCGGTCGCTGAGGTATGAGCATACCATCTGATAGAGATTTGATGGACACCTCTTTTTCGTAAGCTGATGTTTCAGGGCGGGCCACCATGCATTGTCGAAGGCGCCCTCTATGTCCAGAGAGATCAGGATTACTATGTTTTTACCATTTAATCCTGTTTTAACGTGCTCTGTTAGGTCATAGAGAGCGTCTTCAGTGCCGCGTTGAGGCATGAAACCGTACTGTTTCTGGCTGAGAGTTGGGAGGAGATGCCATTGGAGTCTGCTGACTAGAAGCTTTTCGACTATTTTTCCGAGAACTGACAAGAGACCTATTGGCCGGTATGACTTTGGATGTGTGTAGTCGGATTTTCCGGGCTTCCTTAGGATGATGACGTGCGCCGTTTTCCATTGCTTAGGGAAGTATTTTAGTGACAAGCATTTGTTTGCAATCGCCATGAATACCTCCCTTTCACATCGGATGGCTGCGGCGCATATGTCAGCGGTGAGCCCATCTGACCCTGGGGCTTTTTTTGGGTTAAGTGCTTGTAGCACTGTCTCCAATTCTGCTGACGTAAAAGGTGGGTCATCATCTGGTAGATTTTGTGGAATTGCTCTTGTTTGTTCTCGGATCAACGAGTGACAAGAATGGTCTGTGCTTTCGTTGTCATCTGGATAGAAGGTACTGGCCAGCAGTTCCGCTGATTGTTGCGGTGACAAGGTGTTACCGTCGGAGTTCCTCAAGAGCATATCCTCCTGCCTTCTTGAGGTTTTTCGAATGATTCGGTATATCTTGTCCCACATACTTTCCCTGTCTTGGGTGGTGCAGAACTCCTTCCAGTTTTCCGTTGCTGCTCTATCGGCTATCTCGTTGTAATCCTGTTGGGCCGTTTGGTACTCGTGTACGACCTTTTCAACTCGACAGGGGGCTGCGTTCCTTATGCGTCTTTTTTTTCTGAGAACCTCTTGTTTGAGATCATCAAGTTTTTTTGTGTACCATGGAGGGACCGGGTCCTCTTTACGTTGGCCTTGCGTTGGGATGGTGTTTTCGCAGGCTTCATGGATACAGTTCGTGTAGCTTGAGATCATGTTCTCGAGATTAACTGTGTCTTCAGATTCTCTTACGGTATCTGGCGTGATGTTTTTGCCTTCTAGACATTTCTTCACTTTGGCTGTGAAATCGGACCACTTTGCCTTCTTGGTGTTATATTTGCGCGTCGTTATGGGTCTTAGGGGTTCCAAGTCCTTTCCGTTGCGCAAATTTAGGGTGAAGGTGATGCTATTGTGATCCGATGTTGTGACGTTGTCTTCTACTCGCCAATCTTTAATCCCTCCCAGGAGTGTCGTGCTGCAAGCAGTTACGTCTACTCTACTTGTAAACGCTTTGCCTCTCCTGTAAGTCTCAAAGGTCGGTTCGTCTCCGATGTTGAGAATATGGTAGTCCATTTCATTAAGGAACGCAGCATAGGCCTCTCCTCTTTTATTCTCCACTTCGCTTCCCCACCAGTGGCTCCAGGCATTTATGTCACCTGCGACGATGATGTTTTTCGTCGTAAGTTTTTCACTGAATGCTTTGGTCCTCTCCATATATGGCAAAATGTCTTTGTCCCCTTCGTAGTATACGGATATCACTCCAAGTTTTAGGCCTCTGTTTACCAGTAAGACTGCTGCTTCGGTCTCGGTCACAAGCTGAGGGTCATGAACGACTTCCAGCCTGTCACCGAAAACAATAACTGCTGCCTTGACTGGTTTTTGCCTATTCAAGGTGCATTGGACAATGTGTGTACCTGGGTACTGTTTCATTATGCCTTGATTCCCCACGTAGGGTTCTTGAACCAAGGCAATTGAGATACCCCTATCCTTTGCAGCCTTGAGGAGTTCGATAGTAGCATTCTTGGAGCGATGCAGATTTGCTTGGATAAAGTGCAAACCTGCTCCAGCTCTATTTGGGGGAACGGAATTTTGATTCATTAGGGAGCCTCTAGCAATATGAGACTCTCGACCGTGCTATGTTGTCCCATTTCTGCCTTTCCGGGCACAGAGCGCTGAAAGCGTTGTGTACCAGGTCTGCATCTAGGACAGCTGTGCCGTGTGCGTCCGAGCAGTTTTTGCATTTGGGCCGAGATCCTTCCTTTCTGGCCTTGCAATTCTCCCATGTGTGAGACTTCCCGCAGTGACTGCAGTGTTCGTCTCTCTCACGGCAGACTATTTTTGTGTGGCCAAAACCCAGACACTTAGTGCACTGCACTAGAGGCGATTGGTCTGTCACGGATCTCCTCTGGAGACCTATGTATACTTTTCCTGCCTCTGTCAGGTTTTTGTGGAGTTTAGGAGAGACTTCCAGGACTGCGTGGCATTCCAGTGGGTTCCGGGCCTTCTTTCTATATCTCACTCTGACAGTGGTCTCCTGTAGGTTTACATCTTGCAGCAAGTTTTTATTCTGCGAAAGCAAGTTGTCAACTATGTCAGTGTCTTTGTGGTAGGATAGGACGTCCCTAATGATGACAAGTGGATTTCCCGCTTTCGCAATCTCCACTTTAAGGGTTTTGTCCCGCTGGACCCGACTTTGCACCAGGCTGAGGTCTTCCATGGTACCGCAGCTCAGAACCACCTTCCGGTTCTTTGCTTTACGTACTCTGTCAACCCTAGCTCCGGTTGTTTTCGTGTCCAACGCTTCTCGAATCCTATCCACCAGATTTTCCGCTGTGCTGTCCGGATTGCTTGTTGATACTATTAGAGTGTGATTTGGTTTCCTTTCTGGTGGGGGTTCGGAAGTGACCTTGGCGTAGGTTGGCTTACCTTCTGCCTTGGTCATCTCTGATTCAATGCTGAGGGCTTGGGGGGGGGCGTTCAGTTTGTCCTGCCGCATCGTCCGTAGTTCTGACGATACGGCTTCTAGTTTTTCTGTGATAGGTTGTATTTGGTCATCCAAATTTATTGTGATTGGAGGGGGGGGCTTTATGGGTTCTAATTGGGATATTTTGAGGTCATTAACTTTCTCTATCAATGCTTTGATATCTTGAGAGATGTTGTTGTCGGGAGTGGGGTGGGGTGTTGTCACCAGTGCTAGGGTTTCTGCACTAACGCTCCGGTGATCCGCAATGCTCAGCGAAAGCCTATGTGTTTCTCGTCTGAGCTCATCAAGTTGCATCTGAAGAGCGTCAACTCCAGCTTTTAGACTGGAGTTGTCGCTCCTCAGCGGCTCAAGATCTACCGACTTTTCACTGTGTTTTGCGGACTCGAGCAGGGTCTTTAGGAATTTGACCTCTCCCGTCACTTCTCTAATCAGTTTGTGTGGTTCCCTAGTCTCGTAACCCTGCCAGTCCCTGATGGCTTTGGTCTCTGTAAGGGTAGAGGCAATGTCACTTCTAGCTGACTCCATCTCTTTGAGAAGCTTTTGGGTCAGCTCAGAAGTCACTTTGTTATGTGCTCTTTCCACTGCTACGAGCTCGTTGGCATGCCTCGTTCTTTCCCTTTCTAGAGTGCATATGTGTCTCGATCTCGAATCCGATAGGGAAAGTACTGTTTCATATAGAGTCTGCAGGCTTTCCAGCGCGATTTGCTTGCATTCGCGCTTCATTTTGCCTGCAGATTCCAACGCTTCCTTTCCTTGGAGCATCGCCTCGTTTGCCACCTTAGTGGCCATGTCCATCTCCACCCCTGTGCGCTGTCCAGATCTGCCTGCCAGCATACTGAGTCTGCTTTTCCGTGCATTTGGGGTTGGGATGTCCGTCACGGACGATGCTGTGTCAGACTCGGCATCGGACGCGATCTCTTTTGGCGGTGAGATCCCACACTGCTCCCAGTTCTTTATTTTGTCCACCGCTGCTACCCACGCTGTATTAAGCTCAGGTACAGAAGTTGATTCCATACCCGAACCTTCGCTGGCTGCGGTGTTCGGCGCGGTTTTTGTGGTGGACTCGGAGGCAGTGCGTTTGCTCCTCTCAGAGATTTTATTGGTAACTTTCGACGCCCTGTCACTTTCTGACTTCTTGACTTTGGTCGGTCGCTCGATTTTCGGTGGCTGCGTGGATTTGGCTGTGGTTAACTTTTTCAATATTTTTTTGTGTAGGGATTCAGTTTTTGTGGCGGATGGTGCTGCCTCGGTGGAAATGGGCGCTACAGGGACATTTGTTTGTGACATCGTGCTAAAGGTTGGACTACTTAAATAAGAAAATCTAATTAAATCTAACTTAAGGTTATCTTAGGGTTATCTATGTGGTGTTTCTTACAGCTGTGTTCCACACGTTGTACGGTGATTGATGCTCGAAGCGCGCCAGAGCTTGAGTGTTCCGCTCTGCGTGATGAGTGTGTCAGAGGATTTCTGGTGTTGAAAAAAGAAGAATTTCGTGTTTTTGTTGGGGCCAAATCAATGAGCTCGTTGTACTGATTTCAACGACCCCAAACACCAGGGGTCTATCGCAAATGGTTCTTGAGTTATGGCTCGCGGGGGTGAGGTCAACCTGGGGGGGGGGGGGGGGTAAGGTCTCGTGTGGAGGTGAGGGGAGGTGACGACGCGGGGGGAGTGTAAAACTGTAGGGGCCAAAGGATCCGGCTCGTCCTGCCAATTCCAGGGAGCTCAAACACGGTTGGTCTATTTCGCCTGGTTACGGAGATACAACAGGGGGGAGGTGAGGTAACTGGAGGGGTATGGATGAGGGGTGAAACTAAGTAGGAGGATGGGAGGTCGTTGACCCAAAGGGGGTGGGGGTGCGGGGTAGGTTTCTTTGCGGGTGTGATATTTGGACCTGGAGAAGGGGGTGCAAAGAGGGCTGGTGATTCTGGTTCGAATGAACCCAAACACGGGGGGATTAGGGTGAAGGGGTCAGGAGTTCCCTCGAGGTTACCTGATGGTGATGATTGCTCAGGAGGGCGAAGTCTTGAGCTGGTCTGCCGGTTTGTAGGAGGAGTCTTCGAGGCGTCAGCGGAGTCTTCACGTGGGCCGATGTTGGCAGAGTTACTAACCTCACTTTAGTGCGCACGTGCAAGCACGTGGTGACCGCGTAGTATTTTTTGCAGATTGGCTGCGTTGTAACTCTGCTTCCCGTGATCCGATCTTTAAAATTGTTTCACCGCCAGACAGGTCTTACTGGCGGCGACGATTTTACTATTGCGGCTTTTAGAACTCACTCGTTTTCTCCGTGTTATTCCAGTGCAAAGTCAGCGCCCTCCCACACACGAACCACTTGATGGATTAAGTTGCCCACACAAATCCTTGTTAATCAAACACTACTCTATCTCTCTATACCACTTTTAAGCGCGTAGCTCAAAAAAATCCTTTTTTTAGGATTTTTTTCCGCTGAGCTTGTGTGATTTGAAAATTGTTATTTTGTAATTCACATTTCTGTGTTTAGGAAGGGTACTGTAGCAAGTGACATTACAAAGCGAATGAGACACAGGAACTAACGTCTCGCAGTTGTGAGCGCAGTGCATTGCCAAGTACAACGAAGACGTTGACACTGCAAACATAATATACAGTTGTGACGCTTACAATCAGGTCGGCTACTAGTTCGCCTCATTACTTTACAAGAAATAAAAAGAACATAAAAGTGTAAGTATACGACTGAACGTCATCAGTCATGATTTCATATTTCACTCATTAACGCCCAGAACAAAGTTGTTATACAAGTCACGAAGTACATGCGCCCGTTACCTTGAGACATTTTGAAGCAGTGATAGCTCAGTGGCTTTGGCTATGGACTGCTGCGCAGCAGGTCCATGGTTCGAATCCCGCCGCGGGTTTGAGCTTCACCGCATGGTGGAAGGGCATTTTTGCGAATACCCGCCTGGCTAGCGACCACCCTCAAGTAGAAAAATCTGTCGCCAAGCACCTAACGGTGTGTTCCGGCAGCTGTCCTTGAGAGCCAGTATTTCTAGATTAAGCCTGTTAAAACCTTCGACCACATCATCACTTACCATCAGGTGAGATTGTGGTCAAAGGCTTACCTATCAGCAATAAAAAAAAAAAGCTAAGCTTGTTAAGTCTCATGTGCCTGTAATTTCACTGGCTCTCAAGGACTGCTGCAAACGAGCAGGCAGCTCACCTGATGGTAAGTGATCACCGTCGCCCACAAACATCCACAAACACCAGAGGTCTCGAGGATGCGTTGCCGGCCTTTAAGGAAGGAATATGCTCTCTTATAAATATATCTTTATATTTCATCATATATATCTAGAGTAAATAGTGCGTCACATTTATCAATATAAGGACTTTTTTGATACGGAATTCATCCCTAAAACTATACGAGTTAACCTGATTCATACTGTAGTTTTTACGCTGGGATCAAAACATAGAACGATTTTTTCCTCACGGTAGAACTAGGTTCGCTTGTACTTGGCCGGTATTTTCTTAATTATGCTGAAATGATACTATCGTGGAAGATTAGATTACACTAAACAAAGCTGTCGATGGCTTCAATTAGTTATTCCAACGAAATGGCACACCTTCTAACTTTAATTATATGTCCTATTTCATTTACTTGTATATTATAGGTGTTTCTACAAAAATCATAAATAAATATAAATAAATAAACCTACGCATTGAATCATTTTCATATTCGAATAAAAAGCGTGTAATAAACGCTTCAATATGTACAGATATAAAATATTATTTTTAGATTTCGAACTCAAAGGCGAAAGGATACCGTATTAATGTCACTCTCCTGTCTACCTGTCCCTCCTTATGTCACGGCATCTCTAGCACGGAATTGGTTTCAAACTTGTAATTATTTAAACTGGAATTAAATGCATTCACCAGTCAGTTTATTACATTTTCATTGAAGTTGTTTTGTAGTCACTGTCGTTTATCAGTACTAATATTATAAATGCGAAAGTAACTCTGTCTGTCTGTCTGTCTGTTACGCTTTCACGCCAAAACTACTGGACCGATTTGAATGAAATTTGGTATGGAGATAGTTTGAGACCCGGGAAAAGACATAGAATAGTTTTTATCCGACTGCGCAAAAAGAGGTTAATGTTTTCACGCGATAACCGACATACATTTGAAGCAGTGATGGCTCAGTGGCATTGGCTATGGACTGCCGCGCAGCAGGTCCATGGTTCGAATCCCGCCGCGGGCTTGAGCTTCACCGCATGGTGGAAGGGCTTTTTGCGAATGCCCGCCTGGCTAGCGACCACCCTCAAGTTGAAAATCTGTCGCCAAGCACCTAACGGTGTGTTCCGGCAGCAGTCCTTGAGAGCCAGTGAAATTACAGGCACATGAGACTTAACAACTATGTCTCAAGGTGACGGGCGCAGTGCAATTCGTCACTTGAACGATGAACTGCATCTGTTATAGGCAGAGGTAGCCGCTTAACATCAGGTGGACCTCGAGCTTGTTCCGTCACAATAACATAAAAAAAAAAAAAAAAAAAATAATACGCGCGGGCGGAGCCGCGCTCGGAAAGCTAGTGTTATATACTTATGTTACGTTTAAGAACCGAAGTGCGGGCAAATCTAGTTTTAGCTAGTTATTTTTACTTAAATGAATTGACGAGACAAACAAATGGTGTGCCTGACGGCAAACACCACGACTGGCCAGTTACAGGATGTTGTTGTACTCAGTGATGTACAACTTAAATGTTCTAATTCTAGATATTTTACGAAGACAAATCTTCTATTTTATTAGATAAGGACACTTTGTCCTATTGTATGGTATTAACTCAATATGTAAATAAAAGTCGGAGATACGAATGTGAATAATACATTATATAAGAATGGAGAAGTTTACACATAATACTTCAGATGATTGAAGGTAGGGCCAGTTAAGTTGAAGACTAACCGATTGGTTCGATATGAACCCCAGAAAAAGAAATAACGTAACTTTTTTATTTGGTCTGAGTTATGGCCATGTCATGAGGAGGGATGACAAACAGAGTTGAATATAAATGACGATGGCACCAGAGGAAGCAGAAGACAAATAACTACCTTGTTACCAAATAAAGTTCTGAGCAATTTATGCAAACTGGTCCACATGCAAAATTTTACTTCCATTCAAAAAACGGTCGAATGCGTGTCGAGCCACGCACATTGTAGGGTTCCGTAGAAGGCCGTTACCATAATATAGAACGATTCTGTAGTTCTTTATTCTCCTCCACTTTCTTCCTGCTGAATCTAAGAAATAAGAGTACGATTACCGCCAAGTTATTATTTCAATTGTACTTCGAAAATTAAACAAAATTCTTTTGTGTTGACCTTTGCAGGCCAATAAAACAATAACACTTACACAGTACATTTATATACTTATTATTCCGTCACTCTGCTCACTGACTAGACTACGTCCTTACACCTCGAACTTCAAACGACGACTGACCGAGTTTGATACATTACACGAGCTCATCGCCTTGTAGGGTGAAGCAGTTTTGGCTCGCTAGCGCCATCTTGATTCTGTTTCATCCTACAAGCTTCTTTTATACTAAATTATCTATCTTAAATTCGTCAAACACTCTTAAAATTCATAATTGATATAAATACAATTTTATACATCGGTTTAAGTGAAAACACTATACAATATGCATAATACGACATAAAATGTTGGTACTAGCCTAACTATTAATCAATTGATGTACCTTACTAAACATGCTTACATTCGGCCATCCGACAAAATATACACGTCCTCGTGTATGTACAACATTTTTGAAACGTCAAGCTTATTCTACTGTGATACAAAATCATTGACAATCGAATAATCGAACGTAGTACAATTCTGCCCATTCTGTCACCGTGGTAACAGTATCTGCGATTCTGCTCTGAAAACCACTTTATCATACATCGGACTAAAGCAACTGTCTTCGTCAACCATGGCAACAGCCGCATCTGCACTGAATACCACGTATGATAGTTTGACCGAGGCTACTTGATATCTCACACAATCGCAACAGTACAATCTAGAACTGAGGCTAACTGCCTCTAAAATAATAAAAGTTGGAATAAGAACAGGAATTAATTCATTACATAAATTTTCATCAGAACAACATAATAATATTCTCTCTTGACGTATTACACTTCTGCCCTCTTCTGTCAACCGTGGTAACAGTATCTGCGTTTCTGCTCTGAATACCACTTTATCATACATCGGACTAAGGCAACTACTTTTGTCAACCATGGCAACAGTGCGCTCTGCACTGAATACTACATATGATAGTTTGACCGAGGCTGTTTGAAATATTACACAATCGTAACAGTACACTATAGAACTGAGGCTACATCTGCCTCTATAATTATAAAAGCCGCAATAAGGACAGGAATTAATGAACAACATACATTTTCATCAGAACAACATAATCATATTAATAGTAATTGTTCCGGAGATGTGAAACGAGCAGCTTCAGCCCCTAACCTTACACTGCGATCTTCAAAACCAGATAATATATTAAGCGATCTACTTACTATCTATCTCCCTTGTTTACGGCAAAGATTCAAGAACATGAGTTTTTAAACTGTTACGGTCATTAACATTATAATTATTATTACCAACGGGATATTTACCGTGTTTTTAGTTAGTTTTAAGCTCCCGATATTCCGGCACTGTTGCAAGAACATTTGATTCAAGAACATCATTTTACCGTAAAGTATTCCTCTAAAGAATCATTAAACCTGGCACGTTGTTGCGAGAAACTAGCCATAATGTTCATTACTGAGGAAAGGTCTGGCCAGGAATACACCACGGTAGCGAGGTCTTTGTACCACCTTTGGGCAAAACCTATTAATTTAAGGAGGGTTTAATGTATGGTCTGTCTATCCGTTCAATTATATATGACAGCACATTCATTCACTATGAAACCACATTTCTACAGATTGCTCTTTGCGAGCTGAATCAAATCTGACTGTATTCTGGTAAGACCATTTTTAGTTGCTTGTATTGCTACCAATGGACTATAATGCCTTTACCAGTTCTTCCACGCTAAGGTTGTTGTTCAAATGCAAATCAATACCTTGTGCTGTAGGCCGTTGTGCTTAAGTACAACGTGTGCGGTGCTCTCGTTCGATGACAGGGCTGGTTTGGTTGACACGACTGCGCGAGCACTGTTGATTAGCCCGGCTGCATGACTGGCAGGACTGCGGCAGCTGCGCTGACTGGCCCGACTGCGAGACCGGCGACACGACCCAGGCTGGTTGGCACGACTCCGCGACCGCTGTCGACCAGCCCGGCAGCGCAACCCTCGCGAATCGGCCGACCGCGAGTGCTGCGCTGTCTGGCCCGACTGCAGGACCGGCGGCTCCAGCTGCATAGCCCACGCTGGTTGACACGGCTGCGTGACCACTGCCTACTAGCCCAGCCGCACAATCTTCACCAACCAGGGTGACTGCGAGAGCCACGCCGATCGTCCCGAGTGTGGGACCGGCGGCGCTGGCTGGACCAGCTGCATGGCCTGCGCTGGTTGACATGGCTGCGCGGCAGCTGATGATCAGCCTGGCCGCGCAACCCTCATCAACCAGGGTGACTGCGAGAGCCACGCCGATCGGACTGACTGAGGGACTGGCGGCGCTGGCTGGACCAGCTGCATGGCCTGCGCTGGTTGACACGATGCGCGGCAGCTGTTGACCAGCCTGGCCGCGCAACCTTCACCAACTGGGGTGACTTCGAGAGCCACGCCGATCGGCCCGACTGAGAGACCGGCTGCATGGCGCGCACCGTTTGACACGGCTGCGCGACTGCTGTTGACCAGCCCGGCTGCGCAACCTTCGCCGACTGAGGCGACTGCGAAAGCCACGCTGACCGGCCCGACTGAGGGACCGGCGGCGCTGGCTGGACGAGCTGCATGGCCCGGACCGGCGGCACTGGCTGGACCAGCTGCATGTCTCGCGCTGGTTGACACGGCTGCGCGACTGCTATCGACCAGCCCGGCCACGCAACCCTTGCTGGGGCTGCGAGAGCCGCGCTGCCTGGCCCGACCACGGAACTGGTTGCACCCATGCCCCGCCGTGGAAACATTGCTGGTTTTCATCACCTGGACACACAAAAATTTCTCGTCGCAGTTATTGGGAAGTATAAACCAATAGGAATAAAACTAGTTAGAATTTTAGCGAAGTGAATCGTAGACCGTTATTTAACTTCATTATTTCCAACTCATACTAGCATAAGTCAACGATCTGTCACGCAACTGCACCTCAAGATGCCGGGACCCAAGTTGGAACTGTTTAGGAAAAACAGTACTTACATGACACCTCTCGTTTATAATTCAATTCCAAAAATTTTGCTGGAATTACGACGTCGCAGATTTTACACGGAGTTGAAGAAGTGGTTAGTGAGCGAAAGTTATTACTCAGTAAAAGATTTCCTGGAGAAAGAATTTTAGAAATTTTAAAGATTATAGTTGCAACATAATAATGTTTTTTTTTATATATTATATAATATATACTAAATAGCTTCAATATATTATTGACATAATTTTTCACATTCTATAATATTTTACATGAAATTTTATATTAACATTTGCATACCTTACATGAGGTTGTTATGAAGAACTATCAATATTTTTAAGATCATAATGTACCCATATTCGTGCAAATAAAGAATTGAATTGAATTACACATTAATAAGCAGTAATTGGTTTCATGTTCTTGAGTTTTAATAGTAAATCTTAAGGTTAAACACAAAGAGAAAAGTAACTATTTATCAAACAAATACATCCCATAATTTTATTCTTTAAAATAAAACCTATGATACTATTTTTCATGCATTCACTAGAATACAGATATTGTGTGGGTAGGGTACAATAAGTCAACATTCTGTAACTTACCGTATCCCGCTTCTGATTTGTTGACATTTCCAGGCCAATAAAACAATAACACTTACACAGTACATTTATATACTTATTATTCCGTCACTCTGCTCACTGACTAGACTACGTCCTTACACCTCGAACTTCAAACGACGACTGACCGAGTTTAATACATTACACGAGCTCATCGCCTTGTAGGGTGAAGCAGTTTTGGCTCGCTAGCGCCATCTTGATTCTGTTTCATCCTACAAGCTTCTTTTATACTAAATTATCTATCTTAAATTCGTCAAACACTAAAAATTCATAATTGATATAAATACAATTTTATACATAGGTTTAAGTGAAAACACTATACAATATGCATAATACGACATAAAATGTTGGTACTAGCCTAACTATTAATCAATTGATGTACTTTACTAAACATGCTTACATTTGTGAATTCTATAGGTGTCAAACAAGCTCTATATACCCGAATGATAACGTAACGATAGCGCGATTCAGAATTCGTTGGTACATTGTAAGAATTTGAATGTCATTTAATTTATTTGCTGTAGCATAAATAACTATTCTATTATAAAATAGTTGATATATATATGTATAAATTTTTTTTATGTTTGAAGGCTAGAATGTATAATTGGAAATGTAAATTTTGTAATTATTCTCCTAATATAATATTAAATTCAATTACTGGATATATTTATATATATAACGTGGAATCATCAACAATACTGCGGGGGATGGTGTAGAATCGATAACTGAATGTGATCCACTCATTTTTAATCAGTACTAGTCAGTACTAATATTATAAATGCGAAAGTAACTCTGTCTGTCTGTCTGTCTGTCTGTCTGTCTGTTACGCTTTCACGCCAAAACTACTGGACCGATTTGAATGAAATTTGGTATGGAGATGGTTTAAGACCCGGGAAAAAACATATGATAGTTTTTATCTGACTGCGCATAAAGAGGTTAATGTTTTCGCGCGATAACCGACATACGCGCGGGCGGAGCCGCGCCCGGAAAGCTAGTTTTCATATAAACAAAATCAATACTACGAGTAACTATTGCCTAAGCTGTGGCGCTTTGACTTTGAGAATGATAGCGACGACCACACTAGTGGCCGCCGGCGCCGTGGACTCCACTCATACATACACACACGTTCTAACCCTATGCGAGGGGAATGAACTCGATATAACTCAGCTGTTTCTTGTGACGGACGCAGAAGCGGTAGCAATGGCGAGGCGGTGCGGGCCAAGTAGGTATTAGATGGTAAGTAATAAGATGATTGATCAAAGAGGCAATTTTCAACTGGCTCCGTATCAATATCCGCTACCAGAGTTCACTTTATCAGATAGATAGTTAGGTACATCTCAAAATAGTGTTCACGACAAAGATGAAAATGTTTAAAGTATTAAACTTACCCATTAAATCCAATAAAGCACGATGTAACGTTTGTGCATCAAAACACTTCACAGGAGGTAGGTAGACATCGTGTAGGTACAAGCTGTGTGGTAGATATTTACTTGTAAATAGGTAATTTACTTTCCATTACACTTTTATCAGGCTTTGGACTGTCAAATATATGTAATTTTATCATTTGATAATTTTCATCGGCAATCGATTTTATTAAACGAATGTTAAGTTTGAGGTAGAATGAAAACATAAAATTACATCAGTTTGGCGTGTTTAAAAGTCAATCAATCCTATTTACAGCAATTACTTAGTACCTACACAATTATTTACATGGCTATTTACACATGAGTCTGGACATATCCACCGTTCCTCTGGACGCACACAGTTGCTCTTCGAAGGAAATTCCCTTGCACTCTTTCGCAACTTAACTGCTGAAAGGCGGCAACAGTTCTGTCCTTTAATTCACCCACGGTACTAAGATTATAACCGTTCTGTCCGTACACAAGGTTTTTAACACGGCCCCAGACAAATAAATCCAGTCTGAGAGCTCATAACATATCACCATCTCCATGTAGGTAGGCACTCTTGATTTGAATAGCCGTACGGCAGCATTTTTAAAAGTACGCACGTCAGCGTTCACTTACAGTTTTCACGACTACGATCCAAATAAAGACATTTTTATTTGGATAATTTTAAAAAATATAAAATAGTTTGTTGCGGGGCGCGGAGGAGTGTAGGGCGGCGATTTTGTGCCATTTTATATATTATTTACGGTTTCAGAATATTATTTTTATTAATCTCATAAGAACACAAAACATTCACTTACTGAGATTAATTAAACTAACTTAAATATAATGTGCCGCAGATCGTAGATGTAGCTAAAATAAAACTATCACGGTAACCAATCTCAATGAATTACTTAAAAATAAGAAATTATATTCGATTCTACAAGTACCCTACAAGCGCATACGTTAGGATGCAGACCTGCATAGCATTGGCTTAGACATATCGCAAGCGTGTTTATTAAGGCCATGTTCATAGTGACAGTACGCAGCAATTATGTTTGACATACAGCTTAGGTCTTTTCATTAATTAATTAAAAATGTATAGTACTAATCAGAAATAAATACATAATTTAGAATATAGACATACATAATATTATATATACCATATAGAAATTTATAAATAAATAATTCTAATAGTAAAATTAATTAATTAAATTAATAAATTGTTACGATAAATCCTTGAAAATATGAGCCTTAAGTATTTTTTAAATAGATTATAAGATTTTATTTCTTTTATGTCTTTTGGTAGGTTGTTATACAATTGAGCCCCTTCATACATAATATTTCTTTTTCCAAAATTTGTTCTAGATTGATTCATTAATTTGGTTTCTTTGTAAACTTTAGTAGTGGTATTTCGTGTTCATTATCAAATAACAATATGAAATGAGGTGTTAAAGAAAATATGATAGTAGTATTCGCTTTTTCATATTCCAGGCACTTCAAAAGCAGATACCAATATCAGCCGTAGGTACGTTCATATATCGTAATATCAGCAGATAAAACAATACTTCGAAGACCATAAAAGATTAGGGCAGCCGTGTGTCTTAGAACTACAAATTAATGCTGTTAAAGCCAGAATTGGTCGAAATCCCATAAGGAAGTAAAAATATTATGATAACTCAACAATAATCTTATTGCGAGAAATGAAGATTCCCGCTAGGAAAGTGTCGTGTTTTATAAAACAAGACCTGAAGCTCGGTGCTTATCGTCGATATACAGTATATCCCCTAACTCAATCTTTAAAATTAAATAGAGTGCCTTTCGTTGCGATACGCAAGTGAAGGGCTCAGAAATATTCTCTTTACCGATGAAAAATTTACACTATTGAAGAGCACTACAAAAAGCATTGCAATTCAACGGGGCAATGCTGCCAGCATGCTGGGCACGCTGCCAACTGGGAGTGGGCTAGAGCATTTGGACTGCCTATGAGTCTGCTATGACTAATAGGTGTCTAAATGCTTTTATTGTAGTAGCTGTAGTGTTGTATATAGTTCATAGTATTTTGTTTAATAGAGGCATACAAAAAAAAAAAAAACTACAAATTGATGATGTGTGAAATGAAGTGATCGATGACCTTGGTACGACAGATACAGACAGCAAACACTTCTAGTTTACCGCGAAAATGAGGTCCAAAAAGTACTTTATACCTATATGAATCGAATCTTTCTACTGCCAAATCTATACTACAATGTTACTGCTAATTAACTGGCGAAACTCGACAGGCGTGATGGGTATCGATAACAAACACTAAAAAAAATTTAAAAAAAAAATTTTTTTTTTGATGATTTTTTTTAAGTGGTCAGATAGTTATCAATAAGATATTAAGTAATACACAATATGGTATGGTGCTTAGATTCACTTACAAAACAATAAAAAAAAAACCTAAGTAAAAGCATCAGCTGTTTTGAATTAAAAACGTTCGCGCTCCAACCCGCTCGTCTTCGATCGCTTAGTGACTGAACTAACGGCTGCCACCGCACCGCTTGACGCTGGCCGGTTCGCAGCGCAGCGCGGAGCAATGACCGCGCCCGCGCTGTCGTTGTGTTCTTACTTCACACACAGAAAGAAAAGATGGCTTTTCTTTAGGCTACCCTAATCCATACATGAACTTTCATTCAAATACCTAAGCGTTGCAACGCTTACATCCTATCTTTTTTTTATGTAAAGAAGTTAGTAAGGTACGAGACGAGCGAGACCGTGATGCTTACGTTACCTTTAGGTAACGTAAGCATCACGTCTGCTCTAAAACAGTTGCAGTGTCAACGATCTGTACACTGCACTGCGCTCGTAACTTCGAGACATTCGTTTGCCCAGTAATTTCACTCGCTACAGTGCCCATAACATATCCATAACATCCATACGAAATCCAGACATGTACCTACCTACCTACCTACCTACTCGTACCTGCCTAACTTATTCATAATTAAACTTCTGTTGTCACCAATAACTAATCCAATCACACATTATGCCAGACGACCACTTTTACACTAAAAACAAACAATTTTAAAAGCGTGATACTCAATATTACATAACAATGTTCATTATTCATTGCCTACCTACTTAAATAGTATTCCATTAACATCGAGATATTACGTAAGGTCAATGACCATTAATAGGTAATTAAAATTAGCTGTTTTTATGGATAAGTAGAATACTTTGTAGGTACTCACATCATTTGTTAAGATTATAATTTTCAGGAAACCTAAGTAAGTAGGTACCGACATAGTAGGAAGGTAACTAATTAATGACAATTAGCAGTTGGTACATGACTTCTATCGCCTAACACCTAAAGATGTGTTGCGGTAGCTGTCCTTTAGAGCCAGTAACTCTAGGTTGTCCTGTAAGCTGTAAAGAAAACTAAATGTTGGCACAGCGCAAAGTTCATAAAGAATTTAAAAAATTTAATACATTTCTAATTTATGGTAAATCTTATGACTTTCACACTAATAATAAAATTCGTTAACAATCAGAATGACAATTTAAAAATGTAGTAATGTACTTACGATTCGATAGTAGGCCTTATCGACGTCACTTTAGTAAGCACCAAATTACATGCCGTCTAGTTTGTTATACGAATTTGAGTTTTAATACGCACATACTAAGGACTATTTTAGAGAATTTTAAAATCGAGCTTGTTTGATACCTGATAAGTAGGTCGTTAACTAAAATCATAATCGTATCAACTCAAATTTTCCACCACACTTCATCCAGGCTATGGACTGGCACGTTGCTTTAAGTACAATTAGTAAGTAAGGTATTTCAGACGCCGCCCGTGTGGTAAATAACGCGAACAAGACATTACCTGTTGGTAGGTACCTACCTAGGTAGAAAGTAGATTTTGCAATAACAATGACACCCAAGGGAAACGTTTCCTTTACCTACCAAATTTTTTTAAATAAAATCCCTACATAATTTTCTCACAATGTTGTGTGCATGGCTACCATGCACCAACTTACAAGTCATTTAACACGTTTTAAAGTTGAAGTCAGTTATTTGTGAAAGGAACATTTACCCTTTTTTTAACATTTAACAAAATAATAACATTTTATGTTGGTTGTGCTGGTATTATCAATTTATGTTTAACCGACACTAAAAAACTAACTACCAATTAAAAAAACTACCAACAGTCCAAAATTTTGGTTACCTAGTACTTACCTACTCCCTACTAATAACTAGCATAGATATTTTGATATTTTTATTATTTACCTAACTGTTATGTAATGTGCACAATATCATTTTTAGCAAATTATTTTACGAGAAACATGATTCAAATAGGTACAATATCTAACAATCTAGGCATAGCGACAAAGGTTCAACCAAAATCAGCTAAGTTAACTAAGAGTAGGTTTTGAAGCAGTAATGGCTCAGTGGCATTAGACCATGGTTCGAATCCCGCCGCAGGTTTGAGCTTTACAGGGTGGAAGGACATTTTTCTAATGCCCGCCTGGCTAGCAACCACCCACAAGTAGAAAATCTGTCGCTAGCTGTCTTAGAGAGCCATTAATTCTACTAGATTAAGCCTGTTAACACCTACGACCAGATCATTACTTGCTATCAGGTGTGATAATGGTCAGTCTTACCGACCAGCATTAAAAAAAGAAATAGATTATTTCTGGGTTCCCTACGCACCCACTGACTGAGGTATACTCATTCTAGGTTTTGAGATATTCAAACGCTTTCAAAAACAAGAAAAAGACGTATCTATCTAAAAATAAATACCTACCTACCTACCTACCTAATAAAATATTAATTCCTTTACATTTGAAATCGGAATGCCGAAAGCCGGGCGGCATCGATTTAAGTGCCAAATCAATCGATGCCGCCCGCGTTATTAAAATAAAAGACTAGAAAACACAGATGTGACAAGACATTTACCTACATTGAAAATTAATTGGTAATTTACCATACGATACCAGTCTAGATTTTATTTGATAAGTTACCTACATAATTATGCCTAAAATTGAGTATACTTATTTATACATCAAGGAACTCAGATAAAATACCTAATAGTTTTCCACAATATTATTTTTAGCAAATACCTACCTACTACGGTTATTAGTAGATTTACTAACCTTTACTCCTTACGCAAATATTAATTAGTATTAATGACAATAACTAGGTATTACGTACACCGCCATTCATTATCCATTATTCGTTTTGATTTGTGACTTGACACATAACATAACAATATGACACATCTGTGTTGTGTAATCTCGTTTCGGCGGAGTTCAGTTGAAGACTTCAAAATCAAAGAGTCTCTTTGCAAATGCCGACATAGCCGACAAACGATTTCGACCGTAATGCATTGACCAATCATTACAGATTTAAAATCACCTATTCGATTTGATTGGCTAACCGACATCCTAAGCAAATAAGGTCAAGAATAATTAGATTACACATGGAAGGTTCCGTACAAAATGATTTCTTATTGAATACGTGTTGTACATCAAGTAACGGTTTTTTTTTCTCTCTTCCTAGATATGAATATCTTAAAATGACCTCGATAGCATCGTGGTCATGAAACCGCGCCAACAAAAACCGGTTATTTAAGGTGACATGAGTGCCCGAAGGTTATGATTTTTCTGATAGTTCTGGTTTGCATTATCATTACATAAATAATCTTAAAAATACAAATTTGACCGAAATAAGTAAAGGTTAGATAAAAATTCAAAACCGGTTTTAAATTACTCCTTGCATTTCAAGTGATATTTATAACGGATGGTTGATGTTTGTTTAGAGTTTCGATGATTGAAGAAGAAGGTTACCTATTGTGAAATTTCTACCTATTGTGACGTTCTCATCATGTGGGATGGTAATGTCGACAAGCACTGCCCGGCGTTGGGATCAGATTATTATTATTATTATTTTGAATCAGTAAAATTCCTCAAGTGTTTGATTTGCTGACACTCGAAAATTCAGTATTCTTATTATTATTTTGAATCAGTAAAATTAATGAGCCAGAATATGAGTCCAGTGTCCAGCAAACCCCTAGTCACGCCGATGTGAGTAGTGACATATTGCTCATTAGGTGCAATTTCTGCTTAGTCACCTTTTGCGATAACCTAACTAGAGTATAAGGGACAGTCTTTAGATTTTTAAGGTAAGAACTGTTTTGTGATAAATTAATGAAGAAGAAAATTCTCTGTACAAGAAATAAATGAGTCGTTAGGAAAGTTCAAACATAGTTATTTTTACTTGTTTGGAAATTTGAATACATTAAAAAAATATTAATTTTATTACTTTATTATTAATAAGATTAATACATAAGTTTTATTTCTTTATTATTAACTCAAAACCATTTATTTTCAATTGTTTTATGTAACATGGTCATAATATTCATAAAACCGGTATCGTGAAAAAAGTAAAATACCGGGACGAATCCAATTTCAGTGCTGAACCCTAATAAAATGTAGGCAATACCTAAGTCTTTGATTTACCGACAAGAGTATTTAATATTATTTTAAAGATTAGTTAAAATAGTTAGTTGCTTTTGATCCATTGTGGTGAATAGTCGCTACCTATGAGATGTTGTTGTGTGTGGGCGCTGCTGATGGCAGCTATCACGGTGGGCGTGAGCTATATCGCCAACGATTTATCGAGAGCAGACTTCCAGCAGGGAGCAGCGGCGGCTTCCCTCGTTCGAGTGCTTTCGCCGGACGTGTCTGCGGCTCCACAGTACGGGCAACGTCAGAGGAACCCGGAGTGAAGGTCGTCCTAGTACTTTGGCTGGATCAGACTTGGAGACGCGGGTTCTTCAACATTTTGAAGAAAATCCCCGCACTAGCACACGACGTGCCGCTGCTGAATTTTTTTTCTTAGTATTCCTCAATGACGTAGAATCTGTTCCTCAAAAGTGATGTGTTCGATGTTAAATCATGAAAGCCTGTGTTGTGATGTGAATATAACACTAAAGTTGTACGAAAATGGTGTAATTTGATATGAACCCATGTTGAACCTAGTTGAAACCTAGCTATGCACTAGAAAATTAAATGTAATAAAAATGTTTGCATAGAAAATGCACACAATGTGGGAACATGTACAAATAACGTAGAAAGATATGTACCTACCTATGGATTATGTTTAGATTCGTTATAAATAACAACTGGTTACAAAATTAAATAGTGTAAGTACCTATTAAAATTGTGACTTAGATAAGTACTAGGCGATTCTGTCAGATAGGTAGGTTACCTATTGTTAGTTATTGCTAATAAATCTTGATGTTTGTACTTACCTATGCACTTTCTCATGTCGAAAAGGTATACCTACCGCCGTAGGTACTCGTAAGTATTTAGGCAAGCAAGTTAGGTAGGTAGGTACCTACTTAGTTTTTGTTTAATACTGATGATGACCTAATGTGATGCAATAGTAAATAAATGTTTTAATTTGTAAGTAGATACTAAAGCCTTTTGTTAACAAGGGATACCTAATAAAACTCATAATGTTATTACAAAAAATGATTTTTTATTATTTCTTATTAATAAAATCCTTCCTAGCCCTTATCACAGCTTCATAAGCCGGATAGGTAAGAACCTAGGTAGGAACCTACTATAAAAACGAAACAACGCTAGGTGAATAGGTAGGTAGGTAAGTTCTTTTTATTTTATTTTTACTGAAAGGTTAGGCTTTGATCACTATCTTACCTGATGGTAAGTGATCATGTGGTCGAAGCTGTTGTTCAGGCTAGCCTAGAATTACTGACTCTCAAGAACAGCTGCCAGAAAACACCTTTAGGTACTTCGCGATAGGTTTTCAACTTGAGGGTGGTAGCTAGCCAGGCGGGCTGCTCAAAATGCCGTAACTACATGCTATAACGACTGCCATCCTAAGACAACAACCAACGGCTTATCATGACTTCCGAAGCACGGAAGCGCGAATCCAGCATGATCGCGGCGGACGTTGCTTAACTTTGCTGATCGGTTAAGAACGGCTAAGCAAACTTCGCTACGAGCGCTTCAAAATCTTACAGGTACTTAGTTATTTTTTCGAGAAAATACTCATGGTGGGCGTTGTGGTCGCGTGTAGAGTGGGGTGCGGAGTGCGGGGTAAGGGGATGGTAGGTGGTGCGGTGCGTGGGCCATGCGGGGCGCAGGCGGTAGTTTAGTGCAGCGAGAGCGCGGGGTACGGGGTAAGTCATGGGTGGAGTTGGAGCGGTCAGTGACCCGTGAACACCAGGGCTGCCACATTAATTATAAAAATAGTAATTTTCAATGTTTGTATGGAAAAAAATATTTCTGGTTTAATATTTGATTTTCTGCCAGGGGTCTCCTGAGTGGATACCCATGCCCACCTTTCAGTATTACTGCACTTTTACGCTACACGTTGACACGAGTAGATAGAGGCACCTTCATGTTGGTTTGTTATGAGGAGATTGGAATTTGATTTTGGAAGCTGAGCTGCCCGCGTCTGTAGAAGAGTAGGTACACTCACGTGGTAGGTACCTATCTACCTGGGTGGTTCTAAACAGGCAGAAACTAGGTGGTAAGTCTCTTGCTTATCGCAGTGTCCTGTATTCTGCCTCAAAGCAGTATTGCACTGTGTTTAGGTATGAAGGGCACTGTAGCGAGTGAAGTTATGTAATATTGAGTATCACGCTTTTAAAATTGTTTGTTTTTAGTGTAAAAGTGGTCGTCTGGCATAATGTGTGATTGGATTAGTTATTGGTGACAACAGAAGTTTAATTATGAATAAGTTAGGCAGGTACGAGTAGGTAGGTAGGTAGGTAGGTACATGTCTGGATTTCGTATGGATGTTATGGATATGTTATGGGCACTGTAGCGAGTGAAATTACTGGGCAAACGAATGTCTCGAAGTTACGAGCGCAGTGCAGTGTACAGATTCAAATTCAAATTCAAATTCAAAATCATTTATTCAATTTAGGCGTCTACGACGCTCTTATGAAGGTCAATTACAAATTTTAATATTGAAATATTCTACATTGTACTGCCACGTTCAGCAAAAAAAGTTTATAGAGCCACTGCGAGAAGAACGGGCAAGAAACTCGGGGCCATTCTTTTAAACGTCTTTTTACAATGTGTTATAAACAATATAATACAATTATTACAATATTTGTTTAAATTACGTAGGAGACATGTGATGGCTTGGCAGAGGTGGAATTTTCCAAGCATTTTTGTCGTTTAAGTAATCACAAACTGTGTAGTAGGATTTCTTCATCAAAATATTTTTCACGTGCAATTTGAATTTTCCTTCTGTGAGCATTGTAATATGTTCGGGAATTTTATTATAAAACCGCACACAATTACCTAAAAAGGACCTTTTATTTGTCTTTGCTAATCTAAAACATGGTACCGTTAATTTATATTTGTTCCTAGTGTTGTAATGATGGTTGTCACTGTTTAATTTAAATTTACTCAAATTTTTCCGAACATACATAATATTTTCAAATATATACAGACTCGGTAAAGTTAATATATCAAATTCTTTAAAAAGATCCCTTAGAGATTCCCTAGGATCCATTTCATATATGGCTCGAATTGCACGCTTTTGTAAGATAAAGATTGTCTCTATCTCAGCAGCAGCTCCCCACAGCAATACACCATACGACATAATACTGTGGAAGTATGTGAAATAAACTAGCCGTGCAGTAGCTACATCTGTTAACTGTCTTATCTTACAAACTGCATATGCAGCAGAACTAAGTCTTCCGGCTAGATCATGTATATGTGGATCCCACTGTAAAGTTGAATCCATTTTGATTCCCAGAAAGACTGTCGCTTTGTCAATAGAGAGTTTATCTAGGCCAAGCTTAATGTTTGGTTCAACATAAGGAACATTTGGTAATGAAAACTTTAAACATTTGGTCTTTTTTGAATTTAACAGAAGATTATTAGCGGCGAACCATCCAGAGATCATAGATAACACATTATTTACATGAATGAGTTCACTATCTTTCCTATCTACTTTAAAAATCAGAGAGGTATCATCCGCGAATAAAACAATATCACAGAAATCTTTGACCATGCAAGGCAGATCATTAATATACGCTAGGAACAGAAAAGGTCCCAAAATTGATCCCTGCGGTACACCTATTTTTACGAAAGACCCGGAAGAAGTATTGCCATTTATTCCAACATTTCCAACCATCTGTAGCCTGTCAGACAGATATGACTCTATTAGATTCAAAGCTTTTCCACGAACACCATAGTGTGAAAGCTTACGAATCAGAGTGCAGTGTTCTACACAGTCGAATGCCTTGGAAAGATCACAAAATACGCCAATAGCATCATGTGAACTCTCCCAGGCTTCAAGTATATGTGACATCAATTGAACACCTGCATCTGTTGTCGATCTGCTCTTAGTGAAACCAAACTGATTCTCATTCAATATATTATGCTCATTAAAATGAGATAAAAGTTGATTGAGCATAATTTTTTCGAATACTTTACTCAGAACGGGTAAGATGGAAATAGGTCTATAATTGCAAGGGTCAGATGCAGCCCCCGACTTCAAAATTGGAGTGATTTTACTTAGTTTCATTAAGTCGGGGAAACTTCCTCTATCAACACAAAGATTGAATATTGTTACTAAGTATGGTGCAATAATGCAAATAATAGACTCTGCCACTTTAACTGACATACCCCACAAGTCTTCAGTACTCTTTATTTTAAACTTTTGAATGTCTTTATAATTTCAAAGTTTGTCGTGTATCTGAAAGAGAAGTCCGGTGTTTTGCAGGGAAAATTATGTTTTAATAGGGCTTCTGCTACACTGGGACAAGAATCCAATGATTTAGTGGCTTCTAGGGGTAAGTTAGAAAAAAAATGTTCAAATATATTCGCCACTTGTATTGGATCAGAGATTTGATGTTTATTAATAGTTAAGACATATGTTGAATCTCTAGGTTTATTCTTACCAGTCTCAGTATTTATAGTCTTCCAAATGGTTTTTATTTTATTTTTAGACTTGCTAATTTTGTCTCTAATAAAAAGAGATTTAGCACACAAGCAAACAGACTTAAAAATTTTTGAATAGTTCCTAACATAATCATGAAACTGCTTGCAAGATGTTAAATTTTTCCTGCGATACAGATCAAACAAATAATCTCTACTTTTTCGGATACCTCTAGTTGTCCAATCACCAAACTTCAATTTTCCATTTATTTGTTTCTTTATTTTTGGACAAACTTTTTGAAACTCAATATTTACTAAAGAAAATAAGTTATTGTAGATGTCATTCGGGTCACAGTGAGAAAAACTTGTTATGCCAAGCTTAGCTTCTATGTTGGTACCGAGAATTTCTAGCCTACTGGTTGTTAACGGCCTATGTTCAACTTCATACCTCTCTGTTTCTCTATTTCCATCAAATTTTATCGCAAGGCCCTCATGATCAGACCTCATACCTTTCAATATTAGATCGTTGACACTGCAACTGTTTATGAGCAGACGTGATGCTTACGTTACCTAAAGGTAACGTAAGCATCACGGTCTCGCTCGTCTCGTACCTAACTAACTTCTTTACATAA
The DNA here is from genome assembly GCA_963854805.1 of Plagodis dolabraria. Classification (NCBI taxonomy): domain Eukaryota; kingdom Metazoa; phylum Arthropoda; class Insecta; order Lepidoptera; family Geometridae; genus Plagodis; species Plagodis dolabraria. Next base: position 13,939,129 of record OY978454.1, on the reverse strand, counting down.
AAAAAAGATAGGATGTAAGCGTTGCAACGCTTAGGTATTTGAATGAAAGTTCATGTATGGATTAGGGTAGCCTAAAGAAAAGCCATCTTTTCTTTCTGTGTGTGAAGTAAGAACACAACGACAGCGCGGGCGCGGTCATTGCTCCGCGCTGCGCTGCGAACCGGCCAGCGTCAAGCGGTGCGGTGGCAGCCGTTAGTTCAGTCACTAAGCGATCGAAGACGAGCGGGTTGGAGCGCGAACGTTTTTAATTCAAAACAGCTGATGCTTTTACTTAGGTTTTTTTTTATTGTTTTGTAAGTGAATCTAAGCACCATACCGTATTGTGTATTACTTAATATCTTATTGATAACTATCTGACGACTTAAAAAAAATCATCAAAAAAAAAATTTTTTTTTTAATATTTTTTAAGTGTTTGTTATCGATACCCATCACGCCTGTCGAGTTTCGCCAGTTAATTAGCAGTAACGTTGTATACTAATGGAAATAGTTTGAGACCCGGGAAAGGACATAGGATAGTTTTTATCCAACTGCACAAAAAGAAGTTAATAGTTTTGCGCGATAACCGCAATACGCGCGGGTGGAGCCGCGGCTGGAAAGCTAGTCTATTGTGTATGACGTCATCATCATCATCATCAGGTGGAAGACGTCCACTGCTGAACAAAGGCCTCCTCCATAGATCGCCACAAAGAACGGCTAATAGCCACTTGTAGCCATTGGCTACCTGCGACTTTCACGATATCGTCAGTCCACCTAGTGGTATGACATAGGCCATAGTTATCGTTTTAAGATTTTTATTTTAGATTAAGTTTTCAATGCCAGTCTTTACGCTTATGAACAACCAACTACTTCATCTTAGTCACTTAAAAGCATTTATTCTATAGATTTTATATTTGGTACAAAATTATCCAACACCCAAGTTCAACGACTATCACTGCTAAACTAAGAAAGTTATCCCAACCGCTATACTTTTCCTATAAAGTTCATAAAACGCACCTTGAATTTTTTCAGATTTTTCAAGCCAGTAGTAAATTAGCTTTTAGAGGGGGGGGGGACGCCCTGCTGGAACAAAAAATTGCACTTAAAAGTTTAATATTTCGTAAATGGAGCATTAAATCGAAAAACAGTATTAGCAACCCCTAAGTCATTTTAGAAGATCTATTCAACCATATCACACATGATGAGATAGAAGACGAAAAAAAAATTCATCTCCACATCACATGTATGGAAGGTACCCTAAAAAAATATTTTTAAAAAATTTATTTTACCACTTTGTCGGCGTAATTGATTTACATATCTATACGAAATTTGTAACGTTAATTGTTACATATATACGTATTCTGTATAAAATATTTACAATCATTATATATTTACACTTATTAATATAACATTATTTATAATAACATTTACACCTTAACCTTCTAATAATTACAACACAAACATAAACAAATCATAATATTATTACTTAAATAAATTCATCAACGCGAGCAACATTTTAGTTTCATTCCTTATCGCTCCTATTGTATTGAAGCGCAGCGGCGGAGGTCTGTCCGCGAGCTCGGCTGGACTCGGGCCGCCCCGACACACCGATCACTGGTTTTGAGGTGAACGCACGTTACCATTATATATCGTCGGTCTCTGCTACGTACGCTTTTAAAGAACACGTAACCGATAGATAAAATTGACGCGTCCCTACCGTTCCCTCAAGAGATTTAATTGATATTATTAATGTGATTTCGACCCCGCAATTGGGTAAGTGGTGCACATTTTATAGCGTCGGGTAGACCTCAGAATTACTATTGCTTGCAATATCTTAATCAGCTGCAAATCATTTAAATTTATTGTATTTACCTATTCTCATTTTCTTTGGTGTTTTCTGTAAATTAGATATTTTCATACTTCTTTATGGTATTCTACTTTTTATCTAAAATCATCATACTTTCATAGTAGTTACCTCATCTTCATACTTACTATTACTTAATTATCAAAAATATTATTTTCATTGTTGTATTAAATATTTAGATCTAAAATTCTTTCGCAAATATTGTCATCTCCGTTTCTGATTGGACATCCACGGCAACACAACTACTACACAGTACTTTCCATCTGCTGTTGTCGTGGGTCCACATTAAAAGGCTTGGCCATAACGCCTGTTTTTTATACGCGTTCCAGGGTCCAATATTCGCAGTAAAATAGCTGGTGACTGAATTAGACGGCCACCTTAAGATCCCACGTCACCGGATGCTGGAGTACATCCTGAACCAAGACAAGGACCAGGACCCTACCGTGCGCCCATAAGCAGGATAGTACTAAACCAGAAGAAAGGAAAGATCGTATACAATAACGTAGGCCCTAACCCACGCTCTTTGCCCCTGCCGCAGCTAGGCTTCTAGGCATTTAATTTAAAATAAAAAATTTGTGATCACGAAGCGTCTGTCTTTATTTAAGTTTATTTACATCTAGACGTTTCCCCGTGACACTTGGCGCCCTCAGTCGTGGTAAAAATACAATATACTATTCTTTCTTTTCTTCTTGGTTGTGGTTGGTGTTTGTTTGTGGCTTGTTTTAGTGTAAAAACGTTATTATTTTGGTTTTCTTGTGCTACTAAAGTGTACGCAACACATTGTATTAAAAGACATATTCAATTAGTTACATATGTTATCATAATATTGTATTTATAACACTCAAATTTACTAATTTGAATCACTCATAACCTGCATTGTTGTAATTGCAAAGAAAAAATATCGAGTTCGAACATTCCATTCGGAGCCCTAAAATGGTGCTTGAATAAAATTTTTGCATATTGTTTTTTTTGTTCTAATTATTATATTATATTCAATAACGAAGCAGTACACATTAGTAGCAAGTATATTTGATTTTGCTTGTTTTTTTTTTTTTTAAATCAATATATTAAAAAAAAAAAACAAAAAAAAAAAACAGACGTTTAGTAAGTAACTCTTATTGTAACAGAACGGAGAGCGTGTGTTTTTTTTTATTATCGCTTGTTACCACTTATTCAATTGTTTTTTTATTACCACCATGCTACCCATTAAGTACTTGTCGCTTCAAAAGTCCGAGCTAGAATATGAAGTTCGTATCAGAGGGGTTACTCCTGCGTCTTCAGTTGAAGAGTTACGTAAGCAAATTGTTAAACTAGCTCCTTCACTTCCATCAGAACATATATTGGAATCTCCGCTTGAAGCAAGTCAAGACCTTAAAGGATGCATGGAAGTTCTCACTAAAGTTCTAACTAATTTAGATGTACCTGACCCTAGTGCTTCTTCACTTTTAAGAACACATAATATGTTAAATCATTTGAATAACCGTCTTGAGAGGATAACTTGTAGTGGCGATGTCAAAAAACAATACGATGATGCTATTCAAAGTTATAAAATCCTATCACAAAGACTTTTAGCTCTTCAAGCTAAAAGACCTAGTAGCAGTTCGTTTAGTGTTGATGATGTCTCATCAAAAGAACCCTTACCCACAGCACCAGAGATTCAAAACTTGATAACGGTATCGTGCGATCGAACCTCATCAGATTTGAGTAGATTAAAGTTCAGTGGTAAAACGTGCGTGCGTTCGTTTATTCAACGCGTTGATGAATTTATTGAAGCTCGGAATATACCTTCAGCGAAAGTTTTAAGCTATGCATCTGAAATATTTCAAGATGATGCTCTTCATTGGTATCGCGCAGTTAAAGATAAGGTCCATTCATGGCTAGAATTAGCAATATTACTAAAAGATGATTTTGGACAGTCCGATTATGACTATCGACTTATTTCTGAAATCCGGTCTCGTACTCAAGGAGAACGTGAAAATATCACTATTTATCTCTCAATTATGAATGGATTATTTTCACGTTTATCCAAGTCTCTTACAGAAGCGGATCAACTCGAGATCCTCCTACACAATATAAGACCTTGTTATGCTAGTACATTAGCCTCAGCACCTCAGATAATGACAATAGATGCCCTGCGTTCTATATGTCGTAATTACGAGATCATTCAAGCTCGTCTCTCACATTTTCAGGAACCGCCTAAGGTTACGTCAAATACTCTAGCTCCAGAATTTGCATATACTAAAGATGCAAACAAAACTGGTTATAGTACTAATCAAAATTATAATAGGTATGCTAATGCCAGAAATCAAAGTAGTAGTAACAATTATAACGAACATAGGTATAACAATTCTTATCAAAATAATAACTATAATAATAATAAATTTAATAAAAGCAATGATAATAAAAATCTTAAATATGTACACGCAGTCGAAGTAAACAAAAAAGAACCCTATTGCCCTAGATGTCGTGTTAATACACACCACATTCGGCAATGTCAAGCTCCTCGTGACATTGTTTGCTTTAAGTGTGGGAAGAAAGATGCGAAAACACCGGACTGCCCTAACTGTAATAAAAAGTCAAAAAACTAATTGAGCAGAGTTGTAGTCATTCTGACAAGGAAGATTGGGACGCTTGGCTTTCCTTTATTAGAACATTTTCTTCTACCTATAGAGTTTCTACAATTCTGCAGCCAAAATCAATTAATGATCCTAGGCCATATGTTAAAATTAAGATTAATGATATTGATGGGTGTGCGTTGCTTAACTCTGGAGCTGCAGTCTCAATTTTAGGCAATAATTGTCACCAACATATAAAAGACTGTACTTTGCACCAGGACGTCACATTTACAGTAATAGCTGCTGGAGGTCAGGAATTAAAGAGCGATGGTTATATTAATGTACCAGTAACATTTGAAGGTCAATTTCACATTATTAAGTTTTATGTTGTTCCTGAGGTTGATACACCAATCATATTAGGTGTAGATTTTTGGCGTGCATTTCAAATCTGCCCAAAATATTTAGGTAGTATCACTATGTCCAATGCCTCCATAGCAGAGATGAAAGTAAGGCACAGTGAAACATTCATTCATTCGTATGACAACTTAAGTGTTTCCCAAAAAGCTATAGCTGATAACGTGATAGCTCAGTTTAGGTCCATCTCAACTGAAAATAAAGGTTTAGGTAGAACCAATGTAATTGTTCACCGTATAGATACCGGAGATGCTCAACCAATAAGGCAACGTTATTACCGGATGTCTCCCGAAAAACAACGTGTCTTGCTTGAGCAGGTAGATGAAATGCTGTCATTGGACGTAGTAGAACCATGTGAGAGTGCGTGGTCCTCACCAGTGCTCATCGTTAATAAAAAGAACGGACAGCCGAGATTTTGCCTCGACAGCCGTAAGCTTAATTCTATAACTAAACGCGACGCTTACAGTTTACCTTATGTTGCGGAGATATTGGACAATCTACGCGACGCAAAGTACCTCTCGAGTGTCGATTTGTCCAAGGCTTTTTGCCAGGTACCTATAGCTCTGGAGGACCGGGATAAGACGGCATTCTATATTCCTGGAAGGGGAACGCTGCGTTTTAAAACCACAGCTTTTGGTTTGACCAATGCCCCAGCCACTCAACAGCGACTTGTAGATTTATTGTTTAGTGATATGGAGGGTAATACGTTCGCATATCTTGATGACATAATAATAATAAGCTCCACGTTCGATGAACACGTCTCACGACTACTACGCGTTTTGGAAAAATTGAAACAGGCAAATCTTACAGTAAATTTAGATAAATGTAAATTCTTTCGTAGTGAACTCAAATATCTTGGGTATGTAGTCGATTTTCATGGTTTACGGACAGATCCTGAAAAGGTGGAGGCCATAATTAACTTCCCGACCCCCACCAGTAGAAAAGAACTAAAACGCTTTCTCGGTACTGCAACTTGGTACCGACGTTTTGTTCCAAATTTTAGTACCATAGCCGGTCCACTACATAAGCTCACCGCTAATAGTAAAAAGGCACCTCCTTTTCAATGGTCGCCTGAAGCTGATGCAGCTTTTAACGCTTTAAAGGAACGTTTAGTCTCCGCGCCAGTTCTTTCTTGTCCGGAATATACAAAACCATTCGAAGTACACACCGACGCAAACAATTACGGTGTTGGCGCTATGTTAACTCAGACTCTTAATGGTAAAGAGCACCCGATCGCCTACATGAGTAGATCCTTCACCAGTGCCGAGAAAAATTACAGCATTACCGAAAGAGAGACCCTTGCTGTATTGACTGCTCTCGAACACTGGCGATGTTATCTCGAAAATGGTCAAACATTTACGGTGTACACGGACCACTCTGCGTTAAAATGGTTTTTGTCACTAGATAATCCGACAGGACGATTGGCGCGTTGGGGAGTACGGCTGTCGTCATTTAATTTTATCATTAAACACCGTCGTGGAGTTGATCACGTAATCCCTGACGCTCTCTCACGAGCTTTCCCTATTGCTTCCATATCTCTTTCTAATTCTGTCACCAATACAGACGATACCTGGTATAAAAATATTTTTAATGGATGTCTTAATACACCAAGTCACTATCCAAATTTTTTAATAAAAAATAACTCTTTATTTAGACTTTCGAAAACTAAATCCCCAATGACTTCTGAATTCGCATGGAAAGAAGTTGTGCCCATGGAATTCCGTGAAATCATTATAGCAGAAAATCACTCCGAACCAACAGCTGGACATCTTGGCATTTTTAAAACTTACCGGCGATTAGCACTGACCTACTTTTGGCCTGGAATGCACCAAGATGTCGTTAAGTTCGTGAGCACTTGTTCTACTTGTTTGTCTTACAAAGCACAGAATCACACTAAATTGGGTGAAATGGGTCGGCCGAAGCAATGTTCAAGGCCTTTTCAAATGATTTCTATAGACTTCGTTGGTCCTCTACCAACTACCCGTAAGCAAAACAGCTATATCTTTGTAATAACTTGCTGCTTTTCTAAATATTGCCATATTTTCCCATTGCGACGTGCAACTTCAGATGCCGTAATTAAAATTTTGGAAGATTCTATTTTTCTCGTGCATGGAATACCACAAACAATTTTCCTAGACAACGGTAGTCAGTTCATTAGCTCTGTAACTGACGCGTTGTTTGAAAAGTATAAAATACCGAACGTATACTTCACACCCAAATATTCGCCGCAAATAAATACCGTGGAACGTTACAACAAAACAATTGTTACTAGTTTATCTACATTTGTTCAAAACGATCACCGATCTTGGGACACTTTTATCCCTAAAGTACAATTTGCGATAAATAATTCTGTCAACGAATCTACTGGTTATAGTCCCGCATTTCTAGTTTACGGCCGGGAGTTGGTCTTGTGTGGATCCCATTATACGGATAACGATTTGGGTGACGAAGTTCTGTTCCTTCCGCGTAATATTTATGCTGAGAACCTCGGATACCTTTCGTCAATATTTAACGAAGTGCAAGCTTCGCTGTGGCATGCACATGAAAAGAACTCTGCGCATTACAACTTACGTAGGAAAGCCGCAGAATTTAACGTAGGTGATGTAGTCTTTAAACGCGCCTTTATTCTCAGCGATAAAGACAAATACTTCAGTAAAAAGTTAGCACCAAAGTTAAAAACTTGCACATAAAATGCCGGATTACTAAAAAACGATCTCCTCTGGTATATGAGCTTGAGGACATGTCAGGTAAAGACATAGGTGTATGGCATATAAAGGATTTAAAATTTGTGAAGAATTTTAAATAGTTCCATGTATTTTATTATTTTAATACACGCGTACTTCATTTTTAATAACATCTTGCAGCTAGCAATAGTCACCTGTGTAATATATCACAGTGCCTGTATTTTATATAAGGAAGCGTCGACAATCTTTTTATTAATTGTTGTTGCTATTGTACGTTAGATGATTAATGAATGGCTGAATGAAAGACAAATGAATGAGATGAATGAATGCGCAATGCTAGTAGTAAATTTAGACGAGTTTTGTTATAGAACAAAACTCTTTCCTAGACGAGGGGGGTAATGTAACGTTAATCGTTACATATATACGTATTCTGTATAAAATATTTACAATCATTATATATTTACACTTATTAAATAACATTTACACCTTAACCTTTTAATAATTACAACACAAACATAAACAAATCATAATATTATTACTTAAATAAATTCATCAACGCGAGCAACATTTTAGTTTCATTCCTTATCGCTCCTATTGTATTGAAGCGCAGCGGCGGAGGTCTGTCCGCGAGCTCGGCTGGACTCGGGCCGCCCCGACACACCGATCACTGGTTTTGAGGTGAACGCACGTTACCATTATATATCGTCGGTCTCTGCTACGTACGCTTTTAAAGAACACGTAACCGATAGATAAAATTGACGCGTCCCTACCGTTCCCTCAAGAGATTTAATTGATATTATTAATGTGATTTCGACCCCGCAATTGGGTAAGTGGTGCACATTTTATAGCGTCGGGTAGACCTCAGAATCACTATTGCTTGCAATATCTTAATCAGCTGCAAATCATTTAAATTTATTGTATTTACCTATTCTCATTTTCTTTGGTGTTTTCTGTAAATTAGATATTTTCATACTTCTTTATGGTATTCTACTTTTTATCTAAAATCATCATACTTTCATAGTAGTTACCTCATCTTCATACTTACTATTACTTAATTATGAAAAATATTATTTTCATTGTTGTATTAAATATTTAGATCTAAAATTCTTTCGCAAATATTGTCATCTCCGTTTCTGATTGGACATCCACGGCAACACAACTACTACACAGTACTTTCCGTCAGCTGTTGTCGTGGGTCCACATTAAAAGGCTTGGCCATAACGCCTGTTTTTTATACGCGTTCCAGGGTCCAATATTCGCAGTAAAATAGCTGGTGACTGAATTAGACGGCCACCTTAAGATCCCACGTCACCGGATGCTGGAGTACATCCTGAACCAAGACAAGGACCAGGACCCTACCGTGCACCCATAAGCAGGATAGTACTAAACCAGAAGAAAGGAAAGATCGTATACAATAACGTAGGCCCTAACCCACGCTCTTTGCCCCTGCCGCAGCTAGGCATTTAATTTAAAATAAAAAATTTGTGATCACGAAGCGTCTGTCTTTATTTAAGTTTATTTACATCTAGACGTTTCCCCGTGACAAATTACAGCTTCCTAGTACTCACGGTCTCTTAGCAAAACCTCGGACAGAAGGACATGACGAAACTATAAGGGTTCCTTGTCAGGACTACGGAACCCTAATATGTGAAAAACCGGCGAAGTGTGAATTGGACTCCCACACCAAAGGTTCTCTTCACCCAAACCAATATAAAATATACCAAAAATTTAGTTATTTATTCTGATCTATACTGGGCCAGTGTTATTGGCCGTATTCCACTTGACGCCAATATCGTTATTTTCGATAATTTTGCGTGAATAGTACATTTAATTACATACATTTAATATAACCATAGACATAAAATGAGGTCAAAATTAACGAAAACAAATATAGTGGCGTCAAGTGGAATACGGCTACAGTACTTATTTGTTGTTGTACGTTAGATAACGAAGTATACCCAACGAGATTTAAACCCCCGAGAGTGGAATTGATGGTTCGCCCGATCATGCAACTGGTGTGTGATTTCTAACACATTTAAGTCAAAGCATGAGCGCACATAAACAGTACGCGACCAGAAGCTTGATCCGTACGTAAGTGTTTGAAAATATTTTTATTTTTGACGATTGTAGGTACTCAGTGCAATAAAAATGACTACCTGCTCCATTAAATGTTGCGGGAAAAGTAGCAAAACATACAATTATAAAACAGATGGAATTACCTTCCACAAGTAAGTAAAATTATTCAATTTACGTAATTTATCTACTACATTTTAATAGGTCAAGTTAAACTGGACAATCTAATAGACCCGTATGAATGCATTTCACTCCCACTTACTACATTCACCTATTGTCATCCTTGTCTTTCTGTAAGCCGCGCCCTCTCCTAGTGTTGTGCTTATACAGTACAGTAATTTATCGTTATAGTGGAACTAAAATCGATATCGTCATACGAAATGCTAAATATATTTATGGGCCAGACCCATAAATATATTTAGCCTTGGATGTAAAAAGGGTTTTAAATGTTTGATATGAGTTTATAATAATAATAATTTATTTCACAATATACAGTTACATGTTGTTATTCTTAACTTTATTACAATCGGTAAACTAAATTGTATTTTTTGACAGTAAAATGACATGCAGATCCCACACTAAGAAAAAAATCTTGTGTCATGGGAGTCTGCTTCCTTCATAATACATTAAGATATTCCTAAATATGATTACAAGCACTATTGCGTGCTGAGCAAAAAGCACATTTACAAATTTTTATTAGAGTACAAAATGTTTTGTGGCGGATGGGAATCGAACCCTCGTCCTCTGATTTCGCGCCGGATGCCTTAAATATTCGGCCACCGGAACCTTACTCTTACGAGTCGGAAATTTGTACTTCAAATATAAGAAATATACTCCAATAGTAATTTGTTAGGGAGATTACTACTAAACTTAGGTTACTAAATTACAATTATACGAGAGGAAATATTTAAGTCATGTGCGGGATAAAATTTTTCCTCTCGTATATTAATTGTAATTTTGTAATCCGCAGAGCATGCGTTATTGCAAACATGAAAATATTAAAAGAGGTATTTAAATGTTTATAATTTTAGTAAAGATATTTAAAGCAGAATTGTGGAATCACACAACCATATCATTATTCTATATTTTATTATAACAAAACAGCTATACTCATACAAAATACCGCGCGAGGTATCTGCTTATTTAGGTATTATTGCCAACGCAAGTGGGAGAAAATATCACTTTTATCTAAATAGGTCGTCACGGAGGAATAAATTATACGATCAGCTTTTATAAGTTGTACGACTGTATGTATTGATATCGATTATATTTGCATCATCATGTTCCATCACTATGGGACTCGGGTGTTTACCGCATGGAGGTGGCTTAGCCAATTAGAGCGCATGTAGGTTATACAGACTTGGCATCAATTCATCTCAAACAAACCAAATCTTATTGCATCTCTTAGTGTTATTTTCTCGATGAGTATACCTAATCAAACCAAGTTTGGCATTTGTATAAATTGCTTATTATACGTCAAAGCAAACAGAAAAAAAACACGTTACTTGTATGCTTTTTAGTTGTAATTTTTTGTTGTTATTATTATTTTAAAGGCAATTCGCTGTACTAACACATACATTGTACACACATTCTGTTAAAATTTCAATCGGTTTAAACATACAGTACTTTAAATTTCAAAACAAAGGCTTATCAAACGACAAACAAAACCGAGGCTTAGTAGTCCCATTTTCTAGTACGAAACCCTAGAAATAAAGCGATTCGTAGACTGACCAATTTTAAAAATATTCTGATCTAGTTACGGACAAAATTATTCGATTGACTGATAGGCATACTTATCAGATGTTATTGTTGTTTGATAGATATATAATATGTTAAAGAAGTTTAGGACACAAAGCATGTTCAACTCTTTGAACAATGAATAGCTACATAAACAAATAGGTATGTATATATGTAAAATGTATTTTTTTCAAAACAAAGAACGAATAAATAAGCTAGGTAAACAAACCAGATCATATGAAAACTTATAGGAAGGTACTATAAATGTAAATGTGGGCGGTAGCGACAGCACTTAAATCAGGCTGACACACACAGACGAATACTGATGATTCGTTCGATCTCGTCGTCTCAGTTGTTAAGCCTGCACCGAGGCAGCGATACGTAATTGTGATTCGTTTGATCCCTTGCTGTATCTTTATTTCTTAATTTTGAGTTATGTAAGTAATATATATTATATTTAAGGATTCATTCTATAAATCATACAGTTTGGAAAAAAGATTACTTAAAATTTTCTCAATTGAAAAAAAATCCAAAGTTACATCTAAAAAACGAAATAAACCCCTAGTATGGCGGAAATACTTAACGGAGAGTTATCGGTATTTGAATATTAAAAAAAACAATATGTTTTCTATAACGTATACATATAACATTTTTCAAATAGGTATTTGTTTTTATTATACGAAGGTAATACTTAAATTCACGCATGTTCCACCCATTTTAGTTATGGCCGCGATGCTTTGTCTAAAAAGTCCAGTGCACCCTTAACAACGGGTAATCCTTAGGCATCATAGACAATGGATAACAATTGAATTTTATTCATCATACTCCGAATTCTGTTGCATATGATGCTAATAGGTTTTTTCAGTCAGTTGTTTTCATATGTATACCACGTAGCTCGGATTAGTACCAAACGTATCTAGATGTCCACTAATTTAACACAATATCTGTCCGCTATTGTTGTAAATCTAGATACAGTTAACCGATCCTATTCCAATAGACGAAGTAAACCTACTTCAGAACTAGGTATAGGTACCTACCTCCAGGAAGAGCGGGATCGCGGCGATCCCTGATCGCGGTTGTCGGGTCTGACCTCTCCTTGCCAGCCATCATCGTGAAGATGGTCAGTGTCGCAGATTGTCTCGCAGACGGAGGCGGAGGAGCGGGAAAGGGAGAGAGATCCTCTCTCTCTTCCGCTCCGCGGAGCGCAGTCACGAAGGCAAGCCGATCGTGCTCACACTCCATCTCCACCCCGAGGACCCGGGGTTTCGGCCGAGGGGACAGCTGGCACCTCCCATCAGGGTAAGGTTCTCATGAGCTTTGGATGCCATCGTATTCCGGGGCATCCCACGAAGCAGTATTGGGGATGAAAGCGCGAGTGACTCCGCTGCCACTAGTCGATGACGGCGGAACACCATGAGGTTTTTAGTCGGTTTTGAGGCTCCCCGGCGGGTGTGTATGCGTAAATGCATTTTCCTAATGACAACAAAAAAATATGTATTGGTACGTACCTACCATACAATGTTGGCCTCGGTATTGCATTTAGCTTATCACCATAGCTAAAGCTTGGTGAAAGAATTGGTATTGAAGACTACTTCAACTTTTTTGCGAATGTTCAAGTTTGAAGAACATACCCTCTACGACATACCCTGCAGACATTGTTCGTACACTTGTTACACATAAAACACAAAACATACGAGTGTGTATAGGGAAATACTTTAATATTAATTGTTTAATACTGCATATATCTGCTTACTTACAGTTAAGTAAAGACCTGCTTTATGAAACTGCAGACAGATAAAACATTATTACGCTGTAGTCATCGCAGATCATCAATATGAATTTTTTTTCGTTTGCTCCTTCACATATACATTTAAACGGCTAATGAATGTCAAAACGAAGACTAGTTATATTCTATTGTCTATTAATTAGAGCGTTTAGAGCTTCAGAAAATGACCCCGTTTACGAAAATCTAAAAAAATGCTGGATGTTGTATATACCACAGTTGCACGTCGCACTTATTGCTTTCGTTTTATGCAACTATGGTGCACGTGGCACTCTCTTGTACGATCCTCTGGCTACGCAATTAATATGTAAGTAGGTACGTTAATCAGTGGTTATATTACGGCAGAATGAGCTACTGTTACTGTTTACCTATCTATCTAATGATGGATGAGCGAAATTACTACAAATTAGTAATAAAATACACAGTAAGTCATTCTATGAACATATTATGACAACGATTCGAATGAATTACGATAGTTTAATTCCTTGTGAGAGAACACGAAAATGGAGGTAGTCTGCAAACAACCAACCGACGCGAGTTCAACGATTTGTTTTGAAAATTAACTACTATTTGGAGAAATATATGGGGGCTTGCGCTGATTGAAATATCCGGTTCGATTAGGATCATAGAATATTTGCGAGGGTTAAACGAAATTCGCGAAAGTATAAATTTAAATCCGGCTGATGCGGCGAGAGAAGTGGAAGACAATAAAACTAAACGGGAGAGAGAAAAAATTAATAAGTTCTATATAAGGTAGGTGCACAATACCTTCATAGCTCGGTTCTGGTGTTTATCAGTCCTTCCAATAGTTATAATACATCCCACTACACAAATCACAATTTTTGAGTTTATCACACGAGAGGATCGTAGGCGCGTCGGTATATCACTAATCCCAATCAAATCTTGCCTATCGCGTTAGGGCGCGCCACTGTCGTAATTGTGTGACGCAGTCTCTTTCACACGTATGCAGAGGGTGTAGGAGTAGATAGATATATAGGAACTTAATTGCAACAACCTCACGTTACATATTGATTAAAACTAACGTAAGTTTGACACATACTAAAAGACATTATGAACCGAATTAAACTTACGGTATTGTTACGTCGAGAAAGCGTCTCGACCAGTTTCGCGACTGTCAGGGTCGCTTCGTCACGGAGTGCGTGCGCTCACGACTGCGCCCACGCATGTACTGGTGGTGGCGCCGACGGCGCGGCGGCTGCGGAGCTGGCCGCACGCGCTTCTGCCCTGCTCGCGCGCTCCGCCGTCACCGACGGCGCTGGCTTAGGTGCATCGTTGTTTTCTTCGTCACTGGCACTGGCACTACTGTCGTTCCATTTGTAGTAATCTTTGGCGTGCATTCATTCTACAATGCAAATGGCACGGAACAATTTTGTAAAATATATACTTTACATACTTTCTTTATTATTCCAAATAATTATTGTGATGTGTGTGGATTACTCTTAAGTGAGTTTCTTATTATTATTATTTAATAATTCTGTATGATTAACCTCGTAACGTTAACAGATGTTCTGCTTCACAGCGCTGTTAATTTTTAAATCCGAGTCGCTGCTTATAGGTCTACAATCATGTCCGCGTGGCGTGGCAACAGTTGACTGAGAAATTATAGATCACTAAGACGGTGTCTCTTCTCCAGGATTTTCTTTCCCCCTTAATCAAACTGAAGACGAAGACAACACAACTGGCTACCCAGATTTTTCCCGGTATCTGAGCTACGAATCACGTCTTCTATTCACCCCAATGACTCCCGCTTGTCTATCACCCTGTGGGTAGAAGTGTACGGCTGTGCATCCTGATTACGGTATAATAAACGTATAACCTACACCATGGCGTGAGTAATTTTATATATCTATTTTCTGAGTTTTACTTCTGAGTTCTATCTAATATCTTATCTAATCTTTCTGAGTTCTATCTAATACTGGCTGGCATTTAGGTGCTTAGAAGCTCCCTGACTTCACACAATAACTGTATTAGTAGATCAATGCACCTAACCTGAACAAATTGTAACCTAATGACAAATGTCATGGGAGGACAAGCAAGTTTTAAAAAATGTTGTAATCTACTGGCTCTTGAACCTCTTAAAATAAAAAAAAAGTATTTAAATTCTTGAAAGTCTCGCTTCCGCTAAAACGCTAGAGCTAAGCTAAAACGCTCTTTGTTGTGTCTTTATTCCCACCACTTTGAAAACCCTGGCCACCTCAACCAGCATGGGAATAATAAGCTTTATCATTCGTATCGTTTTTAACACATTAGATATATTTATGGAACTGTTGTTAACTGATAATTGAATATAACTGTTAGTTGAAACTTGAAGCATGGTAACACCTTCATGACGATATGTAAATTCACTTTTTAAAAGAAGTTGTATGTTTATTATTTATTTTCCAATGAATAAAACATAAATAGTACTAGACAAGTAACAATACATAACTTGCCTGCTACATAAGATTCGATTTATTTTCAGATACACAACTTCAACTTATGTTTTCATAAGAAAGCGTCAACGCGGCTGTGCGTACATCAATTTAGCTTATATGTAGGACGGGAAAACTGTATTATGCCTACAACATTATAGGTATCGCGACTTTTTGCAGGGTGAGTAATGGTAGCATGTCACTTATAGAACTAATGAATTAGATATATGTTTGTTTTTGTAGTGATAATGAAGTGTTTTTTTTTGCAAGCCTGTGCAAGCTTTATGTTACAAATGAGATCAACACTATACAATTTTATTACATAATTGTCTATAGCTGATGGTATTCTATTGATATAAAAAGTCATAAATGCAATTTTAAACTAATAGTACTTAGCTGGAAATTTTCACAGTTATTTCTATGTCACTTAAAAAAACTTCACAAGATAATGATATTTTTTTTACCTATGTTGATTAAAAATATTAATTATGTGATAAGAAGGGTAGAAAAGGGTTTAACTGATAAACTGATTGCAGTGTGTGATATCAGTTCCTCAGAAAGCGCTGCTGCCCAACTTCTGGTGTATTACCTAAAGTCACCTCTTACGACGCCCACGGATATAGATGGGGAGTGACATTCTAGCCCGGCTCCCCACGGGCCTTACTCATTATAATTTCATAATTACAAGGACTGGTAAATATAGTAATGAAATGATTCTCAGACCGAGCTTTAGCAGGTTCGTTGCACTTTGAATGGCTAATATCTTAAATTCCGCCATTTAAGATATATGTAACTTGTCATTTGACTGCTTTCTCGATTCCTTATGACATTTGGTGGAACACCGTCTACTTATCTCTTTACTTTTCCGGATGAAATGTTAATAAATAAACATATTTAAAAAATATCAACATTTTTCGACATATTTACCTAATTTGAAAGATGAAAGTCGGCATACAAAAAATATATTATCAAATCCAATGTATTATATTATTATTTTATTGATATACGATAACAAACATAGATCGACAAACGTACAATATATTTTAAAAACTAACAACAACGCCATTCACATAACAAATTTATTTACAAATCACTTGAACTGAATATTTATATCATAATATTGTAAAATATAATAAGAATTATTAATTTAAAATAACAACGATTATACATGGCTTCAAATAGAATTATACTTTGTTAATAACCGAGTTTAATTATCAATAATATAACAAGATATTTATTTTTGAAATGAAATTCTCGTGAGCTTCACACATATTTAAATATTATAAATAAACCAGCAAAAACACTCACGTTGGGGATCGAATACGTCGACCCGGGTTAAAGTCAGTGCCCGTCGGGAGCTCGCAGACGCAGCTGTGTACTCGCCCTGATGATGAGCATCTGATATGCTCGAAACCCGGGTCGACGTATTCGATCCCCAACGTGAGTGTTTTTGCCGGTTTATTTATAATATTTAAAGATATTTATTTTTATTTTTATGCACGATAGGTTAGCCTTTGACCACTATCTCACCTGATGGTAAGTGATGATGTGGTCGAAGATGTTGTTCAGGCTAACCTAGAATTACTGGCTCTCAAGGACAGCTGCCGCAACACACCGTTAGGTGCTTGGCGACAGAGTTTGTACTTGAGGGTGGTAGCTAGCCGGGCGGGCATTCGCAAAATACCCTACCATCATACTATAATGACTGCCATCCTAAGATAACAACCGGGACCGACGGTTTAACGTGCCCTCCGAAGCAAGGAAGCGCTCAGTAGTAATGTCACTAGCGGTCACCAATCCAACTCATGACCGCGGCGGACGTTGCCTGATCGGTTCAGAATGGCTAAGCAAATAAGGTTTTCCTCTGACATGGATATGAAGCATATTTTTGCTACCATAATTATGTTTAATTATCAGTTACATTCGAACCGATATACTGACAGATAATATAGTGGTTGGCACTAGCTCAATCTTCAATCAGAAGACTTACTGAGTATCTGATTTCATTGTTACTACGACGTCCTACTTTTAGTTACACTTTGCAAACATTGGAAATACCCTACGCAATATATATGTAATTCTGTATTAGGTTTTTAAAGGCAGTGTTTTTCCCTAGGGATATTTAATTGAATTCTAAACAAATTAAATGCAAATACTCAGGCAGACAGGCCTCTGAAACTTTTCCATATTAAAATGTCTGTTTTTTTATCATTTTTCATTAGGAACAATGAGTAGGATATCATTAATAACGCTATAAAACTCACTGTGACCGCATATTTCACGTATAAGTATACATTAAAATGTAAACAAGTTCCAAGCGACAGTGTCTTTTGCAGTTATTTTAATAAACGACGTTCCGTCAAGCAGTTTTATGCTATTTATACTTGATCACAATAGATAAGGCAGTTCATTTAAATTAAAAAATATATCAGAATTTGTAAGTTGGTCAGTTCTAGCGAGGTTATTCATATAGTGGTTGCACAAAAATGTTTATTATTAATTATTTTTTAAGCATAATCTTTCACCGTTCCTAGGAATGACTAATTTATTAAAAGGCATATTTGAGACGTTTGAATTATATGATTTACCTACTTAAATTCTTGGTTACCATGAAGCAAGGTAGATATTCATCAGCTTTATAACACGAAAAAATCTAAGAACCTATATGTATATGGCTAACAGGTATCTTCGTAGCAGGTATACTAGACTGTGTTTTCGCTTTCAAAATCGTGAGATAGTGATTCTTAAAAAAAATTTTTACTAACATATAGAGTATTTTTAATCGAAACTAAATATCATATATACACTCAAGGAAATAACGTTTTTACGTATTTTGGCCACATCAAATAGTACCGTTAAAGAACATGAAAATATATTCGTATAGTTTGAAACTTTTGTCAATTGGCTTAAAATTGCCTCCTGCCCTTTTGATTTGCAGGCCCTGGATCTATATAAGCCGTAACAAAATATGTACTTGAAGGTGCCCTCTGTGCCCATAAACGACACACATTCGTAAGTTTATTTAGATTATAAATTACGATTCTTTTGAAGTGCTAATAAATTATATGCACAGAATAAACAATTAACCGGTATAACGTAGTCTTCTGTTTCCTATTTGATGTTTCATTGTAAATTTGTTAATTATTATTGAAACACTCAGACTCAGTATCAGCAATCAAATCAGTAAAACAATTACTTCTTTACGCCTTACTTTACAGTGGAATTAATGCTCCGCTTCGGAACTTGCTTTTACAAATAGGGATCAAAGCCATCCTTTTAAATGTCAAGGTTGAAATACGGCTTCGTGAATGAAGAGTTTGACGTGGAATTCATTTTCAAAATCAGCTCAAAGAGACAAAATCTATACACGCTCGCATTGCGTTTGACTTGTCTCTGTTTTTGGTTCGTAAGTGCTTACTCAATTAATGTGTGGCAGTGGATACTGTATTTATCTGATCACGTAATGCTTGGTATACGTATGTTTGGTATACATTACAGTGACTAGTGGTTTTGAGAGGTATGCGAATAAGATGTTGATGGACTCACAGTCTGGGGTTACTTTGACTTATTAATATCCTTCGATTATTGGAAGTGTTTCCGTAGGTGATTTGATCTCAAATCAGCTGGGGGTCTCCTTTTCGTTTAACATAGTTTTAAATTAATTGTGGCACTCGCTAACCCCCGTGTTGTGCCGGGTTAGAATTGCACCTCCTCATATCATCCCGAGATATGTTTAGGTGGATTTATAAGTTGGTACTTCTTAGCGACGAAGCATCACAAGGAACAATGAAGGGGAAGTAACGAAATGAATATGTGATGTGATTGGGTGAGTGTATAATTAACAGATAATGTATTTTATTTTATTTTAACGGTTAATACGTATTACTAAGCTGCGCGTACAGGTTTAATTTTATTTTTAATTGCTTACCTATTAACCATTGTCACCAGATGTTAAGTGATGATGTAGTCGGAGATATTATTAAAGGTAGCCTCAAATAACTGGCACTCAAGAACAGCTGCCGGAACATACTATTAGTTGCTTGGTGACCGATTTTCTACTTGAGGGTGGTAACTAGCCAGGCGAGCATTACATGGGCAAAATGTCCTACTATCATGTTATAACTGCTGCCATCCTAAGGAAACAACCGTGCATGGAAGCGCTAAAGGGAATGCCACTATTTTGTTCACATTTTGCATGGTGGAAGGACATTTTGACGACAACCCTCAAGTAGGAAATCTGTCGCCAAGCATCTAACGGTGTGTTCAGGCAGCTGTCCTTGAGAGCCAGTAATTCTAGGTAAAACTTGTAAACACCTTCGAACACATCATCACTTACCATCAGGTGAGATTATTGTTAAAGGCTTATATATAAGTAATAAAAAAACACTTGCAGTCACCCACCCAAGTCCGGATGATCATGATTAAATATTGTAGCGGACGTTGCTTTAGATGAAAAATTCTTTGAAAATGTCAGACTGAAGGTGTAAGGCAGATAAACCTCGTTTTGTATGCGACTGAGTTAAACAAAACTATTTATTGTTTATATATAGTGTGAGCAAACTTTTTAATATAAATTCATATAAATTTGGGATGTTTTAAACGGAAAAAATCTTTCAGGTACTTTGTATCATATGGTGGCTATACAGAGTTATAGGTAAAATGCTAACAACCTCTTAGGGTTGACTTATGCTAGTCCTAACAAACATTTTGAGATAAAAAAAAGATTATGAAAAAAATAAGTTTTTTTTCTTTGTTTTAATGCCTACTCTGAGCCAAGAGCGCCCGCCGCGGCAACACTTGACCAAGCCGTGCTCCTTTTGAACTGAGTTTTGAATATTTACATCGAGCAAAGTAATTAAAAATATAAAATAATACATTACAAGCACATTTTTAACATCAGGTGGTCCGCGTACTTATTCAGTCAAAAAACACAAAAAAATATTAGAGCTGTATGATTATTTTCTATAGCGAAAAATATATAATGAAATCGTATTTTGGATCAGGCATAGTATATCGCTCAGCGCAAACCAAGAGCATAGCAGAGAGGAGCATTTTCTGAGAATACTGAACAATGAATCTTATGACAATTCCATACGTTGTAAAATTAAATACACGTCCAAACTTGATGCTCGACCATACTGCTTGCAAGATGCCTATTCGAGTATGCCGCCGCACGCCGCCCGCGCTCTGTCAGTATGCCACACGGTTATTAATTAATGTGCCCACAGCTAGAAAACTGTTTGAACTTGTTTTTACTACCTGGTGCGGCCGACATCTGCTGGAAATCATGAACGAAGAAAAGTTGATCGGTTTGGTGCATCGTTTGGAATTAGTATACAATATCCAATGTACAGTGTTCGGATGTTAAGAGCCAATACTTGGAAAAGAACTGTTCTTCTCATTTTATGAAGTCTTATTTTATTTACATAGATATTTTTTATATTCCTCGAATATTCCTCCTATATCGGTTAAGCATGCCACCTGCATGGTGAACGAGTCAACATTATGCTTGACTATACGCACTTTGGTGTGCGCTGACCACAGAAAAGAGAAATAGTATTTTATATCTCTATGGCGCTGACCGTATATCGTCAATCCTCAAAAATATTATAATGTATATTTTATTCATATCTGTATGGTCTATATTACGAAAGGTACACTCTTTCTAAAAAATTGTGTTCCGATTTTGCCTCTTTGAGACCACTAACCTATTTGGTTGGTTTATAACGACTAGACAAGCTCCACTACGAGCGCTTTAAAAACCTGAAACCACACGAACCACATTAGCATTTTCTAATTATATGCTTTTGGCTCATAAGCCTCACTCCTGTCAGAATCGTTAACGTAACAATCGACATCAAACCCCATCACTAATTTATCCTTTTAATATAATGCAAGGAATGTTATAACATCGTAATTATTTATCTGAAACTTTTATTTACGTTTGTTTCAAGTGACTTGGCAAGGATTTAAAAGCATAATTTACATTACATCTGAAAAAGATAAATATAATATTTTTAAATATTGGTACCTAGTAAAAGTTTGTGTCATATGATTTTGCCGATAAAGTCTGTTTCAGACAGGCGACATGTTTGAACATACAATTTTACGATCAAACAAACCTTCGCAAGGAGACTGTACACACATGAAGATTCTATATAAAGTACACATTATACACATACAGTATGTACATATTCATTCATGACTTGGGTATCTGCAAAGATCCTTGTCCCAAGAGATTCGCAAGGTGCTATTCTGTTTGTAATAGTGTATCCACATCTTATAGCATTATAACAACTTGTTTGCCACAAATTTATAATATTGCCCGTAGAAAGCTCACTAGCAAGTTTGGTAAGCTGCACTTTGGTACTTTTGGACACTTTGGGCTTTGGAAATATATTTACAAATTTAATTGACCTCTACTGAACCTTTTAAGTAACTTCAGTGACAAGTTTTGAATAAATCGTGACATTCATCAACACAGAGTAGGATTCATTGTATTCAATGTATATTCATACTTGATAGTGGATCTTATGTGGCATTATTAATCATATATTATGATTATCACGTGTGGTAATGCGCTGAACGAAAAATACCACCCAGAAGATTTGCAAGAAGTGCGTTGACAGTGTGTAACGGGGACATGCATTTATTATCAGGCGGTCCAACCGCTCGTTTGGACGCTAGCATGTCGTACTATAATCCACACTTATTAAGAAAGTGAAAAAACTCTGGACCTCTGTATGTTAAAAAGGGTAAATTGCTAGCTGGAGCTTATAATATTATATATGGTAAAGGGATTCTGTTCTTCTGGCTTCTTTTCAGAATAAGTATCATAGTTTTGTCATGTATTATTGATCTTATATAATATAATCAAACTTTCGAGCCTACAGTAGTGGAAATCTATCTAATCAATAGAAAGAAATATCTATTCAGTTTTTTTACGCTATGCCACCTCTATGGTTCGACAGTAAAACACATTCAGCGTGTATGGTTTTGGATTGCACACAGGCAGCTCAGTAACCAGAGCGTTATTCTTATCCTACTCCAAAATTTAAAGATAGATAACCTTTTTTTTAATCATAGTTATTACTTAGTAGTAATCAAGCAAGCAAGGATTTTTCTTACTCCAGTGGTTTGATGTTCATTATTTTATTATGTTATGAACGTAACATACTAAAATATCATAGAATTAAACATAAGGACTATGTTTAAATATTTTTTTTAAGTATTTAAATCTCTTTAATGTGTGATAATGTAGGTTATTTGCATATACCTACATATATTTTATTCTTGATTATAACTGTTTTTCAATTCTAATTAACAGTAGGAAAATAGCAAATAGTGATTAAGTAGAGTTTTATAGACTGTGGGCACTTACATTAACAAATTTTATATTACAAAATTCTCACCGCGTGCGGGAAACGAACCCATATCCCCCAATTTACGCATCCGGTGGCTTAACCCAATCGATGTGAGAAATGTTCTATACTGATATTTGTCCATGTGATCTTCGCCCTTCGCTAGCACGTGATAGTGCTAGTTTAAAAAATGAAGGTACTTAGTTATATCGATAGTATTATTTTTAATAGGTATAAAGAAAAGATTAAGTGCTCCGGAGAATTTATAATTGCTTGAAACTCATTTCCCAGCCAAAGAAGGCAAAACCCAAAATGTGTTAGGTAATTATAAATCGCTGTTTCGTTTTGGATTAACTATATAATAAAAGAACGTTCTATACACCACGTGGATATATCATGTGGTAACTGAATACGACTTAACATGATACAATGTCCGAAAGAAATCACAGGTAACAACTAATATTATAAATGCGAAAGTACTTAGGTAGGTACTTGTGTTTTTATTTCTTCTAAATGGACTCTCATTAAGCTTTGTACATGGTATATTCCTGAGGTCCTGGCTAAGGAAGGTGGACTTTTTATCAAGGTAAGTAGTTCCTTGAGAGATGTCTTTATTGTAACTCCAACGTGTGTGTTGTTGATAGGTATGTTGAACACATTCACTTTAACAACAATTTGGCTGTATTATTTATGAACATTGCCACTAACCGCTCATTTTGGTTCCGAAAGCGGACAGTATATTTTGAGATATTGGAGAACGTCCAACAATTGTTTATTCCGTACCCAGACGATACTTCAAAATAAGATATCGATAGTCGCCATTATAAGACAAATTGCAGACATTTGTCTTACAGTTGTAACGAACGGGTAATTGAATGTTTAGGCTTGAAAATATCATTATAACATTAGAATTTAGCAAGATCTCCTCTTTTACGGAATTTGCCATAATCCCCACGATTGGCAGGCGTCTTGGAGATCACAGTAAAAATTTAAAGTTCTTCAAAAGGCGCTGCTTCAAAAGACCTTCTGATATATATTGCCTTTAGTGGCCTCTTACAGCACCCACGTACTGACAGTATAACTTTCAGAATTCACGTTAACAAAGAAGATGTAGGTATGTATCTTATTTATTTTGTCGCGTGATAAAAGAATTCCTGAAGTTTCCCGAATCTTTATCTGGTAGTATGTATTAGCCACCGTTATTGTGCCGAATAGGTCACTGCTGTATTGTCAAAAGTTAACAAAATATGGAACTCTTATAAATGTGATTATAAATTGACGACAAACTTTATATATCATGCACCAATTCAACATTATAACTGAACTATACGATACTTACTCGTTGATATTATCGTGTTTATTGGCATAAATCAGAATAAGACAAGTAGAACAGGTGTTTAACACGGTCAAGATATCAGTATGCAGCATCTGCTGGCATAATAAGGATGAATTGAAAAGATATAGTCACCAAAGCGCACTACGGAACTCAGTCACGACCGCAGCTTAAGAACCTTGACTTGCTTTCAATGTTCCTCTTGATTTGAATTCATTTAAGATAAATGAATCTTAGAAATTCCAGTTTCATAAGAATATTCATTGAGGATCACGAGTGGCCCATGAATGGAATTCTAAAGAGGTTCTTTCGTATTTTTCTTAAAGAAAAATCATGATCTTTTTCGGGGTAAATATTTTTAATTTTATTTATTTGTCACCCACGACTTCACTTGCATAAGCAATTGACGCATAAAATCAGGTTACGTTTATTTGGGATTCACACTTGTTCTTGCAAATAACCTGACATATTATTTCAACTTTTAAAATATTCTACAAAATGTCCATTGTTTTTAGTCAAGTGTCTTCTCTAGTTATGGTTTTGATCCAGAAAATTATTATCAGAATATAATTGAAAGATAATGTTTAATAGTAAGTTATATTTTTATTAAGCCTGGGGTTAATATTCGTTTAAGTAGGTGTAGGTTTTAAGTTCGCTAGGATCTCAATTAGTTATAAATTTAAATCTCTGTTAGGTATTTCAAAACTGAACATTCAATCTTCATAGACGTTATATTGTAACCGCGTATCGCGAAGAGCTCAAGCTGTTGAACTTGCTCATCGAGGAGTTTTCTTTTACTCAGTTAGAGATCAGTTAGCATGGTGGTAGGGCATTTTGTGAATGCCCGTCTGGATAGCTACGAAACTCGAGTAGAAAACCTGTCGCCAAAACCCTAACAGTGTGTTTCGGAAAATGTCCTTGTGAGCTAGTTATTCTAGGTTAGCCTAAACAACATCATCACTAGTGGTTAAAAGCTAGCATATCAGCAATAAATAAAATCAGTGCCGTACGTCCGTCTTATATTTGAACAGATTTAAAAAAAAACATCGTATTATAATATACATGTTAATGTATTAGTTATGGAAATAAATTAAGTATTATTTTTATATGGCATAAAAAAAACTATTTGTGTTTGAAGCCATATTTCTTTGTATTTTTTTTTTAAATCCTATGTAATTTGCTAAATAACAAATATTGTTTTTTTATTTTTGTTTTTTTAATTTGAAGATTTCAACTGCCTGTCTAAAATGTTTAAAAATACCTATTCACCCTATCGTAAGAAGGACGGGTACAAGTTGCAAATTAAAAGGGTTCCGTTTTTTGATGCGGTACTCTTGCGTCAATTTTTTTATTTTCCGCGTTTTCCAGACACACAGTTTTTTTATATATTGTTAGTTTTTAGTATGTTATCTTCAATCTTATTGGCCAACATGTTTTATTACACACAGACATTGACAAGTATAGAATCGAAACTCTGTTATTAGAGGTGATGTAGACAAACTCTTAACTGGATCTAAAATTGATAGTGAAATATGTTTTAGGACAATATACTGAATACTTGTACAAGAAAAAAAAAACGTCATTTCCACCCCCTACTATGTGGTTCTATAAGCGACGTCGGATAATTCACGCTCGTAAGTCAATGTACGTAGGGAGAAGATATAAAATCCTTGCAATGGAATCATAAAGAGGGCAATTCGTTTTTTGTGAGAAGGCATCAATGCCGTGTACCCTTCTACAGCCGGACGTGTCCCGAATCACTATCAGGTAAACTGCAAGTCTAGATTAAAAGATCCATTCCACGATCGACAGTTTTGGTATACGTCGCAAAATGCCTTAATGCTCGTGATCTAAACGAGCACTTATTTGTGCCGTGGAGCATCTCATGTCCGTTTTTTTATGGCTTATTATAAAATTGGCTTCATCAAGGAATTTCTGTTAAGAGCCGTTCAAGGAGTATAATGTTCATCCTATAATATATATTTTGTTCCATAAACATTTGTCACCTTTTATTGCGTAAAATTTATGAAGAAATCATTACATAGCAACATCGAGCACAGATGGTCGATGTTAGTGAAACTTATTCGTTATGAAAGTTAATTATATGGATATTTTCTGGTCAAGTAATCAAATTTTAAACTGGTATACGAAAAAATGAAACCGACTTCAACACTCAAAAGTGTGAAATAACTTGTTGAAATCGGTACCATGATAGTACGAAAGTACCTATTATCACAATATTGTGAGCATGGTACCGACTTCGACAATTTATATCACACTTTGAGTGTTGAAGTCAGTTGAAAAAACAAATTTGTCATCCATAGTAACTTTAAGGCTTTCGCGACTTAAACACATAGTTATAAGTCTTTAACGGGACTTAATCGCGATAAAAACATTTATATTTTTATTTATTTACCTCGACGTTTCGACCAAGTCAGTGTTGTGTGTCGAGACGATACATTTCTAAATCAAATGCGGGTAGTTGGAGAAAATACCCGCCCTTCAAGACGCTGACACTCGCCTCTTCAGTCCGCTCGTGACCACGACCAATGCAACTTGGTCGAAACGTCGAGGTAAATAAATAAAAATATAAATGTTTTTATCGCGATTAAGTCCCGTTAAATACTTATAACTAAATTTGTCATCCGTTTTAT
Organism: Plagodis dolabraria; assembly: GCA_963854805.1. Taxonomy (NCBI): domain Eukaryota; kingdom Metazoa; phylum Arthropoda; class Insecta; order Lepidoptera; family Geometridae; genus Plagodis; species Plagodis dolabraria. The sequence continues at coordinate 13,912,263 of OY978454.1, read as the reverse complement.
TGACCCTTCCTACTTACGGGATCGATTGTCATTCACTGTCAATGACTATATCTTCAAGATAAAACCATACCTACAGCTATTGGAGTGTGACTAAAATACTGCTTTGAGGAACCTTTAGTTTGATGAAATTTAAATAGGACCACAAGAGAAGCATCATCATTCATATTAAAAAAATTAGCATTAAAATCTGTTAACCCAGACAAAAGTACTGAAGTAACAAACATAAAAAAAATATTAAAAAATAAAGTCAAGTTGAGTACCTTCCCTTTTTTGGAAGTCGGTTTAAAATGGCGAAAATCATTATATAAGCACAACTTATTGCCAATACAGTTTATTCAGCATCATCAGCCGGAAGTAGCCTCTTGAGCGAGTTAGTCCCGGAAAGTACTCTGCCGCCATACCTATTTCTATCACGCAGTAATGTTGGTTTTACTGTATTCCGATTTGAAAGATATGGGTGCCGATAAAATAACAGGAACATGAGACTTAACAACTTATGTCTGCTCAGTGCAGTTCAGCACTTATGATGAACTGCATCTGTTATAGGTAGATATATATATATGTATATATATATATATTTTAATAATTATTCAACCTAGCTTTTCTGAATATGCAAGTCCACTTGTTTTAGTGCGAAAGAAGGATGGCAATATGCGAGTTTGTGTGGATTATAGAAAAATAAACCAAAAGATGATAAAAGATGAACACCCATTGCCAGTCATTGATGACCAGATAGACAAGTTGAGTAAGGCTAGAGTATATAGTACCATTGACTTAAAAAATGGATTTTTTCATTTGCCAATTGAAGAAGACTCTGTGAAGTATACAGCTTTTGTTACCAGCAGTCCCGAAGGTCAATATGAATTTTTAAAAGCCCCTTTTGGATTATCCATTTGTCCTAAGTACTTTACCCGTTACATAAACATCATATTTTCTGATTTTATAAGAAAAGGTTTTGTTCAGATTTTCATAGACGATGTGATTATACTAGCTGAAGATGAAGAGCAAGGAATAGAACGTCTTAGAGATACACTGAAGGTAGCTGCTGAATACGGACTTGAAATCAACTGGAAGAAGACGCAATTGCTACAAAGATCTGTGGAGTATCTAGGCTATGTTGTGTCGAATGGAACGGTAAAACCATCAATGGAGAAGACAAAAGCAGTTATGGAATTTCCAGAGCCAAAGAGTTTGAAAGAAATACATAGTTTCATTGGGCTAACGTCATACTTTAGGAAATTTATTCAGGATTATGCTTTGATTGCTAAGCCTTTGAGTGACTTATTGAAACAAGGAGAGTTCTATTTTGGAAAAGAACAAAGATATGCATTTGAAATATTGAAAGCTAAATTATGCTGCGAACCAGTACTAAAAATATTTGATATACAGTTGGAGACAGAACTGCACACAGATGCATCCAAAAATGGTTATGCAGGAATTTTAATTCAAAAAGATCCAGTAGATGGTAAGATGCATCCAGTACATTACATGAGCAGGAAGACAACAGAATCTCAACAAAAACTTAGCAGCTATGAGCTTGAAGCAATGGCAGTTATAGAAGCAGTAAAGAAATTTCGAAGATATCTAATCGGTATACCATTTAAAATAGTAACTGATTGTGAAGCATTTCAAAAAACTTTGAATAAGAGAGATGTTTCAGCTAAAGTGGCAAGATGGATTATGTTCTTACAGGATTTCAACTATACTATTGAACATAGAACTGGTGATAAGATGCAACATGTTGATTCGCTAAGCAGAAACATATGTGTTGTAAACATAGAGCTACATGCTCGAATAAAGAAGGCTCAAGAAGAAGATGATGCATTAAAGGCGATAAAAGAGGTTCTCAAAGAAAATTGTTATGAAGACTATTTTCTGGAAAATGATGTTATTTATAAAGGAATAGACAAGAAGTTAGTACTACCTGAGATAATGGATATGGAGATGATCAAAAGAGCACATGGAGTAGGACATTTTGGAAGAAGGAAAGTCAAAGATATGATTGAACGAGACTACTACATAACTAAACTGGAAAGTAAGATTGACAAAGTTATTTCAGCTTGTGTTCCATGTCTATTGGCTACCAGAAAGTTAGGGAAGAAAGAAGGACTTCTAAACCCCATTGAGAAAGGAGACCTACCGTTAGACACACTACACTGTGATCATTTAGGACCGTTGGATGCTACAAAAAAGATGTACAACTACATATTGACAGTAATGGACGGATACACTAAGTTTGTTTGGATTTATCCAGTCAAGACTGTGTCAGCAAAGGAGACTGTAGACAAGATGAAGTTGCATCAAAAAGACTATGGAAACCCCAGACGTATTATAACAGACAGAGGTACAGCTTTCACAGGACATGAGTTCCAAGAGTATTGTTTTGAAGAAGGAATTGAGCATATTACAATAACAACTGGTATTCCTCGGGGTAATGGTCAGGTTGAGCGGATGAATAGAATCATTATATCTATATTAGCCAAGATGTCTATAGAAGTACCAGGTCTGTGGTACAAGTATGTTAGCAAACTACAAAGAGTGCTAAACAGCACTTACCAGCGATCAATCAATACATCGCCATTTGAACTTTTGACAGGTGCTAAATTAAGGATTAAGGAAGATATCAAAATATTAGAATTTTTAGAAGAAGAAAGTAGGAGAGAATTTACAGAGAAGAGGGATGAATTGAGAAGAGAGGCAAAAGCACAGATTTTAAGAATACAAGAGGAAAATAGAAAAACATTCAATAAGAAACGGAAAGAAGGAGAGAAGTACAAAAAAGATGATTTAGTAGCTATACAGAGGACACAGTATGGAAATGCATTGAAGTTAAGACAGAAATTTTATGGACCTTATAGAGTTTTGAAGGTGTTAGGAAAGGACAGATATGAAGTAGAAAAAATTGATAGAAGTAAGGAAGGACCCATTAAGACAACATCAGGTGTAGACTACATGAAACGGTGGCCTTAGTTCAATCTTGCCTGTTTCATGGTCATAAAATTATGAGATAAATAATCATTATTTTGCAGTTGAAATAATTAATTGCTATTTAATAGTATATTCATCTTGGGTTACTATTTTAGGGGACTAAGTCATTTATTTTCCAAGCATAACTTGCCGCTGAATACAACTCGCAGTAGACCTCAGAAAAAAAAAAGTTTGTAAGTTTTTTAATAAGACATTTATATCACATCTCAATAACTGCATCTAGTATATACAACTATTTTAAGGAGTAATTAACAAGTACTGGCCTATCTTTAATTTTTTCTAAGATGAATAATGTAATAAAATAAGTCTTTAGATTGAAATTCTGCATAATTCACTAAAACCAGTAATTACCTAGTTGGGTTACTGTTGTAGTAAAGTAAGAATGTTAGTAAAAGAAAGTGTGGTTTTCAGATTTGTTTATTTATCTTTTGTTTACAAGTGTTAAATTACCTAAGTATAAGTTAGAGTATAATACATTAGAAAAAAAAACCACTAGATTTTTGAATAAAGTATGTACAAAAAAAAATATATTATTAAGACTATAATTTAAATTGTTAATCCAAGTTTTTGAAGACAGGTACTAATGCCGAACATTTCGTAAATCAGTATTAAGGCTATTATGCTATCTCAGTAATGTAAATGTTGATAAGATATTTTTGCTGTAAACCTAACCATAGCTGTAGTCTGAGGGCAGACTCAGTAGCAGGATAGCCGAGTTGTAGGACTTTTAGAACGATTATTTATGTTTAAAATGCTTACCTAATTGTATACCGTATAGAAGCGGAACGTAGCCATGCTAATTTAAAGAAAATGTAACATAACTAGGGTGTAAGTAGGATGGAAAAAAGGGTGCTCTCTCTCTCGTTTTAAGATGGACGTTGTAAAGGTGTGAATTTCTTTAAGAGAATAATAAAAAAGTACATAAAGCCAACTATTACAGTATTTTCTCTCAGACCCAACTACCCCTACATATATATATATTTATATATATATATACATATATATATATATAACACCAGGTGGCAATCATGATGGAATAAAAATCGACAAAAAAATATTTAAAATCGCATTTTTAGAACGTTCACATTCAGATAGCTATTTAATTTATTTTTAAACAAAAATATCCATTTGAAGATGAACAGGTTCTCAGAAATAAATAAGTATCTGCTAGTACCAAACTGGAAATATTATTGCATGTTATTTCATAAGATTAATTTCATATATTAAACAAAATCACATAGGTATTCAACGCAGAGCTCGAGTTAAATATATAGAATAGGTTGAATCTATTATAAGAATGAATGTTATGGGACAGAATGCATTCCGTAACTTACGTGAGCAGAATGTCCATGACAATAAAAGTACAGTCAGAAGCAGGAATTACCGTGTAAAATCCATAATAAATTAGTTATGATGGGTAAACTGAATTGTCTATTGTACGGTTACGTACCTACTTCCTCTGGAGCTTTCAATTAGAGTTAAGCAATTTTAAACTATTTATTTTCATGTGTTAATATTAGGTGAAGGCGGGTTGTGAGTTGAGAAAAGGATTTATATTGGATAGCTTTCTTTCACTATACACATCTTACCCTCTGAGATCATCATCTGTTGGTTGATGGTGATGTGAAACAGGTTTTATCCGGAATATGAAACACAAATATAGACGCTTGGTGACCTACTCAAACCCAATTAAACATAAAAAGATGAGTACGTTTAGCAACATAACATTAATTATTATACTTTTTTTCGACAACTATGTTTAAATTTTCAGTTTATTTTTATGGGAATTTAATGACTGATGGTAAATGATGATACATATACATGCAATTAGTGAATTCTTATAGATCTGGCAACAACTGAAAAAAAAACCGCTGAACACCTGGTGATAGCCAGCAGATTTTCTGCTTGGTGGTTTTAGTTAACAAACAGACGAGTACACAAAACACAATGCATTTATTCCATTGCTTGTCGACATAACCACATTTACTAACGTTGTTGACTGTACTTTCATGAATTGTACTCATTGGTCAACGTTCACATGACAAAGCTTTTAACGTAAAATATTTCCTATGAAAATGCTAGCCCCTTTAAAATATCATGAGAACTCTGATGGAAATTCTAGGAAAACATATTTAATCTGAATTTTATTCACAAACGTTTTTACGTTATTTTTCTTACCTTGCAGGCATTTTTTTTCTGGTGTAATATATATGACTTAAGAATATAAAGAAAATTCCATATACATAAGTTGGCAGACGCTAAATGGAGAGAAAAAGCAAGACATAATGTGTCTAATGAAAAAAGTGCTAAACGTGAAAAGGACCTCTTTCACGTCGATGTAAGCAGCTTCTTATCATCATCAGCTGCCTGGTGAAGTATTTCCGAACAGTTACGACTTAGGAACCTTCAAGAAGAGAGCACATTCCCTCCTTAAAGGCCGGCAACGCATCCTCGAGACCTCTGGTGTTGCGGATGTTGGTGGGCGACGGTGATCACTTACCATCAGGTGAGCCGCCTGCTCGTTTGCCCTCCTATGCCATAAAAAAAAAACCACTGATTTTTTCAGATAGCGTTTAGTATTAGTACCTTTCCTAGAAGTTTGTAACCGACGGGGGGTTCCTTATGAGAGTTGACCAATTCTAAACTTATAATTTAAACCATTTGCTTTGCATTCCACTGCGGTTGTTTTAGGTGTTGTGCTGTTCTTTGCAATTTTATGAGAAAATATGTTGTTATAACTCTACATTAATGAATTACTGGTAGTCAGATGACATATGAGTTATTAGCAATCCCCATATTACTACTTCTCCTGTTATATAAAACAATTTCGTTTATTTCAGTAACAAACCTGAACCGTTATATTACTCATCGCGATAAAGGAATGAAAAAAAACATATGAAGGATTTTTTTGTGGCAAATCAGATAAGTGGTAAATTTTATAGAAAATAACGTATATGGAGACTTTAAGCCAATGCAGAATCGGTAACAATAATTTTGCTATGTGCCTAAAACGTTTACATTGCTGTTATTCTTATTTGAAAGCAAAATTTATCGCTCAAGTTGTCAATGTAATAGATAGCAGAATTTACAGATTGAAGAAGTTAACTCATGAACTCAGATGACAAACGCAATGCATTTCCACTCTTACCATCGTTATATGTTATGATCGGATGTAACAAGTATACTTTCGTAAGAGCCAACCACTCTCACAAAGAAGCGCCAGCGTAGTTTAATAAAACTGACATCCCAATACCTAACATACCTACAATAGAAATATCTAACTCATAACAAAACACATGTGTCACCATAAAACCGTACATATCGGTATATATCCAAATCAAACCATTTTATTTGAATCGATACTTGCCGAACCTGAAAGGACGATCCGAGACGTGTCCGACACGACATCACGTAACTCACATTATGGTGCTGAATGACTCTGGAGTTACGACTCGATTCAACCGACGACGTTAAAAACAGCGCCCGAGTTATTCTTTCGCCGTTATTCACAGGGCACAATCCATTGGTGTTAAGCACCCTCTTAATGGTGACGTTAAGGACTTTACTACTGATGTCATTCAACTATGGATTACAGGCTCTGTAGAAGAAGCTGGAATTTTTATTTCCGAAGCTAATAACGATACATACGATAACGTAACATGATATATAACAGATATATATCAAGTATGTTAATTTTTCTAGTTTCATGTTCGTTATGAACAGGAAGACATCGACTGTTCCAATATAGCTTATTCTTCATCACAATGAACAGCTATCAGCTCTTACTTTTTGTTAACGTTTCTTTGTTGTTTTTTTGATGTCGTTAGTCCACCTAGTTGGGGCCTAGCGGTACGTGTTGCGGTTACAACCTTTATTGTTTTAACACGTTTTTAGGGTTCCGTAGTCCTGACAAGGAACCCTTATAGTTTCGTTATGTCCGTCTGTCCGAGGTTTTGCTAAGAGACCGTTAGTACTAGGAAGCTGTAATTTCGTATGGAAAAGTAAATCAATTACGCCGACAAAGTGATAAAATAAAATTTTGGAAAATATTTTTTTAGGGTACCTGCCATACATGTGATGTGGGGATGAAATTTTTTTTCGTCGTCTATCTCCTCGTGTGTAATATGGTTGAATAGGTCTTCTAAAATTACTTAGGGGCTGCTAATACTGTTTTTTCGATTTAATTCTCCATTTACGAAATATTCAACTTTAAAGTGCAAATTTTTGTTCCAGCAGGGCGTCCCCCCACCCTCTAAAAGCTAAACCGCGGGCTTGAAAAATCTGAAAAAATTCAAATTGATAGTGCGTTTTATGAACTTTAAAGGAAAAGTATAGCGGTTACGATAAATTTATTAGTTTAGCAGTAATAGTCGTTGAACTTGGGTGTTGGATGATTTTGTACCAAATATAAAATCTATAGAATAAATCCTTTAAAGTGACTAAGATGAAGTAGTTGGTTGTTTATAAAGGGTAAAGACTGGCATTGAAAACTTAATCTAAAATAAAAAATCTTAAACTATAACTTAGCCCTATGTCATACCACTAGGTGAACTGACGATATCGTGAAAGTCGCGGGTAGCCAGTGGCTACAAGTGGCTAATAGCCGTTCTTTGTGGCGATCTATGGGGAAGGTCTTTGTTCAGCAGTGGACGTCTTCCGGCTGGTGATGATGATGATGATGTCATACATAATAAACTAGCTTTCTAGCCGCGCATATTACGGTTATCGCGCAAACCTATTAACTTCTTTTTTCGCAGTTGGATAAAATCTATCCTATGTCCTTACCCGGGTCTCAAACTATTTCCATTAATATAGATATAGATATCGCAGTGCAAAGATTTGACTTATATAGGTATAAAGTACTTTTTGGACCTCATCTTCGCCGTACACTAGAAGTGTTTGCTGTCTGTACCTGTCGTACCAAGGTCATCGATCACTTCATTTCACACAACATCAATTTACTGATTGTATTGCCCATCAATAGTGTAAATTTTTTCATCAGTAAAGGGAATATTTCTGTGCCCTTCACTTGCATATCGCCACGGAAAGCACTCTATTTAATTTTAAAGCTTGATTTTGACGATAACCACCGAGCTTCAGGTCTTGTTTTATAATACCTACGCGAAATTCCTACCGGGAATCTTCATTTCTCGCAATAAAATTATTGTTGAGTTATCATAATATTTATACTTCCCAATGGGATTTTGACCAATTCTGGCTTTAACAGCATTAATTTGTAATTCTAAGACACGCGGCTGACCTGATCTTTTATGGTCTTCGACAGAGGAAGTGTTGTTGTATCTGTTGATATTACGATATACGAACATACCTACGGCTGATACCAAGCTTTTGAAGTGTCTGGAATATGACCGACGCGACGGCTCAATACCTACTTTACACAAGACGAATACTAGGTACTATCCTATTTTCTTTAACACCTCATTTCATATTATTATTTGATAATGAACACAAAATAATATATGAAATGGCGAGAAATTGAAATAAAATTTTAAAGTTATAAACGCGTTCCAAATTCTAAATAATTCTGAAGCTGAAAAGTTTTTATGTTTCAGTATTTATGGCCAGACTAGTTATATAGATAGTATAATAGCCAATTTATAAGCTTACTTGCATATTATTTATGCTACAGCAAATAAATGAAATGACATTCAAATTCTTACAATGTACCAACGGATTCTGAATCGCGCTATCGTTTCGGTTTCATTCGAGTATCTATCTATAGAATTCACAAACGAATTTCGTTTAATTATCGAATTATAATTGAAATAATAGCTTGGCGGCAATCGTACTCTTATTTCTTAAATTTAGCAGGAAGAAAGTGGAGGAGAATAAAGAACTACAGAATCACTCTATATTATGATAACGGGCTTCTACGGAACCCTACATTGTGCGTGGCTCGACACGCATTTGACCGTTTATTATATGTTATTACTCGTATGTTATATTTTTATTGCCTGTCTTGTTTGTATGCGTCGTTCATATTTCGCAATTAATTACAAAGAAAATTCCGTACTCAAACCATATCTCAGAAAACAAATGCATTTACGCAAATATGAATAACAGAAAGTAGTTTTAGATAGATAAGGTTATTTAATGAATATACCGCGTTTTCTTAAAACAGACAAAAAAGTATTTAAAATAGGAACCTGCATCGCAACAGGAGTTTTTTTAAATGACAGCTACCTATACAATATAATATTACCTATTTTAACAGCAATTTTATAACAATGTTTTATTCTTAAGATTTAACAACGATTTGAATTGGAATAATTTTCTACATTTATAGCTTACTGTTATTTAAGCAATTTGATGCTTAATTATTTTGTAATTAAATCAATCACTTTGTATGCCGAAACTAACGAACTTAACTTCATAAGAAAAAAAACTTTGAGGGCAACATCATACTTGAAAGAAAAATAAAGAATTCATACATATTAAAAGTTAAGTGCAGATGTATTGGTACGTATAGTATTGGTTGTAATTTACGATATTACAAAAGTTATTTATGAGCTAAACTTTACTAATGTACTGTTATATTGCTAAAGTTTATGTTTAATTCAAGCCGGTAAATTGTATTTCAGTTTACGTGCGAAAATTAACTCAAATAGCTAACCTACACAAGCTAAAGCGTGTGCTAGCGCAGAAAAAGCCGTATAAACAATGTACTTGAAGGTTAGTTCAGAAAGATTAAGAAAATGAATGTAACTAATTTTCATGGTCGACTGACTTGTCAAAATAAAAGTTAGGTACTGTTATGATAGTAATAAGCTATAGTACTATTCGAGGGTGGATAACGTGCTGTCAAAATTATTCAGTTGTTGCTTAACAGTCGTCTTTCATAAAAGTCACAACATGGGGACAGCGATGGAGTTCAAACCCACGCCCTTTAGGACTGTTGTGGAACTACCGTGGAATAAAATGACGTCAGATATTTTTGAATTTAAAAAGATATACTTTATGACAATTGTTGACTATTATTTTAAAAATACTGAGGTTTGTAAGTAAAATACATTGAAAAGTTAATACTGTAATATAGTCTAGTAATCGAATATATCAAGGAGATATTTGCACATCACAGTTTAAAGTTTTAATAAACGATAACGGAACGCAATACTCAAGTCGCAAATTTAAGCCGTTTGCATATGCATACGTATGCATACCCATTCGTATGCATATGAATGGGGGTCCGATCATTGACGCCATTGGCATTATTAGGCAATCCTAACTATCCACAGGCCAACGGCAAAAGTGAACGCGTGGTTTCAACTACAAAATCACTAATGATTAAAGCCTTAAAACGTCGTTGGGATAATCTGGTCCTCCTTAATTTCTGCAGTACTCCAAAGGATAGTTTAAGCTCTTCCGCTCAGCTGCTCATGAGTCAAAAGTTGAGGTGTCAGCTACCAGTCCACTCAATCCTTTTGGAGCCTCGTTTTACTGAGCCATCAGAATATCTAACTATGATCGTCGTCGGCACGAGCTATTTTTTTATTCCTAGGGATAACAGTGTGGTACGTTATGAGTCTCCTTTGATTTGAATCCGACGCCACTTCGATGCACTTCTCGACGCCAACACCGAAGTTGATATAATGTGTGATGAATGTATCGTCCATGCATGAATCCTGCAGGAAAAATGGGTTCGGTGGAAAAAAAACCTCATTTACATGAGAACAGGCTGCTAATGGGGCGTGACGTGTTCGCGAGGGTTGATGAAATATTGTCGAAAATATTCAGTTGTTACCTAACACTTGTCTTTCATTGCGGTCAACAGTTGCACAAAAATGGCATAAGAAAACAATCAATCATCGTTTTTTTTAAAAAAGGCAGGTATTAGCAATCAAACCGCCTTCAGATCTACATGTCTTGTATTTTTAGGTCTGCTCAGTAATATAAATTATATGTCGGGGCGTGAAAACAAACTTCACAGATTTTTTTCTCAACGTGCATCTATCAAGCATGTTAGTTTCATGTCAGAACTTCAAGTGGGTAGCTGTTGTGAGTTTGCTATAGAACTGGCAAACTGGCAATACTTTGATTTATCGACGTTATTATAGTCTGTTACCGCTGCTAGCCAATAGTCAAAATGGAGTGTAATAGTAGCTTACGTTATAAGACACTTAAGTTGATTTGTATTCTATTTACACAACGTATCGTCCAACCGCCGAACAGGCAACTCTTCCTAGCTATAAATAGTCACCAGTGCTATCCTGTTACCATAACAATAAGGTGATATAACACCACATAACCTAAGGGTTTGGAATTAACCAAGAACTTATGATATTGTAACTGCTTATTTGCACGATACCCACATCACAAGTACGCCCACAGGTATGTCCACATGTTGATAGCTCTGACCTTCAAACTGATAACGAAAACAAAAAATCTTATGAGATCTGAAAATAAGGTTATATCATTTTTTAATTTGTTCTATATTCAAACATACCAGTCATTGATTTCGCGTAAACAACCTTGAAATTTGCTGACTCAAACAAATGTCTCATTCATTTTCTGATGGTGAGTTCAAGCATTCATAAGTAATGATATATACAAAAATATAAAACTTATATTTTTTAGGTTACACAACTAACCCCTTAATTAGCCTAAAACACATTTTATTTAAAGCTGATTAAAATCAGGTAAAAAAATACATAATTACTAGCTTTCTTCTAAATGTCATAAGCATCTGATAAGGAATTTGAAAAAGATGGTAGAACCAAAGTACATAAAATAAATGATCAGGCTTCTAGCCCCCATGACCATGGTTTCCTCGTTCAATTTTTTATTTAGGTTAATGTTTCTGTGTTTTACTGGTGCTGTGTTTTCGGTAATGTATAAACGTAAGGTGTTAATCTCGGTTAAATGTCTACAACGGTAATCGACTCAAAAATCGAAGTTAAACACGTACCAGAATCGTTTAAGTCAAAATAGATAATTCTCAGTCTCAATCGAAATCATATCAGTATTATAAATACCTACCATATTTGGTTAAATTTTGTTTTTAAAATTGTGTTTAGTGAAGTTCACCGAAGAAATTAATTATATCACAAAATATAATATTATTCAAGAGGTATAATTAAAATATAATTAAAAAGCCCGTGGGGTGCCGAGCTAGAATGTCACCACCCCATCTATACCCGTGGGTTTCGTGAAAGGCAACTAAGGTTAACTCAGCAGAAGGTGCGCAGCATTGCTTTCTAAGGAACCAATATCTCAAACTGCTAACCCCAAGCTTGATGACTGCCAAGCGTGGGGATCATTGCAAACAACCCCCCGCATAATTGGAGAGGCTTTATTTAGCAGTGGACAATCCGACTGGAACAGTACAATATAAAAAAAAACGTCATTAATATGAAAATAAATCTAATAACAAAAGAGGTAGTGCACAAGGTTTCCAAGAAAATAATATAACCAACATCTATTTAAACACTTTGAGTTAAATAGCACCTTTTCTCGAAAAATATCTGTTTTTGTTATCAAATAGATATTGAAGGTATTATTGACGATACAGAAGTTACAATATTTAAAGGTGCCAAGGGAATATCAAGAATCGTACCTCAGATATCTCCCGATTTTCTTCGCTGTTTTTCGGTGAACCGAGCTGAAAGCTCTCATATTATGCTCACTTAGCAATAGATATCCCTATATTCAGAGATCAACAAAGAAACCTGCGCTATTACTCACATCCGTAAATCATGTTCAAGTCTAAGCTCACATAGGTTGTGCAATACTAAAACATATCATACGATACATTTTTACACGAAAGTTCATCACCTGTGTACTGAAATTCACATTCGCGCGGGAACGAGTTTTCATTTGGATTCGGGGGATTTTCTATGAACGCAATTCCGAAAACGAATGAAAACTTGTTTCCGTCTGTCAGAAATATTGGGCAAAATTTTCAAATATAATTTATTTTTAATATAGAAAACAATATTATTACATTGTTACCTTAGTTGTTCAAACGTGAATGTTTTGAACGCTCCATACTTTTAATTTATACTTATCCACCTTCAATTCTAACCTACTTATATTTTAAAAGTTCTCCGAAATCCCTACTTCTACGGACGGATTTTTAACGTTGACTAGCTGATTAATAGCTTTATTTTGGAATAAGAGGTCGTGGGTATCTGTGTTGGGGAGCTGTGGGCTTCGATCCTCGAGTTGAACAGCTACTTGGTCTTAATGATAAATAAATTTCCAGTTGCAGTAGAGAATTTGAAACTGTGCCTAGTAGAAAGTATGACGATCACCCTCAAATAAAATTAAAATATTTATTTATTGTTGCAACAAGTAAAAGTTTTTTTGTATTTTTTTATTTGGTCTATTTATGAAAAATTACTAATGTTGAGATTTTGCCCGTGGGTTGCCGGGCTAGAATGTCACCCTGCCATTCCTACCCCAGAATCCCGACACCAGAAATTGGGCAGCAGCGCTTTCTGAGGAACTGATATCTCACACTGCGATCCCATAGACGCTTGCCAAGCATGGGGATTATGGCACTCCCATAATGGGAGAGGCTATGTTCAACAGTGGAAAATCCGGCTGATACAGTTATCTTGAGATATTTATATTATGAAATGGAAGTCGTAAAGCTTCTTACTACTCGTGGGTTTTGAAATGAAAATGATTTTATATTGTTTTTAAATATTACTTGCCTGTTAGCGTTGATTGATTCTTGCGAAATTAAATACATAATATTGATACATATATTTGTGAGTAGTTTAGGTGGGTTTAGTCTAAACCATTGACAGCTATGTAACTAAAATACCTGACAAGGCAAAATCGTGCAAATTCGATATGTTAAGTTTTAACTACGACGTAAACATAGTCTAGTCAGTCGGCACTAGTATTTGTATCTGGTAAAACTTTGGTGATTTGAGTCATGGCTAACAATAGCGAACATATTTGCTCTTACAGCGATTCAATTTCCTAGTGCGACGAAACTGTCATGCATGAAAATATTTTCGGTGAAATCTGTCCAACGGTTTGGATTTTTTCAGATGAAACATCCGAATTTGGTTGAGCCCGGTTGTTGATTTTGTATATGTTTTGTGAAGCCTGAACATTATTGCTCAAGGTAAACATAAAGTCATCATTACCTACCTACGATTATTCGACTCATAAAGGAGTCGGTATAAAATATCTCTTTAATAACAATACAAAATTAGAAAATAATATATTTTATAATTTTGTATTGTTATTAAAGTTACTAAAACAAAATTGTTCAATATGTTGGCCTTGGTTTTTTTTATTAATTTTGATGTCAACTATTTTTGGGAATGCTCTTGCTGGTATAACATCCGAAATTTTTCAGGTAGTCAGGGCATCAGATGTTAACGATCCCTGTTATGCGCCTGATTTCCAACAACATCCTACTCACGTCACTCACGTTGACGTAAGTGGTGTCATGCTGCTTATTACTAATATTCCCTTTAATCACCTTTTACGACTCCCAACATGAATAAATGGAGCAATTACTTTATTAAGCCGGTTGTTTAAAATTGCATAAAATTAAACACGTTAACATAAAATCATATTTTTGATTTGGTTTCCAATTTCCAATTATGATAGCTGTCGCTACTTATAATATATGTCATATACAATAAGCCATAACTATCATAACGTGAGCATACATGTAGGATTTGTGTACATGAGCATATACGAAATGATAACATTTTTACTCTTAATCTGCAGGTTATAGAGAGTTATTCTAAATAGCCTAGTTATTATAAGAATAAGAATGTATTCTCCGAATTGCCCTTCCAATCCTTACCTTGCATAAGCGCTCTCAGAATTCACTACTGGTCTTTGATATTACTGATAAGGTTAGATTTTCATATCGTGCCACAAAGTTGCCTTCGAAACCTGCCTGTTCAAAAACTGTTGTCACCTTGCGTAATCACGATCATGCTTTAGAACATGTGGCATAGCTTCAAAAACTTTGTATTCCCGAAGAAAATGCATTAAAGCATACACACCCGCAGGGAAGCAGGTTCTTATGCTGGACTCAGTTCCAATATGGACCCGAATACCAACTAAAAACCCCACGGAGTACCACCGTCATTGGTTGCTGGCAGGGTGCGCGTGGTCATCCGCCCATTCATCTGCAGGCCCCACCGACGACATTCGCCAGGTTTAATAATGTGAATATATTTAAATTACCGTTTGATAAACATATTTCTTTTGACTATGGTTTATTAAGCTACTATTTTGGATCTACCTTTTTATAAAGTGATGATACTGGCACGTCGTGACGCCCTTGTCCATCCAAATAATTGCAATTATACATAAGCATTATTGCAATTATTTGGATACACTGCTTGACACTGCAATGCACCTGTCACTTACACACTTTAGATAACGAAGTTCGACCATCCTTTGGTCTCTTGGAAGCGGAATAGGTGTTTACTTACAATTTTAAATATAATAAAATGTGTTGTTTTGATGAATATTCTAAGATATAATAATACAAACAAAAAAATATGAAGGCACCCATAAAATACATAGTGACAGTACTAAGCTCGGTATGATACATAAAACAATGATTTCATGAGTACATGATCAGTGAGACATCCCAATGATGTCTAGAAGATATTGCTGTAAGCTAAAATCGGCTATTAATTCCTACTATCCTACTTAGTATTGTTTTGCATCTATCTGAATGCTACTAAAGATATACTTATACTATACTTTTTGTATTATATAGCGTTGACTAGTGTCAAGTAGCTAACGACTTAGCGAACTTAACACTAAACTTCAATGAAGGGACTACTACTTTCTCAAATGCTTTTAAGCCATCGAAGTACGTAATTTAACAGCACTGTACAAAATAATTTTAAAATAATGCAACGTCAGCGAACACAATGTCACACAAAATAAAAGTGTTTAAGGCGGTTAATAAGCCAAGTTAAAATGAAATTGTAAAGTTCATCCAGCGTTATATTGCACCACTCGCGACTGCATTGTTTGCTAAACATGCAAAATAATATTACTGAAATGAAATGATAATTAACCTGCAACCTTACTGTCGAACTAAAATGATAATAGGATGAACTTTAACATTTTAACTCTATTTTGCATTGTTTTCGGATTAAAATTTGGTGTTAATGGACTTGGTGAACAAACAATCGACAACAACAAACAACAATTTGTAAGGTTAAAATATATACATAATATTTTTTATTTAAAAGTTCCAGTTAGATAATAAGGCTTCTATCACAGTGGGAATAATAAATAAAAAATAGGCAGCACCAGAAATCACTCATCCGAACCTACACTAAATCTAACAACCGCTATTGCCAATTTGGTCCCAGGATATTCAATGTAGTGTGCAAACTATCCCTGTTGGCTGAATGAGCCCAACTTGGTCTCATAAAATTATTAACGTTCCATTAATTGGAGTATTTGAACATATAGTGTGAAGAAAAATGCTTTTCCCGAAAATACTAGTTGCTTATTTCTTCTTTATTTAGTATTATTTACTTAAACTTCCAAATAATTAGGAAAGAGTAAGATTCTTGGCAAACATAGACAATTTCAACACAAGGAATTATTGCCTACTCAAAAGCATTAAAGCATATCGCAGTTCCAGGAACTATCCGTAACCGCGACTAGGATATGCTCTGGCAATCTGAAACTGTGGTAAATTGAGTCATGATTTTAACGAATTTATCACTCCGTTCCTATTTTATGAGCGAAATATATATTGATCTTTATTCAATTCTTATATATGAAATACCTAACTGCTTTGGTAATTATTACCTTTAAGCTTGTCAACGATGACGCGTTTCTTTATATCCAACAATGTTTTTGTGACATATAGGGCAAACGCTTGCTCGTAGTGAATATTTTTCGGTTTGTTGCAATTTTGTAATTTATTTTGATTAGCAGGTTTAAAGGCAAAACAACGAAGAAGTACAATATCAGAGTTACATATGTATAATTTTATATAAAATGCATCTATAACTATGTCAACTTTAAAACAAATTATAAGTATTATAGTATTTATAAATATCAACAATTAAGATTTATTTACATAGAGGAAACTAAAGTTTATATAAATAGATTATACCTAAATATCATACTGTTTTCAAAAGCACTTTAAACTTATCAAAAACCAAGAAACTCCTTCTAAAATTAATTTTAAGAGCGGGAACTCAATCGTTCTTTAGAACTGATATTACAGCACAACCAAGCTCTTATTACGGTCGACTTCTTATCTACGACGAAGTGTATTGACCCTTAATCTCTTACAGCAAATGAACTCAGGCAACTGTAACTTTATCCGTGTGGTGTTTGCAGCTTCCGCAGAGTTCGCAAAATGTTATAGCTATAATATAGCTACTTCTATGATATCGTAGATAGGTTGAGTATTAACAGTTATTGTTTGTGTATGTTATATCAAACAATTTTTTCTATTGTTATAGTGTACTAGAAATAATGGGCTTTCTTTTTGAATTGATATATGCATCTATGGATTCATAGGTTACGACGCATAACAAGGCTTGAGTGGACGTAGCGTTTTACATATAATATTATATACATACATCAGTAAGCTAAAATTGAATCAGTATTATCACTACTAATATTATAAATGCGAAAGTAACTCTGTCTGTCTGTTACGCTTTCACGCCAAAACTACTGGACCGATTTGAATGAAATTTGGTATGGAAATAGTTTGAGACATAGGATAAACATAGGATAGTTTTTATCCAACTGCGCAAAAAGAGGTTAATGTTTTTGCGCGATAACCGACACACGCGCGGGTGGAGCCGCGCCCGGAAAGCTAGTATTTTTTAAAGCAAGTATTTAAATTCTGTGCAACTTTGCATACATTTCCTCGGACCTTATATTTATGCTTTAAGACCCAATATAAAAATAAAACTTAATGAAAAACATGCATTGAGAAGTTGCATTGCTTCTTTTCTTTAAAGTTGTTAAAAAGAAGCCTGACTATGTGTCGCAAGCAGTATCATTAAACCCCTATTCCACAGCTGCCTCTGGCCACGCTACACTCGAAACACGAGATGATTTGTGATTTATGACGTCATTGACACACGCGTAGCCCAGCATCTGTATAAAGAGGTCGTAACTCGATGCTGCCCACTCTATACATGCGGCACATAGAAGCGTAGGTTTATGACTCTTGGACGTCCTAAACTGTACACGTAACGAAATATTTGGTAAATTGTGACAGATTTTTAAAGAGGTGTGCGCAATTTTTTATAGGATGCTGGCGGTAGGACAATCTTCGAACTAATACTAAGATAATCTATGGTTTTATAAATAATTTGGCTGATATCATGCCGTAACAAAATCTTCACACTTTCGTGGGAACGTCCAGGGTAAAGTCGAGCCGATAATATTAGCAATTAACCGTCTAATATTATGTTTGCCGTGTCAATAATATTGGTAAAAAATAATTTAGTATACACAAATATCAGGGGCACGAATGTATTTAATATTTAGCGGCCTGGTTGTGATACAGCTACACGTTGCCATAGGACTATTTGGTCAGTGTGGTTGAAATGTACATCCACATCTTGACAAATGAAACCGCACAGCTTACTCCCATGGTGTTGGCGTGCAATATCGTGCTTATGTATATATTTTCTCAATTATTTTCGCTGCTCTCGTTAGCAAACTCCGAAATTGGAGTAACTTGCACCTATCAAAATAGAATGATATGTACATTAGTTTGTAGTATTAATTTGTTTGTTATTGTGACGGACCAAGCTCGAGGCCCATCTGATTTAAAGCGGACTTACCTCTGCCTATAACATATGCATTTCGTCACAAGTCACGAATTGCACTGCGCTCGTCACCTTGAGACATTGTTGTTAAGTCTCTTGTGCCTGTAATTTCACTGGTTCTCAAGGACTGCTGCCAGAACACACCGTTAGGTGCTTGGCGATAGATTTTCTACTAGAGGGCGGGCATTTGCAAAATGTCCTTCCACCTTGCCGTGAAGCTCAAGCCCGTGGTAGTATTCAAACCTTGACCTGCTGCGTGGCAGTCCATAGTCAACGCCACTGAGCCATCTATGCTTCACAAATTCAAATTCAATTCTCTTAACATGTTGATACATTCTCTGTATATAGCATCCCATGCGTCGCGGAAGGCATGGGTGCATAAATCAACACACCACAAACGCATAAGACCCAAGTATTGCTTAAGCAGATAATATATTATATTCAGGGAGGATTTGAATTTTTAACCTCGTGCTTGACAGCAAAGCACTTTCATCATTATCTTATTCATGTTTACTTTTACGTACAAAATGACTCGATTCACTAAAGAGCACTGTTCTGTTTGTTTTTATTTGCAGTTAGCTAAAAAGTAAGTTAACAAATAAATTTAGTAGTAACAAGCGAGAGACTATTTTTTATATTATTTATATCTGAAAGGCTAGCCCTTGACCACTATCTCATCTGATGGTAAGTGATGATGTGGCCCAAGATGTTGTTAAGGCTAACCTAGAATTACTGGATCTCAAGGACAGTGACTGAAACTCACCGTTAGGTGAATAGTGACTGATTTTCTACTTAAGGGTGCTAGCTGACCAGGTAAGCATTCGTTAAAAGACCTACCACCATGCCATAATGACTGCCATCTTAAGACAACAACCGTGACTGGGGGCTTAACGTGCTCTCCGAAGCGCGGAAGCGCTCAGTAGTAGTGTAACTAGCGGTCACTCATCCAAGTTATGACCTCGTCGGACATTGCTTAACTTAGCTTGGGTTAAAAACGGCTAAGCAAACTTCGCTACGGGCGGTTCAAACTCTACAACGATCAAAGAAAAATTACAGACAATTTAATTTGTTACTTAGGATATCGCGTTGATTTCCCAAAAATCGCTTTTATTGCGTTGTAGCGTTGCAAAGTTGCAATATACTGTTGATCTTTCTATCCACTTTAGTTTGTTATAGTTCGAAAACTCTAAGTTACTTGATATGCATTATGTAAGCGTGCTAGTGAACTTAGTTGAAGTAGGACAAATTAATCATTATAGTTTAACACTTCGGTTTTACCCTGCGCAGTATTCTTGTATTTTCTACTCCTATCTTACTGAATACATATTGAACTGTGTTAAAGTATAATGATCCTATTGTAAAGCTTGTTTTCCAGAGGGGTAGAAAAGCTGGTTAGTTTTACATTTAAGTACTAATACTTAAACTGTTCTGTAAATTTTGCCGGCCCTTCTGACCTTGGCATTTCGATACCCAACATGGACAAAAAAAGGTTAATGAAAATAGTTTAGAATTATAAGACTAAAAAATCATTCATTTTGTTTAGAATAATGTATATCCTATGAAAAATTTAAACCAGTTTAGTAAATTTTCTTACCATTTAAATCCATGTATGCAATAAATACTTACATGCAACAGCATACGAATTTCTGGTAACCAAGATATTTGACTTTTTGACTGATATTTAATACATTGCATTCCAAAAATAACAGCACAGTTTCTAAACAAATGGTATTTTTATCACAAATATTAAAAACTATAAAAGTAATAATAGTAATTTTTTTTTTTAATTTGCCGCCCTTTAAAGTCTGCCGCCTTAGGCTCCAGCTTACTCAGCCTGCTGATAAATCCGCCGCTGTATGTGGTTATATGTCGTGAGCTGACCTAATATGACGTAAATATATGTTCAAAAGAAGAAAAAATGATTTTATATCCTTATCAAGGCAATAGCTTCAGAGAGATTTTGTTATTATAATTGCAACGTGTGTATCGGAAATATAAATTGTATCAATCGTTGACTGTATTATTTATGAGCTGGCTTGTAACCGCTCATTTCAGTTCCAATAGTATACAGTATATTTTGAGAAATTGGAGACCGTCCAACGATTGTTTGTTCCGTACGCAAACAATACTTCAAATTAAGTTATCGATAGTCGCCATTACAAGATAAATTGCAGATATTTGTCTTACAGTTGTAACGAACGGCTAATTGAATATTTTGATTTGAAGATGGTAAATTTATAACTTTCAGGATTTGCCTCAACAATGATAAACTAGTTACGGATTTTATTAATGTGTGACCAAAATATTGTAGTGTTATTATGACGCAACAAGTTCAAGGCCCACCTGATGTTAAGTGGACTAACCTCTGCCTATAACAGATGCATTTCGTCACAAGTCACGAATTACACTGCACCCGCCACCTTGAGACAAAGTTGTTAAGTCTTATGTGCCTGTAATTTCACTGGCTCTCAAAGACAGCTTGCAAAACACATCGTAAAGTGCTTAGCGGCAGATTTTCTACTTAAGGGTGGTAGCTAGCCAGGCGGGCATTTGTAAAATGCCCTTCCACCATGCGGTTAAGCTCAAGCTCGTAGCGGGATTTGGACCTGCTGCGCGGTATTCCATAGCCACTGAGCCATCACTGCTTTATAAAGTTTGTCATGTATTGTAAATTCCAGACGTGTCCCGAATCTTCATCTGGTGATATGTATTAGTTACCTTTATTTTGCCACTTAAAGAGTTAAGTGAATGCTGTGTTATGAAAGGTAGTTAATTAATTATTACACCTTTTTTAATTAAGATTTAGAAAAATATGCATATTTTGTTCTTATTTAATATTCTCTTTCATAGGAGACGCCGCAGCGTTTGGAGCTTATAACTGAGATAATCATGTTCGATGGCTCACCAAGGTGAAAAATTTTGTGCTTACACAGTTCATATAAATTCAATTCCATTTCATAGCAGTCGGGGGACGGTTCCCTGGAATAGTTCTTTACAGGTCCCCCAACTGCTATGAAAAGATTGGTTATGAGTTTTCCATTTTTGGGCACAATGGTGTTTTAATTGCACAGTAAATATAATCTATTTAGTACCTACCTTGTGGCCATTCAACATTAAAATTTTGTAAATTGTTTGTAATTTTTAGTTCACCTTTTGGTACGGCAGGCGTGTTTTTTACTTTTTTGAATTAGTTGTTTTTATTTTATACCTTTTAGTGATAAAACAATATTTTTGCAAACGCACAATGTGCCACAAAAGATAATTAAATTTTTTTGGAAATTATTATCGCGCAAAAGATAACGCAATATTATTATTATTTTGATTAATTAATCATTAAAACGATCTTTGAGGTGTTACTGTTCTTGCAGAGACTTTTTGTCATGGGGCTCATTGATAAGCTTTCGTGGATTTAAAACTCCAATTGTTAATCCTTCTAGTCTGATTCGAATAAGAGCGACATAAGCTTGACCCTAGACAAAAATTTTAGCGCCTAGATCCATGACAGCTCTGTCACGGTAATATTTATAGATAATGTTACAGTGGCTCTGTCCAGTGTCGTTCCATGCAGTTTGTGACAGAACGTTATACGAGTACATGTAGGTATGTTCTGTCAAATGACATTCTTCTTCATGTACTTTTCTGTAATGTTGTCCCATTTTGGTCCAGACCATGCATTTATCAGCTGACAACAGAGAAATCCGGCCTTACTATATTATACATCCTTTCCGTCTGTATAACGAATGGATAACCTCTTTCGATTTTGATAATGCTTCAGTCATAAAACAGGCAAAGCATATGTGGTTTGCAGTCGTATAACAAAATTGTGAACCTGCTCCGAAATTAAAACTGATTAACGCAAAAGCCGCATCGAAATAGGTACAGTATTTTTTGAAGAATATGGTTATAAACGCATAAGTACATAGATACAAACAACCTATAACAATAAGTGCATATACCACCTTCAATCTATCGTCCGTCAATTAAGTTTTCAATTTTATTTTAGTAGTTGTAGGTTACAATAGATTACCTATTTTATTAATTGAAGGCTTACCTACGATCATAATCATACCTGTTTGTAAGTCATGATGTGGTCAAAGGCAGTAAACAAGCTTAACCTATCATCGGAAACGGCTTTCAAAAACTGCCAAGAATAGAAAATATCCTACCACCATGCACAGTGTAGGAAATTTCAGGCTGCTCGAAGGGCTCTTATAATGATAGTCATCCCGAAGTAGAAACTATTTTAGTTGTAATGCCACTATATTTCATCCATATAAGTAAAGTATCAGTGACTGCACTCCTGAACCTAGTTGAAAAATTGAACAAAAATATAAAAACGACGCTCTTCATATCTCTACGAAATGAAAATTTTTGAAATAACAATAATTAAGCCATGTATATTTTTGTTTCTATATAAACAGGCTTCCCTTTTTCACCTTGATATATCCCTCATCAAAAAATTCAAGAATTTTAACGACGTTCCGACAATACTGAATGAAATAAGCATTTCTTAATATCTTCAAAAGATGGCCATCACAATCATAATTATTTCCGATCCTAATAGCTGGGCTGTAAAATGTTCAGAATATTATTCGGTTTTCGGCCGTTGAGTCATTAGCAAACATTTGTCATTTGCAAACTCGGCTTGACGTTTATCTCTTTACAATTGATGAACGGATGTTAGGGCACGTAATCAATTGTCCCTGGAGGATGATTGTGCCGAAATTTTCCGCGGAATTATATCCGTGCGAATATTAATTTGTTTGTAGACGAGAGTTTAGGTAAGAAACGGTGTTATTAACTGTGATTAATTTGTGTTGTCTTTGCGTATAGGTGCACTGATTAAGTATAGGCTAATTAATGCTAGCGGTTTGATGATGAAATCTCATTTGTTTACCTACTATGTACAAACTTATGAAATATCATCGCAGTTATTGTAGAGCTACTTTAATGTACATAACATTAGTAAAGTTGTAATCTCTCTGAAAATCCATTACCATTTACAACACAGTTAAGGCGATCCTGGCCAAAAAACGCCATACAAGAATTAACTTTTCTCAAAGAAAAAACTCGGTTATTAAACTCTGAAAAATATATGTTATTTTTAAGCATATTCTTGAGTTAATTCATAAATCTGATCCACATAATAAATAACTTCACTCGATAGAAAAAAATCCTAAAGTTACCTCTATTTCGAATTTAAAAACGATTTTTGACTCCCTTTTTAACAATCTTTAATTTTAAATTATTTTTTTATACATTACTTATCAATAAAAGTAATTAAATCATAAATAAAAATGTAAAAAAGTTATCATGTTAATTTTATGTGATTTTTTAACATGAATTCATGGCATCAGAGCTCGCTCACTTGACCGCCAGTGCGCTCGCAGAGCTCGTCGACGTAGGACCTGTGTCAATTTTTTCGATCTACGCAGCGCCACACAGAACAGGATCAAAATGAATATCAAACAACAAAATAAAACATGCTCTGGGCTAACTTTCGACTCGTTACGCTTATCTTGATGACTTCCTGATTGACGGTGAATGACAATTGATTTCGTAAGTAGTGAAAGTTAGTATCGTGAAGGTTAATATGTGTGTTAATATTAAGAAAAGGGCTGTTTTTTTTTACAAATAAATGGAACTTTGAAATAACTTGTCGAACTCGGTACTGTGATAGTTCCAAAGTACCTATTATCACAGTAGCGCAAAATATTCTTCGAAAGGTTATTTTGTACTTTTGGGTGTTGAAGTCGGTTCCATTTTTTGGTAACAAAAATTATTTTTGAATCTTTTTAGTTACCCTTGCTACTTACGGGATCGATTGTCATTCATTGTCAACGACTATATCATCAAGATAGGTCAATATGTTTCAGTTATTGAAGTGTAACTCAAAAACGACTTGAACGATTTTGATAAAATTTAAATGAGACTAGACGACAAGCATCAGCTTCAAACAAAAAAGAATTTTTGAAATCGGTTCACACAGTCAAGAGTTGCGGAGGTAACAAACGTAAAAAAAAACAGACGAATTGAGAACCTCCTCCTTTTTTGGAAGTCAGTTAAAAAAGGGGGAGGTCCTCAATTTGTCCGTTTTTTTTACCGAACTGATTTTGATGATTTATTTGATTTGAATGTTGATGATTGTCGTGTGATTTTATTTAAATTTAATCAAAATCGATCTAGCCGTTTTTTGAGTTACACTCCAATAACTGAAAGGTTTTTTCCTATCTTGATGATATAGTCATTGCCAATGAATGACAATCGGTCCCGCAAGTAGCAACGGACACTAAAACGGGTGAGTATTTTTATTTATCAAACCTACTTCAACACCCAAAAGTGTGAAATAACTCTTCGAAGTCGGGACCATGCGCACAATATTGTGATAATAGGTACTTTTGAACTATCACAGTACCGACTTCAACAAGTTATTTCGCACTTTTGAGTGTTGAAGTCAAGCCCATTTTTCGGTAAAAAAAAAAATATTGAATTTAGTATTGAATTTGTTAGTAAATTTGACTCGTCTTTTTTATGATTATAGAAATAATAAGTGACATTAAGCGATTTTAAGAACTGGATGGATATAAATTAAATTATAAGTAAAAACATAAATCTGGCTGTATGGAAACTCATGTCACGTCACGACCATGATATGCGATGTCACACCCGTGACTTGAACTAGTTTTTTGATAACTTTCTAGGTTCAATAAGCTTGCTAAAATGCAATGAAATTATTGTTTTTATATCTATTTTTAGCCAAATGCCTAGTATTTCGTACCCAGGGTCTAAGATAATGAAGTTAATAATCAAAGCCCAGTGTATATACACTGGGCTTTGAGTATTAACTTCATTACCATATATAATCAAATCTGTACTTTATAATTTTTAGTATAGATTTACTCCACCCTTTTTTAATTATTATATGTTAATAATAATATATATATTATAAATTCAAAAGTTAGTATGTGTTTTAGCTTCTTAACCGACTTCAAAAAAGGAGGAGGTTTTCAATTCGTCTATTTATTTTAAATGTTTGTTACCTCAGAACTTTTTACTGATAAACCGATTTATATGATTCTTTTTATATTTGAATGTTTGTCGTATGGTCCTATTTAAATTTCATCAAAATTGGTCAAGCCGTTTTTTAAGCTGTCGGCCCCGGTTTTTGTCTCACGATGGCAGTAGTATCAGCATGGTAGTAGGGCGTTTTGCATTTTGAATGCCCGCCTGGCTAGCTACCACCCTTAAGAAGAAAATCTGTCGCCAAGCACATAACGGTGTGTTCCGGCAGCTGTCCTTGAGAGTTCTAGGAGTAATTCTAGGGTAACCTGAACAACATCCTAGACCACATCTTTAATAACCATCAAGTGAGATAGTAGTCCAAGGCTAGCCTATCAATAATTATAAAAAAAACATGCATTTATTAATACTCGTAGTAAAATGGGGGATTTTTTTTTACCCCAAAAATTGAACCGACTTTAACACTCAAGGGTGTGAAATAACTTGTTGAAGTCGGGACCATGCGCACAATATTGTAATAATATGTACTTTTGACCTATCATGGTACCGACTTCAACAAGTTATTTTGCACCTTTGAGTGCTGAATTCAAGCCCATTTTTCGCCAAAAATTTGCTTAACACCGCTGAATGGATTTAGATGATATATCATAAAACGTATTCTAATTTTTATCTCGATTTTCCGAACGGTTCCTGAAGGATCAGGAAAACCAATTTTGATGAATGGAATCTAGATATGTTGTGATTGATTGTTTGAAACTATATCTAACTCGTGTAGTTTTTAACGCAATTTGCGAACCATATACTATTAATATATACACAATGGTTAAATTAAGGTTAGTAAATTGTTATCACTATTGTTAGGTCCAATGCCAAAAAATATGAGTTCAATTTATTCTGTTGTATCTCTTTATACTTGTTATCTGGGGAATCCTCAACTCAACTGTAATAAAATATATATTTAGATTTTTTTTATGTATATCACACATAAAAACTCTTTACATTTTCGCAAGCTCATTGAACCTAGAAAAATATTAAAATACTAGTTCAAAGTCTCGGGTGTGACATTGAGTACCATAGTCGTGACGTAACATGAGTTTCCATACAGCCAGATTTACGTTTTTACTTATAATTCAATTTATATCCATCTAGTATTAAAAATCACTTAATGTTACATATTACTTCTATAGTTATAAAAAAATACTACTTAAATTTACTAACAAATCCAATACTAATGCAATTTCTCAATATAAAAAAATGTTTACCGAAAAATGAAACCGACATCAACACTCCAAAGTGTGAAATAACTTGTTGAAGTCGGTGCCATAATAGTTCAAAAGTACCTAGTATAACAATATTTTGCGCATTTAACCGACTTCGACAAGTTATTTCACACTTGAGTGTTGAAGTTGGTTCCATTTTTTGTTAAAAAAAAATTAAACTCTCGATCCAGTAAGTAGCAAGAATCACTAAAAAGTGATTCTTGCTACTTACTGGATCGATTGTCATTCACTGTCAAAGACTATAATATCATCAAGATAGGAAAATATTTTTCAGTTATTGGAGTGTCATTCATGATACTTGTCGTTCAATTTCTTTTAAAAATCAAACGACAAGTATCAGCTTTAATAAAAAAAGAATTATCAAAATCGGTTCACCCAGTCAAAAGTTCTGAGGTAACACACATAATAAAAAATATAGACTAATTGCGAACCTCCTACTTTTTGAAGTCGGTTCAGAAGCTAACACACATACTAACTAACTGAGTTTATTAGAAATATGTTAAAAACCTTATCTTACAATTTTCATAAACTAATTTTATATAGTAACTTAAAATTCATTTATTAATTTTTAATTCCAAATAACATTTTGATTTATAACAGTGCGCGTATAGACACATTATATCTAAATATAGTATTTGTTGCCCTGTTTTATGACTTAATTTTTTTTAGTTTTACGGGATATGGTTCTACTGTATTTTCAATAATGGACACTATCTGGCAAATTTTATTTTTATTTCTGGCCAATTTTGCTAGAAGGCAAATATCTGCCTGAAGATGGTTGCCTTAATGAGCGATGATTATGAAGTAAGATTTGTACTCATTGACTTTGAATTGAGCACTCTGTACAGGACAGCTTTATGAAATTTATTGCAATGGGGCTCCTGTCACAACCAAGACAATTGATACATATTTTTAGTTTCAAAAATGCTCTCTATAAGCGCTCAACTTAACAAGTATCGTTTTGGATAATATCTTTTTTATTAAACTTGCAAAACAGTTCATTGGATTGAGCTTAAATTATATCAAAAATATTGTGAAATTTGGTTTTATTTTAAACGCGAGATATAATTCTTTGAGATTTGTTATTATGTTGAATACATGGTCTGAAAATAATAATTTAAAAAAACTTAACTAAAACTAAACGATTCTGTCTCGACCATGGGCCACTCGCCACAACCGTGGTTCTATGAAAACCACGGTTGTGACGTCCATGGATGTGAAATGTTCGCACCGTGCTATAACTACAAAGATTAAACAAAAGTAGCCATCTTAAAACAATCACTAGATTAATTGTTATTAAACACACCAAATTAATAAAAATCTGCGAAGACATATTCATAAATACATATTTTAAGAGCCACGGTCTTGACAGCATAAGGGTACTCGTTTTACAAAATAACTAATATCAAACTTATTTTTCCGCAGCTATATCACTCGACGCCATTAATTAATAGGACAACTGTGACAGACAGACTTGTTACTGAATTCTGGGAATCTCACATGACATGGTTGTGACATTTAATGTGTTCTTTTAATGAAGTTTATGTATATATATATTTATTTAAAATATAATAATATTACCAAATTACCATTTATGAATAGGTGCATTAAACGGCTTTCTCTATAATCAGTACTAATATTATAAATGCGAAAGTAACTCTGTCTGTCTGTTAGGCTTTCACGCCAAAACTACTGGACTGATTTGAATGAAATTTGGTATGGAAATAGTTTGAGACCCGGGAAAAACATGGGATAGTTTGTATCCAACTGCGCAAAAAGAGGTTAATGTTTTTGCGCGATAACCGACAAACGCGCGGGCGGAGCCGCGCCTGGAAAGCTAGTAAAAATATAATAGAACCTTAATATATTAATTTAATGTAGTTCTCACAAATAAAAATGTTTTTCTTAAGAATGATAATTTGCCCATCTAAAATAACCGTAGGTACACAATAAACTGTATAGATATATAAACACTACTGTACTGATCGAACCCCTACAAGACCCGATTATTTTTCCGGCGTATGTACCAATACACGACAAATGTTAATTCCATTCTAAAATGTCATACTGACGTGATCTCCGCTACGTAGGTAGGACTGTACTGTACCTTACCTGGAGAGCTAAAAGCGTGCACGCGGCGCATCGCACACAACTCTGTGTCGCGTAAATGAATACGTCGCGCTCGCATAAAATACCTAAAGTCCGTGGAAAGCCTCGCCTTAAACATCAGACAAAACCATTAACTTTTCTGTCTATCTTGTATTATTTATTTTATGTACTAACCAACAATAATTAATAATGAGTGCTATGGACTTGGTCTGAAATAAATGGATTCTATTATAATTTTATTTTATTAAAACCTTTCAGTATTCGTTATAAACAATTTGTTACAACATCCAAAGTTTAGTTAATTTTGCTATGAACATAATTATGTTTCTAATTTTTCTGACATCAAAGGTGAGACACCAAAACTTTTGAGAAAATTTAATCCATCACCTTGGATGCGGACAGAATCGAACTCACCCTCATAAAAGAAATTCTCCGAGGGTTACATCAAACTTGAAAGAAAAATAAGGAATTCATACTTATTAAAAGTTGGTAGATGATGGTTGTAAAATTAATTACATAAGTTATTCATGCGGTATATTCTACTAAACTTCTCTTATATTGCTGAAGTTTATAATAAATTCAAGCCGTTAAATATCACTTTAACTCACGTGAAGTAATTAACTCACATAGTTAACATAAAAGCTAAAACGTATCCTAGCGCAAAAATTCTTTATTAAAAATATAGTTAAATGCCACTTCAGGAAGATATAATACATGATAGTCCCCAAATTTAATGGTCGGCTTACTTGTCATATAACGTATACCCGAAAATGGCAAAGAAAACAATCAATCACCACTTCTTAATAGAATGCATTCAATAGCAATCAAATAGAGTAATAATTACAGCGTTTGCCCACCGACGCCATCAATGTCATGTCAACAAAATCGAGAGGGATAAGCTGCAAGTGGGTTATCAGAACAGATAATTCCCTTTCGCTTACAAATTACAATATAGATACTTACAAAATATAACGAAACCGTGGTAAACGAAGTTAGCCGGAATTAATTTAAGCACCATCCAGATATTAAATAAGTACCAAAATAATATAAATCATAGATAAATTTATCGCTGCTGTGCTTGTTATCCACAATATTGGCTGATTGCATAGAGGGAATTAAAAAGTGGCGGCGGATATCGGTTTTCCGAAGCGGATCGCAATTTCCAACCAAATTGCATGTAACGGTTCAACCTCGATTGCGGATGTCAAAATATGACTAAATGTCTGTTCTAAACTTTCAATGCCACTTCACTATATGTTTTTTATAGTGGTGTGATTTAAAGTTATTTTAAATTGTTGAAACGTTTGGGTAATTTGAACTATTAAACTTTAAAAAAAAACTACAACGCCCACAACAACAAGAATTAACAATGCTTGAGTGACCTGAAAACCATATTATACACCGCAACAAATTCAAGCTGCAACTTGGTTTTTGAATTATAACAATTGCCATTATAGTCTGGTCAATCTAGACATTCCAAGCTACATAAATTCCCACCAAGCTGAAATTCAGTAAGATTGTTTAAAACGAGAATAAAAATAAAATTTGAAAGTTCTCCATCTTTTCCATGTATGGAAAAAAAAACATAGTCAAAGGTCAATAAAATGAGAATTTAGCGATTTTCACCAAAACGGTAAGTTTAACATAAAAATACTGCCAAAAAAATTTAGATCATAAATTTGTCTACAAAAATATTTCAAAACATTTTTTTTCTACGAGCCACCGTTTTTGAGATATAACGATTCAAAAAGTTAAGTTCAACCCATCCAAGTCATGACCGCGGCGGATGTTGCTTAACATTGCTGATCGGTTAAGAACAGCTAAGCAATCATCGCTACAAGTGCTTCCAGGACGATACTATTAATATTATCCTTATAATTACCCGACATATTCGGGTCAAAACATATTTTCGATTAGTTGAAAATCATGGAATCATACAGTGTTCCTTATAATAATAATAATATTATAATAATAAAAACACATTAAAACCAACATAGTGGTTTTGACGAACGGAAACATGTTTTCAGTGGTATTTGAAATTGCGGTCATAGAAAATATTTCTAACCTATGTAAGTGAAAACAGTAAACATACCGTATGACATGTTTCATAGCCTATGTGAGCTTAAACATCAACCGTATTTAACGGAAGTGAGTTATAGTTTATGCTTCTATTGATCTCCAAATATACGGTTAACTATTGCTAGGTGAGTAGGTATACTATAAGGGGTTTCAGCTCGGTTCACCGAAAAATAGCGACAAAACTTGGAAGATAGCTTTTTGTAAATCTAAGCCCTAGATACGATCCTCGGTACTCCCTTGGCACCTTTACAGATTGTAACTTCTGTATCGACAATATACCTTCACTATTTTCCTGTTTGGTGACGGAAAAACAGATATTGTAAGACAGGTGTTGTTTAACTAAAATAAACTTCACAACATACTTGACGCAAGTCAAGTATTTAAGTTTTGCCTATTTTATATAATTTATATATAAATATATTATAAGTGTTTGAATTTCCTGAATTAAAACCATAAAAATTATATTATATAGTTGCATTACCAAATTTGTAGTTCGATTTATTTTGTCAAACACATTCAAAAATTGTATTTAATCTCGTGTCCAAATGATAGCATTCCTTATTAATGTTTTTAAAATCAAATACTCATAGTATTGCAAATACAGCATTTAAAAGCATGTTATTAATATTTTATAATAATATTGTTAGCTATTTTCTATTAATTTACTGTGATAATGGTTTTCCCCGAAGACTATTTATAATTATTCATGTGAATTAAAAAAATCTTTAGCATTGACAAATTTTGTATACCTATAAGTTTTGCAAACTAGTTGGACTATGAGAAAACAGCCCTACAATTATTATTCATGTTTTTCATCCTGCCCTTATCCTATGCCAAGTTTTTTGTTATAATCAAAGTAAAAAAAATATGGGGTCTGAAATAAGTACAGAAAATATTTCTTATTTTATTCCATATTCAAACATGCCTTTGATCGATTTTGCATAACAACTTTGAAACTTACTATAAGAAATCTAAATTCTTAACACATTTTATAACGGTCATATGATTCTCATTAAACTTATCATTGAGCTTCGTCGGGTTTTGAGGGCACAGGGGCTCTATAAAACTGTAGCTTTTCTTCCATCTTAACATACCTACATCGTGAACTGGTAAATGTCATAGTCGCGTTTTTGATCAATGAAATAAATTGATGACTACCAAATCAGATTGGTTAACCTTAAGTAAGTTTTAAATATCTCTTAATTTAAGTAGTAGTTAAGACATATACGTGCCTGATACATAATTCCAAAACCAAGCTACAGGTTTAATTTGTTGCGTGTTGCTGTATAATATTGTTATCAGTTTTTTTTATGTGATTGTGACGGAACAATCATGAGGGCCACCTGATGTTAAACGGATTAACACCTGCCTGTGATGGATGCATTTTGTCATGTGACGAATTGCACTGCACCCGTCACATTGAGACAATATAATGACATGACACAAGTCTTATGTGCCTGTTTTTCTGGCTCTCAAGAACTGCTGCCAGAACACACTGTTAAGTGCTTGGTGACAGATTTTCTACTTGAGGGTGGTAGCTAGCCACGCAGGCATTTGCAAACGCCCTTCCACCATGCGGTGACGCTCAAGCCGGCGGGCGCTGGGGATCGATCCAGGGACCTGCGGCACGGCAGTCCACAGCTTGGCTTGTTTAGTTTTTATTCAGAGTCACTCCAGCATTGCTATGCAGATCGCTGTTGTTGTGGGCGTTATAGATAAATAATTTTATTGATAACGTTCAATTGATCATTTCACTAATTTAAAGTAACTTTGAATCACATCACTTTTAAAATATATGTAGAGAAGTGGCATTGAAAGCTCAGAACAAGCATTTAATCATATTTTGAAATCCGCAGCCGAAGTTTAACCGTTACAACCAATTTGTTTGGAAATTACGATCCGCTTCGGAAAACCGATATCCGTCACCATTTTTAATTCCCTCTATGCAATCAGCCAATATTGTGGTTAACAAGCACAGCAGCGATAAATTTATATCTGATTTATATTCTTTTGGTACACATTTATTATCTTGGTGTTTGTTTCAATAAATTTCGTCGGTGAACTTCGTTTAACACAATTTTGTTTGTAGGTATCTGTAATAGCGATTTTAATTCGTAAATGCTAGCGAAAAAAAATTCTTATTCCGATGGCCCACTTGCATTTTAGCTCGCATACGTCATTGTTTTACCTCGATTTTTAGGTCGATTATTGCGTATTTAACTGAGATTAACGCCTCACTTTTATACAGGCACATCAACAGCAATTCAAGAGGTCAAATAATTGAACAAGCAAACCGAGGTCATAGAGGCAAGAAGCTTGAACGTTTTCATTTAAACTTTCCTTCCACTCAAATTTTTGAAATTCCTTATCTGA
This sequence comes from Plagodis dolabraria, assembly GCA_963854805.1. NCBI lineage: Eukaryota > Metazoa > Arthropoda > Insecta > Lepidoptera > Geometridae > Plagodis > Plagodis dolabraria. The sequence continues at coordinate 13,878,641 of OY978454.1, read as the reverse complement.
TGATATTTTGTAGAAAGGTAGTCAATGTTTTTTTTACTACGTAAATATAAGACTAGTTAAACTTATATATGGTAAATCAGTTTACGAGCTCAATTAAAATGAGAGAGAGTGAAAAAAAGATAAAATGTTGTTTAACGACGTTTGGACCACTGATTCATGTTACGGCACTGTTGCCGGTGGCGCGAGTGCGTCGAAGCCTGAGCATTCTACGTAAACAGCCGAACGGTGTCTGAGACTATTTCACGCGTTAGATGATGTAATTATTATTTAATAAGGTTTACCATTCAATAAATCGTATTTTTTTTATAAACAATACATTGGAACAGTAAACGACGCCAAAAATATGCTCGCGAAATATGAATAATTTAATTTGTTTTTCTCTGTTCTTATATTATTTACAATAAGTTATGACTTCGTTGAAGAATTTCTAAGTTAATTATTACACATAAATAACATCTAGCTGTGGTTGAAATTGAAATTCAAATTTTATTCAAATTCAAAGGTTTATGTGCTAGAATAGATCATCAAATTAAATTTCAGAAGGCGCGCAAATTTTTATTATTATATGTTAATTGCAACAAGTACCTTTAACTATCGTATCTATCTTATATACTTACATTAGCATTATGAATTGATATATTTTATTTATGAATAATTTTTACACTACACTACAGCTACTACAGTAAAATCACTAAGACAACCTCACAAAGTCATAGCAGACTCACAGGCTTCATGCCCAGCATGCTGGCAGCATTGCCCCGTGATCAATGATTGATTATATTGTTGAATATTTCTGTGGATACCTTATATACATTCTTTTTTAGACTATCACGATTTTGTACATGAATATTTTACGCAATCATGATGCATGTAACTGGTTCGAAATATCGGGAGCTCAGAAATAAAAATCGCCACGGTACAAATCCCGTAAAAGAAATCCCGGTTAAAAGAAAAAAAATCTGTGACGTAGTTGTTCCGGTAGCTTGGTAAACGATAATTCCAACAAATCGCCAAATTGTGTTGTCCGTTTGAATCCTACCCGCAGCGTAATTTTAACTTTGAGATTAATTAACATGATACAAATATGGTATTAATACGTAATTATTAAAATTAACGCCATCACCAACGTAAAAAAAAACAATTCAATCGACATCGAATTAAACAAACATTGACTCGAGTGCACAGTCGATATACTTTTCATCACCAACTCGATCGTGTTTACTTATAACAAATATGCAAACAATTTCGTTCTGAGACTCTATTTTCACTTTGCATTTGTATACTCGATGGTGCTTGTAGATACTTAACCATTTGGCATTGATTTTGCTGTATTGGCTACATTATATAGGTAGGTACTATTGTTTTTTATGTAATATTATTTCTATGACAGAATGTCTAGTCAACCGCTGCAATTCAGAAACCCGTTTGCTATTAACAAAACCAAATTTGGTTGCGTCTATCAATCAATTCACATATCATTTAAAACTCAAATTTGTGATATCTGTTTAATTTTTTGTTTGAATCTACTTTTCATGATAAGATGCATTGATACTGACGATTCACTCGCCTAATAGTTATCGTCACACCTGCCTATTACAGTCTTAGTACTGTATCGGCAGGGGCCCTTTTCAGTCCCCGTAGCCCCACACTTTACCACTATGTCGTGGCGTATTCGACTGGGCTCCTGGAATGTCACAGGAAGACACCAGCCGATATATGTGCTATTAGGAACGTGGATATAAAATGGTGGGAACGACCTACCTTCGGACGACGTGCTAGTCGCTCCGTCGAAGGGGGCTTATCTAGAAATACCTAGTTTATGAGATTGCAGTCCAGTAACGAACGGAATTCTATTCTGATAAACCTCCCTGACTCCTGATGTTGAAGCATGTAGCCCGCTGAAGAAGAGATGCTCCCTTCCTCCCGACCGAACGCCCGTCGCCCAAAATCAATGGGTTGTCGCGACCCGAACAGTTCCTTTTATCACTTTTGACTCTCCGAACACTCACTATGAACGCCCGGCGCCCAAGATAACGGTGACCGCACTATTACCAAAACCGAAACAGCCGCTGTTTCCAAAATATTACAAAATATCAAAATCGATTTTACTACACGCCACGTGAGTAAATCGTGAGCTCCTTTCCGGCCGGAGATTTGTAGCGGACTGACTTCAAATTCAAAAAGGTGAACGGCTGGCGCTGCCCGCCCGCACATTCCGATCGCCTCCTCGCGTTTACAATGAATGGCAAGATTCGCGTCCGCGCAAATATGAACACTATACTCTTCGAAATAGGGTTCAAAACTGATTGCATAGTTTACTTTTGTTTATCGAACAAGTACGCTTGTTGTTTACTCACTTCATATCATCCCATCAAATACGAACCAGCAATTTAAGAACTAGCAAGATAAATTTTATGTTGTATGGTAAAAACAGACTCAAGTACAATTGGTTCTTCAATTAAGAAATGTCAAGCGGGTAAGTTATATTAGTTTGCTAAATATACCAAGCCACAACGTAAACAACCCGGCAGCAATACTACATTGTCATTCACATAAGCTATGCCCTTGTGTCTGCATATCTTGATTAAATCATTTAAAGGTTATATATTGGTGTCTAGTTCATAAGAAATGTATTGTTATGTTGTGAATATATTCACAGTCGATCCTCGGCGGTTAAATACTGTAAAATAAAAAAGAGCGGGTAGGCCGTACAGTCAAGACAGCTGATTCGTATTTAAGATCGTAAAAAATAGTTTGGACGTCCAAAAGTTCTGTCTGTTCGTTTATTTTAGAAGCAAAACGTGTGTTTTCCGTGTGGAGGTGTTATTCACAAGAAGTATCACGGAAAAGTGACTTTATTTGTGAATCAAGTTTTGGGAACTCATTCTGGTTGAATAACATCGAATCGCGTCTCGATCACCAAGAAATTGCAGAATACTGATCAATTCTGAGGATTGTGAACAAGGATAATATATAAGCTGGTTAGTGACATAGAATTATTACATTTTTTGGAATTTTTATTAGCTAGTGCTCAGAACTTATATATTTACATTGATTATTGCGCCACCTATAGAAGAATAGAGCAACTATCCCTAAGGCGACATCTGTACAATAGCCGTGTAACTATTACAAGAATCGAAACCAATCATCTCGTTTATTTTGATTTATTACTAAAATAATAGACGTAATGAAGTGTGGCGGTTGCGGGAAATTTCTGAGCGGAGGCGCTGAATGCACTAAATGCAAGATAATGTTTCATAAGCAGTGCGTCAATCTCACGTCGGCTAATACTCCTAAACAATGGTTGTGTCCGAGTTGTATTGCTAGAGTGCCCAAAAAAGATAACAGTAACACTCCTATAAAAAGCTTGGGGGAGCCGGAGATCCAGGAAGAGGAATCCCACCTGGAGCTAGACGCCGTCGGTGAACAACAACAAATTCTAAATGAATTGAAAGCATTGAGAAACGAAATGAATTGTATCCGAGGGGATATAGGTTCATTCCGGGACGAAGTCCGTGGCGAAATGAAAGAGCTGAGAGCCATGTACCAAACCTGCGAATCCAAATTAGATGACTTTTCGGTCCGACTGGATAATAATGAGTCTAGGCTGAAACAGCTTGAAGACTCTTGTAAAGACACAGTCAACCTTAAGACTGAAATATATCTCTTGAAACAAGAGCTCAATAATAAAGAACAGATAGCTCTACAAAATGACATAGAGATAAGTGGAGTCACTGAAAATAATGGGGAAAATATTGTGCATATTGCAGGGCTACTTTTCAGCAAAATTGGCTTAAAAGTTGACGAAAGAGACATTGTAGAGGCTCGTCGAGTGGGTTCAGTACGCGTAGGAGAAGATGGCAAACCACGAACGAGACCCGTGGTAATACGCGTGACTAGACGTGCTGTGCATGAGCAAATATTGAAGGGGGCACGCGCGCGTCGTCATATTACCACTGCTGACATTGATCTCTCGGGGACGCCTCGTCCTATCTACATAAATGAGCGCCTAACAAAGGAGAATAGGCTTATTTGGACGAGCTCGGCAATTGTGCAAGGAGTACAAATGGAAATTTGCCTGGACGCGGGAAGGCAAGATATTTGTCAGGGAATCTTATGGGAAACAGGCCTTTCGCGTTCGTAGCGAAGGAAATTTGGTCTCTATTTTTAACTTGCGTCGTAATTCTAATAACTAGTCTAGCTACAATTTTTTTGTTCTTGAATTATTATGGTTCCTCTGTAAAATTTTATATTTATTTTTATTTCTATTTCTACGTACATTTTATCAGAAGCCAGCTTTGCGCTATAAATTCTGTATTTTCTTGTTCACTTAATTTTGTATCTGTGTTTGTGTCTTGTAATATTTTAATTATATACACACATGTTCTGTCATATAATGACACTTTACACTTCATACAATTACACACATTTTCACTTACTCTGTGCCTATATATATATGCTACTCATTGTAATTTTTTACCCTTTGATTATGGATAATACGCCTAACAACAAAAAAAGTTTGAGACTAGGTCTATTGAACGTTCGGTCGCTCAATACTGGGAGAGATGAGCTTGAGGCAAGCATTGTGACTCATAAGCCCGATATATTGGCCCTCAATGAAACATGGATCAAAGAGGGTCAAGATATTATTGCCCCAGTACTTCCAGGGTACGTTCTTAAGTTAAAATCCCGTAAGGTATTCCGTGGTGGTGGAGTGGGCTTTTACATTAAAAAAGGCTTAAAAGCAAGAGTTCGTGCCCATCCAGAGTCGAAACTAGAGCAATTGTGGTTGGAAGTTTCACTACCAAGTTCACGTATGGCAGTAGGTACTGCATATAGGTCAGAGACCACTAAAGTAGATGTAGGTCTCGAGGCTTTAAGTGAGTCACTGAGTACTTTTGCTTATTGCGAGGATGTATGTCTGCTGACTGATTTTAATATTGATGTACTGAAAACGAATCAACGACATTCTAGGGAACTAGCTACATTTTGTCTTCATCGAAACCTTGTTCAAGTAGTAACTGAACCGACTAGAGTTACTAACTCTACAGCAACTTTATTAGATCTCATTATAACAAACGTGCCTGATAAATGTAAAAAGATTTCCGTCATACACAACAGAGAGCTAAGCGATCACGGTCTTGTTTTGGGCGATTTTAATATAAGAAAACAGAAACCTGTAGTACGTTTTGTAGAGTCACGATCATTGACAGGTATTAATTTTGATTCATTTCAAAGTGATTTGAAATTCATACCGTGGCAAAATATCATGGAGTTTCAAGATGTTCAGTCTAAAGTAGAAAAATTTAATGAAATAATCATGATGCTGTTTGATAAACACGCCCCTTTAAAAAGGCGTCGGGTTCAAGAATCTCCTAAGCCATGGATAACTTGCAATATTAGACTAATGATGACTTTAAGGGACGAAGCCCTACGCAAAGCAATCACTAAAAAAACAGATTCCGCAAAATCATATTATAAAAATTTAAGAAATTTTGTAACAGCGTCAGTAGATCGTGAAAAATCTGCATTTATCACACACTACATTAATAGGAATTTAAAACAGCCTAAAAAAATGTGGATATTTAAAAAAAACTTAAGACATTGAATAACAGTGCTATGACTTCTATTCCTGATCATTTAATGGACTCTAATAGAATAAACAATCATTTTCTTAATGTACCTGGAGATGGAGTAGTTGATAACAAATTAATAGCATTTTTTCAGAGTAATAAACGATGTCAAAACGTTTTTTCTCTTAGCACCGTGTCTGAAGAAACTGTTGGTAAAATATTATTAAAAATTAAGACAAAAGCTCCAGGATGTGACGGCATAAATTCAGAAATGATTCAACTTACACTTCCAGAGAGTCTGACACTCATTACAAGTATAATTAATTCTTCCATTCTATCGGGTGTTTTTCCTTCTGCTTGGAAGCGTTCAGTAGTAAAACCGATACCTAAATGCAATTCTGTAGAAGAGCTAAAAGACCTTCGTCCGATCAGTATTTTGCCCGTGATATCAAAGGTTTTGGAAAAGGTAGTTTATATTCAAATGGAAAAATTTACTAATCAGGAAAATATATTACCTAAACATCAGTCTGGTTTTCGTAAGAGTCACGGAACAGAAACAGCTCTTCTGAAAGTCACTGATGATTTGTTATCAGCCTCGGACTCTGGTTTGGCTAGCATTCTTATACTGTTAGATTTTTCACGTGCATTTCAATGTTTAAACCCCTATCTTCTGGTTGCGAAGCTTTCGTATTATGGTTTTTCACCAGAAACATGCGAATGGTTCAAAAGTTATCTCATTGGTAGAGAGCAATATGTAGAGCTGGAGAACGATAAAGGTAGCAAAATTGTTTCTTCAGTCGAAAATGTATTAAGAGGCACACCACAGGGCTCAATTTTGAGTCCCATTTTGTTCTCTTTATTTACAGCGGACCTAGCTAAACATATAAAAGCGTGCAATTACCATCTGTATGCGGACGATACACAAATTTATCATAGTTTTGAACCAGCACATACCAAAGATGCCATACAATGGGTTAACAAAGACTTAAATGAAATTTACGAATGGGCTCGTCGCAACTCTTTGGTTCTAAACCCATTGAAATCCAAATTTATCATTTTAGGTACTAAAACGCAAATCAGTAAAGTCGTTTGTAATGATCCTAGGCTTGCAATAAATTTTGTACAAATACCTTTGGAAACAGAAGTAAGAAATTTAGGGATAATAATGGATAGTGCATTAAGATATGAGAAACATGTGAACGATAAAATAAAGAATGCGTTTTATAAATTAAAAGTTTTATATCCCATAAGAAAATACATTTCTGAAGAGGTAAGAGGTTTACTTTGTGACCATTTAGTGCTCTCTCCATTTAATTACTGCAGTGCCGTATATGGTCCGAGAATATGGGTTAAGACAGAAAACGCTATACAACGTGTTCAAAACGCATGCGCACGTTTTTGTTTTAACATACCCAGGAGAGATCATGTCACGCCATATTTAGTAAAAAATAAAATTCTGAACATGAAGTTACGCAGAGAACTTCATCTTTCGTGTGTTACCCAAAAAGTGCTATACAACAAAAAAACCAGAATATTTATTCGAGAAATTATTATGGTCGAAAGATATTCATCAGGCTAATACTCGTTCTAAGCACAGTAATACTTTGGCTATCCCATTCTTCAAAAAACCAGGTTTTAAGGGTTGCTTCAAGTTAAGAGCGGCTAAAATTTGGAACGATCTGCCGCCACCTTTGCGAATAATACGTTGTAGTGTAACATTTAAGATACGGGTTAAGTTAAATTTGCTAGTCCGCCAAAGACATAACTTCGAGGCAATCTTTAGAATCCACAGTTAACACCATAGGCTAGTCTAACTAACTAAGCATAGTAAGCAAACACATACACACACACACACACACACACATACACACACATCTGCACGCACACATACATTGGCACAAAAACATACAAAAGTTTTTCACCACACATCTACTTACACATTTACAAACTGACATCGGCGCCCACATTGTTGTTACTTGCGCAAGTTTATATAAATAACTATTTAACCAAAATTATTCATTATATAGATCGTATTATTTTTTTTTTTTTAATTAATGTATTATTATTTATGATGTTATTAAATCTATCGTATTTGCAAAATTCCTATTCATAGAAAGCTGTTTTGTCTGTGCCTAGATATATATTTATTTTGTAGATTGGTAGTTCTTGAACTCGCTTTTTTTTCTACTCTTTTTTTTTTTTTCTCGGTGAACATCTTAGTCCGAGTTCAGGATTATACTGAAAATCAGTGTTATGGTTGCAACTTAACAGGTGTGGCCATAACTCAAACTGAGTGTATTCCTTTTGCTATAAGTTTTATTTATATTCTTTGTAAGAAGTGGTATGTAATTTGTTTTTTTTTTTGTAGCAATAAATAATTATTCTAATTATTCCAATTAAAATTTTAAATAATGTTTATTTAACCACCACCTGTGGAGAGGTTTTGATACTATTCCACGAGTATATTTTCGTTCACTACGTCATCGTACGATATCTTTATGCGTTATGGCTGTCGCGCTACAGAGACGCCTCAAGTCTGCGCCAGACACTTTTAGCGAATTTAACGATTTTCACCCTCAAGTGAAGGGATTCGCAAGGGTTAACTAAGAGCTATATCCACAATCAGTATTCGACAGTATGAGATCAACCAGCAAGGGGAAAATTTGAGGCTGCTATACAATTGTCACAAATTATAAATTGAAACAATAAAAGTCTCATAGTTTACCGCCAAAAAGGCCCATATTTTGACTGCAAAATTTATAAGAAAACATTCTTGCTTTGTAGAAGATTTGATATGATATCAATGTCATTAATTACAAACCAATATAAACGCAAATGAATGTTCGTGTTAACATAAAAGTAAAATACGTAAATCCGCATAAATGTCAGAAAGTCGTAAAGAGTTATACGTTTTTAAAGTGACAATGACATCATAATGGCCATAAATTGATTGCAAATAATATTTTTTTAAATGATATACGAGTATATTATGCAATGTGTTTTTGATAATGATTAATATCGTAAAAATATTACAAAATTACTTCCTAAAAACAAATACATGTTTAACTATTTGGTAGTGGCAAATTATCACTAAAAATACGTAACAGTGGTGATGAAACAAATTGCGTCTGTTCATTCAACAGTGCAACGCCTATTCTATGTTTTAATATTTCTAACTATTCCAATACACACAATCGAAATCCCTTATTACAACAATGAAAAATCTTAAAGGTATTACTTTCAAGGAGTTGATGACTGCTTTCAATTTAATGTTTTGCAAAGTGAGATGGTCGTTCCTATACGCGGATTTGTGTTCTTTATATCTAATATCAAAATTGCGGCCGGTTTGACCAATATTAACACTGTTACATTCGTCACAGATAACCTGTGAGAAATATTAAAACATAGTACAGGCGTTGCACTGTTGAATGAACAGATGCAATTGATTTCATCAACACTGTTACGTATTTTTAGTGATAATTTGCCACTACAAAATAGTTAAACATGTATTTGTTTTTAGGAAGTAATTTTGTAATATTTTTTACGATATTAATCATAATCAAAAACACATTGCATAGTATATATCATTTAAAAAAAATATTATTTTTAAATCGTAAAGAGTTAATGTTTTAAATATCCATCGTTAGATCTTTTTTAAATCGATGTTCTGAAATAGGTGGCCAGTCAAAATTGGTTATGATGAATATTTTAACACTTAATATAAGCCAAAAAATAAGGAGGGTTAACATAAAATACATAGTGACAGTACGAAACTTCAAATGATGCATAAATACATGTCATGATTTTATGAGCACATGAACGGCCTTACATTGTACTATTATGCAATACATCCCAATGATGTCTGAAAGATACTGTTAGCTATAAGATTGGCTATAAACGCCTGTTTGAGCACCTACTCTAGAGTTATTTTACATCTTTGCAAGTGCCAATAAAGAGTTTTTGTCTTATATAATGTCGGCTAGTTTAATTGTCAAGTAACTAACGACTTAGCAAAATAAAAACAAATCTTTAATGAAAGGTCTACTGCATTCTCGAAGGTTTATAAGCTATCAAAATACATAATTTCACACCACTCTGTACAAAATAATTTTAAAACAATGCAACGTCAGTCTACAAAATGTCACACAGAATATGAGTATTTTACGCGGTTAATAAGCCGGTCACAATGAAATTGTTAAGCTCATCCAGCGTTATATTGCTCCACTCGCGACTGCATTGTTTGCTAAACATGTAAAGTAATATTACAGAGACTAAAATATAGTGAAGCTGCAGCCTTATTGTCGAACAAAAATGATAACGAAGATGAACTTTAATTTACCTTGAATTCTAATGTACATTATTTTCAGAGTAAAAAATTGGTGATAATGGACTTTGAGAACGAACATAAGTATACAAATGTGTAATAACTCAACGCAAAGTTGAAATAAAATACAATATGTGTATTGATAAGTTCTTAATATCAAAACAACTATACTGGTTAGACAAGGCGGCAGTCGCAGTTATCATCATGATCCACATAGCCGGAAGACGCACGTCTTCAGGCTACTACTGAACAAACATCTCTCCCATAGAACGCCAAAAAGAACGGTTATAAGCCGATTGAAACCATTGTGTACCCGCGACTTTTACGATATCGTCTACCTAGAGGGAGGTCTACGAACTTTACGTCTTCCAGTGTAATGTGGTAACCATAGAGATATAAATACTATTTTTTCTGTGGTGGTAACCACTTGAGAACCTTTCTTCCCGCAGTAAGTAGGGACTCTTTGTGGATGGCCGGTTTTATGGAAAAGAACGACCATCGGTTGGCCCCTCAGGTTCTGCTGGCCTCATCCAAATGGCCCTACTCTCATCGCCATTCGACGTGACTAAATCGTTCGCTTTAGATATCTCCTCATACATAGCCTCTACTTCATCGACTGAATGTGTCGAGTTAGATGAATAAACTTAAGACCATTTTGACAAAGGTTTTTTTGGTTTCATATTTGGAATTAGCTCAAATAGCCCTTCCATTCAATATCCCACACGATAAGTTTAGACAAAAATTAATATATTATTAGAAGAAAAAAGCAGATGGCATCATAACTCCACGAGTAAGGGGAATAATTTTAAAAACTGCAGGTCAATTATATTGACTTTGTGTACACAAGTACTAAATTGCTATCCTCTACATTTATTTGCGTATTTTTTGGGACACCCAATACTATAATAATTTGAAATATACAAAAATAAAACGTCTCCACCGCGCTACTACCTCGGCTCTCTTTGTGTGAGGAATTTTAAAAGGACCTTTTCAGACAACTTAATAATTGCTGTTAGGTTAGCTTTGGTCAAGCATCACTTAACTATTTTGTTTAATTTTTCAAATATAAAGTAAACAATTTACAAATTTTTAGGGCACAAAATATTAACCTTTCTCGGTAAACTATCTGCTCCCGGTATAAGCACTAGGCAACTTTTCATTTCACATTCCTAGTAGCCTGTGCTTGATTTACTGTGCACGAGGTAAACAGTTTATATAACTTCAGTGGTCCCCAGAAGCAAACAGATTGTATTTGTTTCAGTCAAAGCGTTGGCATCAAAAATATGTCACGCGCTCGTCGTTGAAAATTTTAACAAATATCATCGAATTTAGTTTAGTATTTTTAAAAAGCTGATTTGTTGACAGCCTTACTAATAGTGCAATACTTGTGCAAATGAAAAGAGTATAAAGCTTAGTGATTTCGTGTTGCAAAATTGCTTTCTAATTCAAACAAAATTTGAGTTATTCTATTTGATTTTATAATTTTGTTTATTTTCGGAGAGTTAAGGATTTTTTACAGAATTATTGTGTCCTTCCGTAACTTTGTGACGTAGCGATAATATGTCTGAATCCATAAAATACATATTTATCGATGAATTAGAGTATGAAATGTCTAATATATCTCATAGGTCTTTTAGGTTACGCGCAACTGCTTACGTTACAAACAATCGCGCGCCTGCTTGAAGGTTAATTAATCATAGGGAGACGCTACTCACATTAATAAATAAGGTTTTAAACTTGTTGGCAAGTAAATTTGTTACGTATATGAAAACAGTTTTAGAATAGCCTATATATTCACCCGTTGAGCAATTAATATTCCGAATACCCTAGTCATAATGCATGAAAATAACTCTGCAATTCTCCAGACGGTAAAATAACACAGTTGGCCTACAAAATGCCCCCCAGAGAGTGGCACCAGAAATCACTCATCCGAACCGATACTAAATCTAACAACCGCTATTGGCAATTTGGTCCCAGGATATTCAATGTAGTGTGCAAACTACCCCTGTTGACTGAATGAGCCGAACTCGGCCTCATAAAATTAGTTACGATCCACTAATTGGAGTATTTGAACAATATCTGTATGTATTAGTGAATACAAATGTTTTAGTAAAATAAAATCATCCAACCATCCAATTTGTATAAATGTATGAAGATGATAATGAGTCTTCTTCAATGAAAAAATCCAAATACTTTTTTAGTATGGATAGATTCTTTGGGAAGCATACAAATGTTAAGTAGCAGTGTTATAGCACGTCTCAGTCCCAGGGACCATCCGAAACCTGGACTAGGATATGCTGGGGCAATCTGGGCTACCGTGAGTCATAGCTCGAATGTAGCGTTTCAAGTTTTTGGAGTGGTATATATATTTTACAATGTTGTTAACTAATTTTGCAATAAGAACCTTCAAACTAAACCCCGTGGGGTGCTTGGCTAGAATTGCACCCCCATATATTCCCGTGGGAGTCTTAAGACGCGACTAAAGGAAACATTTGAAAAGGTAGGCTTTCTGAAGAACTGCTTAGCAGTCTTTAATGCAAATATTACGAGTACAATGCATCAGTTAAATCACTATATTTTTTTATCTATGATACATCCTTATGTAATCTTTACAGCCGCTTCATAGTTTTTGAAAAATACATTGTGAGTATATTAAGCATTTATAAATCAAGATTTTACACTAAATATGTCAAAAATGCCCTATTGGTTTTATAAGCACTTTTACTTTTTAAAATACACGAAACGAATACCCGCTAAAATAAATGTTAAGAACGTATACTCAAGTTTTCTTTAGAACTGCTATTGCAGTACAACCAAGCTCTTATTACGGTCGAGTTCTTATCTACGACGAAGTGTATTGACCCTTAATCTCTTACAGCAAATGAACTCAGGCAACTGTAACTTTATCCATGTGGTATTTGCAGCTTCCGCAGAGTTCGCAAAATGTTATGGCTATAATACAGATACTTCTATGATATCCGAGAAAGGTTGAGGATTAATCGGTATTGTTTTAGTATTTTCTTCATCATAAGTGCTTATAAATTGTTTGGTTTCAACACTTGTTTGTTTAGAGTGTAGTAAGGAGAATGGGTTTTTGTATTGTATCCTAAATGGGTTCCCAGGTAAAGGAAGTTTGCTTTTTTTTTATGCTTGATATGGCCTTTGACCACTGTCTCACCTATATAAGTAGATAGTAAGTGATGATGTGGTCGAAGATGTTGTACAGGCTAACCTAGAATTACTGGCTCTCAAAGACAGCTGCCGGAACACACCGTTAGGTGCTAGCCAGGCGGGTATTCGCAAAGTGCCCTACCACCATGCTGTAATGACTGCCATCCTAAGACAACAACTGGGACCGACGGCTTAACGTGCCCTCCGAAGCACGGAAGCGCTCAGTAGTAATGTCACCAGCGGTCACCCATCCAACTCCTGACCGCGGCAGATGTTGCTTAACTTTGCTGATCGATTCAGAATGGCTAAACAAACTTCGCTACTAGCGCTTCGATCGCTTTGGGATTGCCACACGAGTTTAGTGATGTGTCATGGTACAACGATACATAAATTTCAAACAGCTAAGTGTGGAGTGGAACATCGTGAATTTCTTACTAGCACAAAATGTAATACCTGTTACATATATATATATATATATATACCACTTTTCTTATTCATTTCCGAATCTCTAGTGAGTCTGGCCTTCACTACTGGCCATACCATTTTTATTATTTAGTTGTTTAACTTCATTGATTTTACTAAAATGGAAGTTTGACGCTTGTATGTACAGTCGACTCTCGTTAATTTCAAACTCGAGGGACTTTTAAAATGTTACGAGTTATCGAGTGTTTGAAATATCAAATGGTTCAAAATTTTTGAGAGATATTCTTCTTTTCTGCTATCGTCAAGCATTTATACTTTTTATGACTCATAACTAACACTAACTTTTATTTAATTTGTAAACAACTAACAAATGAGTAACAGTAACTTAAACTAAACTAACCAATTCATGCAGAAGTGTATGCCAAACTAATCATTACCAAAACAAAGGTTCATGTACGATGATACAAGCTTGAACTTGTTCTGCTGTGTATGTACTTCTCCGCGGCGGGATGAATTACTCAGACTTAATTATAAGTGAATCAAGTGACTTATTGTTTACAAATTGTCAAGTGTTTAACGCCGATAAGTGCGAATTAACGCGTCATTTTGTTGCGTAGTGTTGATTTTTTTGTTTGTTATATTAGCAAGTGCATAAAAATGTATTAATTTAGTTCGAGATATAAAGAGATTTGCTAGGGAACTCGTGATAACTTTGAATTATAGAGAAGTTTGAATAATCGCAAGTTTGAATTAACGAAAGTCAACTGTATATATTTTTAGGATAGAGCAAACGAATAATGTTAGATATAACACGTTTATATGGGCTTGTTTATATGACAACCCTTAAGTTTTATTCTTTCCTTGTATTATTCTTTGGTAAGCAATCCATAATCATATCAGTAGACACAATACATACAAAAATTCTGTAAAAAATAAACCGGCTACGTAGGACGGCACAAAAGAAAAAGATGTTATAATATTTGTACGCAACCCTCAAAATAAAGCTGGATGAAAAATATTCGATATATTATAAGATTATATTTTTTAAATTGTTAAAAAAAGAAGCTTGACCATGTGTCGCATGACATTCCACTGTTGCCTACGGCTACGCTACAATCGAAACACGAGACAATCGGTGATTTGTGACGTCGTTGACATATGCGTAGCCAAGCATATGTAGCGCTCGTAACTCTACGCTACCCACGCTATACATGCAGCCTACGGAAGCGTAGGTTTATGACTATTGGTGGTCTAGGAATGTTCATGTTGAAAAATAAAATATAGCCAAAGTAGTAGTTACAGTTTTTTTACACAGGTTTGCGTAGATATTTTGTAGTAAGTGGCTGGTGGTAGGATGATCGTTATCCTTCATAGCAAAAACATATATAGAAAGCTAAAGTTTTAGGAATGATTTGGTTAATATCATTCATTAATAACTATGCTCACCTACCAGAATACATCATTTAGGTGCCTGGCGACAAATTTTCAGCATGAAAGTGGTTATAGTAAATTTCACAGTTAAAACTTCATTTATTTTCATAGGAACATTCCTTAGCTGATAATCTCAGCTAATTAATGTCCATTATTACGTTTGCCGTGTCACCAATATTAGTACATACTACATACGTTTATACATGTAACTAATGGTAACTCGACTGCATGTCATGAATAACAAGCCAGCGACCATCTTAGCTTTCAAATTTTTTTTACACATTAGTTTAGTAAGCCCTGTCATCATGGTACAAAACATTATTTGGCTCACTCTGTACATAACAATTGAGTATATTTTACTATGCATATAGTAAACTGATCAATTCTCTCTTAGTTAGGAAAATTATTTGTACATAATACACAGAATGATAGCACATTGCGTCTCTATGTATGTAAAAAAAATCTTTTTTTGATATGTACCTCTTGCTTAGAACGTTTTAATAATGTCCCTTTTTTAAATTGTTGAGATTAAAAAACCCTTCTTAATGGGTCATGTATAACAGAGATAGGTTACTTTATCTGTAGAGTTTAAGCTATAGCGGCCACATTGTGAAACAGATCTACGTAGCCATGAATATTTAGATATGTTCCCTTTAATAGCTAATTATGTCTATAGCAAATTCTAAGAACTGAATCTATTTGTATCAATCAAATAAAATTAGGTTGTACAATACTTTCAGTTCCCTGATGATACCTGTTCTTTTTCTGCCATTCCACGCGTTGTGGAAGGCATGGATTCATAAAACAGTAGGTACAGTAAAACAGTAGGTACCTACACCACAAACGTCCAAGATCCAAGTACTGCTTATTCACATAAAACATAATATATTCAGGAGAGATTCGCATATGAAACCTTACGCTTTGCAGCCAGTTTGGTTCAATTTCTTATTCATATATACTTTTACATGCAAAATAACTTGTTTAGCTAAACAGCATTTTTGTTTCTTCTAGTAGAGAATTGCTTGAAAATAAGCTTTTATTCACAAATAAATCTACTAGTAACAAGAGGGACAAATTCTACTACGTTTAAGTAAAAGGGACATTTTTACTTGTTACTTAGGATCGGATCGCGTTGTTGTCCCATATATCGCTTTTGTTACGTTGTAGCGTTGCAATATAGCGTTGATCTCTCTATCCACTTTCGTTCGTTACAATTTAAAAGCTCCACTCTAAGTTACAAGTTATATATTACAAAACCATGAACTAAGCTGAAGACAAGTTAATCTTTATACCTTAAGTATGATTTTAGTTTAACTGCCTGTGTTTAAGACCACATAGTACTTTTGAGTCATAATATATATCATCTTAATGAATACCTGGCGTCATGTTTGTTTCCCAGAGGGGTGGATGGGGACTATGAATTTCTACTTAATAAGATCTTTATCTTGGAATATGTCTCTTGCTACTTCATCTGTAGCAATTAGCTTTTGTTTTTAATCCATAATATTAATATCTGTTTTAATAGCATTAGCTCAAAATTATTTATTTTGATGTTAAGTAAACCGTATTTAATTCCTTATCTCTCAAATGCAACATATAGTTAAGTACGATGATTTAAGAGTGAGATAGCTTATTTTGTTGTGAAGGTGCAGTATAAAAAAATAATTTTAACAAATCAAAGCGATTCTAAGTGAAGCGAAAGCAATTCTAAGTGGTTCACATCACGATAGTCAAAGAATTTTGATAGAAAATAGTTCTCATGACATAGCTTTTAGAGTAGCTTTGACGTGTTTATTTTTCTTTTTCGATTCGCTTTTGGAGCACCGTCTTGCTTGTTTTTTGGCTAGTTAGCATTCAAAGTTATACACTCACGTTTCGCCAACCGGGTTCTTTGATTTTTATGGCAATCAAACAGACAAGAGCTACACTCTTTTCTTTTTAACTTAACATACCTAAACTCATCGTAAGATTACTCTAGTACTTGAATTAATCCATAGGTACAATACATTTTGTTGATAATAAATAAATTCAGAAAATTTAAGGCAGATTCGTTGTTTTATATTTCATAGAATGTTATTTTATAAAACGGCTCCTGAAATAACTGTAATCAAATGGTATTATCATTAACTAGTTTTTTTTGTTGTTGAACATTTTGATCAAACAATTTTATCCTAAAAATTTGTATGAAAAAATTAACTGCGCTTCCGTACCTAATGACCGTCACTAATGACGGCACAAATGACGGCAGTCGATATAGCACGGTGGTAGGGCATTTTGCAAACGCTCGCCTAGCTAGCTACCACATCCAAGTAGAAAATATGTCACCGAACACCTAACGGTGTGTTAAACTGCCAAAGCGATTTGAAGATTTTAATAATACTTGGAACATGGATAGTTTAGGCCTTTAATTTAAGGTCTAAACCTTAAATTAAAGAACCGACGGCTTAACGTGTCCTCCGAAGCACGGAAGCGCTTAGTACTGATATTAATAGCGGTCACCCATCCCACTTATGAGCGGTGGATGTTGCTTTACTTAGGTGATCGGTTTAGACCGGCTTAGCGAGCTTCGCTACGAGTGCTTCAAAACTTTTAGTACTATAATTCACATATATGACGAGATAATATATGACACGAGCCTATTATGAAGTATTACTGACTGTAATACTTAATGGATTTATGAAAAATTATAGCTCCTTGTCTACTGATTAAATATTGATGTTTGTTTACTGAATTCCTAAATTGTTAATTAACAATAACCTTGACATCATATTTAAACACGCTATAAAATATGTAATACTTTTGGCCAAAGCTGTTTTATCCACCATGGAAGACAGAGTAGGTACTAACATACACATTACGGCGAGATTAAATCATCAAATACATAAAAGTGACAAATACTGAATGGTGAAAATAACGACATCATAATATTATTCCATTGGTTTCAACGAGAAGAAAAGTTTAAGTATTAAATTTCAAATACCTAATATAACATTAACCTAAATCGCTTTGCACGGCATCAGTAAGCTTTTACACATATCTTGATCATATATATTAAACATTCTGAAATAGTGTAGAGTCTTGTAGTAAATGTTTTATTGAAATATGCCTGTTAAGAAACTTCGTTCATAAAAAATACAAGTTATTTTTTTTCTTATGAGATTATTTTATTTCAATAGGCAATAGCATAGAGCTAAAGATTTTAATCTTAAAGAAATAATCTTCTACTTTCGGGCTATACATTATTTTTTTAAATATTCAATACCTAATATATATTCAATACGAAATGTTATGATTTCTTTTTCCCGCTACAAAAAACTTCGCTTTCAAATCAATCGAATAGCAAAACGAAATAAAAAGAGAGCAAGTGAAATTCACAGTTCGTAAACTTCAGCTTTACTCCTAATGGCTTTAATAAATTTCCTATACAATTTCAATATAAAACAGTATCTTAGCTCAATCTAATTTGATAAGTCCTTGTGCTTCTGGACCGTGGTTGATGGTGGTGTAATAGTCTAGAATCTCACCCTTCCACCCCTTCCCGTGGATGGCTTCAGAAGCATCGAGATTATGGAAAACCTCCCCCCTTTTATATAGGAGGATGTCTACAGCAGTAGGCGATTTGGCTAATACAGTCAGTATAGCTGTACCTCTTGGGAGAGTAATAAAAAGAGTGATATTTTTTAAAATTACAAATTGTTTAAAATGTTACTTACCTACTTAATATTGTGACTACTTATTTTATAAACTATAGCAATATCATTAACAATCCACGCCACTGTCCATGTGATGGTACACCTACAAGCGCGGCTGATCAATGGTATGATCCATAGTATAGTCTATACACGTTGCTAAACACCACGGTAGATTTTATACAGTTCTTAAACGCATTGTAGACACCTCAACCAAATAAATTATTTTGTCTGATTAATTCGTCTATTTCATTGGAAATCACAAAAGATATCGTACTGTTTGGCAAGATTTAACTATGCCTCAGTTATTGAGCGATAAAGAAGGAATGCGGTCATTCAAGCGATGGTATATACTTATTTTATTGTGTCTTTACAAGTACTGTGTTTACAGCTTGTGTCGTTCGCATTTTCTGGCAATTATTTTTTTATTGCGTTAATCGAGGTCTTCCTACTGCAGATTGTCTATAAATATTTCTTGGAACTGATATTCAACTTTTATTTCATATTTATAGCTAGATCAATGTTTACTTTCATTGACGGTTGGGATGGTATTGATAATGAGAAATCTTTGATCTATGAATTACCATTGATATTG
This sequence comes from Plagodis dolabraria, assembly GCA_963854805.1. Taxonomy (NCBI): domain Eukaryota; kingdom Metazoa; phylum Arthropoda; class Insecta; order Lepidoptera; family Geometridae; genus Plagodis; species Plagodis dolabraria. Next base: position 13,859,435 of record OY978454.1, on the reverse strand, counting down.
CCTTCCTTCAAAAAAATCGTATTTTTATGGGTACCACTAGTGGTCCTGTGTAATGCTGTGAAGAGCTCGCAGAACTAGAATATTTAATTTTACGTTTTTCAAACCTTAATACTCCGTAATTATAAAATTTCATAAACTGAATTGACAATTTAAAAAAATATATATGTATAGAACCTGGTCGAAAAAATTCAATTAAGTTGGTTGAGAAATGCAACTGCAGAGGAGAACAACCAAACATTCGTCAGATTTCAGCATTTTTACCCACGACGATGGACAAAACGGAACAGGGGTGGTATACACGATTGGAGTTAGAGGTAGTTTGTATATATAAGTGTTGCCGTTTTACTAAGACGCTACAGGATAGATTTCTGGGGCTGCAGTAGCCAGAAAAGTCTGCGTTTGAAGGTTATCTCCGATACGGTTTGTATGGTCACTAAGAAAACCAATAGTGGGATGTTGATATTAACAAACAAAAAAAAAGCCCATGACGCCGCATGGTGGGCGGGCATTTTGAAAATGGCTAGCGAGCACCCTCAAGTAGAATCTGTTGCCAAACACCTAACGGTGTGTTCCGGCATTAATCCTTGAGAGCCAGTGAAATTGCAGGCACCTGAGAATTAACAACTACGTCCTAAGGTGACGGTAGCAGTACAATTCGTTTCTTAGGACGAAATGCATCTGTTATAGTCATAGCTTGTTCCGTCCTAATAAAAAAAAAGATAATGTAATGAGGTGGTGAAAGAATTCGGTAATCCCCGACTAAAGATAAGTCTGAAAGGAAAATAAAAATAAAACCCTATTAAAACAATTGACTTGTCGCCATGTAAAAAATTATATAATATTTAACCCAAGACAAAATCCGTCGGGGGCTTTGCCATGAGTAAACTATGTCTACGTATACAATATGTGTTATAATATACAGTCTTAGCTTATGGTAAGAATATAAATGTAATTATTTTAATACAGCGTAGGATATTAGCAAGGTCGATGAAGTTCTTATTACAATATAAGAAACTTAAAATCTCAGCAGCAACATTAACCTGGTTAGATGATCATCACACCAAACATAATGATACTGGTACAGTATTTATAAAAAATTTATTAAGATAACCACAAAAGACATAAAAAACGAAGGATCGATGCATCAAGTATACTGCTACGACGTACATGAGCAACCCATTGGCGCAACAACACTAAACACATACAAATATCATCGCATAAAGCATATTAACGACAAGGTAACACTTCAGTTTCTCATTTGCAAAGCGATATTTTACACGTTAATTTTGCTAATGTCAATTCACGCTGGCGCCAAATCAATGCACATTTATATAAAATATAGGTCGTTCAATAGAAACTTCCACACAAATCGAAACATAAATTTGAATGGAACCTAAACAATTTCTATAAATGCTCGCGTGTAAGCATTACACACAATTACAGTTATTATAGTAATTAGAACATAATACATGAATTGATTTAGTTTTTTCAGTAGAAGCTATTGTAGTGTTGTCTAGCTGGAATAAATTTCATTTAATTTCAATACCACTTATATTTTTACTCAAAAATCACGAAACATGAGATGCTTACCTACATAGCTATAAGGATTATTATTTAAACTATTTAAAGCAAAAATTCGTGTTATTCTGAGATTTTTCTTTATAGGAATTTATTGCCAGAGATAAAAGACTTCCACGATTTCATGCCAAGATAGTATTTTCAGGAAACAAGCTTCTGTAGGTATATCTTTCCGTGCTTACTCTCATCTGAGCGGTAATTTACTCATTCCCTCAAAGGAATTTTTAGTCTTTCGAGTGATTTTATTTCTCCAGTGATATCTACGAAAAATGTACTAGATTAGGTATTTTAGTAGGGAAATGGTTTGAGTTTCTAATGATGCTGTTTATACTGAATAGAATAACATTTAGTTTTGATAACATCTTCAACGTTTGTATATGTATCTGAATAATTTCTAATTAAAATCTAACATCTGTCCGCAATTATTATTATTATTATAAATGTTTTATAAACACATACGCATGATGAACAAGGACATATGAAATGTTTTATACAGAAAAGTAATTGGCTTCTACTGGGACTCAGATTAAGATATTAATAAATGTTTCGTGTAGATGGTGCCCACAACATGAATAAAATGCATTTGGAAAATTGGACATAAATTGCCTGGCCTACCCTCAAGTAGAAAATCTGTCGAAGGCTAACTAACCTATCAAGCATAAAAAAGACAAAAACAAAAATGAAAAAAAATGAGAAGTTGGTAGGTACTATTATAGCAACCCCCGTGGGGTGCCGGGTCAGAATTGCACCTTCCCATATCATCCCATGGGTGTCGTAAGAGGCGACTAAGGGAAACATACTGGAAGCTAGCAGCACCTTCTAAAGAACTGCCTGCCTGCCAAACGTGGGGATTATGGCAAATACACCCTTAATAGAGGAGGCTGTGTTCAGCAGTGGACGATCCGGCTGTTACAGTACAGTATTATAGCAACGGCAAATCGTGAGTACAAAACCTAATTTCCAATATATTTTTAACTAAATTAATTCATGCATTGTGTTCTAATTACTATGATAACTGTAATTCTGTTTAATGCGAAGAAAGTGTGTATATTTTAAACATTCCAAAATGTTATCCTTAGTGGTAAAAAAATAGTTTCCATACAATTACAAACAAAATACAGAAAACATTAGGCTACTTTATAACATTAAATTCAACCTTTTTTATGAAGGAAATTGTGTAGGTACTTCCTTCATAAAATAGGTTGAATTTTATAGTGATAAAGGTGTACAAGTAAATACTTAGTGGTACCCATTTGCAGTTTGCTGAGTTCTTAACAGGCGAACTTTAAGATGTCTAATAAAAGTTTTCATGTTTTCAGTGTTTTAAAGGGAAGGGACGTCGTTCCAACAACGACTAGCAGCAAACTGTAAACTGCCCCTGAAAGCTTGCGACTTATGGCATTGTACTAGAGATCTATTGCTGGCATTATATTCTTAATTAATTTTCTGCGTGGAACTTATAAATAAAATTCTCTACCCATAGTGTATTGTCATATGCTGGGCCAAATTTTTTGACGACGCTGGTCACATGGTCGGTTTTCTATTTCTTCCTTTAAAATCGTGTAATTTGTCGTAGCCTGACCATGGAAATTTGAGCAGTGGCTTATACAGTTTGTTGCTTATTTAATTTAAATACGAAAGCAGAATGCCCGTGGGGTGCAAAGCTAGAATTTCACCCCCCCCCCATCTCTCGTGTTCGAAGATTTTGTTGCAGGCAAACCAGAATTATTGGTTCTGAAGGACAGCTGACAGAATACACCGTTAGGTGCTAGCCGGCAGATTTTCTGCTTGAGAGTGGTAGCTAGCCAGGCGGCCATTCGAAAAACGCCCTACCGCCATGCTGTAATGAATGCCATCCTAAGACAACAACGGAGGCGTCTTAACGTGCCCATCCAACTCATGGCCGCAGTGTACGTTGCTGAAAGGTTAAGAACCACTATGCAAATTACGCTATGAGCGCTTCAAAAAGGATCTATAGGATAGCTGCTGAAACACACAGTTATTAGATTTTCTACTTCAAAATTGTAGCTACCATTGAGGCGAGTCATGAATACAGGAAAACCTCGTATACATGTACTTGTATCGCATACTTATATTATTCTTTATTCTATGCCGACCCTAAAAAAGTTCTCCGTGTGACTATCCCGAACTACCGAGCCGGGTAAGGGTGACCGTGTTCATTCGCCAACCCTTGTCATAGTACGATGCTTTTATTGGGACACTTTGAAAGGCGATAATATGATTTTGTGCCATTTCTTATTTCGAGAATCTTGCATATATTTTTATGTGTATGTCATATACACGAGAATAGTTTCATTTAAAATCCACATCGTTTGAGTATTTTTATAGAGCAAAATGAATGAATGCCAATTCACGTGAATCATATCTGTGTTTTGGTGAACATTTTTCACGCCACAGATGAGCCTGAAACCCTTTCGCGGGCGTAGTATGATATCAGACATATTTTCAGTTATTCAGTATATTTGAATAAATCGACCAAGTGAGAGTCCTGTCTCGCTCTTTAAGAGACCTGGATTACAACCCGTAGATAAAACGATTGATGAGTTGGATTTCGCAGTTTTTTAGGGTTCCATACCCAAAGGGTAAAAAGAGAACCCTATTACTGAGACATTGCTGTCCGTCCGTCCGTCTGTCACCAGGCTGTATCTCAAGAACGGTGATAGCTAGACAGTTGACATTTTCACAGATGATGTATTTCTGTTGCCGCTATAATAACAAATACAAAAATTTGGCCAAGTACGAGTTGGACTTGCACACGTTAAAAAAATTGCGCACGTTAAAATATGAAGTCTAATGTTGTATAACATTAAAATATGAAGTCTAATGTTGTACAACATTAGACTTCATATTTAAACGCGCGCAATTTTTTTAACGTGTGCGAGTCCGACTCGTACATGGCCGATTTTTACTACAAGCAAAAAGACTGCGTTATAAAGTTATGATTTTTGGTATTTGTTGGTCAAATAAAGGATATGGTACGATATATTTTTACTAAAATTTCAGATTCAGATCAGCCTTAGTAGAATATTAAGTTGAAAATTTAGTGGCTCCAATTTTATGTTGTATGCATCCATTTTATACAAAAAAACATGATTTTATACCTACATAGATGATGCCATCGCTAATCTTATTCAGGCTTATTTAGAATATTCATATACTTGTAGGCTATCTAATAAGCTCTCTCTCTTCTCAGTCGGGCACTCTTGACAGAGTGGTCGTGGTTGATAAGTTGGTGGTACATGGTGGGTCTTCAACGTCATCAGTCTTCTTGTTAGTGATCAATGATGTGGCAATGATTATCCATTTTGTCCGGTTGGTAGCGTTGAGCGTGCACTCAGATATGGATAATTGTGTAGCCGTTTTAATCAGATCAGTCCAGCGAGTGGGAGATCTACCTCTAGCTCTCTTTCCTGCTACCTGACCCTGGACCACTAATCGTTCCATTGTCAAGTCTTCATTCCTGGAGATGAATAACCTCTCTACTAAATAATAATAATTAATCGATGACATATAATACTTAACATCTTGAAGCGTTGAGGGCAGTATCAACAATCAGTCAAGTAGAACAAATACGGTGAAATTGCATTTGTAATGAACAGACGTGGCCGCTTACCATCAAGGGCATGTTGCCTATCTTAATATTTCGAAACATAAAAAAGAAATGTAAAATTCCTCGTTCATTGCAAAAGTATTTATAAAATAATGCAGTCTATAATTTAAAATATACTGCAAATCACCGCTTTACATGAATATTCTGCCTATGCTTCAAATTTCTTATCAGATACATTTTAATTCTACACTACATTACAAATATTTCATTATCTTGTGATACCGATTCTTTGCCAAAAAGCGCGCGATAAATGTTTGTGCATAAATTTCCAAAGCTTATCTTTACCCAGCTTCCTGTTTACGAGCAGTGTCGCTCCCCTGTGAGCCCTCATCAGTTTTCATACGGAAAAGATACTTTAAATTCGTCTAGTGGGTCCTTTTTGAAATTGAAAGCGAGGCCGTTTTTCGGTAGTAGGCGTGATTGTGCTTTGTTGTATGCATCCATGTTTTTATAAACGTTATATATTTAGATACAGATTATTTAATTGAGAACCATGTTAGTCTATGAACGTAAGATATCGGTTATATTATTATCAAAATACCTATGACCAAACTCTTAAATGACTTTTATCACCTAGTATATTTATTCACATGCTTGTGAACAAATATACTATTTCTAGATTGACAGTTATATGTCATCATACTTTGCGTCATCATACATACTAATATAGCAAAGTAAGATGATTTGGGTTTCCATTTTGTTCAGCTTAAACAAACTGAACAAAGAAACACGCGACTGCGTTAACGTGTTTTCCTATATTTCTTATATTTAATAACAAATTTAAGTTTTTATTTCAATTTATTGTGTACTTCTGCGACAAGTACAATATAACCGATTTTCATGTAGAAATTTTCACGATTTTCAGTTAGTGGAAGCTAATATTTTAGTATGCTAAAGTGTGTATTTGTTTATACTGATCTCATCTCTGAAATACTAATCGGATTTTGATATCACACATTTTAGAGATCATTAATTAGGAAATGGAATACTTTTTCATCTCAATTTAGTGCATTATTTTTTAGAGAGCGCAATATTACTCGAACCCTATTATCATATTGATTGCTTTCTCAGGAATTGTGTAAGACTTTGGTAGTGAGAGCCTCGAAAATGAAGTAATGTAAAATAAATATAAAATAATATCGGCAACGCATGTGTTTATTCTACGTTACCTGTTTTATTCTATAGATGAATGTGCAAATATTACGATAATACATGTTTTTATAGATAAAAAATGATATGTAAAATATAATTCATATTATTTGATCTTTTTTTTCATGCTAACTTGATGAAACAAGAACGAGGCCCACCTGGTGTTAAGCGGTAACATCTACCTATAACAGTTGCAGTTCGTCACTGGTGACGAACTACGTCCATAATCCTGAGATATAAAGTTGTTAATTCTCATATCCTGGAAATTCACCGGCACCATTCAATTCCCAGACGATAGGAGTATTTTTTCGTCTTCACTTGTTTCGTGCCCGGTGGGCCAATGAACTTCTTTGTATATCGAAGTTGATCTGTGTACAAAATATATATTTGTTTTTATACACATATATATATATATATATATATATATATATATATATATATATATATATATATATATATATAACAAATATCCTTGCAGGTCCTTTCACACACCGCTTTTGGTTGCTTCATAAATAATAAGAAATAAAATTTGTATTGATAGAATTTACCCAAAACTTGATTAAGCGAAATTTTTCCAGCTGTAATCTTGTTTATTTTTTCTATAGAGAAAAGTATAAAATACATGGAGTCATGTTTATCGGTCAATGTTATAGCATTTAGCATATCCGCCAGATTAAAATATTATATATTTTATTCAAAAGTGTAAGGCACAATTTGTTTAATTATTTATTTTATATTCACACACACTCTTTCTAAAATTCAAATATTAAATTTCATTTTTTGATACTCACTTCACCTTAACGGATTGACCTGGATAGTAACAAAATATTTTGCAAAAATTTTTTTTGCATTTGATAGTCTTTAAAATTACATTTAGTAATCGCACATTCGAGTGAGTTAGTTGAGAAATTTCTAAATATATACATGATCTTTACGTAAATATCGGCAGTAATAATGTGTTTTCTTCCTTTCTAATACAGGCGTGACAAAATGTATGCATGAGTATGATCTGTTAGACATAGTATCAAGCGTCAACATATTTCAAAACTGTTTCTACATTATTATTTTCGTCAGCACAAGTTTGCCTCTAAAAGCAATGTTAATAGAAGCAGACCTTACTTTGCATAATCAACAAGGCGTAAACAAGTAAGAAGAGCGACAGGCCAGTGCAGCACTATCTCTGTTACGTCGAGAGAGACTTGAGCTGTCTCTTCAGACCAACAGGAGTGTTTTTAATTTGCATTTTGAATAAGCGAACTTTTTACCGTGACTACGTTGTTGTCAGGGTTCCGTACATGAAGGGCTGACAACCCTAATATTAACACGTTGCTATCTGTCTGACAGTCTTTCTATCTGTTCATATGTGATGGGCCGTAAACTTTCGTAAACTGAAAGAGTAACACACTTGAAATTGAGATTTTAACTACATTATGAACTTAACCATAAACTTAATAATAACAAATATTTCTAAAAGTATTTTAAGAAAACATAAAATCTACGAGCGCACTTTTGGAACGCAGGTTTGGAAAATTTATTGAATTCCTTGCCAGTGCTGTTTGGCAGGTGTTCCTGTTACCGAACTCGGGTTTGATTCCAGATGAGATTTTCAGATTCTAGTTTCTCGTGTATGCCCTGTATGCTTATGTCAAATTAGCAATAATTCGGAGATATTTTTCTATTATAAAGAAATACTATATGGTATTTATGTTTAAGTATTTTAGTTTACTTTAGCTTGTTTCAACAGGCTGAGAGAAAATGCCTTTGGAAAACGATCAGTCACAAAAAAAATAAAAAATTTGTAGCACATATTATCGTTCTGGAGATTATTAAGCGCAGCCCCATCAGTATTGTCAGTCTCCAATTATTTTATTAAATGTTTTACATAGTGGCACAAAATAATAATTGTTAAAAAACATATAACCAAGTTTCAAGGTATTAATAAATATAATATACCTACATATTTTTCTCAACAAAAAGAGTGGTCGTTTTTTCGTTGCTTTTATAATTCACAGTGTTCAAATAAACATTTCTTGCATGTGCCGGGTAATTGCGATACAGGACCCTAATACGGTAAATCTTCATTTGAACTTCGCTAATCGTTCATAACTTTTAGAATTTAAATGTATAATTTTGTAAGTTTGCAAATATAATAATATTCCAGAAAATTGTTATTTGAACGTACAATGATGTATTGAAGCCGTGTTTTGCAACGATAATTAATTAAGATTAATTATAGGTTCAATTTCCGAGCATTTCACTACGAAAGAAAGGGGAAAAATCTCTAAACGACATCGATGGGGGGCAGCTGAATGTAAGAGTGGTACCGCGCTCCCCGCCGACCAGTCTTCGATGGCGCATCACCATTGGACTTTAAGTAATTATTGAGGTCTCTATTGACCCCTTAGGCTAACATAACCCACCTAATCTCCTAGAAGTGGATATACTTTTAATGAATTTTCTTTATGTCAAAAAAGGTATATTACTAATGGGGCACTTATAGATAGTATAGGATGGGGTTTTGAGTAACCTCCCAAGCATTATGTATTGCCATATTTAAACAATGAAAAATCACTGAAATGTTATGTATCTTTGTAGTCAATAATATTACGGTCAGCTCTATCAACCCATTGCATGTATTAATTATTAATTATATGTATTTTCCAAAACTTATCTGAGCGCCTGGTCGATGCAACGCATGCTCAAAATTCTGGCACATATTTGGCTCAACGAATAAGCAATGCAATTCAACGAGGCAATGCTGACAGCATGCTGGGCACGCTGCCAACTGGGAGTGGGCTGCAGCATTTAGATTGCCTATGAGTCTGCTATGACTTATAGGTTGTCTAGATGCTTTTATTGTAATAGCTCTGTAGTATTGTATATAGTTCGTAGTATTTTGTTTAATAAAGGAATACCGCCGCTTAAAAAAAATATAGAAATTGATAACAATAGATTGTTTTTATCATAAAAAGTCGTTAAACTATATAGCACGCTGCTCTGCGACGCTAGAAAAAATATCTAAAAGATTTTTCCATGCTGGTTTGCAGTTAGAGAATTAGTATTTGGACAAGCAAATTCACGTGATTGTATTCCATCAGATATGTATGTAAGTTACATCAAAAGGACCATAAGATCGTGCGATTTTTTTTTCACGTTTTCTTATCTACGGAAAATAACAACGCTGGTAGTGCTACACTTGAAATTTTGCGTGTACCTGCGCCTCCCAACCTCACAAGGATGATAATATGTAGGCTTGGTTTCAGCCAAGCCTTATCATCCAATTTAAAATCATTACCATCTTTAATACTGTCTCAGCTTAGAAAAGCTACGCTTGTACCCAATCCATGCGTGTAGCTACTGAAATCCATTTTAAGTGCCCTTTATTTAGTAGGCAACAAATATATCATGTCAAATTGCTCAAATCCAAAACGTACAGCCTCATAGTAAGGGATTAGTGTCACTCAATTTTATCCCCTGAGTCCTCAGGAAAGACACCATCAGTATTATCCGGTTTAAAAATAGTGATTGTATTTAGAACTGGTGCTTTATCATACTGAAACATCATACATCATCAATGCTTCTTCGCACTGAAACGCTATGATTATGAAAATTTAACTCTTGTTTTTAGTCCCCGATATAAAACGCCAAAACGTGTCCTAAATGGCTATCGTTTTGATAATACAGAACAACAATTTTATTGTCTAATATTTGACATAAGTAGGTATATCGTCTAATATTTAAATTAATATTTGACATTATACATATTATAAATATACGTAAAAGAACATTATTACTATTTGCTTTTGTGCTTTTTCATATGATTATTTATTTTGAGCCCGATATTTAGACGCTATTATTGGCACCATCATTATGTGAGAAATATTTATATATTATTCTATAAGTGCAATACGTAACAACATGAATAATGTTGAATGACCGTGACAAATTTAAAAATAATTATGTCCGATGAAATGTATTGTTAAATATTTTATAATTACGTTTTTAAATTTAAACTGTTACTGGCTGTACTTTTTATTAGTGGCAGTTGCCAACTATGCTTAATAAATACGTAAGTAAGTAGGTACCTACTGTCCTTGTCCTTTTTTTTTTTGCCCTGTGGCAACACTATTTTGAACATGTCATAATGATTGCTCCGTATTTTAATAATAGTTTTAAATAGTAAATAAGGCTAAATTATAGTGTTATTGTTTAATTAACGTTAATTAAAAGTAGCTTTATAGTGTGATTAAATTTATATCGTGACATATTCATTAAACAGTGAATAAATATAATAGTACGTTATCCTGCAGCAGCGGTTGAGATTTCAAACATCTTGGATTTTACTGGGGAGTATAATGTCTTATATCTAACTTTAGGTACACGTTTCCCACATTTTCACTGTAACTCACTTGATTAGCTACGTTAATATTCTCACACTGGAAGTGTACTGACTCTCTTTCCTTGACAAAATAGTGGAAGCAAAGTTAATGATTTTTGCCTCAGACATTTCAACACTATTTGACTCCTAATCCTAGCTGCAACTCAATCTCAAAGTTTTATATTTGTGGTAGTATCCGTAGGCACTGGTATCCAGAGTGGTCGTGCTCACAGAAAGGTGTTGTCTAGTGGCGGTGTTGTGTGTCGGGTCGCCATCTTCCCTCAAATATGGTTGAGGAAGGCGATGGCTGGCACATGCATCAACTCGTGAACGGGTGCTGCTAGAGGATACAGGTCTTCTCTGGATGCTAGTGCTAATGACTGTGGAGTGTAGATTTATACAAATTTGTAGTAGGTAGTCAGGTCTACAAAAATTACCTATTAAAACATATGATAAGGTACCTATTACCATCAATCATTTGTCACTTTTGTTATCAGATAAAAGTTTCATACTTTTTTCTCTCCAATCTGTTTCTAACCATCATCTGTAAACTAATTTATCTGTGTTTCTACTGCTTAACAAATTTCCTCTTTCCTTTTTCCCTTTTATCTGTATATAGCATAGGTATTTAAATGTAAACAAATAATAGATATTTGTGTATTAATTACTGTTCTCAGACTTGATTGTTTATTTTGTTTATAGAATTAGGTATGCACCATTTTTGTAATTTATATAGAAAATAGTTGTAACTTTGAGTTTGAATTGTGATAAATACATACCTTACACTTAAAATACTTCTTGAAACAGTAACTTAGCTACTTTTATCTGTTTTCCAGATATTGTGCAGAGTTGTTGGTATCCAAATATGTCTGTAACTACTAGGAAAACCTTGGCAAGAGAACTGGAAGAGAAACTCAGAGTTGCTCTTCAGGACCTTAAAAAGTATAAAGACCTCTCTGATCAGCTCCTACAAGAAAGAGATGACAGTGAGGTTGAGGTGAACAAAATTGTGTCAAAAAACACTGACCTCAAGAATGAACTTGCCGGTCTATACACAAATTACTCAGAAGCGCTCCATCAAAATGAACAACTACAAAACATTGTACTATCATTTAAAGAATGTAGTGAGACACATGAACAGGCCTTGAGTCGTATATCAGAACTAGAGTTTGAATTAAGCAAGGCACAACATGAAATCTTGTCGTTAAAATCAACAAAGTTTAATGAACAGACCGCTGACACCTTAAATTTATACCATGAGCTGGTCGGTAGTGGCATGGAATCAGCAAGCTCCCTGCAGCCTATTGAAACTATTTAACTTGACTGATGAGAACACTATATGTAGTCAATTTCCAGTCTTTCAGAGCCATAAGAAAATCAAAAAGTACTTTAAACTTAAGAAACTGATGCATAAGTGCGAAAAACAACTTAAAAACCGCAAATATTTCAAGAAAAATGTGAATTTGGTGAAAGATAAGCTAGTTTTACAGGAAAAACTTCAAAATTGTTTGGATGAAGTAGAAATTACTAAGCAATTGCATGATGATGATACTTTGAGTCTTCGCTCTGAGCTGCTAGATAAAGAAAAATTATTGCAAAATATTTTCTCTAGCTACTTATCAGCTCAAAACCATCTTAGTGAGCACTACAATGAAGCTATAAGTTTAATGGATCTTGTGACCACCAATATGGAGAGTGTGAGAACTACTGAGTGTGCATGCTCAAAGTCTCATAATCAGCAACCAACTAGAGATTCAATACCAACAATTTGTCATACAGTTCAGCCATTGAATAAAACATGCACTGAAGCAGTACGGAGGGAGAATCAAGGTATCACCTCAAACCAGGATATGGTTACCAAAGTATTCGTTTTTTCAGATGCAATAGGCAGAAATTTCGGTTCTGTGCTTTGTAATTCACTAGACTGCTCTGTTGAAAATTACTGCATGCCTGGTGCTTCTTATGCTCAAATTGAGAAAAAAATTATGTCTGCCGCAATTGATAGCAATACTATAGTTATTGTCTATTTAGGCCAAAGTTTAGGTAAAGACAGGAAACAGGTTATAGCAAATGTAACCTCATTGTTAAGCCTTAATGCATTTAAAATTATGTTATGTGCTTTTCCTTACTCAGATGCACTAACTAAAAGTCAGAATGAGCATATTAACTGCTTAAATACAATTTTATATAATATGACATGTCGTCATAAAGACAAACTTTTATTTTTTGACTGTAATAAATTTATTACTAAATTTATGTTGACTCAGGATAGGATGTACCTACCTAAGAAATGTAAGAACTTAATTGCTACTTTGGTAGCTTATAATATTGAATCGGTTATAGGAAATATAACCATGTCTTCTATTGACGATACAGATTTTAGTACATGTACTAATACAAATGTTGAGTCAAACTGTTTAAACTTTTAAGTCCGACAACAGGGAAGTGTTTTGACATAGCACTGTACTACCAAAATATAAATCGCTTCTCTGGCAAAATACTTGAAATTGAAATGCTCTTAGATAAATATCCTTTTGATATATTATGCTTTACTGAAACATGGCTAAGAGCTGATACAATGTTATTTAATGTTAAGAATTTTAGTGTAGGCAGTGCGTTTAACAGATCATCTGCAGAAGGAGGAGGGTGTATTATTCTTGTAAAAAATAACTTAAAATTTAAAGAACGCCGTGACTTAGTCAGATATTCTGTTGAACGTGTCTGTGAAGTTGCTTGTGTGGAGGTGGACAGGCATCTTGTGTTGTGTGTATATCGACCACCAACAGATGAAGGTCGTGCTCAAAATTTTACAGAATTCTTAGCCACTCTGGAAAGTATACTACTAAAAATTTCTAAATGTAAAAAACCCATATTTGTATGTGGTGATTTTAATGTAGATATTTTATTGAAATCTAAAAATAAGACTGATCTTATTTCATTGTTTAAGTCATTTAATTTGAAATTTCTATTCTGTGAGCCCACTAGAATAACAGATACTTCAGCTACCAGTATAGACAATATATACACAAACTGTAAGACTAAACAAAAGTCAATAATGAAGGGTGTTAGATCTGATCATGAGGGCCTGGCAATTAGATTTGATGGAAGCAGAGAAACAGCAAGGTATGAAATTGAACATAGGCCGTTAACAACCAGTAGGCCAGAAATACTCAGTACCAATATAGAAGCTAAGCTTGCCATTACAAGTTTTTCTCATAGTGACCCGAATGACATTTATAATAGTTTATTCTCTCTAGTAAATACTGAGTTTCAAAAAGTTTGTCCAAAAATAAAGAAACAAGTAAATGGAAAGTTGAAGTTCGGTGATTGGGCAACTACAGGTATTCGAAAAAGTAGAGATTATTTGTATGATCTGTATCGCAGGAAGAATATGACATCCTGCAAGCAGTTTCGTGATTATGTTAGGAACTATTCAAAAATGTTTAAGTCTGTTTGCTTGTGTGCTAATTTTTTTTTTATTAGAAATAAAATTAGCAAGTCTAAAAATAAAATAAAAACCATTTGGAATACTATAAATACTGAGACCGGAAAAAATAAACCTAGAGATTCTACATATGTCTTAAATGTTGATAAAAATCAAATATCTGATCCAATACAAGTGGCAAATATATTTGACAATTTTTTTTCTAACTTACCCCTAGAAGTCACTAAGTCATTGGATGCATGTCCCGATGTAGCAGAAACTCTGCTAATACATAATTTTCCCTGCAAATCGCCGGACTTTTCTTTCAGACACAACAATATTTGAAATTATAAAGACATTTAAAAATTTAAATATTAAGAGCACCGAAGACTTGTGGGGTATGTCAGTTAAAGTGGCAGAGTCTATAATATGCATTATTGCACCATATTTAAAAACAATATTCAATCTTTGTATTGATAAAGGAAACTTCCCCGACTTAATGAAACAAAGTAAAATCACTCCAATTTTGAAGTCGGGGGCTACATCTGACCCTTGCAATTACAGACCTATTTCTATCTTACCTGTTCTGAGTAAAGTATTCGAAAAAATTATGCTCAAACAACTTCTATCCCATTTTAATGAGCATAATATATTGAATGAGAATCAGTTTGGTTTCACAAAGAGCAGATCCACAACAGATGCAGGTGCTCAATTGATGTCACATATACTTGAAGCCTGGGAGAGTTCACAGGATGCTATTGCCGTATTCTGTGACCTTTCTAAGGCATTTGACTGTGTAGAGCACCGCACTCTGATTCGAAAACTTTCACATTATGGTATTCGTGGAAAAGCTCTGGATCTTATAAAGTCATATCTGTCAGACAGGCTACAGAAGGTTAGAATAAATGGCAATACTTCTTCCGGGTCTTTGGTAAGAATAGGCGTACCGCAAGGATCAATTTTAGGACCTTTTCTGTTTCTAGCATATATAAATGATCTGCCTTGCATGGTTAAAAATTTCTGCGATATAGTTTTATTCGCAGATGATACCTCCCTAATTTTTAAAGTAGATAGGAGGGATAGTGAACTTATTCATGTAAATAATGTGTTATCTATGATCTCTAAGTGGTTCGCGGCTAATAATCTTCTCTTAAATTCAAAAAAGACCAAATGTTTAAAGTTTTCTTTACCAAATGTTACTTATGTTGAACCAAACATTAAGCTTGGCCTAGAAAAACTCTCTTTTGACAATGCGATAGTCTTCCTGGGAATTAAAATGGATTCAACTTTACAGTGGAATCCACATATACATGATCTATCTGGAAGACTTAGTTCTGCTGCATATGCAGTTCGTAAGATAAGACAGCTAACAGACGTAGCTACGGCTAGGCTCGTTTATTTTGCGTACTTCCACAGTATTATGTCTTATGGTATATTGCTGTGGGGAGCTGCTGCTGAGATAGAGACAATCTTTATCTTACAAAAGCGTGCAATTCGAGCCATATATGAAATGGATCCTAGGGAATCCCTGAGAGATATTTTTAAAGAAATTGATATTTTAACTTTACCAAGTCTGTATATATTTGAAAATATTATGTATGTTCGTAAAAATTTGAGCAAATTTAAATCAAACAGTGACACTCACGATTATAACACTAGGAATAAAGATAAAATAGCGGTGCCAGGTTTTAGATTAGCAAAGACAAATAAAAGGTCCTTCCTAGGAAATTGTGTGCGGTTTTATAATAAATTGCCCAAACATATTACAACGCTCACAGAAAGAAAATTCAAGTTTCATGTGAAGAATATTTTGATAAAGAAATCTTACTACACAGTTTGTGATTACTTAAACGACAAAAATGCTTGGACTGGTTCGCCTCTGCCAAGCTAGCGCCTAACACCTACGTAATGTAAATTAAGTATTGTAATAATTTTACTATATAGTATGTACTTAACACATTTTTAAAAAACGTTTAAAAGAATGGCCCCGAGTTTCTTGCCCGTTCTTCTCGCAGTGGCTCTATAATTTTTGTTTGCTGAACGTGGCAGTACAATGTAGTATATTTCAATATTAAAATTTGTAATTGACCTTCATAAGAGCGTCGTAGACGCCTAAATTGAATAAATGATTTTGACTTTGACTTTGACTTTGAAACATCCATAATAATCGGAGCATCCATAAAGATCCATAATAGTGGATTTAGATGCCATACTGTTTTTCTTCCATACCCATCGAGTGGAATATCAAAATTAAGGGCATTCAAAAAACAATCCCATTAATAAATTTAACTTGCAGTTTTAACTTCAATGGAATGATAAAACTTTAAGCAAAAATAAAAAATGTGTAGTCCGTTTTTTTACTTTGTAAATTACTTTATACGTGTTTTGACAATACAGGTATCCATTATGTTATCAAAGCCAAAAAACCTTTAAAAAGTGATATCATAAGATAAACATCCGTACAAAAGCACAAATGTTGTAATACCAAAATTAATACAATAGCTTGGTTTTGTCCAAAAAAAATAAGTTTATGGAGCGTTGGCTCCCTCGTTATTGTGACGCTTGAATCCAGCACTTTCGCTAAAACACTGGTCCTCAAGTAAAAGTTAATCAAACGTGAATTTCACTTACTGGCCTGGGTCCGTTCGTTTTGAAGGACCATTACATTGCCAATGGAGAGACCCATCAATTTGGCTTCACGCCGACCGCACGCGGCCACTGGGGCTGCGGCCGACATGTGAAACGTTTTATTACGGTTCGGGAAAAACCCGTTACAATAACGCAACTCAGAATTCTTAGGTAAGGAGTGGCGATACCGCGGAACATATGTTAACTTGCTGCAAATGTAACTGATCGTTCGCACGGTTCTTCCAAACCGTTTTGTTTACTTCATTTTTACATACATGATAATTACCAAGTGGTTGAATTAGATCAAAACCAAGAATTATTTGTAAAAGTTTCTTATACACTTGGATTTTAAGATCCCACGAATGCAGAATAGCCGGAGTAGGAGTCTAAAATCAACAATTTCCAAGATAAAACCTTTTTAAGTTTGACAACTGTAATTGTAAGCCGATTCACCCAAGTTTTTTTTTGCTTTTATTTTATTAACATCGGACTTATTGCCTCACAATCCAAAAGCTACTTTTTTCCATGTAGTTTAAACGTTCAATCTTAACTCCGAAATACTTATATTATATTTTAGTGACATTTTGTAATCGGAGTTTGACGAATTTTTCATCTTCCACAATCAGAGCAAAAACGTCACCGTAGCGATGTAAGAACCACCGTTTTCATAAAACTAGCAATCGGAAAATTAGCTACGGTTCCCATCCAACACACATCACAGTTAAAATAGCCACCTTAACTCCGAATTCGAGCTTGCCTACATTTTGAAATTATGGTACGTTATATTGCGCTATCCTAATTACAAATTTGTGACTCATGACTATGAATAATGTCCTTAGATTACAGAATGTATAAATACGTCAGATTTTTTATATTCAGCTATGAATTTCTAATGTCAAAAAAATAACTGACAGATTTGAGTGAGTCTCTGCATAAGCATTGAAGTAATACCAAAGCTTAATAAAAATGACAAGTAATAATAAATCCACGACTCATCACAACTACTAAATTTTCAATCTAAATTATTATGCGCTGTCTGAATTGATATTGATTCGTCTGAAAATAAATGTATTGCTCGATGTTTTCATTATAGCTTTGTTATTGAAATTGGCTGGGGTACAAAAGAAGTTTAGAAAGAAATATCGGGAGGCATTTAAATTTATTCTCTTTTCAACGAATTCTGTTTAAGTATTACTATCAATACTACACATACACTGAACTTCTCTGCGTAAAAATATAGGAGGACTCTCAAGGAGGTTTGGTGTCAAGTAGCTGGCCGGTCATTAACCCAAAACTTCTTGAGTTGACCTTCGTGTTGATACGGAAAATGTTTTTAGAAAAAACAAATTGTAACAACCCGACATACTTTAGATAAAGGAAGGAAGATAACTACAGTATGAAATATTTACCGTCGTATTTTTATTCGTTAGTTAAATTATATATACCAGATTTTTTGCAATGGCTGGTAGGGTGAATATTGCGAATGCCCGACTAACACTAGGAAAGCTGCTATACCAAAATAACTGTGAATGTGGCTATAAAAAAATCAATTAGAAAATCGGCCGCCTAGCACCTAACAGTGCAATATTGACAAGCTGTCTTTGACACGCACAATTCTAGGTAAGTCTCAACAACAACTTCAACAGCATCCTAACTATCAGGTGACATACAGGACTAGCCTACATCCGAAAACAGCTAAAACATAAAAAAAAAACAAAAGTATATGTACGAATGGCGATGCAATCCAGTTCTTGCGAAGCTTTTGTGAGTACCAAATGGTTTGTATTTGTAAAACGCTTAAAACGCTCAAAATCTAGACTCGCATTTAATATCCAATTAATCTCTGTGTACTGTAATAAATCTCTGTAACAGGCGCCTCTTTAATAACTGAATCACTCGCTCACTTTTCAAGATATATCATAGAATATAATATATTGCTTTTAACGGAGAGATATTTATACCAGCAGCATTATAAATAATTAAAAGTACTTTAGCAGCAATATTTATTCTGTATAAATAATATTCATCATTTATTTATGATGACTCTAATGTGAAAAATATAATAAAATATACCACCGGAGCATGCTCAACCGAATCTAGTGCTCTAATTTTATTATTTTAACAGTCATAGACAGTTACTAATGACTGGTTAAAGAACTCCTGCTTTACGCTATTCAACCAAGGCTCTCTTCAACTTCACTAATTAAAAATAATCTTCCCTGGTATTTAATCAAATATTTTAAAAATAGGTTCTACGAAATTTCGGCATCTGTTTGTACATTTCAACGTTTAATTTCCTGAAATTTGCCAGAATTATTCAATTACACAGCAAATTCCTACATAACCGCGTCTGGGTTTGAGCAAACGAGCTTAATCTCGAAGAAATGCTCAATCTTTCAATTTGACGCGAAATCAAAGGAACAATGGACGCGCTGTTTAATAAATGTCCCCGATTCGAATTTTAAAGGGCTCCAGATGGCGATCGTCTCGCTTCGGGGGTGAATAATTTCCTTCACAACATTGCCCCCCAAAATAATGTCATTCTTTATGTTCCGCAAGAGCGCTGTCGAAAATAAATTGAAAATTCGACGAGGGATACTCCATCTTGACTTCTCAATTATGCTGTAAAATAAGAACACTTACTTACTTTGCAAGCGTAAATGAAGACGGTGAAAAATATCTACCTTCTAGACAAAATAAATAGATGACAATCTAACCGGCAACTACATTTCCACCCATATATGGTCTCATTGAACGTATTGTATTCCTAATGTATTTTATCGTTAATTGAAATTATATACTTAAAGCATTTTTTATATTATTCAGATGGATCAAGCACGAGACCCATCTGATATTAAGTGGCCTACAACAGATGCATTTCGTCACGAGTGATGTATTACACTGCGCCCGTCACCCTAAGACATATAGTTCTTAAGTCTTATGTGCCTGTAATTTTACTGGCTCTCAAGGACTGCTGCTGGAACACACTGTTACGTGCTTGGCGACAGATTTTCTGCTTGAGGGTGGTAGCTAGTCAACGATGGTATACGCTTGTCTTGTTACTTACTCAATTGTGCTTCCACGAAACCCGTAATATATGTATCAGGAAAAAAGATTGGCAACTTATTCCGCTCCTCAGAGGCACGAATTCGAAGTAAGTACAAAATTATATTTATGTGTCATATGTCATGTTAGCTTAGCGGTCAGAGCATACCCCAGCTGTTGGGTGGATGGCGCGGGTTTGAATCCCGCGCATTAATATAATTTTTCCTATCGTTGTAATTTGTGATGTAAGTACTTTGCAGTTTCGAGCATCTACCCATGCTACATAAGTGCCTATGCCTCATATTTTAACGCTCAAATTTGAGTTATCGATGAACTTCACATAAAATAATTCAAAAATGTATCTAGAACTTGAGATCGACTTAAGATGCATCTTTTCTCCTATTAGCTAAGTAACTCTGTAAGATAAACTTGTAGCAATTAAAAAGCTTCAAAAAGATTCGGTGTTTAATATTTGTAAATTCAATACAAAATTAGGACATCGTTATCAGTTTTATTGGCTAACATATACCTAAGAACATTAGTAAATTCTGACATACGACCAGGTTAGCTATAATCTAAATAATCAAAAAAACAACACAATTTTCCGCTTCATCGTGTCTCAGAGTTCTCAGTCAAACTCTGACACACGATGAAACGGAAAATTGTTAAAAAATATCGTTTCTTATTATTTTGTGTTTTTCAAGTTAGCTTTACACTAAAATTATATCCAAACACAGATATATATTAATCGCACTTCATTCAACACATAAACACATACTCCTCATATACCTATATACATATATCTCACACAAATACATCATATTTGGGTACCCAAAAATATACTAAATTTTCTATATCTTACAATAAGAAACCCAAGTCTTATATTATGTGATATAAAAGGAAACAAATTTCTATGATACAACATTTGTTCTTAGGCTGGAACATTTGTTCTGGGCTCTGTGTGTAATTTAACTGTCATAAAAATCATTACAACTCAGCGTTTTCTTTTGTAACAAGTATTATGAGTAACTACTAATAAACTTATAATGAAATAATTTTTTATTAATTTTGGTAGACTATACATACTAAACGTCTTAACTGCATCCTAAAATTGATCTCTACTTAGAGATGCGATTATGAATACGAAGTCTTAGTCCTCGTACGTTACCAAAATACATTACCAGAAAGTATATGTAGAATACCATGTTCAAGGAAAATTGTGGCGTTCGAATACGAAGTCATATATATACTGCATGTATGTATATACTTCATCCCTAGGAAAACTACATATTCGTAGCATCGGAGATGCGTACTATTCCAAAAATAATCACATCTCCCTACCAATCTACTGACTTCGGTATATCAGTTGCTTCCAGAGCTAGAATCGGGCGAGTCGACGTCGATACAGATTTCCCGAGACAGCTGTTGGATCGACCAAATGGTGATAAAACCAACAGTGAATGGCAATCTGGATCAATAAAATTGTTTTCCCGAGCAGTTTGCAGTGTGCAATTCATTTTTCACCAGTGTAAGATGTTGATAGAATTGACGTTAAAGCTAGGTCCTGCGTTGCTCTTCTAACATGTTCATCGTCATCATAATCATCACATTAACTTGAACGTCCACCTTTGAAAGAGGTCTCACCTATTGGGAGCATTTGACATAATCCCCACGCTTGGCAGGCGACTTTCCAGGCAGGAGGTCGCAGTAAAAGTTGTCAGTTCTTCAGAAGATGCTGCTTCCCACCTTCTGGTATTTTCCCTTAGTCGCCTCTTACGGCAGCACGGGAAGTAATAGGAGTAATAATAATAATAATAAAAAAAAAAAAAAAAAAAAAAAAAAAAAAAAACACCGCTGACATACGTCGCCTTTTTTCACAAAACAATTTTAAAATTGAATTTTTACACTTTATGGCTGATATTTCCTACTATATTATATTCTGAGTGTATAATAAAACCTTCCATAACATAAGCAGACAATATTTTATAAAATTAAAGAAGAAACAATTAAAATGACTACAAATTGCTATACTGACACTTTATGTCAAAGAACAAAGAAAACAACAACAAATTACAATATGGAATTAAACCAATAGATATCATAAATATGATCACAAGATTAAAGGCGAGACAGAATACCACAGCGGCGACCACCTGCGCACATATCCCATCACCGCCTACCCCGTCAGCTCCGAGCTCTTCGTCGGGAGACGAGTTCCACACTCCCCGCGAATCGAATGCATCGAGTGATGAGGGTGGGCCACCGACGCCGCCGCCGCCGCCGAGACCTGTGCGACGGGGACGTCCCCCGCTACCGGCACGCTTGGAGCCTGTGGGGCAATCTGCTCCGCGCCCGGCCCCCGCTACCGGTGGTATAGTGCGCCGCATGCGATGGACTCCATCAATCAATGAAAACTGCATGCGCGCCTACTATGGGGCTACGGAGGGAGGAACAATTCTGACCGCGTATCGTGATCGTATGCTGCCTCTGTTTCAGACCCTTGAACCGACTGTCACCGTATCCGCCCAACGCCTATCAGATCAAGTGCGGGCTATCCACCGGTGCAAGCTGTTAGACCAGTCTGTGCTTGATCGGCTCCGCCTGGAGGCGCTTACTACTCGCGCGACTCCTTCCATGGCACAGGATCTGCCCGCCGCATCGTCGACCCCGACCCAGGCTATGACGCCATCGTCGGGTATGACACCAGTGGCAATGGTGGATCTTGAAGTCGATGAGGGAGATTGCGCGAATATGAGCGTGACTAGCCAGGTGAGTGAGCAACTGAGGAGGGCTTTGGAGGACGCAATTAGCCAGTATCGATTCACACCTGACTCTAGGCCGCGACTACCACGTTTGCCTACTCATAGACGCAATCTAGCGTTAATGGGAGCCCTGAATACTTTGCTGGCCCCGTATTTGCGGGCTAGCGAAGATTTAGTTGATACCCACTCGATTTTGTACTGTGGCGCTATTGCGGCGTGTCGTGTTGCTCATGTCAAGTTCCCGGACACCGACCGCGCATCACGTCCCGCCGGGTGTGCGCCCGCATGGCAAGTACGGATCGAGCGGCGTATCAACTCATTCCGGACTCTCATTGCTAAACTTATCTGCTTCAGTCGAGGGAATAACCGCCCTCGAGTCATGCGTTTCGTGACCCAGGCCTTTGCCGGAACCGGTGTCTTACCCCGAGACTACATGGCCTGTGTCACTGATCGCATTGACTACCTGAAGCAGAAGGTCTATGCGTGGGCGAGTCGTATTCGCCGCTATAGAGAGCGTGTGGATAGATACTGGCTTAATCGCCTCTTTCAAAGTGATCAAAGAAAGGTGTACCGGAAATGGGAAGGGACCGATCAGCGTGTGATCGACGGGCAACTGCCTGATGCCAGTACCATGAATGATTTCTGGCGTGGCGTCTGGTCGATGCCCGTCGAGCATACAGAGGGTGATTGGATTCGTGTTATCCAGCGGGAATGTGAGTCTATCGAATCCATGGGGTCTGTTAATATAGACCCCGTAGATGTTAGTTGTGCAATTCGTACGACCCAGAACTGGAAAAGTCCTGGTCCAGACGGATTGCACAACTTTTGGATAAAATGGATTCGATGCTCACACGACCGATTGGCGACACAATTTCAAGAAGCCCTCGAGCTTGGTTATGTTCCCCGTTTCATGACCACCGGTGTCACCTTTCTGCTCCACAAGTCCGGTAGTACCACGGACCCGAAAAACTATAGACCCATCACGTGCTTACCTACCATCTACAAGCTCCTTACATCCATTCTGACTACAAAAATTAACACGCACATAGTTGCGAACAATGTTTTGGCCCCCGCTCAGAATGGATGTAGGGTTGGGTCCCGTGGTACTAAGGAGCTCCTCCTCATAGACATGACCATTAGCCAACAAGTTCGGCGGAACAGGGGGGCTCTCTCTGTTACCTGGATTGACTATAAAAAGGCCTATGATTCAGTGCCTCATTCATGGCTGGAAAGGATATTAGAATTGTATAAAATTGATACAACTCTGAAATCCTTTTTATCTGCATGTATGAGACAATGGACCACAGTACTTCGTCAACCAGGTGGTAGCGATACCCCCTCTGGCCCGCAGGACTTTATAAGGATTGAGCGAGGCATCTTCCAGGGTGATAGTCTGAGTCCATTGTGGTTCTGCCTAGCACTAAATCCTCTTAGCACTTTGCTGAAGGATTCAGGGCTAGGCTTTCGACTTCGTAGAGGAGGTGAGGTCATTAGTCATCTGCTGTACATGGACGATCTCAAGCTGTTTACTCCGAAACGCCAAGACTTGATGGAAATGCTAAAAATTACACAGATTTTTAGCAGTGCCATTAGGATGGATTTCGGTGTAGATAAGTGTGCGGTCTTGCATGTACAGCAGGGGAAAGTTGTAAATTCTCCGAATTTGCAGCTTTCTGAGACAATAACTTTCAGATCTCTCTCCGAAGTCGAGTCCTACAAGTACCTCGGTATGTCAGAGTCGTTGGGTATTTCGGTAGATGACATCAAGGAATCGGTAAAGGAACGCTTCTTTTACCGCCTGACAAAAGTACTTAAAAGCTTTTTGTCTGGTGACAACAAGACGCGCGCCTTTAACGGTTGGGTGATGCCTCTACTGATATACTCCTTTGGCATCCTGAAGTGGACGCAGACTGAGCTGGACGCCCTGGATAGAAAAGTCCGTCAACTGCTCACTTTGCATCGCATGCTACACCCGCGCTCGTCAGTTATGAGACTGTACATTCCACGGAAATGGGGAGGTCGTGGCTTTTTAAATGCCAAGAGCCTTCACAACCGTGAAGTGTGCAGTCTCAGGGATTATTTCCGTAACCACGAGTGCGGGATGCATCGTGATGTCATGACAGTTGACAAAGGCTTCACACCGCTCTCCTTGGCGAACGATAACTGGCGCAAACCAACGGTGCTGAGCACTGATGACCGCAAGGCAGTATGGAAAGGCAAGGAGCTGCACGGGAGGTTCTTTCGGGCCCTTACTGGGCCTGATGTGGACTTACTCGCTTCGGTGAACTGGCTACGCTTCGGAGACCTCTTTGGAGAAACCGAGGGTTTTGCCTGTGCAATTGCAGACGAAGTAATGATGACGAACAACTATCGGAAATATATCCTGAAGGACGGTACGGTCGACATTTGTCGAGCATGCCGCCGTCCCGGAGAGTCACTCAGGCATATCATTTCCGGTTGTTCGCATCTTGCTAACGGCGAGTATTTACACAGGCACAACCAAGTAGCCAGGATCATCCACCAGCAACTTGCCCTTCAATATGGCCTTGTCGAGTCAGAGGTGCCGTACTACCAGTACGCACCGGCGCCAGTTCTCGAGAATGGTCGTGCATTGCTCTACTGGGACCGCTCTATCATCACGGACAGGACTATTGTTTGCAATAAGCCTGATATCGTGGTGGTCGACCGATCCCAGCGCCGGGCAGTGCTTGTCGACATCACCATCCCACATGACGAGAACCTCGTGAAGGCCGAGAAGGACAAAGTCAGCAAGTACCTTGACTTAGCTCACGAGGTAACCGCCATGTGGGATGTTGACTCGACGATCATTGTCCCGATAGTCGTTTCGGCGAACGGCCTAATAGCGAAGAGCCTCGACCAACACCTCAAGAGGCTCTCACTAGACGGTTGGATCAAGGGTCAGATACAGAAGGCAGTGATACTCGACACGACACGCATTGTCCGAAGGTTCCTTTCTCTGCAGTCCTAACCGCTGATAGCTTAGGCCCTGCACCGCTGCTGGCGGCATCCTAGTTTTAAGTTTTTTATAATATTTATTTTTTATATATGAATGTTGTAAAAAATTTAAAATTATGTTATTAAATAAATAACGTGAATAATAATAATAACATTCCGACTTAGCACCCAACGGGATATGGCCAAATCAATGCAGAAGTATATATGGTAGTACTTCTAGTGCTTATCATCCAATAAAAGCTGCTAAGTTACATCAGCCATCTTACAAAGATATTCAGTGACCGAAGAAGTTCCCTCATTTCCGCTATGCGAATGATAAACACAGGCATACCGTTTTTAGACTAAAATCTACCTAAATCCACAAAAAATGTTGGCTCTGGAAATAAAATTTAATAGCAAAATATCACCGTGGAGAAATAAACATGTCCCGCACCTGTAGTCTGAATTTTTTTATTGAGGGCTAACCTGTTTACAAAATGTACTTTGTATCTGTGTCTCCGAAAAATTAAAGCGCTAGTATTACATTATCACGTTGATAATGGACAAATTCGAATGTACACCTCAGAGGTTATAAAATCTTCTATCGGCAAAATGGCACATGCCAGAATATGGAAGTTGACGGGCAGCGTATTTCAGTTTTCATTGTGAGCTTATCTTACAGGTATAAAAAATACGCTTACGAATCAAATATTTTAAAAAGGTTTTGAACTTTGATATCTACAATAGAGTCCTAAATTGTATATGACCAATATTATTGTCCCTCAAATGGAGATAATCAACTAGAATAAGCGTCATTAAAATATTTTAACGATAACTAATTTAAATATATATGAAAAGACGTATTTTATTTCTAGTTTTAAGAAATAAAATAAGGTTAACAATAATTATTTAAATATATAAGTGGAGTAATCATATAATTAGCCCATAGAAATAATTGAGCTGATACATATACAATCAAAACAAAATCTGACAAGCTGCCCATCTATACTCGTTTCACAATTTCATCAAACGTCATGCAGCACCGCGCAAAGCAAAACACTACACTGTTGTAGTGTGCAGTTGGTAGTTATGGTGTGTAACATAATTAATTCAAGGAACGATTATGAATAAGCCCGATGCAAGTGGAACAGTTTCTTCATGTCTTCACTAACAGTACATTTACAGGGTTATTGGAAAAATGCTAACAACATCTCGTGAACTGCCTCCATTTAACACAAAAAATAACATAAAGTAGTTCGTAAAATAAACCAAAATAAAAAAATAAACACACATAAATTTGAACCAACAGAATACCTAAATGCTAGTAGTCTCGTTCAAACGTCTTCAAAAAACTGTCTGCGTTGACACGTTAAATAGCAATACCATATTTTCGAATAAAAATAGAGGCCAGTATAAGTAATATATAATTAAGTTGGTGAGTATTATGTTATGGCTATGCAGTTTTGAAGCGTAAAAACTCATCAATTATATTTTCTTTTAAAACTGCAGGTCTTATACAATATATTTTCCAAACTGAGATCGCGAATGAAGCCACAAAATAAAACTATGCAACAATAAGTGAACTACTGAAGAAATGAAGAATTGAATCATGCTGGGCACGCTGCCAACTGGGAGTGGGCTGGAGCATTTGGACTGCCTATGAGTCTGCTATGACTTATAGGTTGTCTAAATGCTTTTATTGGAGTAGCTGTAGTGTTGTATATAGTTCATAGTATTTTGTTTAATAAAGGCATACCGGCGCGCGGCGGTAAAAAAAAAAGTGAACTACGCATTTAAATAGAATTCAAAAGACTTGTCCCCATTTGACAAAATCTAGAATATAAATTAGATCTGTGGCTAGGTAATAACGGGCGTGATTAAACAATTACAATTAAATAAAACATGATTGTAGAATATAAATGCGATTTGTCTTTAATTTAATGGTCTTTCTGTTATGTAAATCTACCAAATTATTGAACTGTCCTGTACTGTATCAGCCGAATTGTCCACTGCTGAACACAGCCTTCCCCATTAAGGGGGGATTTGTCTTAATTCCCAAGCTTGGCAGGCGTTTTAAAGATCGCAATTTCAAATATCAGTTCCTCAGCAGGCGCTGCTGCCCACCCTTCGGTATTTTGCCTTTATTCGCCACTTACGACGACCTCAGGTAGCAATGGGAAAGTGATATTCTAGCCTGGCAAACACCGGGCACTTACTGAACAACCTAGCAATATTATGCTGAACTAGGTTTTTACCACTCAAAACCGACAAAGAATGCAGAATAAGTAATTAAAATCATAAATACTACATATCATGGGAAGTTACCATAGAAACGTAATCATTGTAATCAAATCTAAACGAGCATTTCTTGATCTTCCAATCTGCAAGAATTGCGTATTATCTCGACAGTCGTACGCCTTATTCGAATTCCGGAATCAGTTACCTTTCTCATAACGTAATTTGCATTGATTTGTACGGTTTATCCTATTAATTTGGACCCCTTCGAATCAAGATGGGAATCTCAGGGGCATTACGTATTTGCTTTATTACCTCCTTGCTATCTTCTATCGGATATGTTGAACTGATAATCTATATTATAGCAAAAATTTCTTAATTCTGTTTTCATTTTGTTTTCTCTAAGGGAAAATATATTTACATTGAAAAAAGAAATACTAAATTACCACATAGTTAAGTTCCAAGAGCTTCCAAAAAATGTGCGTAGCAACAAGCAAAAACTGCCTCGCAGGATTAAATAACTATAACTGTTTACCGTTTCAAATGAAAATCTGGTCACAAGCAGATATATCTGTGTTGGTATTCACAAAACGCAGTGTATTGTTCTGACATATATATTCATTTATTGATATTTTTCCTTACAAGAGAACAATACTGTTTAGTAAAAACTAAAGAGAGTGGACGTAATTATTGACTACATATACCGGCTAGCACTCACGGTGTTTAGTCATTATCTCCAACCGCTATTCGAGCAGTAAAGATGCTCATTGCACATTCTCAAGGAATGAGCATCTTTATTGCTCGTGTTTAGTAGCTTTATTACACCATGAGCGCTAGCCGGTATATGTAGTAAATAATAATGTTTAGATTTTAGTTATAAAATCTTACCCATAATAATATATACGATTACTGTATTGTATCAGCCAGACTGTCCACTGATGAACACAGTCTACCTCATTAAGGGATGGTTAGCTATAATCCTCTTGTTGTTATAGAAAGTTCTGCTGCCCACCTCCCGGTATTAAGTTGCCTCTTATGACATCTACGGGGTGTATATACTATTGTTGGAAAATACGAATTAAAGTGTAAACGATACCACATTGGGGTCTTAAATCGTTAAATAGTGTTAAAATTAGAACTAAATGAGTTTTCAAACAAATACCAAATTATACTCACGTGAAATATCACAATTTAATAGGTCACTCACAACATAATTACTTTCAATATAACACTTATTGCTATAACACACTACTCTTTTCTGGAGAACCTTCCCACTCAATGGCACGGCGGTAACTGGCGTTCATAGAATGCCTCCCTCCCTACCACACTCGTTTGTGGTAGGGTACACGTGACTAGGCAAAGTCATTACAAATACTATTAACCTTATAAATATTCTTAAAACATAGTACCTAGTATTTCCTTATAATTATACTACCATAAATATGATAACTATTAATGTAGCTGACAGTCGGCCATCTGACCATTAAGTACCACCTCGTCCGTATCAAACTATTGTACATATTACGATACATTTAACACGATGAGTAAGTACATTACAAAACAGGTATAATAACACTTCAGCACTTCTATAGCTTATCAATTATTGGATGAAACGCATTATTTTATTACAATTTCATGTGTATACCTTAATTATTAATACATTATTCGAAAACAGGCAAGTCCTGAATACCGTTACATCATTATCAAATTCGATAACAGGCCCCACTTAACCTAAGTCCTAAATACCGTTAACAAACATTTTTGGTAACAGGCCCCGCTAAGTCTACATCCTAAATACCTTTATTACATTATTCGGCAACAGACAAGTCCAAAATACCTTAATTAATAATATATTATTCGGCAACAGGCATGTCCTGAATACCGTTACATCCTTATGAAATTCGGTAACAGGCCCCACTAAACCTACGTTCTGAATACCTTAATTATTTATACATTATTCGGCAACAGGCATGTCCTGAATGCCGTTACATCATTATGAAATTCGGTAACAGGCCCCACTAAACCTTAGTCCTGAATACCGTTAGCAAACATTTTTGGTGACAAGTCCCGCTAAGCCTACTTCCTGAATACCTTTATTACATTATTCGGCAACAGACAAGTCCTAAATACCTTAATTAATAATACATTATTCAGCAATAGACCAGTCCTAAATGCCATTACATTATTATGAAGTTCGGTAACAGGCCCCACAAACCTTAGCCCTGAATACCTTTATAAATAATATATTATTCGGCAACAGGCCCAACGATTCTTAGTCCTGAATAGCTTTATTAATAATATATTATTCGGCAACAGGCCCCACTAAGCCTAAGTCCTGAATACCGTTTGCAAACAATTTTGGCAACAGGCCCCACGAACCTAAGTCCTGAATACCTTTATTAATAATATATTATTCGGCAACATGCCCTACGAACCTAAGTCCTGAATTTTGTTTACAAACGATTTTGGCAACAGGCCCCACAAACATAAGTCCTGAATACCTTTATTAATAATATGTTATTCGGAAAACAGGCCCCACGAACCTAAGTCCTAAATGTCGTTATTAGTAATTCATTCTATCGATGAGGTAATCGAAGTAAATATTTATGTACATATTAAATCATAGACATAATATATATATTAGTAATTGTAGGTATATTTAAACAGTTTTTGGCTGGCATATCCAGTCTTATACCTTTAACTTATTTCGTTTCATTACAACAAAGCCCTCATAACTACAGTGAATCTTATTGCGATCACATATATGGTAATTTGTGAGCCGAATCAGCTGGTTGGGAAGAAAAAAAAGAAGCTGGTTGTCTTTTAGTGAAACATCATTTTTGAGATATAAAAAAAGACCTGATTGTGAATACGGAGTGAATTGACAATTATTCATTGTGTTTTATTGATGATAATATATTAGTGCACAAACTTTTTTGTGAAGTTGTGAATAAACATCTACCTTCGATGATATGGAGTCGCTAATGGATGACACTCACAATTTATTAAGACATACGAGAACTTCTAAACGAGCCCTAAAGCAAGGAGGACTTTAGCATCTACGAAAGCACATAATATGCAATCGATAAAGGAATATTGGAGTCAATTTAGAAAATACCACAGTGAGGTGGTTAAGTTACGAAAAAGGAACAACGCACGGGTTTTCAATTATTACGAAAACGTGGAAGGTTTGTATCTTACCATCAAAACATATGCAGAAAATACTGGATCCGTTTTCAAGTATAGGCCCAACTTGATTGTGCATAAGTGTTGGTAGTCACCAACACTTATGCACAATCTTCGCAACCCAGTTCAAACAGACGCTTCGTAGTTAATGCAATGCTCAAAAAATTGTTCTACCTAATTTATTGTTATCAATTACCCGAGCAAAGCCGGGGCAAACCGCTAGTGTAGCCATAAGAAAGGCTAAAAAATTAACACAACCATATAGTAAAGTTTTCGAAGCATCGTGCATAAACTCAAATAATATTTCATTAAATGAAGAATAACCGGTAGGGCCACAAGTTCAAGAAGATTTAAGAAATTTGATTGTGACATGGAAAGTGAAAAAGGATTTGTTTTGTAGCTGATATCCAGAAAATGTAAAGGCAAATTCTGGTTACTAAAGAAAACACAGATTACCAACGCATATTGTGGCGTGCGACATAAATAAATAAATCCGCCTGTTGATCTTGTCTAAAAGTCAACGGGATCATAAAAAAAACTTGAAATCTCATGAGATATGGGCAAAGATACCTTTCAATATTATATTCTCTACCTACTACTGGTAGAGATACGAAAATCCAAATTGTACTCACGTGAAATATCACAATTTAATAGGTCACTCACAACATAATTACTTTCAATATAACACTTATTGTTATAACACACTACTCTTTTCTGGAGAACCTACCCACTCGATGGCACGGCAGAGACTGACTGTCAAATGTAACTGGCGTTAACAGAACGCCTCCCCCTACCGCACTCGTTTGTGGTAGGGTACACGTGACTAGTCAAAGTCATTACAAATACTTTTAACCTTATAAATATTCTTAAAACATAATACCTAGTATTTCCTTATAATTATACTACAATAAATATGATAACTGTTAATGTAGCTATCACTATAATATAAGTATGTTATTGTAAAAGTATACAATTATTTAATGTTTAATAAAGATCATGATAATCATTAAAATATTCAATAGTACGGTAATGTCTAAGGTAATCTCAATAAGTCATACAAATAAATGAATCCTCAGAAAAGTTATACGAGTATACCATAAAACTATTCAAAAAATGATATTATGAGTTAAAAATTGGTCACATTATGGTGAATACAGTACTCACTGTAGTATAAAAGGACATATGTATTAATCTATTAAGAATTTTAGTGGCACGGTATAATCAGCTTTATTAGATATTTGAAATATTTTTTTACATTCTTTACTCGTAAATAACCATCAGTACAAAACGATTCAAATCCCTACACCCTATTATTATTGCAAAATTGTGTTTATCGGTTTGTTAGTTTGTCCTTCTTTACGTTACAACAGATCGATGTGATTTTTAGATCTAATGCAAATTTTGAAATAGATCTATTCCAATACTGAGGTGAAAGTTTAGGATTGCAATAGGCGGTTTTAATCTCGAAAAATAATTCAATACCATAAAGACACTATAAAGATACTGTACTCTGAATAATGTTCAATACTGTTAAACAAACTGAAAGTCTTGATGATAAAAAACATAAATGTTTTGTGTTGAGGTTGGTCATATCTCTAAAAATGAAAGATGGCTAAACAGATCGGAATGTACAGAAATGGAGATGCCATATGGTTTTATGCTCATACAATATATCATTGCGTTTGTTTGATATATTTTTATTAGTGTTGCAACAGAACTCTGCTTCCGCTTCCGCAACTGCAGAAGTTCCGCATGTTTTTTCACTTCTGTTTCTGCTTCTGGTTCCGCAAAAATTTATAACAGAACTCTGAACGAAAGCGGGGAGAAAAAAGACTACCTCTTCATGAGGATCCCCTTATGTGGTGGAATGGAAATGCGCACAAATACCCCCATATTTTGCCAATAGTTCGCTAATACTTATCAGCTCCCCCCAGCAGTGTAGCCAGTAAGCAATTATTTAGCGGAGCTGGTTTAATATATGAAGAACATCGAAATAGGCTGAAAGGTGAAAAAGCCGCCAAGTTACTCTTTATTAAATATAACTTGCCGCTGTTTAATGTTGACTACTAAAATACAAATTTAATAAAAAATAGTTTTAAATGTACAATTGTGCTTTTTTTTCATAGTGTTAACGCTTCCGTTTCCGCTTCCGTTTCCGTTTCCGCTTCCGTTAAGATTTACTTTTGACATCTGTTTCCGTTTCTGCTTCCGTTATGCCAGTTCCGTTGCATCACTAATTTTTATGCTTCTGGTTTTAGTAAATAAAATCCAATCCGTTAATATAACTATGTTTTTGAAGTGTAACAGAATGGAAATCTTTATGAAAAATTTGGTACTTAAGTTCGACATATAAAACGATTACTATTAATCGGGCCAATAAAAAAAAATATAAATGATTAAAAGTAACCTATTTATATATTACACTTTTTACATTGCTCCCAAAAACAGAAACGGGTTTTGAGGAATAATCCACGCGGGCGAAACCGCAGGTGTTAAGTCCCTGAAAATAATTTAAGTAGCTGATCTTTGAAACAAGCACCAAGATCGAAAGTTACAGAGTTTGCGCCATATTATGTTGTTTACACTTTATTATGTTGAACACAAAAATGTGTTCAAAATTTTTGTTACTATTTCGATACAATATAAATTTTTCGCAAAGTCTATAGACACCTATAAGTCATAGCAGACTCATAGGCAGTCCAAATGCTCCAGCCCACTCCCAGTTGGCAGCGTGCCCAGCATGCTGGCAGCATTGCCCCGTTGAATTGCAATGCTTATTCGTTGAGCCAAATATGTGCCTATGAGTCTGCTATGACTTATAGGTGTCTAAATGCTTTTATTGTAGTAGCTGTAGTGTTGTATATAGTTCATAGTATTTTGTTTAATAAAGGCATACCGCCGGTAAAAAAAAAAAAAGTCTATATAACTAGGTTGCAATCATTACCTAACGTCAGCCGCACATCGGCGAAAACCATGAAGATTTATTACAAATATTTTTATATATCAAAGCTAAGAAGTTTTCGTTACAAAAGTATCGAACATATAATTTGCATTGAAAGTCTGTACGTGTACGGAATTTTCTAACAAGCATATGAAGCAGTTGTTACAAGAGGTAAAGGTAATAAGGTAACGGCATTCGATGCGACAAAAGGAGGACCATTTACTTTCTTCTCAATGCGCCTTCCCTTACTAGCCATTTTACAAGCTGAATATTTAATTCCTTTTACGTACGTTTTATTATGTTTCATTATTATTTTTTTAACTTTCGGGATAGGTTCGTCTCAGAGTAATTCAAGCTCTTTATTATTGAATCACTTTTTAAGAACCGTGATAATATAGCAGATAATGAAGTGATAACGATGATATGGGTATATCAACTACCGACCGTTAGTTATAGTCAAAAAAATGCAAAATTACTGATAAAGCCATTTTTAGATTATTTAGTAATGTTATGACGAAATACAATACAGGGTTATGGTATTGGAAAAATGCTAACAACCTCTTAGGGTTGACTTCTGCTGGCCCTAACAAACATTTAGTGATGGTTATTTTTTGTTTTGAGAAAAAATATTTTGTTTTTTAATTTTTTTGTAATATTTTTTTTTGTGTGTTTTTATTAGTTTTTGACGGAATAAGCACGAAGTCCACCTGATGTTAAAAGTCTCTTGTAATGTATTATTTCATATTTTTATAACTTTGTTCGATATAAATATTCAAAACTCTATACAAAGGGAGCATGGCGCGGTCCAGTGCTGCTTCGGCGGGCGCTCATGGCTCGGAAAAGGCAAAAAAATATATAAAAA
The DNA here is from genome assembly GCA_963854805.1 of Plagodis dolabraria. Taxonomy (NCBI): domain Eukaryota; kingdom Metazoa; phylum Arthropoda; class Insecta; order Lepidoptera; family Geometridae; genus Plagodis; species Plagodis dolabraria. The sequence continues at coordinate 13,824,661 of OY978454.1, read as the reverse complement.
TTAAATAAAAAATTAATTATTTTTTTTCAAAACAAAAAAAACATGCAAATCTGTTTGTTAGGACTAGCAGAAGTTAACCCCAAGAGGTTATTATAATTTTACCGATAACCTTGTATATTGAAACAGGAGCCTGCTTCGGTAAAAGGAACTAAACATCAGCAATGAAGTTTGCTTCGAAGATAAACTGACGTGACGATTTATGTATTTTTTTATGTAAGTAGCACAAATTTTTATGCGGTAACACTCAAATCATGTGAGTTTAAAACTACTGCCCCTAACACATTAAAAAATAAATAATAGTTAGTATTATTATACCAAGAAGTTTTAATAAATACATCTTCGCAGTAAAGTGAGCGATTACACAAAGATTTCTAAGTAACATAGGCACCCTTGTTACTAACACGTCGTCTTTTGACATGGGTCGAGGGTCCCACTGGAGACTAATAAACACATGCTGGATAACCCCATAGGGCTGTGTGTTTACAGCAGGTAATGAGGATTGAGGTGGGTATTTACACAGAACACTACAAAAAACCTGGTAGAGGAGCTTATTTGCGCGAAGTTATATTATATCTTCTTATCAATATAAGAAGCGGTTCTGACTTAGGGAATGTTTCAGTGGGAACTATTTTAAACCATGACGCCGCTGTGTTAGTCATTTTATTTCATTGTATCGTAGCTGTTAATTGGCTAAGAGATATCAATACTTATTCCAATAAGGATATAATGTTTTTTTTTCTCATCTATGTTTGAAAAAAATATTATGTAATGAATTAACTGAAAACTACTGGACCAATTTGAAAAAAAATCTATTCTCCCATTATCAAAATCCTACAGTGTCCCTGTTAAACATAGGCCATATAAATAATTCAAATTATTTTCAAATAATTTGAATTATTTTTTTAGATTTTTTTTTAATTCCCTTGCATAGCCGGAGCGTACTGTTGGTTACAAATATTTTCATAGATCTAAACTGAGGTTTTATTAGAAAAGTTTTCATATCAAAGTATTGAGCATTTATTTTGCATTAAAAGTCTGTACGTGTACGGAATTTCGTAATACGCTTATGAAGCAATTGATACAAGTGGTAAAGGTAACAGGTACCTTGTAAAGGTACTGATAACATGTAAAACTTAATATTTTGGAAACAACTGAGATTCCAAAATATATACCTACGGTTAATGCATCCGCGCATCGTAGCGCGTTCCGTGTACCACTGGGTCTTAGTGAATATCATACCCTTTACATAAAATTATCACCTTCTAGGGTTTTATATTGCAACAGTCCGTATAATTATAATATGTTTCTTAATTTAATCACATTTCAGACTACATTCTAAATCGGCGTCTTCAATATTTTATGAATATCGAATGGTAAATCCAAGCTACTTTAGTTTTTGACTCAATTCCCATAAAGACCTTGTAACAAGAATAGTCTAAAATAGGCAACTATTAATTTTTTTAAAGAGGACGCAACACATTTCATTTGGCTTAGGAAAATTCCAACCACCTCATTCTATAAAAATTCCAACCACCTCATTCACTATAAATAAGTTCAAGTTCATATTTCATATGACGAGTAGGATATATTGTGCTGTTTTTGGTTGCATGAATTCGTCCAAACCAAACATATAAATAGTAAAATCGCTGCAGGTAGGTATATATAACCAAGTAAAAGTTATTCTTTTTTCTCCACCTTGTCCATGTTTACCAAAACAATCTTTAACTAAGCTTTATACTTTCAAATTCAATAATAAAGCATTTCGTACGTCTCGTTCGAGGTGCCAATATTTTCCGTTCGCAAATATAAGACTGAATTGTTATTCCAATATAAACATGGTTTTAAAATTAAATCTACCAATCAAAATCAACTCGCATTTTTACTGAACACTTCCTATTCAATTCACAAAGTATTTTATCTAAACTAGTATAGTATCAAAGAGAAAAGATTTGATTGTTCGTTTGTTTGTTTTTTGCATTTAATAGGCTCTGAAACTACTGGACCGATTTGAAAAATTCTTTCACCACGAGAATCCAACATTATCCCTGATGAATATAGGTTATAGAAGATTTTCAAATAAGTTAGTAATCCGTATAAAAACTTCGATATTGTAGAATAAAGTGCAAAAAAAATACCAAAAAAATTGTTATTTGATTGAAAATAGAGCCAAGTGATGTACTACAATTTTATAGAAGACATCTAAAAGTCCGCAATATTACAAGTCTTAACTATTACAGTGATGTCACAATAACTGCTTTTTTATATGTTTAGATTTATGCATTTTGATTTTTTTAGTTAATACCGGTGCGAAGCCGGGGCGGACCGCTAGTTTGTTTATATAAAAAAATTATATTAACAGTCACAAAACTAAATGGAAACACAAAGTAGGCAAATGTAATTAAAATGCTGGAGGCGGGCTCTATCTCATGTTTACGTACCGCGCGGCTATATGTAGTTATTTCAAGGATAGCGCCGAGTTAAAATACTGTATAGATAATATTACCGTGGTTCAGCTTAGTAGTAGGGTCCCATTTTGTAGTACAAACCCTAACATAAAATCTAGTAAAACATATAAATTTTGTCATCGAGCTGTTTGTTTCTTGTTGCGATTGTCTTTTCTACATTTCAATTAAATGTAACTAGCTAATATGCAGGTGAGTATCACAAATTTTCTTTAGAATACACGTATTTAGATCAATCTGTCAATTTTCATTTCGTTTCACAATACACTACGAGTAACAACACTTTCCAACTTTGGAATAACAAAATTCCAATTTTGAAACATAAACGGTGTTTTTCGTGCACACATCGCACCGGACGGTCCGAGCTCGTTTCACAGTGGATTCACTCCATACATCACTTTGTTAGTTATCTGTTTAGCTGGATGACATTGATGAATGTTCAAATGAACAGACGGGGTTCCATCGCGGCGGGACGCGGCTTAGGGTTTCTGCACTAATTCAGGCGCAGCTATGCGGGAAACAATGGGAACAATGTCTTGAGAGATTAATTAGTAGCATTACAGAGACGGAACGTCTCACCTAGGATTTGTGAAGCGCGCGAATTCCTGCAAATCTGACGCGTCTTTTATGACATAAAACATATATTTCATTTAAATGTTTGAGTTTAATTGCAATCTCAGATGATATTAAATTATGAAATAAAACTAATATCTTTTCATTGAAGTTATCATAATTCATGTCACAATTTATTATCTACCCACCCGTGCACCAAGTATGTGGCTCTGCACACCAAGTATTCTCTAACAGTACGCAGGACTACATTCTTTTTATTTTATAATAACACAATAGACGCTGTAAAGAAATATTTATCAATAAAAATTTACACATTTAATATCCATATCCACAAGAATTGTGCGAGAAAGATGAGTGTAAGCGAAAAATATCCGTCAATAGAATCGCAGCGCATCGCAGAAAATTAATCTAAGCAATATTTAGTTTGGGTATATAAGTTTGACACATTCAAATTTAGGCGATATCAAATATGACATACCTACAATTTTCCATCTAAAACCATACATAGAAACTATTCAATTTGAATTGTGTCTAGAGCAAAATTTTTAAAAATATCCTGTTATTTTGTACTGCATATAAAATATCATGTCATGTTCGCTGTGCCAGTTTGAGCATACCCCGGCTAAAGTGTGAATAACGCGGGTTTCGAATCCCGCACATGGATCATCCGCAAGGAACCCTTATAGTTTCGTCATGTCCGTCTGTCTGTCCGTCTGTCCAAGGTTTTGCTAAGAGACGGTTAGTACTAGGAAGCTGTAACTTCGTATGGGTACGTAAATCAATTACGCCGACAAAGTGGTAAAAGAAAATTTTGAAAAATATTTTTTTTGGGGTACCTCCCATACGTGTGATGTAGGGATGAAATTTTTTTCGTCGTCTATCTCTTCGTGTGTGGTATGGTTGCATAGGTCTTCTAAAATAAATTAGATGTTGCTAATACTGTTTTTCGATTTAATGCTCCATTTACGAAATATTAAACTTTAAAGTGCAAATTTTTGTTCCAGCAGGGCGTCCCGCCCCCCTCTAAAAGCTAAACCGCGGGCATGAAAAATCTGAAAAAATTCAAGCTGATAGTGCGTTTTATGAACTTTAAAGGAAAAGTATAGCGGTTGAGATAACTTTATTAGTTTAGCAGTAATAGTCGTTGAACATGGGTGTTGGATAATTTTGTACCAAATATAAAATCTATAGAATAAATCCTTTAAAGTGACTAAGATGAAGTAGTTGGTTGTTTATAAAGGGTAAAGACTGGCATTGAACACTTAATCTAAAATAAACAATCTTAAAACTATAACTATGCCCTATGTCATACCACTAGGTGAACTTACGATATCGTGAAAGTGGCGGATAGCCAATGGCTACAAGTGGCTAATAGCCGTTCTTTGTGGCGATCTATGGGGGGGGGGGCCTTTGTTCAGAAGTGGATATCTTCCGGCTGGTGATGATGATGATGTCATACATAATAGACTAGCTTTCCAGCCGCGGCTCCACCCCCGCGTATTGCGGTTATCGCGCAAAACTGTTAACTTTTTTTTGCGCAGTTAGATAAAAACTATCCTATGTCCTTTCCCGGGTCTCAAACTATTTCCATTAGTATAGATATAGATATGGCAGAACAAAGATTCGACTTATATAGGTATAAAGTACTTTTTGGACCTCATCTTCGCCGTACACTAGAAGTGTTTGCTGTCTGTACCTGTCGTACCAATATCATCGATCACTTCATTTCACACATCATCAATTTGCTGATCGTATTGCTCATCAATAGTGTTAATTTTTTCATCAGTAAAGAGAACTTTCTGTGCCTTTCACTTGTGTATCGCAACGGAAGGTACTCTTTTAAATTTTAAAGATTGATTTAGGACATGTACTGTATATCGACGATAAGCACCGAGCTTCAAGTCTTGTTTTATAATACGCGACATTTTCCTAGCGGGAATCTTCATTTCTCGCAATAAGATTATTGTTGAGTTATCATAATATATTTACTTCCTGATGGGATTTCGACCAATTCTGGCTTTAACAGCATTAATTTCTAGTTCTAAGACACGCAGCTGCCTTTTATGGTCTTCGACATCGTTACAATCAAGAATGCTTATTAAAAATTAAAGTAAGTATGTAATATATATATATTTATATATATATATATATATGTGTGTTTTAAATCTTAGGTTATGTTTTGTATGGGAAGAATGGGAATTAGTTCTCAGAGGCAGCGTCCAGAAATCTCTATTGAGTGCTTGGTAACCGATTTTCTACTTAAATGGGGTAACTAGCCAATTAAAAACGAACTAAAAAAACATAGTGAAGCGAAGTGAACCATTGAATCGACGACGTGCGGCAGTCTTTCAAAACTACACCTGGGAAATCAGGACTTAAAAATGTATTATGAGTAAGCTTTTATAATATAAATGAACACTCTGTATAAATCCAAATTTATTAAACAACGTGATTTAACGTCTGTCGAAATAATAAAATAATAATATGAATACGTGACTAAACGAAGCAATCATAAAGCAAAAATACTTCACAACAAGGAGAAGAAAGTACCAAAATAAACTTGTAATAGCGCGCACTCACAAACTCCAAGCAGGTACATGCCTTATTTACGTTTATCGAGATTGTGTTCAAAAAAATTATGTAAATCACAGCCCGTGAAGAGCGAGCACGTTTTATTTGCTTTACGAATGGTCCCGTTCTTTTGTGACAAGAGCCTTGAAAGGGCCATTTGGATCACGAGTATTTTAGATAATAAAAGAGTCATCTACTCGGTCTTGAGGAAAATAACGTACGACGCAAAGCGCGCAGAAGAATCAAGTCATGGAATGTCTACGTGCAGGATAAATTAGACTCTCGTATACAATCGAATGAATTAGATGAGAACGCGATACGTCGTCGCTCCGTCAGCTTTCAATTATGTAAGGTATTGTGAGGAAAGAAGCTTTGCCGATTGCGTTGGGTTGGTTGCGTGAATTTAAAAAGAGTGAAATTCAGCAGGATTAGACCAGTAAGGTGGTAATCATAGAAATATTATACTGGAATCGAAATGAGTGCCCTGACCTCTAAGCTTTTAGAACATGCTCGTATAGATAAAATTTTGTGCTCTAATTCTATTTTGCGGTTGCAGTTATTACAGGAAAACTAATATTTGATTTAAATTTCAATCCCTTACATAATCATTATGTTTTCACTTACCTTGTGTCAATGTTGATATATTTGCTGACAACATAGGAACCCTAATAAGACATGCATATTTGTACTTAAATTTGAATTATGATGAAATTTAATGTAATATTCGCTTAATTTATATATAATTTTATGATAAATTGACATATTGTATTTCTTTTCTTTGTATTATTTTTCTTGTGACTTTATTTTAATTTAGTATGACATTGAGTGTTAGTAAATATTTATACTCAATAATAAGTGTATAGAATTGTTTAATAACTGATATAATTGTATAATGTATTTTAAAGTAATAATGTTTTGTGTTTACAACTTATGTTTTAGACATGTTGTTGTTTTGGACATCATAGTCTGTCAGCCACATTGTTTTTTGAAATAATAAATAAATGCCATTTAAATCATACATGGTAATACTAAGGTCTAATTTGTTATGCATCAGATAGTTACCATTCGTAAGAATAATTGTATAATAAACAACAAATATATAAATTTTGTTGGTATAAGGAAAAAATCATTTACTTATTTTAAATTTGGTTCGAAAACATCTTATCATCATTAGAGCACAAATATTTTATCCTAAGCGGTAATCGAACCCTGAACTTTTTGAGCAAGAAAATTGCCCTTGAATTTGGACCAAGCTCGACTTAACCGAATCTTGTGCTCTAATTTAATTATTTTTAACCGTCATAGTGGCCTATGTTCAGTCGTTACGGTCATCAACCAGACGTACGTTTTTAAACACAACTCTCGGAATGATGTCTGTATACTTCTACATATATTTCAATGTACTCGTAATATGATTACAAGCTGGTGCTGTGCTGTGATGGTTCACATCTCGTACTTATTTGTTAATATTAAAGCCTAGCCATCAACACATTATACAGAGTTGGACTAATTGATAATTACTTTTAATATAAATAATTGCTACTAAGAGAGTACGTTCCTTGTCTCTAGTGTTTGTATCTGTAATAGTTATTGAAGTTTCCTAGGTATTGAAATATATCTACTCCTATGAAGGAATACCCAGTAACACGAAGGCGGTTTCTAAGTACTTAATTATTTCTTAGTCCAGCCGTTTTAGCCTCTTTGGCCAGTGTTGCTATTGAAATATTTACCCCGTAGTTTATCGATAGTTTTAAGAGTTATTGGTGGAAATCCGTTAAACATAATCATAAATAAATATTAAAACTTCCCTAAAAAAATACCATAAGTATTTTTTCTGTTAAGATTCAAGTCTCCTGTAGATGATTTGTGTAGAATAGAAAAACATTGTAAGCTATGGAGGCTAAGCTTTGTGGCGTTTTTATATCACTTTCGCTACCATGTTCCTTTATTTAGACTTTAGGCAAAATTGACACCAAATATATTTGGTATTAATGAAATATTTTGTTTTATATTCATTGTCTTACATGTATTTAAGTAATTTATTCTAATGCTGTTAATGTAATTTTCACATAGCAGGTGATAATGCTTGTAATCATATTTAGAAATATTTATTGTAATATTTTCTTACCATTTTTTTTATATTTGGTATAAATTATACTCATCCTCGATTTGCCCGAGAAACTCGGAATTATCTGCGTATCCTATAACTTTATGTTAACCATTAAGGCTTACATCATTATTAAGTTGCATTACATTTTTAATGACATTCTCCAGTGCCAGATTGTTTTAAATCCGGCACGAATTAACTAAAAGACTGATAAATATGTAATATTAACATAGCAATGTATATATATATATATAACAAATTCGATTATGAAACCACTGAGGACTGACCACTGTTTGACGTTTGTTTTACGCATTATTTACACCATTAATATGTTGTGATATATTTTTAATGTGATTTTGTATGTCGGAGTCTGGCTTATCAAAGTTTTGTTGAGCAAGATTCTTACATATGGAGTCATACTATATTATATTGAAAAAAGGACGATATCAAGCAATCAAATACCAATTACAATAATATTATTTCACAAAACACTCCTTTTGAACAGGCCCTTCAAATTTGCAAGTTTTTCACGCGTTTCACAATTCCTAGGTAAGACGTTCCGTCTCCGCATTCCGTAAGATCCACTAAGATTGCGATAAAACTGAAAATATATTCTTCATGTCACAAAACACAAATTTAGAAATGTCGTTTCAGATTAGCCAGCCTTTCGCGAGCGTTACAAATCCTAGGCGAGACGTTCCGTCTCCGTAATGCTACTAATTAATATCTCAAGACATTGTTCCCATTGTTTCCCGCATAGCTGCGCCTGAATTAGTGCAGGAACCCTAAGCCACGTCCCGCCGCGATGGAACCCCATCTGTTCATTTGAACATTCATCAATGTCATCCAGCTAAACAGATAACTAACAAAGTGATGTATGGAGTGAATCCACTGTGAAACGAGGCCGGACGGTCCGACGTGTGCACGAAAAACACCGTTTATTTTTTACAATTGGAATTTTGTTATTCTAAAGTTGGAAAGTGTTGTTACTCGTAGTGTATTGTGAAACGAAATGAAAATTGACAGATTGATCTAAATATGTATATTCTAAAGAGAATTTGTGATGCACACACGTAGATTAGCTTATTAAATTGATTTAAATGTAGAAAAGAAAATTAAGTTATTTAAATAGGTGTAACATCGTAACAAACAATAGGAAACAACCAGATCAATGAGAAAATATATTGTTTTGACTAGATTTAATATTAGGGTTCTGTACTAGAAAACGGAACCAAACTACTAAGCCTCAGCTGTCTACCCGTCCGACTTGTAGAACTATATCTTTGGAAGGATAATAGGTAATGTATAGGGTAATAACGTAATAGGTAGAATCATATCTTTACAGAATATGTGCTGGTACAGCTAATTGTCTAATAATAGTTATAGAAAATAAAGAGAAATTGTAATGTAAACCGTAAAACTGCATATCTACCAGAGATGTGCGAGGAAGATAAGAGCTGTGTTAGAGGAAAATATCCACCAAAGAGAGCGCTTTACGTGTTTTAAAAATCCAACATAGACTACGTAGATACGTACTAGAGATGTGCGAGAAAAATCAGTGGTGTGGGAAGAATTAATTCCACTTATTGGACTGCTTCATATTTTAACCTCGTTGAGCGGTTGTAAGTTTTAAGAAAATATTAACTCAATATGCTAACAAAAACACGTAAAAATGTAAAATAATATATTATAACAATTTCGCTTACTTCTCCTGTTAAGCCAAGGTGATGTCGTAAACTCCAAGTAGGCCCCCTTAGGAGGTCTTGATTCTTGGATCGTGTGCTAGAAGAGTCCAGACCTCTTGGGGTTGCTATGTGAAGAAACAAAACGCGTCAAAAATCGTTCTAGTTTTTCTACGTGGGGTTTATGGCTAAGGAAAATTAGGCAAAGTGGTCACTAGATTTATTTTTTGAGTGTTTTCCAAAAATATTAATTTACTAATTTCTTAAATAATTAAAAAAAAAATGTTTTTATTAAATATGGATATGGAGTTTTGCAAAGTAACGAATGAATCTATTAATCATCTTGGATATTTTACTTAAACTGAGTAAAGTCTTAAAACTATAAACTTATAAATAGGCTTTGGTTATTTAAATCACGATGTAAGTTGTTTTAAACAAAATAAATTGCTAGGAAATTCTCAAAACGCTATGATATTATAACTCCGATATATTTTTTTATTTTTTTTTATGCCCGTAAGGTTAGCCTTTGACCACTATCTCACCTGATGGTAAGTGATGATGTGGTCGAGGATGTTGTTCAGACTAACCTAGAGTTACTGGCTCTCAAGGACAGCTACCGGAACACACCGTTAGGTGCTTGGCGACAGATTTTCAACTTGAGGGTGGTAGCTAGCCAGGCGGGCATTTGCAAAGTGCCCTTCCACCATGCTGTAACGACTGCTATGCTAAAGACAACAACCGGGACCGACGGCTTAACGTGCCCTCCGAAGCACGGAAGCGCTCAGTAGTAATGTCACCAGCGGTCACCCATCCAAGTCATGACCGCGGCGGACGTTACTTAACTTTGCTGATCGATTCAGAATGGCTAAGCAAACTTGGCTACGAGCGCTTCGAAAGCAACATAAAAGCCACGTCCAGCAATGAAAGCTCTCACCGGACATGGCCGCTTTATAGCCGTGTGCTTATGGGCTCTACGTCTTCTACACACTGGCCGTAACTTTATAGTGACGTCATAAACTAGTGCGTCCAAGGGAAGTCATAGACGTTAGGATCGTTATGTGCTAGTTGTTGACACTTTGGCTGTGTGAAATGGATTTAACGCTCTTTGTTACTGCAAATGGATTTTTCTATATTTAGACGTAAATAAAAATCGGTAAAAAGCTCTCATTAAGAAAAAGAACAAAACCTCAAAATATTCGTAGTATTATAATAGTTATACTTTTTCTGATATTGATGAGATGATATGTCAATTTCATTAAATACTTTTCATAGACTCAAAAACTTAACATATAACGATTGGAATATTTTCTCATCGCCTAAAGCCTGGAAGGAAAACGCGTTCGAAAGAGATATAACTCTATGCATATAGGTACGCCGCAAATGACTTTATTTCGAAACTTTTGTACTACACGTAAGTTTAGTAATCCCATAATTTGCATAAAAAACGGTAGGATAAAACAGTCATTATCTTGCTACTTTTATCCCATTTCTGGAGTTTTGATTTTGGTTTTGTAGCAGGTCACTTACCTATCAGCTGTATTATCATAAAATGGAAAAGAGCCTTATCAACCCCAGAGTGATTTTGCGCCTAGTATATAGCAATAACCAAGTAGTAAAATGCTGGTCATTCAGTTAATTTTTCAGTAAGTCACTTATTACGAGCATGCAATTGTTGATTATTGAGTATGTAGCACTTTTTACATTTATGGACTTTCTTTTGCTCTCTGAACAAATCAAATACGTTTTTAATTGGAACCAATATACTGTTTTTTTGTTAATTTTCTGATAATAATAAGACTCGTGTTATGACAATATTTAACGAATTGCCGAAATGTTGCATTTAATTATTTGAATTTAATAGCTTTGACTGGTTCCTTAGCATTGGTTATAAAAGATTAAATGTTGAATATACGACTATTGTTGCGTCACAACCTATTATGAAAGGGAATCTCAGATGCTAGGATCTTTACATTTACGAGTAGCGTCTATTGTTGAAACTCGACAATGTGATTTCTGAAGTGCCAATACAGCTTTACTCTGAGATGTGTGGACTCTAGTTTTGGACATAGGTAAAAAAATGGAGTTGAGAAAGTACGGTTTCCGAATCAAATTGAAACAGGTAGAAAACAAATGTATTAGACTTGTATTCATCGTCAAACATTCTGTTCTATTTTATATTGCAAATGGGCTGTCGTTTGGTCATCTTATTATCGTATTTTATATGACATAATACAATACTTATTGACATTATATTATTATAAATATTTAGTAAATATTTATGAGACAATTCTAGGTAATAAGTCAGATAGATCTGAGTTTTAGTTCATCAACCTTCTCCAGTATCTATTTTTAAGAAAGCGTTAACTTTTTCATGATGTACTACCACCCGCCTGATTGCAAGGAGATGGCAATGCTGGGGATCCAAGTTCTCCTTGAAAAATACTACTAAATGCCGTTAAATCTATAGTCGGATCAATCTTATTCGCGTGAGTATCTCGTATTATTTATTGCAGCTTGAGAATTTCATGTTAGTTTTACAATATAGGAGTCTCATCGGATGATGGTCCAAGACGCTAAAAAGGTTATACCCAGAAACTGGCACTCAAGTATAGCTAGCAACAAATGGTTATGTCATTGAAGGTAAATGTAAATGTTTCAGAAAAAGTTAAAATATAGTATAAAAATTTTCAAAATGCACGACTATCACTAAAAGAGAAGTATAAATATGTTGCCTATAAATACAAACAAGTCTTTGGTTTACTAAAAACTCATTTATCTAAAATTTTCAATAAACTTGAAACAGAAAACAATATAGACATAGAAAAACAATTGGTGACAAAAGAGTATATTAGTTTACAGTCTATGAGGAAGTTCCTAGTTTACAGTATACTCTGTATTTTTCACCGTCATCAACTATTGTGAGTAAATCTCAGATTCTGCGTTATTATGATCTACCTGAACTTTATGTTTGTGTTTCAAGACATGCCCTAAAGTTTAGTTTCTATTGAGATGTATTTCTTTCGAGGAATAATAAACCTTGGTGAAACCCAACAGAAAAAAAAAACTATTGCTATTTTCAAATTATGAGATACTTTTCAGCAAATCATTTCATGTATAGATTTACAAATATGATATTTTATGTTCATTCTATTTAGCCGCTAAAGACGTTTTTTTTTTTAATGCAGATATATGATCATATTTATATTGAAGAAACTTTTGAGAATAATATTCAAATAACACAAATTATTCAAACATATTTAATCCAAATAGGCCATTTAAGTTTGTTGGTGCCCAATATTTAAAGTAGAATCTCCTTAAAATTAACACCGGAATTATCAAAATTCCCCAAGATAAAAATTTACGACACGTTTTAAACGCAAAATTGTATAAATATGTAAATGAGGCTAAGCGTTTACCTACAAAAATTACGAATGGAAAAGTTAAGCATTACGAATTGGGGACTAGAGCCAGGTGGAGGTAAAACAATGTGGTATAATTAAATTTTCGTCCCGACGACGCCTCCAATGATCCTCCTTATGTATCCAATTTCAAAGGTAAACAATACTGTGAAGCACGGATGCCACTACTGCTTTGGCTATCTGAAACGTTCCAGCCTTACACCCAGTATATTTTAAGCGTTATAATTGTAGTAGGCTAAGTAAACAGGAATGTTACTCTAAAAAGATAAGGAAACAGTTTATTGTTATCGTTTCATTTACTCTGTTTAGAGCTAATATGGAGCTCGAGAAGGCTTATCGTATAAATCATCGACTTATTTTATTCATATACGTTATGCTACGAGTAACCTACTGAAACTAAAAAGAAGCGGTGATACTTCCGATTCTGAAACTATCACCGACAGTTATTTCATTGAATGAATTATTGTGAACTGAATGCTTATTTTGTTCAAGAGTATTTCTATGCCAGAATGTTTATATTATGTTTACTATTTGTACAATTTGCCAATATAAATTTACGGCAAAAACATCAAAATTAAACCAGCTAAAGGCAATTTGGGCTTATACGTTGAGGGTACCTTTTCTTTACCAAACCAATAACCGAATTGAAAGGTATGAATAGCTAGCTGGTAGCCTGGAAAACTTTAGTATGACATAATGTTTTTTTTTTTTTTTTTTTTTTTTTTTTATGCCTGATAGGTTAGCCTTTGACCACTATCTCACCTGATGGTAAGTGATGATGCGGTCGAAGATGTTGTACAGGCTAACCTAGAATTACTGGCTCTCAAGGACAGCTGCCGGAACACACCGTTAGGTGCTTGGCGACAGATTTTCAACTTGAGGGTGGTAGCTAGCCAGGCGGGCATTCGCAAAGTGCCCTACCACCATGCTGTAACGACTGCCATCCTAAGACAACAACCGGGACCGACGGCTTAACGTGCCCTCCGAAGCACGGAAGCGCTCAGTAGTAATGTCACCAGCGGTCACCCATCCAACTCCTGACCGCGGCGGACGTTGCTTAACTTTGCTGATCGATTCAGAATGGCCAAGCAAACTTCGCTACGAGCGCTTCAAAAATGTTTAGTTTGGTTGATGTATGCAGTTTTGGTTTGGTTGATTTTAACAGGTTTTTCCTGGAACCAAAGATGCTTTACCCCAGTGAATGTTTCTGTAAGCAGTGTTTAGTTCAGTAAGGTTAAGTCTCACAAAATGATAGCTGTAATGAGTGTACCTATTATTAACTACTCTGTTACAAACCAGTTGAATATAAAATTGCTACTTTAATATAAAAAGAAACAGCTCACATAACTTGAAACTGTTATACTGCAACATACAAATTGTTGGACATAAGCACATTTGGAGAAAAAGTGCTGTAGAAACATTTCATGTATCAAGATACTGCGCTAGAGGAAAAGCAAGTATGACGAACCAGAACTTATCAAGTTTTATAAGTCAGAATTTATAAGTCAAGTTTGTATTTTGTAAGATACGGAAGGTTATTAATTTAGTTATTTCAGTAAAAACACATTGATTGGTACTGAAATGAAACTACTTTAAGGAAAACGTTAATATCAAGTATTCCTTTCTTAATTTAACATATATTATTACTATTTAAAATAAAACATATATCAAGATATAAAGCTCCCAAATTTTAATAGTTACGTTATAGTGCTCATGTTATGGTAACAAACCTGTCAATAGTTATCGGACACAGTTCCTTCCCAGTAATACCTATGTCTGACTCGATGAAGAAGTAATTCCTACGTCACCTGACGAGGAATCTAAAAAAAACTACTGTATCAACGGTTTGTCCACTGCTGAACACAGCCTTCACCATTGAGTCGAGCCGTGAAAGAGAGTGGAGGAGAGGTTATTAACAATATAATTATAATGAGGTTATTAACTCCTCGCATCGCAGTTTTCTAAAATATCAGTTCTTCAGAAAGCAATGCTATCCACCTTCCAGTACCCATACTACCCTAATTTACCCCTCTTTTACCCTTAGCCCTCTTACAATTCTCACGGGAAAAGATGTGAGGGTGACATTCTAGCCCGGCATTCCACGGGCAGCGCGGCACTCCACAGACACAGGCCAAATATAATTCTGATATTTTTATTTCACTTGTTTTTAAAGTAATACTTGGTTTACAAATAAATTATTTACATATGATAGATCCATTTATAATCTCGTAAAAATCCGATTAGTCTCGAAACCCTTTCACTGGAGGTAAATTTTATCAAAATACTGTAGTTTTTGATAAGCCGATTACGATGTTTTCTATGTGATTCAAGTGGGCCTTCATAGCGAAATCTAAGAAATCTATGAGAAACACTACTGACTGTGTATACTACAAAATCCTAAAATCTCCAAACCGGTTTGTAGAAAAAAGATTTTGAGAAGTATTTGAAACTGTGTATAAGATTTTTATTGTTAAATATATGGACATATGTGATAAAGAAGAGCGACTAACGATTCAATATATATTTCAGCTTATAACTTTATACCTATATAAATTTTAAAAACTCTGAAATTTGGTAAGGAAGTAGTAACCCAGTAATTTAAGTAATCCTTAAAGACAAGATTACGCAATTCCATTTTCAAAGCAATATTTCATTATTTTCAAACCCCACCTCACGTTTCTGGAAAACGGCTACAATTTACATAATATTATATAAAAAACTTTCGAAGCATTTTTGCAACGATACTGATAAACATGAAAACCTAATCTGAATGACAAAATTTCCCTGTTGCCAAAGTTTCATGCAACTAATTTTGACATCAATATTTCCTGCTCACATTACGGCTTATTTTATCTGCTATCAGTTTATCTTATATTGAGCTTCTAAAACAATGATTTTTATGCATCTTTATAGGACCACTCCTGAGTACTCCTGACTGATAATGTATGGTTAGTACGATAAAATGTGTTTACAATCGTTTGACTGCCTATTTGAGACAAATTCATATGAAATGTATTTCGTAATTTATATTTGAAATTTTATCGTTCTGACGTTATAAAATATGTCTGTATTGTGCTATGCAATTTTTTCGAAAGAAAAAAAAAATAATCTGTCAAATGGAATTAATTGTAATTACTCTCATAAGAAAGATGTCTGCATGGAAATTTCTACTATCTATCAAATTGTTTTACTAGATTTTATTGAGACATTTGGACAGGAACCTCTGCATTGTCCTATTCAATTGCGGAATGACAAGCTTATTTAGGTTTCCTTGCTGGGCTTTTGCAGTATAACAAATTCAGTGTGACACTCTATATTTCAAAAATAAGTTCTGGAGTCACGTTCGCCTATTATTATCATTTTGTTACAGTGCTTTTTAAAGCACTTGCAAAAAAAAAACTTGTTACAAGCAAAAGTATTTTCTTAGAGCCTATACCGGACTGTATTCCATATTATAGATTTGTGAATTAGTAATATTAAAGATTTGTTGATATATATATATATATATATATATTTGGATATTTGAAATTTATATAGATCTTTGAGGCTGTGTTACTAACTTCTTAAAACTGCGCTAACCATAGACACAACAAACAGCTCTATTTTAAAATCCTTTGTAGAAAACGCACGTGCACGTTCTATCGAAATGAGACGTGACAACCTACGGGGTATGCACGATTCATGTCGTTCGTGGCAACACTTGCAACTCCCCAGTGTGTACACGGTTTAACCGTTATCGGGTCTGCTTGGTTTTGTAAGTTTATTTATAAAATAATATAATAGTTATACCGAGGATACTGAAGACTCTTTTTATGCCTCAATATTGGGCCGGTGCGGTGCTTGTTTTATTGTTTGTTCTATTAGAATATAGGACCTTGCATTTATTTAGAACACTCTGGCGACAGATTGTCTTCTTATGTGTGGTAGCTAGCCAATGAAGCACGCGGAAAATGGTCTTACATCGAAACCAAGTGATGTTCAAGCACATCACAAGATTCAACCTTTGAACCCACTCTACAGAAAATGACACAGGGCCATCAATGATCTAAAAAAAAGACAACTTTTTATTATATATGCACATGTTAAACTGTATGAATACAGAGTTATTAACATTGTACGTATGAAGAAATAACCTTACTAAATAAAATAAATACGTGACAAAACGTAGCAATCATAAAGCAAAAATACATCAAAACAAGGAGAAGAAAGTCCCAAAATAAAATTGTAATAGTGCGCACTCATAAACTTCAAGCAGGTATCAAGTTTATCGAAAATATGTTCAAAAAAATTATGTAAATCACAGCCCGTGAACAGCGAGCACGTTTTATGTGCTTTACGAATGGTCCCGTTCTTTTGTGACAAGTGCCTTGAAAAGGCCATTTGGATCACGAGTATTTTGGATAATAAAAGAGTCATCCACTCGGTCTTGAGGAAAATAACGTACGACGCAAAGCGCGCAGAAGAGTCAAGCCATAGAATGTCTACGTGCAGGATAAATTACACTCTCGTATACAATCGAATGAATTAGATGAGAACGCGATACGTCGTCGCTTCGTCAGGTTTCAATTATGTAGGGTATTGTGAGGAAGAAGCTTTGTTGATTACGTTGGGTTGGTAACCCGAATTTAAAAAGCAAGTAATTCAGCAAGATTAGACCAAGATGTTACTGGTCATGGACTAATCACAGGAAGACTACATTTCTTGCAACGTAATAGCTGTGTATGACAATGGTTTTAGTATTCAATGCCTAGAATTCATTTAATTTTTTGCTTAGCATGCGTTTATCCTATTTATATAATACATGATATTACTAAGATTTCGTTTGTTCATGTTTATAGTTACTATTCATAACGATAATTGTTTAATAAATAACATAAATAATATAAATGAATCATAAATTTTCAAATTATTGGGCGGAAAATGAACCCACGTCCTTCTCAAGAGTACTCGTTTTCTTTAAATTATTTTTTCTACTTTCTTCACGTTTTCACCTGAAAAACGTCAATTACTCTCGTGCTTTGGAAAAAGTTAACAACAAGTTACTTCTACAAACTATTCCCCCGCGGAAGGTTATGCGTAAATGCATTTCCTCGTGACGGAAAATATGTGAAATTATACCTTAATCTTAAATTAATTGATTGTAAAAACAGATTTATTAATAAACAAATATCCATACCGAGGCGCTTTAGTAATTTTTGTATTAATTATAATATTAATTAATAATAATTACTATAATTATTGTTATAGTTCTTTCAACTCACAGGCGTAATAATTTCACTCATTATTTTTTTTTCACTTTAAATAACCATAACAATTTTATTATTGCCACGCAATGGGCTCAAGTACAGTTATCAATAACTGCATAGTTACTCTGGGTGAAATGCTCAGACTAAATACTAAAACTGTTTGATTGTAAAAAAGGGCCTCACATTATTGTTTCTAAAGTATTTGTTCATTTATCTTTGGCTTTTTTATAGCTGGGTAATTTTTTTACTAATACATTCCAAAATCTTATGTGATGATGTAGTCGATCTCGAAAGGACCAACCGTTAAGTGTTTGGCGATAGATTTTCTGCTTGATCGTAGTTTAGTAGGCGTAGATTTTCTGCTTGAGCTAGCCAGACAGGCATTCGCAAATTGCCCTACCACTATGCAATTACTTGTGCCTTCCAAAGGTGATAACCGCGATCGATAGATTAACGTGCCCAGTAGAAGTTGCTTAGTTTAAATTAATGTGATGATAGCATAACTTATTAGAACACAATGAGAGCGGTTAAGAATCAACATAATTATCACCCATCACTCAAAAGAAGAAAAATATCGGTCGCTAGATAATAAAAAGTGCTATACGTTTCCACTAAATATTAAACAACAAATATAGAGTCACTACTCTTACAGAATTTCTTATAATTATAACTACCAATTTCCCTAGTATGATTTCAATAGAACTTCTCACGCCAATCTATTTGCTCAGTAACATAGCAAACAACTTGCGGTATTGGTATAACGTTTTGTTGACTTACACTCCTTTGAACTGTTTGATAGGCCATCATAGGGGTTAAAGCTACTTATCTCATTAATCTTGAACCATGTTGTTAGGTGTAGTTCATTGATATAATATATTCATATATTTATATTAATACAATAAAATGAAATTATCTAAATGGCTTCATTTTAATACATTTTAGTAAACCTTTTATCACTCCTGTTTATTCCCAAAGGAGCAAGTTAAAGTGCCAACCACTTTTTATTTTAATCATTTGGACTACTTAAGAGTCTGAAGTGACTTTTAGGTTGTATATGTCTTAATGCTTTTGTTGCAGTAGCTGTTATGTTGTCTATAATTCTTAGTATTTTACCACTTTTCGGCATTTATGATATGATAAGCTTCTATGATATCAGAACGAACTTTTTAGCAACGATCCGGAAAAACTCTATATTCCAGATAGATTAGTAAACTACTTTACGAAAACTTCAAGTACCTTCATATCTGAAGATGGAGTCCAAGCCTTTAAATAATTAAGCAAAGCTCTATGACAATTGAGCTTCATTGGCCGCAATGAAGCTCATAGTAAAATCACGAAAATCGAATTATTTTATTGTACGTCACACAATACAAACACCGAAATACTATACCGCTTATTGAATTCATACGTTAGTTTTGACGGTTATATATTCTTAAATACTTTTATTCTTTATCATCCTTAGGGACGTAGTAGCTTGTTTCACTTTTAACCACTTATATATCGTAGTGCAAGCGAGCAATAATTAAAAAGGAAAGTTCCATATATTACAATTATTGTATCGAGCAAGTGTATGCAAAAGTATTGAATATGTAAGATATACCTACTATTAAACTTCAATTCGTCAAGCTAACACGATAATTCAAGGTGATGTTTAATAACGAATAAGTCCATACATCTAGTCTACCATTAAGTCATTTATTTACATCGTATTAAACAGGAATATATTTTCTTGTATAATAATCTTCGTACGTCGTTGATAGCTTATAATCGTTACGATGTAACAAAATTGTAGCGATATGGCATTAAACAGTCGCGTGTGATAGGATTCGTAGCGTAGAACTGATATAATTGCCTAATTAATTCAGACGACATATATTCATGTGTCCAAATTAAGGGATGTGTCACTAGTACAAGAAAAAAACTCACCAACAAACCAACCCACCATCCACCAACTAAGGATATTTAAACTAACTTATGACTTCAGTTTCATAGTCTTCAGCTTGAAAACGACCCTACTCGGTATTATTTGACTGTGACGGCCTAGTAGAATAACTATGAATAGCCTTATAATTGTACTAGGGCTTTACTTCGAATATTTTGGCGGGCTTGATCTTCATCGTATGTTGGTAGGACATTTTGCAAATCCCACCTGCTAGGTCCTCCTCCTCCTCGACTCGTAGCTCACTGCTGAGCGTCGTGATGTCCCCGACCATCTGTTTGTTCACTACATAGCTGTTTCCACCTCCTTCGGTCGTTGGCGTGGCTCAGAGCATCTGTGATCGTAGTGTTCAGTATTTTAGATATTTGATCGGACCATCGTGTTGGACTACGTCCCCTGGGTCGTTTTCCTTCCATATTCCCTGTGACTATTTGTTTCTACAAGTTGTCGGAGGGTTTTCGTGCTATGTGGCCGAAGTATTGCAGCACTCTTTTGAGGCAGATGCTCGACGACCTTTGTTTTATGTTCCTCCTGCTAGGTACCACCCTCCTATTATCTAGAATTGTAAACTCAATGCAATACACTGTTGATAATCTGCGTATTGAGACAGTTAATAGTTAGTAACGGGCACAATTTTTTGAGATTCTATGACCTAAGGCGTGAGATAAATCATTGTTCAAACGTCGCTTAAGATCGGTGCCAACTTCTGAAAACAGTTTGTCTTAAGTTGATATTGATATTGATAGATATTTGATCGGACCATCGTGTTGGACTACGTCCCCTGGGTCATTTTCCTTCCATCTTCCCTGTGACTATTAGTTTATCCAAGTTGTCGGAGGGTTTTCGTGCTATGTGGCCGAAGTATTGCAGCACTCTTTTGAGGCAGATGCTCGACCTACCTTTGTTTTATGTTCCACCTGCTAGGTACCACCCTCCTATTATCTAGAATTGTAAACTCAATGCAATACACTGTTGATAATTTGCGTATTCAGACAGTTAATAGTTAGTAACGGGCACAATTTTTTAAGATTCTATGACCTAAGTCGTGAGATAAATCATTGTTCAAACGTCGCTTAAGATCGGTGCCAACTTCTGAAAACCGTTTGTCTTAAGTTGACATTTCTACACAATACATTATTCATTTCGTAAAATCCTCTTTAATATAAATATTTTTGTGATAAAACAAGTAATATTTTATCAAATCACATCATTAATTACAGAGGTTAGTGGTAAGCATTTGGTGGAATGATACCCGAGCGGTACTAGCTATGGACTGACGGGTCACTTCGATCGATCCCCACCGCCCGCTTGCTTCACCGCATGGTGTAAGAACATTTTGCAAATGCTTGCCTGGCTAGCTACCACCCTCAAGTAGAAAAGCTGTCGCCAAGCACCTAACAGTATATTCCAGCATCGTTTCTTGATGGCCCATTGAATTACAGGCACGTGAGACTTAACAACTGTATGTCTCAAGATGATGGGCGCAGTGCAGTCTATCATTTGTGACGAAATGCATCTGATACAGGCAGAGGTTATCGCTTAATATCAGGGGGGGTCGTGATAATTCCACCAAAATCTCACAAAATAAAAATAATCTTACACACTTTAGTCAAATCCGCAGACTCAAACATATTTATACGAAGTATTTTAAGGAGTTATTTCCAACTGGGATAAGAAATGATTGTTCTTAGATGATGATGATGATGATTTTTATTGAGCAAGCACTTATATTATTAATGGAAAATCTCATTAACATTGTGCTCTATTTTAATTTTAAATTAAACATATTAAATTATGTGCTAAAAATTCGCAATTCATGCACTTGATGCTTGAGCGGTTAAGGAACCCGGTAAGTAAAACCGGGATAAGCTGGTTCGATTCCAAATCGAGAAATGTCTTAAGGTTTCTGTGAGTGAGGCTGCGTAACCTCCAGAAATTTACGAAGAAAATAAGCGGTGTTAGCGAAAAATAAATAACCAATGTTACGGCTGCGTTTAGCGAGCTATCAAATTTGCAAAACGTTATGATATTATAAGTCGGATATTTTGAGCAACATAAAAGCCACATCCAGCAATGAAAGCTCTCACCGGACATGGCCGCTTTATAGCCGTGTGCTTATGGGCTCTACGTCATCTACACACTGGCCGTAACTTTATAGTGACGTCATAAACTAGTGCGTCCAAGGGAAGTCATAGACGTTAGGATCGTTATGTGCTAGTTGTTGACACTTTGGCTGTGTGAAATGGATTTAATGCTCAATGTTACTGCAAATCAATTTATCTACCTTTTTATGTGAAGATAGGTCGATAACAATATCTATTTAAGCTCGATAATAAGCCTTAAACGAGTAGTATTAAAGTTATTCTTCGGATGATAATGATAAACACTTATAATTCAATTTCATTGAATACTTTACCATGTACCGAAAATCTTTAAAAATCTAAATATTACTTTTCGTATCTTTTCTAATTGTTTAAAGCCTGTAAAGAAAACGCGATCGAAAGTTTTATAACGAATTTACGCCGCAAACGACTTCATAACGATTTTGTTCTGCTACATGTTAATTAAGTATCAATACTCGTATTTTTCAGCCCCGTGGGGTGCCGGGTTAGCTTTACACCTCCCCATATCATCCCGTGGTTGTCGTAAGAGGCGACTAGGGGAAAAATACTGGAAGGTGGGCAGCAGCGCCTTCTAAACAACTGCCTGCACTGCGATCCCCAAGACGTCTGCCAAGCGTGGGGATTATGGCAAATCCCCCTTACTAGGGAAGGCTGTGTTCAGCAGTGGAGGATCCAGCTGTTACATTACAGTACAGTACTCGTATTTTACTTTTGATACGGTAGGCAATCATCATCTTGCCATCCTCATCCCATTTCTGGGGTAGGGTGGATACACTCTTTAATTACCTAATCCAACATGTACTTCTTTTGTAAAAGTTTTGTTTTTAGACAGGTCTCTGACCTATTAGCTGTATTACTATAAAGAATCATGTTTTAAAAAACCGGAACCTACACACTTCTAACACTGAAAAGTATGAATTAACTTGTTGAAGTCGATACCATGTTGTATAAAAACACTGACCTCACTAATATAATGCATGGTCCGACTTCTACGAGTTATTTCATACTTTACATTCTTGGAAGTCCGTTCTATTTTTGATTTTTTTGTCTCTCGTGATGCAGACTGCTTTTAAGATCATAAGTTCATCATAAATACTGTTCATTATCAATAACAGCTAATGTCAATTAATTGATTATAAACTTAAAAACTGTAAAATCTATATTGATGAAACTTTTATGGGGCTATTTAAATTCTCACAGCCTAATAGATAACGAATGAAAGTATACAAAAAATACATTTAAAACGATGACATCCTCCTTTTTGGAAGTCAGTTAAAATAAAAGAACTTCATTGTGCGCCTATATGCAGCAACAACCCACTTGAGCAGTGAAATGCTGCTACTCATTCGGTGATTGTTTTACGAGCATCCAATAAAATAGAAGGCCAGGTAAATTGTAGGTACGCCGGATGCCTAATACAATAGGAGCACAAATTTTCGACTCGTAAGTGTAAGGTTCCGGTGGCCGAAAGTATTAGGCTTCCGTCGATAAGTTGGAGGACGCGGGTTCGATTACCGGCCGGAACAAAAAATGTTGTACTCCAATAATTTGCAAATGTGATTTTCAGTCAGCACGCGGTAGTGCTTGTATGATTACGATTATTCAGAAATATAGTTCTAATTTTTCAAATTTTTTACATTAAAATAACACAAAACTTGACAATTAAGTTTTTTTTTCTGCTGTTTAAACGTGTTATAAAAATATTTGATGAATTGACGTAATGTTCCATTTCCTTCCTTGAGTTAAGTAAATCAATGATGCAGTGTCGTCATAAACTATTGTGAAAGGAAATCTGAGATACTGCGATCCTTACATTTACGAGTAGCCCCTATTGTTGACTCGACGACAATGTGGTTTCTGAATTGCCGATACAGCTTTACTTAGAGCTTGTGGACTATAGAGATATAGGGATCGGACACAGGTACAGAATAAAAAACCAGAAGGATCAAAGCCTTTGCAATAAATAAGCCACTGTAGTTACGAAGTAATAAGGTACTTTTCAGCTCGCAAAACATGTAGTAACTAATATTTATATTTACCTACAAGCCGACGCTCTTTCTATCGCATAAACACGCATAGTTCTGATCTCTTCTGACGCGGCACGCACCGTACAATAACCCCGTCTGAATGGATACGCCGATATAGATACCTAAAGCTAAAGGAGAAAAAAATGTACTTGAATTAGGATCGTAGTTATTATTAAAATAAAAATATAACTGTTTTATTTATAGTGTTAATATAAATATCGTTTGACACCTTATTTTAGCATGTAATATGAGACAGCCCTTGTGAATAAGTAAGATTGAGCTGACTATTGTTTTAACCACCTCCGATAGTATATTTTAAGTAGAGCGTGAGGCATGGTGTTTCACGTGATGGGAGGAGATTTTTTTTTCTTATGCCTGATAGGTTAGCCATTAGATGATGTGGTCGAGGATGTTAAAATGGTTTAACCTAGAAACTGATACTCAAAGATAGCAAAAAACAACATGCAAAGTACATGGCTAAATTTATTTTGACGGTGATATACCTACAAAGCAAAAAATTTCAAAATTATCTTTATTTCGTTGTCCAATATTCAAAGTAGAATTTCCTTAAAATTAACACCAGAGTTATCCGAATCCCCCAAAATAAAAATTAACGATACTCAAAGTGGTATAAAAATGTAAATGAGTCTAAACGTTTACCTACAACCTAAAGTTAAACAGTACGAATTGGGGACTAGCGCCAGGTGGAGGTAAAACAATGTGGTATAATTAAATTTTCATCCCGACATCCCTGATACTGCTACTGTTATATCCAATTTCAAAGGTAAACAATATTATGAAACAGGGGAACTACTACTGCTTGGACCACGTGAATCGATCCAGTCTTAATACACCCAGTATATTTACACCATTAAGCGTTTTAATAGATAGAGGCTAAGTAAATAAATTTATCTAAAAAGATGGGTAGACAGTTTTGTTTCAATACGCCAATATAACTTTTCGCATGTGCATGTTTAGATACAATACATTTAGTAATATTGCGCCAACTATCAACTCATCTACAGAAATAATATTTCATCGACAAATACATCAAAGTAAAACCAGCCAAAGGCGACTCGGGTTTGTGCGTTTAGGGTACCTTATCTCTACTATTTATCCAATAATCGAATGAAAGCATAAAATTAGCTAGCTTGTGGCGTAGAAAATTTGAGGATACCTTTTATTCAGACTTAACAATATTTTCGGAGTCGAAAAAAACGCTAGCAGCGCGTGCTAGGTCATTTT
Organism: Plagodis dolabraria; assembly: GCA_963854805.1. NCBI lineage: Eukaryota > Metazoa > Arthropoda > Insecta > Lepidoptera > Geometridae > Plagodis > Plagodis dolabraria. The sequence continues at coordinate 13,799,267 of OY978454.1, read as the reverse complement.
AATGTAAATATCTGTGATAAAGTTCTCAGTTTGATAGGATTTTTCCTGAAACCAAAGATGTTATATTGTGTGTAAACAGAGTAAATCTCAGACATAAATAGCTGCACTTAGTGTAACTAATATTAACTTCTCTGTTGCAGACCAGTTGAATACAAAATTGCTAATAAAGAAGAAACAGTATAAATAACTTGTAACTTTGTTAGAATGCAACAACATACAAATTGTTGGACATTAGCACATTTAGAGAAACGTAGCTAAAGAAAGATTTCATTTATCAAGATACTGCGCTAGAAGAAAAGCGAATACGACGAACGAGGATTTGTCAAAAGTCAAGTTTGTATTTCGTAAGATATCGAAAGTTATTTAGTTATTTTAATAAAAACAGATTTATTGCTACTGATACAAAACTAATGTACTGCTACTACTAAATGTGCGTAAGGGATTACGCACTGACGTAATCACTTACGCACATTGTTAATTTGTCATATGACATTTATATTATACTTAAAATATATTCCTTCCCTGTAATAACTGATTAAACTGTCAGAATCGATGAAGACATAATGCTTAAGCCACCTGACTAAGAAGCCAAAACTGTATTGTACTGTATCAATCGGATTGTCCACTGCTGAATACAGCATTCCCCATAAAGTGTGGGTTTATCATTATCTCCTCGCTTGGCAGGTATACCTTGAGGATCGCTATGTAATATAGCAGTTCTTTCTTGAAGCACCGCTGGCTACCTTCCGGTACTCATAGTCGCCTCTTACAATACTCATGGGAAAATATGTGTTGGTGACATTCTAGTCCGGTATTCCACGGGCAGCGCGGCACTCCACAGACCAAGTCATTGAAATATTTTTGTTTCACATTACTTAAACCTTGGAAGCTGAGTAATTTACTTCAACATGGTAGATCAATTTATCATTTTACTCTCCAAAATCCTACACTGTAGGTACATTATATCAAAATACAGTAGTTTTTGATTACGCGATTACGACTTTTTCTTGTGATTTAAAAAGTATTTTATAGGTGAATCTAAGGTAACAATTAGCATTAGCAAGTATCACAGAGCCTGTGAATAGCACAAATTGTTTTGTTGATAAAATATTTGTGATGTTTTATATCTTTAGAGAATTTTATAACTGTACCCGGCTATAGGATATATTTTGCAAAAACAAAGACTCCTTTATGATGCACTACATAATTCAGTATTTACTATTTTGATTTCAAACACCCAGTAGGTTCGCAATGAAAATTTATGTCAATAAAAACTAAAATGATCATTTAGTTTCTATCAAATTCCTTTATCGCATTTTTGCTTTATTCGATTGTTTAATCCCGTAATTTAAGTAAACCTTATAGGTTCAATAAAAAATTAAATACTGCATCAAACTAATATTTCCCATGTCATAGTACCAGATATAACTTTGGTTTGGAGGTGCTTTATCAGAAATCTGTTTGAAGTTAATACTACAGCATCCTACAAGATTTTGCAATTCAGTCTTCAAAAAAGCATTGTTTCTATATCTTCAACCCCTACCTCACGTTTCAGGAAAACGGCTACAATTTACATAATATTTTATAACAAACTTTGGAAGCATTTTTGCAACGATAGTGATAAACAAGAGAACTTAATCTGAAGGATAAAATTTCCCTGTTGACAAAGTCCCGAAACTAATTTTGACTTCAGTATTTTCTGCACACCTTACGGCTTATTTTATCTGCCATCCATTTATATTATATTGAGCTTCTAAAACAAAAACATTTTGTTTATATACGTATAAGACCACTCCTAATAACTTGTACTTTTCACTCCAAGGCATAAGTTCTTGAGTCACGTTCGCCTAGTAATGTCACTTACTACAATGCTATTTAAATCCAAACATAGATGTGTTTTTATTTCGTGGAATTTGTGGCGAGCCTGTTGCAACAAAACAACTTGTTAGAAGCAATATTATTTTCATAGTGCCTGCTCCTGGACTGCATTCCATATTATTAGTTATAATTTAGTTAATTCCATTTTATTATTTCCGTTTTATTGGTAATACTATCTTTTTAAAACCAACAAGCATGCATACTATGAATCTAAAAAGCTCTATTTCTACAGGGTTATTGTTAAAATGCTAACAACCTCTTAGGGTTGACTTCTGCTAGTGCTAATAAAAATTTTGTGTTTTTTTATGTCTGTTTGACGTAATAAGCACGAGGACTACCTCATCTTTAAAGTTTCTTATGCCTTTTTTTACTAATTACCCTGTATATCCTTAGTAGAAGACGCAGGTACACGTTCTATTAAAAAGAGACATGACAACCTACGGAGTATACACAATCCGTGTCGTTCGTTGCAATACTTGTTCTTCCTTGTGTGTACACGGTTTTAACGTTACCGGGTTTGCTCGGATTTGTTGTGATAAGTTTAATTATAAAAATATACTCTATAATAACAACATAGTAGTTATACCGAAGACTCATTTATCCCACAATATTGGGCCGGCGCGGTTCCAGATTATTTATCTGTTTTTTTAATCCAAATTATAATTTCATAATTCATAAGAAGCATGAACTGATTCTTCTGTATTCGTTCATTATCAGATAGTACTATTCAGTATTTGATTAAGCTTGTTTTGAGTCTTCAATGAAACCAATAATCTTTAAAGAAAAGAAAATTAAAAGAAGAAATAATATAGTACAAGATAAAAGCGCACAGTATCTGTTGTCTTTGAGCCCCGTGGGGTGCCAGGTTAGATTTGCACCTCCCCATATCATCCCGTGGTGTCGTAAGATGTGACTAAGGGCAAAATATTGAAAGGTGGGCAGCAGCGCCTTCTAAAGAACTGCCAACTTACACTGCGATCCCCAAGACGCCTACCAAGCGTGCGGATTATGGCAAATACCCCCTTAATAGGGGAGGCTATGCTCAGCAGTGAACGATCCGGCTGTAAAACTTTTATTTTTTTACTCACGCCATCGTTGTAAATTTGCCTTGGTTAAATGACACGATCATAATCAATTATGGTTACATTTCGAATGCATTATTGCAAATTTACATCTGTCATATTCTCTCATAATAAACAAAAAAATTTAAGAGTAGCCTATTTTTTCTAAAGTACTTATTGTTTTTAATGTGAGCAAGAATAAAAACAAATATCTTCCAAAAACAGTTTTAAAACGGAAGGTTTATTTTCATAACAGTTCTGTATAAACTTGCTTCTGTATTGTACTTTTTGCATGTCCTACATGTTGGGTTATGGACAATCCATGTCGTGAACGTAAAACTACGTCGTTAGTCCCCTGGCGTTAGCATGGTTTTATAGTTTAAAACGCATTTGTTTTAGCTCCTTCGTCTTATAGGTATATTAATTATCCTACGAATAAGTATTTATAAGAAGTCTTGTATGATAACCGTACTAAAAATGTTGGCTGGCTCAAAAGGACTTCTGCCAGAACGCACCGTCAGGTGCTTGGTGACACATTTTCTACTTAAGGGTGATCGCTGGCCAGGCGGGCATTCCCGAAATGCTCTTCCACCATGCCGTGAAGCTTAAGCCCGCGGATTCGAACCATGGATCTGCTGCTCGGCAGTCCATAGCAAACACTTAACATTTTATTCGTTGAATTCTACGAATTAATATCTATTCGTAGTTTGAATTACTAAAATTCACTAATACGTGATCGGTTTGATAATAGTGGCAACAAGATGTTTCTTTGATAATGCAGTAAATTTCTCGGTTTATGAATAAAAATCAGCAAAGTGCGGTTTGTATTCACACACAGTGGGTTTATAACGCCGAATTTGATTTTAATATTCTTATTCTTGCTATAACGCATGCTCTGCGGATTACATTAAAAAATCACAAATTTACGAGAAAAAAAATTATAGGATTGCGTTGCCAAATTATCCTCGTTTATAGAACAACGTAAGTTGAAGTATAGGTGTCACTCCTTCTCCATACCATGGTTAAATAACGAGAGGAAAAATCAGAGTTGTGACTCATTGTCATATTAGCTCAGGCGGTGAGAGCATAGTCCGGCTAAAGGGGTTGATGACGCGGGTTCCGCACATGTCTATAATTTTTTCTCTTGTAAATTTGTAATTTTATAAACAGGTTTGATTTGTGTATGTTTTCAACTACATAACATAAACAAAAAATCAAATAAATACACGTTCCTTTTATGGTCTCCCTCTTTCATTTTATATGCTGTAATTATTATTAAACAATTACCAATATCAATACATATTTTGGGAAAACGATACTATACATTTGCCTTCCTATCACGATTCTAAAGATATACAGTGCATCAATGGTCGGTCAGACTTAACTGAGGCTTTGTAGTAGGGTCTCGTTTTCTAGCACAGAATCTTAAAACAAAACCTATCAGAAAAAATAAATTTTCTCATCGAGTTGGACCTACATAAATAATGTAATCTTCTTTTCTAAAATTCAAACAAACTTTACAAGCTAATCTACGGGTTTGCATCACAAATTCTCATTAGAGTAAACACATATTTCGAGCAATCTGTTAATTTTTACCTTGTATCAGAGTACTCTTCGAGTAACAATACTGTCCAAGTTTGAAATAACAAAATTTGAATTTAAAAAATAAAACGGTGTTTTTCGTGCACACGTCGGACCTTCCGGCCTCGTTTCACAGTGGATTCTTTCCATACATCACTTTGTTAGTTATCTGTTTAGCTGGATGACATTGATGAATGTTCAAATGAACAGACGGGGTTCCATCGCGGCGGGACGCGGCTTAGGGTTCCTGCACTAATTCAGGCGCAGCTATGCGGGAAACAATGGGAACAATGACTTGAGAGATTAATTAGTAGCATTACGGAGACGAAACGTCTCGCCTAAGATTTGTGAAACGCGCGAAATGCTTGCAAATCTGAAGCGTCTTTTCAAAATGAGTGTTTGGTGACATGAAGAATATATTTTCATTGAAAAGTGTGAGTTTTATCGCGATCTTAGCGAATATTACTTTCAATAGGTAATTAAAGAATCATATTAAGCTACTCTATTGTGGGTAAGAATTTGAGCTATCATTGGACATGAAAACCTTTTGTCGGTTTTAAATTGCGCGTACCGGGATCGTACATGTACCAATTATTGTTATGTAATATTTGACACTCATTAAATTTGATAATAATATAACAATAATGCCCTAGACACCTATAAGTCTAGTCAATAAGTGACTGTGATTTATAAAATAGTATTCACACAACTCCTATATGGCCCTCCGAGTCATACTTTACTTAGTAGATACATGACATAACTTTACAGGGAGTTAATTAGGCTTGAACACGAGAGTTATATGTTTTACTGTTGTACTATTTCTACATTCATGTTTGTTCACGAACATGTTTCTGTTAAACACCCAATATAATAAAATTTAAGCAGTATTGCAGATGTGACATTTCAAATTTTACTCCTGAATCTACATGGAAACACATAAATAAAGCGATTGCGTCTCAACATAAGCCCAAAATTATGTAAGGCACTCTAAAAACTCTTATATAAAGAATTAATTGACTTGTGAAATTGGAAGCTGTCTCTTACATAAATTATCCAAGGTCATGAAATTAAGGTACAATTTTCATCTCTATGTAATAAGTTTGTTTAGAAATCAAGCAATGAGAAATCAAAAGGAGCTTATATACAACTGTATTGTAATAGTTCAAAGCTGAAAGGCCCAACTTAACGAACTTAACGAACCAGGTAAATAGAGGAAAATTAATAATCTTGTTATGTGGAAGCAAATTGAATTTGTATAAACATAAACATTTAATAAGCCAATTAGAAATATAATATCTAAGTAGGTTTGATAAAATAGGTTGTGTTACCGAATGTGGTTTAAGCTTGGTTAAGAAATAATTAAGTGGATTTGAATTTTTCACATGTTAAGGCATATTTCAATATAGACTAATCCAGAACCGAAAATCATAGTATTTTAATTTATAATCGCTTTAGTATACCTTTGAACTTCTTACGGGATATATTTTCAAAAGTCTCTTTCCACATCTTGAATTGAATTTTTTAACATTGAGTGTGCTGAAATTCAATCTCTATTGACATTCCAGTATTTTTTTAAAACAAACGTTAAATTATTTTTTGTTTTTATCCCATAAGCGTTGAATTTCCAAAAAAATTTTTTAACAAATTTATATATTGTTAAAAGAAAACACCGTAAAATTTTCAAATTTCTGGCTTCAGTAAATTATAGTCAGAGTTGATTAGTTCTTGAAGCAATATAATAGCCGAGCGGATATAGCTTTGGGTTTCGGTGAGGGAAGTCCACGGTTCGATCCCTCCCGCCGGCTTAAACTTTAATGCATGGTGGGAGGGCTTGTAATTGTCCACCTTGTTAGCTACTACCCTCAAATTGAAAATCAGTTACCAAGCGCTTAACCATGTATTCCGGCAGCCGTCTTTGAGACCTAGAAAAATAACAGACACATGAGACAACTCTAAAGTCTTTGGTTGCAGTTCGTCCCTTGTGACGAAGCGCATCTGTAACAGACAGAGGCTAACGCTTAAACTTGGTGGGCATCAAATTTGTACCGTTACAATATAAAAAGGACTTGTTATAAGCATAGGATTACAATATGTTGGTAAATGGTCTAAATAGTACACACTAAGCCAAGAACTCAGAGGTAGCGGCTGGAGCACTTTTTTTAGTGCTTTGCAACCCATTTTTTACCTTATTGTGGTAGCTATAGACAAGTAAACACACGCATAATGGCCTAACACCGAAGTCTAATGAAGTTCAGGCCAGCTGTAGGATTAAAATTTTAACTAACGTACTATAAAAATTGCTACTGGACCATCAATGCCTAAATAATACAAAATATCATGAGAACTTTTTATAATATACAAAACACGTTAACCTGCAAGAATTTAAGTTAATAACCGATACAATAACGTATGACGAAATAATATTACAAAATAATATGAATACGTGACTAAACGAAGCAATCATAAAGCAAAAATACTTCACAACAAGGAGAAGAAAGTACCAAAATAAAATTGTAATAGCGCGCACTCATAAACTCCAAGCAGGTATGCCTTATTTACGTTTATCGAGATTGTGTTCAAAAAAATTATGTGAATCACAGCCCGTGAAGAGCGAGCACGTTTTATTTGCTTTACGAATGGTCCCGTTCTTTTGTGACAAGAGCCTTGAAAAACCCATTTGGATCACGAGTATTTTGGATAATAAAAGAGTCATCCACTCGGTCTTGAAGAAAATAACGTACGACGCAAAGCGCGCAGAAGAATCAAGCAATGGAATGTCTACGTGCAGGATAAATTAGACTCTCGTATACAATTGAATGAATTAGATGAGAACGCGATACGTCGTCGCTCCGTCAGCTTTCAATTTTGTAGGGTATTGTGAGGAAAGAAGCTTTGGCGATTGCGTTGGGTTGGTTGTGCGAATTTAAAAAGAGAGAGACTCAGCCGGATTAGACAATTAATGCGGTAAGCGCAGAAATAATAAAATTTGTTGCAATGAATTCGCAGATTAGGAGAAAAGCTTTGGATTTCAATCCCTCGAAATGACAATTCCTATAACATATAGACAGAGAAGAAAATCTAAAATGCATTCTGGCAGTTGCCTTTGAGCGCCAGTAATTTGAGATTGTTCAGCATCATTGACTACAACCGGAACCAAATTCAAACTAAGTTCGAAACTTGTAATAAAAAAAATATAGTTGATGGAAAAGTCATTGTTATTATATACTTTTAACGCCTCGGGTCAAACTAAGATTTTTTTTGCACTACATAAAAAAGCTGATAAATTGAAAGCAAACGACTGAGGATCTCCGACTTGGCTTGAAAAATAGAGTGTTTGGTAATGAAACTGATTTCAGCATGAAAACGCAAGCGATATGCATTCAACGATATTACATTAAACAAATACAAATCCATATAAAGTTATCAATCACACGAGGAACAATCAGTATGCTCAATAAGTTGTTACATCCAAAATTTTAGTTCCTTATGGCACAACTAGTCATGCTTCAAACATTTCTTATTTTTATTGACTTTCTTTAATAAAACAATGTATTTAGTAAAATAATTGTATGTATAATACAGATTATTCCGGTACAGGTAAATATTTCGTATGACGTACTTAAGGGACAGAATTCTAAAACCAGATGTTAGATTTTGTCCCCACTTCTCCTCGCGTGTTTACTTCGCGGTGTACATGGCGCCACGTCCGTAAGTCAACGGTAATATTTTATTTGATTAAAAATTTAGAGCGCTCTCTAGTAGAACTAGTAGAAACTATCTTGTCACACACGAATGTGATGTGTGCTGAAGCGCCATCTAGTACGCATACATGATACCAACCATTAGTTGATTGTATGCTGTAAATATCATAGTGTGACAGAGTTAATAAATTTACCATACCTACAGTAGAACAAGTTTAGTCTTGATTATTACCAACTTGTTTGATTTTTGCAGTTTTTGTGTATGTTCATTTTTAATGAACATGAACTATGGTTTTGATGAACATGAACTATGTATCTACTTTGATGCAAGGCGTAAGCTGTTACACAAAAGATGGTTTATTTATTACAAAAACAAGTATATTGTGTAAAATTTACACAGAACATCATAAAAATTTTTTTTTACCCCTGATCAAAATACAAATAGCGGGTTATACTATTGGGTATTTTAACTGACTTCAAAAAAAGGAGGAGTATCTTAATTCGTGTGTTTTTTCTTATATGTTTGTTACCTCAGAACATTTGACTGGGTGAATCGATTTAAAAAAATCTTTTATTGTTTGAAAGCTGATACTTGTTGTTTGGTTCCAGTTAAATTTCATCAAAATCGGTCAAGCCGTTTTTGACATACACTCCAATAACTGAAAAATATTTACTTATCTTGATGATATAGTCGTTGACAATGAATGAAAATCGATCCCGTAAGTAGCAAGGGTCATAAAAGAAGTGTTTTTTTTTTTAAATAAAAATGGAAATGACTTCATCACCAAAAAGTGTGAATTAACTTGTCCAAGTCCAACACTAGTACCAACAATATTGTGATAATAGGTACTTTTGAACTATCCTGGTACCGACTTGAACAAGTTATTTCACACTTTTGGGTGTTGGAGTCGACATTGATGGGTTATCGCTAGTGGAATTATCAAATTTCATTAATTTTTATGAATCCAGCAGTGATAGCTCAGTGGCTTTGGCTATGGACTGCCGCGCAGCAGGTCCATGGTTCGAATCCCGCCGCGGGCTTGAGCTTCACCGCATGGTGGAAGGGCATTTTGTGAATGCCCGCCTGGCTAGCGACCACCCTCAAGTAGAAAATCTGTCGCCAAGCACCTAACGGTGTGTTCCGGCAGCTGTCCTTGATAGCCAGAGTAATTCTAGGTTAAGCCTGTTAACACCTTCGACCACATCATCACTTACCATCACGTGAGATTGTGGTCAAAGTCTTACCTATCAGCTACAAAAAAAAAAAAAACCCTTTATCCTCAATACCATCACGATGATTATAATACTCTTTAATTTTATAGTTATTATGTCAGTAATAGTTTATTGATAGTGAAAGTCACTAGCGTACGTGAAAATGTGCGTGTTTGTCTCCCCTTACTTGTTGCTTTATATCGTAAAAATCGATTAAAATAAAAAAATGATGATTGGCATTTTTTATTGCTGCTAGGCTACGCTTTGACTATAATCTCACCTGATGGTAAGTGATTGACGTCTGATGATGATGAAGTCAGTAGAGAAGAATAGGCAAGAACAGCCGTCGTAACATACCATTAGATGCTTGGTAATATATTTTCTACTTGAAGGCCAACAACTATCAAGCCTATCAATGATTCTAAAAACTCCCGCCCTCGCATCATGCGGTGAAGTGAAAGACCGCGGTGAGATTCTAACTATGGACCTCCTGCGCATCAATACAAAATAATACCACTTCGAACATCAACGTGAATATGTTGTAGCCGCACATCAGAGCTTTAAACCATATCTTAATGCCCTTAGCCGAAAGGTGTTTTCTCAAAGAGGGTTGGGGTTTGGAAGGTCCATAACCTACTTATCTTGGAAATGCTTTTGTTGGTATTACAATCTACCCAGCTGCGGTTTGTTTAATGGCTGCCATGGTTATTTTATAGCACCCTATTGAGTAACAAATGAGCAGCAACACTATAATCACGTAGTCTTTAGTAATATATTTACGTAGTTCTATAATCGGACTCTTGTTCTAAAGTCAAAGTCAAAGTCAAAATCATTTATTCAATTTAGGCGTCTACGACGCTCTTATGAAGGTCAATTACAAATTTTAATATTGAAATATACTACATTGTACTGCCACGTTCAGCCAACAAAAATTATAGAGCCACTGCTAGAAGAACGGGCAAGAAACTTGGGGCCATTCTTTTAAACGTTTTTTAACAATGTGTTCAGTACATACTATATAGTAAAATTATTACAATACTTTATTTACATTACGTAGGTGACAGGCGCTAACTTGGCAGAGGCGAACCAGTCCAAGCATTTTTGTCGTTTAAGTAATCACAAACTGTGTAGTAAGATTTCTTTATCAAAATATTCTTCACATGCAACTTGAATTTTCTTTCTATGAGCATTGTAATATGTTTGGGCAATTTATTATAAAACCGCTATTTTATCTTTATTCCTAGTGTTATAATCGTGATTGTCACTGTTTGATTTAAATTTGCTCAGATTTTTACGAACATACATAATATTTTCAAATATATACAGACTTGGTAAAGTTAAAATATCAATTTCTTTACAAAGATCTCTCAGGGATTCCCTAGGATCCATTTCATATATGGCTCGAATTGCACGCTTTTGTAAGATAAAGATTGTCTCTATCTCAGCAGCAGCTCCCCACAGCAATACACCATAAGACATAATACTGTGGGAGTACGCGAAATAAACGAGCCTAGCAGTAGCTACGTCTGTTAGCTGTCTTATCTTACGAACTGCATATGCAGCAGAACTAAGTCTTCCGGATAGATCATGTATATGTGGATTCCACTGTAAAGTTGAATCCATTTTAATTCCCAGGAAGACTGTCGCATTGTCAAAAGAGAGTTTTTCTAGGCCAAGCTTAATGTTTGGTTCAACATAAGTAACATTTGGTAAAGAAAACTTTAAACATTTGGTCTTTTTTGAATTTAAGAGAAGATTATTAGCCGCGAACCACTTAGAGATCATAGATAACACATTATTGACTTGAATAAGTTCACTATCCTATCTACTTTAAAAATCAGGGAGGTATCATCTGCGAATAAAACTATATCGCAGAAATTTTTAACCATGCAAGGCAGATCATTTATATATGTTAGAAACAGAAAAGGTCCTAAAATTGATCCTTGCGGTACTCCTATTCTTATCAAAGACCCGGAAGAAGTATTGCCATTTATTCTAACCTCTATACTCGCTCATCATACACACCGCTAGGGAATGGAACACTCTGCCTGAGTCTGTGTTTCTGGTTAATTACGTGAATAGGTATCTTCAGGGTAAGCGAGCTGCATCATCGATGGCATCGTCACTTAACATCAGGTGAGATAGTGGTGAAGTGCTACCCAGTACCTTCGGTATGAAAAATAGCAATATGTGTTTTTAGAGTAATCATACTTGATATAATTCTGTTCTTGTTCTATCTTATCAGTTATTAGAGTAAACGTTGTAGGTAGGAATGCTTAAAACTATTTTTATATATTTTTACGATATCAAGACGTTAATCTTAGAATAATTGGTCGATTTTGGGCAATTAGAATTAGTCAGTTTGACAAACCGTTAACGTACCGAAAAGCTTTTCAGAAACCCAAAATTGAAATAATTGTCGATTAATTGGAGATTTGACATTAGTGTTGACAAACAGTCACATGAAGTTTTTAGCAACCCAATCTGCGTATGACAATGGATTAACAAGCATGTAAAATAATTTGTCGCTGATTTGCGTTTCAGAAACCGGGGGTAAGAATTTTATTGGTAAGTAAGTTATGGGATAGTATCAATAACCAAGAAGCATCCTCCTATCCTACAATATATGGGGTTCTTTATATGGCTACCATATGTTGTTTATACAACACAGAAGATGTAACATTTAAAAACATAATGGCTATAATGTGTATAATTTTAACTTTTGTTGAATTACCGGCCGCCCCTTAACACCAAAACGTCCTGGGGAATACTCTCTTTGGTAGTATATCCGCTACACTTTGGTTATTAAGGGCGTTATAGTTAAGTCCCCTATAATGCACCTTACTCGATGTTCTTACGTAAGTATTGGTATGGTGCTAATTATTTCATTTTCTTTTAGTCAGTTCTTAATTATTATGCTATTCAAGAAAACCATGGAAAGTCTCATTCTAAAGCAGAAGCTTAGGCTTCTTCTTTTTGTATTAAGTTTTCATTTCAGAATTTCATTATCTCTATCGCATCAAACGTTTACGGCCATCTTTTTACTACTAATTTATATGTACTAATATATTACGTACTCGATAATACCATGAATATTTCAATAACTTTCCATGTATGAAAGTTTGTGTTTTCTATAGTAGTGGACAGAAGGACGGTGTTTACTCAACATAGCTTTGTTACTATGTAGTAAATTAAAATATAATGTTGTTCTACTGTAACTATTACGCTGTGGCAACTCGTGTCCATCCAAGACATACTTTTTCGAGATCTATGAAAAAACGTGTTCAGGTAGCTAGATTAGGTAGTACCTATTTAATGTTCATTAGATATACTAAACTCTCTAATTATATGAAAACATGGAAACTCGAGATACCTAATAAATTTGCAAGCATTGTAATCGTAAATTGAATACGCGTCAGAAAACTTAATTATACGTAAATATAATACGTATCAAATAAAAAGTAATACAAATAAAAAAGTCACCAAAAAGAATCTAGGTATGTGAGATTCGATCCACGGTACTCGATCTTCTGATTCGACTTCAGTAGTTACACACTATACAATCATTGACCAAGGTGTCGAAAATTACACACATATCGTTTATGCCTTACTGTCAGACACATTATATTGGTCCACGTACATACGTAAAATTATTATTGTATTATTAAGAATTATGTCGTAAAATTAAAATTTGACCAAAAAGAATCTCTTTACGCTGGATTCGATCCACGTGCCTCTCAATTGCGAAGCGATGTCACTTGCTATGCGCTATTTGAACGACGATTGATTAGTCGAAAATTATGTAGATAACCTTTGTGCCTTATTGTCAGAAACTGTATAAATTAATCATGATCCATCTAAAATAATTCATTTTTCATTCATTACGAAAAATTCTGTATATTGCTTATAATAATTATTTTAGGTAGCTAAAGTTGTACCTACGTCTTGTAAAATGTTTGAAGTGTTTATTTTATTGCGTTAGGGTTCACAATCATATGATAATTTCATTAATATAAGAGATATATACATAGGTACATGGAGAAAGGAAGCCATAGATGCATACCTTATTTTGTCCATCATGCGTTTTTGACGATTTTTATACATCTTTATTGCACTCCCAAAGCGTTTATTTATAATTTTACCCATGTTTTATTTTAATTGAGATCGCCGAGAAAAGTGACGCAGGTCCGACGCACGACGCGGCTGACCGCGATATGAGCGAGGATGATAGCAATATACGTAGATCGCTGGAGTAAATAGTGCGACATGATGTTAACGCTTCTCGGAATGAAAGGGCGTATGTGACATTTTGTAAACAGGCTCAGTACGCATTAACTGTGCTTTTTTTGGATTAAAATAATCAATGAAATTTATTGTACTTAAAAAATCAATATTTTAGAAAAAAAAAACAAATTTTAAAACACTAAAATCTGGCGGAAAAAGTAGGAATCCTCTATTTTCAGAGGTGTTTTTGAGATTTTTTTCTATCGAGCCAATTATTAGGAAACATGTTTTGAAATCGATGAAAGTATTACTTATATCCTTGAGTATCGTGTATTTAAATTGCAGTACCATCCGGTACCTGGTTTATGAGATTTCCCATATCATGTTGGCCCTATTTCGTAATTTCCGAGCCTTAAGGGTTTCTTAATTACAAAAGTGGCGTTATTAGTTCATATCATTTTGTAATAAAATTTATTTATTCCATAATAATATTACTTAAATCGATGTACGCCTTACAAAAAACTAACTATACATTCATAATGTTTTGTATACATTAAGAATGTTTGGATTCGCAACTTACTATGAGCCTATTAAAATTTTCATTAACTTGGGATAAATTTAATCCAAAAGTACATAACAAACGTAATAGATATTTTACTGCTTCATAATCCCGTGGCACCTCATTTGTGCGAAAAATCCCTTTGTTTCTCTCTGCTCGTTATTGAAATCTATAAATATTTACATCTTTCGTTGAGTAGAATCGTTTCCTGCCTTGTCATTCTACTGACAAATAGAGTTACAATATATATATATATATATATATAGGGGTATAAATATATAAGCTACAGGCTAAAAATATTGTCTACTTTGCTTTAAATTGTAATAAATTAGTAGCATATCTGTCACCGAGCACCTAACAATTTATTCCGGCAGCAGTCGTTGAGAGCCAGTAAGTTATTATGAAATTACTGACATATGAGATTTAATTGTATATCTCAGGGCGAAAGGCGCAGTCCAGTACATTACTTGTGACGAGTGCAGATGTTACCGCTTAACATCAGGTGGGCTACGTGCATGTACTGTCACAATCCCATAAAAACACTTCATAGAACGGTACCAAACGCATCTTGTATGTAATCGCGTACACACGCGCCACAGCATGAACACTACGAAAACTATCTACCTTGTTCAGAGTTCGCTGGTCAGGGACGCACCACGTCAAGTCCTGACTGCCCCAATCAGTACCCTCCGCGACGCTTGCTCTGCTAGTTCATTTACGTACTGTTTAAAACTGTAGTATATATGTAGGTAATTATATATAACTATAAACTTTTCTGCTTTGTTAATTTCTATTCTTTCATATGACATTGAGTATCCTCACCACATGGCAACCACATTTTGTGAAGAAATAACCCTGATGCGCCGGCAGTCTCCACAACCGATGAATCCAGTCCTCTGCTTTAATCTGATTAAGTTATATAGACTGTACTACGTTACTTGTATTTAACAAAGAAAATAATTAAAATAATATAGGGATAAATTTAGAGTAATGGTGACTAACATCATAAAAAATATCAAAAGACAGAAACAAATTCTCACGATAAGGTTGATAGGTAGGATTAAATTATTTCTTTATTGTGATTATCATTAAATTTTTATAGTATATATTTTGTTTAAAAAAAATGGAAAGATCAAACTAACTTGAAAAAAACATATATAAAAGAACATATATGACAAGTAGCCACAGATAATTGACACGGTGACTATGTAGTAATGGTAAAAAATACAACAAATATTAATTATTGATTTAACAGGTATCACCCCCATATTGCTAAAAATATTAAATTCAATGCGATCATCTACGTATTTTTAACAGATAATGGTCCCATTGGCAGAAGTTGTTAAAATTCCACTACCTGGTTTAAAGTATCTCAACAAATACAAGTTTAAATGGTATTTGTAAGATAAATTATTGTTTAAACATCGCTTAAGATCAGTGCCAACTTCTGAAAATAGTCTCAAGTTATCATTACTACACAATACATTATTCATGTCGTAAATGCCATTATGATACATATATATTTTTGAGATTAACTTATTCAAATCTGATCATTAATTACACAGACACTTTACTCACATTCATAGACTTAATAAATTCACATTTACACAAAGTATTTTTCTGAGGTCTTGCCTTAATAATATGAGATAAGACTCCACAGAGCATTAAAATGACAAGAGTTATTATCAAATTTGAATTTATATTTTCACATGTTAGTAAAAATTCCCGAAAACTAGATTAATGATTTCGATTAATTTCCATGAGTAATATAAAAAAAAGTGACGAGGGTCCATTGTGCCAAAAAATAATGAAGGGCAATGTTGCAGAAACGCCAAACCATCGTACATTTTGAAGACGTTGTGTCATGAAACTTTCAATACACACGAAGCCGTGAAAAGTGCTTCAATGTATTCGAAAACATTTAATTGAAAGTTGTTATGTATTTACTAGATGGTTAAACAAAAACCTAGTGAGTAGTTTTGGATTGTTTAACTTAACAACGTAAGTTGTTTTGTATAAGTCACTCATAGTCAAAAGCATTCATGATAGTAACAGGGTTGTCACTATCACGAATAGTTTTGACTGTGATCAAGCTAATGACCGAAATTTCTAGCAAGTTCACAAACGCTATGATATTATAAGTCGGATATTTTGAGCAACATAAAAGCCACGTCCAGCAATGAAAGCTCGCACCGGACATGGCCGCTTTATAGCCGTGTGTTTATGGGCTCTACGTCATCTACACGCCGGCCGTAACTTTATAGTGACGTCATAAACTAGTGCGTCCAAGGGAAGTCATAGACGTTAGGATCGTAATGTGCTAGTTGTTGACACTTGGGATGTGTGAAATGGATTTTACGTTCTCTGTTACTGCAAATAGTTTAACTATCTTTGTACGGAAAGATACATCAGTAAAAATCGCTTTTACGAAAAAAAAAGAACCCTTAAATATACTCATAATAGTAAAGTTATATTTCAATTGATATTGCTCCATAACCAATGGTAAATTTAATTAAACACCTACTTTTCTTAACTATAAAATGATATGTTCCATAAACTACAAAACTATAATATAAATCTGAATATATTGGTATTCAAATCTTTTCTCTTTGTTTAAAGCCTATAAGGAAGACGTGTTCGAAAGCATTAAATCATTTACAACATAAACGACTTCATGTAAAAATTTTCTGCGACACGTGAGTTTAGTGAAACCTTACTTTACATAAGAACTAACAGTAATTCCCTTTGTACCTTAATGCCATTTCTGGGGTTGGGTGGGTACAATATATCATTACCTAACTAAACATGTACTTCTGTATTAAAAGCTTTGTGTTCGGCTGGTCACTTCATTATTTATCGACTATATTCTAATAAGTACGTGCGCCTAATATGCAACAAATCCCAACTCGATAAGTGAAATTCTGCTCATTCGGGGAATTTTTCATTCGTTTCTCTTCACTATTCTAATCAAATAACGTTAGTTATAACATACTATCACATAAAATTTAATGAATTACCAACACTTGATGATAAAATGACGAAACATTTAATTGTGTTCCTTGATTTTAATACATTTCCCTGTTTCCTAACTAAGCAATACTGATAAAAGATTCAATGTTGACTATAAGTCTATTATGGCGTCATAAACTATTGTGAAAGGGAATCTCAGATGCTGCGATCGTTACATTTACGAGTAGCGTCTATTGTTGAAACTCGACAATGTGGTTTCTGAAGTGCCGATACAGCTTTATTCAGAGCTCTGTGGACACTCGAGATATAGTTTCGGACACAGGTTAGAAAATCGAGTTCAGAAAGTGCGGTTTCCTTATTAAATTGAGACCGAGAGAGTATTGAATCGTTATTATGGACAAAATAACAAATACGTACTGTTTTGTTTTACTTTGCAACCATGCTTATGGCCACATGCTTATCTTATCATATATATTGAAAAAGATCACTTCATGCTTGTATGAAATTATAGTTGGTTTAATCAAAGTTATCCTCATCAGTTACATTGTATTTACTGCAATGAGTGAATTTCACTTTGATTTTTGTAATAAAGATGTCTCACTGTGGTAAGTGATGAAGTGGTCGAAGATGATAATGAGACTTTCACTTGAAACAGGCACTCAAGTATAGCTTCAAACACACTCGTAACACGGATAGCCCTGACCTGAAAATGTGTGGATAGCGGTTAAATTTTATATATTTGTATTTGACTAGACACTCTAGAGGATAGTTTTGTAGTATCACAATAAAAAAATACTAATAGGTGCTTAAAAAGTAAACAAAGCCGTGATATCCATCAAGATGTGTTTCTTCTGAAGACTGATGCCCCCTTACTAAAAACAATATTGCCTTTTTTCAGATTACTGAACTGTTTTCAACAAAACATGTCATATTTTGATTTATAAATGAAATACATTAAACTTACACTATTAAGTCAATAAATATAAATATATTTATATGTTACTCGTATTTTGATGCCGAAAAAATACATATATTAATTCAAGAAACTGGCCGTATAATATTTATATAACATTAATTATTCAAACTCATTTGATCCAGTAAGGTCATTTAGTTTTTTGCGGTACCCATGGGTGTATTAGGAGAATTTCCTTAAAATTATCTGAAGCAGGAACTATCAAATTTTCCCAAGATGAAAAAATTACAAACCCAAAATGGTATAAAAATGAAACTAAGGCTTAACGTTTACCTACTAAAATTATTATAGTGGAAAAGTTGAACAGTACGAATTGGGGACTATAGCTAAGTGGAGGTAAAACAAGTTGGTATAATTTTCGTCCCGAAATCCCTGATAATGCTCCTTATATATCCAATTTCAAAGGTAAACAATACTGTGAAGCGCGGGTGCTACTACTGTTTTGGCTATGTGAATCGATACAGCCTTATTATACCCAGTATAAAACGCTTTAAGCGTTAATTATATTATAACGCTTTAAGTGTAAATACTAAGAGGCTAAGTAAACAGGAATGTAATTCCTATAAAAAGATGGGTAAACAGTTTATTGTTATCGTTTCATTATCTCTATATGGAGTTATATTGGAGCTTGAGAAGGCTTATCATCTCAAGCACCGTTCAATTAAATTCCTTAACGTAATGTTAACTGTCTGACTGAAGAGAAATGGTGATATTTCAAATTCTGAAACCTATCCTCGATGGTCGTTGTTTCGTTGAATCAATTGTCAACTGAACGTTTATTATGTTCACCTATTTTTACGACAGAATCTTTAAATAATGTTCGTTTCAACAATTCGCAAGCAAAAAATTTCACGTTTTTTTTTAATTTGTTATATGCAATATTTTGCTATGGGAAAAAAATTCTCATCGACAAAAACTATTTTGTTTGAATAATGTTGAAATGTCAACGACACAATTATAGTTAACGATACGTGAGGAAAATAAAACTAGCCAAGGCAGAGTCGGATCGCACATGGATGGTACCTTTTTCTACCAAATCATGAACCGAATTTATTTTTTGTATGGTAAGCTAGCTTGTAGCCTTTAAATTTCAGGATACCCTTTTCCAAAATTTTTTATATTATTTTCTCAGTATAAAAAGAACGCAAGCAGCATCTGGTAATACAATATTACTGTAATATACTATACTAATAGCTTAACGTACAATGAAACCACAGTATGAAAATCCAATTTGGTTGGTAGGTTTGCAGGTTTCTACTAGGGTTTTTTCCATGAACCAAGGATTTTTTAGCCTTGCTATGTTTCCGCAAATAGAGTGAATAAGTCTCACGTATTAATAGTGGTACTTAATGTAACTAACATGAACTACTCTGTTACATACCAGTTGAATATAAAATTGCCACACGAAGAAACAGCAGAAATATGTATCTTGTTTCTGAGTGCAACAACATACAAATCGTGAGCATTAGCGCATTCCGAGAAGCGGTGCTGTAGAAACAAATCAATTTTCAAGACACTGCGCTAGAGGTAAAGTGAATACGACGACCTAGGATTTGTCTGATGTCATGTTTCTATTACGTAAGATACTGGAGGTTATTTAGGTTTCGTTGTAATTTTGCAAGCTGTTAATAACTATTGGTCAGAATTTCATCCCAGTAATAACTAATAAAACTAATGGATAGATTCGTTACTTTGCGGAAATCCAAATTTAATAATGAGAAATAATGAAAAAATATTAATATAATATTTAAAAAAATATTAAATTAATATTTAAATAAAACACTAACAATATATTAAAAATATAATGAGTGACAATTCCTAATTTTTTTCATGCTAATTGAGATTCATGCTCTCGACTGTTTTTTTTTTGATTTCTTGTTCTTCTTTAGCTATTGCACAAATTCAAATTCAAATTCAAATTCAAAATCATTTATTCAATTTAGGCGTCCACGACGCTCTTATGAAGGTCAATTACAAACTTTAATATTGAAATATTCTACATTGTACTGCCACGTTCAGCAAAAAAATTTATAGAGCCACTGCGAGAAGAACGGGCAATAAACTCGGGGCCATTCTTTTAAACGTCTGTTTACAATTTGTTATAAACAATATAATACAATTATTACAATATTTGTTTAAATTACGTAGGAGACAGGTGATGGCTTGGCAGAGGTGGAATTTTCCAAGAATTTTTGTCGTTTAAGTAATCACAAACAGTGTAGTAGGATTTCTTAAGAGCGAGGATTCGATTCACGGCTAAAAGTTCGTATATCAGCGTTTTTTTCTGGGTCAATATCGTGACAGTGCAAGCAGTAAATTCTATGAAAAATACGATTTTGGAAAGGTTTAATTCTATATTAGTGCACATCAGTGAAAAAAATAATAATTTGTAAACAGTTTTCCTAAACGAAAGCAACTTATGCAAGGTGTTTTCCGGAAATCTGTCGCCGAGCTGTTTTTCAGGTCGAATAAAACTATCCTAACGTGACATAGTATTTTATATGATACCTTTATTATGAAGAGTATGAAGCCCCAAAGTGCACTACAGAGCTATATTACAAATATGTTATTTATTATGTGTCAAAAATAAAATACTGTCGTGGCATAAAAACGAGTTAATCGGTCCACTTTAACATTTTTTTTTACCTAGTTACCGTAAGTATTTGTAATTGGCAGTCTAATTTCTTAGAACAGCAGATATTGCTTAATATTTCAATATTTTTTCCTGCACGTTTCAGGGACTTTGTAATTTAAGCCGATTTTTTCAAATAAACCTTTATAATCTTGCGCTCATCCATATTCCATTGTTCGATTAGTACGCGCTGGGCCTTCCCAGCGAGAGGACATGTCGCTTGCTCGCTTCCCCTCCCCCGCATCCCGCGCGTACCGTTTTGTGTCTGCAGGCGATACGGTTCAATGACCTTAGCCGCAAGCGTGTCTAGCTCAAATTGATACTTGGTAAGTAATATTGGTGATGAATTTGTTTTGTGTGAATAGCTGACGTAGTAATGAATAGATTCAGGCGTTACTTTGCGGAAATCCATATTTAATAATAACAAATACTTTTCAAAGTATCTTAAAAAAACATTAAATAATATTTAAATAAAACACTTAAAAGAGCATAAAATTATATATCTGTCAGAATTGTTTTATGTTTTTTTAAGTGTTTTATTTATATATTATTAAATGTTTTTTTAAGATACTTTTAAAAGTCTTTGTTATTATTAAGCTGAGATAGTTTTGATAATATTTAATTTCGTATTAATATTATTAATCCATTTAATGATTATTATATGATGGTGGCACTAACTGTCTTAATTTATTTTTTTTCAGACATGGGTACTAAACGCAAAATGTTCTCATCTAGTAAGAACAATAAACCTTTGGCTTGCGCTAGGGAAGCAAAAAGGTTCGTTACGTAGAGTTAGCCAGCTTATCAGTTATATGATGATATCATGATATGTTATGATTGTAAGGGTCTAGTATCGTGCCACGCGAAAAGGAGGGGTTGTCCCCCTCCCCCATGATACCCCTCCCGAAACAGGGTAGTGAGTCATTGCAAAGACAGAATCAAAAACGAAGAAGGAAAAAGATATAACTTTTGAGGTTAAGTATGAAAATGACAAGTTAAATGCTCTAAAATTCTTCTGGCGCATCTGCCGTGTTACGCTCGCTTCGCTCGCTGAGCGCGCGCATTGTGGTCAAAAGACACCTAATACTCCTCCTCGCTTCACTCGTCGTCGTACCTAAATATCACTTTGCTCTAGACTAGTGTGGTTTGGATGGATATTATGTTTAATGTTATTTCACAATATTTAATTATTTTGACAGATTTTCAGTTATCTTAGCGCGTCATTTATTTGGATATTTACTTATATTTACCAGAAGTTATGCCCATTTTTTTAAGACTAAAAAGAAGTCATTGTTTGTCGGAAGTCCAGAAACTAAACAATCAAGTTAATTTAATGATGCACCAAAATGTAATGATTTAAATGAAGTAAAGTTAAATGAGCCCAATGATGGTAGTGTTAGTACATATTATATTAAAAATATATCTTAGTGATATAATGAAACATAATGGATAATAAAATTAAACTTGTATTCGTTATGATTCTAGGAAATGTTTTCGTCGCTTACAGAAGATCTAGAAGAGATACAGGAAAAAACTCAAATGCAAAGTGCGACAGAGGAATATCAAATTGTAAGTACTCAAACTTTGATAATAATTACAATGTCTGAATTTATCCGAATGAAACAAAAAACATGAAACATATATTAATACAGATCGGAAGTACGAGTTGCTTTTTTATTATTAATATCCAATAAAAACCAAAAAAACCCAACTTTGTAAGTACTCTGGAGTTAAGAGTATTAAGATTACCAATATGTATGTGTTATTTCAATTATTTTTTTCAGTGTGTAGAATCAAATGCATCAACCAGCTCACCATTCCGGATTGTAGGCCGAAGGATTGTTGATTTTAATCACTTTTTTGATAGATTGAAAGCCTTATCAGATCACAACCCAGGCTAAGGGTGTACGCTAGGTATTATACAAATTATAAAAGAGAAGCTTATTGGTCTAGAGTCAGTCATCTACTTCCAATGTAATATGTGCAACGAAAAATTTGAAATTAATTCATGTGACAATTTACCGGATGATATGAGTTTAACTCATGCTGCTTTGACTGGTGTAATGTTAATTGGCTGTGGACAGACTAACTTAAATGAGTTGTTTACTGCAATGGACCTACCAAATTTAAACCCTAAAACCTACGAGAAGTGCCACAGTGACAACTCCAACTGGTGGGCAGCTGTTGCGGAAACTAGTATGAGAGAGGCAGCTAAGGAAGAAACTGAACTAGCAATTGAAAACGGAGATATTATAGATGGGATTCCTGCGATCACAGTTGTAGCTGACGCGTGTTGGTCTTAAAGATCATATAGAACTAATTATGCCGCCGCATCAGGTGCTGCTGCGATTATTGGGCTAAAAACAGGTAAAGTTTTATTTATGATGGTAAAAAATAAGTACTGCATAATATGCGCCAGATCCGTAGAGTAGTTTTTGAGTGCCGTTATCCCTTTGATGTACGGCAAAAACGCTGGTTGTCTTTTGAACAATTGAAACATCTTTTGTCAAAATACAACCAGCGTTTTTGCCGTACATCAAAGGGATAACGGACAAAGTTGGAATGGCACTCAAAAACTACTCTATAAAGGCTGTATATAAACCGTTATCTCAATTAGCACGTCATGCGAGAACAGCAAAAGATGTTATTCCATATCAAACACCTGGTGTCTACAAGATTGACTGCAGCTGTGGTAGCTCATATATAGGACAGACTAAACGCACTATTGCAGAAAGGGTCAAAGAGCATATCGCAGCTGTGAAGAATCGGGACACGCATAAATCTGCAATAGCTGAGCACTTACTGGAGTCAGGACCTAACCACTGGATCGAGCTACATGACCCAAAATTCTCTCCACTGAACGGTTTTATTACTCTAGTACGTGTACGTGAAGCGGTTGAAATTAAGAAGTACAAAAATTTCAATCGGGAAGATGGATTTAAATTGTCTACATCGTGGAATCCTGTAATAAGAAAGTGCTCGAGTCGTAGTATGTCGAGGTGACAGTGATAAAGACACTAACGAAAACCAAGCGGGGGTAGATTTAAATCACTCCCTCCGCTCCTCAAGACGATGACACCATATTGTAATACCATTATGTAAAGGTTTTTATTGTTATTATTGAATATATGTAAATTGGTACGCAATAAAGAGTATTGTATTGTATGACACGCGCTTCTTCAGTCTACTCGTGACCACGGTCAATGCAACTTGATAAAAACGTCGAGGTTAGTCAAAATATTATTTTTATGTTAATTTGTGCGTGGATAGACCCGTCAGTAATTTAGAAACATGAGCTCCACATTAGGTGATAACAGCAATTATATGTTATTCTAGAATATAAGCAATAACAGCACTAACTTTTTACTAGTTTTTACGTTAATCGCCATCAAAGTTTTCTACGGTAAGATTCTGTCTCTTACTATGGAATTTGTTGAGAGTTCACGCGGCCTGAACTACGCGTTCACTTGGTCAGCTATGGCTCGTAAACTAGTAGTCTAGGTCGTCATTATAATCTTGTTTGTAATTTCGTACATTTAGGTACAAATAGGACCTTGAGTTTTAAAATTTTGGGCTACGTGAGTTTGAAGGGACATGCAACTCAAAACAAAAAACGTTAGCTTATTGCTGAATATTTCGTAAACGGAAACCAAACAAGAAACCTCATTTTATACCCCAATTAATGGAATATCTTTTTAGGTATGAGAGCAACTCGTAATATTTTTACCTACATGTGCCAAATTTCAATCTTCCAGTGCTAATAGTGTCTCAATAAAATGGCTGTAACATACAGACAGACGGCGAAACGCACATGGCAAAACCAAACTAAGGTTTCCTTATTTATGATAAAAAATGTGTCAAAACAACGTAAGTTTTCATGATAAAGTTTCCTTGTTTTACTACGGAAACCTAAATAAGACTTCCTTATTGTATGGTGCAGCCCGCACTTGACCGTTATTGAAAAAAATATCCTTAATGTCATCACAGACTTAAAGCTATAGACATGCCAAGTTTTATTAAAGTACTGCCAGCGTTTGAAGGGATAGACAGACATACGTTAACAAAATGATTTGCCTTCTATATAGATAAAATATAACGCAACCATTATTTAAAAAAATATTCAATGTACCTACAGATTTGGCCTGTAAACAGTTTTATTATAGTAAATAATTATATTCACAACATGAAACCGATTCAAAATTCAAATAAATAAATAAAAGTATCAATTTTTTTCGCATCATAGCGCTCTTGCACACAAAGATACTATCGTAGTGTGCGTCAGAGCTGAGCCGTTCGCCTCGTAATATAGATCGCGTAGAATTTGACTTGCGGTAAAACGAACGCACGTTCTTAATCAAAATGTTTTTCACATGCAATTTGAATTTTCCTTCCGTGAGCATTGTAATATGTTCGGGAATTTTATTATAAAACCGCACACAATTACCTAAAAAGGACCTTTTATTTGTCTTTGCTAATCTAAAACACGGTACCGTTAATTTATATTTGTTCCTAGTGTTGTAATCGTGGTTGTCACTGTTTAATTTAAATTTACTCAAATTTTTCCGAACATACATAATATTTTCAAATATATACAGACTCGGTAAAGTTAATATATCAATTTCTTTAAAAAGATCCCTTAGAGCACTATGATGCTAAGTTTCACGCTGGTATGTTTTTATTTGTTTATTGCAGATAAGCTTGACTTTGACCACTATCACACCTCATGGTAAGTGATGGTGTAGTTGCAGATGTTATTCAGGCTAACCTAGAATAACTGGCTCTCAAGGACGCGCAGAAGTAATGTCACCCATCTAAGTCATGACCGCGGCGGACGTTGCTTTACTTTAGATGATCGATTAAGAGCAGCAAGCTTCGCTACGAGCTCTTCAAAATCAAGCATTATCATTGGGACCTCCTTTTATTTTAAGTTTTATTTTAGTTATAATTATTATTTGTGAGGCAAAAATTAACTAAAGAGTCTGGAAGACGATATGTATAACAAGGATTTTGACAATTCAAACTGTTAAATCTTATTCAATTGAAAAATAAAATACTACGCGGAAATAACTGATTTTGCAAAAAAACAACACTGCATTTGTGCATATTTTTTCAAACTTCACTTCAATCAACTTCTACTACTCCAGGTTGTTTTGAATTAAGCCCTTAATATAACCTGTGTCCAAAATTATATTTCTCATGAGTAGAATAAGATACACATTTTATCTAGTGGTGCTCTATAAGAACATGATTTGGTGATTATTTGTTTCCTAGTAACGGTATTTTCTGATTATTGTAGCCGTAATATTATTTACATAATATTTTATACGTAAATTTGATAGCATTTTTGTAACAATAGTGATAAACAAGAGTACTTAATCTGGAGGACGAAATTCGCCTGTTGACAAAGTCCTGCAACTAATTTTGAGTTCAATATTTTCTGCTCAATTTACGTAGGCTGATATTATCTATTCGTTTATCTTATATTGAACTTCTCAACAAAAATATTTTGTTTATGAATTGCTGTAACCTACGGAACTTGTAATCAAAAGTATTCTTTGGTGAAATTCTACTGAGTTAAATAAAATATGATAGCACTTATTGACTTCTAATTTGATTTTATATTAATATCAAATATAAAACATTTTATCGTGTCGATATAATAAGAATATGTATATAGTCGCATAATACAAATGCAAGTTTTACATGCTATCTGTCAAATGAAATTAATTTTAATAACTCTCTTGAGACAGATGTTGGCGTGGAAATATGTACAATCTATTAAAATGTTTTAAATGTTTCTATTGAGAAGGACGTCTGGATGGAAACCTCTGTGTAATATTTAATAGTAGAAAGATAAGTGTCACTCCTGTAACATATCTTATAATTAAATAAAAAAATATATATATTTTCCTGGCCGGGTTACACTAGTTACACGGGTTCAAGATATTTTATACTAGCAATATCGTTTTATACCACGTGCACTACTTTCAAAAGCAAACACAGAATGCATTAGAAACTCAAAACTGAGTTTTAGCACATTTCTAGTTAATACAAAAGCAAATTATAATGGACAAAAGTTACCTCCTTACAATTAACAGTACTAAAACAATACATTAGGTTTTAGCCTCGGACGAATAACAATAGATACAAATATTTTATTAACTTTTTCTGCTATAAAACATAGGTACACTATTAGGTCCATATAAATTAGCACGTTAGTATTGTGTACAAATTCGGTTTTGGAATTTGTAGATATGACATAGGAACAAAACATGTTTCGCATGTTTTGTTTTAAACAGTATATACCGTGGCTATAATGTTGCACTTACAATATTTGCAAAAAGCTTTGATCGAATCACATTTAGCTGATAGGAAGTCTTTTAACTCACACATCTTCTCCCACTCTTTCAGAATGAATTGAAAACCAATCTATACTTGAGCAAACACACACAAGTTATAATTACGCAAATTTACTTTCAAGCTGTGACCCGGCACAGGTATCGTTACTTGCATTTGTCCGAATGAAATAACGCAGTTTACACATTGTTTACTCGGAAAACTTAACATTATAATTGACTATTCGGGAAAATCTTTAATTTTTAGAGTTACTCAATTAAATAATTGTTGATGGTTTAATTCAATTTTTTCCACAGAGCAAATATCTAACAGAAATGAGTACATTTTACCAATTCGGTACCTTTGTAACCTAGAGTAACCATACTAGTTTGCATGGTGGTAGGGCACTTTACGAATGCCCGCCTGGCTAGCTACCACCCTCAAGTTGAAAATCTGTCGCCAAGCACCTAACGGTGTGTTCTGGCAGCTGTCCTTGAGAGCCAGTAACTCTAGGTTAGTCTGAACAACATCCTCGACCACATCATCACTTACCATCAGGTGAGATAGTGGTCAAAGGCTAACCTATCAGGCATAAAAAAAAAAAAAAATAGTACATAAAATCCGAAAAATTCTACAATATGTTAAGGCCAATTACTTCATGCCAATGGCAACAGGTCTCAAAAAAACTTGCATTAAAAATGTCAAAATGGCAACACTGCATCTACTCGCGCCTATTTAGTATGTATTATTATTCTTATTTTTATAATGCTTAGTGTAGCTTTGTTTAATTTTACACATGGCTTAAATCGATGTATAGCCATTATATTATTATTGAGAAACTTTACTTAGTGTGATCCTCATTCACTATACCTATCTCGGCGAACACTGGCTCGAACATAGGGGTGCACTGAAAAACAGATTGCGAGAGCATGAAAATGCCGTAACCCTTTTGCCCACAATATTTATGAAATACGTTATTTTGTTTTTAATCTTATCCTATATTTATGTTGATTGTTTTTTTTTATGCCTGATAGGTTAGCCTTTGACCACTATCTCACCTGATGGTAAGTGATGATGTGGTCGACGATGTTGTTCAGGCTAACCTAGAGTTACTGGCTCTCAAGGACAGCTGCCGGAATACACCGTTAGGTGCTTGGCGACAGATTTTCTACTTGAGGGTGGTAGCTAGCCAGGCGGACATTCGCAAAGTGCCCTACCACCATGCTGTAACGACTGCTATCCTAAGACAACAACCGGGACCGACGGCTTCACGTGCCCTCCGAAGCACGGAAGCGCTCAGTAGTAATGTCAGCAGCGGTCACCCATCCAACTCCTGACCGCGGCGGACGTTGCTTAACTTTGCTGATCGATTCAGAATGGCTAAGCAAACTTGGCTACGAGCGCTTCAAACTTTTGTGTGGCAATAAATAACTTTTAATTAATTTCCGTGTTAAGCAATTTATTTCCAACAGCCTGCTGCGTGACTGGATCCCATATGATTCTAAGTATTATTTGTGGGTCTTTTATGTTATGTTACAATCTTTCTGAAACTACTAACTATAACCATAGATATTACGAATACCTCTACTTTTAAATCCTTTGTAGAAGACGCACGTGCACATTCTATCGAAACGAGACGTGACTACCTATGCACAATTCGTGTCGTTCGGGGCACCACTTTGAGCTCCCCAGTGTGTACACGGTTTTACCGTTACCGGGTCTGCTCAGTTTTGTTGTATAAGTAATTATATCAGAGTACTATATAATAACATTATAGTTGGGCCCACCATTTTATCTACCTGCTCATTTTATTCCTCTATTGTGGGGCGGGGTGGCGCCTAGTTTTATTTTTATTTCCTTGATGTGGATTTTAGTTTCCAGAATCAAGAACTGCTGTATTAATTCTTCATCAGATAGGACCCTATTTTGGCTATGTGAAACGATACAGCCTTATTACACCCAATATAAAACGCTTTAAGCGTTTATTATATTATAACGCTTTAAGTGTTAAATACTATGAGGCTAAGTAAACAGGAATGTAAATATCTCTAAAAAGATGGGTTAACAGTTTATTGTTATCGTTTCATTGGCTCTATTTGGAGTAATGGTGGAGCTCGAGAAGGCTTATCATATCAAGCACCGTTCAATTAAATTCCTTTACGTTATGTTAACTGTCTGACTGAAGAGTAATGGTGATATTTCAAATTCCGAAACCTATCCTCGACGTTCGTTGTTTCGTTGAATCAATTGTCAACTAAACGTTAATTGTGTTCAATGAGTACCTATTTTTATGATAGAATCTTTAAATTATGTTCGTCTCAACAATTCGCAAGCAAAACATTTTTCTTTTTTCATAAGTTACTACACCAAAAACTCGATTATGAATATTTTGCTATGGGAAAGTTTAGCCGACAAATTTCTCATCGACATAAATATTTTGTTTGAATAATGTTGAAATGTCAACGACAAAATTATCGTTGACGATACGTGAGAAAAATAAAACTAGCGAAGGCAGAGTCGGATCGCACATGGAGGGTACTTTTTTCTACCAAATCATGTACCGCATTAATTTTATATATGGTAAACCAGCTTGTAGCCTTTAAATTTCAAGATACCCTTTTCCAAATGTTTTTCTCAGTATAAAAAGGACGCAAGCAGCGTCTAGTTAAACAATATTACTGTATACTGTACTAATAGCTTAACGTACAGTGAACCCATAGTATTAAAATCCAATTTGGTTGGAACGAGTAGGTTTGCTGGATTCTACTAGGGTTTTTCCATGAACCAAGGATGTTTTATCTTAGCTAATGTTTCCGCAAACAGAGTAAATAAGTCTCCCGTATTAAAAGTGGTACCTAGTGTTACTAACATAAACTACTCTGTTATCTACCAGTTAAATATAAAATTGCTAAATTAATATCACGAAGAAACAGCAGAAATATCTTGTTTCTGAGTGCAACAATATACAAATCGTGGGACATTAGCGCATTCCGAGAAACGTTGCTGCAGAAACAAATCAATTTTCAAGACACTGCGCTAGGGGTAAAGTGAATACGACGTCCTAGTATTTGCCTGATATCATGTTTCTATTTCGTAAGATACTGGAGGTTATTTAGGTTTCGTTGTAATTTTGCAAGATGTTAATATAAAACTAATGAATAGATTCGTTACTTTGCGGAAATCCAAATTTAGTAATGAGAAATATTTTAAAAATATTTAATTAATATTTTAATAAAACACTAACAATGTATTAAAAATATGATTAGTGACAATTCCTAATTTTTTTATGTTAATTGAGATTCATGAACACGACTGTTTTTTTTTTTTTGGATTTCTTGTTCTTCTTTAGCTATTATACTATGATCGTACCAAGTTTCACGCTGGTATGTTTTATTTATTTATTGCAGTTAGGCTAGACTTTGACCACTATCTCACCTGATGGTAAGTGATGGTGTCGTCGCAGATGTTATTCAGGCTAACCTAGAATAACTGGCTCTCAAGGACAGCTGCCGGATCACACCGTTAGGTTACCTTGGCGAAGATTTTCTACTTGAGTCGCTAGTCAGGCGGGCATTCGTAAAATGCCCACCACCATACGGTGAATCTCAAGGCTGCGGCGGGATTTGAACCTTTGAACTGTTGCGCGGCAGTCCATAGCCAATTCCACTGAGCCATCACTGCATCAAGAGTACAAGAATACTTATATTGGCAAAGAAATAATAGATATGGCCAAAAAAGCCAACTCCGAAAACAGGTGATTATCGGCTGTGTTTTTTATTCATGAACCTCCGACCAAAGTTCAGTACTTAAACATTTATTTGGTCCAATTTGTACGTCAAATATTCCTCCACTGTAAAACTATACGTTCAACATCATTGGCCTGGAAGCCGAACATGTGTGAGATTTGTTATAGATGGTTTTATTGCTTTTAAAATTTCTTGCACAGAAATCATATAAGTTGTTCTCAGGATCTTTAGATTTGTTGGCAGCCATGAACGCATTTTGTGCACCAGTATTAGTGTAAGCGGTGCCGCAGGTTACGTTCAGCTTCTGGTAAAAGTTCACATTCAGTCGGTTTCAGTTTAAAACTATAGCCTATTTATGATAGATGGAACTAGATAGCTTTCAACATTCGTCGCTATCAACACATCTATTTAGCTGTTGGCATTAGGATTTTTCTAGAGACTGATTCAACCATTAGAACTAAATAATTAATTTGGTAGGGTCACGGTTGTTACTTTCAAAAATGTTATTAAATACTTTCACTTCATCTAAAATAGGTAATAAATATTGCAGATATAAATGATTGATAGGATTTCGGCCATATAGCAATTTTCTTTGTTTTACAATTTTAAAATGCGTTTTTTATTCTAGCATTTGATCTATAACCTGGCGGACAGTAGGCTCAATTGACAACCACCTCATACTACATACCTGAGTTCTTTTCAAAGGCTCTATTGTACAGTTTATGGACTTGTATAGTTACGTGTAAAACAACTGTCTGTTGGACGAATGGCTGAACCTTTTTTTCTCGGAAGTGACTCCTAAGAAGCATGTGTGTTATACAACTGCAAGAATCCCGCACCGAGGTTCCCATTGCCTGTTTCAGTTTTCAGGAAGTTTTGAACGCCGTTGCTATCAGTCATAGAATGGCATTGTCAGTTATATTGGTACATTTTGTTCGATGTAATTTATTATCGGCAGTTAAGATAGACGTAGTTATAAAAAGCGCAAGTGAACAGTCTTCTCCTTAGGTATCTAGTTGAATATATATCTAAGAGAAATCAATTTGCTTCTGATTTTTCATCGGTGCAAGATGTTTTGCATGTTTTGGTGTAGCAATGTGTTGTTACCGTGGCTATAAAATTGCAAATACAATATTCGCAATGAACTGATTTGGTCAAATCATCTATAGCTGATTGCAAAGATTTTATTAAAGCTATTACATGACACACGTATCGATACTTGCATTTGACCGAATGAAACAAAGCATTGCTTACACAGAACACTTAACAATAATTATTTTTCACTATTTGGGAAAGTCCTTTATTATTTAGTTACCATGTATAATTTAAATATTGTCATTAAATATTTTGAAATTCGAGCTGAAAAACAGCGTTGTGAGAGCATGAAAATGTCACGCAGCTTATGCTGAGAGTAACCCCTGTGCCCACAATATTTATGAACCGCCAAAACACAATTTTTTTTTTATCTTAATCTGTATATTATGTTGTTTGTGTGTAAATAAAATATTTTACAGGCAATATTATTTTACTACAGCATGCTACCGGACTGCATTCTATATTATTCGAAGTATTAATATAGATTTTTGGGTCTATGTTACTACCTTTCTAGAACTACCAACCATGGAAGTGTCCATACCGATATACGAATACCTGTTTTTTAAATCCTTTGTAGAAGACACACGTGCACATTCTATCGAAACGAGACGTGACTACCTACGGGTTATTCACAATTCGTGTCGTTCGTGGCAACACTTTGAGCTCCCCAGTGTGTACATGGTTTAACCGTTACCAGGTCTGCTCGCTTTTGTTGTTAAGTTTAGTTATAAAAAGGGTATACAATAATAATAACATTATAGTGGTACCGAAGACACCGTCCACTCATTATATCACTCTCTTTTCGGGCGGCGCGGTGCCTAGATTTATTTGTTTAATAATGTGGATTTTAATATCTAGAAGACTATGCTTTATTGATTATTATTAATTCTTCACCACCGTAAGGTCAATTCTTGACCTTGCAGTCTGACTTATCCTATTTCATGTCTTCAATGCAGTAAATTATTTCAGATGATAAAATTCTTAGAAGGAAAAGTGTGGTTCAAGACAAGTATTATAGAAAAAAATTGAAAATACAATAGAGACAAATTAAGACCAGACATTTATTAATAGTCCATGTTTTGTAGTATGGGAAAACTGGCCAAGAACACAAAATGTAGGTACCAAAAAAATATTTATGCTTCCATACTAATCTAGATCTTTAGCGGGAGTCCAACATGCCCGTATGGCTAATTTTTTATTGTGATTGTGACGGAACAAGCACAAAGCCGCAGTGCGCCTATCTTCCTGAAACACACAGTTGTTAAGCCTCATGTGCCTATAAGTTTACTGGGTCTTAATGACTACTGCCTGAACACACAGGCGATTGGCGACAGATTTTATTCTGAATGGCGTTAGCTAGCCAGGCGTGTATTCCCAAAATACTGTTCTACCATGCGTTGAAGTTCAAGAGTGGCGGTGAGACCTGTGGCATGGCAGTCCATTGTCGCTTGACCATCATAATTTCATATCACAACGGGCACAGGTAATTTGTCATCTCATATTTCAGGCAGTGAAAATGCATCGAAAACTGTGCCATAGGTACCAATCTAATCGTCTACGAGCTATCCTACTGCAGTGCTTGCGCAATGATACAATCATGATCGTAAGGCGGATCTACCTGTCGAAATCGATGTAATAAATTCTTTGGCGTGACAGGATACTTTTCTTACTCCAAATTATATTGTCAATACTCAATAGAAAGCTCATCATAATTAACTTCGTGATAGTTAGACGAAGGATGATATGACATTTGTGTTTAAACTAAGAATCTCTTTGGATATTGCTAACATAATTATGCAGAATCAGTATGTCTCACGTTTTTAGTTACTCAGTATGCACTAGGACTTACAGCTAGGTACTCAGCACCGTGCAGCTTCAATGTAGTTTTAACGCGTAGTTTTATTTGTTTGCAAAATAGAAGCGTCACCTCTGGCTTCAACGTAACATTTCAGAGTGCTCACTCGTTTAGTGCTCGGCAAAACGGACTAGACAATACTTTCAACGTTTTCACATTTCTCCGTATTTTTGAGAAAGAAGAACATTTTAATTTATGTGTAATATTTCCGGGAAAAATTCTACTGTTTGGAGAAAAGCTCTTTTACAAAATACAATATACGTTCGACTATGAGTTTCAGGTAGGTACGACCCCTTGGGGTGCCGAAATGGCACCAATTGCCTACCTATGGGTGTCGTAAGAAGCGACTAAAGGTAAAATGCTGGAAGGTGAGCAGCAGTGCCTTCTAAGGAACTGATATCTTAAACTGCAATCACCAAGACGCCCGCCAAGCGTGGGGTTTATGACATACCCCTCCTTGACAGGTGAGGCTGTTGTCAGCGATGGAAAATCCGATTAATACAGTACACGTATTGTCTCAGCGCTTTAAGTAACGGCAACCCGTTTTGGCCACTAGTAATACAATTTCGGCTTCCCAGAATGAGTTCCTGTTAATAGTCCAATTCTTATAAAACAAACGCTGGTGGTAAAAATAAAAGTTCAATGTCATAAATACATTTTTTTTTCGTTACTTATGACCATGAGAATACGAATAGGCTATAAATCCAAACGATTTCTTTGTAACAGGTCAAGAAAGATTCTGAGATAAACTACGCAAGACATGATAAGCATCTGCACGGCACTGTACCATATTGACAAATGTTCTTTTATCTGCTTTCTTGCCTATTCGTCACATCCTGATATACAAATTCACATTCTCAAGAAGTAAACTGATAGTAATAAAAAGGAGTTAGAAACATAAATCTGATTCGTCGGATCAGTGAACACTGACATTGACTTATTACTTAGCAAGGAGAGGACGGACGCCATTTTTAAAATGATGTACATTTGTCGGTGTCAAAACAACTGCGTGACGCTGTCGTTGGCTCAGTAAACGTCGCAAATCCAACGTAATCCAATGGGCTCAAAATACCATACTGTGTGATGAAGTGTTACATGAACACCATTTTGAACATAAAAACCTTAATCTATTTTAAAGTTCAAACTATATTTTGCCAGATAAATGTTAAGGGTATGCCAGACCACATATCAGATAATATTACTTACTACTAGTAGGTACTGATTATACGATTTCTAGTACCACACTTTATGACAAAAAAATGACCGAAAAAGCCAAGCGATGACTTGACGTTTGATAAAGGAGAATTCGTTTTAAAATTTCTTAGCTTAGGCGTATCTTGACATTGAAATCATTGAAAAATAATGATTTAAATAATACAAGACGATTGTTTGTCCATGCGCATCATATATATGAATAGAATTTTATTCACAAAAGCCCGAACTCGGTTACGTGTGATGCAAACGGTGTTAGTACCTAAAAACACTCCTTCTGTGATATTATCTCTTTAAAATAGGAGGCCATTGCTTCCCAGCACCATTCGTTGTCTACCAGGCTTGATGGCGAAAGGTCACTTCCAAAGGTATATCATATAATTTTATTGTCTTGTTTTTTCGCTGGAAAAACGCTTTTCGCGTACGGGAGTTTCAGTGTGGGAGGAAGCCACATGAAAATGTGAGATTTCCCGGGCAGAGTGCCCGGTATATTCACTAAAAACCCAGCGATGGACTTGTACGTCTTATGTGGGGTAAAGAAGGGTCGCTTCCACATCCTACCTCAATCACCCCGACGCTAGGCCCACCGGAGCCTCCTGGCTTTGGCATCCGTCTCTGGGGGCATTCTTCATCGTTGCCCTTCTTAAGTGGTGGGTCCCCCGACCTACCAGGTGGGCAGTTCCTCTAAGGCAAAGGTATATCATAACCTGGGTCAACTTTAAATGATTAATAAATTTATCACAGTCAACAAATAAAAGTTTTTCACTGTGACCAATACTACATAGTATTGGTCACAATAGAAGATAATTAATTGCGCACCGCGAGCAAACATATATCATTATATTTTTTAAATAACGTAATCCTCTGTACATTAAAACATTTTTCGCCAGAAGGTCTCTCGTCTGACAGTACAAAATGCAACGTGTAACAATTTAATCCATACAAGATTAAAAGATTACTTTGCTACGGACAAACTTCTATTGTTTTGGAGTCTTGGAAAAAAACCTGACATGCCGGCACTTTGAAAATTATTTCCAGTTTTCCTTCATGTACTTTACGCGATTTCCAGGCAAAAATATTGTTAACTACTTTCAATTTCTTGGTTAGATCGTTTAATTGCAACATACTCCCTGTGCCTTGGTATATAAATAACGATTTTCGCACTGCTGCATGCGATCATTACACATGACGTAAAGCTCGCTCATCCGTGATTTCCTCCGTTCCAATATTACCCTTGATATGAGGAGCATGCAAAAGTATCAGTAAAACCTGTTACGCTTCGATAGTCAAAAGAACATCGCAACAAAATTGTACCTCTTTGATATACCAATCGATATTTTAATAGATGGTTTGCAATGATGCGCTTAGTTCTTGCTTTTACCAAATGATGTTTAATCAAATGTAATGTAACTTTTAATCTCTACAGTTTTATGCAGAAAGCGGAAACATTGAGATAAAATATCTCAAAGAGCAGAACTCATAAGGACAGCAATTGGTATGTTACTGTTGCTGTTCGTGGTTGTGGCGTGGCTGAACTTTGGTTTTCACTACTTTATCCGATTTAAATTGAACCTATTTATTATTTTTTTGTTAATATGATTGTGACAAACCAGCACGAGACCCATCTGAAGTTAAACGGTAACATGTCCCTATAACATATGCATTTCGATACAAATGACCAACTTCCCTGCGCTCGTCATACAGTTGTTTAGTCTCATATGCCTGTAGTTTTACTGGCTATCAAGGTCTGCTGCCCAAACACACTGTTAGCTGCTTGACGACTGATTTTCATATACACGGGTGGTAATTAGCCACGTGAATATTTTTGTTTGCGCTTCACCATTTTTCGGTAGAACAACGCCAATGTAGATTGTTCGATATACGAACACTCAAAATATGGAGCTGAGTGGACTGTATAATGATTAATGACGATGACGTGCTGAGGTAACGATCCAAACAAATAGACAAAAGGAGGCAAAGAAATCCACCACGTACCTTTAATACTTCCACAAACCGTCCTCAAGATAGGCTGGCTGGATGAGATTTCTCCTGGATGGTGTCGACGTTGGACAGTTCACACAAGCACAACACAAATAGGTATTAATTCTGCACGGCAGTAGTTTAATTCAGAGCTCACGGAGCTAACAAATATAAACGTTCTTTTGAAAAAGGTACGAAGAATGCGATCCACGGGGCTGCTTGAGGTAGACTGACAGACGTGTCTCTGTCGTGTCAATTATTTCTGTTTCCATCCCAAATCGAGGGTATGACGCGAAAAACATCTCGGGCAGTGGCTAAAATCATTTCATAGGTCGTACAAAGAATTTGTAACAAAAAATATTTTGGACATATTCAATGATAATCTATGTACTTCAACATCACAATATTAAACTTACTCCATTGTGCCTTTTCACTGATATATCCTTTATTTTCTTGAAAATAATATAATTTGTGAGTTGCAGTGCATATCTTCACTTCAATTTAACAGTCAATGTATGTTCACGGTTAAACAAATCCTTCCTCATTATGGAGAGCGTGTGCCATGATCCCCACTCTTGCCATGCGGCTTTTGGATCCTATTTATTTGTGAAGGATGTGACCATCTTTAACAAAAGCCCTGAATGATTTGCCTTTTTGGTATAAATTAAGTTAAATACCATGCAGCGCTGTATAGCGTCCTGTTAGTAATATAAACGTATAATGTTGAAACATTTAGTTGATTTAATTTTCCAAAAAGTATAATATAATAGTGACGTTGTGAATCGACCTTGCTAAGAGCATACCTTGATAGACGTCTAAATTAAAAAAAAAAAATTGACCGACTTTTAATTCATATCTTAAGGACCACCTCACCTGTATATAAGCAATCTATAAAAGATTGCTGAACTAAATATTATATCTTCAAGAAATAACTTCTTTGAAAATGTTCCATATGCCTATTAACGTTGTTTACCGAACTCCAGGTATTTAATTATTAGTACGTTCATTTAAAACGTTTAATAAAAATGGCGTAGTAAAGTTACACGTATAATATGGATAACCATCAGTACTAATATTATAAATGCGAAAGTAACTCTGTCTGTGTGTCTGTCTGTCTGTCTGTCTGTTACGCTTTCACGCCGAAACTACTGGACCGATTTGAATGAAATTTGGTATGGAGATAGTTTGAGACCCGGGAAAAAACATAGGATTGTTTTTATCCGACTGCGCAAAAAGAGGTTAATGTTTTCACGCGATAACCGACATACGCGCGGGCGGAGCCGCGCCCGGAAAGCTAGTTATCAATAAAATTACTTCCGCCCATACATTTGGCCAAGTCTGTTCTCAAATAATTAAAAATACAGGCTAAAAAAAAATTGCTGCCATCATTTTATATATCGCTAATTGTATGAGATAGTTCGATTAAATCCACGCAGTTATATTTTTTTTATAGCCTTGGACCTATTTCACATGATGGTAAGTGATGATGTGGTCGAAGATGTTGTTCAGGCTAGACTAGAATTACTTGCTCTCGGTTAAATTAGCTCCAACAGTCGATGAAACTGCTTTGCTTACAGTTTATCACGGTTTAGCGGGCTCTGTGCTGAGGTATGGTATGATCTTTTTGGGCAACTCAACTGATAATGAGTTAGTATTTAAGGCACAGAAGCGTTGCGTACGATCCATGTTCGGCTTAAAAAGAATTAATAGCTGTCAACCATATTTTTAAAAATATAAAATCTGACACTTTCGTCACTTCACATTTTTGAAGTAGCAATGTTTGTAAGAACCAATCCTGATTTATTCTTAAAAGAATCAGATACCGTCACGCGTAATAGACGAGATAATTTAAAATTGTCTATATATCCAGGCAAAAGCAAGATGTTGCGCATAGGGATATTAGGTATGGCACCTAATATTTATAATAAAGTACCAAAATATATTAGAGATATGAATCATAATTTATTTAAAAGGACATTGAAAAATATACTGACTGCAAAATGCTACTACACAATAAATGACTTTTTAAATGATTCATTTTGAAATATTATTATTATTATTTTCTAATTTTATTTCTCTGACACAATATCAATATCCTTTTATTTAATTTGATTATTGTAATTTCCATATGATTGAAGTTAATATTGTATAATATAATTTACTGTATTAAAAAATATGATATGTTGTACACCTTAACGGTATACTATAGCGCTCACCCAATTTATAAGACCATTTTTTGTATATAACCTGTGTTAATGCAATAAAAATAATTTGAATTTGAATTTGAATTTGGACAGCTGCCGGAACACACTGTTAGGTGCTTGGCGACAGATTTTCTACTTGAGGGTGGCAGCTAGCCAGGCGGGCATTCGCAAAACGCCCTCCACCATGCTAAATTTGCACATTTAAAGCAATCAAAATTATTAATTACATTGATCACATGTCGTATACATATATTTTTTACTGCATTCTTAGATGAAATCTATAAATGCGTACTTTACGCTTTATGTGGACCAAAAATAGTTTTTTTAACAACTTTCACCTCGCATTTACAGCACGAAAAGCTGTGTTATTTTTGCTAAATCGCGCTAAATAGCAGCTGTATAAATGGTTTCTGTACCGTTATGTGGTACATTATAAAAGCTTTGAACGACAATAAAAACATTGTTTCAACCTTTATTATATCCATTTTTTTCTACGCAACCCTCTAACCTGGTAATTTTTTGCATTAACCTCCTTCTTACTCCTGCGATATGAGAAAATTCCATCAGTGAGAAGGTTTTCGGTGCAACACGACAGTCAAGATATTCCCAGGCATTGAGGTTAAAAGGCACGTTCCCAGGACGTGAATTTTATTTCACACATCCGATACGGATGTAACAATTGAAAAAAGCCTAACCACATCAGCGGATGAATTGAGAGTCGATTTACATTTTTACATACTTGACAAGTTTTAAAACAATGTTTGTGCTTTTATATCATGTGTCTATTTATTCATAATTTGGATATAAATTAATAGTGGTATAGTTAATATCACTCTTGCTCGGAAGTGGGTCATGTTAAACTCAAAACTTTCCTGCCGTGGCAGGTAAGAGAATAAAAATCAAACAACACATGTACATTAATTTCTTCAATATTTTTTCTTTCACCGATGGTATGCCGTTTCTAACTAAATACTTTGATATATAAAACTAAAGCTACTACAATTAAAGCATTTAGATAACCTCCAAGCTATTGCAAACTCACAGGCAGTCTAAATGCTACAGGCCACTACCAGTTGGCAGCGTGCCCAACATGCTGGCGCCATTGCTCGTTGATTAACAATGTTTATTTGATGAGCCAAATAGATGCCAGTATTTTGATCTACTATAAGGCTACGAGTTTTGAAAGCAAGGAAGAACTTAAATATTTTTTTCATGCTAGTTCGCAGAGGGGCCGATCCCACTATCTCTGAAAGGACAAAATCTTAGGGGATTCAGTATCGGAACAAGCCGTTCTCCGAAAGAGACTTAGTTTTTACTATAAATTTTTACTCGTACTATGTACAAAGTCAAAGAAAGTGATAGATGCCACTCTAAAAATTTTGCATCCATATGCCTCCCAAACTCCCAAGCACGGTGAGGGAAGCTTGCATTGTTATAAGTATATTGCAACAAGTACTTGCATTACAATTACCTACCTCAAGAACTTTTAACGCTACAGACTAGGTATATGTTGGATATATAATAAAACTCGCAACTCACACTATATATTTCAAATTATTAATACCTTCTGTAATATTAGATTTCTTTTTTATTCCGGCATAGAACATATTATAATAATACTACATTCAGGTTTCTACATTCTTTTGCTTTTTTAGTTCTTGTGTATTATTCCTTTGTATGCTCCCCAGCCAATCCAGGGAGCGGTCCTGAGGTTTTGCCACAGGAATGCAATTATAATAAATTATTAGATACAAACTTTGATAGCTTAATACGACAGATAGAATTTTCATAAGCCAACGCACCATGCTCAGTTCAGCTCCAATCCATGCTATGGCACAGCGCAGTGCGATCCCTCGATAATCACCGGTTGATATGCGAGCACTTCACCTTGGCAAGACATGATTTTCACCGGGTATGATGCAGGAGTTATTGAATTGGGGTAAGAGAGTAGGTATATCATTCGCGATAAATATACGTACGTTTCGGGTAAAAGGTCCGGTTGAGACTGGCAAGCGAACCAGTGATAGGCAATTTGATTCATAACTACCCTCTATTGAGCAATCGTATCAAAAATAAAACGAAGTATCTTCGTAAGATGTCGTTACCAGCTGTTCCTAAGTAATAATTGCGAGGCTCCAACAGTCACAATATGGTGGTTTATAAGCTAATTAGTGTTTGTGAATATGCACGAATTTAGGGAAATGGTACGATAACGAGAATTATTATTTATCGTGTTCTTACGAAACCTTCATATGAAATTTGATAATAAATGCACAACTTCATATAAAATATATTCCTTGAACAAGACTGTGATTTATTGATATGACTTACCAGCAAACTTGCTGTAACTTGATGAATGGCAAATCTAAATAAATCTCTATCAACTTACAACATAATATACCAAATAAATTCCGGTATAGAATAATTTTGAAAAAAGGTTATGCTATTTAAAATGTTTATCAGGAAAAAAAATAAAGGTATTTTGTAATTTTAACAAGGATATAGAAACTTTTTATTCTGCAGATAAAATTGTTTCATACCGGTCACAGACCGTGAAATAATTGAATTGGACCAGGTAAATATACTCTAATGGTTCTATTTTGAACGGAGAACCGGCGACAATGCTCGTATTTCGACCAAATAGTGTACTATCGTATTGTAAAATCTTTTCACTAGCTCATTGGTTCTGATATACTTACCTAACGTCTGTTTGTTTAAAACAAACACTAACCTTATTTTTATCAGTCATTTAGGAGTTTCAGAATGAAGATTAACAATATAAAAAAGTTTGACACTTGATTTGCTATTTCAGTGGTTCATCCATTTTTCCATATTATATTTATTTATAGCCCTATTATCGTGTACCCCAACTAATTAGTTAGTTCCAATTTTTTGTGCATAAGTTCAATAGTCTAATGTCATGATTACATTTACCAGGCAGTAAGAAATAAGTCCCAAGATGACTCAAGTTGATATCTTTTACTATATGGCGCTGCAACCTATTGTCAGAAGCTAGCTCACTGAGTTTAATGTACTTGGTGCACCAAGGTGTGCTTCTAAATACACTGACACTAGAATTATACGTTGGATTTTTAAAAGTTCAAGGGTAAATCTCGCAAAACAACTACTATTTCCAATCGTCTAACATGAAAAGGCTTAAATTATCGGTCTCCACACTTTATGAAACGAAGATAAATTTACACATCAAAATTAATTACAACGTATGAAACGTGACTCACACATGATCCTGAATGTGGCTTCCGGTAGAAACAGAAACAATTAGTAGATCGTGATAACGACCGCATTTTATCGATACACCTAAAATATCCGCGTATTTTAATCATAAAATTAATTAAACTGGTAAGGTAAAGGCTTACAAAGAAAATTAAAAATTTCGTGAAAAGAAATCAACAAAGCTTAACTATTGGATGAAAAAATCGAAATGAGTTTCAGTAAAGGTAAGGCTAAATTGTAATGTTCAACGCTCCAATCTATTGGTGAAAACTAGATCGTAAAAATAGACTAAGTGAAAATTACCAAGAAGCACCTTCAGACGAACTGACAACTTTTATTGCAATCCCCAAGACGCCTGCCAAGCGTGGGGATTATAATTAAATATGCAACTAAAAATTATGCAACTAATTTGTATTTAATAAATAATAGTACAAATACATTTACCAAAACGGTCTAAGTAGACCCTAATTAGTCTAATCAGACACTTTTGGTAAAAGTTATATTATATATTTAATAAATAATAGTGCAAATACTTTTACCAAAAGGGTCTAATTAGACCCTTTTGGTAAAAGTATTTGTACTATTATTTATTGAATACAAACTAGTTGCATAATTTTTAGTTGCATATTTAATTATAA
Organism: Plagodis dolabraria; assembly: GCA_963854805.1. Lineage (NCBI taxonomy): Eukaryota > Metazoa > Arthropoda > Insecta > Lepidoptera > Geometridae > Plagodis > Plagodis dolabraria. The sequence continues at coordinate 13,756,176 of OY978454.1, read as the reverse complement.
TCCCTACGCTTGGCAGGCGTCTTGGAGATTGCAATAAAAGTTGTCAGTTCGTCTGGAGGTGCTTCTTGGTACTAATAATAATGACTAGATTCGGACGTCACTTTGCGGAGGAGTTCTTGACTCTTCGAGCGCACGGTCTAGATACATCTTATCTCATTCTCGATCGTGCGGTCGTAGAGTCAAGACCTCCTGAGAATGTGTGTTTTGCTTCTACCTGAAGTAGAAGCAAAACGCGTCGTAAATTCTTCCAGTTTAGCCGCGTGGCTTTTGTGACGTCACGTCAGCTTAGCAAGAAAAGTAGGTGGAATTGTACATATGCTCTAATATTTTAATTGTTTTATTAAAATCTATTAATAAAACAATTACATAAAATTTTAACAATTAAATTTTCTTAATATTTGTTATTATTATTGGGTTTGTCTATAATTAGTTGTTCTTAGAAACAAAAATGTATACGTAATAAAAAAACCCAACTTCACAAAACCAGTACCAATTGATTTTTTAAATAATGAATTGTAATTCAATCAATTTGCTCAATGTGCCAACAGACCGTTCCTCATTTGAGAGTTGGCTAGCTGCGAAGCAATCATTGGAAAACTAACTGATATAATTAATGGGGCAGTTTGAGCGTGAACACTTACATACAGTTGTGTTGGATTTGGCGGCCATTCAACCGCTGCTCTTTGAACTATAAAACTAATTTAATTAGCTTAAAATTTAATCAATGAAACATTGAAGCCTTGTTAAGCTTGCTTTTAGATTTTTTAGCTTTTATGCATAAGATTTTTTGCAATAGATCGCTATTTTAAAACCTGTTTGGCCAGATATGTTTTGGTATTATGCAATAAGCAGCGAGCCTATTGCAATCTAGCAAGCACACTCTTGTAAGTACTGCTACAGAGGTAAATACAAAAACTCAAATAACTGTCCTAAAAAAACCAAGGACTTCAATATCGCAAAGCGACGCTTTTTCACTTTATCACTGAGGCAGTTTAGTCATCACATATGAGTGTTCATGACAGGGCCTTTGAAATACATACCACTCTTTTGCTGTCAATGTGCAAACGATCAAGCCTTAAAACAAATATTAAACAAACTCACAATCTAAACCACAATCTCACCCGATGGTAAGTGATGATGTGGTCGAAGGTGTTAACAGGCTTAACCTAGAATTACTGCCTCTCAAGGACACCTGCCGGAACACACCGTTAGGTGCTTGGCGACAGATTTTCTACTTGGTGGGTTTTGAACCATGGACCTGCTGCGCGGCAGTCGATAGCCAAAGCTACTGAGCTATCACTGTTTCGAAATATTCCTTTAGTTTCAATAAAACCAATTTTAAATAACATCATAACATGAAAATCAATTGAACATCTATAGTCTTTGATGTAGAATTTCAAGTGTGCAATTATTGGAAACTCACTGACGCTATGAATGGGGCTGTGTGAGCGCGAATACCTATATAATAGTATCTAAGTCGACAGCAATTCTCATATTCAACTATTGAACCAATTAGCCTTTCATTTCTTCAATGCATTCTTTGAGTTACCGTTCTTTACTTTCTTTGTTTGCAGCATCTATCTTCACCTTATTCAGCATTGTTGATAATAGTAGAAAGTATTTTCTTAATTAATACTTTAAATACTTATGGATGGTATTGTTTTTAATTATTATATAAAGTAATTAATTTATGATTTTCGAAATCTAGACTGGTCATCAAATCAACTGATGATGCGGTAGAAGACGATGTTCGAGTTTATCTAGAATTATTGGTTGATATAGATAGCTGCCGTAACACATTGTTAGGTGCTTGGTGGCAAATATCCGGTGGTTTGTAGAACCTCATGTACTGAAAGCTCAATGGTTGAGCGTTTCAGTTTTGACAACCAAAAAAAAACATTGCACTGCGTCCCCCAAATCTTTGCCTTCTATATTGTCGGTGACTATGAGCCACTGACAAATTGCCAACATCTTTTCTCGTTATGTGACCGAAGTACTCAAATACCTAAACATTTAGGCGTGTCGACGAAAGCCTGCTTCCAACCTTCAATTGCTTCAGGATGAACGTGGTGGTCCGATGTACAGTCCACGGAAGTTGCAACATCCTTCTCCAGCACTACATCTCAAATGCGCCAATGCATTAGTGGTCTGATGCTTTAAGGGTCCATGTATCAGCGTTGTATAAATAAGTGGAGGTATCAGCTGTTTTTTCGTACACAACAAATCACTACGGTCTTTTCAAGCGTTTGCGTTGAATTGAACAAAAAGGCTTGGCAGGCGTCTTTGTGAGCCCCACCAAATAGAATAGGCCTTTGTTCAACGGTGGCCATCATAGCTGTTGATGAGCTATATATTCACCATACTGTATTTTTTACCTTATCGCCAGCTTAGTGAACAAGCTTACAAAACCATTATCAATGTAAAAATAATGTCTGGTCCCGAAAATGTTGTAATCGGTAACTTGCTCTAATTTGAATAAAAAAGTCCAGATACTAATGTCAATAATATAGCCGAATAATGTCATATTATAGTTTCTAAAAAACACCTCAAAGTCAATGTCCAGCCTCAAAACCCTGCGTCGTTATACCTTATTATGAATTCTCATTACAAGTTCCCACATTTGCTTTTTCCCAGTACTAAATAAAGTACTACGAACTAAAAGTTTTGAGGATACTGCAAGTTAATATTACATTGAGTGTGAAGCTGGCTGAGTACGGAAGTGGTGCACACCATATTAACAGAGCACAAGCGGCGAAATTAAAACCTGTGGTTACATTTACGCCTTCCAAGCGCTAATAAACTCATATGAATAAGCTTTAGAACTGGAAATAAGTATTTTACCTTGTAAAATTTCAAAAATGGAAGCGCATAAAGACCTGAATTTACGGCGAGGTAGAGCTTATAAAAACTTAAAAGTCGTTTTTCTCGGAAAATCGTTTATAAATTGAAACAAGGTTTGTTTGAAAACGATTCGTTATGACATCTTGGCATGACAGATTTTAGTCAGCTTTAGTTTAAATTTGTGTGTTATGTAGATTCAAAAAAGGTTAAATCAACCAAAATACGTAAAGTTAGCAACACTGAAGTTCATTGCTTGGATAAATGACCACTAGTGGCATTACTACTGATCGCTTCCGTGCTTCGGAGGGCATGTTTTTTCTCTAAGTCGTCGGACGCGGGTATTGTCTCAGGGTGGCAGTCGTTATAGCTTGGTATTTTGAGAATGCCACCTTCAATTAGAAATCTGTAGCCAAACACTTATAGGTGTGTTCCGGCAGAGTCAATAATAGTCTGAACAATATCTTTGACCACATCATCAGATGAGATAGTGCTTTAAGGTTAGCCTATCAGCTATAAATAAATATAATTATAAATGATCCAAAGAACTGATAGTATTATAGTATATTTTATGTACTCATAGAACGTATTATTATAATAAACACTGTTATTTTTACAAAGAAACCAAACTATATGACTAAATATAGCCCTCCTTGCCCACTTGCAGCACATTCCACACGATTTGACACGCATTTAACGCTATAGTGCATCCTTTGTACAAAGCCCTATATAAAACTAACTTAGCTCTAGTTAGAAAAAAGGAGTTTGTGAGTGTTTAAGGATATGAAGGTGTGAGTGTGTAGGTACTTTACTGATTCAGGATGAAACGACTTAACCGTTTTGAATGAATCTTGGATTATAAGTGGTTTAGAGCCTTGTTAAGACCTAAAATACTTCTTATCATTATTATCACTTTTCATCATCATCTTCGCGCGTGAAACCACAAGGCTAGTTGTCACATATAATTATCAACAAGTCTAGTACAGATAATTTCAAAAGCACTTTGTTAAATTATTAACTAACTGGTTGTATCCTGTGATTTCACCCGCGTAAACAATGATGAAAATTCATCGTAAAGAAATTTCAGTGAATAATTAGTGAGATCACTTTTTAGGGTTTGTACTTACCTAGGATAGGAACGTACTTACCCAGCTCAATTGGTCACTGCGAAAAGTGTCTGTAACTTGCAAGATTAGGTTTCAGATAAGTACGGAACCCTTCGTGCGCCAGTCCCACTCGCACATGGCCGGTTTTTTCATAAACTGGGCTCAAAGTCAGTAGGTGTTTGTGATGTGATTTATTGCGGAATGTTTATTTATATCATTTTGCCTCGTATATACATACTTAAGTCAAGACTCACATGATTGCATTTTAGATAAAAATACCATGTAGATAATAGAATTACATACGATATTATCACTCGATACTTAGTATTTTATATTATAAAAGCGAACGCATCATGTTCCCCCGTCATAAGTCACATACGTTTTCTGAAAATAAAATATACAAAAAAAAAATCATCTGGCCTTTTTATTCAAAAAGCAGCTATTAAGCAGCCAGGTTACGCCCGACGTATTTTGTTCCCATGTAATACGGAGAGGTGGTAAATCGGCAAATGTTTCGTCCCATATAACCACTGGTTTGAGTTGAGAAGTTTGTGGGTTGATTTAATAACTAGTGATGGATTGCGACGTGTTTCTTTCAATTTGACCACTGTGGCAAAACGTGACGGTGAATTGGTTATAAGTACGTACAGCCTTTAAAGCAAACTCCGTATCTGCAGTCTGAAGTCCTGGAACAACTTATGAGGCTGTTTCAGTTTTATCTTTTTTGAACTAAAAAATGTACCTAAAACTTCTTTGAAATTAAATTATATCCAATATTTATATAATGGTCCATTATAAAATACACGAATATGTATTGTTGAGTGGTATACTGAAACATAATCCACCTGCTATAGTGTCCGTAAAATGTATACCTTCCAGGAAGTGCTAAGATCGAGCGTGCGAATTCACATACCTGTTTCACATACATTTAATACCGCATCTAAATTGCAAGTATGTTAATTTTCTTTACCAATTAAATGAGAAATTAATGTTCTGTCAAGTTTTTAATACGAGTAAATAAACTCCAATTGGCCATAAGGCTGATATGAAATGACATCAGTGATCTACGGAGTTAATTCAAATTTCACACTAGACGCGCTTTACAATCTGAAGTGCAGTCACATTGTCACGTAAAAATTTAGTTGCAAATACACGGAGCAGCGTATTCAATCATAACGCTATGAAATATCTATGTTTATAAATATTTTTGGCTTTTAATCCGACTATTTGACCCGTAGTTTTACCACTATAGTTTGATTGTTGTTTTAATATATTATTTCCACTTGACAATTTCGTATCAGTTTGTACGATCGAATAGTTTCTCGTTATCTGATTTCGTGATACAAAGACATCGACAGAACAATGTTGCAACAATGCACATAAAGGCAATCCAAACTATGTTGGACCGAAACAATAAAACGAACCCAGATGGGTCATTCGAGATAAATTCTCAATATCGTTTGATGGCAGTAGTCTGAGATCGTTTCGTAGTCAGCATATTAACTATTATGGGTAATCGTACAAAAGCATTTTGAACTTCGGACAACGGCATAAAGAGGAATGTTATTAGCTCCATGCCTTTGTCTGTGCGTAAGTCTGTCTCATGAGTTGAGACGTGCTTCTTAACTGTGGCCCTTATGTATAAGCTCAGAGTCGTCCAACGAACTGTGGAGAGATCTATGCAAGCAGTTTCTTTGTGCGAAAAATATCAAAGAGGCAATTTGTCGAAGAACTAATATCACGGTTAAGGTTTTCGGGTGGTTACTTATTACACCAGAAGACCAGTGTTGGTGGTCCGCTTGACTGTCGTCATCGCAAAAGTCGCACATAGCTATAACAAGCGGCTCATAGTCATTCATTGTGTCGTTCTTTGGGGGAGACCTTGATGACGAAGCCTGTCTTGTAACATCGCAGTTCCTAAGCGGTTGCGCCCATTTTTTTTTATGTTATTGTGACGGAACGAGCTCGAGGCCCACCTGATGATAAGCGTACTAACCTCTGCCTATTACAGATGCATTTCGTCACAAGTCACGGATTGAACTGCGCCCGTCACATTAAGACATAGTTATTGAGTCTTATGTGCCCGTAATTTCACTGGCTCTCAAGGACTGCTGCCGGAACACACCGTTAGGTGCTTGGCGACAGGTTTTCTACTTGAGGGTGGTCGCTAGCCAGGCGGGCATTCGCAAAAAACTCTTCCACCATGCGGTAAAGCTCAAGTTCGCAGCGGGATTCGAACCATGGACCTGCCGCGCGGCAGTCCATAGCCAATGCCCAGTGGCATGGGCACATTTTGAAGCAATGATGGCTCAGTAGCCATCAAAATGTGCCCATGCCATGAAGCAGGTCTTAATTTGATGGTTCTTAGCCAAGTTAGAGAAAATCAAGTTAGAATTTTGAAGCGCTCGTAGCGAAGTTTGCTTAGCCATACTGCTACTACTGCCAACGATTAGCAAAGTTAAGCAACGTCCGCCGCGGTCAGGAGTTGGATGGGTGACCGCTGGTGACATTACTACTGAGCGCTTCCGTGCTTCGGAGGGCACGTTAAGCCGTCGGTCCCGGTTGTTCTCTTAGAATGGCAGTCGTTATAGCATGGTGGTAGGGCATTTTGCGAATGCCCGCCTGGCTAGCTACCACCCTCAAGTAGAAAATCTGTCGCCAAGCACCTAACGGTGTGTTCCGACAGCTGTCCTTGAGAGCCAGTAATTCTAGGTTAGCCTGAACCACATCTTCGACCACATCATCACTTACCATCAGGTGAGATAGTGGTCAAAGGCTAACCTATCAGGCATAAAAAAAACAAAAAATCCTAATCAGCCGTTTACGCTATCCTTACATTTCGGGAACAGTGTCTTTCGATAAATAAATTAATAAATAGGCTATCGTCCGGGGCTCTAGTGAAAATCTGAAATAAATAACTGGCTGTCCGGATGCAATACAGAATTCTATGACACACACTTATGTAAACACGTTTAAATGTGTGCGAATAATGTTTTATCCGTCTCTGACGGAACACTGACGAGACCCTGGCCCGTAAATGTGTGGAAATCACCTGAGGCGCAATAGTGCCTAACGTTTAAATTTATTTTAAGCATTCAGTGTAGCCTGCACACGTCGTCGTGCACCGTGTAGAAACGAATTTCAGTGAATAGCGTAGCTCAATGCTTTGGATTTAAAATTAAATAAATGTTTCTCTGGCCAAAGGAATGCTGGTTGGATTTATAATACCGGATTTTATGGTATGATTATTCGTGATATATTTTTTGATGTAGGTAAGTTCATCGTTTCTGTTCAGCAATGATGATTGTGAAGGGAATGGTTTGAAGAGTTAGCTATTCTGTACAGAATAACTAACGTCGGTTTTTTTTTTTAATAACAATGCGGCCCAATGTGTATTCTGAGTCTGCCAAGAGTTGATCTGCACGCACCGGAATCCCATGGATGTGGCATACGTCCTGCGCGAAGTGTACCCGGGCATCTACTCCTCCAGTTCTCGTGTTCATTCCCCGAAGCTTCAACGGTACACAGGTGCTTTAATACCAAAAGACCTTCCAAACACCCTATACTTAACGCTGACTCAGGAGGAGAAATTCTCCTTGATCAGTGAAGGGTTTGGGTGCGGCCAGGGATCTCGCACACTTACGGTACATGAGGCACAGGGACTGACATACGAGGCTGTCATTGTCATCCAGAGGAAAGAAAAAGTGACCAAGCTAAGGGACAGCGTTCCGCATGCGGTTGTGGCACTGTCGCGGCATAGAGAGAGCTGCATCTACTACACCGATGACAGCCCAGACGCTTTTGTGCGGTGGGCGGTGAAAGCGACGGAGGAAGAGATAACAACTTAAAAATGTCATTAAAGATCGAAACGAAGAGGTCGTGGAGAAAATGTTAAACAGAAAGAGGACCCCGGAGTCAGTGGCGGGTCCATCCGGGACAAGATCATAGAATAATATAGTTTTAGTCATTCAAATGTGATAACTATAGAAACTACTTAGACAAGAAAGATAATAACAAAAACTACATTAGGAAAATAATAAAAAATATAATTATTGAGATACACATGGACTCACTTAGTTTTTAAGATATAACACCATAACACTAACCTACATCTAAGTGTTAAAGTCAATGATGTAATGGAATACGAATTTTGTAAAATTGTAATATTTAGTAACATGAAAATAGATCTTAAAAGAGTACGGACCACGAGTCTGTAGAGCGTTGTTTGTTTAATCAAAAAATAAAAAATATTCTGTGAGTCCCCATGACATCAAGCTACGTTAAGATGAAAGATCACGTCTGTGATCCGAACGCACCCTTCGAAGTACGGAAGCGGCCAGTAAAATGCCTCTAGTAGTCACCCATCCAAGCGAATACCACAATAGACGTTGTTTAGCTTAATTGATCGGTTTGAACGACCGCGTAAAGATTTCGATCGTCTCGAGCAAATAATTCTAATATTTTTAGCCCCTCCTATGTTTGCAATGAATCCTGTTAAACGAAGAAAAAAGTTTTCATGTAAAGGTCAAAAAAAAGTTGACATCGTCTGATATCTACCTGAGAAATCAGTCGATGTCATTTCCAATTCGAAATGTCATTATACATTGCTGCCGATAACCAGTACCCGTTCTCGCACATTTCCGAACCACGATGGTATTAAAAATGAGCCATAAAGATTTAGGGTGCTTACATGTTAACCCGCAATTTTTCCCGCGGAATATCGGGGACGTACACTCCGTGCATAAATCCCGTGAACGCTTCCGTTGAAACGACACAGTATATTCAGTATGATAACATTTTAAATTTAAACGTATTTTTACTGTTGTAGATCACCAGTCAGTAGATCCACCCCGCCTGTATCTGGTATCGCAATCTGTAATAAGAATAAGAGTTTAGATGGAATAAGAATTATAAGTATTTTATATCTGTGTCCGTAATAAGTATTTTACAATATCAGGGTCAAATTACATAAAATAATAACGATTTTGTGCGAATTGGACTCGCTCTCTGAGGGTTGCAAAATCTTCTCAAGAATTAACACAGAACGTAGGTAACAAAAGCTTTTACATAATGTACATTTTAAGATTCATAGTAGGAGTCTTGCTATTGGTCAGTATTTATAATTTGGACCAATACCACACCTGGTTTGATACTTGTATGTGTTACTGTATTTAACGATAGAACAATAACAAGTAACTGTTGGTTGGTCCCCTTTTTTGTTAAAACCATTAGTTCTTAGGTAGTTCGCTATACTAACATGTATTAAATCAAAAATCCACCGGCTGCACTGACAGCTCTAAAGATAAGTTTAGCTATTTAAAAGTTAGATGGGGTTTCGTAATAAGTTTCTGTTTTCTAGTACGAAACTCCAAAAATAGCATGTTAATTACTGTTGATATTTCTAGTATGTACTCGTATTATAACCAATAAGTTATCCTTCTGTAGAAACCACCTTTGCGAAAGACGCTGGAATCGTCGACAAAACATTCGCTTATCGACTGCCTTAAATCTCTCTCGGTGAGTTGAACACGCCATGAAATTTATTGTTCTCATTGGTTTGCTATTCGGCCTCTACGTAGACGGCCGTGAAACGATCTCACGTGTGAATTTTCGGCCTAACTTTATCCTCACACTTGGAACTTTTGGTGTAAGACAACGACGACTCTTCGAGCAACTTGTGGTAGGGTTGACATCTTGATAAAGTAAAACCAAATTAAAATTTTGAAAATAGAACTTAGTTTCATTTTTCTTACATATTTTTTTTAAACTAACGCAACTCTATTAATTATGATAAATCGTAACATGAGGTATATGAGTGGTAAGGAATACGTTTAATCACCTAATATAGGAACACTAATCTATACAACATTAAACACTTTGTCATATTAACCTTTTTTGAGTTTTCACGTGCACGAGTCCAACTCGCGCTTAGCCATTTTTTTATATTTGTTGTTAGAGCGACAAGACATATACATCATCTTTGAAAATTTCAACTGTCTAGCTATGAGGTTTATGAGATATAATATGATGACAGACTGACTGACAGTGGATTCTTAGTAGTAGGGTCCCATTTTTATCCTTTGGGTACTGAACCCTAAAAAGGGAACGTTTTTCGAGTGGCATCGTTTGTTAGAAGAGTGACTTTTTGAGGTTTTGGATGTAAATTATGTGAGAAGGTAATTTCACATAGCACATTTTTAAATCAAATGCTAAAGTAACATGACGGGGATATTAAACTTAAGAATTAAAAATTAGAATTACTAAAATGTCCTTCCACAAGCCACCAAAACATTCTAATTTATCGGAACTAATACATTTTCCAAAGCACTGGTCAGCGGAAGTTTTGAGTGCGTGGATACTGTCACGTGTGAATCTTCGGGCTGATATTTCAGTCCAAGTGGTAAACAATGTTTTAGCTGTCAACCGCTTAGAAGCGGTAATGTTTTTCCGGGCTGTTTCTCTTCTTCGAATTTTCACTCTATTTCCGGAACCCCACAGTGTTGCCTTCAATTTGAACCAATTTATTACGTGTGCTAGAGAGTAGCGAAAATGATTAAATACTTACAGGACTACTATTTTTGCTCTTTCCAATAATGTTTTTCTACAAAAAGGTTCAAGTTTATCCTCATACTTATTCATATTTGCATTTATTTGTGTAAAACATATGGTTTCAAAATTAAATAAAAAACATGATTGTCGTAAGACTAAGGGAAAAGTGTACCAAATGAGCAGCATTCCACTTTTCACGTAGATGCGAGTAGGGTCTTGTGTGCATTAGACCTATAACAGGGCTGTATACCATCTTAGTGCCCTGCCAGGGTTGAAAACAATATGTTCTTGTATTCTAGTCTTAAATATTGTGGTTATGCATAAAAATATTATTCGTAATACGTTCATGTGTTTCGTCCAGTGTGTTAGAGAAAACATTTTGTATGACCCTGAAACTGTGACCGGTGAATGGCAATAGACTCGCCCCCTTTTACATGGGACCAAAACCCAATTGGCGAAACGTGGGTGTTTACATACCTCTGCCTACACCTAAGGTATGTAGATATATTTTTTTTACCACTATATTTGACCACTATCTCACCTGATGGTAAGTGATGATGTGGTCGAAGGTGTTGTTCAGGCTAACCTAGAATTCTCGGCTCTCAAGGACAGCTGCTGGAACACACCATTAGGTGTTTGGTGACAGGTTTTCTACTTGAGGGTGGTAGCTAGCCATGCGGGCATTCGCAAAATGCCCTACCACCGTGCTATAACAACTGCCATCGTAAGACAACAACCGGGACCGACGGCTTAACGTGCCTTCCGAAGCACGGAAGCGCTCAGTAGTAATGTCACTAGTGGTCACCCATCCAACTCATGACCGAGGCGGACGTTGCACTTTGCTGATCGGTTCAGAACGGGTAAACAAACTTCGCTACGATCGCTCCAAAGAAAATATAATTCAACAAAAATAAGACAATATATTTTTCCATTTATTAAAACATACCTTCATTGAACATTTTAGAGTTAATACATAGCTTAAGATACGATTATGTAGTAAGTGAAGGCACTTGTACAATGGGGCATCTAGAGTTTATAACAATATTCAACACATAAACTTTCTTACTAAGACAATTGATAGTAAAATTTCCGTCTACAAACTACTAGTAGCTCACAACTGCTTGAATAAAGTTATGTCATTTGAACACTGTTCCTAGTTTTAACAAGTTAAAATAATGAAAATACTTCAAAACTAGGTGCTGTTGAGGAATTTTAACATAATTTATATTTCATATATAAACAAATTTCCCATCAGGTGCCGGGTTATATATATAGAATGTCAGCCCCACCTCTACCTGTGGGTATCGTAAGAGGCGACTAAAGGTAACTCAGAAGATGGGCAGCAACGCTTCCTGAGGAACTGATATCTCACACTGCGATCCCCAAACGCCTGCCAAGCATGGAGTTTATAGCGAACCTCCACGTAATGGCTGTGTTCAGCAGTGGACAATTCTTCTGTTATAGTACCGTACATAAACAAACACCTAAATAGTCTAGCTTATATAAACCTAACATTTAATATAGAAGGGGTATAAAACTAAGTGCGTTCATAATTAGACTATAAAAATAGCATGATGCATATCGCTGATGGAAATTCGAGTAGGATTCATATATTATGTTTGGACGTAATTCATATGCCTAGTACAGGATTTTTAGTAAATGATTGTCTGGATGGTTACTATGCCTTGTTTAATATCGCATATTGCAAAGGTTACCAATCTGAATGCATTTGAGATTGAAAAATAAACATCTGAAATTAATCAAATTCACGTAAAATTTCATACCTAACATTTTAGTTTAAGGTGTCAAACACAATGAGCGAAAAACTTCTTAGCAATTTTAACTAGATTAGCAACTAATAAATGTCAGGCAGTCTCCTTGGCTATTTTTCACGCGTTCGGTATCATAAAAATCATATTAAGTTTCGCCGATCACGCCCACGTTTATCTGGTTCCGGTAATTGCAGGCTATTTTTGTCTCATTTTAGGACTAAAACGGTTTCTATGATCTATTTTAAGTGTACCAATAACGACGTCGTTAGCTTGCTCCTACCCATTATAAAGATCGCAACATCTATTGAAAATTCGACGGTGTGTTTTTCAGTCTGTTGGTGTGTCCTGTGAATTTTATACGCCAATAATCAGTAAGAAGCTGTACAATACTCGTATTTTATATAGCAATTACTTTGTTTTTGCCGGTAATCAAATGCCAGATACTTTTTTCCGTTTTTTGTGGACTCAAAACATTTTCTTTTGTTATGAAAGTTTTTTGCAATCATTAATTAGATTTTTTTATTAAGTGCGTAAAATGATCTACCGACAGTAAAATGTCCACATTTGTATGTCGGAAGACTTTGCGTATGGGATTGTGTAGCGAAGGGACAAATAAATTGTATAAGAGGCATAGTCAATGCGTATTGCGCTTCGAAGCGTCTAGCGTAATCCCTTCACTGACTATACAGACCAAACTAATATTATAAGTTTTGTTTTGTGATTGTATGAGTAAATTCGTTCTGGGTTCTAATTTGGTGCGCATACTTTTAAGGCTTTTTTATATATATAGAGATTGTTTCATATCTCATGAGGACATGAATGGACTTCTTCAGTAACATAAATAGGAACACTGCATACACACACTGTGCTTAAAAAATGCGGAATTTGGGCAATCGAAAACTGATGCTAATGGGCAGTTTTAATAGTATTTTTTTTCTATTGAGCATTATTTGTATGTTGGCAAAGAATAACTTATATGGAACTTAATTATTTATATATGTAAATTTATATATTATATGTTTAATAATAACTTATATCCAACTTTAACAATGCATTAGCAGACATTAACAGAGTCACTCTTAATTGATTAAAACTAACGTAAGTTTGACACATTTTTAAGATTATTTTAGCCGATTTAACTTACGGTTTCTTTACGTCGAGAAGGCGTAATCTTTAAAAAAAAGAGTCACTCTTATACCTAAGTATGAGAACAAATTGAAAATTGAGAACTTCATGCCCATAGCATGCTTTCGACTTTTGGTAAAGTTTTTGAGTATATCCTAAGTCGTATTATCTCCTGATGATCATCACTGAGCGAAATTCAGCACGGGTTTCGTGCTAGAAAGTCCACAACCACCAACCAACCTGATAAATTTCGTGGACTATACGACAGTCAGCATGGATCAAAATAGGCAGGTGATGCAGCATACTTTGATTTCAAAAAGGCTTTTGACCGAGTACATAATGCCGTACCTTAAAAAAAACGCTGAGATTGGGTTCTGTACTAATACTTTTACTACTACTAAATTAATTAATTTTCTGTACTACTACTATTTTTTTTTAACAGGATACATTTTTTTCAGTTTCTAAGACACCGATCAGATCCATATGTCACTCTTTTAGAAGTCAGCCAAGGAAGGACATTAGAACCGACCCAGTTCTCAACTATTATCAACGATTTGCCTAATGTTGTAAGAACGGCGAACATGAGGCATCCGTTTCACGTTCGCAGAAGATTTGACATTATTGTTAGGTATAGATGGGGTCGCCAACTGTGAAGCGTCGCAGCGCGATATTGATGATTATGTTGAATGGAGTGAGCAGAACAGGTTAGAATTTAATATTTCAAAATGTAAAATAATAACTTTCACAAGGTCACGCTCGCCCCACGTTCATATTACAGAACATTACAGAATGTGTCAATCCCCGCTGGAACGCGTCACGGAGATACGAGACCTGGGACTCACGCTCGATACTCAATGTTATTACAGAGTTGTGTATGCGAGCATATAAATCATTAGGATTTGTGATGAGACAATCGGTTAGGTTCAATGGTAAGAGTATTGTCTTTCTATTAGGCTCTGGTTCACATCAAACTAGAATTTAATGCTTTGATTTGGGATCCACGCGAAAAGAATTATACGCTGTTGCTTGAACGTCTTTAAAGAAAATTTGCAAGGTTTATTTACAGGAAGATCTATGGCTACTATCGCAGTTGGTCATACGACTAACGGGGATACACGTTTCGGACATAGACTGTAAGTTTTTAATATAAATAAATAAATAAATTAGGCTGAAAATAAAGCTATGACCTATGACCCATAACCATGCGGGAGATTAATTCCTGAATGAATATTGTTAAATAACATAACTTAAAACCTAGGCCTGCCTTACAACCAGTTATATATGTCAACTTAACCATTTTCCTTATTTCTTTTTCATTTTCAATAGCAAAATTCAATAGTTCACTATTGTAATAATTAAATCTCAATCTCTTCACAACTTGATTGCTCCTCACCATAAATTATTTGCGTAGGAAAGGTGATGTTTGCTTATAAGCTGGAGAAAGGTTTTCATTTTGTCTGCAACAGCCAGTGCACCTTACAATTGAGTAATTCTGCCGTATCATTTAAATTTGTTCAAAGAAAATTGTGGAGTTGGTAAAACAATAGCTATGTAATAAATCACACCATATTTTTGGGATTAATATAGGTACGCAAAAATAACTAATATCAAAAAGCGACTAATGAAATGAAATGAAATATACAGAACTTGAATGATTCTGGGCACAAACATTGCAATAAGTAGAATACCTACTAAAAGTACAAATTTACGAGAGATTTATGTGTCATGTTAGCTCAATTGGTTAGAGCATACCCCAGCTAAAGGGGTGGATGGACGCGGGTTCAAATCCTGCACATGACTATAATTTTTTCTCTCGTAAATTTCTAATTTTGTAATGTAATTCGCTTAGCAGGCATTATTGCAAACTTAACAATATTAAAATTATAAGGTTTCGTCATCATTTACAAGTTTAAAACCAATTGCAAAATTGGTCTTGTTTGTAGTACAACGCAAGTTGAACTATAGGTGTCGCTTCATCCCGATACGATGTTTGAAGAACGAGAGCAAGAATTAAAGTTATGAGTCATTGTGTCATGTTAGCTCAATTGGTTAGTGCAAACCCCGGCTAAAGGGGTGGATGGACGCGGTTTAATCCCGCACAGTACTATATTTTTTTCTCTCGTACATTTGTAATTTTGTAATGTAATTCGCTTAGCAGGCGTTATTGCAAACTTAACAATATTAAAAATACCTACTAAAATAGTGATGTGTTCTGTATGTGTTCTCAGACTAGTGCTATACTGACAAACACTTAGTGTTTCTTCTGTGGCAACGCGGGCGAAGCCACGAGTAAAAGCTAGTTTACAATAGTGCAAAATCTTTGTACATTTATAATCACAGTTAATTTTTCTACCCTTACGCGTCGTATGTTACGTCAATGCGACATTTTAACGACATAATAAGGTCCGTAATATTTTAAAATTCAGTTTTATAGCCCGCTGCTATCCTGCCGCCAACACTTCTTTGGGATACATTTGTTGGTAGTGTACCCACTCGAATCCTTATGAGGAATTGATATCTTAAACTGCGATCTCCGAGACGCCTGCCCAGCGTGGGGATTATGGCAAACCCCCCTTAATGGGAGAGGCTGTGTTCAGCAGTGTACAATCAGGTACATTACTCATTACTTTTCAATATATGTGCAGAGATTGTTTTACTCCTCACGTAGAGCAACACTAATCACGCATACGTAAGCAGTAGCTTGCGGCTCAATTGGCGCATTTTTCCCTTTGTTCTATAACATTAAACGATGTTATGGAACGCTCCTTATGTTCTTAAGGGCTGTTCCATGTTCACTGTAAACCTTTTTTGAGTATCTACCGCTTTACTTTGAGTTTCATCGCAAACTTTAATAATTTTCCTTCATAATTTGTGCATTAATGTTGCACACTGGAGCAAGTTTTTGTTTTAATTGGAGCAGCCTGACGCACTTATCAAGTGGTTAATTGAGCGATAAGCCGGAATATACGGAATACAGCTGAAAATGAAACGCTCCCTTGCAGACAGTTTGCAAAATAACAATGAGGAAATTTAATTAACTTGGTGTATCTATCCTAAACAAAACATTGTTGGAAATTTGTTGTTCCCTAGAGGAACTGTTCCACACCTTCAAGTAATATATTTTCGCGGAGCACGCTCACACCTTCATGTTTTTATGTGGGAAGTGTTATTTTAGAATTCTGTCGTAAAAGACACGTTGAATTAAACATCACATTGTATGGTGTATGTCTTAGTGTCTGTTTATTTATCACCTTGTAGAGAAAAGTATGATTAGTATTTATAACAAAATTTATATATTTATAATATGTATAATGGTGATGCGGTGGTGGAAGAAAAAGTTATGGAACATGAATGTACAAATACCTTTGTATACAAGAGTCGCTATTACAATAAATAAGAAATCATTCTTGTGTTTTCAAGAATATGTTTACTAACGCGTTACATGGTTGTTCATAAAATGCAGCGCGAGAAATAGGTACTTACGTCAAAAAGAAGAAACCCCAAAAATGGGTCTGCTACTTCAGAAAATAAAAACATTCTGACGAACGGTGTATTGAACATATGGGCTTATCTACTAATGTAAGTCCATGGTTGCATTCTAGTTGTCATATTCGAAGTAGAATTTACGAAAGAGTTTATAGTGTTAGGCATCATTCAATTAGGTTCTTTGTTTGTCGACGACACAACCATCACTCTGAAAAATACTTGTTTACTAAGAAAACAAACTGTAGAATACATTAAATTCCACATACACATTCATGAATAAATAATTTATTAATTATCGAAACATTCTTCTTCACAAATCCTTTTTGGTTATTAGTTTTTGATTTATTCATCATATCTACCATAAAGAACCTGCCCAAAGATTTCAATATCACTCCACAATAATATTTGTCTATGAATGCGAAACGAAGATCGTCCGTACAAGTCGCATCCGAAGTTATTTGGTAGTAGGGTACAAGTTCGATGTTCGTCGTTACTTCGATCCGAAACGAAGCTTCGAACTTCGTTTTTGGGAGTAGACCTCCTGAGCCTTAAGTCAAAACTGTGAGGTCCCGCGATACATGTCCCAAAGTCGTCAAAGTGCTACCTTTCCAAACACAAAATTTAAAAAACACCAAAGACTGGCCCTGTGTCTAGGAGGTACATATAATTATATAGTTTCACTCCTTATCGTATGGGAATTAAAAAAACAACTTTCAAAACGCAGATAACACTATATTCCTGCTAACCTCTTGGGAACAAAATATTCCCGTAAATGGAATAACTTGTACATGTGTGACGATATGAAATTGTTGTATAAAACGTTTCATTATCAAGATTTAGAAACGGAACAGAAAAAGAAACAGCGCGAACGTAATATTATTTTTCTAATATAGGTCCAAAAACAAAGGTTGTAGGATCATGAAACTCGATTCAAACGGCATACTTACAAAAAGTACCTTTCAATAAGAGATCCCTTAAAGGGACGAGCACCTGGGCCGATCGCATCAGAAACCATTTATCTCGCTCAGAACCCGTTACATTCTACATAATGGGCCAAGACGAGCAACGAAGCGTATATAATTTGGGCCAAGTTTCTAAAACTTATAGTATCTTCTTTCATCTACGTAAATTACTAAATTACATGTTATTCTAAAATGAAACAGTACACTTTGATAAACTTGTTGATGGAGTTACGTTATATAATATATATATTCTTGCTCAAGTTTTGTATGAGTTTAATTTTAGACCGTGGCTTTTATTAATATTTGCAAGTTTTGATTCAAACTTTTTAGCTATTCTAATGATAATATTATGTTTTCTAACTTCATCAGTTTTACTTTTTTAATGAAAGAAAAGACTTTTGCTAATTCTATACTGTTTATCTGCAGTTCTTAAGAGTAAAGTGCTCGGAGTGCTTTTTATACAAACGTAGTTTTGTCATGTTATAAATAGCAAGTGTTCAAACTGGGTATTTTTTTATGCCTATTGCTGAAATGCTCCTGGTTTGCTCCCCAAATGTAAAAATATCAAAAACACTATTTATTTTTGAAAATACTTAATTTGACGGAAGTCTGGCAAACCAGAAGGGTAGATATTGGACTCAAGGACAAACATGCAATCAGTTTCATCGAGTGCATTACAAATACAGTCTCATAGGGAAGCGATGGTTCAGCGCTTGAACTTTTCTTTAAGGCAGTCTCGGATTGGGGCGATGCCAATCTGGTCAATTAGAATGCTGCTAAAACCCAGGCGTGTCTTTTCTCCGCAAAACGGAGCCCTTTCCAGCTTGCTCCTACTTTCAGGGATGTGTCCGTGCTGATAAATAACTATCTCGAGCTTCTTGGCATCTAATTAACATTAACTCTCAATTTCGGCTCCTATATTGAGCCTAAAGCCCAGCTTGCCTCAAAAAAGCTTGGCATGGCTAAGGTGAGACAATACTTCACACCGGGACAGTTGCTGAATCTTCATCAAGCGCAAGTCCGGTCGTGTATGGAGTATTGCTCACCTTTGGGATGGATCTGCCAAATACCAGCTGGAGACACTGGAAGCAATTGAGAAGAGAGCCAAGAGACTCATTAACGACGACCAACTTGTAAGCAATAGACTCCAGAGTCTCGAGCATTGCCGCAATGTTGCTTGTATATCGGTTTTTTATCGGATACATTTCGAGGAGTGTGCCAGGGAACTGCATGATTTGATTCCTCCATCCCCATTCCATAATCGGACATCCAGGGATACTCAGAAACGCCACCGCTATTTGGTGGATATTCCATTTACCCCAACGAAGCAATTTGCATCTTTCATCATGCAAACAGCCAGGGACTGGAATACTCTACCAAGTCTGTGTTTCCGGTTAAGAACAATATGGGGGTCTTCAAGACGCGAGTGAATAGGTATCTTTTGGGTAAGCGCGCTCCATCATCGATCGCATCATCACTTAACATCAAGTGAGATAGCGGTCAAGTGCTACCCAGTTCAGAGTAAAAAAAGCTCGAACGCTTAGTATTTAAAATATGGCGAATCTACGTCTGTATGGAAAGCGCCAGGAGCACTCTATAGCCATATGAGTAAAAAAAAGAAGAGTATAATTTAAAAACACCCCTTGGAGTATATATAGGTACTATAAATATTACGTCCAGGCTATGATTAATGTCTTCCCATGTTGCCTCATATACTTAATTTTCTCAAAAGCATCGGTCAAACATACCCGCATCAGGTCAATTACTTCCTGTATATTTTCTGCACAGCAGCGAACCGCGCAACAAGATTAATGGGGCCCAGTCGTAAACCTACGAAACCGTATAATATTTGAGCACGACCCGACATAATAACCACAAAATCAGCAGACAGATATCTAACTCCAACGACAGCAAACGATCCACGAACGAACTCAAACAACAGCGAACAAACTACACAGCACTACTCTCGGTGTCCTATTCTAAGCCTATGGAAGCATATAGTATTTGAGCACGACCTAACGTTATTACCACAAAATCAGCAGACCAATTAACAGATAGAGATAGCAACAGCAAACGAACTACGTTGCAAATTAATGTTTTATTAGGGATAAGTCTACTGACATTGATTTTTAAGCATATTGAAATGAGTGTTGATATATAAAAAAAAAAAAAATCTTGTACATAAAATTCTCGTATCACTGTGTTTGTAACAAAACTCTTCCGAAACGGCTTGACCGATTTCCATTATTTTTTTTGTATATATACAGTATGTCTAAGAATAGGACGTAAACTTATTTTTTATATTTATCTGCCCTATATATTATATGGCAAGGCAGCGTTTGTCGGGTCAGCTAGTAAAATATATAATAGTTAAACAAAATCAAATAGTATAGGTAGATATAAATGAATTTTATGAATTGTTAATATTGAAAGCTCGATATGGGCAAACTGATTACAACCTTAATTGCAATATGATCTGGCAGACCTGTATAAATATACAGTTTGTCAATAAATGTCTCAAAACTTAGACATTCAGATTTCAGAATATAGGTATGCAGTTGATCTCTAAGTTGCTAAGTATAATCTAAAATAACACGGTTATATTACAGTCTATGTCGCTGAGGTTATATGTTCATAGTTCACTCCTGTTTTTATAAAACATTCCAGTATCTCTTGCTGTCCTGCCCTCAGTGTCTCATTGCTTGCACTTTGGGTGACCTGTACGAGGCCACTACTCTTGGGGTGGCTACCGCCCAGTACTGGCCAACATCCATCTGAATGTGAATCGTCGACACAAGGAAAAAGAAGCAGTATCAGGCGATATGCGTTCAGCAGCAAATATTTTCAATGGCTATTAGTACCAATAAATGTCTTCATAAGTTCTTAATTAATGAGTGCCAATATTTTGGGCTATATATTTTAACATGAAAATAATTGCAAGTGTGTGAGATGTGTGCAGTGTTCCTAAAGCTTAGGTACTGCGATGCACAATGTAATAACATCCCACGTCAGCAGCTCTTTGTACTACTATCTTGGCCTCCACCAGTCTTTCATTGACCATCGAATAACCGTTTTAACCCTTCGCGTTATGAGGGTATACAATTAACTTGAACCTTACCCATAAAAAATATACCAGCTTTTTTATTGGTATGTTAATTATAATTAATTTAGTCATGTTTTTACCAGCGCTTATTTTGCATATATTTAGGATACATAATACTTTAAAACGCATGATGGTTCCTTCCAATATTTTACTTATAGTTTAAATAATTTCAGGTATAGTTTGGACATGTTGACATCGTCAAAAGATGGAAATAAATAAATTTGTTTCACGACGATGACCGCAATTAAAGGCCATATTTGCTTTGTCAAACTAGTTGCGTAAGACAACAAAGCAACTCAATAGATTTAATATTAATCTCAGTAATTATAAATATTTAAACAGTTTAGCTTATCAAAATAGTGTGTATTTGAGCTCAGCGTATTTCCCAAGATCAACAAAAATAACCTGTTACACAGAATAGGTCATTATAATAGCTAGCTAGCTACTATTAGAATACTCCTCAAAGATTACATGCGAGCAAGGTCCCGAAAAACTTTCATCACGTCTAAGCACTCTACGGGTATTTTTCTCGTAGTTAGACACGTTTTTGTTCAAACTAACGGTCTTGAAGTCATGAGCCCAGTGCCGTGTCAAGCAGAACGAGTATAGTGACACCGCATTTATGGTGGACAGTAAGCCTGTCTGTTTGTTTGTTTTGTTTCCCCGGTGATTTAACTTATCGTTAGCTGGATGATTTGTCATACTCATTACTTTATAACTAAGAAAAAAAATACCTAAATGTACAAGTTATGTGGCTGTTGTACTTAAAAGACATTAATAAACAGACAAAAATCATAATGAAAGAATAATTTTCACTCATAGCTCAAAATGTAAATTTTTCAGCAATTCTGAGAATGTTTATCTGGGCTACGTTTATAAAATGTTTAAATGATAAATGTTTTAAAAATACTTGAGCGTTTTATTCGTATATATTTGTATTGTTCATTGTATAGAACCCATTAAAAAGCTTCAATCATTTGTACGGTGCGACGCTTGGGACATCAAAAACAGAGTCGATAGCTTTTGCCAGATGGTTTCTTAAAAATATATTTCGTTCTTATTGTTTTCTAGTTATTCAAAAAGAAATCGACGTTGTACTTTAAATATTTTATCAAAGCTTTTCACAATTTATTATCTCGATATGCTTTCTAGAAGTTCTTAGCTCCTTTGTAGTATTTTTACAATAAAATTAGCGGTCCCCTTTAATGAGAAGTTAACAATATAAAGAATGGATTCATAAATAATAATACTATTAACTTTTAACTGTAATTTTTTTTATGTAAATGTGCACCAGGCCCTCCTTGTGTTAGGTGGTTACCTTTGCCTATAACAGATGCATTTCGTCACCAGTGACGAATTATACTGCGCCCGTCATCCTGATATATACAGCTGTTCATTCTCATGTAATTTTACTGGCTCTCAAGGACTGTTGGAACAAACTGTTAAGCGCTTGGCGACAGATTGAACACTTGAGGGTGGTAGCTAGCTAGGCGAGCATTCGCATAATGCCCGTTCACCATGCGGTAAAAAGCACAAGCTGGCGCGGCGGGAATCGAACCATGGACCTGCGGCACGGCAGTCCATAACTCCATAGCTATTCCCGCTCGGCCATCATTGCTTCAAACGTACGTGTCGAAATAATGATGTGAAATAAGAATTGATATAGAAAAATCGAGTTGACTTTGCCTAAAATTGACTAAAACACTCGGTACTAGGCGCTCATGTGGCGGGGGTAGACACCATCTAAAAAAGTTTATCTTATACCTTAAGGACAACGCAGACAAATCAATAACTTGAAAACAAACATTTTAATAACACATATTGCACTTTACCTATATACCATGACAGCCATCACATTCGCCGGTTAACAAATGCCTCAACCATTTCGGTTTTTTTTCATTATCCCTACACTTGACAGGTACACCATGGGATCGCAATGTAAGATGGCACTTCTTCAGAAAGCGCTGCTGGCCACTTTCTGGTACCGTCCACCAATACGAGTAGGAAGACATGGCGGGTGCAAATCTATCCCGCCACCCAACGCGGAAGTTTGGGACTGATAATGATGGTCAAAAATTTCTGCGATATAGTTTTATTCGCAGATGATACCTCCCTGATTTTTAAAGTTGATAGGAAAGATAGTGAACTTATTCATGTGAATAATGTATTGTCTATGATCTCTAAGTGGTTCGCGGCTCATAATCATCTCTTAAATTCAAAAAAGACCAAAATGTTTAAGTTTTCTTTACCAAATGTTACATATGTTGAACCAAACATTAAGCTTGGCCTAGATAAACTCTCTTTTGACAATGCGACAGTCTTTCTGGGAATCAAAATGGATTCAACTTTACAGTGGAATCCACATATACATGATCTATCAGGAAGACTTAGTTCTGCTGCATATGCAGTTCGTAAGATAAGACAGCTAACAGACGTAGCTACTGCTAGGCTCGTTTATTTCGCGTATTTCCACAGTATTATGTCTTATGGTGTATTGCTGTGGGGAGCTGCTGCTGAGATAGAGACAATCTTTATCTTACAAAAGCGTGCAATTCGAGCTATATGTGAAATGGATCCTAGGGAATCCCTGAGAGATCTTTTTAAAGAAATTGATATTTTAACTTTACCAAGTCTGTATATATTTGAAAATATTATGTATGTTCGTAAAAATTTGAGGAAATTTAAATCAAACAGTGACAATCACGATTATAACCGTAGGAATAAAGATAAAATACCAGTGCCAAGTTTTAAATTAGCAAAGACAAATAAAAAGTCGTTCTTAGGCAATTGTGTACGGTTTTATAATAAATTGCCCAAACATATTACAACGCTCACAGAAAGAAAATTCAAGTTGCACGTGAAGAATATTTTGATAAAGAAATCTTACTACACAGTTTGTGATTGCATAAACGACAAAAATGCTTGGACTGGTTCGCCTCTGCCAAGCTAGCGCCTGTCACCTACGTAATGTAATAAATATTGTAATAATTTTACTATATAGTATGTAATTAACACATTGTTAAAAACGTTTAAAAGAACGGCCCCGAGTTTCTTGCCCGTTCTTCTCGCAGTGGCTCTATAATTTTTGTTTGCTGAACGTGGCAGTACAATGTAGTATATAACAATATTAAAATTTGTTATTGACCTTCATAAGAGCGTCGTAGACGCCTAAATTGAATAAATGATTTTGACTTTGACTTTGATGAACTGATAGTAATTTGAACACCTGAACTGTGACTTTGGTGGTACAGTCCGTTTTTTTTCATATGGGTTTAAATTATAAACCCTTACCAATATGTTCTGATGTTCGGTATCTTGTTTCAATGATACAAAACGAGGGCTGCGGGGTCGGAACGTGCGGATTAGGATAAATGCGGACGGGCGAAATGATACCAGTTCTTTATGACAGCATGTGACACGCGTATGACTTGAAACATATGGGTAATATTATAACACGAATATATTTTACTTAAATATTTTCGTGTTATAATATTACCCATATGTTTCAAGTCATACGCGTTTTCATCACCCACATTTCATTAAAATTTTAATGACACATTTTTTTTAAATATATTTAAAGTAATTTTTCTAATTTATTTATAACTGATGGCTAGCCTTTGACTACTATCTCTCATGATGATAAGTGATGATGTGGTCTAAGATGTTTTTCAGGCTAACCTAGAATTACTAGCTATCCAGGACAGCTGCCGGAACACAACGTTAGGTACTTGGCGACAGATTTTCTACTTCAGGGTGGTAGCTAACCAGGCCATGCCCTATCGCCATGCTGTAACGACTGCCCTCCTAAGATAACTATTAGACTGATGGCTTAACGTGCCCTCCGAAGCACGTAAGCGCTCAGTAATAATGTTACTATCGGTCACCCATCCAAGCCATGACCGCGGCGGACGTTGCTTAACTTAGCTATAATCTGTTAGGAACGGCTATTATATTTCGTCTTACTTTTCTGCTACGCCAACTTAACGTTATAAACGCCTTGTAACCTAACCGGAAGAATTTTTACGGGTTTCGCTTATACACGCACTCATTCTTGATCGTGCGCTCAAAAAGTTAAGACCAACAAGATAGTAAAATATTAATTAAATGCTTTCTCAAATATTAGTCAATAGATTTTCATGAAGTAACGTCTAAATCTATTAATTATCTTAAGTGATATTCATAGAAACTAACGCAGTGACGGCACAATTTTATTTTGCTACACTGTAGTATGTTACCAACATCAATACGCTAATCCCAGTAGCAATAGTACCCATGTCGATAGGTTTAACAAAGTTTGTTTCTGTTTACCAAACCATGCCCGATACATGTGTCAAAAAATCTGTACCACACATACTGTGATCAAGTATTTTAGAACATTGAGCTTTATTAGAAGGGCAGAAGTAACATATTAACATAACAAGAGCGTCTCTGGACTCTGTACTGTTAATCCTTCTAGGAAGATTGAACGAGCGTATTGCGGATAAGTACTGATAGGTTTTAGTGGATTTTGTTAAGCCCGACTCAATAACCAATCTCTAAATTACATCGTGGCAGTGTGAAAATAAAAGTTATTAGAGACCAAAGCCCGTACAAGTTAATTAAAGGAATTCTTCGCTGTATGCTCAGAGGAAAACTTTGTTCGAACGACAACGCGTATATTGGATTCTTGGGCGCCGAGTATAAAAGCTTTGTATTTGAAGTTAGTGCATTTATAGCTGTTTGTGGAAAGTTTTGTTTGACGTCGTTTTAATGGAGTATATGGATTTTCACTTAAAGTTTCTGATATTTGTATTAAATTTATTCAATATAAATTTATAGTCACCCCGTGAAAAGTCTGGGTGCAAATAATTCTGAAAATATTATAAAGAGCTTAATTAACAATAGTGGAGTCATCTACTCATTTCTTGTTAATGAATAAATCCAATGTTTAGCTACCTAGGTAGGGAGGTGACATTATTTTAAAATTAAATTGTCTTAAAAAGAAACTGAGTGTGATGTAAACTTCCTATCACACGGGACGTTACTGAAATTAAAACACACACTAATCAGGAGTAGTAAGTAAGGAGTTAGGACTTTGTTGGTTAGTTTTTGCTGGTCTGCCTTTGCACGCGATGGCAGCCGGCGCACTTGCGCAGCGTAGGTTAGAGTTAGTTATATATTTTGTCGAAGGAGGCGCCACGCGTCTCTGGTATAAATGCGCGGCAGAATCCATGGATTTCATTGGCGAGAATACGCGAGAATTTCGAGATGACGGGGGTGGGGAAATGCAATCCTGAACACACAATGTCTGTACTTCAGAATCATCAATTAACACATTGTGAATTATTTTCACATTACTGAATAATTGAAAAGGTATTCAATATAAAATTATTTTATACAGACACTACAAATCTGCCATCGCTTAGCATTGTTCATTTGTTTTAAGGCACGCCACGTCGTACCTATGTGCCATCTACACTAATAATATAATATTATAAATTTGTATTTTGTATGTAACTAGTAAACTTAAAAAAATCTAGACCGATGTGAAAAATTCTTTCACCATTAGAATTCTACATTACCCCTAATATCTAGAAAATGTTTAAGAAATTTATTATTATTTTGAAATTTTTGTTACGAATGTACGAAGTCGGGGCGAGCCGCTAGTTTTAGTATAAAAACAGATCAAATGCAAATCGATTTCGCACACCGAGAATGGGTATCAACCAGCACTTGTCATGCGTATGTGCCTAAATATCTGTGTATCTTAACTTATTTCTCAACAGAACATTTTTGTTACTAGAATTAAAGATGGTCACAAAATCAATTAGTGTATCTTATGTTCAATAGCGTTATCCTACTTCCTACTAATATTATAACAGCGAAAGTATGTGAGTGTGTTTATACGTTTTTTGCTTCTTCACGCTCAAACGGCTGAAACAATTTTGATGAAGTTTGGTATGAAAGTAGATGACACCCAGGATTAACACATAGGCTACTTTTAATTCTGAAAAAGTTTAATGTTCCCCTGTTATGAGCAAGGAATTATCATAATTTTGTTTGCTAGCTAGCCAAGGCCAAACCAATTATAATGAATTTTGCTAAGAGGTAGCTAACACTCTGGATTGACACTAATGTTACTTTTTTTGATAAAAAAATGGTGTTTCTAAGAGCTAAGTACACATGTTTTATTCCAGTCAACTTTGATATAATTTATGTAAAACAGCGGGTAACACCGCTAGGCGCAGCTAGTAATCTATAAACTTGCCATCAGTAGTCAAAAGAATTCACTCAAATTCATTTTACAATTGAGTTGATACATTGGAAAATGCCACAATACGGTTATCGTTCGCCCGTATAAATGGCACGCAATATATTTCAAGTCTGCAAGCCATTTTTGTAGAAAAACATGGAATAGACATTTTGAGCGCTATATATCGAGTGCTTTGAAGTGTGAGAGGTATTGAGTGATTGACTTGAATGAAGCCGACATAAACTATTGAACTTTCATGGCTCTATTCATAGAGCATACAAAAACAGTTCTCATTGAATAAAAACGTGTACTTTTGAATACCTTTACGATACGATACGATAACTCTTTATTGACACCAAAAACAGGACATTACAAAGAAATAATAACAATATATAGGCACATAGGGCGGTCTTATCGCTAAAAGCAATCTCTTCCAGACAACCTTTGGATGGATAGATAATAAATACCTTTATACAATTACAAAATAACAACGAGTGAAAAAATTATAGTCATGTAAGGTACCAGCCGGATTCTCCACTGCTGAATACAGCCTCTCCCATTAAGGAGGAATTTACTATAATCCCCAGGCTTGGCAGGCGTTTTGAGGATCGCAGATAAAGATATCAGTTCATCAGAAGGCCTTCCGGTATGACTACATTTTGTATCAGATCTGGACTCCAGGTAGCCTGATTCCTGATCAGAATTGGCTTGCACCAAAAGGTTTGAGTTGCCATCTATTGTGTGTAAGTTGCGCAAATTACTTAGTCTATTACAAAAACTTTTTAGTGACCCTTGGTACTTACGGGATCGAGTGTCATTCACTGTCAACGACAATATCATTAAGATAAGAAAGTTTTTTCAGTTATTGGAGTGTTACTCAAAAAGGGCTTGACCAATTTTATTGAAATGTATATGGAGCCAAACGACAAGAATCAACTTAAAATAAAAAAGTATTATCAAAATCGGTTCACCCAGTCAAAAGTTCTGAAGTTACAAACATAAAAAATAATGACAAATTGAGAACCTCCTACTTTTTTGGAAGTCAGTTAAAAAATACAAACTAACTGACTTAGTCTAATTCTTCCTGTCTTTTTCACACGCTGCGTCAGGCAGCACGATGTTTATTTTACTATTCTTAATGTGAGCAGATATACAGGTAGATTAAAGATTCTGCAGACTGCATGAGGAAATACATGTTGTGTGCGATAAATGTAACAATAGCAAAATTAGCAGCTCGATGACGGTGAGTTCCAAAATCTCGCAAACTAATTATGGATTAAGGCTTACATTAGTGTGCGGTGCAACGTTAGCCGTGGGGTGCCGGGTTAGAATTGCACCTCCCTATTTCTTTCCGTGTGGGTGTCGTAAAAGTTGACTAAGGGAAAAATACAAGAAGGTGGGCAGCAGCGAACTATACCATTTTGCACTGCGATCCCATCAGCTGCCTGCCAAGCGTGGGGATTATGACAAATACCCCCTACATAGGGGAGGCTATCTAGGAGGCAGCAGGGGACGATCCGGCTGATACAGTGCAGCAGTTCAGTACAGCAACGTGGCGGATACGTCAATTTCCTCGTTCGAAATGCGGGACAATTAGTTAATGTAATACTTTAGATTTCGATTTACATCATAGACGGAATAAAAAAACAATAAAATGGAACCGATTTCCAACATTGAAATGTATGAAATAATTTATTAAAGTCGGTAACATGATGATTTAAAAAACTGACCTCACATAAGCATGGTTTTACTTCCACTAGCTAATTAATAGTTTTTTTTACTCGTTTAAGTATGCAAAATTATAATATAAAAACTACTCAACTGTTTTGATTAAATTTTCATGGAACCACCTAAACGGTATATTAGTAAAATCCAACTATATAGTAAATAATTATAAAAATCAATTGGTAGCTTTTGGAGTAATCAAGTAACACACAGAAAAAAAAACATACAAATGAATTGAGAACCTATTTATCGAAAGTCGGTTAACAAAATAAACTATAAACATTGTTAAACAGAGTCATAATATGTTTTCAAATGTTGTAAGCTTTCAAATCATTTTATTAAAATGTACTACACATTTTGTGACAATTTTCAATTTATGTCATAATAAGGTGTACTATGAAATATTTTGTACAAAAAATGTGAATGAGTAGGTACATAAAAGAATTGTAACATATTATTTTTTTTTGTAACAAATAAAGGAGTAATGTAACATTTTTGGCATGTGCAATTTTTTTTACCGTCGGTTTGCCTTTTTTAACAAAATACTGCGAACTATATACAACACTTCAGTTACCACAATGAAACATATAATAATAATACTTAATAATTAATAATTTAACTTAACTTACTAATCATTACAAACTCACAAGTTTTTTTAAATATTTTAATTTTGCAATAACGCCTGCTAGGCGAATTACATAACAATGTTTTCTCTCGTAAATTTGTTATTTTGTCACATGATTTATATTGATTTCGTTAATATTTTTAAGATACGTTGTTTTCCAGTTTTTTTATCCGGATAAACGCATATTTTTCAGCAAGAGCTTACTATTAGTGATAAAACCTTTCATTTTGATGGTATTTGTAAGTATCACTTTAACGTGTTTAAGGTGTTTATTTTTATAATGGAATTGTGACGTAACAATCTCGAGGCCACCTGATATTAAGCGGTAACCTCTGCTATAACAGATGCATTTCGTCACAAGAGACCAACTGCACTGTGCCCTTCACCCTGAGTCTTACAGTAGGTAAGTCTCATGTGCCTATAATTTCATAATAACCAGTTTATTTTACAATAACTCACTAGCCTGTGAACACCTTCGACCACATCATCATTTACCATCGAGTGACATAGTAATATTAGTAATGAAAATTTTATTAAAAAGTAACAACCTCAAGAACTGCTGCTGAAACGAACTATTAGGTTCTTGGCGACAGATTTTCTACTTGAGGGTCTTAGCTAGCCAGGCGAGTATTCGCAAAAAGCTATGTTCCACCATGCGGTAAAACTTGCTGGCTTGAGTTTTACTATAGTCCTGCGGGATAGCCATTACCGCTCGGCAAGTACTAAAGGCACTGGTTTAAAAAATTTTACCATAAAGAGTCTATAAAAAATGACTATTTTATTATTACTGGAATGTTCCACCTGAGTCAAATATTTAAGATTTTCTCCCAGTAGTATCTTCTTCAAATTAAGTAAAACACACAATATTTAAATTCATTATTGCTTACTTTAATTTTTACGCATTTCATATCATTATTTCACAGTATTAATCGGGTAATTTCAGTATTCGTAATTGTTTGCCTTCATAGATTATTCCAATGCAGCAACAGCATTATAATAAGTGATCAATAACTTTATGAAATCATGCCCTGTTGCCCTGTTATACTTGCTAATTAACATGATACATTTTAAATGTAAAATAAATTGGGTACACAGTTTTACCGATAATACGTGCTTCTGTACACTTTATCAAAATTTGTGGATGTCGTCATGAAATGGGCCCTAAAGAATTTTATCAATTGTGATATTGAACCAAATATGTAGATGACAACAATTTGACATATTGAAGTATTCTATCTAAAGGCTAAGTATTCTATAAAATAGTGAAGTAAAACTCAACATAATATATTCAATAGGCTTACTGACGATTCTTAGGATACCATTTCAAACTGTCAATAATTATATAAAAAGCTTGTGTTTATCCCACAATTTTAATGTAATTTGTATAAATTGAAAATACCGCAAATTTGCCTGCTCAAAGAAATATGCCGCGTAAACAGTCCTTTCATATGTTACATTATATTATATTGTCATCTAATAGACATAATTCCTCTCATGAGACTGTGTCAAATATCAATGTAAAAACAAACCATAATAACTAGTCCGACCCAGGACTCTAGATTGCAAAGCTATGTTTTTACACACACACACACACACTCAAATCTCTCACACATACACATACACACACGTAGCAGTATTCCATCTCATCTATCGAAATATAGCATATCGCGATTTACATTTGAATGAAAACTATAAAAATTCTAAGGAAACATCCTATTTATTCCAACAACCGACCAAAATATTAGAGAAAAAAGCCTTGTTAAAGCAGAAACCACAGCAAATATGGAAATCCCTTCATAATGTTCACTTGTTTATGACAATTGCAGAACTATTCATAGTGCCCCATGTCTCCTAATGTCTGTTACTTTCACTTCCGTTCCGTTTCCCTAAAGATAATATACATAATATAATGGGCGGAGGGATTACCACATGTCTCTGGACATAAGTCCAAGTTTCATTAGTTACATTAGTGAGCTCACCAGTTATGTATTCAGGTTAAGGTTGGGGGGTTAACAATAGAACTCCTACAGTAGACAGCATAAATTAATAACTCCCCGAAGTCTGTGACCCACTATTAAAATTTATTTATTATTATTCAATTCTTCTTTTTAAAAAAAGTAATAGGAACTCAGAATTTACTTAATTTTTGAAAAATTCAATCAGTCTCTAATAGGCAATGAAATTATATTCTAAACCGATACCCCACGGGAGATAATCTTGTTAATCTAATGTATTTATTGAAAATAGATCAAAGAAAATTACAGTTTTAAATATATGTAACTTGTTACCAGCCCCGGCGCAGTAGTAAATCGTTAAAAGATGTCTCGAAAGATAATTTTATATTTAGACCTTTCACCCAATGAAATTTTGCGATTAAATTTTATAAATAATGTAAAACATCAATATACTTTTGGAACGGTTGGTAATTCATGTTGTTTTTGGTGTTATGGTCACAATTTATAACCCCAAACGTTATTTCAGGTTAATTAATTTTTTTTTTCTATACTGCTACTTGACAATCTGTCTTTGAAATACAATAGTCCAATAGGCTGACTGAGGATCTCTGAATTCATGTCATTAGTGGAGAGATTTGTCCAGTGAGTCATCTCTTAGTCTGTTTCTGTAAATCTGTCTGAAAGGCCATGAATACTATGTCGTTTTAAACGACAAAATTTTAGGCTCCCCGGTCCTTGCAGTTGAGCTGCCAGTACATTTCTATGTCTGTTCAGTCTAGCCTGATAGCTTTTGCTATAACATTCCACTTCCTGCTTTACTGTTTTCAGTTTTATGTCATGCAAATGGCATGAGTTTATTACTAATGTATGGAGGTGAATTAATAAGATATAAGTTTAATGTTAAAAATTTGGAAACAACGGGTGTGTGTATACGAACGGCACCTACTTGATTTTTATTGCGTTGTAAGTACTTGAATTCACAATGGAGAGACACAAGCTATGAATAGTGTAGATAACGCCGTTGCTATCCTCCAGGTGAGTCTACTCTAATGCTTGCTAATCAGATTAAAAAAGCTTTACATTCTAACTAATTAAAGAATGATGAAGGAGACAGGTTCTCGAGTGGCTAGTACATCCGTAAGATGAATTTAATGGCTTATAGCCGCCAGAACAATATTTTTAGCCAATTTTTTCCCCGGTTGCAGTGTATTATCCAGTAAAATTGTAGCATTCAAAAGTTCAGAAGGACATTGTTCAGCAGTGGATGTCATCCAGCTATTTTGTTTATGTTATTGTAACGAAACAAGCTCGAGGCCCACCTGTTAAGCTGACTAATCTCCTCCTATATCAGATGCATTTCGTCACAAGTCACGAATTGCACTGCGCCCGTCACCTTGAGACAGTTATTATGTATCATGTACCTGTAATTTCACTGGCTCTCAAGCACTACTGGCGAAGCACACACATTAGATGCTTGGCGACAGATTTTCTACTTGAGGGTGGTCGCTAGCCAGGGCATTCGAAAAATGTCCTTCCACCATGCGATGAAGCTAAAGCCCGTGGTGGTATTCGAACCATGGACCTGCTGCGCGGCAGTCCATAGCCAATGCCACTGAGCCATAACTCCTTCAAAGAGCTGATGATGTTAGTCATTTAAATTGGACTGAGATGGTACAGCGGCATTTCGCGCTTTTTATTTCACGATCGACTATTGTGGCCAGCAGCCCCAGTTATTATTTTGTTAATGTTTCGACAACTCTGCGAAAAGGGTATTCATACAAAAGTCGTTTTAATGTGCTATATTTTACATAACTTAAACACTTTATTTTTAAAATCCATGCCTGGTTCAAGGTTGCTGGATCATACTGGATAATATGATAACAATGCATTACGGACGCGGGTTAATGTGTCCCCGGCTAAAGCTTGTCTACAAGGATCTTTATGAGCTATGACTTAAAAAGGAGGGACGGTCGTGAAATTAGCTAACTGGGTTTTGTTCACAATGTTTTATGATAAACAAGCCTTTCATAATGCGCAGTTATCCAGATTTACTGTGGTATAACAAAACAAATTAATGTTTATGGTTATCATTAAAATTATAAGCCAGCTGAATGTAAGTAAATGACACCGTGCATGAGAGACCTGGCGGTGAGCGATATATTTGACAATCAAGGAGGGTACCTATGTTCAATAATAAAAATATAATTTAACAAACAAAGTATGTTAATACTAGCTGCGCCTCGCGGTTACACCCGCGTGGTGATGGATGATGATGATAAAATGTATGTTATGTGTTAACCCACCGCCTTATCTACCTCCATACCATATTTTTTTTATAAGATTTATATATGGCTTACGCAAATATGATCATGTCGCCGATTTACGTAATAAGCTCAAGTGGTTCCCTATTCTTCGTCGCCGGAGTGCTCATATATTATCTCTCCTTTACAGTATTCTGTTCAACCCTTTATCCACGCGCTACCTCAGGGAACAATTTAAATTTCATCATTCTACCCATTCTCTGTCGTTACTGTCATTAGAAAACTCTATACAGCAGTTATTTATGTATACAATTATTAGGACCATAAGAAACCCCGCCCAATATTTTGACCATATCTATTATTGATGGATTGTCTGGAAGATATCGCTCTGAGCGATTAGACCACCCATTGATACACTCGGTTTTAATTTATGTTTTAGTAATAAGTTTATTGTTGTTATTATGGTGTTTTCAATAAAGAGTTATCTATCTTGCTATCTATCAGACCCAATTTCATCAAAATCGGTCCAGTCGTATGAGGGTGAAGGAGTAATGAACATATAAACACACTGACAAACGTTTGCCTTTTTTATATTAGTTTGAAAAGGATCAATTTGTTACTACCGAATATGCATTAGAAATAATTTTTTTTTTTTATAGTATTTATGGTACACTATTTTGGCAATAATAGCTTACACATAATAGATAGATATATCCGGGGCTTTTTTTTGGTTAATTTAAAATAAACGGGTGACATTTAAGGTTTTTTCACCGCACGCCAGAATAGGTAGCATATGGCTGATTTTTTTCTTACTTACTTGACACTTATCGTTAAATTTTCGACAATTTACTTAATATCCTTATAAATTATAGCCTATGTGTTGTTCTGAAGTCTAAGCTATATTACTGATAAGTTTAATTAAAATCCGTTCAGTACTTTTTGCGAGAAAGAGTAACAAACATCCATTCATCCATACATACAAACTTTCGCGTTTATATTATTAGTAGGATAGTAGGATAAGAATAATTTGTTGATATTGGGCAATAAGCAAAATGCATTTAGACAAACCGCTAACACTTAAGAGAGGCTTCTTGGAAACCTTAAATTGAATTAATTGCCGTTTAATAGATTTCACATCACTGTTGAAGAACAGTCACTTCGAGTTTTCATCAACACTATCTGCGTATGACAATTGATTAAGAGGCGCAATTTTGAACTGATCAGCAAAGCTAAGCAACGTCCGCCTCGGTCAATCTTGGATGGGTGACCGCTGGTGACGTTACTACTGAGCGCTTCCGTGCTTCGGAGGGCACGTTAAGCCGTCGGTCTCGGTTGTTGTCTTCGGATGGCAGTCGTTATAGCATGGTGGTAGGGCATTTGGCGAATGCCCGCCTGGCTAGCTACCAACCTCAAGTAGAAAATCTGTCGCCAAGCACCTAACGGTGTGTTCCGGCAGCTGTCCTTGAGAGCCAGTTATTCTCTAGATTAGCTTGAACAACACCTTCGACCACATCATCACTTACCATCAGGTGAGATAGTGGTCAAAGGCTAACCTATCAAGCATAAAAAAGGCATTTATGTAAAAACAAAGAAAATACAAACCATCAAAAAATAACACTGGGGCCACGTGAAATAAGTGAATTTTACTACTTTGCGTTTAAACAACCTGGTATTAGTGTGGGTGATTTGACATTCCAGAAAACTTGGCATCAATATCAATGATCGTTTTTTGGTGAGCCGAGTCTTGAGAAATAAAAAATCTGTATGTATTGCCTCAAAAAGAACCTTGAATAAATTAAAGGTGCGTGTTAAATGGACACATGATCAAAAATAGGCTTTTTACTGCCATCATACGTAGCCCTTGGTAGGTTCAAGGCAACTTTGTGAGCACTAATTTTCCATAATAAGACTCACTTAACATTATGCGACTTACATACATAAAGACTTGGGCAAGCCAAAAAATATATCTCTCTGGTGACGACCAATTTGTAGTCGTACGTTTTAAGGAATCATCCCTTATAATACAGGTTCTATTGTGATTTGGACTGCGATTAATTTATTGGACTGTACGGAGTCAGTCTTCACAGAAAATGGCATATAAAATGCACAATAGTGGACTATACGGCTGAACAAATTCCTCGCACTATATCCGCAGCATTTTCTGGCTCTTCAATAAAGTGCTAAAAAGGCTGTCACCCATAAAAATAGCACGCGTTCTGGTGATGTGGAAGAGTATAATATGAAACAGGTCGAGATCCAGCTTCAAGTTCACGTAATAAAGCAAACATGGAATATTGTAAGGCGACGTGTACGGTCAGTGCAGCTGGGTCCGTAAAGCATCAGGAAACTTATGTATTCATAAGAAGTCGGCGAATCTATTCAGGGGCCATGAAATATCATGCCGACTGCAAGAAATCATCAGGAAAGTGCCTAAAGTACCCTGAAAATCACCCCCAGACGAATCCAAACTGATACTGTCTACTGCTACAACGTTATTAAAAAGAAAGAAAAAAAAGAAAGAGTTTATTTTGAACATAAGAAACACAATGGCAAAACATCATACATGTAAGAAACAAACAAAAAGAATCAAATATCTTAAAAACTATTTAATATGTTAAATATTATGTAACGTTCGGTCCGAAAGAAAGCCGCAAAACACATTTTGGCTTACTTTTGTTTCACTTTGTTCGTAGCATAGACTAGCAAGCATTTGCCTGTATATATTCTGAACATTTTTGATCTGTATGGAGAAAAAAGAAGTGCAATTTATATAAAATTTTTGCCAGATACATTTATATTCCTTATGACTGATGAACTGACCATAGACTATCAAACAACGAACTTCGTACCACAAATTCAATTTTCGTTGTCTGAAGTGTCGCTAGAAACACGAGAAACTAAACCCTGGTGAATTGTAGTAGTGGCCCCAGGTGTCACGACTAGTTTTTGGGACTTGGACATCATATCTTGTAATGAAATTTATTTGATTTTAATAACGAAATCTACTGACACTACTCCTTACCTACTATTACTTGGAAGGTTGTGAGGACAGAGGCTACATAAAAATAATAAATTATCTGAAGGTGACAATGAAATACGTGATTGGCTTAGGCTCAGGGCGCTATATGCTGAAACATAATGCCGAATGAGATGAGGATACCCAAGAAACAAAAAGTTATTTTTTTCTGGCGTAACAATATTTAAATTGTGCTTTTTCTAAATGCTTATAACTTTGAAAATGAGTATACTCTATTTTAAACACATATTATTTTTAGAACTCGTAATCATATATCATGATCAGTGACATCAGAGATGATCTTAATCGATTTAAGTTCTTTGTACTTTTTATTTGAATTTCAAACAAGAAGGAGGTTTCTAAATATGATTACAAGCACTATCGCGTGCTAAGCGAAAATCATATCAAACAAATTATTGGAGTACAAAGTGGCTGAGATGGTGTTAAGCATCCGACGCGATATCGGAGGACGCGGGCTCGATTCCCGCCTTGGGCAAAAAAAAATTTGTACTCCAATAATTTGTTTGATATGATTTTCGCTTAGCACGCGTTAGTGCTTGTAATCATATTTAGAAATATAGAAGGGTAGCGACATCATACCGAGAGTTAAGTGTTTGAAAAAACACTTCTTTCGATCAGATGAAGTCTAGTAGTCTGGTTGATGGCCGCGCACCGACCCCTATGACGGTTAAAGTAATACAATTGGAGCACAAAGTTTCGGCAGAAATGCCAATGTCCAGGTGGCTGAGATGGTGTTAAGCATCCGACGCGATATCGGAGGACGTGGGTTCGATTCCCGCCTTGGGCAAAAAAAAAAATTTGTACTCCAATAATTTGTTTGATAAGAAGGAGGTTGTCAATTCAAAGTGTATATTTTTTTTTAAATGGAACCGACTCCAAACACTGAAAGTATGAAATAACTTGGAAGTTGGCTTATGTGAGGTAAGTTTTATGAATCAGCATGGTACCTATCCACATTTTATTTCACACTCTTCAGTGTTGTTTTTTTTTAAATGTATTTGATTGTTTTTGGCGACATCGACGATCTTATGAACTAAACAAGTACCTGCAGAGTAAAATAAAAAAAAATATTTCTACGTTTGTATTGTCTGAAGGAGTAGGTAGAGGTATCTAAACACCCACTGAACCATAAAACGTATCTAAAATGAAACTTTCAAAGCTTTTAATCATGCTTACGAAGAAAAACATATGCAAGGACACGCGTGTTCGCCTCGCAAAGTTATGGAATCTTAAATCAAATTTGTAAAGCGAAATTTCGAACTTTTCCAAGATTCCGTAAGCCCTTCGAGCCTTAGATGTTATTGAAATTAAATATTACGCAAAATTTTCTTAAGGCTAAGCAGGGGAAGGCGTCGGATGAACACGGAAATTGAATTAACCAAATCCCTTTGACGAAGTTTGTGTTTGCAAGCAACTTGGTTAAACTGTGAAATTATTAGCGTAGCGGCGAAACGTAACTGCTCTTTTGTGGTAGTAACTATAGACTAGATGATTAATTAATAATGTGGCTTCAATGTTCTTTCCCAATAAAGTCTTCTTCATAATCACTCTTAGTCTTAAAGGCCCACAAAGGTACTTGCGAATTGCCATGAAAGTAAATAAGAAAGACAAAATCAATTCATTTGTTATTTTTTATTGCTGATAGTTTAACTTTCGACCACCATCTCACCTGATAGTAGGTGATGGTGTGGTCGAAGGTGTTAACAGGCTTAACCTAAAATTAGTATTATATCTAAGAACGTTTATTGCCTTTTAACACAATCTCAATTGATTGTAAGTGATGCTTTTTAACCAATGGGAATCAGATCTCAAGGACAGCTGCAGGATCATACTGTTAGGTAAGGTTAGCTGCCAGATTTTCTAGGCTGGCTTTTGCAAAATGGCCTAAGTACTACCATACAAAATTTACACCCAAAAACTCCCAACATAATAATCTAACGACTACCATTATAAAACATCAACTGGAATCTCCAAAGCACGAAAGCGCTAAGTTAAGTAGTATACAAGCTATCGCCAATCCACGTAGTAATAATTGATCGGTGAATACAAATGCAAACTCCAATATGAGCGCTGTACGTGCTATAATAAAATGCTGTAATATATATCATAAGAAATATTTTATCTTTTAAACAGCAAGTACAGGTTGGTAGGGACATACAATTTATTTCTTAAACAGCCTTAACTTTCGAAAACAGCCCAAGAATCAATGTTTTAACTAAATAAGGTGTAGTAGATATCATGTAGGCCAAACCTGAAATTCTCGCGAATGTCTTGAATAATACAATTTTGTCCTTCAAGTTATCTACTAGACATGCTCCAAAACAAATTTTATTAAAACGGCCAACGATTTGTAATTCTTATGGTGACTTAATACAACTACTAAGGTAAACTTAAATGATACTTAGGATAAAATAGTGCGTGATGACGCACACAACCAGCGAGCACAGTAAATACGCATTTGATGACCACTTTTATTGCTCGACACAGTCTTAATTAAAACATATTTTTGATATTTACTGATAGGCTCAAGTTTTAAGTTCATCAATGCAATTATAGTTTCGAATAAAGACAACAATATTTTATGAAAAGAATAATTTGAACGTACGCCAACGGGATGCCTGCTCGTTTGCCCTCCTATCCCATAAAAATATTCGAGGTAAGTGGTAATATATTATATTTAAACATTATCACAGTCACTAATAACTATAAATTACAGACATACCAAGGTCATTTTTGAAAATACTATGTCAAATACTCTTTACGTGATTTAACGTGAGAACATACGCACTAAGCGAGTTGGCTGCATTTTTAAATTTTCTTGGTTGATTTTCACATTGATTCACTCATTCATTTTCACATTCACGTGATTCGTGATAGTTCACTCGGGAGTATAACAAATCCGGCTTAGAGACTAAAATGAGTTCAAACTCAGAAATGGAAATAGTCTGACTCCGCTAAACATAGCGGTAGAACAGACAGCAAGCGCTCAATCTAGAGTTATGTATTTATTTCCTGGTGAAATATCATGAAATAAATACATAACTGAACTTCTGATTTTTTCACTAACGTATTGAAAAACGTCGAGTGACACACTTGCGTAAGACATTTTCATTTCGTTTACAATAACATATTAATATAAGCATCATTCTGTTTTATTCATCTTAATTTAATTATTATTCTGCAACAACTATAATCTCAACTAACCCAATATTTGTTGCTAGGTCTCTCCTAAGGCATCATTCAAAGACTACATTGTGTACTTCGTAGAGGCATATCGACGTATCAAGGAGATAAGTTCCGGACAAGACGAGATTATCGAGTGAATAAATCAGGGGCGAGGTGGCCTAGAAGATTTATAGCGTGCAGACAGAGCGGCTCTTTAATATATTTGTACGCAGTATCCAAGCTTTCAGCATAGTTAACACTTTTTGACCCACTTATATATAAATTAAATATTTAGGACTTTGAATATGGAACGTCATATATTGCCCGCTTGATTTAAAATATCGAAAATTATTAACTAAGCCGTGCATTAAAAATAGTATCTACTTCATAAAATGTTAATATTACAATAGGCTCGTGACCACGATCGGTGATGGAAAATTTTAGGTTGGTTAGTAAATAAATCAATAATGTAATAATTTATATTTTGCACTCACTTTATTTATTAATGAAAACTTTTTTTTGAAATTATCTATGATTATATACCTACCTTGGATAAACTTTCCAGACAGGAAGATTCAAGTTATTTTGATGTTAGTTTGTCCATTTAATGAGGAACTTATTTCTTAAACTACGATTCCCAAAACGCCTGCCGAGCGTGGGCATTAAGGCAAAGCCCGCCATTAATGGAGCAGGCTTTGTTCAACAGTAGAAAATCCGGCTAATACAGTAATCATAACGCATGAGCTTTATAACTGACTTCAATTAAATATCTAAGTAGTAACTAGTGTGCGTGTTATCTCGTATTTTGGACTGAAACAATTCCCTGCCTTAACAAATATACCTCGTTCAGCTAGATTTATAGATGACAATAAAATAGGCACGGGTTTCGGGGTTTCTTCCAAGACCGACACTTAAAAAACGTCGTTGACATAAAAAGGTAAGCCGTGGTAAGACAATTATTGTGAAAATAAATCCGACTCAACAAAATAAAGACCTTTTTCTTATTCGTTAATGTTTTGAACGAAATATGAAATACTTCTAAAATGAAACACGAAAGGCCTATATCAAACTAATCACTGTTCATGTGTGTTGTAAACACGCCATTATAATGGTTTCGAAAAAATAGGTACGAGAGAAAATTTCTTATACATTACACAATAAAATTGGAGAGAAAATATTGGAACGTTAAGTATGAAATATCATATTTCTCGAGATTTTTCATTAAAACGATGACAATAGCTGTGGAATACCGCGCGTTATCAATGAAGCCTTAAACACGCAATTATGAAGAAAAAATCTTTCACTGAAATTTCTTTTTCAGATACCGCTCTTTACTTATGTGTTAATTTTTTTCTATACTCATTGAATTAAAGATAAAATTGTGTTTTAGGTGATGTAACTTCAGTAAGGTAATCGTTAAGGTTTGGGTGGTAAAAAAATCGGCCAAGTGCGAGTCGGACTCGCGCACGAAGGGTTCCGTATCATTAGCTATACAATATTAGACTTCATATTATAACCTTTTTTATTTTAACGTGCTCGAGTCCGACTCGCACTTGGCCAACTTTTTGTATTTGTTGTTATAGCGGCAACAGAAATACATCATCTGTGAAAATTTCAACTGTCTAGCTATCACCGTTCTTGAGATAGAGCCTGGTGACAGACGGACGGACGAACAGCGAAGTCATAGTAATAGAGTCCCGTTTTTAGGGACTAGTAGTCCTAACAAGGAACCCTTATAGTTACCCTTTGAGTACAGAATCCTAAAAATTAACTGATTGATAAATGACACTTACATAAAATATATCGCCGCGTGGGATGTCAGGCTGGAATTTCATCCCCCATTGCTATTCTGTGGGCGTGATAAAAGGTACAAAAGGTAAAATACCGGAAGGTGGGCAGCAGCGCCTTCTGAGGAACTGCTATCTTAACTGCAATCCCCAAGACGCCTGCCAAGTGTAGGGAGTATGGCAAATCCCCCCTTAATGGAGGGAGGCTGTGTTTAGTAGTGGACCAATCGACTTATAAAGTACATTCTTAAAAAAAAAATACAATAATTTCTATATTTCGGTGGCTTTATTGTCTAATTCGAAAGGTGATCTTATTCGAATGAATATTATGATCTTAATTTTGAAACTTTTGAACTCAATAATGGTAATTTTTTTTAAAATTAGTTGGCTGTAGTTATTAACTGCCGGATTATAATACTATTAAGTTAATGCACTAAATGCAATTATGAAAATTTTTAGTTATCTTATCCAAAATTTGCACTACCCTATAATCACCCAACGGATATTGCTAACTGAAATGATCTAATTCAATCGTGATTTGTTTAAATATACATGGTTATTGGTAAAATGCTAACAAACTCTTAAGATTGACTTCTGCTAGCCCTAACAAACATTTTGAGATGAATATTGTTTTGTTTAGAAAAAAAAAATGTTTAAATATGTTTTCTTGTGTTTTTTTGATCGAATAATTACGAGGACCACTAGATGTTTAAAGTCTCTTGTGCCTGTAATGTATTATATCATATTTTTTATTACTTTGCGCAATGTATATATTCAATATTCTAATCAAAGGGAGCTGCACGGTGCAGCCCAGTGTTTCTGCTGCACGGGCGCTCTTGGCTCAGAATAGGTTTTTTTTTTATAAAAAGAAACATCTCAATATGTTTTTTAGGCCTAGCACACGGCAACCCTGAGAGGTTGTTAGCATTTTACCAATAACCCTGTATATATATGTATTGTCCAATGTCTTAAAGACATTTTATACATAATATATACAATGTCTTTAAGTTGCATGGTGTAAAGCGGCTGTTATATAGCAGACTTGGGAATAATAAAATACAAAATGTCACTAAACAAAGATAAAGAATTAAAAATTCTTAACTTTTGAGCGGTACTCGAACTGGCAGCGGCGGAGATATTAATATTTTGCCAATTACACCCAAGTCAGTGTTTACCCCTCGGGGTAAAATACTTCCATCATTTGTACCAAAACTTAATAAACACAGCTGCAGATGCCGCAGAC
Organism: Plagodis dolabraria; assembly: GCA_963854805.1. Lineage (NCBI taxonomy): Eukaryota > Metazoa > Arthropoda > Insecta > Lepidoptera > Geometridae > Plagodis > Plagodis dolabraria. The sequence continues at coordinate 13,713,205 of OY978454.1, read as the reverse complement.
GTTGACCAACAAGAGTCTCAAAATAGTGACTTTAAGTATAACGCAAATTTTAGGTAGTTAGTAATAATAATTAATTGCAATGTTTAAACAAGTTGTGGTAAATTTAGTAACAGGGACTTGAGTTGTCTCTTCATATAAAAAAATACACTGAATTTTTTTCGGTGTCGGTTTGTTGTCTTAACGGCTTATGGCTTCCGGGTCTAGATATTGGAAACTACATAAAACGCATTTTGTTTATTTTTTAACGGTGATATGCCTTTCTTAAACAAAATACTATGAACTATACACAATACTACAGCTACTACAATAAAAGCATTTAGACAACCTATAAGTCATAGCAAACTCATAGGCAGTCTAAACACTCCAGCCCAGTATCAGTTGGCAGCTATTATTTTGGTTAATTCTCTATATAAGCTAGCAAAAGGCTATACGTAATCGTTTTACCACAATCACCTGATGGTAAACTGTAAAGTGATCGAATATGGTAAACAGGGTTAATCTAGAATGATGGAAGTTTCAATCCTAGGAATAATTTTAGTTGGAACACATGGATAGGTGCTTGGATCCCTGTGTTCCGGTAGCTGTACTTGAGAGCACGTAAATAAGGAAACGAATATAATAAAAACTACGAAAACAAGTGCGTGGGCGCCGCTGTGGCAACTGCAACCTCCGCCCGTCTTGTCAGTGATTAGATACGCACACATAGATATGCATGTAATTGTGAAGCTTTCATTCTGTACCGTTCATTATATAATATGTGCTTCAGAGTATGTACTATTTTAACTATATTTCACCATACAACCTACCATTACGTAATTTTTTTGGTAATAATAGAAATTGACAACTTGAACGTAAATCTTGGGCAGATTTCACTAATAAACTAAGTTTGATCAACACAATAAAGTTTTCTCGAAGCTTCAGCATATTTGCTCCGATACAAAACCAAGACCAACAATCTCCGAAGTTTCAAGCCATGTGGAAGTTTCTTTCTTGAAAACTTGTAACTTTCCCTGTAAAAAAAGTTGGTGTAGCTCACCTTTTTAAGGTGTTAATTTGTTGTAAGAATTTGTTAACTTTAATATTGAAGAAAACTGTAGTTTAATTAGAAGTTACGTTCAGAACCTTATTTAAGATCTACAGGTTTCTCTTATAGTTTGATAGATCTAATAATGATAACTTATAATGTAATTGTAATTTCGCCAGACGTGTTTGTTTCTATATAATATAATGAGCCAATTCGAATCTACTAGGCACAGCCCATTCTCCGGATTGTTGCTGAATAAAATTTACGTTATAAAAACTCAATAACTTGTTCATCCCGGGGATCATTCCTTAGACCTCAAGCTTTTTTATCGTATTGTGACGAAACAATCAGGAGGCTCAGCTCATATTAAGGGGTTACGTCAGTTTACAACAGACGCATTCGTCATAAATGGTGAATTGCACTGCGCTCGTCATTCTGAGACAAAGTTGTTAAGGTTCAAGTGCCTGTAATTTTACTGGCTCTGAAGGGCACTAGGCTGCCGAAACACACTGTAAGGTGCTTGGCGATAGATTTTATACTTGAGGGTGTTAGCTAGTCAAGTGAGCTTACAAAAATGTCCTTCCACCATGCGGTGAAGCTCCAGCCGGGCGGCGCTGACGATTGAACCATAAATCTGCGGTACGGAAATCCATTGCTATTACCACTCGGCTATCATTGTTTCCAAACAATCAAATGCACACAAACACACACATAACTGAAGTGAGCCCTAAAAATCCATTTTTACTTTTAAGGGCGCACCGAGCATTTTAGTCACGCCGCGTATGTGTGCGTAAGTAAGGCACGCCCATAGCATCCGTCCCCGTCCGACGGCCGAAGAATTACTAAAGCGGATAGGGACAAAGCATCGCGGCTCTGAATAAAATGGGCGGAACATGCGTGAATTTGAGTATTTCCTTCGTATTATAAAAACCAATACCTATTTGAAAAATGTAATGTGTATACGTTATAGAAAACATGTTGTTTTTTTATTATTCAAATACGGATGACTCTCCGTTAAGTATTTACTCCGTACTAAGGGTTTATTTCGTTTTTAGATGTAACTTTGGATTTTTATTCTGAGAAAATTTTGAGTAATCGTATTTCCAAAGTGTATGATTTATAGAATGAACCCTTAAATTTAATATATATTAATAACATAACCCAAAATTAAGAAACAAAGATACAGCATGGGATCAAATGAACCACAATTACGTATCGCTGCCTCGGTACAGGCTTAATTAACTAACAAATTAAATGTGTAAGATATAAATTTGCGTAGTTCTTAGATGAGTACGAGACAGTAAACAACTTTGTATGTTTTATTCGAAGCTTCGGTGTACAAAGCTTCAAACTTACTAGTAAGTTCAGAACAATCTACATATCCATTACATAGACTGTGAAGGAAACCCATATCCATGAAAGTACGTCCATTTTGAAGGCAAGTTAAATTATGGTAGCTGCATTATTCTGTACAGCTTTTGACATAGTTGTGTTTATTGAGATTTTAAGGTTTAAATCATTTGCGTTGTATACGTTTTAAATCGCTGACATTTAATGTAATGTAACGGTGATTTCCAAAAACTGCATTAAATACTTAAGGATATATCTGATATGAGATGAAAAATATAGCTATTAATACAAGCATTATCAGAAAAAAGTTTACTTAGGTAAATAAATCCAACGATTTATCATATTTTTGTATTAATATGGTCATTAAAAGTTAGTTCAACGTTTAGTAACAAAACTAAATCTCTAACTATTTTCACTTTATTTTGGCTTTGTTTCTTTCATAAACAAATATTATAGTTTCTTTTTCGGGTGAACGAGACAAAGTGACATTACGATACATTGACACCATATGATGTATTGTATGACATTGTCTTTGAGAGACACCGCCGCCGGCTGGTCGCCTTTTATGAACTCAAGATGATAATGATAAAGATAAATAAATGTTCCAGATCAAAAATGAGTATATACAATATACTCGTATTCATGCATATTTTTGGGTATCAATTATATAGTCCATCATGTTTTTCGTATATGCATGAGTGATAATGTCACAGTTTTTTAAACGACTTCCAATATTGGATGAAATTTTTCTAGGCGACTAAAATATACCGATGGAAAAAAAATGACACTGACAAGATGACCACCTGGCCCATCTCGTAAGGTCTTTAGGAGTCCATCTTTAGGTGTTTTAAAGAATGACCTAAACTTTTGAGAGTATGCCGATGACCTCCATGATCTGCCTCTCTTTGATCCTGCATGATCCTGCCTTCGCCTTTTTACCACCGGAAATCACGGACAGCAGATTATAATCAGTTAATAAAAAGTTATTAAAACGACTAAGCAAGATCCGCTACGAGCTCTTCAAAAATTATACTTATTTAGTATTGGAGGTCAGTTCTAATGACAACCACCACCGTTGAACAATACCTCCCTTATTATAACATATTATGTTTGCCATAATCCCCATACTTGGCAGGCGTTTTGGGGATGGCAGTGTAAGATTGTAGTTCTTTAGAAGGCGTTGCTTACCTCATTCTGATATGTCATTATCACGATATTAGCAGTGTATTGCCACAAATTAAATCTCCTGGCCCTTAGCTATTAAATTATTTTTGTATAATATATGATATGATATAGGACAGGGGCTTCGGTTATAGCTTTATTAAACCGTACAAAATGATGGTACCAATTTTCTGTCCGTTATCCTACCCTGTTTTCAAGGTACCACAGGAAGAAAAATAATTGCACTGATTATATTCTATATAGAGCAATACAGCGCATCCCTGATCTCTTACTTATTCTAAGTGGTCTGTATTCATTATAGGCGTGGGCTTAACTTCAGCATCAGGCTGACCGCTAGCTTTTCGATTCACATTACAAAAAGCTTTAAAAATGCCTGACTCATCTAGCTTGGATCCATAACAGTGCGCCTCTCAAAATATTATTCCAACGCTAAACTAAAAACAAACTGCAAAAATTTCGATATGCTATCCACGCGACGTTCGTCGCATTCAAAATGGCCACCTCAGTATTTTCCCAACGAATTAACTGATCCCGATTCAGCGGCCAATGCTATAAATTGAACTAACATTTTCATTTCGACTTCTGTTGGCGTAGGTTATTTATTGAACTCCAGTTCTTTTACTGATTTAATAGTATATTGATTACTTTTATTTCAATTAGCATAATAGAAACAGATATGTAGGTTTTGTATAAATATTGTGCAATGGAATTATGTTTAGTCATCTTTTGTATTCCGAGCGTATATTCACTATAGCAAATAAATGAAAAAGTTTATGAGTGAGCTTATAGTGGGGCACAGCTAGTTATTAATCTTTATGTATAAAAAATTATGTGCCACGTTGTTTGTCCGCAATGGACTCCTAAACTACTAAACCAATTTTAACAAATTTAAAATTTGTTTAGTAGTTTAGGAGTCCTTTGCACTCCGTGTGCAATTTAATTCAAATTGAAAGATAGGATAGCTTACATCTCAATTTTAGAGTCGCAATTATCCGTGCAAAGCCGGGGCGGGCCGCTAGTATAACTTATATATTTTATAGGTAAAAATTGCTCTGTGCCCGAGCCATGTCGCTGCAAATCCCGCCGCCATCTTAATGAACTCGTTTCTATCAACTCTGAGTACCTATTGTATAATGGTCTAGAACTGGAAAACTACACTAGATGTTTTTATGACATATCGCGATGGTTAAATTGATCAATGGGAAAGAAACAAAAAGGTTTGACAACTATTTTGAGCTTGACGATTTTGTTTGTTTGAACACAATTTGTGTTGTGACGTAATGAAAATGTAGGAAGTGATACGTGAGACAAAATATATGTGTAATAATTTAAAATAAGGTATTTACAGATAGTATATTTATTAGAACACATTGTTAGAAGAAGTTTAAACAAAATAGCCCCAAGTTTCTTGCTCGTTTTTCTCGTAGTTACTCTATAAATTTATTTTGCTTAACGTGGCAGTACTTTATTCAAATATTAAATATTATGATTGATCGTTATAATAGCATCGTTGACGCTTTACTGGACTGAGTTTAAATTTATTTATATTAATTAATTTCTTAATAAGAATTTATACAACTGTGTCTGGCTAAAGATGACATATATGCATGAGATTAAATTTTGAAGTATACTTTTATAATATAGTATCCCCTTTTCTATAATGTGCTCTATGGTAATTCAATAGTTTAGGATTTATAATTGCAATTATATGATATTATATCATACCTTTGATACCTACTTATCTATAAAAAATAAACAATTGGTTTGTTTTATAAGTTTATACCCAAAAAAACTGCTGAATCACAGAGCAATAATATTCAGCTGATGGTGTTAATGAAGTTCCAATATCAGTCTAGTGCTAAATGTAAAACTGTTTGCTCAAAATAGTTCAGTTGTTTGTTTCATAGAAAAAAAAAACATAAAAACCGCCTTGTCAGTGCAATATCAACAAACCAAGTACATTACTGGTGATACACTGACTCATAGAAATTAGTTAGACTGAACTGAGCATAGCCCGCGCCAGCTACACCATTTTGTGCGAGCTCGCCTGATGAATTACCATCATCAATCAGAACATTTGTTTTTTAACCTTACATTTCAGCTTGTTCCAGCTACGTTCAGGTCTTGATATCAACATTCTATTCTGGTTAGGTCTGGTATGTTGTCAATTCTCAATTTTTTTTGCAACATATGTGGTGTACATACACTGGTGTTAAATATATTTTTACATGATACATATATACCTTACCAGTAAAGTTTGTGTTTTGCGATGACACTTGTTTAGCTATGTCTTATAGCCTTCGGACAGCCAGAAAACCGACATTTACGTGGTGCATGCATGGTGGTAGGACATTTTACGAATATCCGTCTGTTTAGTTCCCACCCTTAAGTAGATAAATTGTTACAAATATCCTCTTGAAAGCCAGTTCCCACTCTACGTTAAGCCTACTTTACTTACCATACTCATTTTCCAGGCGTTAGGTCACTTAAGCAAGACGCCGTCTTGGTAGGGGAAATGTGGTTAGAATTAAAAAAAAAGTAACACCGCGAGCTGGAGTTTTGCAAATACCCACTCAAAGGGGTGTTTTACACTTTCCTCCTTCTCCATCCTAACTCTTCCACCCCTAAAATTAATTGGCGAAAAACTCAAGTCCTATCAACTAATAGTAATAATAACAATCAAAAGTTAAAAATAAATAAGGTTTCCATACAAGGAACTTTTTGTTATTAGTTTTTCTTTTGGCTGTATCGTAAAAAACGGTAATAGATATAAAAGCCTCAAACCTGGTATGATTGATTATAGCCCAATATCCAACATACAACAACAGATACCAAAATCCTGCCAAGTGCTGCAGTTGGACTCCTAAGGATCTCGATCTGTATGAAAAAAATTTGATTAATTGGTACATTCTTACTTGGTACAGTAATAATATATGACAAACTAAATAGGACCTCTCGCATAGCTTCCTTGGCATCTGGAACAAGGAAACTTATTCATGTTTTTAAAAATCTTAGGCAAGTAGTAGACAAAAACTTGCAGTACAGACTTATAGAGCACTTAGTGAGTGCCTCTTTAGGTATTGCATTTGCGCATGTGTCAGTGCAGTAAAAAATCACCTCATAACAGCGGAACGTGCCCAACGTGCTATTCTGATAGTGTTCTTGCATCTCGCCTACAGACACCCAACTACGGATGTATATAAAAAAGCTAATGTATTAAGCGTCAGAAAACTTACTTCAAAAATTTATTTGGGAAGGCATACAGCGCTATCATAAAAAAACGTCATCATAAACGTTGCCAGAATTAAATAAGCGAATTAATAGATGCCCTGTACCTCGTGTAAAGAGTACGTTTGCAAAAAAGCAATAAAAAGTTGTTGTTCCTCATTTATATAATAAATTTTATACAACAAATAAAGTTAAAAAGTTAAGTAACAATGATATGAAGAAGAAACTACTTACTTGGATCTACCAATTTGATTATGAAGGCATAGAAGAGATGTTTAATAGTTTTCACGTATGATATTATGTGATGCTGTAAATAATCGCATTAATACACACACATACACTCTTACACGCAAATACACCCTTACATGCTAACACACACACATACACTCACACACACACACACACACACACACACACACACACACACACACACACACACACACACACCAAAAAAACGCACTCGATATCGATGTATATATTTTTTTTCTCCTTGTATAAACTTACCTTATTTTCAGTTCTTGTAAGATATGCATAACAACTATACAAGTAAATCTAGATGGGAGAAGGCACTCAAAACACAGTTTTTATTAACTAGTTCGGGAGCCAATGGATTCAACAAGTAATAGGTACATGAAACTTTTAATGCCAAATAAATTATTATTATTATTCTGTTTTGGATATATAGAAACTTCGGTGTGGGAGTCCATCTCGCACTTTATTAGTAAAGTTTACTCAATATAAATATTTTGATAATGACTATAACTTTTCCTCTCGTAAATTTGTAATGTAATTTGCAATGGATGCGTTATTGCAAATATAAACAAAAATTATTGTGAAACAAATGTTTAAATAATACGTTTTACTCGGAGTCCTTAAAATACTATATACAAGTTGCAATAATTATACCGTAATAGTTGCTGAAATATTGCAATAATTTAGATACTTCTTTCAATCAGTTTAATTTGAAGCGCTCGTAGCGAAGTTTGCTTAGCCATTCTGAACTGATCAGCAAAGCTAAGCAACGTCCGCCTCGGTCAGGAGTTGGATGGGTCACCGCTGGTGACATTACCACTGAGCGCTTCCGTGCTTCGAAGGGCACGTTAAGCCGTCGGTCCTGGTTGTTATCTTAGGATGGCAGTCGTTATAGCATGGTGGTAGGGCACTTTGCGAATGCCCACCTGGCTAAGCTACCACCCAAGTACAAAATCTGTCGCCAAGCACCTGACGGTGTGTTCCGGCAGCTGTCCTTGAGAGCCAGTTACTACAGACTAGGTTAGCCTGAACAACATCTTCGACCACATCATCACTTAACATCAGGTGAGATAGTGGTCAAAGGCTAACCTATCAGGCATAAAAAAGCAACTCTTTATTAGACTTTCACTGCACTAAATAATTTTAACACTTACTGCCCATACGTATCAAACAATACCACACAGCGTATACTTAATCAAAAAAAAGTACCACAATGGATACGTCTTACCCTATTCTAAAAGAAAATAAGTTTAAATTAGAATTAAATTGGAAGTATAAGTAGGTAAAAGAACGACTTGCTATCGAGTTATGGCATCGTTTCTGGTAAGGCCTACCGTAATTTTTAGTACAAATTTCATTAATCTCCAAGTTCGTAAAGAAATATTAACAAACAATATCTTCATACCTATTATTGTTATCGAATAAGCAAAGCAGTAAAAGTGACTTTGTTACTAGATATTGGTATTTTAAAAAATGATTTTTAATAATAGATAAATGTTAACTTTAAGCCTACCTACCTACCTACTATTAAACTTTTAGTATATTTATTAAATATATTTTATTACACTAACTATTAACCGATTTTTCGATGATAAGTGAATTGTTATACATTTAAGAAAATAAAGTCTGAAACAATAAATTTAATCTATGATTTTGGGACCACGTGTGCTGGTTTTTTGTTATGATGCAAAAAATCTTCTCGTACAATTTTTTTTAGCTCGTTGGCCTTTTTGATATTCAAAAAGGCCAACAAGCAAGATACCGTATAAGTATTACCATGGTGAGCTACGATGGCATGGATTACCTGCAGGTACCAGTGATTTTGACATTTACCTTACGACTTCTATCCACAGACTTCCTTAAATAGAATCTGCCCTAAAGGACATCTGCTGAAGCTCTAAGATTAGGAAACAATTTTCTCAGTGATACATATGTCTGAAAAGTAAGATAAGACAACAGTTAAGCGAAATCGATATAACGAGGCTCATGTCTCCCAGGGGTCGACGTAAAACCAACATATATTTAATTTAGTACTGAAACAATAATAGGCCCAAATTGGAATAGGTTCGTAGATAGGTATCGAGACAGAAACGGTTATGGTTGGACAATAGCGTAAACTATTTAGTGTTATGACACAACTTGGATTCCGGAACTGGGATAGAAGTTATAGAACAAAATACTCGTGGTTTGACAAAGCGAACGCTCTCGATAGGCAAACGCATACGAAATTTGTTCAAAGCGGTCCCAATTTGAGGACAAGGTGGCCATATTTTAATGAAGAAAATGTGGGACATATTTTAATTTTTTCAGCTATCAATTACTTTGTTTTTTTTTCATTTCTTCACATGATCTTCTTACCGTGAATCCACGCTATGAGAAATTGGTACAACGTCTTCGTACACAGGACAAAATTGGAACATATTTTTTAATGGTAAATATTATTATTTTATGATTTGGCGGCTTACCTGACGTGACATCCACCATCCTCCAAATTGAGTTGTGTGCTCAATAAAGTGTACAGTTCTCAGCTTGAGAGTATATGATTTGCCACTTATTCTCATGTTAGCTGAATAAGTAAAAGGCACCAAATAACAAACTGTGCCTAATAAACATGGATGTTATCATGGTTGTTAGTAATACTCAAACCAGGAACAATAATGCATTTCATTTTCTTATACTTACGATGATATGAAATAACACTGATACTTTAAAAAATAATGACCCCGAGTTTCTTACCAGTTTTTCTCGGTGTGGCTCTAAAAATCTTGTTGCTGAATGTAGAATATTTTAATATTAAAATTAGTAATTGACCTTCATAAGAGCGTCTTAGACGCCTATATTTAAGTAATTATTATGACTTGACTGTAAGGTGGAAAAAAAATCTTTATGTTATTTTGTGCCAAAAGTATTGATAGAATATCTGGGAAAATTCTTGTACCTGGTAACCCTCATTGGCGCGTAAATTCATTGTTAATTCATGGCCATTGTTGGCTGAAGGAACAACTTGGAGAGTAAACGGGGAAACTCCTCCGACATTTGAATGATGATATTACTAGACCAATGTTCCTCGTCGTGTTTGCCTGAATGGAGGCCTTGTCTAATAGTCTAGGGATTAATTGGATAAATTATTAATGAGAAAGCTATGACTTATGTCACTGCGTCTTTGGTGGAGTAATGTATAGAATCACTTTGGAATTTCAAGGTCTTTAGTATGATTTCCAGGCACGACATGCGATGAGATTTTCAGACAAATAAAGTCTCGTTAACAGTCCCGAGTTGTAAAAGAAATGCCCAATACATGACAATAGTTTATAAGAGACCGAAGAATCATGGGTGTTTTTGTCGACAAAAATGTTTGTCTAGCCTTTGACCACTACTTCTTCTGATAAGTTATAATGCGGTCAAAAATTTTTTTTTGTCGACAAAAATGTTTGTCTAGCCTTTGACCACTACTTCTTCTGATAAGTTATGATGCGGTCAAAATTTTTTTAGGCTAACTTCAAATTACTGTATCTACAGAATAACTGCTGAAACTCACCGTTGGGGCTTGGCGACAAGTTTTCTGTTTGAGGATCGTAGCTGGCCAGGCGGGCGTTCGCAAAATACTTTACTATCATGCTGTAACGGCTGCCCTCGTAAAACAACAACCGGGACCGACGGCTTAACGTGCCCTCCAAAGCACGGAAGCACTCAGTAGTAATGTCACTAGCGTAGGTCACCCATCCAACTCCTGACCGCGACGAACGTTGCTTAACTTAGCTGATCTATTAAGAACGGCTAAGCAAACTTAGCTACGAGAGCGCTTCAAAACATTTCATAGATTGCATAATTTCACGATATTATGATGTCTAGCGTATGCTAGATATGATGATATATAGAGTGATGTGTATACATCACTTAGTATTTTGTGGCTCTAAAGAATTTCTAGCCTATATAAGGTGGCACTGTAGTAAAACTTGGGTTGCACCTGCCCCGAGGACAGCAATAGTATCATTCTGAGCAATTAATTAAAACAATCAAGATCGGTTACTATATCTAGGCTCCACTATTATTAGGGTCTCGCGTTAGAATACGGAGAGCCTGTTACCAAGCATTGTTTGTATTTCTGTCTGTTCATCCGTCTGTAAAGAGCTGTATCTTTGGAACCGTTAAATAAAGAGCCTTAAACCATTATCTCACCTGATGGTAAGTCTTGAAGTGATCGATAGTGTTTTTTCAGGCTAACCTAAAACTCCCGACAGCCGCCCGAATACACCATTAAGTGCTTCGCGACAGATTTTCTACTTGAGGGTGGTAACTAGCCTGGCAGGCATTCGCAAAATACCCTTTCACCATGCTATAACGACTGACAACAACCGGGACCGACAGCTTATCGTGCCCTCCGAAGCACGGAAGCGCTCAGTAGTAATGTCACTAGCGGTCACCCATCCAACTCATGACCGCGGCGGACGTTCCTTAACTTTGCTGATCGGTTAAGTATAGCTAAGCAAACTTCGCTACGAGCGCTTCAAAAAGATCGTCCCCGTACAAGTGTTGTTTTATGTAACGGTTTCTGTATTTACTCTATAGTAAGCATGTTATCTAGTACATAAAACCGTCAAATTATACATTGATAGTCCATATCTAACATATAAAGTCAAATAATAAAACTTGCCGCAGTGCGGTTCTACTAAGGATCTCAAATTGTATAAAAAAATAACAGTTTTTGGTTGATCTTGTGTCGGTACGGAAACCTCAGCGTTGGAATCCAACTCACTCTTAGTTGGTCTTTATTTGTTTTAATACGGTTTTTAATACTACCTTTGACAACTTTTTTTTTAATGTTATGAAATTTCGAGGCACTCTAGTTGCCCTCCTGATGGAAAGCGTTCACGCCTGTCAATACAAGATGTAGAGCTACCATTCTCATTTCGCTTAATACTGCGCTGCTCTTATCACTCCGAGACATAAGTACCTGTGTCTCATTTGCCCAGTAATTCCCTGGCTACATACAGTGCCCTTTACATTTAAACACAGTTAGTGTTCGCATAATTATACTGCTTCAGGGCAGAATATCTGATACCGCTGTGACACCATCAAGACGCTCTCTTGCTAAATAGAGGATGTCTGAAGACCCGCTGGTGAGACCTGAAATAACTATGGTAAGTGATGGTGTGGTCAAAGTTGTTACCTAGGATAGGAGCTGGCACTCAAGGACTTCTGCTGAAACTCACAGTCAAGTGCGTTATGATATCATAATTATATCTACTGGAGCAACGGATCGTATAAAAAGAGTTTGATTTTTGTATGACAACTGAGTATTAAGTCAATCTTTAGAATATAATACATTGTATATTACCTACTCTGATAGTAGGATGAATACATAATAAGGTATATTATATTGTATAGTATGTCTGTGTGTGTATATAGATATATATACTAATATATATATGAATATAATTTGTTATATTTGTGCATGTCTGACAGAGTATTGAAATATGTATATTATTATTAGTATTTATGGTATGTATATTATTAGTATCTAGGTCATGTGTCTGTTTTTGATAAAAATATTTTTTATTTATTTTGCTTAAATTTTAAGTTAGCATAGTTTGTTTAACCTCACTTTTTATATTAGTTTGTTGCACCCCCGTCTTATAATTCCTGTATTTCCTCTCCATTCCAAGGTTGCCTGGAAGAGATCGCTGTTAGTGATAAGGCCGCCCTTTGTAACACTTGATTGTAAGCCTTCATATTTTAATACTTTGTAATTTAATGGTGTGTACAATAAAGAATTATCTATCTATCTAATACATAAATTTGATTTGGACTAAGGTATAAAAGTACAATCTCAGACAAAAATATTCAAACCATTATGAAGTACGTCTCACCAACTTTTCAGCTTTCTTTAGAATCTAAAAATGAAGCAATCTTTGACTCACTTTTGTGGTTGACTGTACCAACAGAGCAGCGGAGATTCTCTTAGGAAAATATTGTGGAAAGACAGACGTGTGAGAGCGTAGTGAATTGAATTTAAAATTTGCAGTGGCAATTCTGAGATTTAGTTTCTAACCACATTTTATGTTCAGTTTTATTGCTTTCTGGAACAAGTGGGAATATGGCGAAGCTATTACTGTTATTTAAAGTTTAAATAAAATCAATATCCTTTAAGATTGCTTGGAGTTATATATCAAAAGATTAGATTTCATTGATTTTGCGTATAAATACGGCATTCATAATCGTAGGCCGTTATTCGTACCGCTTGTATATTATTATTGTTACCATAGTAATGTTACCATCCTCAAGGAAGAAATCTGTCGCAATACTTTTGATGGTTTGATTATAGATTAAGAGCTTATTTTAGTAAAGTTTCGCATACCAATATCTTCAATAACATTATCTTACTCATACAAAATATGTGGGTGATGGTAGGTACGTAATATGTTCTATGGTGATGGGTAACAATTGCTGGCCGATGAGTTTGTCTCAAAAGTAACACTGACATGTTAATGTGATTAAGTTAAGATGTGATAAGAGGCCCACCTGGTGATAAACGGCATTATTTTCCATTAACAGATGCATTTCGTGACGAACTGCACTGCGCACATCGCCTAAAGACATAAAATTGCTGTCTCATGTGCCTGTAATCTCACCGGAGCCCATACTAGGATACAGTTATGCCATAGTTAAACCAGAAAATCTCTTATCGTTTAACTGGTAATTAATCAAATTCTTCACACCCGCTACCTCATGGAAAAAAGGCCATAGAGATGGTATTGAGCGAATTTGTGCGCCCAATTTACAGCAAGTTATAACTTACAATTTACTCGACGAAAGTGTTGGCATGCTCTTCAGTAGGCGCATTTTTATTTTAGTCTCTTTCTACATTTACAGAATGATATCGAACAGTTATGCTAAGATGTAATAAATGTAAATTAAAAATCACATATAGATATAAAAGTCAAAATGAAAGTCCAAGCGGCCCAGGCTGCAGACAAACATCTACTTTCTCTTTATTAATTATTTCTAGACATCGAAAACATGTTAATGTACAAATACTCCTATTCAGTTCATAAAAGGAAAGAAAAGAGAATGGAGATAACCTCTTCGACCATTTGAATAATAAATATCAATAAGGGTCTTATCTACGCTTTTACATTACAATATTATACCAAAGAAAAGTGGCCACAACCCCAAAAAGTCCATTTAGGCTCGATCCCAAATACTCCTAAATTAAGTGAAGCTCTTCAATTAATTATTCTGAAATAAAGTTTGTCACAAACCTTCTACTCCAAAGGGTGCAATTTTTTATTGAGGTTTCCTCCAACTTTTTTCATTAAATTCCCAGAAGTATTTGGAAAGTTTTACTCGTTTTTAACGCTAAGAAAAATCTTTCGCAGTTTTTCACTTCGTTAATGTCGATCGAAATTACGAAAGGACAAACCGCTTTGGCGTCTTGTCAAACTTATTTGCATATTAAGAGCGTTTAGATTTACTGAATTGCATTCAGCAAAAGTATAAATTTAAGTAGAATTAAGAAATTTACGGTTCAAAACAATTAATTAGAAATAACAACTCCAAATCTCAAAAATTGTGAAAAGAGCAAGATCTTTACGTATCACGCGGTGAAATAATGATTATGATACTATTTAATATGTTAACTCAAAAAGTTTAAATGTTATATTAAAAAACAGTTTTCTAACATATATTTACTAAACAGAACCAACAGCAAGTCCATCTGAACATAATATAAAAATATTGTGCTTGTCTCTAATAAATGTTTTCATTACCCTACGTATGGCATAAATGAGCAGCAGGGAAGAAAAAACAAACAAAATCTAAGGCTATGATAGATGTATTTACTAAATATTAGTTTCTTAATACACACCTACTTATTTTATACCTAATCGTGTTAATAAGGTAGTACTTCGAATAAAGCCCTATATTACATTCAGTAGGTTTTCATACATACATTATATAGAGTTTAGGTATGCTTATATTTTAGTCTTCTAACTATTAAGTTATCAAAATTTTTCGTGTTTCTTATAATTTCAGTTTTTTTAGCAAACTTCGCTACGAGCGCTTCGAGCTTCGAGAGGTTTGATACAAATTTCCTCTAAAATTTTCAGGTTGCATATATGATGAGATACCGATATCGATGACGATGAAACACTCACCCTACGCTCTTAGTCATGTACGAGTATCGAAATAGGTATCGGGGTGGTATAACGCGTACCGTTACATATCGCGTACCTACGCGGTATTTTCTATCCGATACCGCACAGCGCACGATTATAACACCAAATATCGGGCGGGATACCGGTTGGGTATTATCGCTATCACCGGTGGAAGCGAATATCGCCTTAATCTGAATAGGTCGTTAATGAGATATTATTTTTACGATCAGCTTACGATATACGATTATATTGAAATCAATTTAATTTGCACAAGAATCTTGTTTCGACAATAGGAACTCGGAAGATTACCGCATGGAGGTGGCTTAGCCAATCAGAGCGCGTTTTGAATATGCAAAATTTGTTAGAAATTCTACACTACTCGAACAAACCAAAACACACTTTTGGCTCTTGGGGTTAATTGCACGAAAAATATTGCAAAAAAAATTATATAATTAGATCTTTTCGATATTAGCTTTAGTTCTTACTTACTTACTTACTCCACTGGCTCAGCGACCCAAAGTGAGTCTTGACCTCCGATATGAGAGCACGCCACTGGTTCCGGTCCTGTGCAGTTTCACGCCAGTTGTCTGCGTGAAGTTCGCGTAAATCAGAGCTTACCGCATCACCCCATCTGTATCTGGGACGTCCAACCGGTCGTTGGCCTGTTGGTTGACTCAGGTAGGCTCTTTTAACCTCTCGGTCCTCCCCCATTCTTTGTAGGTGGCCCAGCCAGCGGAGTCTATGACCTTTGGTCTCTCGAATTATATTCGGCTGGGCCACGAGGTCGACTTCGGCGTTTTTTCGGATTCTCCAGCTTCCATCCGGCCTTTGCTTCAGACCAAGAATCTTTCGGAGGATTTTCCTTTCGGCTATCAGAAGCTTATTTTCTTCTTTAAGTGTCAGTGTCCAGGCCTCACATCCGTACGTTAGGATTGGCCTTATTACAGTATTGTAGATGCGGATTTTCGTGCGTCTACTAAGAAGCCTGGACACCAAAACTTATTAGCTTAAGTGATATGTATATATCACATAAGCTTCGGCAGACCGTTAATATACTGGTATATTTTGAAAATTTAGATCAAATATATTAAAAATCAGAATTCTATACACAGTTCGTGATATTGAGGTAAAAATATGCAAAATGAATTACGAGCAAATGAAGCATGAAACGTCGGCTTAAAATAATATACGCGATTTAAACCGTTTAAAGTTGTTTAATTACTAAATGAAGCTTTTTTTATTTACAGGCATTTTGACTAAATGAAGCTTTTTTTATTTACAGGCATTTTGGGGATCGCAATGCAAGATGGCATTTCTTTAGAAGAAGCAGCTGCCCACCTTCTGGTACGTTACCCTTCGTCGCCTCTTATAAATCCTACAGTAACATGAAGCGGTATCAATGTAGCTTAACACCCCACGGGAAAAAAATGTTTAAATACGACCAAAAAACACCAGTATTATCTATGAGCATATTATGGAACACCCTACCAGCGTCTCTATTTCCCGATAAATATAATCTGGAAGTCTTTAACTACAACATAGTAAACAGGTCAAGCAAGTTCCACCATCGACCGCGTCGTCACTTTCCATCAGATAAGACTGCGGTCTAATTGGGGTCGTGTAATTACTCTTATATGTGTTGTATATGTACTACACGTACATACATAGGTAATAACAGTAATACTCATACTAAAATCTAATGTCTTAAAACTCACCTATACAATAATTAATTTCTGGACAAATTTAATCTGTTTTTATAAATGTTTAAGTATGAAACATATTTAATTATCGACTAATATAACAAATTTCTATTTGTCTGATAAGTTTACGTATACTACATTAATGTAAAACAAAGATGGCAATATTTTGTACATCTCTGTCTAAACAAGAATGCGACAGCAGTATGCGAGGAAGCGGAGCACTGCCACCGAGATACAGTTTTCGAACTAGTTCGGAGGGTAGGGTGAAGTTGTATTGTATGCGAGCCTATAGTTATTCTTTGTACATACCAAAATAATACGAAATTTATAGGTTTACGTTTGTTATAATAACTCATCGGTTATTAATTGTTTTGAAAGTTACTATGAAGTTAAGTTATAAATCTATATCAAGTGCACTTTAAAGTTTGAAAGGTATAATCTACATTCATTCACTACGAAAACATGAGTCGACACTTTCAAATAAAAATAATTTAAGCAATATCTGGGTATGTACACGATCTTAATTTTATTAATATAATAAAAGTTAATTAAGCAAATGTTATCATCATCGTCATTTCAGCCGCAAGAAGTCCACTTTTGGATATAGGCCTCCTCCATAGATTTCCAAATAGAACGGTTGGAAGCGGCCTGCATCCAGCGTCTTCCTGCGGCCTTAATAACGTCATCCGCCCACCTTGTAGTTGGTCTTCCGACGCTGCGCTTGCTAGTTTGTGGCCTCCATTCGAGAACCTTTCGGCCCCATCGACCATCAGTTCTGCGTGCTATGTGCACTGCCCATTGCCACTTCAACTCGCTAATCCGAAATAAATGTTATAGGCTAAGAAATTGGTAATAAATTATTTGTATTTGTATTTGTAATGCTTGCTTATCAAAATTAAAAAATAAAAGAGTTCTAGCCAGAATGCTTAGTTACTTAATGTTGTTAATTAAAACATATTATAATGCCGACCCCGTAAACGTAGGATATAAGTAAGAAGATTATGAATATATACTACTGGATGCGCCCTGTGGTTTCAACTGCGTAGAGAATGACAAGATATTATTATTTTTCTATATATTATGATTACAAGCACTACCGCGTACTAAGCGAAAATCATAAATTTTAAACACATAAACACTTCTTTCGGTCAGATGAAGTCTAGTAGTCTGGTTGATGGCCGCGCACCGTCCCCTATGACGGTTTAAGAAATACGATTGGAGTACGAAATTTCGGCGACACAGTCGTACCCCCGGTAGCTTAATAGATAAAGAATCCGGCGCGAAATCGGACGGACGCGGGTTCAATTCCCGCCCGGGGCAAAACATTTTGTATTCCAATAATTTGTAAATTTATATTATTATTTTTATTTATTAATTGGTTAGACTATCTCACTTATTGATAAGTGAGAATGTGTTAAAAATATAGTTCAGGCTAACCTTGAGTTACTCTGGCTCTCAAGGACGGCTGCCGGAACACAACGATAGGTGTTTGTTGACATGTTTTCAACATGAGGGTCGCAGCCAGATGGGCATTCGCGAAATACCCTACACCGTGCTTTAATGACTGCCATCCTAAGAAACAACCGGGACCGACGGCTTAACGTGCCCTATGAAGCATGGAAGCCCTCAGTAGTAGTGCCACTAGCGGTCACCCATCCAAGTCATGACCGCATTGGATGTTGCTTAACTTAGTAGATCGGTTAAGAACGACTAAGTAAGCTACACTACGAGCACTTGAAACTATTATGAATTTTAGTACGTATATCTATAATAAGATATATAAGAAGCAATAATAGCTATGGACTGCCGTGCAACAGGTCACTGGTTCCATCCCACCGCCGAGTGGAGCTTCACTGCATGGTGGAAAGGCATATTGCGATTGCCCACCTGGCTAGCTACCACCCTCGAGTAGAACATCTGTCACCAAGCACCTAACAGTTTGTTCCGGCAGCAGTGCTTGAGAACCAGAAAAATTTACAGGCCATGAGACTTAACGACTGTAAGTCTCAGGGTGACGGGCGCATTACAATTCGTCACATGACGAAATGCATCTGTTATAGGCAGAGGTTAATCCGCTTAACATCAGGTGCGCCTCGTGCTTCTTCCGTCACAATCACATAAAAATATATATATAAGATGTTGCCTGAAATATTATTAACATTAATGACTAAAAGTGATGATTATGAAACGTATCTTCTGTGAACTAAATAATCTATATACCAGATTTAATACTAATCGGTTCAGCTGTTTCATCGTCAAGGTATAACAAAAACACACACTCACATCCCCACTCATTCAAAATCTTCCACATTTTTATATTACTGTGATTGCGACTCCTATGTATTATGCCGCTTCATGTGATATGCGGATGACAAACGTATACATAACGTAAATCCTCTAATGTCAGTTACTAAGAGTTTGTTTAGAGTAGCTAAAAAATAAAAAACAAACGAAGATCACAAGATGTCATATTATAAGATTCAAAGCGAGCGCAAGGCTATGACACTACTTTTAGTATTACTTAATATATATCTATTTACTTTGATAGATTATAAGTGGGACAGTTTAAAAAGTTAGAATATTATGATTGTTATAATAATTGAATAGAAGTTTGACATACGAATATCACGGGTCAATTTGAGTTTTTTTTTTTTTTTAATTAGGTAAACAAGCCTTAGACCGCTTTCTCACCTGATGGAAAGTGACCGACGCAGTCGACGGTGGAACATACTTGCCAAGCAGATGCCTATTTACTCTGATCTTGAAGATTTCCAGATTATATCTTTCCAAAATATTTGTACGTTTTACAAATATTCATTCAGGATTTTCCTATCGTAAAGAACCCAAATTCGTGTCATTTTGAAATTTACATTTATTTTTAGAAAAATATGTTACAAGACGAAATGTATTATAACATTTTTTATATCAGCTGTGGTGATCTTTTCTCGAAAACCAACAACGGGATGCTTTAGTATTTTTGGGTTTCCGTATAGTAGAAAACAGGACACAAAAACAAAGCTTCACCCGTCCATCTAACTGTCCATCCCTATTTTAAAGTGCTGTATTTTTGTTCCATCGTTAAAACCATAACCACAAGCGTCAAACGTAGTTTACAGTCAAAAATGAAAGGAAAACTAAAAGGTTAGATACATACGAAATACACAATAATTTTATGGCGCATTCTTTGTTGGCACGGTTCCAGTGTGTGAGTCCAACTCGCAATTTTTTTCAGTTTCTATTTATTCATATAAATACATACCATAAGAAATGCTGACTTCATTTTTTATAGGACCACAAAACTTATCAGTTATACCCAAACTGAAATTTTTTGTGATGACTACGTAAATACGTAACAGAAGTCAAAACGCAACCCTCGTTTTTATAGGGAAATTTCTTTTGCGGCCTATACTATGTAATGATACTAATAAAGATAAACTGCTCCCAATGGAATCAAATAGAGCTTTTTATGTTTCATAAAATCTTTCGTACAACATAACAATACATTAAGCGTCTTACTCAGACGCAAGCCACGAGTTCATGAAAAGATCTCCCCACAATTTAGATACGCACTTTCTCAAACTCTCATTGGTGAACATAAGCTTACATGGTGTTGCGTGTTCCCGACCCATTAAGATAAGCTCACCAAACGAGACGCGCTACTCAGGATTAATGACAGGAAACAAAATGGTGTCTACAATGGCTCCACATTTGAATGGAACCCGAAAAAACGGCCAGCTTTTTGCTGAAAAAACGATAAAAAAGCTTACAAATGCACACAAATCATAAACAGCGCTTACACTGATTTTTTATTGCACGTAATTGCCAAAACATCCGCGAATTTTTATGATGATAGCATATTTGCTCATCTGAATATCTATATCATGCTTGGTTTGTTTTACTGGGCAATTGTCGTAACTTGTATTTGGAACGAAATTGTTTTAGCTCGGATAATAGCGTAATATATTATGTTTGCTTAATACGGCGGTATACTGTTATTAAATCGTGATAATTTTGGGTATTATCATAAAATTTCTAATTTATTTTTCAATAATCTTTCTGGCAAAAGCTCTATTACGTACAGTTTTATCTGGATAAAAAATCTGTTTTTTTTTTTCGTATGTGCTTTATACCTTGAAGCGCTCTTAGCGAATATTGCTTAGCAGGTTTAACAGGTAAGCTGTGGTCATAACTTGGACAGTGACCGCTAAGAGTGAAATTACTGCTGAGCACTTCCGTGCTATTCGGAGGGCAGGTTAAGCCGTCGGTCTCGGTTGTTGTCTTAGGATATGACAGTCGTTAAAGCATGATAGTAGGGCATTCGCGAATTTTCGCCTGGTTACCTAGCACTCTCGAATAGAATAACTGTCACCTGCATCTTACGTTGTGTTTCGGCAGCTCTTCTGGCTCTCAAGCCAGTAATTCTACATAAATCTGGACCACATCTTTCACCACATCACCACTTACCATTATTGGAATAGTGGTCAAAGGCCTAAGATAAATGAAAATAAGTTTAGATATTTAAAATAAACTTGAAACCACAAAAAAAGGATTATATAATAATAATAATAATAATAATAATAATCATTTATTAACAACAAAATAAAGTTACAAAAAATTATGTAGAACAAGAAAAAAAAAAAAAAAAAAGAAAATACAACAATACGCTACTAACACATTATGAAAATATCTGTGAAATATGAAACACTACTATTTTGTATCATTATAATCAGTATTTTGATATCAGGTATCTAAAAAATCTGGTACATTCCAAAACCGCATCACCTGGGCAAGATCTCCGTCCCTGAACTAAG
The DNA here is from genome assembly GCA_963854805.1 of Plagodis dolabraria. NCBI lineage: Eukaryota > Metazoa > Arthropoda > Insecta > Lepidoptera > Geometridae > Plagodis > Plagodis dolabraria. The sequence continues at coordinate 13,691,502 of OY978454.1, read as the reverse complement.
AGTTAACTTGTATTTCAGGGTACAAAAGATCCGACACCAAGCAACATGGGTCCGGAATGCCAAAAAAAATAAAAAAAAAATCTAACCAACAAAATACGAGTAGTACAGATTATAGGTTTTTTCTTTCCTTTATTCTTCTACGTAAATACCCTTAAAAGATTCTGAGAGAATCTGAGGAAGGGCATCTTATGAATTCTTAATTCTAATGCTATTTACAAAGCAGCGGACGTTCTGTGCTGATTACAAATAGGAAATTAAGACTGTCTTTACAGGCTTTTTTTTAAACATAAAGCTTTAGTGCTAGCAAGAAGAAAAAAAAAATTAAATAAATGGTATAGCTATCACATTAACATTAGAGTTAGTGTCATCTATAGTAAAGTGAGTGTGATGGAAGTGGATGAAAATGTACTTGTGTGTGACGAGACGTGTAGAAATTTTTAGGTGTGTAGTGTATTGTGTACAAAGATGAGTTAAGCTATGATTAGGTTGTGTGCATTTGTATGATTGGAAGCTTAAAGTTTAAAATATTTTCAGTTTCTGTGTAGTCTAAATTGAGCAACCAATTGGTTATAACTTTTTTGACACTAAATTTAACTAGAGGATAGATATTTAATATTTTATTTATATAGTTATAAAGTTGAGAAGAGATTATGGGGTAAAATCGGGAATAAAAAGTAGTACGATGTCTTTCAGTTGAACAAACTATATCAAATCTCCTTTTTGTAAATTTGAGATGTGGATCAAATACCAGTGTTGAGTGCTTTCGAAGAGTTATTTGAAGCACGAAAAGTTGTCGAACGGACAGCACCTTACAGTCAGAGTACAGTTGTACTGTTGGATACCGGAATGGTTTCTTGGTCATGACTTTCAACACTGCTCTTTGTGCTCTTTCTAATTGTAGCATTTTTGTTTTTATTGCTCCACCCCAAATTGACACACAGTATCTCAATATTGATTCACATAAAGAGTAATAGACTATTTTTAGTGTATCAAAGCTGGCTGACGATCTAAGTGTTTTAAAAATATAAATTAATTTTCTTGTTCTTGCTGTCAAATTATCAATTTGAGGGTACCAATTAATCAAGCTATCGATATGAACACCAAGATATTTCATACTCTTTGTTCTCACGAGAGATGTACAGGAACAGTCATGAACAGAACTTAAACAAGTGTGTGCCTTTATATCATATTGTGGTGGTGGTTGCGTCGTTAGCTTAATGGAAAAAGTAATATACTTTGTTTTGTCTAAGTTCAAAGTGAGCAGATTGCTAGCTAGCCAAGACATAACCGTCCTCATTGCAGTCTCAGCTTGAATTTTGGTATCAGCCCAACTGTTCCCATGTACTAATAAAACAGTGTCGTCAGCATAACAAAATATATCACAGTTCTGCAGTGAGAGTGTACACAGATCATTAATGTATATTTGGAATAAAGTAGGACCCAAAATACTGCCATGTGGGACGCCATAGTCCAGCCTCTCTTCATCACTTGTCAAACTACCAATTTTTACCACCTGTGTACGAGCTGTTAAGTATTCCTTAAATATGTTTAGCGCGCTTCCTCTAACCCCAATACTTTCCAATTTGGAGAGGAGTAAGGGGACAGAGACGGTGTCAAATGCCTTGGAGAGATCTAAGAATATGGCCAAGCATGATTCCGTATCATCCATTTTCTTAACAGTCTTATTAATAAAGCTGCTCACTGCATCTTCAGTAGATGTACCTTTCCGAAACCCAAATTGATTACCTGCTATAATCCTGTTCGTTTCCAAGTAATTTGTTAATCTTTTATTTAATATCCTTTCAAATATTTTTGATAGAGATGATAGTACTGATATAGGCCTATAGTTATTGACACTGCCTCTGTCTCCCGATTTATGTATTGGGTGTACCAACGCTTTTTTAAAAACTTTCGGAAATTGGCCCGTACTCAAAGAAAGATTGATGATATGGACTATTAAGGGCACTAATATATGGCATGATTGTTTGAGAATCCAAGATGATACGCCGTCCCACCCCACCGCACAATCATCACGAAGCCCATTGATGATTCTTTTAACCTCAAATTCATCAGTTTCATATATCACAATAGAATTTGTCAGTTTACATACGGTGGTTTGAGGGCTATAGGTATAATTTGGTTGCTTTATATGAGATGCCATTGTACGACCAATATTTGCAAAGTAGTGATTTACCTGATTTATTGACTGCACAGAATCTGATGTTATTGCGAGTAGTTCTTTGGGTGGAAGTACATGACGTTCTAAATGTGTAATGTTTTTAATAGTCTTCCAAGTCTTCTTCGTGTTATTTTTTGCTTTATGAAACTCATTTTGCTCATAAACTTGTTTTAATCTCTTGAGTAGATTTGTGAGGAAATTGCGATACCTCTTGTAAGTAATCTGGACCGTGACATTATTAGGGTTATTTTTTTGTTTTTGGTGTAGTCTATCGCGATTACGTATACAACGAAGTAAACCTTGGGTAATCCATGGTTTAATAGTTTTTTTCCTATTTGGAATCATGATTGATTGAGTATTCTTTTTAATTATGTCACTTAGAAGTGAAACTAAAATAGAAGCGGCGGTATCAGCGTCTGTAAGTAACATTATTGTTGAAAAGTCTGTATTACAAATAGTTTCATATATAACATTGTAGTTTACATGTTTACGTGTAGACTTAGGTTTGTTTTCGAGGTTTGTATAGAGGCAGAAAAGAACCGGAGAATGATCTGTAATACTGGCCTGGATAACCATTGTCGTTGATATCTGCTTCGTTTTTAACATGACGTGATCAAGACAGTTTTCTAACCTTGTAGGTAAAATGTGGCTGGGCAGTAAACCGTGTGATGCTGTTAATTCTAGGTACTCGTCGGAGTTTTTATCTTTATTATCAGGCTTTATGTCAATGTTTACATCTCCGGTGATAACTATGTTGCGAAAACCAGCAAGGGTTTGCAAGACTGAATTCAAACTATCAATGAAATTTTGTATATAATAAAAGGAGGGTGACCTATAAATTGCTAAAATAGCAGTGTGTTTTCCAATGCGACACACTAGGCAGTTACCATCCTGAAAATCTGGTTCAATAACAGAGCATTCAATGCATTCTTTTATGTAAAGAACAACGCCATCATTTTGGTTGTATATTCTATTTGTTTTGAATGACGTATATCCTTCGATCACTGGGATATACGTTACGTGCTTAAGCCAGCACTCCGATAAGGCAATCACATCACAATTAAAATTAAAAGATGATAGTAGAGTTTCTAGTTCAATAAAGTTACAGTTTAGACTCCGTATATTGAGATGTAGTATTTTTAACGATCTTTGATTCAATTTAATATGTTGCACACAATCTATAGCAAAACACGAAAGAGCAGAAGCACAACCCATTGCATCAATATCCTTTCCTATATTTTCGATATCAATCATTAATATTAAATATTAAATGATATCCCGGAAAACCATTGTTTCCATTGTGGGATGATATTGTAAAACATAAAGAAATAAATAAAACGTTTGATGCAATAGACCGCTTCCTCTGACGTTCGTGCTTTGTTGCTATTTTTCGTATTATGTAATGTATAATTGTAGTGTTTATGATGTGGTGAATAATTAATGTGATAGTAGTGCTGCGAAGAGTTAAAAACATAGAAATTATAAACATATTACACACTAAATAACTAAATATAACTATTAGAGTATATAGAATACGGGAACCATATAGTCAGTTGAAGCTAAGAATATCATCAAGATTTTCTGCACTTTGCACATGTATAACTTTAGCTTGATCATCCTTTTGTAATAGAACTTTACCGTCTTTGGACCAACAATATTTAAAATTATTTGTACGTGAGAATTCTCTCGCCAAGTAAAATAGTTTCCTTGTATATCCTGGCAAATATTCGACAATGTATACTTGAGATGGACTTCCCTCGAAGTTCAAATGACGTGTGTTCAACTTTTCACTTCCGGATCTAGCTTTATTAAAATCTTTAGCTGCTGATAAAAAGCTCTTTTTTAGGTTCACGGAAGTGAATTCAGATATAATAGGTCTTATTGAACCGGGTTTTCCTGGATAGCGGTACACATCCCTGATATCAGAAGATTGAATTGGAACATTTAGAAGTTTTCCAAGCATTATGAGTGTGGTCTTTAGATCATTAGCGGATTCATCCTTTTCTTGCGGTATGTTTTTAATTTCAATAGCGGAAGGGCGAGATGCACGCTCGAGGTCCTGGATTCGAGTCTTAAGCTGCTCTATTTTCTGACCATGATCAATTTTTTCTTTTTGCAAAACTTCTATTTGCATTTGCATAGCTTCAAAGTTAGTAGACATTGTAGTCACACATTTTTGGAGGTCTTCGTTTGTTTTTTTTATTTGGCTGTTTTGTTGTTTTACATCACTTATATCAGCCATTAGTTTATTTAAGATTCCAGAGTGCTCCTGTTTAACTGCTTTGATGTCATTAACATCTGACACAAGCATTTTAAGGATGGACGATTGCTCATTTTTAAATGATAGTAGTAGCGCTTTAACATCCTTTATCTCCTCTTGAACGTTGTCGCAGCTGTGTAAAGGTGGAGGTGATTTTGGGCGGTTTCGTTTGGTACGTTTGGCAGCATTACGAATAGTTTCATCCTTTACAAGCGCGGGCAAATTTGAATCAGACTGCGTTTGTGTCAGTGTGCTGTCTACGGACAGTGACGATGGCGACGTGCGGTTTAGTGGCATTTTCTTTTTCTCGATATTATTGTAGTGATATATGCTTAATATATATATATACAATAATATTTTTCTATAAAGTACAAAGCACAATAACAGTCTTCAATTGTTCTGTGTTTGAAATTCCAATATCTATTTTATTTCAATATATTTGTCGGTATTCTAGTGGTAGCGCCAAAAAGTTTCAAAAAAAATCTTTGTAATGCAGTTAGCGCTATGATTGGTGCATTGTACAAAAATTACCACTGTTAGAGAATCACTCACCAATATGCTGACGCAGAGTCCGAAAGTCACTATGACGTAAAAAGCTCTCTATACTCAGGCGCAGGGTAATGTCCAATTTCGCGCGCAGGATTGCAGTTCATTTAGTGTGGTGGCAGGTGAGCATGGCTTCCGTGCGGGAGGTGCCGCGTTCGAACCCCACTAAAACTTCACCAATAATAAGTTGGCTTTTTGTTCGAAAATTTAATGATATCCAGAGAATTAAAGCTATCCCACTCTGACCACGCCCAAAAGGTGGTGCTTGTCGTATAAAAACTTCACGAAGAAACGAGAAATGAAAAACACTGTTCTAAACCAATCACAAAATTCGTTGCGAAATTTACCAGCACAGACTTTATACACGTCCGCTCGCAGCAATGGCTCGATGCGAATCCCTCGAATTGTAATTAATTTATTTCACATAGAATAACAACCTTAGTTTTTCTCTGACTTACAATAAAAATCAATCAAAAATCTCCTGACCATTATTGACTATGATAGCACAATGTGAAAAATAAAGAAAATGCCCTTTTTTGTGAAACCTGCACGCGCATCTAAATTTTCAAACAGATAAATATTAAAATAGGTTCGTATGTTGACTGTTATATTATGTTCCAATATCAGCTTTATCTATAAAAGTATTGTAAGGTCTCACCTATTGCTTGTGCCGTAGACTCCAATGGAATTTTTAACTTTTCAGCACACTCGCTTGTAACGCCTTTAAATGCAGCAATTTTAATGCACAATTTTGTCTATTACGCACGCGTGCTTATTTCTACTTTACCACACTTGAGTTTTATATAGAAAAAATAGAACAACTTTTCCATACTTTTCACCAAGGAGATTGTTGTTGGTTTCATTCGTTTTTCATATAAAAATAAACCAGAGTTTGTTTACCTACTCAAGTAAAACTAAGTCTACTCAAGTAAGTGATTTATAAACCTTCTTATTTACATTATTATTGCAGTAATAAAGATATGTAAAGTATGTACATTCCGATTAGTTTTGCATTGTATTTAGTACTAGGTTTGTAATCAACAAATGGTCTATGAAATAATTAATGTGGTTCGGTGTTTTCGTCAGGGTCATCTTTATTAGCGAAATCAGCGCGCCATTAACAATTAAATACGTTTTAAAATTTTCGTATATTCTCTTGCAAGTGTGTTGGAAAACGTCGTATGACACGCGTGTGTGTCATACGACGTGTTGATCATTACTCACTCGGCTCCCGCATCGTGCTTGCCTACGGCTCGCACACGCTCGCTACATCAGCTCGTGTGTAATGATCAACATACCACACTTGTATCATAATGTACTGTTAGGCACTCATGTCATAATACAATATACACTAGTCCGCAAGTGCTAACCTTTGTACCATATTTAGGTTCATCATTGACCTTATTAAACACGCAGGACTTTTCATTACCGCTATATTAAATCTTAGTATTATATACTTTCTATCTACTCCGCAGGTGTGTTGAAAATGTCGTAAGAAAACACGTATACAATGATCATTAAACTCTCGGCTCCATTATTCCCTCGCATTCGGCTGAGACCAATTACAATGTAAATGATAGCCTTGTATTGTCCTAAGTATTGTTATAGAAGATATCATAGAGTTGTTTTCTCTTTTCTGTGGAAGATATAATGTAAAGTATGGGTGCCGGTGAAATTACAGTTACATGAGATTTTACGACTTTTGTCTCAGGGTAACGAGTGCAGTCCAGTTCGTCACTTGTGATGAAATGCTAAAGACGCATAGAGGTAGAGGTTACCACTTAACACCAGTGGACCTTGTGTTTGTTCCGTGTAAACAAATCACAATAAAAATAAAAATTAATGCGATAAGGGTAGGTACATAAAATTAATATGGTTTAGCTCGGGGCATGTATCAATACAGCTGCTTGGATCATAATAGTCGGTCACATGCGTCTCAATACATAAAATGGTATTTCAATATAGCTAGCGCAAAATAGCTAACTGAGCGCTTAAGAGTACCAACATTGTATTAATTCTAATTAATTTATAATGGACAAAATTCAATTTAATTCACTTCATTAATGCTACACAAAAATGAATGGCATAGCTAAGATGAATAGCAGAATTTAAAAATGCTCTGAATGCACGCTCCGACAATGAAACCCCCAACACGGAAGCACAGGTACATCTCTCCGGAATTACGCGACACACGCTCTTAACAAATTCTGTTGTGCAAAGTTGTAACGTTTTCTTTCCAATTAAAATGCAAATTCAAAGGAATAATTCAGAGAAGGGAAACTTTTTATACCCTCATTAACTGTGCGCCTCTTTAATGCCTACTACGGTATAAACGCTGAATATGCCTAATTGGCTTTGTGTTATAAAGACTGCTAAAAATATTATCGTAGATAAAAATTATATGGAAGCAACTCTCTTTGTGAAGTAAATTTATAGCTATAAAGCTGTAGGGGTGATTGTCCTTACATAAAATAATGTAAGGACAGGATAAAACCAAGCTTGCTGGTTTTTTTTCAATAGTCGATTGCCAGTAAAAAAATATATAGACGAATTATACAAAATATATCAACAAATAAACTTTTTTTTTATACAAAAGGTGATAAACAAGCAGCCGGTCCACCTGAAGGTAAGTGGTCACCGCCGCCTATGAACACCCGTAATATCCGCAGCAGTATTGGTGCGTTGCCTACCTTACGTATAACGTTCATTTTATACCAAAACAAATAAAAAACTTTAGATAAAATAAAATAAAACATGCTTTCAGACGAATTCAATTCATTCAATAAGAAATACACGTGATATAATTACTTCACAAATGATATAACTTTTTTATTGGTTCACATAAGTGCTTGATGATTTGATCGAATTTTAAATCAAAATACTTTGCAAAATTAAATATATTGCGATATTGAGCGCTTAAATAATAACAAAACTTATCTAAAATAAGCAACAACAAAAACGAAATCAATATAATGCTAGGCTATTTAATGTGGAATCCTCTAGGGTAAGAATATTTACGAGCTACGGCATTACATTAATTAATTGAATTTATAAAATAGCAAAAAAATAAAAATAACTTAAATTACTAGCAATTTTTTTCTGCAACTACTAATCTAAACAATCCTATTCAAAGGACATTAATAAATACATGAAATATATTTTTGGTGCATCTCTGGCTGCTGCCTCGGCACGCTCGCTTTAGTCACTCGGCTCACACGTTGTTTTGGTCAGAAATAATCTAACGCTTCTCCTACCTTTGCTCATTGTTGCACCTAAATATGACTTTGCTCTAGACAAGTCATAGCCATAACATTATATTATAAATAAATAAATATTTTAAAATAATTATTCCTCAAGTATCACCATACTACATAAAAAAATTAGCAAACAAATTTTATTATTCCATCTCTATATTATAAGTTGTAGTGAACATTGTATTTCGGTAGTCAGATATGTCTAACTTAGGTATATTTTCTAAATTTTAGATCTTTTTTTTATACTGAACTGGGTAGCGCTTGACTGTCTCACCTGATGTTAAGTGATGATGAGATCGATATGGAGCGCGCTTACCTAGAAGATACCTATTCACTCGCGTTTTGAAGAATCTATATATATAAATCGGAAATCGAATAAAATTATTTACATGGGAATTAAATCCAGCGAAGATATTAAAAATATATGCTAAATTAATTTTTAACAAATTAAACACACCCGCTTGGCAAGCGTCTCAGTGTAAGGAGTTCTTGAGAAGTCTCTGAATGTTTCTGTTGATCGCCTCTTACGGTTCCCACAGCAAGATATGGAAGCTTGCAATTCTAGCCCAGCACGCCATCGTATACGTCGAATAAATACAAGTATGTAAGCAAGTTTATTTCATCAATGCTAAATACGGACGCAGTCTGTACGTAATTCCTTTGTTAGCATAAAATATTTTCCTCATTCAGCCTAAAAGATAACCCGTAGAATATTTCCCGTTATTAAACTGTCTACCTAAAACAATTAGATACAATAATGTTACAATAACAAACCTGCGCAGCGAAGTTTGTATTGTTTCTTTATTAATTGAAACAATTTTGACTGGAGCTGTTGTGTCACTGAACTTGGAATGATTTAATTTCATTCAAATATCTGTAGCGTAACGCAAATATAAATTGAATTTGTTGTTTTCTACCCTCGATGAATATTCTAGTGGCAGATTTCCCTTTCCGAAAGATTGGAATTAGGGACAACAAGACATTTCACTAGCGATATAACATTTGGAGATTAGTTTCAGAATAGCTGTCGGAAGTATTAATTACATTATTTACAACTTTTGTTACTTTACTGTGAGATATTTATTGCCATAAAAACAAAATATTTTGTTTAATTTTTATGAGGTGTACTTTCAGAACTGTTATTATACACTGTTATAATTATTTTCTCTATTTGGCTTTTTGGTTTTAAGCAACGGTTTTGCTGAACTATGATGTATGTTGAAAGATATAACATCCGACAGAAAAAAGGATTTGGAAAAATGAGGTTTTATTCAAGGTAGGAAAACTGATGAATTCGAAAATTACTTGCACGGTATTTATTTTTATGGTTGTAAAGCAATTAGCGAATTCCCCCCTGGTTATGTATTAGCCTCAATAGAAAATCTGTCACCAAGCGTGTCACGTTTTGTTGTGGCAGGTGTCCTTTAGAAATAGTAGTTTTTGGTTAGCGTGAACAATATTTTTGAACACACCATGACATACCATCAGGTAAGATTTTGGCCAAGGACTAGCTAGGCTATTCTTAAAATTATGAAAAACTTGCTTTGTTTCCATTGCTTTATCGACGTTGAAACGGGATCTGTGATTATGAAATTTTATTGTTATATCACAATGAGTAGATGCTGTTGGAAGTACCTAAAATATTACCTATTGGACGGCAGAACTGGGTTCGTTCCATCTTGAGTATTTAATGTTGTATGTGATGATACAATTATGTCATTTTTTTTCTCAGAGTCCTTTTCAGAATGTACTAATAAAGCTCCGATTTACACACAGCTGGTTTCACGATCATCATTCATTCTTATAAATTTCGAAGGTCGGCAACGTCATGCGCCGCATTGATACGTAGTTTTTCTACATATCTTCTAGATGAAAAATGTAATGTTTCATCATTTCAAAATGATGTTGTACGGCTTGCTGGTAATATTATCTTAATATTTTTTTTAATTCAAAATTTCTTTCCGTGACCTTCTTCTTGAAGTCATTGAAGTATATAGGTCGGTAAAATTATATTGTCCTGTAACGCACACAATACGTGGACAATCACATAAACATTATTAAAAATATGTTTACTGTGAAACAATAAAAAAAAACTACAAGGATGTAAATAGTTTTGGCTTCGTTTTTATGTCGAGCTGCCTGACTGACACTACCCTCTTTGGGAATACTCTTGGTGATAACAAATAATTATATAAAAAGCACAATTAAACTTTCTACCGCACCGTTATATTTATATAAAAAGTATCCATGTTAAAACCATCGTCAAGTGTTGGTAAACTTTTTGTTAACAGAGTTTTCACATAAAAATTTTGATTAGGTGAAACATATTGAGAGCAGCGCGCGGAGTAACAATTTACGTGCTCGTAGAAACTTTGTTTTACTGTTCTCACTCGCATATAAAATGCAGGCATGGAACAATAACCATCATAGCGTAGCTGAAATAGTATAAAATAATTTTAGGGAGCAGTAGCATGCTCCATACTACGGAGAGAGTAAAATTCATTATTTTGTTAACATGCATGAAGCACGGTGAACATGGGCCTGTATTGAAACAAAAATGCTTGATGAGTTTGCAGTAGGCACAGATATTAATTTTTCAATATTCCATTTCAGACTAGAAACACGTGCACGCTTTTATCTCAATTATGCTAAGTGCAGCCATTACACGTGTTTGATATTGAATCAGTTTCAGCACATACGCATCGTTACAAATATCTGTATACCCTACTTCTTTTATGATTTTCATCATTGGAGTATCGTACTTTAAAGCAGTTTCTTTCATAAGCTACGAGCAGTGGTTTGTTCTAACCTAAAATGTCAAGACTTATCCAACGTTGCGTAAAATTATTTACTTCAAAATATTGAACTATTAAGTAATAATAATGAAATAATATTAAAGGCTTGATCCAATCTGAGAATTATATAGATAAACTCTTTACTGAACACCTTAAACTATACCAAAATTAAAAATATTTAGCTTATAATAGTGAACAATAGGCAGCCTTATCGCTCAAAGCGATCTCTTCCAGACAACCTTTGGAGAGGAGCAGGTTTTGACAAGGGATGGCGGTGTACAATATCCTTAATATTATTGATATTTATAAATATCTACAATATAATATACAATATAGATAATTAATGTTTTCTTACATAATATATACATATACATACAAAAATACATACATATATACAAATACAGTACATAAATATGTTGTTTACACGTATGGAGCTTATGCTAGCACGACAGGTAAAAAGCGTTAACTTTGTCTTTGAAAACATTTTAGGACGGAGCTCGTTTGGTATCAAGTGGCAATGCATTCCAGAGTCTGACGGCTTCGACCGAAAACGAACGGTCATAAAACGGGGTAGTGTGTGGAGGAAATTTAAGCATAAGATTCTCTGATGACCGTAAGCAAAGAGAATTAGAGGCAGTAAGGTAATCAAAACGCTATTTAAGGTACTGAGGTGAAGAAGGGTTGAACAAAATATTGTAGAGAAGAGATAGGATTTTAGACCATTTAGCTAAATATAGTAGTAATACGCCAGGTAAAATATTGTTTGTCTGTTTTATTATCTGTACAAAATACAATTTTGTTCTATTTTATTATTCATTAATTATTATACTCGCTGAAAGAACACACTTACATAATACCGAAATATCAACTTTGTATCAAAGATCTTTGCTTGATTCGGCTAATTATAATGATATGAGGACCCTAAGAGATAAAAATGAAAAGGAAAGTTAAAACTAAAATTTGGATTTGAATCCGCATCCATCCGTTTCTGGGGCCGAAACATGCTCTGTCAATTAGAGATATTGTGGTGAATGCGAGTAATATTTTGAACATATTAGAAACGGGTGTCACATTTTATAATGGTTAAAATTAAAATTCTCGCACATATAATATAACCACTATAAATGAACGGAGCCTTCAATAAGCCACCCTTCTCTATTACAGAAACTTAACATTATCTTTAAATTATTCCTATCACAAGGTAAAAAATCACCATGAATTAAAATTTGTTGCTGTAAAACTCGAATGAAAGATTCAACCCCCATTTCGCTCATTCACCAACTGGAAATCCGTCCATTTTATCTTGCTCTTGAGGTTTCCCTGACAAATGATATATCCGAAACGAGGGCCCGCGAAGTATCCTTGGGTTTTCTACCACATTGATCTGACTTACACGGTCACACACACATTTAACAAAGAGGAGTTGGTTTGAGTTCCTTTTAACGAAGTTTTACTTTAAAGTGTATAGTTTCTTGTTTAAGTCAGTGTTTTGTTTTTATTATAAGATTTTTCATACAAGTTTTTAACCACACCACGTGAATTTAAAACATTTTTTTTAAACTAAGTTGTGGATTCGTATAGATCCGGTTCCCAAAAGCAACTGTTCTTTTCCAAATTACATCCTACAGGTTCATTTGCGACTTCATCTGCGTTGAATTTAGGTATATCTCAGTTGTTATGACTAAAAAACATGACTTTTTCGAAAGTAAGTAATACCATGATTTTTATCTGAATCTTTGAATTTCTAGAATGATCTAAGATTTGAATACATGCAGACGTTTAAGGGCAGATATACATATATACCTTTATTATAATTATATGTTAATTACAAATAGCATACGCAGATAATAAAACTTATGTGTTGAATTGATAAGATTAGTATGATATTGATAGGAAGCTACTGTGTTTTTAGTATATTTATACAAAAAAAAAATTGTACTCTACAGACTACTCTGAGTACTCACAGTAGTACTCGCTCTTTGCGCATTAAAGATACTACACAATATCTATTCTATACTTATAATAAAACTGTAACAGGTCCAATTCTGTACATGGCAGACATTTTGAAAAAAAAAAAATGTACAGTACTCTGTAGCTGGTACTGATGCCGAAACTATATTTTTTTTTATTTTTGTCTGTCTGTCTGTCTGTCTGTCTGTCTGTATCCCGGCCGCGTATCACTCCAAAACTACTGAATGGATTTCAATGAAACTTAGCATGATTGGAGTTCATACTACAAGGTAGGATAATTTAGCTTTTTATCCCGAAATTCAGCATGGTTCCCTTGGGAGAGGGGATGAAAGTCAAAATATACACTTAGTTGTAATTTATTAACGCGTAGTCCGATTTCAGACGTTCTTTTTAGGGTTCCGTACCCAAAGGGTAAAAATGGTCTGTCCCGCTGTCCGTCCGTCTGTCCGTCCATCCGTCCGTCCGTCTGTCACCAGGCTGTATCTCAAGAACGGTGATACCTAGACAGTTGAAATTTTCACAGATGATGTATTTCTGTTGCCGCTATAACAACAAATACAAAAAGTTGGCCAAGTGCGAGTTGGACTCACGTTAAAACAAATAAAGGTTAAAATATGAAGTCTAATGTTACATAGCTAATGGTACGGAACCATTCGTGCGCGAGTCTGACTCGCACTTGGCCGATTTTTTTGTTAGAATAGTGGTACTTTAAAATTTATCCCGTAAATATTTCAAAGTCATCGGGTTTGAAGTTCAGAAATAACAGACATCAGAACCTAAATATTACGTTCCAAATAACTTGACACACAAAATGTACAGAAACCTTTTAACGTACGGCTCATCTTAAGCTGGCGTTTGCACTTTATCGTATAGGTAAAACCGACCAAATGCGAAAGGGACTCGCGCACGAAGGGTTCCGTACCATTATCTGAAATTTTATTGCATGGGTGCCCCCTTAATTATTTATTCTAATTTAATAAGTTATATTTAAAGAAAACATAAAACTAAATATTCTGTGAATAGTTAAAGCGTCTACCAGTCACCGTTATTAGTATCGAGCAAGAAACGGTAAAAAAATAAAGGTTGTTGTATGGGGGTACCTTAAATATTTATTTTATTTTTAGTATTTGTTGTTATAACGGCTATAAAAATACATCATCTGTGAAAATTTCAACTGCCTAGCTATCACCGTTCTTGAGATACAGCCTGGTGACAGGCGGATGGACGGACGGACGGACAGCGAAGTCTTAGTAATAGGGTCCCGTTATTACCCTTTGGGTACGGAACCCTTAAAATCTTCTAATGTTATATAGCTAATGGTACGGAACCCTTCGTGCGCGAGTCCGACTCGCACTTGGCCGATTTTTTAAATTAGAATAGTGGTGCTTTAAAAATTATCACGTTAATACACTCGAGAGCAATGAATCCGGGTCACTTAAAGAATGTTAAAAATCTCGGAAACTAAAAATGATGCTTGTGCATGCATGCTTGCTTGAATCTTTCCCCTGGTCTTCGATACACTCTGTGTCTTCCATCGTGCTTGTAGAGCATAAATTTTGATTCGTCGGAGAACATAACTTTTGACCAATCTTCAATACTCCAATTTACGTGGCTCTGGGCATATCTTAGTCTCGAAATACGATGCCCACGCTCCAGTTTAGGGCCGTTTGCAGGTCTAAGGGGTTTTAAGTTAGGTTCAGCAAGCCGACGTCTTACTGTCCATGCACTTGGGTTACTTCCTCCGAGGCGTCGAAACTGATTGGTGAGTTCAGTTCCTGTGAGAAAGCGATTTCGAAGCATGGTGTTCACCAAGTATCGGTCTTCTCGTGCTGTGGTACACCTGGTTCTGCCCGTTCCTGGTCTGCGTAGGTTAGAACCAGTTTCTTCGTAACGTCGGAGAACTCTTTGTACTGTTGACAGCGACACACCGACAGTCCTGGCTGTATCGCGCTGACTCCGGCCGGTTTCCAGCATTGTAAGTATTCTGGTGCATTCTTCAGGCGTAAGCGACATAATTTCAGCTTGGATAATGAATATAGAGCACTATCAACATGGTTTATGTACCCACATAAATGACAGATTACAAACAAAAGCAAAACCAAATGCTGTAATTTCGTAGTTCCATCTTCGAAAGTGGCCCTTTTTCAAATTTGATTTTTTTATGATATAACTTTACAATAACTAAGAAGTTTTAATACCTTCATTTAAGGAGTATTACATTGTCTATTAAATACAATTTATTGCATTAACCTAGCATTTTTAGTTTCCGAGATTTTTAGGATTCTTTAAGTGACCCGGATTCATTGCTCTCGAGTGTATTTCAAAGTCATCGGATTTGCAGTTCAGAAATTACAGACATCACAACCTAAATATTACGTTCCAAATAACTTGACACCCCGAATGTACAGGAACCTTTGAACGTATGGATCATCTTTAGCTGGCGTTTGCACTTTATCGTATAGGTATAATAGATAGGTCTGTAGTCGGACCTCCTCAAAAGACTCATTTTTCAAACGATAAAACACAGTTTTTTTTTATTACGATAAGCACAACTTCCCTACGTATATTTTTCATAACATGCAATGTTCTAATCAGTCTAATCTATACCTATAACAGGTTGCAGAAGGCGGGTAGGGTAGCGCGAGGGGTAAGACGCTTAAATTTATCTATTTATACTTATAATAAAACTGTAACAGGTCCAATTCTCTACATTGCAGATATTTTGAAAATATGTTCAATCTGATGCAAAAACTGTTTTTTTTTTTTTCTGGCTGTCTGTCTGTATCCCCGCCTCGCATCACTCCAAAACTACTAAATGGATTTGAATGAAACTTAGCACGATTTGAGTTCATACTACGAAGAAGGACATACGAAACTTTTATCCCGAAATTCAGTACGGTTCTCTTGGGAAAGGGGATGAAAGTCAAAATGTACATTTAGTTGTAATTTATTAACGCGTAGTCCGATTTCATTCATTCATTTTTTGTTACATTATTGTTTATTACATATGTTATATGTTATATTATTTATTACATAGTGGTTGTTTAATTATTTTCCCGTAAATATTTCAAAGTCCTCAGTTTTGCAGTTCAGAAATTACAGATATCACAAACTAAATATTTCGTTTTAAATAACTTGGACCGCGGAATGTTGAGGAACCCTTGAACATACGGCTCATCTTAAGCCCACAGGCAGCCCGGAACCCCACGGGAAGCCCGTCACCCCACGGACAGACCGGCATCCCACGGGCAGCCTGGCGCCCCACGGGCAGCACGGCACCTTTATTTAGTTTTGCAAGCTTGCTACGATAAAACTCTAAAATGTGGTACATTCACCACAATCAGTTTTTTAAACTACATATCTTTCTTTTGACGGATACATTTCGGAGACTGCGCAATGAAAGTGCACAATGTTGTCTTAGGTTTTCGCGATTGTTATACTTAGTAATTAAACAACTTTAAACGGTTTAAATCGCGTATATTTATCATTATTTTTGTCCCGACGTTTCAAACACTTTGTAGTGATCGTGGTCACGGGGTGACTGTCGGGACAAAAATAATGATAAATATACGTGATTTAATCCGTTTAAAGTTGGAAGTGCACAACTTTAGTAGATTGTTATACAAGGGTCGAAAGGAATTGGTAACTTTCACCCGCGGTCAGCTCTCTACTTTTCATATCGAATTTAAAGAAAGTAAATAAAGTAGCTTTTCTAAAAAATATTCATTGATAAAATAACATACTTACTAAAAATTTATTGAGAGGTTTGAACTACTTGTGAAATTTTACGTAAAATTTTGTTTGGAATATTTACGGGCGGCTATAGCCCGAATAGGAATCTCTCTGCTTTTCACTACTAATATAAGGAATAAAGATATAAATATAGTATGTTTTTTTTTTATTTATTTTGATTTTAATAACATGAGCAGTATATTTTTAAAATTAATGCGGCTATAGTCCAAGTAGGAATCGATGACTTACATCCGTGTTAAACACTCTAATTTTCATTTAAAATATGGGCAGGGTAAAAAAATAGTAGTTTTTCTAAATATTTACTAAAAATAATAAACATGAGTAGAAGATACAAAGATACACTAGGATTGTTCTAACATTACTCTAACAATGAAATTAAGGGAAAGTTTAATTTTTTTTAACCTACACTTTTTACCTTATATTTAGATACTACCCTGCCAAACATAGTAGTTATTAATTGTTTTACAACAACAGAATATTTTACAACGATAAATCTTAGACATATAACTTTGTTTACACCAATGTTTTTTTCCGGCCTTAGGTGGGAAGGAGCGTCTCCCACCCGCTACTCAGATCAAACAAACACTACTTTCCGAGAATGAGAAATAAAAAAAAATTCGATCTACCGTCAAACGAACCGCCGTTTTAAAATCGAAATTCTAAAGAAACGCACAAGGTGCTTTGCTTCAACATTTATTGTGCAAACCGGGAATGAACTCTCTGAGTTACTTAACTACTGTCTTCTGGAAAATACAACCCGGGAGTTTTGAAATCCAAAGTAGAAAGCTCCATTCTGAGCTATGGTTTACTATAAGAGTGCTTCACCGCAGACCACAGTGTTGCTTAATATGAGATAAACAGTGCACAAATGTGAATAATTAGTGTGCAGGTACGGCAATCGCGAACGAAGTCGCGGGTACAGCTAGTATCTAATATGTATCTATGGTATAAATTATAAACCACGAATATTTGAAGCGTTTGTAGCGAAGTGTGATGTGTGAATCGATCAGCAAAGTTAAGCAACGTCCGCCTCGGTCATGACTTGGATGGGTGACGGTGCGTGGTGACATACTACTGAGCGCTTCCGTGCTTCGGAGGGCACGTTAAGCCGTCGGTCCCGGTTGTTGTCTTAGGATGGCAGTCGTTATAGCATGGTGTTAGGGCATTTTGCGAATGCCCGCCTGGCTAGCTACCACCCTCAAGTTGAAAATCTGTCGCCAAGCACCTAAGGATAGCTGCCGGAACACACGGCAGCTATCCTTCAGAGCCAGTAATTCTAAGCTAGCCTGAACAATATCTTCGACCACATCATCACTTACCATCAGGTGAGATAGTGGTCAAAGGCTAACCTATCGGCAATAAAAAACCGGCGGTATGCCTTTATTAAACAAAATACTATGAACTATATACAACACTACAGCTACTACAATAAAAGCATTTAGACACCTATAAGTCATAGCAGACTCATAGGCAGTCCAAATGCTCCAGCCCACTCCCAGTTGGCAGCGTGCCCAGCATGCTGGCAGCATTGCCCCGTTGAATTGCAATGCTTATTCGTTGAGCCAAATATGTGCCAGCATTTTGATCACGCGTCGCATCGACCAAGCGCTCAGATAGGTTTTGGAAAATACGATGAGCTCCCGGTCCCCACGGACCCAACGTCTCTACACCAAACGGCTCAAATATGTAACCCATACCGAGGTTAGCATATTTGCGCCGCTTGAGTTGCTCTGCCGAAGTAGCCGCAGCGCCAGCCCTCACGTTGGTTTCAGAAAGATGTGACGGCGCTAAAGTGTCCACGCACGTAGCGTCCCACACTAAGGGCCGTCCTAACTTCCACGGAACCAGAGTCATGCCGTCAGGTCTTTTACCATCGTCACGCATCAGACCATTCGGTTCGAGAATAGCTGGAACATTGGCGCTGGTAAAAGCCCGGCGAATGATATCGTTAAGGCTGGCGTGGCGGGAAATTCAACCAGCACTTCGAGAGCAGGAGAGGCCATGGTGACCGAGTTGATCAACTGCAGTACCACACTGGCAGTGATGTGCAACACAACACCTTGCACCCAAGCGTAAGCTAATAGCTAGACGAAAAGCGGATGGATCTATAAGGCTACCAGTTTTGTAAGAAGGAATGGCCTGTAACCAAAGACCGGATTCCCACACAGAAACAGCGAGAATACGAGCACGATCTGCGATGCTAGAACACGTATTTAAAAGATCTTTCCGTGTTAGCTCGCATAGGGGCCGATCCCACTGTTTCTGAGATGACAACATTTTTAGGAATTCAGTATTTGGACAAGCCAGTCTCCATGTGTTTTTGGCCTCAGCCAGATATGCTACATCGAAAGAGCCTAAAGATCGTGCAAGAATTTTTTCTACTAATTTGTGTGTACTGTGTACAGAAGACAAAAAAGCTGGTAATGCCACACTAGAAATTTTGCGTATCCCTATGCCCCCCAACCTCACAGGGAGGGAAGCTTGCACCCAAGCCCTATCATCCATCTCAACATTCAAAACCGACACTAACGTATCTTTTACTAAGTTGTCTAAGCTTAACAAAAGCTCACTGTGTTGCCACAGCTGACAACATCTTAAATAGTATGTAAATTTAGGAACGAAAAGGCAAAATCTTATAATTGTAAAAGCCATATGGGCGTTAATTTTGGATAATCTGCTAGAAGCATTTCTAAACTTTTGAATTTGTTCTTCGACAAATGGTGATAAAGATTCGTTAAGAATCGGTGAACCCAAAAGACGAAGCGAACTTTTTTCTACTAATTTTATATTAGGCGCAAGTAAGTTGAATTTTTCAATAATCGAAACTTTATCCGGACAAGTATCACAAACAAAAAGTTCACATTTAGAAAAATTTAGTTCAAGGCCAATAACACGAAAATCGTCTATAAGTACTCGCAAGTCATCCAAAACCGTGTTCGCATCGCCACCTAAGGTTCCGTCATCCAAATACCAAACGTTAAGTTTTGATTGGAGACGTTGAATTATTGAGTGGATTGCAAGGCTAAAAATGGCTGGTCCCAGAGGATCACCCTGTTGACATCCTACGGAAGATAAAATAACGTTATTTTGGTATGTTAATTTTGACGGTTTGCCGTAGCATTGCCAAAGAAAAGGGTATAATTCCGGAATTTTATCTTTCACTTCAGTCAAAAGAGTGCCTCTATCTAAAGAGTTGAATGCATTTTTAACATCCACCTTCAAAAGCACATCTCCACAATTTTGATCAAGAAATGTGCGAAGTGAATGTACAGCAGCCTCAGTAGCTGAATCGAAATTATTTGTTTTTGTATTCCGCCGCAAAGGCGGAATGATTATAGTTGTGCCAAAAGATTGCTCTTCCCGTGCCCTGTATTTCACGCAGTTTTCCTTTACTCTAGTAGTAAGTGATTTTTTGTTAGACGGATCAAAATTCACGTGAAATACGTGGTACGGGAATGCAAGAAGATGCTCCCAGGCTTGCGTAGTATTAGTAGCCAAGACGTTTTTAATCGAACAAGATAAAGATTGGGCAACAGAAATTCTTGCACCCCGAGGTATGCGTTTTAATAAAGGAATGTTATTTTTGTACGAGCTTAAAACCTCCCAAAACGGTTTGGAAGGCGTAGCAGGGCTCGCAACACTGCTACTACTTACGTTTTGATTATTAATTGGTGCCGAAAGGGGAATTTCTATTTGTTTATGACACCTTGTTTGGTGAATTTTGAGGCCTTTATGACCTTTGAAATAACGAGCCTGGGGGCCTGCGGACACAACATCTGGCTATCTTGCGATACAAAGATCCCCGTTACAGCATTCATAGTTGGGGCACAAAGCATTGTTTACAAAATAAAGCAAAGCTTATCTTAGAATCTCTAGTGTGACGTCTCAACCCGGATGAAGGCTCGCGTCAACACCGTCGTCGTAGTGCGCGCGCCGGTGTCGCAGGCAGCGTTGCCATGGAAACAAAAATAACTGATTAGAAATTAGCTCGACAAGAAATGTCAAAAAGCTATTGAATAAATAAGCTAATGAAACTAACTACAGAGGCCCAAACGAGCCCCACAAACAATACCTCGCAAAATTCCACTAGGAAGAATGCGGGTGATGGGCAGAAAATGCCTATCTACTATCTGAAAATAAAATTAATTATTTTTTGAAAATAAATCTGAAATTTACTGACCTGTCACGTTGATTGTCAAATAATTTTTTTTTTTTAAGTTTTTAAGGCAATAAAATAAAAAATGAAAATGCTTGCGAAAAGGTAAGTTGGGGACAAAATGACCATGGCCATGGATATTGCTGTCTTATAACTACATCAATCCCTAGTTGTGAATATAATATTGTATTCGCATTTTTTTTTCTCCTGTTGCGAGACTTTGGTTATTGTCAAGATTATTTTTTTACAACTAATAGATTTGAACCACAATGCTAGTATAACAAAATTATCCTCGAGGTTTTAAATCTTGACTTTTCGAGCGAATCTTTCGTGCGATCGAAGAGTCCAGACCTCCTGATGATGCTACTTGTAGAAAAACAACACGCGTCAAAAATTATTTCGCTTAGGCCGAGTGACGCTTATGATGTCACGTCTGCTTAGCGGGAAAATTAGCAGAATTCGTCTAATTCTATATTTTATTATTTTTAAATGTTTTTTTCCTCAAAATATTTGTTCATTGTTATTTTCAATAATTCTTTAGTACCTTAAAGGTTCGATGACAGATTTTGTAATTATAAATATTTATAACATAAATGGTCTTATAAAGATATTCATTGCAATAAGTTAGAGGGCTAGACTTTTTACACACCTAAATAACTGGAATATAGACAGTAGTTAGGGATATTTATTTCAACTTTATACCCTAACCTGATTTTGATTTATAAAGCTTTCTTAGACAGTGATATTAATATATTATAAAGCTTTCGTTTTTTTAAACCAAATAACCCTTAGAAAAGTGGTCACTAATAAGAAGTTTTACTCAATCCTTTTCAAAATTTAAATCTAGCAAAACATTAAATAAACTCTCACGCAAAACGATCGAAGCCTTAGTAACAAATAGTGCTACCTTCCGGTAATAACACCAGAACTTCGATAAGTAACGTCAAAGAAAAAGTATCTTTCTTGAAAGAAAAAGGATGGGAACGTTCCAACTTTTCTCGTGAAATCAGGTTTTCCATGCCAAGTTAAGAGTAGGTATTAGAGACTCGTGTATGTAAATGTCTACTGAATAGAAACTGTTAACATGACTTTGTTACTTTCACTTTAGATATTCAGTTTCAGGCATTTCTTTGGAACTTTTTTCAGTGTCAATTATATTATCGTCATACTATGAAACTTTTGTTTCAATTATTAACATGTCACAAATACGTCTGTACGCTAGGTACCACATTTTGCTGAAGCTCTTTTCTGTTTTTCCAGTCAAAAGCACCGTTCAATAGAGAGATAAATATTCTTTAAAGTAACTTATTGAAGTGACGATGGTCTAGCGACAGCATGTGTTGGCTGTCGTCTGATATTCTGCCGCTTTACAGTATGATAGCTCATTTACTGTGCAGCGTGTACTGGATAACTGCCACCGTTTAGAAGAAACTATATCGCTAAGAACAAAACGGTGAGATTCCAGCAGCTGTCCTCTAGAGCCAATGTCGATTCTTAACTATCGTCAACCAGAAAATCATCATTTACCAAGAAGACCAACGATTAAACATTCGTTTATTTAATAAAAATACTCGTACATACGAATTGTAATGTAACTTTTCAAATGAAATGAAATGTATTGCAAGAAACATGGTTTTAACAAAGTTGTGTTAGTAATAAAGTTAACAGATCCACACATGTTTTACCATTAACTGGCATACATTTTTTATTGAGTAGCACAAATTATATTATGCTATCTTACTTAGCTTTAAAATTTTTCATCATTATAATTATATTAATTATTGTGATAATTAGATTTATTTCCCACTGTGGTCAATTTTAAGGAAACAACAAAAAACATTAAGTAATTGTATTAGAAATATACATGTCAGTAATAATAAAAAAATATATTCAATCTAATAAAAAAAAAATTATTAACTCTAATGAAATTTTAACATTGAAATATTCTAACTTTATTGCCTCGTTCAGTAAACAAAGTTGTATAGAGCCACTTCGAGAAGAACAGGCAAGAAACTCGGGGCCATTCTTTGAACGTCTTTTAACAATGTGTTACTTACTTACTATATACACTTCATTTACACTGATGCTGATTGATTAACATATTTGTCGTTATATAATATCAAAAAAAGAGTATAATAAATTTCTTAACTTCAACATCTTGATTGGGCAGCACTTCGTCGTTAAAGACTATTTTAACACCACCAGAGGTATGTTTGGCACGGCGGTCGGACGGAAAATGAATCGGGCAGCACTTCGTCATTAAATACTATTTCGATACCACTAGAGGTCCGCTCCGCACGGCGGTCCGACAGACACTGAAGCTACTCGCAGTGAGTGAACAAACAAGGTGACAAAGCGACTACCGTCACAAACACAGTACTTGTTATAATTGACAATTGTGTGATCTCAAGCTCACGTATGGCAATAAGTATAATAAAATCTTCAATGTTTTTACACATATAAATAAAGCACAATATAAACTTTTTTTTAATAAGTATCTCAACAACTGTCACATGACCAGTTACACTACTTATAAAATATACTTACAGTATTAATATCATCAAATAATGAATCAAGTGATTTATACATATGGCAATAAGAATAACAAAATCTTCAATGTTTTTAAACATCATAAATAAAGAACATAATATAAACTATTTTAAACTAAGTACTTTACACTGTCACGTGATCAATTTCACAACTTATAAAATATACTTCCAGTAATATTATCATCAAATAATGATTCAAGTGATCATGATAATCCATATATGATGCTTAATCACAGTCTAACAACAAAGTAAACACAATTAGGTATCTAATTGTGTTAGTAGTATTAAAAATACACCACAGATAAAGTATACACATGGATAATTAAACCAATACTTATTTGCCTCTTGAAAACCACAGAGTATATTTAAAACGAAATGAGAATGTCACATTAAACCAGTTGTTTTATCTTAAGCTTTACCTAATCAAGTGAAGATGAAGAAATATTTCATTCCATACTATGTCAATTTTCAAATAAACTATCACACGCGATAGTGCTTGTCATCATATTTAGAAATATAGAAGTAACACATCATGTGGCCATCCCCATTCTATAACTGGACATCCAGGGATACTCAGAAGCACCACCGCTATATGGTAGATATTCCATTTACCCGAACAAAGCGATTTGCTTCTTAGTTCATTATACGGACCGCCAGGGAATGGAATACCCTGCTTGAGTCTGCGTTTGCGGTTAAGTACAATATGGGGGTCTTCAAAACGCGAGTGAACAGATATAGTGAGATAGTGGTCAAGTGCTACCCAGTTCGGTATAAAAAAAAAGAGTTAAGTGTTTGAAAAAGCACTTATATTGATCAGGTGAAGCCTAGTAGTTAGGTTGATGACCACTCACAGTCCTTAAGACGGTTGGAGAAATACAATCAGAGTTCTGAATTTGGCTCAGTCTAGCGATCCTCAATGGCCCAGTGATTAAGCCAGTGCGTATAATCGGGGGACGTGGATTCGATGCCCACTAGAGGTGAGCAATTTCGTACTCTAAAAATGTCATATAAAACGATTTAGCTATATGTATAGTATTGAGAATATAAGAGCACAAAAAGTGGAGAAAATTCGACAAAATTGTTTCGAAAAAATATGTTCAAACTGCTGGAACCTGTTTATTGCGATTGAAATTTTAGCAATATATTTTATGAGAAATGCAAAAAGTAAGGCCAAAGCTGCGGGTATAACGTAGGGCAATAAAGTCTATGTGTTGGTCAAAACCCGATTCCGGAGGATATCGTTGAATTTACCCAATATATTTCGTGCGGCTGATATTGAAAAAGGCTTTATTTTAATTATAGACCCTTGCAGTATTTCGTATAGTATAGTAACTATCGTTGCTCAGGATATTAGAAAATACGTGTACAAAATATTGGGTTACTTTGGTAATTTTAATTATTAAAATTAAATAAACTTGCTCATAATATCGTGGCTTACATACAGTAGGTAGAGTATAATGTAGAAAAAACTACACACAATCGAATACGGCAATCATGCATCAAGTTTCTTCATTGCTAAAAATATATTTTCATATGAATTTTACTGATATACTGAACGGCTGCCGCTGTCACAAGGGAAATAAAATAGTATTACTATATGTTACTTAATCCATGCGCATCCTACATAATGAAAACAATAGAATTTCATTACCTAAATGGGCAATAACGTCCACGCGGATGCCAAAGGGCATAAAAAAGTAACTTAATTTTCGAACAAAATATTCCACTACAGTTAAAATAAAGAAGTGTGTTCTTCATGTATTAAGGAATATAATTTGGAAACCATTCTGTGAAGCTTATAAGATTAATTGTAAACTGAACATCAAAACGCAACTGGGATCTAAGAAAAGTATTTGATTAGATCGCCTTAACTTTCCAATCCCCAAAGTTTCGCGACCGATGTATTAAACAAATGGCGATTACGTAAAAGTTTAATTGAAAATCCCTGAATCTGTGATGATAAAGGTTTTTATTATTCTCCAGGTAACGCGTAAACTTTGTAGCTCGTAATTGGAAAGGGCAGTAAAATTAAATTTGTTACGCTTGATTCAAAATGAAAAATCGTAATAAAACAAGTGAAAAGCTTTGCATTAAAACTGCAAGGGTACATTTAGAACCTAGGTAGGTTTGAAAGTATATGCGATACGTTAAAACGATAGGTGTCATCAACACTAATGAATTACTATGTTTTATAAAATATACTGTTATATTGATTACTTTAAATACTATTAATTAGTAATAGGTATAATATTATTAATCTGTGTATTAACTACTAGTATTTATATATATTTAAATTATATCATTTGTTCGTCTATTGACTGCGAGTACTCGTATGACAAGATGGCGGCGCTAGTTTGTCAAGTGGTAGGGGAAGCTTGAAAAATAATAAGTTGAGCTCCTCGAATCAGTCGATTACGAGCAGTCAAGAAAGACGGTTGTGTTTTAAGTAAAATATTGTTGTAAAAGTGTACGATGTGTAAGTGTGTGGTAATACAAGGTTATAAAAGTGAGTATTTTGTTTTATTATTTGCATGAATTTCCTCTAAAAGTAACAAAGTACTGGAAATGTAGGACATAATCGTACATAGGTAGGATAACGATAGCTTAAAAATTCTTATTTTACATTACATATGGTGCATTACTTTTGATTATACAAAAACACAGCGTTCAACTTCTTTCTCGAACTGAAACATCAAATACAAAATATTTATTAAGAATAAACTAGTTTCTACGGTTTCATGATGCCATACAGCTTGGATGATAATTAAAAGATGTGTTTTGAATACTATTATTATATTAACGAACAGAACTAAGGGATAAATTGATGAGAACGCGTGTTTGATATGATGGTAGATTGCGAACTGGTGAATTTGGGCCGCGGGCTGTGCCGCTGGTGCGTAAACTGCACTCGCAGCAGAACTCAGAGTTCAATGTACAGCTGACACTTGCTTGTTCATAGTTTAAAATGCTTAAGGATATAATCTAAAAATAGATGGTAGTTCTCAATGATATATATATAAATTGAATGGTTAAATATAGAAGTGACTTTTTTCCGGCTTTCATTGTAGTAGCTGTAGTGTATATTGTTCGTAATATTTACTCAATGATAGGTATACCTTTATTGAAAATCATTTCTAGAACCTATAAGTCATTGCAGACTCACAGGCTCTCCAAATTCTCCAGCCCACTACCAATTTCTAGCGTGGCCAGCATGCTGGCAGCATTGCCCCGTTGAATTCCAAATTAACTGAAGTAAATAAAGGCGTTATTAATATGAAAGGTGTGACTTTATCAAGCCTTTATATTACAGAACAAAAACATTAAAAACTATTCTGAGTACAGTTGAGATGTCACAAATGCTTCATAAAGTATAGATAATGAAACATTTTTCATTGAAATTAACAGCATTTCAAAGCCAGTCGCTAATGAAACAAATGAGAGTGGCGCGACACAGGAAACAAGAAGCTAACTTTCAGTAAGTTACGTTTAGTAAAACCGCCTAGATATGCAGTGAACACTATGCTTACTACATATTTCAACCATGCGTTCAAGAAATATTATACTAGGGGTTTTCAGAGAACTCGTTACTTATGACGTTATGGTTGAAGTTAGCCTTGCCACCTGCCAAGCGTGAAGACTATAACAAACCCCTCCCCTTTATAGGGCAGCAGTGGACGACCCAGTTGATACAGCAGAACGGTAATGTCATAGATTGTGTATTTCATTTGACGCTTATACTGGCTGAACTAATATCCTATTGTTATGAATTTTTAAACTCTTATGCGTATTATTCATAATTAGAAAATAAACGCTCCGTCTGGGACTCAATCGGGCTTCTAGAAATTCTGAAACTGGTTAGGAATATTTCAGTAAATATTTGTGTGTCCCAGTCCCAGCTGGAGTTTAGTTCAATATGTGCGTTCCATGTGTATGTGCGGATGATTTAATTGTCGTATGCCAATGTATGAAGATGACTAACGAAGTAAAGAAAGGCAAATGGCTATTGAAAGCAAACAGCTTTATAAACTATCTTTGCCACCAGTTTGAATCGCTGCATATCGGTAGGGCAATATGTGCCTGGCTGTGTACTACGTTAATGTAAATGATCTCTTACCAGGCATGGTCCAGGCAGGCAGATTTTTTTGGCCTTTTTGACATCTTAGAAACTTATAAACAGACCAAAGTTGTGTGCCGGCGGTATGCCTTTATTTAACAAAATACTACAAACTATATACAAGACTACAGCTATTACAGTAAAAGCATTTAGACAACCTATAAGTCAAGCAAACTAACAGGTAGTCTAAATGCTCTAAAAGAGTTGTTACTTTGTGAATAAATAATGATGTTGTTACCATTACTTCATTGACAAAAAGCATTTCATGACAAGACACCTTCTTTCAAAGGTGATTAATTATGTCCCTTCAAAATACTTTTTATCTATAACAATTTAATCATGATCCATACTGCTTTCCATACGCACTTATTGTAGTGTCTATCAGGAGTAACTTGAGTATGAGTTGCCCAACTATTACAAGTGTGACGTAGTTTTTGAACAACGCCTCGCCGCTGATTTTAATTCGTTTACACACAGTGTGTGTAAATGAATGAATGTGAAAACGGTGGTTACCGCTGGATGAGTTAGAGCTGTAACCCGCTCTTCTCGAGATTGTTATTATATTATGCATTCTACTCTAATTCAGTTTTTGCATGTTTGTTGAATAATCACAACACAAGCAAAACGAACATGGTATGACGGATCAAAAACAAATAATAGCAATTGTTCAAATGTCTATATTTTCTTTCTGATGTAATATTTGAGTGTTTCTCCGAAATTGCGTTCTTTGTCTGATTCATATGGCCTAATTTTTTTTTCACATTTAAGCTTATAAAACATATTTTTACGAAAGATGATAACCTAAGATACAATGTCTGAAAAAGGCACACTTTTTGATAAAATGGTTTCCGAGATAATTAACTTTAAAATTTTGGGGCCATATGAATCAGAATCTGTGACATATGAATCAGAATTAGGGATAGAAATGAAATTCTAGTTAGAAAAATCAGTCAATTATTTATTAAAATCACAGTAAATGCACACGATGCTTATCATAACACCTAAATCTAGTCAATCACAGCATGATATGGCACTTAGCAATATCAATTATCACAATATGAATTACTTTTTAATAAACTTTGTACGTCTTGTTTACTCTTGAAACTAAATCTAATTAAAAACCGCATGATATGACACTTGACAATATCAATTAACTTAAGTATTATGAACGTTTTGTTTTATAAAAACTTAAATCTAGTCAATCACAGCATGATAATTATAATTATGATACTCGACAATATTAATTATCATTATATTTTTTGTGTAAGTATCTCGTTTCATAAAATCTCTAAAAAAAAACTAAAAATCTTTATAAATATTATCAAGTACGTTTAAACTTTTAACAATAACCAAAATTATGGCAAAAAGTAAAATTAAATATAGAAAAAAAAAGCTTCGTCAATTATATCAGGCTTTTAAACCTGTCTATCGAGGCTTACTAAAAAAAAATATTTCGTCATCGTCAGAATCAGTCTCATTGATAGCACTTTCCTGAGTATGAGGGGTTAATAACCTGGATGAGCAAGGAGAATTTGTGGTTTCGTCAATTACATCTGGCTGTTTTTGTTTATTAACTGTCAGTCGAGGTTTTTTGAAGGTGAATATGTCCTCATCATCGGAATCTCTATCTTTAACAGTATTTTTTTGATAAAGGGTTGCTAATACAGATCTAGCAAAATTGGGTGTTAAAATTTTTTCATCAATAGATGAAGTTTCTGCCCAAAAACTGTCATCTTTAGAAAGATCGAGACCCTGTGACTCATTTTCTACTTGCCTTTTACCAGCAAAAGGTTTGCTTCGTTTGATTAAGGAACTACGAGTAGTTTTCTGTATCACCGGTTTCTTTTTGTTTGCTGGCTTTACGTATCCACTTGGCTGTTGATTATTATTTTCTCCGATATTATAAAAACCAATATGTTGGCCATGAGGACATGCAATAGCTTCTTGTAAACAAGTATCGAAGCTGCAACTAAGTTTCCTCATTGCTAAAGTATCTGATTGATTGGCACTCCATACTACTTGATGTATGTTCATGGTACCCCGAAATTCTTTCAAGTGAGATGGTATTAACATATCTTTCTCTAATATTCCTGATTCGTTAATCACTTCTAAAATAACACCTGGACAATGATCTTTAAGATGCCGGACTAGAGAATCGATGTTTGGAATGTCATTTCCTCTGGCAACTATCTGGTCAGCGGTTCTTTTCAAAACACCCCCTACGCCATCGGGAGCCCCTTTCCCGTGACCTGTCTCCGAGTAATTCCAAATCAATACGCGTAAACTCGGGAAATACCAGTGCATTTTTGCCATAATAAAAAACATTTTTCGATTACGGTACTGAGCAGATGGAGAGTCAGATATAAAGTGAAATGTCGTAACACTTGAAGCTTCACTTTCCAGAAATCGAAGAATTGGCATTAAATGCTCCCAAATTGCGGCTGCATCATGACGCAAACACTCACTTAATGTACAAAATGACTGTTTACATAATTTTAAATTTTTAAGGTAATAAATGACAGAGGTATGTAAAGTGCTATTTTGAAGCGCTCGTAGCGAAGTTTGCTTGGCCATTCTGAATCGATCAGCAAAGTTAAGCAACGTCCGCCGCGGTCAGGAGTTAGATGGGTGACCGCTGGTGACATTACTACTGAGCGCTTCCGTGCTTCGGAGGGCACGTTAAGCCGTCGGTCCCGGTTGTTGTCTTAGGATGGCAGTCGTTACAGCATGGTGGTAGGGCACTTTGCGAATGCCCGCCTGGCTAGCTACCACCCTCAAGTTGAAAATCTGTCGCCAAGCACCTAACGGTGTGTTCCGGCAACTGTCCTTGAGAGCCAGTAATTCTAGGTTAGCCTGTACAACATCTTCGACCACATCATCACTTACCATCAGGTGAGATAGTGGTCAAAGGTTAACCTATCAGGCATAAAAAAAAAAAAAAAAAAAAAAAAAAAAAAAGTGATTTGCTGTCTGGAACTGCCGAAATGGAAAGACTGGATCTCGGATGCATACTTCGTGTTGTAGTTTTCACTAAAGTCACTATGTATAATGCATTCTTCTGTAGTTAAATTTTCTTTTAACTGTTTTATGTGATTATATTGTCCTGTAATATTTCTACAGTGGCGCATGTAAGGTTATAATAGTTTATGAAACTGTTCAATGATGTTTCTGGGATACGTTACGACTTTCTCTTTAATTGTTTGAAGAGTAGATTTTTCTTGGCTATCTTTAAAGTAAGTTTTTTTTACCTTTTTCCAAGTCCAGTAGTGAGTCTCTTTAGAATTATCAAATTCATTAAAAGTTATTTGTTTATTTTTGCACAGTACACAATTTCTGGACAAACAATCAACATTTCTGCTATCGCAACACAAAGATTGTAGGATCTGGGTAGTGGATTTCTCTTCTATAAGATTATTTTTTCGTAAAGCTGTTACCACCAGTTCCATGTTCTCATGAACCTTACATAAGCAGGTGTCTCGAATATTCACGGTTGGTATGCGAATCCAAAATGGTCGGAGCTTACAAAAACTGCTATAGCTTATCTTGTATTGAGAAGTGGCAATGTACTTTTTGTGTAAATTTTTTAAAGAGTCTGTGAGATATCGTTTCTGTTTTTTTATTTTTCCTTTTGATACAAATTCGTTTTTTCCTGGACAAATCCTGCTATTTTCGTCTTCTTCTAAAAAATTTATAATGTCTTCCTTAGCTTTACTACTAATCGACTCAAGGTGTAATTTCTTATTTTCAGACACGTCTATCTCTTGTATTTTTTGTTCATGTTGGTTGTGTGCATTTTTGAACTTTCTAAATCTATGGCATCGCTGTAACGTCTTCTTATAGTTCTCATTCATTCTTTTAAGGTCTCGAATTTGTTGGTCTTTGATTCGTAGCTCTCTGTG
Source organism: Plagodis dolabraria (assembly GCA_963854805.1). NCBI lineage: Eukaryota > Metazoa > Arthropoda > Insecta > Lepidoptera > Geometridae > Plagodis > Plagodis dolabraria. The sequence continues at coordinate 13,660,026 of OY978454.1, read as the reverse complement.
GTATCGGTATTTAAATTTACGTAAGAGATGCTTCCAGGGAGATTTCTTCTTCGCAGATATTGTAGGTATACCAGTAATTGAGGTATTGCTTTGTGGACTGAGTGATCTGGGTGAGTCAGATATGGAACTTGTTGGACTATATATCTGAAGAAATCTTGTTGAATCAGGTATTGGAGATATTGGGGACCGTATTCGTAAAGAAATCGCTGAATCTGGTTCAGGAGTTATTGAGGAACGCATATTAGATGACCTTGATAAATTGAATACTGTAGCTTTTGTAGAAAGCACTCTGGACTTTCGCGAAACCGATTTATAATTCTTTGGGGAACGCACCCTGAGAGATTTTATCGGGACTGATGCTGGTGTTGGCGGTGAAGGCGATTTTATCGGCCTAGATGGACTTGAGATTTCTTCTGTTCTCTTTGGAGTCAAACTCAAAGGGTCGTTCATAATAATATTTTCATTGCTAACTACATCAACAATTTCTTTTTCTGTCTTTTCTTTTAATTTCTTTTTGTCGTACGATCTTTTTGAGCTTTCTCTACTCTTTTTTCTTTGAATTTTTTGTTCTCTTGGCGTTAAATTGCTAACTGAAAGAATCTTACCTTCTCTCTTTCGTTTTAAATAGGATTCTTGCATTTTCACTCGCCATAAAGCATACTTGTCTGGATCTTTCCGTATGTTTTCCATCCTAATACGTTCTGCAATTTTCTTCTTCTCTCTTTTTTCTTCCTTAGATAGTACTGGTGGCATTTTTGTGAACTGTAATATAAAAACGAAGATTACAAATTTATTAATAATTATACCCAAAAATGACTTTAAATAAGACTGTAGCAATTTTGACAACATGCAGGCATTTGCCACTACAGTAGGTATGTATACAAGTAATACACTGTTTGAACATGACTGAAATTTCAATATTTGAAAGGATTTCAAGTTACAGATAATTACTAGAAAAGTGGTATATATACCCTATTATGAATAATCAATATTTCACTACATATACAAGGTGGGTAAAAAAATTGTAAGAAGAAAATTCTTGAGCGGGAATCGAACCCACGACTTATTACGTTACGTTATAACAGTCTTAAAAGTTAATATATTGTTACAGTATATTACCCTATTCATCTAAGCAGTAGTTTGAGCCTATAAACTACCGCTAAAACTAATAGTTAAGTAAGTAGGCAGTTTCATTAACTCATTATTGTTTTATTTATGTAATTTAGTTATAATAATATTATTTTTAAACTGTCAATTAAATGAAGTTTTTTTTTCATTGTTTACCTTTATTTAATTACCTAGACGAACGGAGTTTAATACCAATATATTAGTTTTAATTTCAGGTATAGTCTAATCATCGAAAATTTAGTCGTCGATAGATATGAAACCCCTTTGACGTTATTAGGACTGCTGCGAAATTTACAGCTACTGTTTTTAGACATGTAGGTAAATAACATTAGGTTCATACGAAATGACTTGTTACAGGCGTAACGTGCCGCCAATGTAACTTTTCATTAACAATATGTGTGACATTCTTATTAATATGGTATTTTTACCGTATGAATCAGACACATATCAATCAGAATTTTGCCCATTAACATCGATAAATCATCACACGTATGCAATTAAAGATTGTTATTTATACATAGGTTTCTGTTCCCCAATGGCATTATATTTCCCGCAGATTCAAGTTTGAAAATCATTTACCTTAATTACAAAAACAAACATACTAATCAGAAACACAGGTGAACCAAGGCTATATGAATCAGATATTTACCTTTATATCTCCGGGACGACACGAACCAGCCACACGTCACGTCGCGACCACGTCAGCCGAGCCACTGGCTACCGCCAGCGCGGGGAGGGGTCGCCTGATGTTTCGTATTTAGCTGGGTACGTTCGAGTGAAGCGCGTGTATATGAATCAGACTTTTGTGCCGGACATTCACTATTTTTTTATTTATAAATAAACAATCGTAAATATTAATACCATTTTTTTTGGTGTAAAGAAACAACTAATATTCTTTCGTAATAATTATAATTCACAGCAATTTATGAATAAGAAATAATGTTATTGTTACTAACGTTCAAGAAACTGGGTTACGGACACACCATATTAGTCAGAAGAACTACTTTTAAATATTTTTTTGAAATATTTAAATAAATATTATTAAAAAAAAATAACTTGTGCAAGATAGGCAATAGTCTGAGGTATGTTTTAAAATTAATTGCAGACTGATTTGTCAGTTAGTTACAAAAATAAACCGCAAGACATCGAAAATTTAGGGTTCGGAGAATCACTCATTTACATTGCACAACCTATTACGAGTTTGTACTACCTACTACGAGGCTGTGTGTTTGTGTGCCACTTGTCTTTCATTGTACGAAAATTTCCCACACAAGGTTTGGGAATATGGGCAAAAATTATATTCCAGGGTTTGCCGTTATCATAATGGTGAAGGACAGATTTACTTAAAGTGCACTTAACAGGCCACAATATAATTTTCCAGCATCTGAGCAAAGCTAGCATCCGAGTTAGTTATAATTTTAGTGTTGTACAAACAACACTATAATTATATTTTATGTCCATGTAGCACTTTTAAAAAAAGTAATACTCACGAAATTGTCAACAATTCTACCTACCTTCAACAGGCTGTGTAGTTAAATAGGCCAACTTATATATTATATATTTTTGTCTAAAATCTATAATATAGAGTGCTTATAAATTTGCTATAAATGAATGTATTGAAAAAGGAGTGAAAAATATGCTTGGAGTTTCTTTTCATGATAAATCTGTAACGAAAATAATATTCGAAGGACGTAAGTCACTGACATAGCTCTTAAAATTTGCTAGATGAAGAGGCAATGGCCAAACCACATCACTTGAAGAACTCTATAGTATTACGCACCTATTGATAATTACGTTTTTCCGTAGGTATGTTATACTAGTGGCTACAACACTGAAAATGTAGACTAAGTAAGCCCCTCACATGGATGGATCAAAGAGATTGCAGAGAACCAATGGTTGTAAATGGCTAAAAGTAGTAGTAGTAAAACAACAAATGTTTTGCGGCTGATGATAACGACTATAGAAATAAACAACTTTTTATGAAAATAAAAGAGTTTCTTCCTACTTTTAACTGCAAAAATATAGTTACGGACAAATAAATTGGTCATATCAATACATCTAATACTTTACTTCAAATAAACATTAAACAAAGAAAAAAACAAAGGTTGCGGCATAGATCTATTACAGTTTCATTAAATAAATATGCAAAATAAGGTTGGCAGTTGCAAGGTAATTCACCATCAGAATGAACTTTGAAGCGCTCGTAGCGAAGTTTGCTTAGCCATTCTGAACCGATCAGCAAAGCTAAACAACGTCTGCCTCGGTCATGAGTTGGATGGGTGACCGCTGGTGACATTACTACTGAGCGCTTCCGTGCTTCGTAGGGCACGTTAAGCCGTCGGTCCTAGTTGTTGTCTTAAGATGGCAGTCGTTATAGCATGGTGGTAGGCATTTTGCCAATGCCCGTCTGGCTAGCTACCAAAAGGCTACCCTCAAGTAGAAAATCTGTCGCCAAGCACCTAACGGTGTTTTCCGGCACCTGTCATTGAGAGCCAGTAATTCTAGGTTAGACTGAACATCATCTTCGACCACATTATCACTTACCATCAGGTGAGATAGTGGTCAAAGGCTAACATATAAGGTATAAAAAAAAAACAAAAAAAAATTATAGTCTATACAATATACTAATCCCAAAGAAAAAATTTTTCAGTAACGTCAAATACGAAGATAAATTCAAGTTTATGTCAATTTTACGAGAACACGTTTTCTCAATTTGTTTGGAGATAAAATATAATAAGGAAGCCGTAAAGATTTCGTTAAAGTTTCATTAGCAGCCTGACAGGTTATTAGCGCCAGTAGGTAAATTAGTAATTCAAACTTTATCCCGTTACTAATAAAATTCTCACACCTCATTTATTGTAACTACTTATTTTAATCTTGTTCTCGGTTTCAGATCATGAGGACTTATACCTTTTACTTAAAAAGTTACTAATAGAGAACTGCGCCTTATGAGCAGCAACGATAATGACAATAGAGTATTGTGTAATGCATACTGGATGCAAAACAATACTCCTTAACATCTTAACTCTAGTAGTACCGGTGTACTACTACCAACAAGACAAGGGACAAAGGGACTACAACCATCGGGTGTACTGCCAACAAGAGCATTGCCAGAGAGAGCCGGCGTTCTAGATAGATAGATAGATAGATAATACTTTATTGTCACACCACTTAAATAAAAGATATAAAAAATTACAATTCAGATTGATAGTGTTACAATGGGCGGCCTTATTGCTGAAAGCAATCTCTTTCAGGCAACCTTTGGATGGAGAGGATCTGTAAAACCGATTATAAAGGTGTGTAGTAGTAGTGCATAACTACTACTAGTAGTACATACTACTAGAAATATATTAAAAATAATAAAGATAATAAATAATTACAGTTTCTGATTTTAAAGCATGTGCTATTATATGTATACAAATAAACATGTAAAATATAGGTACAAAAACATAGATATGTAAACATATATATATATATATATATATATATATGTATATATAACATATATAATTATAAATTTAAAGTGTCTTATCTTTAGTCGAGTGATTAGTAGCACATCACTATAATGTACTCACAACACTATATATATATATATATATATATATATATATATATAATCACTCGACTAAAGATAAGACACTTTAAATTTATAATTATATATGTTCAACTCGATTAAATGGATTGAACATAGTTGGGGCCTCGACAAAGATGTAATAATAACAAATATTGAAGTTTGAAAATTTAAGAAGCATACAGAATTTTAGTAATTTATTTTTTAAGTTAAAGGCAATGGACATAATTTATTATAAGAACGCAAATATGTTTTATTATTAGACATCTTTATCTCAGCAACTCTAACTTTATTATCAGTACCCGGAAAGGTTTTTACTATACGGGCCATTGGCCAATTAAATGGAGGTACATTGTCATATTTAACAATAACTAAATCTCCCTCTTTGAGATTAACATGAGCATTTTTCCATTTAGGTCTATTTTGCAACTGTGTTAAGTAGTCCCTGGACCAGACCTTCCAGAACTGTTGTTTTAATTTGGTACAAACATTCCACTGCCTAAGCCTGCTTTCATTAGTTTCTGTAAGGTCTACTTCAGGATAACTAGTAATGGGTACACCAGTCAGAAAATGACCTGGAGTCAAGTATATGAAGTCACCTATATCACCACTCATAGGAAGTAATGGTCTTGAATTTAATATCCCCTCAATTTGGGTGATCACTGTATAAAGTTCTTCAAAAGTTAAACATGTACTGCCCATTATCTTTTTCAAAAAGGTCTTCACACTCTTAACTCCAGCTTCCCAAAGACCACCAAACTCCGGAGAGTAAGTGGGTATAAATTTAAATTGTATTAATTTATTTGAACAAAATTGTTCAACAGAGTCTCTATTTGCCTGAGACATGAGAAAATTATGTAATTCTTTTAAACAGTTAGATGCACCTTTTAAAGTTTTTGCATTGTCACAATAAATTTTACTAGGTATACTACGTCTTGATATAAAGCGCTGCAGACATGCCAAAAATGTTTGAGTTGTCAAATCACTCAGCAGCGCTGTTCCCGTTTCCACCTTGTACCATTAGAATCTCGTAGACACGTGTCAGATTTGCGATATCTTGTTAAACTAGCACAATCAAAAATTTATTGCCCTAAACTTGTATCCAAAATAATATTAAATGTTCCTACCCGGTCTCATACGCGTCAGCTCAAAAATCTTTTACATACTCCCCACGCACGCACCAACTATCGCCGAAATTCCTTCGTATTGCGCTCGTCAACTGCATTTAACAAAATAATTAAATCGCACCCCACCATCGACTTATTTACTTGTAGTGTGGCTTCCATAAATTCTACATTACTGTGGCCATATGCTACTCCTCTGGATAGTCGTTAGCATAAGCATTTTTAAGAAGTGAACTTTAGCGTTATTTATCTATTGTTATATTCTATTGTTGTTATAATCACTTTCTAACTGTGGAGGCTTGTAAATGGCTCTTCTTTGTTTATATTAATATTACTTTGTAATGAAAGCTGTAAGCCCCCCGAATACAAGTAAAATAAAAATAAAATAAATAAAATAAAATTATTTAAACGACCACCAACACTAATAGTATTTATATCATTATATATATATATATATATATAATGATATATGTATATATATATATATATATATATATATATATATATATATATATATATATATGTATATATATGCATTACTTGTAGTAATAAAGTTCAGTCAACAATCAAAACTTGCAAAAGTTAAAATTTCAATTGATAGCTTCAAATAAACCTATTAAGTCAAGCTTAAGTAATTTAAATTTATTCATCGATTTTAGAAATACTATTAGTGTTGGTGGTCGTTTAAATAATTTTATTTTATTTATTTTATTTTTATTTTACTTGTATTCGGGGGGCTTACAGCTTTCATTACAAAGTAATATTAATATATATTATGTTATATATATATATATATATATATATATATATATATATATGTATATATATATATATATATATATATATAACATAATATATATCTTTAAAGTTAAATATATGTATAATTTTAGTACAAGAATAATAGCAATTATAAATAAAACAGTAAAGATATCCTTAAAACAATTTTAAGCAAATAGGCAAGAACAAGTACTTACAATGTGACATTTGACAAATAAAACTTTTTTATTTGGTCCTTAAATATATTTAAAGATGGTGCACGTCTGATGGAAACAGGTAGAGAGTTCCGTAGGCGGGCAGCTTTAACAGTGAAAGATTTGTCGTAGAAAGAACTGGTATGTGGTGGAATGTCTAGTATTAGATTTTCTAATTGATCTCAAAGAGTATGCAGAACATTAAAGGAAGTTGAAACGTTCCTTGAGATAGCGCGGGGATGTAGGATTGAACAATATATTGTAAAGGAGACAGAGAATGTGAGTATTCCGGCGCAGACGTATTGGAAGCCACTTGAGCTCAGAACGGAATTGAGAGATATGATCATATTTGCGCAAAGCAAATATGAACCTTATACAAAAATTTTGAAGACGCTCAAGCTTAGTCAGCTGTTCCTCCGTGAGATCTAGATAGCTGGCGTCAGCGTAATCAAGTATAGGCAGTAAGAGAGATTGAGCTAAAGCAATTTTGATGGTAATGGGAAGGAAGTTACGTAGCCTTTTTAAAGAAACTGTCGATGCAAAAAGTTTACGACTTGTTATTTGTAACTGCAAATCCCAAGTCATAGAGTTGTCAATAGTCACACCCAGATTTTTAACAGATATACTGCAAAGTATAACATTTCCATCGAAAATTACCTGAATAAGCGTTGCCCAGTCTACCTTTGACAATAACCTGGAACTGCCTATAATAATGCTTTGAGTTTTGCCGGGATTCACTTTCGATCCGAAAGATTTGCTTCATTTTGTTATGCGTTCAAGATCAGTATTCGTTGTAATAATAGCATCAGATAATGTATGTAATGGAGCCTGCGAATATATCTGTAGATCGTCCGCATATAGGTGGTAGGAAGTAGAGAGATTTTGTGAAATAGAGTTAATAAATATTGCAAATAATAAAGGAGATAGCACGCCACCTTGCGGTACGCCTGCTGTCGTGTCACACCAAGACGATAAATTGTCTTCAAGACGTACACGCTGCCTGCGCCCGTACAGATAACTGTGAAAGAAATCGATTTCTGTTGGAGATATGTTACGAGAGAGAAGTAAAGCAAGGAGAATGTCGAAATTGACAGTGTTAAATGCATTACTGAAATCTAATAGTGTCAGAACTGTAAGCTGACCATTATCCATACCGAAACGTATATCGTCTGTGACTTTTAAGAGAGTGGTGATGGTACTGTGCCCTGGCCGATAACCGGACTGATACGGATTAAGAAATTCGTTATGGGAAAGGAATTTACTGACTTGGTTGTGGATAAGACGCTCCAAGACCTTTGACAAAAATGAGAGGATAGCAATAGGTCGGAAATCGGAGAAAGATTTAGGGTTCGGTTTTTTGGGGAGAGGAATTATTTGAGCGTCTTTCCATGCAGAGGGGAATACTCCTTTAAAAATGGAATTATTAAAAATAAAGCACAAGATAGGGAGAATAATGTCAATAAGAGGTACAATCATGTTGTGGCTAATGCCGTCACAACCAACAGCGTTAGAACTAATGGACAATATACTCTTCTTAACATCACAATCAGAGAATCGATGAAAAACAAAAGGTGAATGGTCGGGTATAGGTAAAGTAGAAAGAAAGAGTAAAGCATTATTTTTATCTGCATCGTTAATGTCAGATGTTAAAGAAAAATGAATGTTGAGGGCGTTAATGTTTAAATCACTTGGAATTGTATCTAGTCTAGATTTACCAATACCCAGTGACCTCAGGAATCTCCACACTTTGGCGGGGTCCTCGTTATCAACTGATTTATGAACATGGTGACGAAATGCATCCCTACACACCATATTGCATCAATTCCTTGACATCACATAAGCAGCTTTCGTATCTTCACTAGGGCGGCGCTTATACTTGGATTTAGTGACCACTTTCTTATGCATCAAAGCTTTGATTTCACCACTTAGCCATGGCGCTGGACAATGTTTTAATTTAATTGCTAGCAAGGGTGCGTGTTTATCGTATAACTGTGTTATTAACGAATTAAAAATTGCGACTTGGTCATCCACAGTGCCAGCATTTATTACCGCAGACCAATCAATTCTTCGTGCGTCACAATGAAACGCTTCCTGGTCCATACCACCAAAGTTGCGCTGAAGAATGGCTTAGCTTTCGGAGGACGAATTTTATAGGACAGAAATATTAGGTTATGATACGAGAAAGCATCAGCTGAAAATTGACCGTGCCTTGCAACATGCTGTGTGGATGATACTATAATTGAATCAAGAAGTGTGGGGTTACAGTTAGGGAAGTGATGAGTTGCACTAAGAGGGAGGATATGCATGTTGCAGGAATTAATCACGGATTGCAAAGAAGAAGAACGAATATCTTGTTTAAGGAGGCAGGTATTAAAATCACCCATTATAATTGTGTGGTAGTATAAAGGAAAGATATCTTCCAAGACGTTTTGAAAAATGAGAAGTAATTAATATCTTTGGAAGGGCTATAATAGGCTTCAAGCAAGACTTTTCTATGAGATAGAACTACTTTAACGAACAAGTGTTCACCCGCATCGGAGGGAGGTGGCTAAGAAGAAGCGCTGACTACAGAAAAGGGAATATGTGATCGCAAGTATATAGCCACCGCGCCTCCTTTGCTACCGGTGCGATCATTGCGGATCAGATTGAAACCAGGCATAGAGTAAGAGACAGATGGTAAGCAAGGCTTAAGCCATGACTCGGAGACTATTATAGCATGTATATTTTTGTTGTTGAGAGACACCAGCATATCGGAGTAATGGGCCGGAATACTTTTTGGTACATCAGAAAATCGTGATTCTAGATTATCGGACAGCGATGGGATACTTACGAAACTATTATTACTTGATATTGACATATCAGAGGATAAGGACAAAAAATCTTCTGCGTCGCTACTATCATATTGCCTAAATATGTTCAGCATAGTAAAATATAAGTACGTAAACTTAAATACTAATATATATATATATATTAGTATATATATATATATATATATATATATATATATATATATATATATATATGTATATATATATATATATATATATATATATATATATATACATATATATATATATAAATAAATATAAATGTGTGGACGTATTGTAGTGTTACTACAATAAAACTAATACGAATTTTCTACACCTGCCAGTTGCGTGCCATTATTATAACTAACAAATAAACAGTGAAGGTATCATAAAAGAAGAAATTAAAAACTAAGTATACAAATGCAAAATAGTTTTAGGTTCTTTCTTGCAGAATATAAAATATATTCAGCACAAGAGCTATTAATATGTAGTATAGTGCCTAATGAAAAAATGGCAAACATAGCGAATCCAATGTAAAACTAAAAAAAAAACATATCTACACTATGGTAAAAGCATTTCTGTTCTATCTAGGTACTCGAATCTAGGGAAGTTTTTTTTTTTTTTTTTTAGGGAGGACAGAGATGCTGGCTACCGCCTGTGCGGTCGTCCAGCTCCACCGAGTTTTGGGCGAGGGCCTGGCCCTACAATAGCCCGGGAGGGAGAAGTGCCGAAGGCACTTCTCCCGAGACGGGCGTAGAAGGCGAAAAGCGCTTTCTACCTCCGTCTCCTGCGGACGCCGAAAACGTACCGCTATTATAGGAGGGGTTGACAGCGAGCTCAAGGGCACCACTGTGGTTCGGACCTCGGCTTGTCTCGCTGTCGAGAGACATGGGGGGGATCGGAGCAAAATGCCTCTGTGCAACTGCAGTGTTGCACAATTGGGCCCTACTGAATAATACTCTTTGACTATTTGGAGAGCAATTTATCGTGACCTTGTTTTTGCCTCGAGCTCGCCGGCGAGCTCGGTGTTTGATTGTGTGACCTCTAATTACCTCACACCTGGGGATTTTACCTCGACGACTTGCGGATAACGCTAAAGCTGCCAACGTAATGGCTGCGATGGGGTCATCCGGGTCGTCTAATACCTGCCGTGGTCGGCGACGGGGGGGTTTGAAAAATGGGATAGAAGAGGCGGTCGAGTAGTTCGACGCCTGGACAACCAATGGGTTCGAGTGGTGGGGCGCTCGATCAAAGTATCGGCGGGCGCAGTCCTTATTGAACTGCGCTAAAGAGGGAAGTTTTAAGTCGCAATGCAACTCGGTGTTCCGGATATACCACGGAGCGCCGGTTGCACTACGAAGAAAACGGTTTTGAATGACTTGAAGCTTATGGAGATGGGCCTCACTAGCATGACTAAACACTACTGATGCGTAAGTCATGATGGGGCGGATGCAGGCAGTGTAAAGTGTCTTCTTATTTCTAAGAGACATTTTACTCTCTTTGCGAATCAGGGGACCAAGGCGACCCATTACAAAGGCCGCTCTGTTACGGACGGTTGTTATATGATCGTTAAAGGTGAGATTCCGATCAAGGGTGACTCCGAGATATTTTGTTTTACTAACCCAGGGTATGGGTTGGTCGAACAAAGTTAAAGGTTGCGGGTAACGGGGGCGGCCCTTCTCAGTAAAGTACATAGCTGCACTTTTAACTGGGTTAACCGCGATGCGCCATTTACGGAACCAGTCACCGATCTCGGTGATGGCCCGTTGAAGGGCGGGAATGGACTTTCTACTGATATGCCACCCAGCGGTATAAATAGCGGTATCATCCGCGTATTGGGCTAATAGGACGTTAGGCTGAGAGCGTGGGATTTCGCTGGTATACAGCGCGAAGAGAATGGGTGATAGCACGGAGCCCTGAGGGACTCCGGCTCTGACTGGGTGGGGGGAGGAGAGGGTGCCTTCCACGCGATAGCGAAAGCTTCTGGCTTTAAGGAAGTCTTGTAGGATGAGCACAAGACGTTCTGGCACGCCAAATTGGTATAGCTTGTAAATCAAGCCATTGTGCCAGACTTTGTCAAAAGCTTTCGCTACGTCGAGGAAGACTGCTAGCGTTGTCTGGGGTTTGGGGTACTTGTTAAAGCCCTCAATGATGTGCTCCGTGAGGCGGTGCACCTGTTGGACGCATGAGTGTCCGGGTCTGAAGCCAAACTGCTCATCTGGGATAAGGTGGTGTTCCTTAGCATGGGATTGGAGACGGTTTGCAAGTAACCGCTCGTAAAGTTTGCCTAAGGCACTGAGGAGGCTGATGGGGCGGTAGCTGGTGGGGTCAGATGAGCTTTTGCCTGGTTTGTGAATGCCAATGACATTTGCACATTTCCAGGTGTCTGGGAATAAGCAGTGGCTCATAGCAGCATTGAAGATGCTGACTAGGAGATGGATGAGAGGAGGAGAGAGGGTTTTAAGAACCCTGTTGGAGATGCCATCGGCACCGGGGGATTTGCGCGGTCGGAGGCCCTTGATCAGTCTCGCCACCTCAGCGTAAGTCGCTAAGGTGATTGGTGGGAGTTCAGAGGTGACCACAGAGCTTTTACGTTCGACTTCAGCATCCACCGAATCGAGGTGAGCTTGGTCAACGTGATCTATGTTAGGGGAACACTGAGCCTCTAGGCTATCAGCTAGGCACTCAGCTTTGTCTTCGTCAAAGAACGCTGGGACTAGTGGGGCTGGTCTGTATAAGGGAGGCATGTCGTTGTGATTACTTCCTTTCAAACCTCGCGCCAAGTCCCAATAAGCATGGTGGCTTGGCACGAGGTTTGAAAGTTTGTCACCCCATTGTTGATCACGCAACTCAGACATGCGACTTTGAACCATGCGTTCAAAGTGGCGTTTCTTAGTTTTGTTCTCTTTACTGGGGTAAGAGTCGTAGTGTCGGGTCACTGCTTTACTTTCCGTCACTAATCGTCTCACATCCGCTGGAATGACAAGGCGCCGGTCGTCCGGCACCATGACCTCCTTTGCGGATGCACCTACTACGGTGGAGAGGTGATTAGTGAACGAATCGATCGCAAGGGTTACGTCATCTTTAGTCAGGATGTCGTCAGGGATCTTGTTAAGGTCCGGTGAACTGATAGCCTTTAGGGCAACGCCTAATTGCTTCCAGTTCACTATCGTCTTAGTGGGGCGGGGGAGGTCTGTTGTTGGGTCGGGACCTAGTCGCAGTATAATGGGTCGGTGGTCAGAGTGAAGCTCGTGAACCACTTCTATGGAGCGTAACTGGAGTGTTACGCCTCTGAGTAGTGCCATGTCAAGCAAGTCAGGTCGAAAGTCTTCCGTATGAGGGTAGTGAGTGGGCTCAGTGGGCGCAATTATGTCAAAATTAAGTTCTGCGACTAGTTTTTCAAGTGCAATGCCTCTGGGATTGTTGACGTTACAATTCCATAGGATGTGCTTACTATTGAAGTCGCCAATCAGAAGGACGGCGCTTCCTAATGAGAACAATGCTTCTAAGTCAGCTCGGACGATCGGCTTTTGACAAGCTTGGTAACAGGACGCTATGACTATAGGTTGATGACCAGTCATAGCTAGAAGGCAACAAGATGCTTCCATATTAACAAGAGTCGGGGTAGGTAGGGGGATGCAGTGCAGGGACCTTTTGTAATAGATAAGAGTGCCTCCCCCACGGGAGTTCACTCTATCATCACGTACCGTTCTGTAGTTGGCAAACCTAGGGTTCGCCTTCCCCGGTTTTAGAAGGGTTTCCTGCACGCATATAATGTCGATAAGGTGGGTGCAACAAAAGTCGTGGACAAGGTCACGTTGTCTAAAGAAACCGTTAGCGTTGAATGACGCTAACGAAACTGAGCGCGGTTCCGTGCGTGCGGTTGTACTACCCATAGTGGTTGTACTGGGGAGGGGCCTGGGGAACGAAGCGCTTAAGGGCGCTTAGTAAGTTCGCGTGTTCCAATGTGTATTGGATCACGTCCGCTGGGGATTGAGCGTATTGCATCTTGTGGAATAGCTCTTGTACCTCATTGATGTCAACCGACATAGCCAGATCGCTGACTAGGTTGATTGCCTCTTGAAGAGGGGCAGCCATCAATGGCATAGGGGGAGCTTGTGGCCGGGAAGCGGCGTGGGGAGGGGCGCGAACGGTGTTGGCAGCGGGTGCCGGGAGCGCGGGGCGAGCCGGGGCCGGTGCGCGGGCAGGGGCCGCGGCGCGGGCGGGTGCGGGTGCGTGCGCGGGTGCGGGCGCGCGGGCCGGGGCGCGGGCGGTAGCGACGGTCTTAACCATACTGGGTGGTTTAGACCATGCGTTACGGGCTGGGAGCGGCGCGGGTATTACCTGTGAGGCAGGTACTACCGTTAGTTTAGGGCTGACCCGTTGGTAACGGTCATAAGAGGGGCGGGTCGGCCTATGCCTTGCCACCCTGTGGTTCACTCGTGGTGGGAAGTTTTTTATTATCTATGTTTGTTTTGTTTACATTTGCTACCTCACAATCCTCACATAACTCAGCGTATATAAAAAAGTAATGTTACAAATCAATAGAAGTAAATTAATGAGATATAAATTGCAAATAAAAAATAAAATATGATACCACAACCACTATTTATGAGATGAGAATCGCACATCGGAGGTTCCGGGAGCTTCAATAAATAAGACTTCAGTAATCTTTGCTTCACTTTCTGGTAGCAGCTCGCCGGGTTTTGGGTGCAGCTGCGGGTTCTTTAGCTGCAACAGATGCTGTCTTAGACGTCACCAACACTTCAATTCTCTCAAGTTCAGCGAGAGAACTGATTCGGTGTCGCTTGTCATCAGCGCCCTGCACGAACACAAAACCATCTCTGGTCCAACGTTCTACCTGGTGCTAACATTTTAACACAACTGTCAAAACTGTTTAACATCCTTTTCCTGTGTGTTGTAAGCGAAAATATATTTTTAGTATGCTGAAGTTAAGTCCTTTTGTTCCATTCGATAAAACTTATTGTAGCGACAGCACACAAGAGGTATATGAGTTTAAATATGAATGAATGCATGAAAAGTTTATCTCCAGAAGCTACACTTTGATTAATATCATATTGATACCCATATCGCAAAAAATAAGTTATTCTTGAAAAAAGACGAAAATAGGTAGTTGAGTTTTAATCGAGCTTGATGTCACTATTAATTACTATAAACACATTCTAGTAGAAACCTATTAATGTGTGTGTATATATATATATATATATATACATATATATATAGGTAGCTATATATCATGTATATGTGACGGCGAAAGTTCTCCATTGGTAGATGCGAAAAGATTCAACGCCAAATCTTCAGTTTACTATGGTTTAGTTATAATGATGGGGTTACTCGAGAATAGTGTGCAGATGAAGCGAGACGGAGATGGCGTGCGAGCTTTGTTAGAGAAATGATAATTAACAAACCCGACCACTTGCTCATAAATATATAACATAACCTAATAAAGTTCACCACACACCTGTATGTGTGAGAAATGCACTCTCCGTTTTGTCTTCGCTGACTGTGTCGCACTTCCAGACTTCTTTTTTAAACTTTAATATCAATATTATAGCCGAATCAAGCCGAAACAAAAACAATAAGCGGTTTTCACCGAACCCCTCTTCCATATTCATAGTGGTCTTTTTTAACATCAGGGAATTCATGCCAACATTTATTTTATACCTAACATTTTGAAACAATTCAATTGAATATGCAACGCGGTTTCAGACATCTGAAGAAAAATATGTGTCAGCTAATAGAACAACTGCCCATCAAGGTCAACTCCTGAATACAAATTAGGTGCTTTGCGATAGATCATCTACTTCAGAAGGCGATCCGCCCTGAACTGAGCTGAACGAAGCTTTAGAATGTTAAATGGTAAAATTTTGTAATTTACGTTCATAGGAGCATGGAGGACTCCAAAATGTAATAAATAATTTTAACTTTGACTAAGATCAATTAGGAGCTTGTGAAGGAAAATAAAACATAACTTGAATTAAATAAAGTTTAGCAGCAAAGACGTTTTGTGCAGTAAAATTGTTCCCCTTTTTTTAGTAAATAATACCCTTCACGAATAGATAGATACACTTTATTGAAACACCTTAAATAAAAAAAATTCAAACAGAAACACAATTTAAAATAATGAAACAATCGGTGGCTTTATCGTTGAAAGCGATCTCTTCCAGATGTATATACGGTAATACGATTTTGAAATTTTAAACTCAGGTTTGTTACTACAATAGTACAACAAAGGGGAGGCATGGTAAAAGAGCATTTTGTGAATGCTTGCCCAGCTAGCTACTACCCTCAAGTAGACAATCTGTCGCCAAGCATGAGACTTTACAACTTAATATCTAAGGATGACGGGCGCAGTGAAGTTCGTCACTTGTGACAAATGCATCTGTTATAGGCACAGTTCACCGCTTAACATCAAGTGGGTCTCGTGCTTGTTCTGTCACAATAGCATTATTAAAAAGACGTTCAGTACGGATTAATTTTCATGGTATATTTTTTTTTTTTGAATTCGTCCTTAGGACAGACTATGTTATTTTTCATTCATAAATACCCGTTGATCGGAAAATCTAACACAAATATGTAAGTTTTTCCTATTCATATAATTTTTGAAGCACTTAATAATAATATATTTAATTTGAACATTTTACCTTTTACAGTACGATAACTTACAAGTTAGAAAGAAAACGTGAATTTCCTGTGACACACGCAAATTGTAATGCTAAGAGCTATAATCATAAATAGTGAGTAATCTGTATTCTCTCTCTCTCTCTCTCTCTCTCTTCAAGAACAAATAGGTAAGTGAGAGAACGATATCTGTTATTTCATCAGAAGTCGTGTTAACAGTAAGTGTAGATTTCCCCAGAGCTCATAACAACGTTAAAATGTACTTTTGCGAAAAAAACTTTGAGTCTCTCCTGAGGCACAACTTCTTGGTTAATAAATTAGTATACAGACCTTTTACCTCGTTTTGTGATTATAAGGTCTTATTCGTGCGAAATTTACATCGTTTTAAAAACGAAATAAGATTTGTGATCTACACAATTTTTGACATAAAAGCCTTTTTAGCCGACTGTCAAGGAAGGGTTATGGTTTCACTCGTATCTTGTATTTAAATATATGTTTGTTTTTATAATTATGAACTTAAGGCATAAGGACTATGTATCCAGTTGCCAATAAATTAAAAAAAAATCACAACATGACGAACAAAATAACCTCAAAAAACAAGACGTCATTAAACAAACGTCAGACTAACAACGATGTACAGTGCTTAATTTTCTCCTGTACGAGTTTGACATTGCTTGTTATTGCACTGTATTAATATTTTACTATGAATATTACTTCGTGGCAAAGTGTGTTTTGGCGTTGCGTTCTGCCAAATGTATACTTCACAATGGCATTGCCAGTTCAAAAAACATAAAAATGTGACATAGCATGTTTTTCCCTGTACCTTTCATATTTTTTTATCACCTTGTATTTTCAAAACACCTGGATGGATTTTAACAGTTAAGGTATCGTCATATATGTATTAAAGTATCAAGTGTCCTTAATGTTTAAAAACAGGTGGCATTTTTGTTTAACATATACGTGAGTAAAAATTTTACCTAATAAATTGAATAGCGTATCTATGTAATTAAATGGATATTACAAAAATATATAAATAATTTGTTTACATATGATAGGACACTAATAAGTCTAAGTTACAATAAATACTTAAAAAATTAAACCTGACTGGACTAAACTGACAACAAAATCGAGAATCCCGCATTAAGTTTAGAACCAGATGGGTACCAACTGAAAAATATAAACCGAATAAAAATTAATGGATTCTGCTTGTAACTACACTCAATGCAGAATTTTCACTGTTCTTTGTACTGCAGTCAGGTTTTATAATTATTTGTTTTATTTCGTGTAGCTATATACTTACAAGGCATTACTTAAGGGGAATCATTAGTTTAAAGTGATAGATAATATTAATTTCTATCGGACTGACTCCTATGTGGGCTATTTGTTCAATTACAAAGGATTCCTCTACAGGTTGATGTTGTCGTGCTCTCTGAATGCTGGCTGAAAGTATTCCCTTGGTTTCAGTTTTTTCCCTTGGTTCCTGGGTATGACTGTCATAAAATTTTCCCTTATAACATAACGATATAACACTTAAGGCCCGTTTCATAATATCCTAATAAAGTTTTGGGTTGCTATGCAACACATAAAATAACTGAATGATAAAAATTACAGTTGACATGCAGCGCGTTTCAACCTTTAACCGATGGATAGGCTAAATCGATGACTGTGAAACGCAAAGATAGTGGTTTGTTTAATAAATATGTTCCGGGTAGTAAACCCGGAACTTATTCGAATATTCTGAAACAGACCCTTAGAGTCCGTTTCAGAATGTCCTGATAAAGTTTCGGGTTGCTATGCAACACATAAAATAACTGAATTATAAAAATGACAGTTAAGATGCAGCGCGTTTCAAGCTTTAACCGATGGATAAGCTAAAGCGATGACTGTGAAACGCAAAGATAGTGTTGTATTTATTAAATATGTTCTAAGTAGCAAAACCGGAACTTACTCGAACATTTTGAAACAGGCCCTCAAACAAACTACATTCTAAAATTTAAATACTTGGAAAAAACGGCCAGTTATAAAACATAATAAAAAGGATATTCTGTCGCCAATAATGTTAAAAAATACTAAACTACCTTGATGCAACCTAAGACAGTATAAAAGACTCCAGAACTGTTATAGTTGTTGGAAACATTAACATACTTTAGAAAAGATGATTGACCATGGCTTTGCTGAAGAGTATTTGAACATTACTACCTCACACGCTTTGCTTCCTGTACATTTACCACTACAATTAATAATTCTTTAGACTATATTATCCTCAGGTCACCTAATTTTGCTACCGTACTGATTCTTGGACAGTTGTAATTGTGACCTCCTATCTAATTCTGCCAAAAGTACCGACTGCAAATCATGCATTTTTGGATTTACCTGCCTTGTTTTTGGCTTTGTAACAACTCGACTTTACTCCCATCTTTTACTCTAACAACCCTGATTACTAGAGATAGGAGGTCACAATTACAACTGTCCAAGAATCAGTACGGTAGCAAAATTAGGTGACCTGAGGATAATATAGTCTAAAGAATTATTAATTGTAGTGGTAAATGTACAGGAAGCAAAGCGTGTGAGGTAGTAATGTTCAAATACTCTTCAGCAAAGCCATGGTCAATCATCTTTTCTAAAGTATGTTAATGTTTCCAACAACTATAACAGTTCTGGAGTCTTTTATACTGTCTTAGGTTGCATCAAGGTAGTTTAGTATTTTTTAACATTATTGGCGACAGAATATCCTTTTTATTATGTTTTATAACTGGCCGTTTTTTTTTAGCCTGGTGACAAAATGACCTAAATATAATTAACTCATATTGTCATAACATAATTTACAGTTTATTATATGCATATATGTGTCTGATGTGGTTAGTTTGTATCTATGTGTTGGTGTTTTTATTCATTTTATCTTCTCTGGGTAAAAACAAATATTAGTTTCCGTGTGTATTGTGCGTGTTGGTTAAATGTATTCTTTGACCTACTGATACCCAACTGGCAGGTGGATATTTATAAAAAAACCTCTTATATATATTTAATAATAATACTAATATATTTAATAATAATTATTTGTAAATATATATTTAGTATATATAAATACATTTATTAGTATATTATATTATAATATATATATCTCATATTAAGAAATATGTTAAACTTATTTAAAAACGCGGATGATAGTGATAGTGCTGAGTATTTGTCATTGTCTTCTAACAGTTCTCTTAGTGACCAGAGTTTCGAAAGCATTCCAACGCTTAACGATACCCTCGACGCACAGTTTTCTGATGTACCGAAGAATTTTAACGTGATTCATATCAACGTGCAAAGTATTCCGGCACATTATCCCGATATGCAGGCATCTCTAGTTCACAAAAATATTCACGCCATAATAGTCTCTGAGACATGGTTCAAGCCGTGCTTACCCTCTTTATCATATTCCTTGCCCGGCTTTAACCTAATCCGAAATGATCGTAGTGACAGCCGTGGGGGTGGGGTAGCTATTTATCTTAGATCACATATTCCTTTCTCAGTAGTCAGTACCTCATCCCAACCGCCTATATCAAATGCTGGTGAGCATCTTTTTGTGGAGGTTCTTCTTTCACATAATAAAATCTTACTTGGAGCCTATTATAGCAACTCTTCTTGTAATAATTACTTCTCATCATTTGAACAGATCCTTGAAGATCTTACCCCTTCATATATCCATACCATTATCATGGGTGATTTCAACACCTGTCTTCTCAAACGTGATTGTCGTACTTCTTCACTAGAAGCTGTCATTAATTCCTGCAACATGCTTATTCTACCTCGAAATGCTACTCATCACTCCCCTAACTACTCGCCTTCACTTCTCGACTTGATTATAGTATCATCCACCCAGCATGTTGCTAAGCACGGTCAATGTTCCGCCGATGCCTTCTCGTATCATGATCTGATATTCCTATCTTACAAAATTCGTCCCCCTAAAGCAAAACCTAAAATCATACTTCAGCGCAATTTCAGTGGCATGGACCAGGTAGCATTTCTTAATGATGCCCATGTAGTCGACTGGTCTCCGGTATATGATGCAGTGACTGTGAATGACCAAGTTGCTATATTCAACTCCTTATTAACACAGTTGTATGATAAGCATGCCCCTCTTCGAGCTATAAAATTAAAGCACCTTCCAGCTCCTTGGCTAACCAATGATATAAAAGTGTTAATGCATAAAAAAGTTGTCACTAAAAGTAAATACAAGCGTAGACCATGTGATGAAAATAAAGCTGTGTATGTTAAATCTCACAATCGCTGCAATATGGTGTGTAGGGATGCCTTACGCCACCATGTTCACAAATCTGTCGCTAATGAGGACCCTGCCAAAGTATGGAAATTTCTCAGGTCATTGGGAATAGGTAAATCACGACAAGAATCTATTCCAAATGATGTAAATATCAATTCTCTAAACCAACATTTCTCTTCGTTGTCTGATATTAACATCTCAGATAAAAACAATACCTTACGTTACCTTTCAACTTTACCGACTCCCGACCATTCGCCATTTATTTTTAATCAACTGTCCGCTTGCGATGTTAAGAAGAGCGTAATTTCAATCACTTCTAATGCTGTTGGTGTTGACGGCATAAGTCGTAACATGGTTATGCCCATACTAGATGTTATACTTCCTGTTTTCTGTCACATTTTTAATAACTCTGTCTCTGATGGAGTATTTCCCTCAATTTGGAAAGACGCTCAAATTATTCCCTTGGCTAAAAAATCAAACCCTAAATCTTATTCCGATTATCGACCAATTTCAATCCTTCCGAATGGAAAAGTGTCTGTCAAAAGTGCTCGAGCGTCTTATCTACAACCAAATTAGCAAAATCTTAACTATATAGTAACAGACTTTTCAACCCTTTTCAATCTGGCTTTCGACCTGGGCATAGCACAGTAACTACTCTCATAAAAATTACTGATGATATCCGTCTTGGAATGGACAATGGCGAAGTTACTGTATTAACTCTTTTAGATTTTAGCAACGCATTCAACACTGTGAATTTTGACATTCTTCTTGCTCTCCTTAGCTCAATTAACATTTCTCCAACGGCAGTTGATTGGTTTCGCAGTTATCTGTACGGGCGCAGGCAGCGTGTTCGCCTTGAAGATGAATACTCTTCCTGGTGTAGCACGACCGCAGGCGTCCCGCAAGGTGGCGTCTTATCTCCTTTATTGTTTGCTTTATTTATTAATTCGATTTCTCACAACCTCACTTCTTCCTACCACCTATATGCAGACGATCTACAGATTTATTCTAAGGCTCCAGTGAATAAACTACCTAAGCCATTCAGATTGTTAATGCTGATCTTGATCGCATAGCTAAATGGAGCAATTCTTTTGGGTTACAAGTAAATCCCATTAAGACACAAACAATAGTTATTGGTAGCTCAAGATTAATGTCGACAATAGACTGGGTATTACTTCCTCAAGTTTTCTTTGGTGATATTGCTATTCCCTTTAGTAGCTCTGTAAAGAATCTTGGAATAACAATGGATCGCTATATGAGGTGGGATCAACAGTTACAAATTACCAGTCACAAGCTATTTGCCGCAGCAGGATCCTTAAAAAGGTTGCGCAACTTTCTTCCAACAGCCACTAAAATTGCATTAGCTCTATCTCTATTACTTCCAATTCTTGACTACGCTGATGCCTGCTATCTCGATCTCACGGAGTGAACAGGCTTAAGGTCTTTCCTTGTTCGTTTCCCTATCCAACAGTCTATCCAAATTTAAATCCTCGCGCCACCTACTCACAACCGGCAAAAGCGACCCCACCCGGCACGCGGCGGCAAGAGGAACTATGCTGTGTCGACCATCTTCGAAACCAAAACGTGTACCGCGGGAACAAATAATATTAATTTTAAATAAACTCCGTATAATAAGGAGGAAGTGAAGTGTGGAAGGAACGGGTGAATCTACGAATATCAGCTGTGAGTACCTACCTATTACAATTCCTTAATTTTATCCAGACTTTAGCCTGTAACCCAAAATTTCTTCTATTCAAATTCTATTTTTTCATTTTAAACGTAAACATAAATTGTGGTCCTTCGAGCCGGATGCCTATGGTAATAACACTAATTGTCTATTTTCAGTTGTTTTATTGGTATAAAACCTTTAAATCTCGAATTATTTACAAAATTAATTGTAAAAGTATAATCCGACTAAATATCGTAGGTTATACTTTAAGTACATACTATACGGATTCATTTGTCATCTTAACTCAGTAGCATTATAACAGCTTAATATATTTATGGCCATAAAAGTCGATCTTAGCTGGATTATTATCTGTTTATGGCATTATAACATATTATATTAAGGGATTCTTTACCACACATTTCACGGTAACATTTTATTAACCTCCTATCTATTATCAAGTTAGGTACATCTACCCTCAGGTTATATATAGGTATCTAATTATACTCACCTACATACGCGAATTGTTTTCGTCTATCATATCAAACTCATTGTTCAGATATTGTAATAAACAATGGAAGAAAGTAAACTTAAAATACTTCGATCGCGACGCGAATATGTTTTCCGTGCTATGCAAATCCTTTACGATCTTGCTAAGGAGATGGTTCAAGATCGCTCAAAGGTATCGGCATTCAAGTCGAGATACACGCGATTACATTCAATTCGTGATGAGTTTGTTCAATTGTGTGACGATGTACAATCTTTGGAGCTAGCCATAAAACCCAATCAACAGATCGATCAAAATTTGATCAGTTCTTTTGATGAGTTGTACTATGAGGTTATTAGTGCAGCGGATGATTTAACTATAACATGTGATTCGAGCGTGAACCGCAGCGCACAATTAGACGGCGAATCGTCGGCGCAGCCATCAGCTGCTACGTCATTAAATGCACGCTTACCTAAACTCGAGTTACCTAAATTTGACGGCAATATACAAAATTGGCAAACCTTTTATGATACCTACAAGACTTTGATACATGAAAATAAGTTAATCTCGGATATTGAAAAATTCCATTACCTTGTTTCGTGTTTACACGGACATGCATTGTCTATTGCGAAGGGAGTACCAATGACTGCAAGTAATTACAAAGTTGTTTTCGATACTTTAGTCGAATGTTATCAAAATAAGCGTATCTTGGCTTTGACGTATTTAGACAAATTTTTTAATCATCCCGCCGTGAAATCTGGGAGCTTCCAGGAATTGCAAGCGTTAACAAATATACTACATGAGTCGTTTTATGCACTCCAATCTTTAGATATTCCAAACCTAGGGGAGTTTATTTTGTTCCATTTAGCTTCGCGGACACTCGATGCAGACACTCGTAAACGTTTTGAGTCACAAAACACTTCACAGTTACCTACACTCGCTGAACTATTGAAGTTTCTTCAAGACTACGTAAAGATCTTAGAAACTAGCCTATTGTCCTCCGGTAATCTTAATGTTACCCGTACCTTCAACGACAAAAATCCTTCGCCGGCCAACAATAGGCAAACTTATAGCAGACCAAAACGTACATCTTATCTAGCGAAATCTACTAATCCAACAACAGCGTCAACAACCGTAGCATGTTCCTGTTGTGGCGAAGCGCACTCTATCTATAAGTGCCCCGTATTTCAATCTTTAGACTCTCAAGGTAGACTCGCATTAGTAAACAAAAAGAACATGTGCATAAATTGTTTACGTACAAATCACATCGTAGATTCATGTTTCTCTAAAGTATCTTGCACATCATGCGGATTGCGTCATCATACATTGTTGCACATTGAACAAGTGCAATCAACAAGCACTCCTATCAGTCAGGCGAGTACTGTAGCTCATGTCGGGAATAGCCGTGGTATAGTACTACTAGGCACTTGTCAGTTGCGCGTGTGCAACATCGCGACCGGTGCACAGCACACCGTGCGCGCCTTGATAGATAGTGGCGCACAGGACTGTTTCATTACTACTGCCTGCGCACTCACACTCGGTTTAAAACTCCGCCGCTGCAATCTTACGGTAGCCGGTTTAGGACAGAACACTGTGTTTCACGTAAAGGGTGTTACGGAATGTAATATAAGACCACTAGACGCCGACAATCCACAATATCATATTAAACCGATTGTTTTGGATAATATCACTGCTCAGATGCCTAGCATTAATGTACCGTCAGTCGTTCGAGATCATTGCAAACATTTAATCTTAGCTGACCCAAATTATGACATTCCCGCACAAATTGATCTTTTGATAGGGGCCGAACTATTTCATGAAATCTATGATGGCCCACGCATGAAGCTGGGGCCCGGCTTGCCTGCCGCTCTGCATAGCGTTTTCGGTTGGATACTCAGTGGAGCGGTCAATACCGATGCATTAGTACCTCTTCCCACTGCTTCTTCATTACTAGCTTCCACACACTCACTGGAAGAGCAGATAAAGCGGTTTTGGGAAGTCGAGGAACCACCGCGTATACCTATTACCGTACCCGAGGACGACCTGTGTGAACGTTTGTACACAGATCTGACTTATAGAAAGCCTAACGGTCGTTATGTAGTGCCTATTCTCTTAAAAGACGATAACTATACCTTAGGTAACTCATACAACAGTTCTTTATCACGCTTAACTAACCTTGAAAGAAAACTTAGTCGACAAGACCAACTCAAGCATGATTACGTAAACTTTATGCGCGAGTATGAGAGTATGGGTCACATGTATCCTATATCTAATCCTATTGTATGCAATAAAAAACGTTATCTTATTCCACATCATTGCGTTATTCGTCCAGAAAGTACGACAACTAAATTACGCGTGGTGTTTGATGCAAGCTGCAAGACAACAAACGGCCTATCTTTAAACGACATTGTGTTCACTGGGCCTAAGCTCCAAGTTGATATTATAGACATAATAACGGGGTTTAGACTACATGCGGTAGTGTTCACGTGTGACATATCAAAAATGTATCGTCAAATTTTAATAAGACCTGAGGACCGTTGTTATCAGCATGTGCTATGGCGAGAGTCTTCGAGTGACCCAGTCAAAGAATATGAACTCGCTACTGTCAGTTTCGGTGTAAGTAGTTCACCTTACCTCGCTATACGCACTTTACATAAATTGGCTGAGGATCACGGTGCTGAGTACCCACGCGCCGCTGAGGCACTTCTGCATGAGACCTTCATGGATGATATCACGACTGGAGCGCCCACTGTGAGTGAAGCTATCGAACTAAGAGATCAACTAGTAAAATTGCTTAGTTGCGCACAGTTTGAACTCCGTAAGTGGAGTAGCAATTCCAACGCGTTCCTTGAAACCTTACCAATGGACCATTGTCAATCTCCGAAACCTTTCTTAGAAGAAGGTAATAGATCTGCTTTAAAAATCTTAGGAGTTCAATATGACCCTTCAGGTGATGTCTTCACTTATTCTCACTCTTGTATCGAGGATGGTGAGTTTACTAAGCGTTCAATCTTGTCCCACGTGGCTCGCGTATTTGACCCACTGGGGTGGCTGGCACCTTTCATTCTGAAGGCAAAATTACTTCTTCAAGATCTATGGCGTCTTAATCTCACTTGGGACGAACCCGTACCTAGGGACATAGCTAAAGACTGGCGGGAGTTTACCTTCGATCTACCAAACTTAAACCTTATTGAAGTACCTCGGCAAATAATACCCCTTCAATCAGCACATCCCACAGAAGTGGAACTCATCGGATTCTGTGACGGATCAACTAAAGCGTACGGTTGTTGTGTTTATCTCCGCGTAGTCACTTTGGACAAGGTTAAAACACATCTATTAATAGCTAAAACTAAGGTAGCACCACTCAAAATTCTCACCGTAAATCGATTGGAACTTTGTGGTGCGGTGTTGCTATCTAAGGTCGTAACTCGTATCTATACCTTACTTAATAAACGACTTAATATTAAAAAAGTCGTGTTATTTACAGACAGCTCGACCGTCTTGTCATGGTTGAACACAGAGCCGCATGTAGCACATCGTGTGGTACAAATTAGAGAAACTAAATTTTCAGCGGTGTGGCGACATGTTTCCACCCATGACAACCCAGCTGATATTTGTAGTCGAGGTCTCATTATATGCTCAGAATTAGCTACTTGCGAAAGTTGGTGGTCAGGTCCAAAATGGCTGACTAGCGATCCTTTCGACTGGCCTGTATCAGCAGTTGAAAGGCATCAAGACGTCCCAGAATTGAAGCTATTGTCACACTTGTGTCATGCCAATTACATGACACAAGATGCTGACGTGCTCGAAGATCAACTGGAACGTTCCTCCAAGCTTTCACGTCTACAACGAGTGGTAGCATGGATCTCTCGATTTATAAATAACTCTAAACTTAAACGCTTTGAACGGAACTTGTCATTCTTTCTAACCTCCACAGAACTAGAAAATTCTTTAGAAAGGATAGTTAAACATGTTCAACGTAAATATTTTAGTGATGTTATAACACAACTCAAATCAAACAAAACGCTACCTCGACATCTTTTGAAACTAGCTCCTTTTTTAGACTCTAGGCAAGTCCTGCGTGTTAGGGGAAGAATCTCACATACAAACTTACCTGACTACGTCAAACATCCTTACCTATTGCCCAAAACGTCTCGATTGAGCAACCTCCTGATCGACTATTATCACGCAACTTACCTTCACTGCGGACCTCGCCTGCTTCATTCGTTACTTCAGCGTCGATTTTGGGTGCTTGGCGTTCGAAATCTTATCCGATCTCGCTTATCCAAATGCGTCATCTGCTTTAAGGTAAAGCCAAGGCCTCTTCAACCCATTATGGGTGATCTTCCGTCTTCCCGACTGAAAGCAGGTCAATGCTTCCAGACAGTAGGTATTGATTTCGGCGGTCCATTCATGGTTAAGGAAAGCAGGCGCCGGAACGCTAAAATATACAAGGCATATTTGTGTCTGATGGTTTGTCACGCCGTGAAGGCCATACATCTTGATCTGGTCACGGAGATGACTACCGAAGCTTTCATAGCAGCGCTAGACCGTTTCGTATCCAGGAGAGGTCTATGTCAATACATAGTCACTGACGGTGGCACTAACTTTGTGGGAGCCAAACGCTACTTATCTGAAGTTTCTGAATTTCTTAAAAGAGACAAGGACTCAATCTCGTCCCAGCTAGCATCTCGCGGTATTTCGATGAAATTCAATCCCGCATCTGGTCCTCATTTCGGTGCCATCTTTGAAAGTGGTATCAAATCTACAAAATATCATCTAAGACGTATTGTAGGATCCCAGGTTCTTACCTATGAAGAATTCTATACCGTCTTGACAAAGGTTGAAGCCATGTTAAACTCCAGACCTTTAGTGGAGCTCTCATCCGATCCTTGTGAGGTTGACGCTCTTACAGCCGGGCACTTCTTAGTGGGTCGACCTTTAGTTTCCCTTCCGGAGCCGGTACATGCTGAAAACGGTCCTCTGCGTACTCGGTGGCAACTGGTACAGAGACTATCTCAAGGTTTCTGGCGATCCTGGCAAAGAGATTATTTACATACCTTACAGCAAAGGAGTAAATGGTTAATGGACGGTGGGAGACAACCTAAGTTGAGCGATCTTGTTATTATCTACGAACCAAACTTACCAGCAAATGAATGGCGATTAGGTCGGGTTGTAAAACTACATCCTGGCAGGGACAACATTATTCGTGTCGTGACTGTAAAAACATCTAAAGGTCTACTTGTGAGACCTGCAGTTAAAATCTGTCCTTTACCAATAGATGAAGGCAATTAGACTTATATCACTTACTACCTTATCTATATATTTATAATATAACATCTAACTCTAACTCATATTTATATATATCTTAAGGAATTTTAAAAATAAGCCATAATTTTAAATACAATAATCTACGAAGTACATAACATCTCTCTAGTACCTAATGCATATACACTATAATAAATGTCAATAAAAAAAAACACTATGTAAACAGAACTATGAATCCGTAAAGTATGTATGTAGAATCCAAGTCATGAACTCATTTATCTTATGAAATCCCTGGTTGATTTCAAGTGGGGGGATATGAACAGGCTTAAGGTCTTTCCTTGTTCGTTTCCCTATCCAACAGTCTATCCAAATTTAAATCCTCGCGCCACCTACTCACAACCGGCAAAAGCGACCCCACCCGGCACGCGGCGGCAAGAGGAACTATGCTGTGTCGACCATCTTCGAAACCAAAACGTGTACCGCGGAAACAAATAATATTAATTTTAAATAAACTCCGTATACTAAGGAGGAAGTGAAGTGTGGAAGGAACGGGTGAATCTACGAATATCAGCTGTGAGTACCTACCTATTACAATTCCTTAATTTTATCCAGACTTTAGCCTGTAACCCAAAATTTCTTCTATTCAAATTCTATTTTTTCATTTTAAACGTAAACACGGAGGAACAGCTAGATAAACTTGAGCGTCTTCAAAATTTTTGTATTAGATTCATATTTGGTTTACGCAAATATGATCATGTCTCTCAGTTTCGTTCTAAGCTCAATTGGCTGACAATACGTTTTCGCCGGAATGCTCATATTCTTAGTCTCCTTTACAATATATTGTTTAATCCTACATCCCCGCGCTATCTCAAGGAACGTTTTGATTTCCTTCACTGTTCTTCATACACTTTAAGGTCATCAGAAAATCTTACACTTGAAATCCATCCTCATACTAGTTCGTTCTACAGCAAATCTTTCACCATTCAGGCTGCTCGCTTGTGGAATTCTCTTCCTGTATCTATCAGACAAGCACCGACTCTCAGAATGTTCAAGGATCAAGTTAAAAAGTTTTATTTGTCCAATTAATTTTGCATTACATTTTTGTCAATGTCTAGGCTTTGTATGGGATAATATCATGATATGTATGTATCTTTATATAATTTATTTATTTATATATATATACGTATATATGTATATATATATATATCATTATCTATATATGTATGTTGATATGTGTATATATTTATTTATGCGTATATATATTATGTATTTATTTATTTTAAAAACTTACATCCTATTTTTATACATTTGTTTAGAAACTATAGTAAAATTCGTTTTTATTTTTAAAATATTTTTATGAATTTGTACTTTTTTCATTGTTAATTGTTAGACTATACCCGCCCCAACTGTTTTGTTTATTCAACTCCATCCTAAGGTTGCCTGGTAGAGAGGCCTTATCACTTTTAGTGATAAGGCCGCCCATTGTAACACTATGTTATTATTATTTAATTAAATGTTATGATGTAAACTTTATTATTTTATATGTGGTGTAACAATAAAGAGTTTTCTATCTATCTATCTATTACGCAGCCTACACTTTCGGGATTATGGTCTCATTCGTCATTAAACTACATGCTAAAATCATTTCGATCCCCAGCAGAAAACACATAATTTAACTCTAGCTCACTCTAGCCCTTCTGAAGTGCACTCGGTTTAGCCACAAAATATACCAGTAGGTTAAAAAAAAAAACAAATATAAGACGAAGATAAAATGTTTTGTGTGAAATAGAAGGAAAATTGAAAATATTTTATTTGAAGAAATTATCTTTACTGCCAGAAATTATTATTTCTAATTTCTATAACCAAATGTCATTAAGGTCCTGGCCCGTATCAGTTACTTTACTTATTGTAAGTATATTAATAATGAATGAATATTTTATTTCTTGGTTACTACAATTAAAAAAATTAAGTTAAAAATTAAATATACTTTGCTATTTGACAGAATCATCTCATAAAAACCGGAGATTCTGAGAGAGCTTGAGTAGTTTTATGGATAGCCTTGACATGCTACTAAGTACTTCCAGGCATCAGCCTGTACAAGATAAAAATTGCTCCGCAAAAGCTTAAGAACATCAAGGTGCCAGGATGACGATTATTATTAGTAGATGTATAATAATATTTGCCGCCTATTTTGTTCAGTCATTTTTTATTTTCTTATGCCTTATAGATTAGCCTTTTACCACTATCTCACCTAATGGTAACTGATGATGTGGTCGAAGATGTTGTTCAGGCTAACTTAGAATTACTGGCTCTCAAGGACAGCTACCGGAACACACGGTTAGGTGCTTGGCGACAGATTTTCTACTTGGGTGGTAGCTAGCCAGGCGGGTATTCGCGAAATGCCCTACAACTATGCTATAACGACTGCCATCCTAAGACAACAACCGGGACCGACGGCTTAACGAGCCCTCCGAAGCACGGAAGCGCTCAGTAGTAATGTCACCAGCGGTCACCCATCCAAGTCATGACCGAGTCGGACGTTGCTAAACTTTAGCTGATCGGTTCAGAATGGCTAAGCAAACTTCGCAACGAGTGCTTCAAAAACAATAGTTTCGATGAATCGTTCAAAGCAGTCGATAACGTCATATGTATTTTGGCAAACTTTTTCTTTTTGTCTCAGCTTCTTGGTTATTTCATTATTCTTTCTATTTCTTAAATTTCTACTTGCTGCATACATATGCAGAAATTGAAGATTGTTTTTTTCAGTCATCTGGGATTCCCACTTAATCAATTTTTTTCTGAGAGAAATCAACTATACACATATCAGGTAATTAATAGATTCAGGCGTTACTTTGCGGAAATCCATATTTAATAATAACAAATACTTTTATAAGTATCCTAAAAAACATTAAATAATATTTAAATAAAACACTTAAAAAAGCATAAAATTATACATCTAGTGACAATTCCGCCTAATTTTCCTGTTATCTACGTGACGTCACAAACATCACGCAGCCTAACCGGAAGAATACCCGACTAGTTTCGCTTCTTAACGAAGCATCTTCAGGAGGTCTTGACTTACCGAGCGCACGATCGAGAGCGGAATTGTCACTAGATATATAATTTTATGCTTTTTTAAATGTTTTATTTAAATATTATTTAATGTTTTTTAGGATACTTATAAAAGTATTTGTTATTATTATACACATATCATATTATCTATATCATATACCGAGCTTGGTATTTTGTTGTCTTTAACCTAGAATAAATAAGTTAATAAAACTTACTTATGGAATCAGCTATTGGCTATTTATTTACGGAGCAAGAGATGCGCCGAGACGCTGTGTTTGTCTTTGGAAGTCCCCAAGCGCAATAGGAACTTTATTTCTTCCTATTTACTCTCATTGCTTTTGTTTTCAATTAGAGAGAAGAGCTTAGATGACCTCAGCCAATTGTTTATTTTATTTTTACGAAGATCTATATTAAAAATGCAACATTCTACCACCTATACATTTATTCGTAGTTTATCAAGTGCATACATTACCTACTGATTTAAGTAATCCGTATTCAAACTTTAACTAGTTTAAATCTAATCGTCTTTGTCCTACCAACTCTAAGAGTTATTCCACCAGTCAAAATGTTTTACAATATACATATATTGTAGTGGAAAATATATCGAAACTATTGTTTGACCATTCCTACAAATAACAACTTAGCACATAACTTGGTAATTCAGCCCTTAAATAAAGTCTGTAAAATCATTACCTTAAATATTATTTAGGATTGTTGCTTTCTTGAACTTATTATACCAATAAAAACATGTATTATAAATTATATTTCTTGTAGTGCAAATGTAAATTAATTTTCTTAACATCACAAACATGGGACGTAAGTACAAAAGTGTGATATTGCGTAACATAAGTAACCAAAACTGGTATCAGAAAGTTGTATTGCGAAGGTTATTTTCCCATTTTTCCGCAATATTGTGAAAGAGCGCAAACTAGGCAGGTTACGGGCACATGTGATTCGTCACTGCCTGACAGGCTGACGGCAAACACGCAATAACACATGTTACGATACGCATGCCCGAATTTTATTATGTGACAAGCCATATTACGCGGCATCCAATCTTCTAGAATATCACAAGTCTAGTACGAAAATATTCATAACAAAATACACGAGTGGAATCCAAAACGATACGATAGCACTGCAATAAGTGAGAAAACAACATAAATTCCGTACAAAGCCTACTTGCTGCAGTCCACTTGGGATCTCATTTGTCTAGGAAAAAATCTTGGAAGCTTATCTAAGCCGAAAATAAAATGGAGATGGAACGGAAGGATATCCGAGGTGAAGCCAGCCGTGCGAAGGTATAACCTCCAAAATATATCCGGCTTTTAGCGCGGGAATTTCAGAAGCCTGTTAAAAACCGGGTATGATTAAGTATTAGTGTTATTCTTACTTAGAATAAATATAAGTATAGGTCATGGCATAAAGGACGCCTTCCATTTTCATAATGAAATCATCTTTAGTAATTAATATTGTTTTCGCTATGAGCAACAAATTGGCTGACGACTTTAAAAAAATATACTTTAACAGCCGGACCGTCCACTGCTGAACACAGCCTCCCCCATCAAGGGGGTATTTGCGATAATCCCCACGCTTGGCAGGCATCTTGGGGATCGCATTGTAAGTTGGCAGTTCTTAAGAAGGCGCTGCTGTCCACCTTCCAGTATTTTTCACTTAGTCGCCTCTTACGACACCCACGGGATGGCATGGGGAGGTACAATTCTAACCCGGCACCCCACGGGGAAAAATATAACGAACTTATATTTTTTTAAAGTAAATTTACAGCATTAATAATGTACCTTAAATATTAAACTAAAACATTGTTATATTTTAATGTAAGAAGCATTAAATTATAAACTGTAACCAAGAGGTAATACAACAGGTACTTGAAAATTTCACACGCAACGGGTACCTAATATACAGTCCTTATACAGCATAGTTTTTCAATGATATTAATTTAATGGAATAAAAGTGTATATAATCAAAGATTTACTTATTAAAAAGTTTTGATCGAACTATATAGATACAGAAAATATACAATGAAAGTCTGATGATACAAGACTTTCTTAATAAATTTTTTGATATGTCCTAAAATAATAATTATTGGACTCTTAATATTAAAATTAATTTATAATGCACAATAAATATTCCCATAGTAAAAAGCTTACTCAAACCTTGGTGTTTTGAGCTCGCAATATAAAATTGTCTGATGATTTTTAATTGAAAACGAATTATGCTGAATACTTACGCAAACAAGGGGGTGGTGAAGAAACAAAATTACTTTTTTCATCCCCTTTGCCATAACAATATTTTGCTGCCATAATAATATATCTATGTTATCCCAGAAAATAATTCATTTACAATATATTACAGGTAACTCTTTGGTTTATCATTACTATTAAACTATTAACAGGTTATCACGCAAATGTCGACATTAAACTAAGGAAACTTCCTGATTGAATCGTACAGCAACGATTTGGTACAGATTCTTTGCCGAGCGCATATACTTGTTAAGTGTGTCCTAAATACGCGGAGCGGTGCGAAAGCTTTTTCTTATGTGATGATAACAAGAAAGAGAACCCAACTCATGATAAGCGGACTAACCTCTGCCTATAATAGGTGCATTTCGTCCCAAGTGACGAATTACACTGCGTCCATCACACTGAAACATAATTTTGCAAAATCCCATGTGCCTGTATTTTTTCTGGTTCTCAAGGACTGCTGCCGGAACACACTTTAAGGTGCTTGCGATTAACTTTCTCCTTGTAGATGGTAGATAGCAAGGTGAGCATTCGCCAATTGTCCTTCCACTTTGCTGTGAAGCTCAAGCCGGCGGTGGAGATCGAACCATGGTTCTACGGCACGGTAGTCCATAGTCATTAACGCTCGGCCATCAGTGCTTTAAAACGGTGGAACGGGAACTTAAAGGAACACGAAGTTCCAGGACGGTAGAAGAATATGTATTGCTCTAAGGATGGAACAGCCTCGCCACTCCGCGTCTTGGTACAACCCCGCTCCAAAACTCCTACACCTACCCGTGTGCATGTGATCGTGTGTGTGTTGTGTTGAGGGGAAGATTTCACTTGAGATGCTGAAAGTATACCAAAAATAAAATAGGTTAATAGATACCGCGCCTGTCGGTGTCCCGCATCGATCAAAACAATCACCGCAAGGTAAGCAATATCGCAGTATTACAATACTCTCTAATTGGAGTTAACGCAAGTCACACGATAATTTTCAAACAAATATTGATATAGTCTACAAGCCCTCTCCCGTGGGGGGCTGGGTTGCCTACACTTACAAGTCTTATTCAAAATTTTAACAGAATATTAAACCATCTCTATATTCTAGTCACCGGTCAGTTTTTTTTCTTTCTGACAGCAGAGCATACATTTTTTTCACTCTCCCACGTGACATTTTTTTGTTTTAATATAAAAACTACTATTATTGAAATCAGTGAGTTTTTGTTCTTGTTACTTCTATTATCATATAGTCAAAAAAAAATTGAAATGTATTGTTTTATACCGGAACCAGTCTTTTGAAACATATTGTTCTATAAGTAGCTTAATTTGCCTATTCAACATAAGGAAATAAGTCTGGTCATTGTAACGATATTATCGTTACAGACTTATTTCCTATTATATATTCTTTCGCTTAAAACAAAGTAAATAACCTAGAGTAAAATGCTCCTGACTATTTACGAGAAGCGTATTGCGTTATAAAAAACGATGAAGGGTTTCTCGGGAGCAACCTCGTTTGCTGTTTATCGCCCTTAGCACTGATAACGCTGAGACTAGACTATAAAAGAAAGCGACTCTGTGAGAAATATTTGAGCTAATCTTGTATTGACGCAAAAATATTTTATATGACGAAGTGGCTTTATTATCACAGGAGACATTCGCAGTAAAATATTATCTTAGGTGATGTTCAGGCGTTGTATATTTAATATGCAGTCGGTCACAAGCTGAGATTCGAACGAGCGGCAAAGAAGAGGGTAGTTTTGGGATAAAACTCGATGGTTACAAAAAATACGCGCATGACCTTCAGTGCTCCTCGGACGTAGCTCGGTGCTAGTTGTGGTGAATTCTGTTGTGTTTGAGAGTGCCGTACAGTTATATTAAAAGTGTTTGAGAGTGCCTTCACCCGGGTGTTTAGCATCGTGCTAACGATACCGCACACACATAAACGGAACCTTGCAAGCTGCTCAATAGTTTCAAGGTAATTGTGATTAGCTTGTATTGACTGTAATGGTAACCCTGAACACAATATACCAAACTAACTAGAGAAAAATTAGGACTAGTCAGCTCCCTGGGCAATCGAAGAAAAAAGCCTGAATCTTATAAATAGATGAGATTTCTAGCAACTGTAGGTATTTCGAACAAATTTAAATAATATTCACACTGACTTTAATTACGTAAAAACAGTCGAGTAGCTCGATCTCGACAGGTTTCGCGACTTTTAGAGTCGCTTCGTCATGGAGTACGCGGTTGGGTGTGAATATTATTTAAATATGTGTGATACTTACGAAAGTTTTAATAAAATATTTCGAACAAGTGACAAAGCAGCCCTCGATATAACATGATCACCAAGGTCTGCATAACAACTCTTGAATATTTTTTTTTATTTATAACTGATAGGCTAGCCTTTGACTACTATCTCTCCTGATGGTAAGTGATGATATGGTCGAAGATGTTGTTCAGGCTTACCTTGAATTACTGGCTCGCAAGGACAGCTTCCGGAACACACCGTTAGGTGCTTAGCGACAGTTTTTCTACTTGGGGGTGGTAGCTAGCCAGGCGGGCATTCACAAAATCCCTTATTACGATGCTTTAACCACAGCCATCTCAAGACAACAACCAGGATCGATGGCTTAACGTGCCTGCCGAAGCACGGAAGCGCTCTGTAGTAATGCGACTAACAGTCACCTATCCAAGTCAACACTGTGGTGGATGTTGCTTAACTAACCTGATTGATTAAGAACGGCTAAGCAACGCAAGCTCACTACGAGTGCTTCAGATCGGAATTAGAATTTAGAATATATATTATTATACTTAGGGCCCGTTTCAGAATGTCATGATAAAGTTTCGGGTTGCTATGCAACATATAAAATAACTGAATATAAAAATGACAGTAATATGCAGCGCGTTTCAAGCTTTAACCGATGGATAGGCTAAATCGATGACTGTGAAACGCAAAGATAGTGTTTTGTTTAATAAATATGTTCTGGGTAGTAAAACCAGAACTTACTCGAACATTCTGAAACAGGCCCTTAAATTCATAATATATATGTAATTATGGGAAACAAAAAAGAGGATTATTCATTTCGCTTTTATTAGCAGTAGTTGATAAAATAAGATTTAAAATGACTCACATATATCTTTAACAGGTATTCAGCTTCGGATATCTGTTAAGCTAGCCTCTTCTATTTCTAATATCGGTATGTAATGATTGTGATCGAAACTACTAGATAAGACTAGACATAAAATGTTAATTGTTATCAAGCACAGCAGCTGTCGGAAAACATCGTCAAAAATGTTTGGTGCATCTTTCTCTCCCGATATTTTTCTTTTTAATGATCTTTGAATGGCTATTGACTCAGTTAACGTTTACAACTACTTGACTAATTACTAAAGATGTCCTTATAACTATTACAGGTAGGCATGCTGATCACGGTCATTGAAACGTCCAAATCGTTATACAATCTTATGTATACATAAAAACCGCTGTATTATACGTTTACGTAGGTGTATGAATTTTTATAGATCACTTCAAAGACGTTTTATGTTACCTTGCGTCCAATTTTACCCCAGATACTTGCGACATACTTTGGACCGTCTTTGTACCCGAAGTTGTGAATGCCCACGTATACCATCCCAAGAAAATTATTTTCGGTAAATTTCTGCTTTGTTTTTCCGTAGGCTGTTCCAAGATAGAATTATTTGCTCACGTTTGCCATAAAGATAACTTCAGAAACAAAAGTACGTGAAATGTTGGAACCAAGAGGAAAGTTTTGAAAGTCTAGTTAGTATTTTATGACAATGAATTTCTGTTTTTGGAACGAATTATTTCTATAAATGTATGTCCTGCTGCTATAAAAGCCAAAGTCAGTTATTTTACGAAATCATATTTCACAGCCAAATCATTGAAAATCTCTAAGGGCAACCCTATAACATATACATCATATATAGGGTTTCCCACTGCTATGCCACAATATTCATTTAATATAACACACGCCTTATATTAAAATATGATTAAATATTGAAGATAGGAAGGACATTCCCCTGATAGAAGAGTTCATTTTTTTAAATATGTAAAATATCATCCTCTTGATCGTTATCATGAAATATTCATATATTTTTTTCGAAGAAATATAGCATCATAATAAAAAGGAGCATGAAATTTAACTTATTAATTTTTAAAATTGCGCTGAACTAAAAATTGCAATCGCAATTTTTTCAAATGCTTAAAATTTGATCCATTCAGTAGTATACTAAGTCTCACTCTTTGGTTCCCATTGATTTATCTATATTTGCGTGTTAAATTTTGGAATTATTATTAAGCTATAAGCGTAGACCGTGTAATCGCTTATAGCTACGCAGAGGTGTTGTTAAAACGATTGTTAATAATACATATAAAGTATTAATACAAATGAAACTGGTCAACTGCAAGTCGGCCTCGCCACTGTGGGATCCATACTAACATAAAATGTAAATTTGATACGTATTTATCAAAAATGCGTTGTATTTTTATTCAGTTCGGGATCATCGGTGCAAGTCGAACTTGCACTAGGTGTTTTATATGTAACACCGTCTATAAGATACACAAAAATTTACTGCAAACGACACGTTTCTTTTATGGGTTTTAGAAAAAAACATTGTACACAGAATAAACTAAACCGTCTATTTTAATGGTTCAAAGAGAGATATTATTTTTTTAAGATGGGAGCTGCAGACTATTGAAAAGCATAGGCTCTTTAATAATTATCTTACACGAAAATCTTATTCTTATTATTTTACGTTTTACCATACGGAACCCTTAGGTAATACACTATATTGAAATTGAAGTAAGTGAATTCTCTTCGTGTGGCCTTTTTGACCATTCACACTTTTAACCTACTGCAGTAAAAGGCAAATCGACCTAGCCGTTCATATGTCTACCTTAATCCCGTATATTTGCGATATTTTATAATTACAATTATATAAGTGTTAAGTTATTAGTCAATATTCTTTAAAGAGACGAATTCTTATTTCTATATATGCACAAATAAAATATATATAGCATTTGGACTAATGTAACTCGGTATCAGAAGCCATTAGCAGGAAAAAGCAAACTTGCTCTGGATATTTCTATCCGGATTTCTGTTACAGATGAAGCGAACTGTATTTTTTTTATGCCTGATGGGTTAGCCTTTGACCACTATCTCACCTGATGGTAAGTGATGATGTGGTCGAGGATGTGGTTCAGACTAACCTAGAGTTACTGGCTCTCAAGGACAGCTGCCGGAACACATCGTTAGGTGCTTGGCGACAGATTTTCAACTTGAGGGTGGTAGCTAGCCAGGCGGGCATTTGCAAAGTGTACAACCATGCTGTAACGTTTTATTGGTCAACGTTAATTTGCTGTATAAATGCGAAGAGTGTGATTGTGTATCTTTGTTTATGTGTAGAAAACAAGAAAGTATTTTTCTAGGTGAATAAGAAGTGTGATTTAGCTTATTATAGTGGAAACATAATCTAAGCGAATTAAAGCTTGATTCGAGCGAAGCTGGCTATGTCGTGCTGTCAACATTTCACGTGAGAGAGTTAAGAGGATGAACATAAGATTATTATATAAGGCAGCGCTAGTAAGCGACGAATAGTCCTACGTCAAACCATAATTGGTTTTGTAGGACTTTAGAAAATATAAATGTAAATGTTAGAGATATATAAATAATTTTAAAAAATATATACTAAAGTTATGTACCTTTTTTATTATTTTATTCAGTAAATTACATGATTTTTTTTTATTTTTTTTTATGCCTGATAGGTTAGCCTTTGACCACTATCTCACCTGATGGTAAGTGATGATGTGGTCGATGATGTTGTTCAGACTAACCTAGAGTTACTGGCTCTCAAGGACAGCTGCCGGAACACACCGTTAGGTGCTTGGCGACAGATTTTCAACTTGAGGGTGGTAGCTAGCCAGGCGGGCATTTGCTTAGTGCCCTACCACCATGCTATAACGACTGCTATCCTAAGACAACAACCTGGACCGACGGCTTAACGTGCCCTCCGAAGCACGGAAGCGCTCTGTAGTAGTCACCAGCGGTCACCCATCCAAGTCATGACCGCGGCGGACGTTGCTTAACTTTGCTGATCGATTCAGAATGGCTAAGCAAACTTGGCTACGAGCGCTTCATATGTCCTTACCTTAAGAAATTAAGATTGTGGTGTCTATTATGAGGCCTATGACAACAATTAAGAATATTACTTCGTAATGTTGACTTGCTTTAACACACACCCAAAAACTTATAACGCATTAAAAAATCTGCCTCAATCCGTACAATGCCATTAAGAACTTTGACTGATTTCGTCTATCAAATAAACACTGTTAAAAGTTTGTTATACTGTTGAAGCGGTACAAAATGTTGAATGTATTCATGTACGCAAAATTTGAAATAGGCTCTTCTTAGCTTTGTGTGTTGTAATTATGTTCGTTAAAATTTTGCACGAAAATAACTTAATAATATGAAACTGCTGTTGAGTTGAGTGGTAAGTTTTTTTTCATAAAAATAATATACTACAAATCATTATCTTTACGAAAGTATATTGATAAACATCTACATTAGATATTGTTAGGTATAGTGTGTGGACCATTCCACACACTATGCCTAACAATATTTAAATGATTCAAGCTGGCCATCACTGTTCTATTTTTATATAATGTACTGTGTCAGCCGGAATGCCCTACTGAACAAAGCCTCCCACATTAAGTGGGGTTTGTTATAATCTCCACGCTTGGCAGGCATCTTAAATCACAGTACAAAATAGCAGCTCCACAGAAAGCGTTTCTAACCACTTTGCGGTGTTTTTTCCCTTTGTCACCTCTTACGTCAACCTAGGGAAAAGAATGGGGAATGATATTCCAGCCCGGTACCACACGCGCAGTTTTTGTATATACAGACATAAAATTGACACGTGGTCTGATTGCCATGCCAGTATAATTGATCTTAAGTTTTTCCCTTATTGCTGTAAACAAGTAAAATACAAGTAAAAATTCTACCATGTTCCATGCCTGATAATACCTTCATAGTTCAAACTGTCCATATCTATTCCATTGTTAGACACTAATATATAAACAAAGTGCGCTGCTTAATTGCAGGTATATACGCTTGCACTGAAGTCGTTATTCGTATATATGCAAACATCTGATATGTCACGTATTAATAATCTGTCACTTTTGTTCTGTATAGTACTAACTACTAACTAACTTAAGATTGCAATTCTGGTGCTTTTTTAAGCCACCAAAGATTAAATAAGCGGAAATCGATAAATGTGGCTGCTGACTCGCGCGCGCCCTCTAATAATTTTATCAAGAACCTTAAAGTTCAATTTAAAAGATTTCTTCTCGGAATTTTCGTCTTCCACGTAATCTAATTTCGATAAAACTTAAGTTGTATAAGTTAATCAATTTTCAATTTATGTAGCAACAGAATTTATAGAACAGGTTAGATGTAACATTACAAAAGTTTTAGCAGACAATATACATCTGTTGACAAAATCGTTACGGTGTGATCCAGTATTCTGATTTTGAGATTCCTATGCTAGGGTTAGCCCTTTTAATATTGTGACTATGTCATGAGTTCCCAACAGTGAATCTCAAAGATTAATATTTTCCTTATATATCATATTACTCATGCAATATGATAAAGACTGGCAGTAACTTACATGGCAGGGTGATAAGGATTTTCAGAAGCTTGTACAGAGCCCAGTTAACTGTCCAATAAGCAGCAACTATTCCCGACAGCGGGGGAAGAAACACGCTTATACGACATCAAACTGAGATTTATAAAACACTTCTATTCCTAAGACGAAAATAATATTATACATAAAGATATACCGTCTTACCACAAAAATATCATAAGACATGGTTTCAACGCCTGTTTAGGTAGACAGTGTCTAAAAGTTAAACAGCGCCTAAACGCGTTTTAATT
The DNA here is from genome assembly GCA_963854805.1 of Plagodis dolabraria. Classification (NCBI taxonomy): domain Eukaryota; kingdom Metazoa; phylum Arthropoda; class Insecta; order Lepidoptera; family Geometridae; genus Plagodis; species Plagodis dolabraria. Next base: position 13,618,834 of record OY978454.1, on the reverse strand, counting down.
TTTTTACCACAAAACCATGTTTAACACGTGTTTGCCTAAACACTGCCTAAGTCGGTGCGCGTTTCATCTGCCTGTTTTGTAACTTTAGGGAACGTTTTGTTACATGTAGAAATTATTTGAAATACCAGTATCCTTTTGCACCAAAATTATATATTTTAGTAATTATTTACATTCATTATAGATGAATATTCAGTACATCAGAAGGCTTGAGTGTAGCTATTAGATTAAAAACACAAGCAAAGAGTACAAAAATAATGCTCTCCTATGAGTTATCAATCAATTCGAAGTTTCGGAAAAATAATAATATTTTAATTTGTAAAATAATAATGTTAAGTTTATTGCGTCTATATAAAATCTCTAAAAAATTCATTATAATTTAAAGATAGATGTCAAGTAAAAGCTATGAATTAGGCTTCAAAAACTATAATTTTAAATAAATATTATATTATTAGATTTATAATTACATATACAACCATAACATTCCGTGCTTACCTAATGACGAGCCCAGCACCGTGAGGCGCACGCAACGTGTAATTGGGGACTTACGAGGATCCACCCCGAGGATCACATTGTAGGTGATCGTTTAATAGATCCACAATTTTATTTTAAAAAAATCTGTTAATCTTATCGTTTCCACTATAATATTCAATTCACGCGTGCACGATGTATTATATCTATATAAGTTGTCCATATCCACTGCAATTATCAATATTAAAAATGATAGAACTGAGTTAAACACTTGTTAAACCAAGGCTTGCGGCTGTTTAAATATAAACACGTGACTAAGGGATGTTTAAGCCTAAACGCGTGTTAGGCGCCGTTTTGTGGTACAACATTTTTGAAACATCTGTTCAACACATGTCTAAGGCGTGCTTAAGTCTTTTGTGGTAAGACGGATACATTCCAGACAGAAATAAAGTGGATAGGTCGTGATTACTGTCACGGAACTGAATCTTGTAACCCAGAACCCACGTGTACCCTATGCGTCCTATCCCTTTTGTTTATTTTTATATTAAGTTTTAATGTCCCAATGCTAGGCCAAGGTCTTTCCCATTTCCTTCCATCCGTGTCCATCCTGTGGCCTACAGATTACTGTTTTATTTTTTCACAGAGAACAGATAACGGTCTCAATATTGATCTCCGAGCGTTTGTATCATTAGGGTACGGACCTCCACCGGTATTTAAATAATTATAAGTTTGACGGGTCTGTATTTATTTGTGTCTGTCTGTGGTATCGTACCTTCTAAAGGAATGGACCGATTTTGATGTGGCTTTTTTTTTGTTTGAAAGCTGACGTGATCGAAATAGTTCAACATACAATTAACGAAAATGTGTCGAGGGTTACTTTGAGGTTTCAATGTATGTCAAAGGTAACAAACATAACGAATTTAGAACCTACTCTTTTTCGAGAAGTCTGTTAAAAAGGTAACCTTTGTAACTCAAAATGCCACGATAGTTTATCATGTATTAATAAGTTCATAAACTTACTACATTAAATTATATATTTCTTTGAAAAAAAATATTAAAATTTATTTATTTATATTAAATTTTAAATATATTTGTTTATTTTAATTACTTGAAATTAATATTGTCTCATGGTGCTATTGTTATATGTTGAAGTTTCTTTACGATTTTTCTTTCAGTAAGATAATTATTGTTGCTTTACATTAATAGTAGAAACAAAAGTACGTGTAATGTTAAAACCAATAGGAAAGTTTTGAAAGTCTAGTTAGTATTTTATGACAACTGATTTCCATCTCAAAGAACGAATTTTAATAAATTTATGGCTTGGTGCTAAAAGTGTAGATATTATTTTTTTAAGGTGGGAGGGGGAGATATCATGCAGAACCCTTAATACACTATATTAAAATTGAAGAAAGGGAAAATCTTCGTGTGCCCTTTTTCACTTTTTACCAACTAAGTACACTAAAAGGCTAATCAAACTAGCCATTCAAACATCTGCCAAAATCCCGTACATCTGGGATATAACTCCTCCATATATTATAACTACAATGTTATTGGTGTTAAGTAATTAGTATATATAGAGACCATGTTTTATTTCTATACACAAATAAAAGAAATATCGCATTTGGACTAAAGTAGCTCAGTATTAGAAGCCATTAGCAGGAAAAAGCAAACTTGCTCTCGATATTTCTTTCCGGATTTCTGCTACAGATGGAGCGAACTGTTTTATTGGTCAACGCTAATTTGCTGTATAAATACGAGGAGTGTGATGTCTTTGTTTGTGTGGAAAATATAAGACAGTGTTTTTCAAAGCGAATAAGAAGTGTGATTTAGCCTTCTACAGTGGAAACATAATCTGATGGATTTAGAAACTGATTCGAGCAAAGCAGGCAGGGGCATGCTGTCAACGTTTCACGCGAGAGGTGAGTGGATGAATTTGATTAAGAGTATCGAATATGGTTCACACCTTGTTCCAAAACTTGACATAAACACACATGTGTTTAGTGGTCTTTATACAGCAAAATATACTATGGAAGTTTTGTTCTAGTAAACTATTACTACTATAAACAAAACAGAATTTCTTATCTCTATTATATTTCTTATTACACACAAAACAAGAAACCACAAAAAGATATTCGGAAGTTCGTTCAAAAGAACCTTTCACTTTCATTGGTCTCCATTAATTGCTCTTGGGAGTGTAACGGAGAGTTATGACTGTAAACTATTACTACTATAAACAAAACAGAATTTCTTATCTCTATTATATTTCTTATTACACACAAAACAAGAAACCACAAAAAGATATTCGGAAGTTCGTTCAAAAGAACCTTTTACTTTCATTGGTCTCCATTAATTGCTCTTGGGAGTGTAACGGAGAGTTATGACTCTCAGGATAACGATGTTGAGAATTAACACAATTAAACACCAACCGTCTTGGGCAACCAGCGTGCTTAGCGGCCATTTCATTTTCGAATAAGTTTCTTTTGTGTTAAAGTTGGTAATAATTGTGCGAAATTGATAAAACTGAAAATCTTAGATTTTCACGATTCTAACAAATAGTAACTCAACAACCTTAACGGTTCTTATTATTTCTGTTTTACTACTACATTTAATGGCACTCATCATGGCCACTGAGATAAGAAGCATATTAAAAAAGTCGGATTAAAATAATGTTTTAAGAAATTTTACAACACGGTACGGTACGATAAAGTTGTTTTTGTGCCTCTTACATTGTAATGTTAATATTGACACCCACTATCGGAATTAGCTTACAAAATGACAATAAAGGAAAAACTAAGGAAAACATAGGCCCATGAGAGGGATTTGAACCCGGGCCCATCCGTCCCGCGAGCCGATACATGCTCTGTCAATTTGAGAGGAAACATTTAAACCACGAGCGAATTTGAACCCACGATTCGCAGAGCATATCCTTCAAGCCGGAACATGTATGGCTAATTTAAGACCACAGGTCAAATTGGCATTACTCAAATAACAAATTTGTTTGTTGTTATTAAAGCATTCTATGAAATAGGTTTTTTTTAAATTAACTAACAGCATTTTGCGTTGCGTATCTATTAATACTGAGTTACTTACGACTAAGTTGAAGTAGTTTTTACGAAGTTGGACTTTATTGTCAACATTCATCCTAGATTGTAATTTTGCAATATATGAATTTGTAAATCACAAAAGAATAATAGAACCGAGAAAATAAAATTTTTAGAAGATTTAATCCGATGAGATCCATCCACATTTTTATATCAGGCTCATGAGTGACAAAATGTTTAGATAAGTAATTATTACAAAATATCTGTATCATATACATATTATATATACATATTATAGTTACTTTTTATTATAATTACTTACATACTTACAGTAAAGTACTATATAGTAGGTATATATATCTTCCTGTGTAAGTCTTAAGAAGGGACGAATGGAAAAATACCTTAAAGCGGGTAGTAGTGGCTTTTTGACAACTGACATATCTAAAACTGCAATCCTTTGCAGTTGCTGCTTTTTTGGCTCATTAATTTTCCCAAGTTAGCATGACATTCTATACGTACTGGCAAATAAATACCAATGAAACATCGTACTCATGAACTCAATTGCTTACATAGATACACGAAAACATCTTGAAACTTTAGTAGAGAACCTAGTGAATTACCTTATTGTTTGTTTTTCGCTGCTATGTGTGATTAAATAGCATTGTAGCAGGGATCTCAAATACTTTATTAATTAACACTCGTGGTGAGTACATTAATCATTTTACTGGTATTTTCGCCTCGCAATGGCACGAAGTAAGCCCAACAATCACATAAAGCTTTAAAATTGTCAATGATTTTCCAACTATAAGTTTCACTCACACAGAAATCGACACTAGAAAATTTCGAACGTGTTGACAATTTTTCCAAAGAAACGTAAAATAAACCGAGTATCCACCGAGACGTGTATTTTCAGATTATTTTTTTTTGCTAGACTTACGTTGGAATAAGACGCAGTAAGCCACTCAGTCGCAAGAAACAGAAGATGGCGGTTGAAGTAAGACTACTCTATACTTTCTCGAAAGTGCACTAGCACATTAAGTCACATTTATACGCGACTACGTACCGATTACGCGTTTTACTTTATTATTAGTCAATCGTGCATTAATTAAGGGAACAAGTCTTATTAAATTTATTTGACTAAGAATTTCTTTTCTCCTTCAAAGTTAAAATATGTGGGATCATAATATTTTCCTGGAATAAGAAATACAAATATTATAACAAGATTTTTTTGTACTGCCATCAATGGCATCAGATGGACACAAACACACCTACCAAGTCTTCTTTAGTGGTCGGATAAAAATGGAATATCCACTCTTAATGCCTTAAAGGATTTTGTTAAAATTTGGGATACTGATATTAATAAAGCAATTCCAAACATCGGTCGATACGTAGGACATACTGAATGTTTCTGAAACTGGCCACATACAATAAAAAAACCTTAAATAATTAAGGAATTTGGTAATGGATTTATTGAAACATGTTATTTTTTAATTAGGGAGACTCATTTGTTTACTCATTGTGCCGTCCGTTATACAATTGTGTGTCGCTATCACTAAATTTATTCAACTAGTAAACATGTTTGCTACAAGATTTTGTATGTATTTCGCTGTGGCCAGTCAACAAGATAGTTTCTAGTGACTTTTCTATCATTTGGTCATGAATCACCAAGTCGAAGCTCTGGTATTCGTGGTTCGAAAAATTAAAATGTGGACGAGACTTCTATGAAGAAGTTCATTGAAGGCATGTTTCACCAGTTTAAGTAGTCCAGATACACAGAGCTTTATCCTCCTTTTGGATGTCACAAATGCTTAAACGAAGATTCTTTGATAAAATAAATATATTATGTCATCCTACAAAATATAAAACACCTACTTATAACGCGTCGGCAATTCCATACCCCTAATATATAAACATTATTTTATTCACACATAGTCCAGGGATACAAATACTAGTTGCTTGCTAAAGTCCAAAGAGAACCACAGGTAAAACATCCTGAACCAATGGTATTCAATCACTCCACTACCTACCCATAACTTTGTGCAAACAATGAAATCAATCACATGTCCAATGTAAAGGAAAGGGTTGTTACTCAATGGAATGTTCGAATGAAGGCTCTTGGGTCTTTCGTTCAACCTTTTGGTTCACATTTAAGTAATGTTCCATTTATCCTTTTTTCAGCTATGAAATATAGATTTTAAAATTGTTGTATTGCCTTGAAATTATTAAAATTGAATAAAATAACCAATGCCATCTAACGTCGTGTATAAAAAATGTAATTGCCAGAACTTGTAACCCCGCAGCTTAAACCCTAAAACCTCGAGATTTCAAAGCTGAGCTTTTACACACACGCCAACAAGACAATCTGGAGACCAATTTCATGATAAATAGGTATGCTTCTGCCCAAACCGTCCCACACGTACAAGGTGGTTAGAGTCCGTGACCGTCTGCTTGCCTGAAGCTATGTATTAATTGCAGATACTTATCGCCAATAAAATATTACATCGTTGTATGGCAAGTAACTTAAAGTTATGCTCACATATTTCACACTTATTTTGATAACAGTAACCATACTATTTATAGGGATGTGATATACTTTAACCCGCACTGAACTCGTGTTCAATTGAGTGTTGTGACTAGCCGTTGTTTCACCCTTCCTTGCACTTAACAACTGTTTGCTGAGAACAACTTAAATGCTTTCGTTGTAGTAGATGTAGTGTTGTATTTAGTTTGTAGAGTATTTGTTAATAAGGATTAATTTTAAAATAAAATATGATATTGCTTTCTAGTGATTCCGATAATTGATCTAGTATCTCATGTGCATTTTTTATTTTACTGACTACGCACTCGAGAAATGAAAGAACAAAACCTAACCTATTTTTTCACGCAAAACAGCTGAATGCTCTCATGGTGTGCTTTCTCTCTTTTCTGAGATGGGTTCCCTGCCCAGCTAAACGTAGTTGTACTATGTGCTTTAATAAATATCAAAGCTTGATAAATTAACTGTAAGATAATAATATGTTTTCTGAAACGCGCTTACTAAACCATCAAAGGCAGTGGTCGTACCCTAAGCTTTGTCCTTGTGGTCACGATCAAGAATTTGATCGCAATATTTTAGCTAACCGGTACCAAAGCTTTTTGCTCAGCTTTGGTTGGTCGCTATATATCTAGTTGACAGTTTCCAAGCTTCAAACATTTTATCTTCAAACGTAATAATAAACTCGTAAACCATTAGACAATCTTAAAATAAGATTACTAAATAGCGAGATCACTGGACACTTTATATTTGATGACCAGAACAATTATAAACTTCTATTTGTTATTTTGTTATTTAGGGAGGACATAGATGCTGGCTACCGCCTGTGCGGTCGTCCAGCTCCACCGGGTTTTGGGCGAGGGCCTGGCCCTACAATAGCCCGGGAGGGAGAAGTGCCGAAGGCACTTCTCCCGAGACGGGCGTAGAAGGCGAAAAGCGCTTTCTACCTCCGTCTCCTGCGGACGCCGAAAACGTACCGCTACTATAGGAGGGGTTGACAGCGAGCTCAAGGGCACCACTGTGGTTCGGACCTCGGCTTGTCTCGCTGTCGAGAGACATGGGGGGGATCGGAGCAAAATGCCTCTGTGCAACTGCAGTGTTGCACAATTGGGCCCTACTGAATAATACTCTTTGACTATTTGGAGAGCAATTTATCGTGACCTTGTTTTTGCCTCGAGCTCGCCGGCGAGCTCGGTGTTTGATTGTGTGACCTCTGATTACCTCACACCTGGGGATTTTACCTCGACGACTTGCGGATAACGCTAAAGCTGCCAACGTAATGGCTGCGATGGGGTCATCCGGGTCGTCTAATACCTGCCGTGGTCGGCGACGGGGGGGTTTGAAAAATGGGATAGAAGAGGCAGTCGAGTAGTTCGATGCCTGGACAACCAATGGGTTCGGGTGGTGGGGCGCTCGATCAAAGTATCGGCGGGCGCAGTCCTTATTGAACTGCGCTAGAGAGGGAAGGTTTAAGTCGCAATGCAACTCGGTGTTCCGGATATACCACGGGGCGCCGGTTGCATTACGAAGAAAACGGTTTTGGATGACTTGAAGTTTATGAAGGTGGGCCTCACTAGCATGACTAAACACTACTGATGCGTAAGTCATGATGGGGCGGATGCAGGCAGTGTAAAGTGTCTTCTTATTACTAAGAGACATTTTACTCTCTTTGCGAAGTAGGGGACCAAGGCGACCCATTATGAAGGCCGCTCTGTTACGGACGGTTGTTATGTGATCGTTAAAGGTGAGATGACGATCAAGGGTGACTCCGAGGTATTTTGTTCTAGGAACCCAGGGAATGGGTTCGTCGAACAAAATAAGCGGTTTCGGGTAAGGGGAGCGTGTCTTCTCAGTAAAGCACATAGCTGTGCTTTTAGCTGGGTTGACCGCGATGCGCCATTTTCGGAACCAGTCACCGATCTCGGTGATGGCCCGTTGCATGACGAAATAGGACTGTCTGTTGATATGCCACCCAGTGGTGTAAATGGCGGTATCATCCGCATATTGGGCTAGGAATACTTTGGGCTGAGAGCGTGGGATGTCACTGGTATACAGTGCAAAGAGAATAGGTGATAGCACGGAGCCCTGAGGGACTCCGGCTCTGACTGGGTGGGGGGAGGAGAGGGTGCCTTCCACGCGATAGCGAAAGCTTCTGGCTTTAAGGAAGTCTTGTAGGATGAGCACAAGACGTTCTGGCACGCCAAATTGGTATAGCTTGTAGATCAAGCCGTTGTGCCAGACTTTGTCAAAAGCTTTCGCTACGTCGAGGAAGACTGCTAGCGTAGTCTGGGGTTTGGGGTACTTATTGAAGCCCTCAATGATGTGCTCCGTGAGGCGGTGCACCTGTTGGACGCATGAGTGTCCGGGTCTGAAGCCAAACTGCTCATCTGGGATAAGGTGGTGTTCCTTAGCATGGGACTGGAGACGGTTTGCAAGTAACCGCTCGTAAAGTTTGCCTAAGGCACTGAGGAGGCTGATGGGGCGGTAGCTGGTGGGGTCAGATGAGCTTTTGCCTGGTTTGTGAATGCCAATGACATTTGCACATTTCCAGGTGTCTGGGAATAAGCAGTGGCTCATAGCAGCATTGAAGATGCTGACTAAGAGATGGATGAGAGGAGGAGAGAGGGTTTTAAGAACCCTGTTGGAGATGCCATCGGCACCGGGGGACTTGCGCGGTCGGAGGGCCTTGATCAGTCTCTCCACCTCAGCGTAAGTCGCTAAGGTGATTGGTGGGAGTTCAGAGGTGACCACAGAGCTTTTACGTTCGACTTCCGCATCCACCGAATCGAGGTGAGCTTGGTCAACGTGATCTACGTTAGGGGAACACTGAGCCTCTAGGCTATCAGCTAGGCACTCAGCTTTGTCTTCGTCAAAGAACGCTGGGACTAGTGGGACTGGTCTGTATAAGGGAGGCATGTCGTTGTGGTTACTTCCTTTCAAACCTCGCGCCAAGTCCCAGTAAGCATGGTGGCTTGGCACGAGGTTTGAAAGTTTATCGCCCCATTGTTGATCACGCAACTCAGACATGCGACTTTGAACCATGCGTTCAAAGTGGCGTTTCTTAGTTTTGTTCTCTTTACTGGGGTAAGAGTCGTAATGTCGGGTCACTGCTTTACTCTCCGTCACCAATCGTCTCACATCCGCTGGAATGACAAGGCGCCGGTCGTCCGGCACTATGACCTCCTTTGCGGATGCACCTACTACGGTGGAGAGGTGATTGGTGAACGAATCGATCGCAAGGGTAACGTCATCTTTTGTCAGGATGTCGTCAGGGATCTTGTCTAGGTCCGGTGAACTGATAGCCTTTAGGGCATCGCCTACTTGCTTCCAGTTCACTATCGTCTTAGTGGGGCGGGGGAGGTCAGTCGTTGGGTCGGGACCTAGTCGCAGTATAATGGGTCGGTGGTCAGAGTGAAGCTCGTGAACCACTTCTATGGAGCGTAACCGGAGTGTTACGCCTCTGAATAGTGCCATGTCAAGCAAGTCAGATCGGTGGTCTTCCATATAAGGGTAGTGAGTGGGCTCAGTGGGCGCAATTATGTCAAAGTTAAGTTCTGCGATTAGGTTTTCAAGTGCAATACCTCTGGGATTGTTGACGTTACAATTCCATAGGATGTGCTTACTGTTGAAGTCGCCAATCAGAATGACGGCGCTTCCTAATGAGAATAGGGCTTCTAAGTCAGCTCGGACGATCGGCTTTTTGCAAGCTTGGTAACAGGATGCTATGACTATAGGTTGATGACCAGTCATAGCTAGGAGGCAACAAGATGCTTCCATATTAACAAGAGTCGGGGTAGGTAGGGGAATGCAGTGCAGGGACCTTTTGTAATAGATAAGAGTGCCTCCCCCACGGGAGTTCACTCTATCATCACGTACCGTTCTGTAATTGGCAAACCTAGGGTTCGCCTTCCCCGGTTTTAGAAAGGTTTCCTGCACGCATATGATATCGATAAGGTGGGTACAACAAAAGTCGTGGACGAGGTCACGTTGTCTGAAGAGGCCGTCAGCGTTAAATGACGCTAACGAAACTGAGTACGGTTTCGTGCGTTCGGTTGTACTACCCATAGTGGTTGTACTGGGGAGGGGCCTGGGGAACGAAGCGCTTAAGGGCGCTAAGTAAATTCGCGTGTTCCAATGTATATTGGATCACGTCCGCTGGGGATTGAGCGAAGTGCATCTTGTTCGCTAGCTCGCGGACTTCGTTGATGTCAATAGACATCGCCAGGTCGCTGACTAGTTTGATGTCCTCTTGAAGAGAGGCATCCATCAGCGGCATGGGTGGGGCTTGTGGCCGAGGAATGGCGCGGGGAGGAGGGGCGCGAACGGAGTTGGCAACGGGTGCCGGGAGCGCGGGGCGAGCCGGGGCCGGTGCGCGGGCAGGGGCCGGGGCGCGGGCGGGAGCGGGTGCGGGCGCGCGGGCCGGGGCGCGGGCGGGAGTGATGGTCTTTACCATACTGGGTGGTTTAGACCATGCGTTACGGGCGGGGAGCGGCGCGGGTATTACCTGTGAAGCAGGTATTACCGACAGCTTAGGGCTGACCCGTTGGTAACGGTCATGTGAGGGACGGGTCGGCCTATGCCTTGCCACCCTGTGGTTTATGCGTGGTGCTTTTGGGCAGCCGCGGTAATTCGCGGTATGTCCTTGAGCACCGCATAGAACGCAGCTGGGTGGGTCCGGCGAGTCCCGAGTGCGAGTGCACGCCGCTGTCGCGTGATCGCCTAGGCACTTGACGCACCTAGCGCGAGCGAAACAGAAGCGGGAGGCGTGACCGTATAATTGGCAGTTGTGACACTGCGAGGGACTTCCATTTTTAAATGGGGCTTGTACGTCTAACCCAGAGAGGCCGCAGACCTTTTTTAAATTAAAAATGGCCTTGCCCTCTGGTGTACGGTCTAGTACTACGAGTACTAGGTCATATGGACTGCGGTCCTTCCCGCTGTACATGCGGTGAACCGCATGCACTGGGAAGTCTTGTGCTTTAAGGTCGTCACATACCGCATCGGTATGTATCTCCTTAGGCACACCGCGAATCACCACGCGAAGGACTTTCTCCTCTTCGAGCGCATAAGTGTGAAAACTTATGCTCTCTTTACGGAGGAGCTTTGTTAGCGCTCTGTGGTCGCTACTAGTGGGCACTTGGACTTTAATGCCCTGCTGCGTGGAGCGGGCATTAGTATAATGGATCCCACGATCCGAAACTAAGCGGGACAGCATGTCCCATTTGCTTTTGTCCTGAATGAACAAAGGTGGAGGCGGTTTTTCGCGACGTGCGCTCGCGTCCTGAGGGGACGCGGCGGTTGAAACCGGAGTGGAGGGAGGAGACGCGGGGCGCGGGGCGGGGGTCGGTTTTTTGCCGGAGGCGGGGGCCTTTGCGGGTGCCTTGGCGGGAGGGGCGGAAGTGGCGCAACTAGCGGCTTTGGGCGCGCGCTTGCGTTTGCGATCTACGACGGTGTAACCGTCGTTATCGGAATCAGAGTCCGTGCGTGAGGCGCCGGCCTGATCTACCTCCATGTCCGTTTCGGATTCCGAAACGGTCTCGACAATGGCGAAGGAGGGACGGGTACTCGCTGACCTCCCGATCGGTGAGCGAGAGCGAGACCGTTCACGGGGAGGGGCTGCCACCGTGCGTCTATTGTCGGGCCCGGGAGCGGGCGAAGTAGGACTATCCTCTGAATAGGATCGGGTCAAGGGAGGAACGCTGGCCTCCGGGTTTGAAGTCCCGGAGGGAGCGATGAGAGTGTCCGTGAGGCGGGCATTCTCTTCCTCTTCAAGGAGTTGCATATGTGCAACGTATAGATCGGGGTGGCGGAGGGCGAAGGTCTGAAGGACCTGCACCTCACCGTTAGAGGGACGGGACTGCATCCTGAGGGGAATACTCAGGACGCCCTATCAAGGGTTTGAATTCCCTCACACACCTTGTGAGCTCACTGTGTGAGAGGGAGTGTGTACCTAGGGTGTGCCCTAGTTGTGTACCCTCTCCGAGCTTTTTTCTCGGCGGAGAGGGGTGCTCCTAAGCGCTACTCCGGGGTTGACTAGGGGCGACCCCAAGGCCAGTAATCCCGGAGCCCAGCTTGCTTCGGCTGACCCGTGAAGCGGGAAAGGCCACGGTGCAAGGTTAAACCAAAACAACAACAGTGGCCGTTGTCACCGTAGGGTGTCACACTGCGACCGCAGCAAATGGCGGATTTGATCGTTCAGACGGGTTTGGCTGACGCTACCCCACGCCTGAACGACGTCGCTTAACAGCACAAAGTGTGTTGTTACGCGACTGTTACTATGTTGTGTCGGGTAGTAAAGTGGTGAAATGCGCACCGAAAAGTGCGGTCAAAACAAGACCACCAGCCCGATATGATGTTGTTCGTCCGAAACAAGGGACTTGGGTAGGTGGTAATGCCTGACGTCTTAGAGCGCCTTTGCGCGCCGGCACGGCGAGCTCGTAGCTCACGTTGCACGGCGGTCGGTGGCTGCTCAGCTTCTGCACAGAAAACAAAACTTCGTCAGGACTGCGTATTCCAAGGCACTGGTCTGCAACTAGCGTCGGAACGATGACCCGAGTGAGACGGCAATAGTGCAGGGACTATTGCGGTCTCACTGGGAGATACTGGCGGAGCTGTAGACAGGTGTGCACGGCGTGGCGGCACAGGTCGGAATGAGTCAATGAGTCATGATAGTGTGGGAGTCAGTGTATAAACTTCTAATGAATTCGTGATAAATAATATATAAAACAGTTTGTGAATTTGTTCTCACTACGAGTAGCTAAAATCTGCACAAAATACAGCCTGAGAGGGTAAGATTTTTGGGAAATCAGATCGACTACTAAGTACTACCACATAGACACGGATCACATGTAAGGCAATACTTGAAATACCACCAGTGCTTTAGCATATTGTACTTTTATGAAAATTATTAAAGATTTATAATATAAAATAAATCTTTAATATAAAAAAAATATAAAGAAAAAAGATAATTATAATTCCTGCTATGGTCCTGGTAGACTTTCATAAATAAAGAAACTGGTCCAGTGTTCTGGTTGCCAAGTACCTATGTGTAATTACTAAATACCTAAAGAAGCTATTTGAAGAAGAGAATTTATAGTACTTTTTGTCACCAAAACTAAAAATAAAAGTTATAGGTTTACTACACTGTCGAGAACAGAAAATTATATTTTTGTATAAAGTAATGGCCGGTAAAGTTTACGGTAACTTATATAATACCAACTTCAATTTGACAGTGTATACAGCGGAGACAGCTGAGGCGTTCAGTATTCAGTCTGTTGTATCAATATTATTTAATTGTGTATTATTAATAAACTTGTGCGTGGTTCATTTGTCTTTTTTATTTGTGTGTGCACTTAAATCAGTGTGTGTATAAATTGGGTACTGTTTCGTACGCAAGGTTAGAGGTTACAAAGCTCCAGAAAATTTAATAATTTCTGGAATCCTGCAAATGACATTTCGATATTCCGACTTAAGATAGTTGAGTTTGACGGTTTCAAAGTTTGACGACATCCTTCGAACATTTACGAGTGAACTAAGTTTAAAAACTGAGGATTAATATTTTTGTGCAAAATATGCATTTATTTTTAAATAAGTGTACTTGAAACAAGTGAGTTATTCCATAAAATTCAAAACGTATTTATAAAACTAGCCAAATGTGAATAAGAATAGATACTAATATACAATATAATATTTTGTTAAGTTTACAGTTTCCAATATAATATATGTTAAGAAACAAATATTATGTATGAACACTAAAAACTGTACGAATAGATGTCGTATAAGGTGGTTTAGTAGAAAATGCGCCTTATTAACTGGAAGCTAGCTTGTGTTGATGCATGTTTGGTATACAGCAGTGTTCTTTAACATCTAAACGCTCTGATTAACCGAACAACAGCGGGTACAGATCTTCGAGAATACACAATGTAATAATTTTAGTAACCGTACAGTTTATAGCTCTAAAATGTAAAGACCCCTATATGCACCCTATAGCACGCTAGCTTGTATTGATGAACGTCGGGTGTATAGCAGGGTTCCTATCTATATAAACGCTCAAATTAACTAAATAATAGAGGGTACACAGTACCAACCAGAGCTTTTCAAAGCAGCGTAGAAGTCAGACAATTAGCCATTGACAAAACCGACAATTAAAAGATTATACAATAATAACAAATATTATCTATTTCATTGAAAAGCATCTTAACAGGTAACTAATACTTATTCTTCTGTTTTAAGGAACCTCTTCAAAAAGTATAAACTCATTGAAACGAAAAGTAAGTTACCAAACTTGACAACTTTCAGTAAAATCACTGTGTAGATGTCTTACGTATTTCGTTCGACGCAAAAAGTTAGTTCCGTTTTTTCGTATTTTCCCAAAAGGTGAGTCGCAGAAAAAAGTTCTTGTGTTTTGTAACTAATGATCTCGTAAACAAGACGGATAGAGCATAGAGCACGTACAAGATTCATAGAGCTTGCCCTTGTCACCAATATAATCAATAGTTGTTTAAAAGGTAAACTAACTGCAAAAATGTAAAAAAAAAGTGATTTAAAAAATCTTATGCCCGCCGAAAACTAACCTTTTTCATTTACAGTTTACCATTTTTGCTGTCTTAAAAGCAAAGCTCAAAGTTACACTTATCTGCGAACATCAGATCCAACCAAACTTATAATGTATTAAAAAATCAGCCTAAATCCGTACAATGTCATTAAAAACTTTGACTGGTTTCGTCTGTGACATTTAGATACTCATATTAAATAAACACCGTTAAAGTTTCTTTCACTGCTGAAGCGGTACAAAATGTTAAATGTATTCAGGTACGCGAAATTTGAAATAGGCTCTTTTCAGCTTTGTGTGTTGTAATTATGTTCGTTGAGAAAACCTTATCCAAAAAGACCTGTGCTCATTTAAAATTAAGGTAATTAAGTATAATTATGAAATTAATAAAGTGTGAGTCTAATATTATGGAAAATTTTGTACGAAAATAAATTAATAATATGAGAACAGAGTTGAGTAGTGAGTGTATTTTAATTAAAATAATATGTTACGCATCATTATCTTTTATCGGATTTTTATCGGATATATTCCCATTCTATAACCGCACATCCAGTGATACTCAGAAGTGCCACCGCTATATGGTAGATATTCCATTCACCCGAACAAAGCGATTAGCGAGTTCATTATACGCACTGCCAGGGAATGGCATACCCTGCCCGATTCTGTGTTTCCGGTTAAGTACAATATGGGGGTCTTCAAAACGCGGCTGAATAGGTATTTTCTGGATAAGCGCGTTCCATCATCGATCGCATTATCACTTAACATCAGGTGAGATAGTGGTCAAGCGCTACCCAGTTCGGTATATGAAAAAAAAAACATTATCTTTACGAAAATATTACCATATATTCACACTGTGTAACAATATCTCAATGGTTCATGGCCATCACTGTTCTATTTTTGTAATTTGTACTGTGTCAACCGGACTGTCGACTGCTGATCACAGCCTCCCACATTAAGTGGGGTTGGTTATAATCTCCACGCTTGGCAGGCATCTTGGTGATCACAGCAACCCCAGAGAAAACGTTACTTACCATTTTGCGGTTTTTTATCCTTTGTCACCTCTTACGACAACCACGGGTAGAGAATGGGGAGTGATATTCCATTATAAAATTGACACGTAGTCTGAGTGCCATGCCAGTATAATTAAGCTTTAGTTTTTCCCTTATAGCCGTAAACAAGTAAAATACAAGTAAAAATTCGTTCTATGTTCCATGCCTGACAATACCCTAATAGTTCAAAATCTCCATATCTAATCCATTGTTAGACACTAATTTATAAACAAAGTGCGCAACTCAATTGCAGGTATATACGCGTGCACTGAAGTAGTTATATAATATGGAAACATTTCATATGTCACGTGTCAATAAATAAACCTGCCACTTTTGTTCTGTATAGTACTTTAGGATTGCAATTCTGGTACATTTTTAAGCTAACAAGGATTACATAAGCGGAAATTGATAAGTGTGGCTGCTGGCTCACGCCCCTCATAATTTTATCAAGAACCTTAAAGATCATTTTAAAATATTTCTCCTCGGAATTTTCGTCTTCCACGTAATCTAATTTCGATGAAACTTAAGTTGTATAAGTTAATCAATTTTCAATTTATGTAGCAACAGAATTTATAGAACAGATTAGATGAAACCTTACAAAAGTTTTGGCACACAATATAAATTCCGTTGACAAAGTCGTTACAGTGTGTTCCGATGCTTGTCTTTGAGATTCGTATGCTTGGGTTAGCTCTTTTAATATTGCGACTATATTTTCACTTTCTAACAGTGAATGAGTACTCAGACTATTTTTTTTGCCTTTTATATTATATTGCTCATGCAGTATGAAAAAAGCTGGCAGTAACTTACATGGCAAGGTAATGGGAACGTTAGGAAGCCTGGTGCAGAGCCCAGTTAACTGTCCGATAAGTAGCAACCATTCAAACACACATACATTCACACTAGTGCCCTTATACACATTAAACTGAAAGATATAAAAGACTTCTATTCCTAAGTTCAAAATATTATATACCTGAAGATATACATTATAGACAGAAATAAAGTGTATAGGTTAAGATTACTGTGGCGGAACTGAATCTTCTAACCCAGAACGCACGTGTACGTTATGCGTCCTATCCCTTTAGTTTATTTTTATATTAACTTGTAATGTCCCACTGCTAGGCCAAGGTCTTAGTCCATTTTTCTTCCACCCGTGTCCATCCTGTGGCTCATAGTTTAGTATTTGATTTTTTCAATGAGAACAGATAAGGGTCAGGATATTGAACTCAAGGCGTTTGTATCATTAGGGTGCGGACCAGTAAATGAATACATTTCTGTTATAAGTTTGACGGTTCTGTTTTTCTTTGTGTCTGTCTGTGGCATCGTAGCTTCTAAGGGAATGGACCGATTTTGATGCTATTTTTTTATTTGAAAGCTGACGTCATCGAAATAATTCAACATATAATTTATGAAAATCTGTGTCTTGGGTTACGTAGAAGTTTCAAATTTATTCAAATTATTTTTGCAAGAATATGAGTAAGTATTTATACAATACAGTTAATTATTATTAGTTTACTGCAACATATCTTTACATTCCACCTTGTATAGCATGCAAAAGTATAGTTCTAAGCCTTGCTTAGAAACTAGATTATGTACTTACATATATATACTGCCAGCTCTCGTGTAAGATATCTACATGAATTAAATTTTTTCGTGTTTTTATTCTGAAAATAAATATCTAGATATCAGGTCATCAATCGTAAATCGTAACATTTACTATGATATCCACATGTACATTAATGTCATCTTAAACAGTGACCTTAAATTACTTAATAACCATTCATTCCGCTCAATAAAATGTCATCTTAATCAAATGTCCAATTTCCAGCGTCATCCACCTTAAACTTTACCAACACTAACTTCTGGCAACACTGGAAAATTTCATGATAGTTGACGTAATAAAATTAAAATAATATATACATATACGAACTAAATTATGTATATTGGTTATTTAAATACTCTGTTTTAGTATAGAATAGAAGGAAATCAAATAATTTCGGCTTAAACAATGGTAGGTATTAGGATTCTAACAAATATGTAGTCAATTCTATTCTTGGAGCCATTACAAATACACTTTGATCAGAAAGAGTAGATGTGTGACCTGGATTATTCACTTTGTGTATGTGGCGCAGACTTGTACTTGTTTTATACTCAAATAATTTACTACTTTCAGTAAAAGAGTAAAAATTCGATAGGGTAATTACATTTAATAGGTAGGGCATATTGGCAGTATAAAAAGCAAGTTTGTACTAAATTTTCAACTCATTTTATAATCATTAGAATACGTTAGTTAAAACGAACATAGATAAAATCAACTTCCAACTTCCCAAGACGGAATGGTTCATGTTACAAGTAAAAAGATAATCGTTCGGGATTTGAAATTGCACGACGGTTTTTATTTGAGAAAAGCTTTGCGCAGTGAGACGTGCTGATATGAGATGTTGGAGAGTTGGAAAAAATATATACTCGTATATTCTTGCATCTGGAATGCACAATTTTTATAACGTTTGTTAAATTCAGTGAAAAAAATTGGTGTTTGAAAAGTATTAGTGTATCTTTTGAGGTGAAATGATGTGTGTTTATGCGGATATGGGTAGGTATTTGAAGGTTTTATCTGAGGTCTGGCGCTATACTCTAAATTCTCTAAAATATCAATCTCTTATTTTGTAGTTCAAAAATGTTTTGGCAAAGTAAAAATCTATTGTGAAATACGCGGGAATAGTACTCAGCTGGCAGAAGGTGGGAATGAAGTGTGCAATGTTTCTGACTGATTAGAATTGCGTAGCAATAGATATGTAGACACCTCTACATCTTGCCTACGTGATAATTGTGACATGTCGGTATGTTGTGATTTTTCATTCATTTAAAAATCGTCGAGTTTCGACTTTACATAGGTTTGAAGGGTATATTGAATCAAAAATAGGCCACCAAGATCGGCTATCCCTAAACATCAGTTGAGAATATATTCAATCAACGATCTGATTCAATAGGAGGTGGTTCAAGTCACATTAGTAATGCTAAGGAATGTATTTAACAATTTCATGGATTTCCTGAAAGAAACCTTATATTATAATAGAAAGAATTATGCCACGCTCGATAGTATTTCTAAGAAGATATTTTGATTTATTTGAATTTCTTACAGTGTCTTTGACCTAGACTGCTTCTTCAAAGGCATGGCTTGGTCGAATTCAGTGCAATAGGGTAGCCTGTAAATAGCATTTGTGTTATTGACAGGATACGGCATGTAATGATGAAGGAGGAGTTATAACTCCTCCTTCATCATTACTTGCATTCAGCAAATATATATTTTATGTATATACAATTTGCAAACAAATTTGTGCAGAAGATTTTTTCATAACTGGTCGACTACTAGGTTTAAAATATAACAAAGTATTTGTTTTAAATACAATTTTTGGAAACTCCCTTCAACGAATTTGAATTTTTAAATGCTTTTAATAAAATGTGACTCGTTCTATCCTTAGCAAATTCGTGTTGAAAATGTTTAAATCTGACAGTCGCATTCTTTTGAAGTATTTTGTTTTCTCTAATTTGCACGCATTTCGGACAAGAAAAAGGTCGCCAAGTGCAGCGCGCATTGTGATGGAACTTTATTTAATTCACGTTTTGTTTTATTTTTTTACCATTTTGATGAGGTTTGATATTTATTAGATGGATCAAAATATAGTCCTTCATTTCCGGTCAATTGATTCGCATTTGCACTGTTTAGTGGCTGCTGTTAGATCAGTAGCAATATAGTGCGGTACCGTCATATATACAGTTGTAGTTTTGAGAAAGATAGGTACGAAACGTGATTTTTGTAACATGTGTTCTATATAGAACATTTGTTTAATTAAGTACCTACGTTCTATCTGCTGGAGATATTTTCAGGCATAGAGCTGCGCCCAATGTTTCTGTATCAATTAAAGGTACTTTCTGTCTACAAGTTTTGAAGCAGCGATGGCTCAGTGGCATTGGCTATGGACTGCCGCGCAGTAGGTCTATGGTTTGAATCCCGCTGTAGGCTTGAGCTTCATCGCATGGTGGAAGGGCATTTTGCGAATGCCCGCTTGGCTAGCGACCACCCTCAAGTAGAAAATCTGTCGCAAAACACCTAACGGTGTGTTTCGGCAGCAGTCCTTGAGAGCCAGTGAAATTATAGTCACATATGAGACTTAACAACTATGTCTCAAGGTGACGGGCGCAGTGCAATTCGTGAATTGTGACGAAATGCATCTGTTATTGGCAAAGGTTAGTCCGCTTAACATCCGGTGAGCCTCGACTTGTTCCGTCACAATAACATAAAAAAGTTCTATTTTGAAATTACTTTCTAAATTTGTAGAACTATTTAATTTGAATGATTGCATAAATTTGTGTTGGTCAGCAGTACGACGTCAGTCATTAGTCAACATCGGTTAAACTGGGTAACTGGCAATTTCCATTTCTGTTATTGAGTGAGCTCTGTTTGCGAATGGCATTTAAATTAGATACCTACAGTTCACAGAAGCAATTAGTTACGTTTTTACTACGTATAATTTGTAACTAGGAGTAATTGTTTACAAACAGTCACGATGTTTATTGTTGGAATTATTATATAAAGTAAATTATGTCACCTTCACACACACAAGCATACGTGCAAACAGACAAAAGTTCTAAGCACTCGTATACGGCGGGATAAGTAAGTAATCCGTGGTCAAGGGCCAAATATACACAACAACACCTAAACACGGCTAATCATATATGTAATAATAATAATCATATATTAGTCTCGATCGTGCGCTCGGTGAGTCAAGACCTCCTGAAGATGCTTCGTTTAGAAGCGAAACTAGTCGGGTATTCTTCCGGTTAGGCTGCGTGATGTTTGTGACGTCACGTAGATAACAGGGGAATTAGGCGGAATTGTCACTAGATATATAATTTTATGATTTTTAAGTGTTTTATTTAAATATTATTTAATGTTTTTTTAAGATACTTTTAAAAGTATTTGTTATTTTTAATCATATATGATTTATTTCAACGAAATCTTAATGCAGATATGTTTAACAGTCGAGGCGCAAATCAAATTGCAAAATTACGAGTATATTTACGCACCCAATTTGTTTGATTTGGTGTAGTTTTATTATATGTTCTATGATTTGGCTCATCCGTTTGAATTCATATGCAGAAAACGAAAATGTTTAAGTACTAACAAGATTTTGTTTTATTTAAACTAGATTATTTAGAACTTTCTATATAACCCATTGCTGGAAGTAAATTTAACATAAAATGATAGTGTGATTTAAAGTGACACTGACACCGATATAGTATAAAAATGTATTGTTGTTTTCAAACCTAACGCTTTACCTCAACAAGAAAACGTAAATGTTAAGCAAACACCAATTTAAAAAGGTTTACAGTAAAGTAACGATCGATTTATTTGGGCTCGCTTAATTTTGTCGGATCAGTGTCGCTGTGAGAGGAGATTTACCCAAAAGGTCCTGTGCGACTTCAAACGTCGCAAAACTCGCAAAATAAACCTCCGAAATTGACCATTTTCTTTGAGAAAAAACATGCTGACGGCATCGTATGAACAACAAAGGATCGTGTTATGGACACGTCCGGGATTTCGGGCAAATGCCTAACAAAAAAGGTAAAGTACTTGTTTGATATTTCACCTATGTAGGTAAGTAATCGATTGAAAATATTATCATAAGCCGTAAACAAGATAGCAGTTTGCTGCAAACTGAGTTCTCGCTTTGTACTGAATTTTACTCTATTTGAATTACAGCATGCTGGGCACGCTGCCGACTGGGAGTGGGCTGGAGCATTTGGACTGCCTATGAGTCTGCTATGACTTATAGGTTGTCTAAATGCTTTTATTGTAGTAGCTGTATTTTATGAATTAACTTTTAATAATTGTCATTATACATACTAAAAATCTTTAATACAAACACTTAAAGGCATACATGTACGAGTATATAGAAAATTGCGAAACAGAAGTTATGAAAGTTATTAGCTTTCATTTGAACATTGTTAGACTATTTGGTATCTAATGAATTCCCTTTGCAATTGGAACTTGAGTTTGATTACTTCACTAGTGTTGAGTAGAATTATATTTGGTTCGTAATCAGTACTAATATTATAAATGCGAAAGTAACTCTGTCTGTCTGTCTGTCTGTCTGTTACGCTTTCACGCCAAAACTACTGGACCGATTTGAATGAAATTTGGTATGGAGATAGTTTGAGACCCGGGAAAAAACATAGGATAGTTTTTATCCGACTGCGCAAAAAGAGGTTAATGTTTTCGCGCGATAACCGACATACGCGCGGGCGGAGCCGCGCCCGGAAAGCTAGTTTAATATAAAATGTTCAACTGGTATAAGGAGAGTGTTGACACAACTGATGCCGGTGTGCGTTGTTTTCAACTTGAAAGTTTCCGATACCACCATCTGTTTGTAATGCTCTGTAATTAAATTTTAAAACAATTTATGATGAGGGATTTTATTTCACGCATGAATTAATTCAGAGTCGTGGTGGGAATTTCGTCGGACTCATTCGGTTGTTTAATATAAACCGGATTTGTCGCAGTTCTGTTTTCCGCTGTGTTGTTTTCATCCGGCACATCGTCTATTGAATTTACATGCTCCGAGTGCGCTACCATGGCCGTCACCTCATGAATATGTATGGCTTTATGCAAACTGCAACTTTGTCTTTCATTGAATAAAAATATTTGAAATGAGATGACGACTCTCGCCGCAGCGGTAGTGTTTCCGCAGTCATCCCAATCTCTTTTGTGACTGTACTTTTGGATATACTTGCAATTGAACTGTTTTAAAAGACTGTTTCACATCAACCCCCTCTAAATGCATATCGTTATACCTTATTTATAACTTTTCCCTAGCTCAGTTTCAGGCACACTGAGAAAATCGAATAACAGCAATGTTTTCCCTATATTGATGTTACATTGATAAAAACAACTCATTGAGTTTAGAAATTGTTTTACGTCTGTTATAATAAAGGTAATTTGAAAGTGGCGATAAAATGTTCTTTCTTTTTTTTTTTATTATCATTTACAAAAAAGGAATAATGTATTCGTCGTGCTTATTAGTTTTACATGTAGAGTGTGAATCTGATAAAATGAGATGACATCAATAAAAGATTTTTACTTCGAGAGGCATCGGAAATGGCTAGGTTATTAACGACGGAAGTGTATGAAGAATTTGATGAAAGTGATAGAATTTAGTATTTTTTTATCATTAAGTGGTAATCTGCAGACTCGGCCTTACCCCTCCGGAAATCAGACTTGTATTCGACATTCGACAAAAATATATCGAGTTGGATTAAATCTTTGCATCGCTCACGTGATAATGGATACTAAAGTTGCTCAAATCCATAAAACATTAGTGATTTTAGTACGCAGTTCTACTAAATATACGCAATTCTACAGTGTTACTACAAAAGGAAATTATTTTACTCTCAGGTTCGTCTGCATAGCCTCATCTTCATATTATTTTATAGTTCGTAGTCCGACGTTTGTTCGCTGAAATAAGTAACAAATAGCAACGAACAAGTTAGTGGAACTTATAATGTACATATATTCCTACTGTGTAGGCATATTGCACCTTTTGTTAATTAACTCGTGACGTTGAATTGGGATGCGTTTATCTTTGTAGGCATTTGACGTAGCACTTGCTATATAACATGCTTGCTACGTAAAATGCTACGAAGATTATCAGTTTGTTATCAGTACAGTAAACCAACCAATTACTTAGATATAATTTGATCTAAAAAATAAGTGACAATATTGGGTCTCCATACAAAGATATGAGTACTTACGGACTTCCAAAAGAAGTGGTTTTTAAAGCAACGTGTATAATTTTAATTTTAATTTTAATTTTAATTTTAATTTAATATAAAACTATTTTCCATATTGTAATGAATTGAGCAGTCATTGTGTTACTAAAATAAACATGAAAATTAAAATATAAATATCATTCGTCTTTTGCACTAAAATGCATTAGAAAATAATTTATTTAAGTTTGATCAATAATCAGAATTCGAATAAAAAATTAATAATTTTCGAAAACAAAATTATGTGCTCCATGCAATGACATGATTTATAACCTACTTTCAAAAGAGGAGTTTCGTATAGCAGCCTGTTTATATTTATTTATGCTTAATATCTCATGTAAAACTATTTTCTACATATTTATGAATTGAGTAATCATATCAATATTTCACTAAATAAGCATAAAATTATTGAAAATAATAATTATACATAACATCTGTCTTTTCACATTACAATGCATTTGATTATAATTTATTAAAGTTCAAGCAACGTAGCTTTAAAGCTTAACTAAGTGTAAAGACTTCAACAATATATAATTTATTTTAATGCCTTACAGTGTAGGTAGTC
Organism: Plagodis dolabraria; assembly: GCA_963854805.1. Taxonomy (NCBI): domain Eukaryota; kingdom Metazoa; phylum Arthropoda; class Insecta; order Lepidoptera; family Geometridae; genus Plagodis; species Plagodis dolabraria. Next base: position 13,594,803 of record OY978454.1, on the reverse strand, counting down.
GGCGTCACAAATTATAACAAAGGGATGTTTTTATCACATCTATTCGAAAAGAGTTTATTCTTCGTAAACAGGGACTAAAATAGCTTATTAATCCCTGATAGACTAAAAGTGATTTGAATTTAGAATGTGGATATTTATAGTAATCGTTCCAATCACGAAAGAGATCATTCAGAAACGTTGTACGAACAAGTTACAGTGTGTTTTTTTTGTTATGTTTATTCTTAATATTTTTATGTACAGGCTAAATAACAATATACTTTCTAAAAAACCACATCCTGAGACGACATTTTCTGAGAATATTTCTAATTCCCAAGCTGTATCTAAATTGACAACTGTAACGCATGGTAGTGGTAATATACGATGCATTTCCTTGTTCAAATATAAACATTAGCCTGTGACTATTTCTATACTATGTCTTATTTTTCCTAATTATATCTAAATAAATAAACGTACCATTCTTATTCATAAGTTGGAGTTATTTCCTCATAGAGTGATAAAAATTAGGGTATCAACCTTGGGAGCTTACAACTATTTTAAGCTCGAGTAACTTAAGAAACCTTCGCTAGGTTCTTGATTTTACTCTAGAATCCTTCGTTCCGTTTCGATTTGATGTATTTTTTATCTTGCATCAAAGCAAAAAGCACAATATCAGAAGGCGGTTTAAAATTTGTGGTATTCAATAGAGCATTGGTTAATTCAGCATCGCTGTGCACTTTCCGACTTAGTCGAGTGGCACCTTAATTTAACTAGTAACGAGTAATTGATATAAATAGCTCTTGCCACTTCAAATAGATGCGAAATGTAATCTAAGTAACCAAACTTTTGACATGATATACCTAATGCATTTTGCTTTAAAGCCATCTTACTTAGCTAAATGCTATGTATGCATTCAAGGTAGCCGATGTTGCAAAATAAAAATTAGCAAATTTACTTTTATACATTTTTTTTTTAGCAAAGCGTGATTATTGTGTGTTTTTCTACTGGTACTAGCTGTGCCCAGCAGCTTTCACCACAATCTCACCTGACCGTAAGTCATGAAGCGGTCGAAGATATTGTTCAGACTAACCTAGAATTACTGGCTCTCAAGGACAACTTCCAAAATAGGTGCTTGCTAACAGATTTACTACTAAAAGGTGGTAGCTAGCTATGCGGGCATTCACTAAATGCCCTTCCACCGTGCAAATTCAAATCAAATGATGTGCAAATTTTGCACTCAATAATAAAGCATATGAAGATAAATATAAGTTATTACATGATGATAAATAACGTTATACTTTTTAAACATAAACGTACCAGCTTGTAATATGCATAATAAAAATATGAACATTACGACTACACAGCACAGGCCTGAAAGAGCAGAGTTCACGTTTCTCTGCTATACTTAATTATTGCTAACTAATTTGAACTGACGTTAGTTTTTACGAACAAGGGTCAGAAAAGCAACGTCAGACATAAATATAATGTTACTACGGTACGTTGAGCTGTCTCAAATGAAGATTAACTAAACTGTCATTTGTAGATGGCAAACAGGTGACAAATATACGAGTACATACGAAATCTTAGTTTGCTTTGTTGTGATATTTTGAAATAAAGGACGAAAGGAAAAGATATGTGTCAATATATTATAAACATATAATGTACGAATGTATCGAAATAAAAACTAAACTGAGTTGCTCTGAAATGAGAAGAGTTTATTTTGTTACAACATCACAAACAGTTTGACTATGACAAACATCTTAATAAATTACCTTACCTGAAATAAGAAACAACATTAAAGCTTCTATTTCACCTTGATAATTAATTTAAAATTGTTTACCTTATTATAGTTAACTTTATCAATAGAAAAACTACTACTCCTATTCTTACGAAACAATCAAACCAAACCAGCCAAAGACTAGTCAACAACCTTACATCATTCATTCAATTCACTCTTTAATGCTTTCATCAAAGGAGGATAAGTACACAAACTGGATGAAGCATGTGGCACATCACATACTTCGTTTACAAACATAAAACACATTACCTTTGACTACGTTTTTTGTTCTTATTTGTGATATTCCTAGGTCTGAAAATTGGCCCTTGATAAATACGAATTTATTTAGTAACTTTGTATTTTATTGTTCAATAATACACTGGTCAAAAGTAAACTAAAGAGAAATCTCGCTATTGAATTATGGCCATCATATTTGCATAGAGGTCAAAGCCAGTTAATATTAAAGAATGCAATGAAGTACACTATTTTATTATAGAGAGATGTTAGTGTTGAGAACGTTTGCTTACTTGTTTGTTAGATTTTCAGTGATGGTTTAGTGGCATTGGCTATGGACTGCTTCGCAGCAGGTCCATGGTTCGAATCCCGCCGCAGCTTGAGCTTCACCCTATTGATGGTGGAAGGGCATTTTGCGAATCCCCGCCTGTCTAGAGACCACCCTCAAGTAGAATATCTGTCGCCAAGCACCTGACGGTGTGTTCCGGCAGCAGTCCTTGAGAGCCAGTGAAATTACAGGCACATGAGACTTAATATCTATGTCTCAAGGTGACGGGCGCAGTGCAATTCATGAACTGCGACAAACTGCATCTGTTATAGGCAGAGGTTAGTCCGCTTAACATCAGGTGGGCCTCGAGCTTGTTCCGTCACATTAACATAAAAAAAGATTGTCCTTTCACTCAGCAAAGAAGCAAGACATCAATGTAATTTTGGTATCGATAACACAACAAAAGGGCTGGGCTGGCTGCGCAGTCCAGTAGATTTCACGCATTTATTTCATTTAATGAGTAAATAAATGATTAACATTATGATGTATTGAAAATAAAGTATACACATATTTTGTATTTTGGTTCATTAAAAAATAAATATGTGATATCTCCTGTGGTCAGATTACCTTTTACAGATAAGCTCTCATAGTGTTTCTCAATCATTCAAACATATTTAAAAATAATGCATGCTGAAAAATTATTTGTATGACTATTTTGCTAATGAAATAAAACATATTTTTTAAATAGAACTCTATAACTTTCGTTTATTTTTGAGCGACTTTTATATAGCAAATAACATAGCATACATGAGTACTGTGGTATTGTTTGATAATGGTGAGTGGAGAAACAGGAGTGCTTACTTACTCCTTCTTCTGGGGGCGAGATTGGGTGGTAAGAATTCCATATTTTTCAGTGATTTCATACATAGACACATTTAAATATTAGATAACTCTTTATATTCACTTCAATTGAGCTTATAAGCTGAGAACAAAACCGAATAATTTGTTGATATTTGTGTTAATATCCTCATCAAAGAGTACTTTATAACCAGAACTAAAGTGAAAATCACACACGTATTACACGTGCAATCTTACAATAATCATAGTATGTTTGTGTCCTAATTATATGAGAAAAGTGTGTAACAAACTTGTTTTTTCCAGATAATACGTTAATAACTTACAGAAAAACTAGTTTTAAAACGTGCTCAAATTAAAATATCGCAGCCTCATCATTCTCCACTGAGTTTGGTAGCCATCCAGCAGAGTTTAAAACTACTTACACCTACATTTTGTAAATTAATTAAAAACAATGTACAGAACTTCCTAACTAAATTACTTTTAATGAATAAAGTGTTTTTATGGCCCCTTTAAGGTAGGTATCTACAACATTTTATTTATTTTTTTATTGTTGATACTGTTAAGCGTGTTTTCTGCGAACGAAAAATGGTTCGATCGTCTGACAAGGGGATCAGCCTGGAAGGAAAAGGTTTCAATACTAAGAAACATTTATTTATGTTATTATTTTATGATTGGTAAAACTGTTTAGTTTTCCTTGAAAAGAAAGTAATATTACAGAAAAAATATCGATAGCGGAAATTGAAATAACTATTCTTCTGGCAGAAAATTAGATGCACATAAAAAATCTCGTCCTATACCTACTTAAAGGTATTCGTTAATCTACCCCATGGAATGGAAAAAGATTAACTAATCTGAATATTGACTTAATTTTTACCGTATTTTTTATTTTTACAACCCTTTCCAAGCACAATATTGACATTACGAGCAGTTTCCGCTGTGTTCTTATTCAAATATTACTCTGATTTTCTTATCCACATTTCGATTAAATCTTCACGTTAACCACTGTGAAATTTGACACTATTCAGGTTTAATTTTTATTCAAAGTAGCCAATGCGGCAAATAAAAATTAAACCTCTATTATTAAGAATCAAACGAACTTACCTAGTGAAGTTTGATGTCTAATTATGCGAGTATCTCGAACGAAGATGATTACTAGTTTACATGCAGCATTACAACGTATGGTGCTGTCCTTGCCACACTTCAAAGCCTCCCTATAAAATAAAAAACACAGGAAATCTCCTCTCTCATTTACACCTGACATTTATCTATGCTCACCGTTCTCCCGCTTCTCAGCGCCATTTAATGTAAAGCCGTTAAAATTTCGATCGTATTGGGCCTGAATTCGGGTTGGGTGGGATGTAATCATCTTCGTTCGAGATACTCGCATAATTAGACATCAAACTTCACTAGGTAAGTTCGTTTGATTCTTAATTATACATCGTATCTCTCACGAAGATGATTACTAGTTTACATGCAGGATGTTTAGAGCATCGAAATTTTTTATAGATATAAAAAGAAAAAATTATAAATAGTATATAAGCTCATTTATTTGAGTACATATAATTTTTAATCATCAACCAAAAGACTTAAGATAAACTAGTTACATTATAAATCATAAGAACTAAATAAAGGATAAATCAAAACTTTATCAATTACTAATCTTTAAAATAGTGCGCCAACAAAATCATTTGTGGTATTGATTAGCTCTTTGTTGTAATATTTTAAGAATGTGTTGGACGATGCACTCCAGCCAGCTTTCTGCCTTATCTCCTCAAGACTAACACCAGCTCTTCGAGCAGCGGATGTTGAGGCATGCCTCGTCGAATAGGCTCCAAATATAGTTATGTCTATACCACTTTTTTCAAGAGCGCCTTTTATCCAATGGCTCAAAGTTTGAGAACCTACGTTTTTATGAGGTTTTCTAAAACTCAGGAAAAGATTAGTGTCAGCAATATTAAGCCTGAAGGTCTGTGTTTTATCTAAATAAGTCTTTACTGCAAGAGCAGGACAAATTGCAGGATCTTCTTTTATAAATGGCAATGTTATCATGGGCAGATGTATTCCTGGCCTAGATGTCTTTAATAAATCAACTATTTTAATTACAACTGCATCAGTCGTGATCGTAATATTACTTATTTTTATTACACTCAATGTTTGCATTCGTTGAGCTGATGCTAGAGCAAGTAAGGTTACAGTTTTTAATGATAAATCATGTAAACATACGTTTTCATAGGGTTAGAATTTTCTGAAATAACTCAATACAATACTGGGATCCCACGTCGTATCATATTTTGGTTTAGGAGGATTTAATCGATCTATTCCCTTGAAAAAACGATTAATTAAATCATCATTAGTTACTTTTGAACCCAGAATAAGTGAAAGCGCTGATCTAGTAGTATTTAATGTACTATAACTAGCTCCCTTTCTATGTCTTTCTGTCAAAAAGGAAATTATTTGAGATAAATCAGCGTCGTTAAAGTCATAGTTTTTAGCGTCACAAAACTGCCACCAAGCCTTTAAACTTGAATTATATTGATTCAGTGTGTTTACAGCGAATGACGAAATTAGTATATCCAATGAAGCTATCGGAACCCCACGCCTGATTAACGATTTCCGGATACATTCGCTGCCACCAGGGTAAGATCTCGGTGAAGTGGGTGGGGCTGTCTGAAAGGAGAATTTAATAGATATGTATTAGGTTCAAAAAATATTTCTTTTGAAACTATTAGCCTACGATATAGAGGGTACCATGGCTGTGACGGCCAGTGTGGTACAACCAATATGCCTTCCGCATTGTCTGAAATGATTTTATGAAGAACTTTAGCTATTAAACTGAAGGGAGGAAATGCGTAAAATTTAATATAACGCCAATTGAACGTAAAAGCATCAATAACTTCCGATTGGGGATCCAGTTTCCACGATGCATACCTATCACATTTGTGGTTTTGTATACTCGCAAAAAGATCAAACTCTGGAGTTCCGAAGGCTTCAGTGATCTCATTGAAGGCGTAATCTGCTAATTCCCATTCCGTATCAACCTTAGTTTTTCGCGACTGGTAATCGGCTTCCACGTTATCACACGATTTTATATAGGATGCGAAAATATATAAGTTTCGCAACTCACACCATTGCCAAATCTTACGAGCTAGATCACTTAAATGTGGGTATTGAACTCCGCCCATCCTATTTATATGTGATATAGCCGTAGTGTTGTCAATCCGTAATAATATATCACAGTTTTTTAAATGAGGTGCAAATATTTTTAGACCGTAAAAAGCGGCCTGTAGTTCTAAAAAATTTATATGGGCAGATTTTTCTAATTTTGTCCAATGACCATTGGCAGTTTTTCCAGCGCAAGCCACACCCCAGCCAGTAGTGGCAGCATCGCTGAATATCTCTAATAAATAGTTATCATTACGAAAAGAACAAACTGAAGTATCTATATGATCTCTCCACCATATAAGTTCCGGCAAAATCATGTTTCTTAAAGCTATTCTTTTATTGTAGTTATTGGAATAATTAAGGGCCAGAAATTTTTCTCTTTCTAACAGTTTTGTGTAAACCCAGCCGTATTTAACAGCTGGGCATGCTGATGTTAAAATACCAAGGAGTTCAGCTAATTGCCGAATAGTGCATCTGTTTATTCTTAAAAAAATATTAACTTTATCTTTAATACGCGATCTTTTCTCAATTGGCAATGAAAGTGTCATGTCAATAGTATTAAATACGAAGCCTAAGAATTTACAAATTTGTTTGGGGACTAGTTGGCTTTTTTCGAAATTTATAAGGAATCCAAGATGTGACAATAGTTTCTTTGTAGTGATCACATTATTGCAACACTGCTGATAAGATTCACCAATACATAAAAAATCGTCCAAGTATACTACAGACAGCTGGCCACAAGATCGTAATTGAGACAAAACTGGTTTTAATAGCTTTGTGAATACATATGGTGCCGTACAGATGCCAAATGGAAGAACATTGAATTCAAATAACTGCGAACCCCACATTTTGGAATTCCATTGAAATCTTAATTTCTTTCTATCGTCTTTATGTACTGAAATTAAAAAATATGCATCTTTTAAATCAAGCGTGGCCATAAAGAAATTATATTGTATCAATTTTAGCGCAGTCCGATAGTCTTCCATCTTAAAATGGTGTACTTGGATGTATTTATTTAATTGTTTTAGATTCAGAATGAACCTGTGTTTTCCATTGGGCTTAGGTACAGAAAATATGGGTGAAATGAACTGCCCGTCACAAGGATCACACCGAGATATAAATTGAGATTTTAAGAGGTCAGTAATGCAACCATCAATTATAGAAATTTCTGCCTGTGTTCGACATATATTCCTAGGAACATGATTTTGTACAGGGGATTTTGTGAAAGGTATTTTATATCCTTTGATCCACGATAAAATTACTGGATCGTTGGTTATGTTAAGCCATACGTTATAAAAATATTGTAAGCGTCCAGCGACAGGAATGCTATCTACCTCTATATCTGTAGTTAGTATCTCCTCGGTGGGTGGCGATGGGCCGCGCTGCCCCTCGTACTGGTCTTTGCGCTGGTCCTCGGAATCACCGTCTCGTGCTGCCGTGCTCGTGGCTGCCGCTGTTGGTTGGGGTGCGCTCGCGATTCGGCAGCCGCAGGCCGCGTCACCCCCCTGGCGTTTAAAGTCCCGCGTCTCGAGTTATTCGGCTGAGCCGTAACAGGCTGTTTTGGTTTAAGGAATGTAGGTCGTAATTCTGTTCCTGATTTTTGAATAGCTTTCGATGATTTTAATTGTTCCGATAAGTCGGTGCCAAAAAGATATTCGTCAATTTTAGTGCCTTTTACAGTATCTTTTGTGTGTTTGTTGAGGGTATTTAGTATGGCATATCGCCGAGATTGCGATTCTCTGTATTGTAGATCACATAAAATCTTGCTAGCATCATTGATGAGCTTAACTAAATCTTGCTCGTTTCTGGTTAGAGCCAAGTTTAATGCTTGTCCCAAAGCTGCAATGCAGCTGGAAATTTGGTTTTGTTTATTCTGCCAAAACAAATCTTTCTTTAAGTTAGTTTCGGTTAGTGCTGCTTTTATCTCTAGGTTTAGCTTAGGGGCCTTAGTGTTGCAATTTTCTGGAGGAAGGTACGCCTTTAGTAATTCTGTTTTGATCTCTTTAGAAAGGCCGTTAATTAAGATATGTCTCCATCGCGATGCTATATCTTTATGTAAGCTCTCACCATAAACTTGTTCAGTACTGGGGTCTGTGCCTAAAATGTCAAGTATCTCTTGATTAAGCTCACATTCATAATTATCAGTTGGGACAACTACTGCTTGTGTTTCAATATCGTTGTGAATATCTGATAACACATTGGTTGGGATTTCATCTGAAAAATATTGAATATATAAGCGTTCAATAGGTACTATTGGTACAAAAGGTATTTCCTAAGATATATTGATAATTTATATATACAATATAATTAAGAAAATGACAGCCGACCATATAGGTACGATACATATATTCGTCGATGAGTATTTCAATAATCAATATAAAATCTATTTATTGTTTATATGTAACTTTTTTGGTGTTCTACACGATAAACAAGGAACTGTGCGTACATGTATAACTATACATAGCGGACGACCGTATAGGTTCGTTATAACTCAAACACGATATACGTGGAGTCGTAGGTACTAGGTACCTATGCTGAGTAGATTTTTATTGCAATTCATATAGAATGCATTTATATTGTTTGTATTCATATAGAATACATGTGTTGTTCTACACGATATACGTGGAACTGTGCGTACAATGGGTATGTACATATTGCACGAAAAAAAACCTTGCAGAGCACAGAGCGGCGCGCTGGCGCGGCATCCGTGTGGCGCAAATCAGGCAGGTGCACGAGCCGTCGTGTGGCGGCGCGCGGCGGCGGCGGCGCGGCGTGGAGCTGCAGTGTCCAGAGACCGCATGCGACATGGCGCCAGCGTGGCGGCATGGCATGGCGGCTACGCTTGGTTGCTTCACGTTCAAACTTGTTTATTACTTTAATCACTGCTTACCTAAATGTTCTAAATCACTTGCAGTATTTATATCGTCTACAATCATGTCCGTAGACTGATTGGGAGAATCACTTCCTATATCTGAATTTTCAGCTGAAGATGAAATTCTTCGTCTACGTATGAGTTTATGTTCTAGTTTTTTAATCTTCTTGGTAAGTTTTTCATGTTCACTATCCTTGGAACGTTTCCTTTTTCCCATATTGACAAAATGTTTGGTTTGAGCTGAAATAATGCGAAAAAACACGATTTTTGATGTGCCTCGGACAGCACAAAAACGCGTAATGGCGCTGAGAAGCGGGAGAACGGTGAGCATAGATAAATGTCAGGTGTAAATGAGAGAGGAGATTTCCTGTGTTTTTTATTTTATAGGGAGGCTTTGAAGTGTGGCAAGGACAGCACCATACGTTGTAATGCTGCATGTAAACTAGTAATCATCTTCGTGAGAGATACGATGTATAATTCACATAGGTTTGAAACAATGATAGCTGAGCGATTGTAGCTTCACCGCATGGTGAAATATTACCGCTTTCTTAAAGTAATACACATTGCTTATGAAATCGATTTTCACACACCCAGATACACAACACTGGGCACCACCAAAAAGCCTTGCAATACATCAATATGCATATACCTCTATGACAGCAACCATGCCATCGAGGTATAGACATATTGGCAAATACTTACTTTTTTTATGCCTGCGAGGTTAGCCTTTGACCACTATCTCACCTGATGGTAAGTGACGATGTGGTTGAGCATGTTGTAGAGGCGGCTAACCTAGAATTACTGGCTCGCAAGGACAACTTCAGTTATTTGAGGGGAACTTAATAACTAATCCGATGTTGATGAATTTTAAATGACCACCTTTGAAGTATGACCTACCGAACAAAAAAGAATCATCTAAGACAACTGATAATTCGACTTTTTATTTAAAGCAAATGAATGTGCTACGACCACATATTAAATCTTCCCATATTTTCTCATTTGCTAAATTTTTTCAGCTGCTGGAATTAATAGGCATATTAGTACGACCACAGACTTGGAGGCAGGGAATCGAATCCCGCTAGTAACCAAGTATATTTTTTCATCTAACAATTTTAACATTCTCGCTTCCCACAAGCTATGTAGTTTTCGAATCATTGTTTCATTTCATTGTGAGCATTGCACATGCAAATGCTTATAAACGATACGAATGCACTTATCTTTTGAGTTTTGTTTTCAAACTTAATACTTGAAATAAGTGTGTGCTACTCCACCAAATAAGCATATATAATGCATATTTTACTTTTTCTGTATCAGCCAGATCGTCCACTACTGAACTTAGCCTCTCTTATTAAAGGGGATTGCATAATTCCCTCGCCTGGCAGGCATCTTGAGTATTACACTGTAAGATGACAGTTCTTCCTAACTTCTCTAGTATTTTTCCCTTCATCACCTCTCTGGATCCATATGCAGGGTGCAATTCTAGCTCGGCACTATACCTGCAGCTGTTAATATTTATGGTACTTTCACTCTACGCTTTTTTCTACACTCAGTTTTGTACAGCATATATGATTTGGTGACGTTCAGAATTGTTTTGCAATCTGATCCTAAACACTCGTGCTCTCCGTTGGCGCATCCTATTATTACCCTCTACGAAATTTCAGCACATACCTGAGCAAACATGTCTTAAACATCGTCACCGAAGCGCTCGTAGCCAAGTTTGCTTAGCCATTCTGAATCGATCAGCAAAGTTAAGCAACGTCCGCCGCGGTCATGACTTGGATGGGTGACCGCTGGTTGGGCATTACTACTGAGCGCTTCCGTGCTTCGGAGGGCACGTTAAGCCGTCGGTCCCGGTTGTTGTCTTAGGATAGCAGTCGTTACAGCATGGTGGTAGGGCACTTTGCAAATGCCCGCCTGGCTAGCTACCACCCTCAAGTTGAAAATCTGTCGCCAAGCACCTAACGGTGTGTTCCGGCAGCTGTCCTTGAGAGCCAGTAATTCTAGGTTAGTCTGAACAACATCCTCGGCCACATCATCACTTACCATCAGGTGAGATAGTGGTCAAAGGCTAACCTATCAGGCATAAAAAAAAAAAAAAAAAAAACCTATCTACCGAACTAGTTAATAAATTTCACAGTTAGTGTAGCTGAACAAACTCAAAGTTCGGTCAAAGGGATTTGGCTAATTTGATTTCTGTGTTCGGCGACCACAAGAGGGTTGCCCGTAGAGGCGGCTCTATCGGGCACACGACATGCATTTACTAAACAACTTACTCTAATAAACAGTTTCAGAGGTAACTTTCGAGACGATTAGTTACGATAATAACTTTGTAAATATCACTTTATTAATCCAACTAATGTGTATTATGTAAGCGAAATTTTGTATGTGATTGTCATTACTGTAACAATTGAAAATTTTTGATGAAATATATGGTAAAATATTTATTTATTTATTATATTGGCTTAAAAATGTGACTAATATAACATTAAAAATATATCCACCCGCGACATGGCCCGCGATGAAATCTATGAATCGAGATAAAAAGTTTTCCATTTCACGATTTATATACAAAATTATGCACCATTGTTCACCTAAATCTAACAAATTACAGGATATGTTTTATTCGAATTCCCAAAGTAGCTACAATAGAAAGCGTCGTCACCAAATACCAAACACCCGTACCATGCGTGTAGCGATTAGTAACTAAGCAATTAGTATTAATACTAATTAAACATTAAACTGTTTTTTTTCTATCCTAATATTTCGTACAATTTTCAGTGATCGTGGTCACGGGCCAAGAGTGTTAATGTGTGATGGTGATCTCAACACAACTGCATTTTGAACGTAGCATTGTAACTGATACCAGAGCTTTGTGGTATTTCTTAGAATGCGTTTAAATAATATGTAACTCATTTATACATCTATATCCATATAATTGATAACATTAGACATTTTAGACCCAGATCACTAATTTTTTGCTCAGTGACATGCAATCTGTCCCTTATAGGCCTTTAGAAAAAGCTAGCAAGAAGATATTAAAATAAGAACCATCCACATTAATACCCAACTTATGTGACAATCTGATAATTTTACCTGTATACTGTGATAATAAGGATGTTTAGCCCAGTATCGTTTAGCTTTAAGATATCGCCTAAAACTTTCAAGCTGTTTCTTATTGAAATACTCGCGCAAACGATTTAAATTAATTGCTTTTACTCCCCAATGAAAGATTTAGCTTTGGTTCGCAAATGCTTTTATTGTATCTACACTCGAGTTCGGAGCAATCTGCGAGAACAAATTAAATAATTTGATTTCGATACAGAAACTTTAACGTCTTGAATTCGTAGAATTAATTTGAGTATTTAGGAGTTAATAGTATTGCAAGTTTTGCTACCGTATTTGGTAAAATAACATTTAACAACAGGTTTCCATTAGACCTTCATAAAAAACTCGGCCACCTTCAAGAATTCATTGTATATTCGCAGGAAACGGACTTACTTTTATCTATATCATATTGCATTAGCAAGCAGTAGTACCAAATGTAATATGTGCTCAAAATTTTGAATTTGTATTAATATCTGATTTGTGGACTGGTTTTTTGTCACATTCATAAATCAACTACTTTATTTATGTTCAGACATCTTCAATTTCCAACCGTCATCCGCCTTACTCAGGGATGGTACAATATAATAATGACTTTGCCTTAATTTTCAAAGAAATAATACTACTCTATCGTGCTAGTTAGCAACTGGAAGGGAGGTGACCATTTAGAGAGAAATCGGGTGTCCCGCAGCCTCCAGGTGTACTCACCTGGTTGTCCTACTGCCCACCGGACGTCTGAGCTTACGAGTACTATTTTAAGGTTATAAAGTAGATTACACATCACAAAATTAGTCCCAACCGAACACCAAAATAACATGAGCATAAACAAGAAAAAGTAAAACTACACTTCCCCCCTTATAAGGTACATCTAAGTAACATCCGTGGGATACACTGCAATCTCGATCCAGTCACCATCACCTTGATACCTTATAGCCGCATCTTTCAGACAGAGTTACTTTCGCATTTATAATATTAGTACTGATTATGTAACAAGCGCAAAATTTTGTCAGAATTGTTATTGAAGCGAGTAAACCGTTTCAGCATTGATCCTTTTGTCAGCGTGGAGCTTTTGACATGAAATACGAATTCACACGGCTATGGTTAATTCATGAGCCCGTGAGCTACTCCATAGTAAGTGGGCAGATAGATAGTTCACTTTATTGCCCATAGCTATGCCATAGATACAACATTTAATAAAAGCTACGATTTCTAAGTCATATCGTCAGTTTATTTAGTACTGTAAATGAACCATTCAGTATCGATCCGTCCGTCAGCATGGAGCTCTTGACATGAGTTCCACATTCACGCGATTGGTTTATTCATTGGCCCGTGAGCCTCTCCGTCGTAAGTGCATCGATGGATTGTTCACTTTGTGGCTGATAGCTATATATATTGGGGGGAAATATTTTTAAAACTACATCACACTAATATTTAAAGTGAAAGTTAAGTGACTGTCTTTGTATGTTCGTTACTTCTTTAAGCTCAAACGGCTGGATCAATTATGATGAAATTTGGTGTGAAGGTAAATGAAGCGCTAGAGAATACATAAGTATCATCACAATGTGGGTGTAACTTTGAGGCGCAATAGTATCTTAAACGTGTGAATAATACTGTGAACATGAATTGTTGTTACTTATTGTATATTTTTTGAACATTATACAAATGAGCTGACAACAATCTAATTGAACACTTAACTCAGAAAGAATCGCGTTACAATCAATGCCCCACGCAGAAAAATTTGCTTAAGGGCAAGATTGATATTTCAGCATAATATATGAAAAAGTAGGTTTCTTTGGCAAGTAATAATCATTAACTATTTGAAAGCTTACCAGCAATAAAATTCCCCACAAATATGCTGTGCGACCTACGTCATAGAAAAATTTTAACCCACGATCACCATTTTGCAGTATGGTAAAAACACAGACTTTAGTAAAAGGCAGACATAGTCGCGTCGAGCTTGTGAGTGACTGTGACTGGTTAAACATGTGTGCGTGACACACATATCCACGTACTTTTTACACTGCAGCGATACGTGCGTCTGTGGGAGTGTAATGTTGCATGTATTAGGATATGAAATACTACAAATATTTCGATTTTTTTTTAATATCTTGTGACTGTGTTTGGTGTTTTTATATATAAAAACACCAAACACAGTCACAGTCACAGTCACAGGCGCTGGATTAACACACACATATCATGCATTTTATCATCATCATCCATCACCACGCGAGTATACCTACGGGGCGCAGCTAGTATCATAATACAGACTGACATATAATATATAAAGGGTGAGAAAAATGTGTGTGTGTATGGATGAACAAATATGTATATGTGTGTGTGTGTGTGTGGTCACAGATTTTGTGTAACAAAATGCATAGCTATCAAAATTTCAATCATTTATTTCTCAAAAGTTATTAATTTTCGCATTATGAAATTTCTTGTGATTAGATCACTCACGATAACTAGCTGCATAAAAAAAATTAAGATGCCTTGCGAGGTATACCGATTCTAAAGACGAGCCTAATACGGTAATAGATAAATTTTCCTGTAATATATATTTAATCGAAATATAAGTCTATATAAAAAAAACAGTCAATGTCATCAAACAAGTAGGAACGACCAATCTTTCTTACTGACAGACATACAGTGACTACCTAATTTAACGAAGCACTTAATCACTTTATTATATTGCAAACAATTTTTCATGATAGGAAAAATTACCCCAAAGTTACGATAAAATCATTTAATGCATACTTGTCACACTGACTAATTTTGGCCGAGTTTGTTTAGGTTTTGCGTTCCAAGTCGTTCAACAAAAATAATTTAAAGATTATTATGGAAAACAACAATCTCACCAGTGAAAAGATATTCCATCGTGACTCTTTTGTTTTTGTGAGCCGTTTTTGCAATTCCGAAAAACGCAATACGGCATAATTAGGTTGAAAGCTACACTATGAAGTAATACCATGAAAGCGTACGACCCGGCTGTTGCTTGGTAGCGAACTGAGCGCAAAAACGTATTACTCGAGCATTTAGTATTACTGAACTTGCAGTCACATGCGTGTTGGACGCGACTATGTCTGCCTTTTTCTAAAGTTTGTGGGTAAAAATATGTACTTTAATTATAAAATGGTATCTTATAGTTCACTGCATAAAAATCACATGGGTTTATCATCGTTTCATCTGAATAGTCCACTTCTTAACTAGGTTTTGAAACACTTATAGCAGAGCTTAACTAGTCGTTCTTAACAGGTCCACTAGGATGAGCAACGTCCGTTACGGTTATTTCTTGGATGGATGACTATTAATTGCATTTACTACTGAGAGCTACCATGCTTTGGAGGGCACATTAAGTCGTTAATACCGGTTGTTGTCTTTCAATAACAGTCGCCTGGCAAAAATTTCTACCTGGCAGCTTCAGGAAGTAATCTGTCACCAAGCACCTAACAAAGTGATCCGGCACTGAGAGACGATATTTCTAAGTTAGCCAATCATAGAGCCAATATAGAAGAACATCTTCGTCAGCATCATAATTTACCTGTCAGGTGAGATAACGGCATTAACAAAAAAAATATTTTAAAACTAATTCATGTCCCAAAATGCATAAAATCTCAATAGAGAACCGCCAAAATTTTCATAACTGTTCGATAATTTAAGGCTAACTTATAAGGCATAAAAAAAAAATCTCTAAGTCGAAATTGCTGATGTTCATAGAGGAACACATATTAATAACACTACTTAGATTTATTGCAATTTTCCAAGTATTCATAGAAATTTGCGCGCTATTTCAACAAGGTGCAAATGCTACAATGTATAACAAAAGTACTTTTAACATAATATATTCTTTATGGCCTAACACCTTCATTATGGCCCAAAATATTAAGAAACACTATAGCTTGTATTTAATTCATGGTATAGCATAAATTTATTCCCAAAGACTTTCCCGGCGAATATATATTAGCAGAGCCTCTTAGCCATTTCTAAAATCATGACTTAATCAAGCGGAGGCTTTATACGAATGAGCGCAAGGCAGTCTCAGTCAAAGCTCGTCATTTGACGTCGAGCAGCTTATTAAACACCTAAATTACAACATTCAGATATTTGAAGTAAGATTTTACGAAGCTTGGCTCTATTCAAATTCTAATAACGAATGCATTTAGTATCCAGCGTCTCTTACTTATATTCGTAAACTTATGTCGAAATGTAACTTTCTGAATATACATACTATTGAGGAATAGATAATTAATGTAGAAATTAAAGTTTACATATTAGGCCTTTTTGATATAAATGTACAAAAATGACACTCATATTTACGGAGAGGTAGGCATAAACTACTATTTTCCACTTGCTCCAAATGTTATGTGATAGTTAGGATTTGCTAAAATTTAATGTTCAGGTTTTGCTAAATAAAGTAGTTTAGACTTCTAGACATATAATAAAGGTTTCTTAGCTTCTTCAGAAATGTTCACCATCTTTGCAGTACCATATTTGCATGTGCATACTCCAATGAAAGTTGTCAATGAGATCAGTCAAACTATAAGTGCATAAATCTGATGTATTTAATAACACATGATTCGATAAACAGGCTGTGCTGTCGATATCATTCACATGACAATCTGCACTATACATATTTTGAATGGTACTACAACGGTACAATTTACACGTTTGTTTATGTTTATGACAAGAAACCTACAACAAATGACAACACAAGAAGCAATGTAACAATAAAAATATGTATCCCTAACAAAGTAGGACAGGAGGCCCAGCGACTGCGCCCAGTCTGACTCAAATTCATTTGCAAATGTTTGCCTAGGTTAAAATACATATCTATTAACAGGTACCTATCGTTGTGTTCCGGCAGCTGTCCAGTGAGAGAGTCAATTCACATCCTTACCGCCCTCGACTACATCATCACACCAACAACTGAGTTAGTACGAGTAATATTTTTATTCGTCGCCCCTAACGACACCCCTAGGCAAAAATATGGAACAAGTTATGGTACAAAAGACTCGTAAATAAACTGTTATAATTATACTGATGACCGTTTCATTTCTTATGCTTATAAGTACGAAAACATTATCGACCTGCAGAAGGATGAGTTTATTGTTACAACATGTGAAAGATATACCTACGAGTATATTTTAATTTTGCTGAGTTCATATATTTTGTTATCTCTTGAAGATATGGTTTTTATATTACTAATAGGTTAGTTTTTCACCACGGTTTCACCATGTATCTAGTTCAACATGGTACATAGGCTAAACCTCAAATGTGAACAATCTTTCAAAAATCTGTCTGAATACACCGTGAGAGCAACAAAAACAGCTTTTTAACATAAAATTTGTAGCTAACCAGGTAGGCATTATCCAAATGCCCTACTTTCATGGGAGCACTTTAAGCCCGTGGCGAATTTCTAACTACGATTAGAATGCTCGGCATTAGTATACATCTCGAAGCGCTCGTAGTTTGTTTAGTCATTCTCAACCGATCAGCTGTGGTAAGCAACGTCTGCCTCAATCATAACTGGATGCGTGACCGCTAGTGACATTACTACTGAGCGCTTCCGTGCTTCGGAGGGCACGTTAAGCCGTCGGTCCCGGATGTTGTCTTACGATGGCAGTTGAAATAGCATGGTGGTAGGGCATTTTGGGAAAGCCCGCCTGGCTAGTTACCAACCTCAAGTGGAAAATCTGTCGCCAAACACATAACGGCGTGTTACGGCAGATGTCCTTGAGAGCCAGTAATTCTAGATAAGCCTGAACCACATCTTCGACTTCATCATCACTTCTCTTCAGGTGAGATAGTGGTTAAAGGCTAGCATCTAGTCATTGCTACTAAGCCATCGTTGCTTCTTCATTGAAGGCTTACTGTACCTACATATCTGTGTGTTCACCAAATGCTGTATTCCTTAATTAAAAGAAAGAACCATCTTACAATTAGCTACTCGTAAATTTCAGCAGCCGCTTATACTTATCCCTATCGCACCTAATCTCGTTATCTCTCGCATAATCTCAGCCAACCCTTATTCATAATGAGAAGATTAAAAAATTCTCGGTTACGTAATTGTTAAAGTACTTAATCCAGATTTTCTTATGAGGTCAACGAGAAATTAATTTTGTCTGGCCCCGCTCTATAAATCAGCGGTGAAGTTTAAAATTTCCCTCCCTTAATGCCGAAAAGCTTCTAAAATGTTAAACTTATAGCGCTGAAACAAATTGAAAGCACTTTATTACATAGTTTAGCTAACTATGTATTTAACTCCAGTTTACGACTGAATTTACAGTTGATATTAATTTTATATTAAACTGTTTAAAATACACTAAAACCAGTTTTAAAATAATGCTTCTAAATATATGAAAACTAATCGATGTTGAATTGTTATTTGTACCATTGCAAAATTGCAAAGCTTGTTAATTTGAGATTCAAATATTAATTTCTCTGGTACTTTTTGTTACCTTCATTTTTCGTTAGACTCATAAAAATCTCGCGAAAGATGTTTTAATTATTCGAATTATTCATCAGTTAAAAAAATTAAAAGCTTTCCCTAATTTCTTTCCTCAATGAGGGCTCTTTTTCCGTTAAAAATGAATATTCACAAAAACATTACATTTCATGGCTACATCACAATTAATTAAACCAAAAAAGTTACGGTGGAAATTGAAATCAATAGTCACTTTACCACATTATAAGGATATTTGAAGCATATAAAAGTATTTTTGAATGTGGTTGATAGTAAAAATATATTAATAATATACATAAAGTAAACAACTTTGCTATTTAGTATATAATTACTCCTTTGTTTGAGAATGAGATTTTTTTAGTCCCTGAATTTTAATAGGCATTAAATTTTAACAGTCAGTCGCCGTCAAAACCCCCAACACAGACTGAATGCGGTTTAATTTATTTAGACATCAATTATCATAACTTTCATAATAATTCGCCCATCATTTTCATTACAAATTCGTTTAAAGAAAACATGATAAATATGTAAAATCATTATCAGTGAAAAATCTCACAATGGATAAAATTCTATGCATATTATTATTCTCACAATAAAATGTTATGTATTTTGATAGATAATTCATAACTTTTCTAAGAAGATTTTTGTAAGAATTTCGTCATATTATGGCTGTAATTCGAGCATCAATCTTGAATCTGGAGTTTTTTAACGACTGCTACAATGAGTTAATTTTACCGAATTCTTTCGTAAGAATAATACGGAAAGTATGTCGAACTTTCGCATTTCATTATTTTTATGTAACATGTTTAAAGATTTGTTTCTTCACAGTGAATCTGCAAGCAAGTTTGATAGCATATACGAACTTTTTGCTCCCGCTCGCTTTTCCCGCCCGATCTTCGCCTCCATGGAAACTGGTTATAACGAGCTCCTTCGGGAACACCTCAGTAAATTGCGATGAAAAGTACCACTTGTCCTAATCCAGGACCCAAGAAAACATGTTTCATCAAATCAGTTTCACAGGTGAGTGGGAAATACACACACATTAACTTTCACATAAACGAGTGTAATGAAGTGAGATATTATAAAGCGCTCTTAGTGAAGCGACAAGGCAATAGTTCTTATGCGATCAACCAAGTTAAGCGCTTAGACCCTGACTTAGATATTTGACCCCTAATGGTATTCATTACTACTGAGCGCTTCTGTGCTTCTTTGGAGCCGACGGTCTCGGTTGTGTTAGGATGGCAGTCGTTACAGTACGGTAGTAGGTCATAATGCGAATTCCTACCTTGCAAGCGTCCACCCTCAAGTAGAAAATCTGTCACTAAGCGGCTTACGGTGTGTCTTTGAGAGCCAGTAATATGAGGTTAGCCGGAACTGATGTTCATCGCCATCGTCACTTACCACCAAATGAGATGACTCAAAGACTATGTGGTCAAAGACTAGGCTAGCACGTGAAAAAAACATTTATTCAGTATCCTTACTTATATGGAATGCATTTCGTTTTTACTCATCTCCTAAACTATTAAAGGTTTGCTTACGATATTTTATTTCAGGTTTCTGTACACCTAAACGTGACCCTGACACAAGGGCGAACGATGTCAGTCTATTCGTCCTACCATTTT
Source organism: Plagodis dolabraria (assembly GCA_963854805.1). Classification (NCBI taxonomy): domain Eukaryota; kingdom Metazoa; phylum Arthropoda; class Insecta; order Lepidoptera; family Geometridae; genus Plagodis; species Plagodis dolabraria. The sequence goes on along the minus strand of OY978454.1, from coordinate 13,574,472 downwards.
GTATGAACGAGCTCCTTCGGGAACGTCTCCGTAAATTGAGATAAAAAGTACCACTTGTGCTAATCCAGGACCCAAGAAAACATGTTTCATCAAATCAGTTTCAGAGGTGAGTGGGAAATACACACACATGAACTTTCACATAAACGAGTGTAATGAAGTGAGATATTATAAAGCGCTCTTACTGAAGCGACAAGGCAATCGTTCTTATGCGATCAACCAAGTTAAGCGCTTAGACCCTGACTTAGATAGGTGACCCCTAATGGTATTCATTACTACTGAGCGCTTCTGTGCTTTGGAGCCGTCTCGGTCTCGTTTGTGTTAGGATGGCAGTCGTTATAGTACGGTGGTAGGTCATAATGCGAATTCCCACCTTGCAATCGTCCACCCTCAAGTTGAAAATCTGTCACTAAGCGTCTTACGGTGCGTCTGTGGGAGCCTTTATGAGATTAGGTTTGCCGGAATGATGTTCACCGTCATCGTCACTTACTACCAGATGAGATAGTGGTCAAAGACTAGGCTAGCACGTGAGAAAAAAATGTATGTTTATTCAGTATCCTAACTAATATGGAAAGCTTTTTGTTTTAAGTCATCTCCTAAAATATTAAAGATTTCCTTATGATATTTTATTTCAGGTTACTGTACGCATAAACGGGACCCTGATACAAGGTCGAACGGTGTCAGTCTATTCATCCTACCATTTTGTTTTTACCATAATAGGTAACAGATTGATATTTTCGCAGAGAAATTGGTGATTGCCTAAAAAATACGAAAATTGAATAATGTACTTCGCACTGTATTTTTTTCTTCTTTTAAATACCTAAATAAAAGTACTTATAATAAATTTACTAAGTAATTTAATACGACGACGCTGTAATATAACAGATTTTCCTATCAAACCATGGGTAGAAACAAGTTGAAAATAAATAATATGTTATTGGTTATGCGACTTTAATACATCATTTATGTATCACAGAACTTGGTGTGCATATAGGATTTAATGAATAAAGTTGCTTAATTTTAATCATTAACTCTTACAAATGGTCAAATAATGAGCATATTTCATTTGTATTCTAAATAAAAGGTATCTATAAACTAAATCATTCTCATCACATAGGCATTATTTTAATAATTTCTACCGTGGATTATGTTTTATATTAATCTAAAACTAAAATATATCCGTACATAATATGAGCAAAGCAATATAACTGAACCTTCTGAATAGTGTCTACGGAACACCGTTGTACTATTATGTATTCTACGCCTGTGCTAATGGCAGCTTATCCTAAACCAAACACCCCGCATCTTACTGCTCTACACTCCGACGGCACTACATTATACAATACAGTGCAGAGGAAACACAGCGTGTTAATTCTGCAAATGAACCATTGTATATACACATTGCAGACTGCATTTGGAGGCTACTTCAAAGTGCCGATTTGAAGAACAAAATGTTTTATGTGGCAGGGTCCCGTTTATGCGTATATGGATTTAATTAATAATGTAACATTAAGATATTTTTTATATTGAGTCTAGGGTCATGTTAAACGAAACATGAATAAGTTTACTCGAAAAAAACTAAATTAATCTCGTTTTACACATATTTTCCGAGAGATCTTTTGCATATTTGAGTGGTTATTATTTCAATAGTAAATCTTATTTTCTACCAAACACGAAAGCGAATATTGATTAAAAGTAGGTTTTTATTACATAATTAAACAAATCAAATTAGTACATGGTATCTTTCTTTCTCTTCAATTGCATGTAAAATGTTTAATGCTATCATTGTTTGGAATCAGCCCCATAACATGCGCTTAGGGACAGATTTTTTACATATTATGGGTCACAGTTAGTCGGGCGAGTATTTGCAAAATGCCTAACCGCCACTGTTGTCGGATTTTATAGTCACTAATTAGAGAGAATATGGAACAATCTCGTACCGGTAACTGGCACAGGTAGGCGAAGGCACATCATATTACATTTTATATAACTTCGTTCTAAAATAACTGCCGCGTCTCATGAAAATTGTAAGGCACGAATAAATAGAATATCGATTTGTTTATTTACGTAATATCTACAAGAGTTTTCCATTCGGTAACGGTATTTTGAATAAACCATTAACACGTTATTTATGCGAGAAATTTCCTACGAAAAATTGTGTTGTTATTACGATGTTGATCGTTTACGATAACAAGGTGTAACATAATGCGTGTAGACATACTCTGTAATTTCTGAAGAAAATTTCCTTGCTTTGCTTTTGAATTGGGAACTGGTAGTAGATCTTCAAGGTTCTTTCTTGCAATTTATTTTCGTAACATAACTTGACTAATACACAAACCGTACGATCGCAGTTTAGAACGAAATAAAATCACGGACGTTATTTATCCGATACGCGGATAACTTTTTTTTTTCACATTTAATTCAAGCGCTGACCAAATTTAGTCAGACATAATTCAGTGAGTAAACCGTTCAGAATCGATTCGTCTGTCAACGTGGAGTTTTGTTACGAGTTCTAAATTCACACGATGGTTCATTTCACGAGCCCGTCAGCTTGTCCGCAGTAAGTGAATCTATGTATTGTTTATTTTGTTACTCATAACTATGCCATATATATAACTTTTAATAAGAGCTGCGATTTTTAAGTCATATTGTCAGTATATTTAGTATGGTATGTAATCCATTCAGTATCGACCCGTCTGTCAGCGTGGAGCTCTTGACATGAGTTCCACATTCATACGATGGTTTATTCATTGGCCCGTGAGCCTCTCCGCAGTAAGTGCATCGACGGATTGTTCTCTTCGTAGCTGATGGTTAAATTAATTGAGGGTGAATATGCTCATTTCATCGTAGACGTTTTAAGATAAGTAGATCTATATGTTACTACTTCTATATGTATTGAAAGTTGAACCAAAATATCCGAGAAAAAGCCTATTAAACACTTCATCCCAAAAGACTACGTTATAATCAATACTCCAAGCTGATGGATTCGCAGATGGTTGAGCTAGTATTTTATATTTCCTGCTAAACAATATTACACACTATATTAAGAGAAGATAAGTTCATCATTTATCACTTTTGAACTCAACCGATATTGATTATATATCTATACTACTTTCCGGGCTCGGCAAAGCCCGCGCGTATGTCTGTTATCGCGTAAAACATTAACCTCTTTTTGCGCAGTTGGATAAAAACTATCCTATGTTTTTTCCCGGGTCTCAAACTATTTCCATACCAAATTTCGTTCAAGTCGGTCCAGTAGTTTTGGCGTGAAAGCGTAACAGACAGACAGACAGGCAGACAGAGTTACTTTCGCATTTATAATATTATATATATAGTACTGATAACAACGGGTAAATTCTAAGCTATACCTACCAACGTGCAACGGTTAGGCATGATATGCCTCTTTCAAGTAATGCTAAGTCACAAGGGGTTTGAACTAATTTGGTTAGATAGCGTGGTCGTTTCCTTGTATCCATACCCAATTATTAATGACAGTGACATTATATTATCTCCCTTAATAATAAAATATAAAATATTAAAGAATATAGAGGACGTCCCACGGCTTTGCCACGCGGAGGGGAAATACGTTATATATTAAAGACTTCCTTTTGGTTTTGAACTCGCCCGAAAAATGGAAAAGACGAGAGACGAATTACTTATTTCCATGGACTCACTGTGGGGGTTCCGGGTCCACACCGTTGCAGAGGAAGAAGCCCAAGTTAGACTGGGACTTGCAACCCAGGAAGTAGGAAGAGACCCCTTTACGATGTCATCAATGCTCCCCTTCGAGCCTCCTTCCCTGCCTTACCAAATTTGGTAAGATCCTACTAATGCCGCTTTGGATACTCGTTCTGGAATAGTTACGGTTGTCCTTGAAAGGCCTAGGTCTATTAGTAGGTTATGGGATTTTGTTGGTATACTCCTTGCTCCGAATTCTACAGCATATAGTGTACATATATCGGTATACTCTTTATGATAAAAATAAAGTATTTTTTCTAAATAACAGCATATGATATGGAAGGAAGAGCACGATATTTATTTTTTGTTGAACTACAACTTACAAACAATATAATTTATAAAATGCTCAAATTCCATTCTGTAGTAGCTATACAAGGTCTCATTCTTCGCTCCTTACTGATTTACATATTTTAACATGTTTCGTTTTCGAATATAAAATTTAATTTGTAATTATTGTAATAAAATATAGAATTTGTACTTCTTTCATCAAACACTCAAAAGTTAAAATTTTGAATTTTAATGTCAATATTGAAAATATTGACTATATGCTAATAATGGACGCAAGGAATGTTAGAACGGTCCAGTACATTTTCCTGCACAAAATTTTAGTTGAAATGTTAATTATCTTCTTCCGTTTATTAAAGTTGCTATGCGGTCTAATAAGAAATAATCTTTCTTTTTTATGGGATTCCGTTGGAATAAGGACGAGCACTACACAATGTAACCTCTACCTATAACCTCAGACCGAATAAAAAGTCAAGACAGAATGTTGTGAACAGAGAAGTGAGGCCGGTTTTCCAAACATGTGTGCGTGTGTCGGTGTTGCAATGATAATCAAATTACCTTATAAAAATAACGTTACCAATTTAATAACGTAATTAGTATTAATACAACAATAGGGTTCCGATGTAAGGCGTCGGCAAAAGTAGTGTCGTTAAGTAGGGGAAGGGAATGGAAAAAGTGTTTCAGAAATAACATTACTGGGTATTTAATTTACATGCATTAATTTCTTGTAACTAATTAGTGACGGGTTTTTTATGCAATCGGGGAAAAAAGCACAAAGCCCACCTGGTGTTAAGCTGTAACCTCTGCCGATACAGTTCGTCACAAGTGGCAAACTGCACTGCGCCCATCACCTTGAGACATAAAGATGTTAAGTCTCATGTGCCTGTAATTTTACCGGAACATAGGAATGTAAACATTACTGCTACCGCCAAGCAGTAATGTATAAATAGGTATAAATAAATATAAGTCGCCGATTTTAAAATATTGTCATGATAGTTCCTTCTTACTTTTCCGAATGATTTCGATCCAATTTTGTTTAATTTATCGAATCAATTCGGAAAATGAAAAAATTATTAAACAGTAACATTAGTAAGTGACCAGTAAAGCGTGAACAGTTAAGAGGGAACTTAAATTTGCCTTTGTAATATCAATTATAATATGGTTATGATTCAACTCTATACACAACAACGTTAAAAACAAAAAAAACAATGGAAATATGTTTTTTTATAACGAAAAAAAAACAACATCTACTTCAATATCTTCGAAACCAAAAATCCAATACCAATGAAATGAATATGAGTCATAATTAAAGGTATCAGCTTTCCAACAAAAAATAAAATGACGGAGTTATGAAGTAACAAAGATTTAATCAAATAAATGAAATAAAAAAAATACAACTGAATTGAAAACCTGGTCCTTTTTGAAGTCGGTTGAAAATGGACTGAATGAATGAAATCCATCTTTTAAATTTGCAATTAAACCACTGAACCGATTATGATAATGATATTTCGTCGTAGGCATCTACGACGCAATATCTGTATTTAAAAAAAATACAGTCCAATTGAGAACCTATTCTTTTTTTTAAATCGGTTAAAACACATTGATCAACTATTGCAAAAAAAACGAATAGCAATACATTTTGTATTATGACCCAATAATAGGGTAAACCTTATAGGCTTAATAACGACAACACCAATGCCACCACGCCGCAATATTTCGACTGACGAGTCAAGGCGTAGTTTCGTTGAAATGAAATGAAATGAAATGAAATGAAATGAAATGAAATGAAATGAAATGAAATGAAATGAAATGAAATGAAATGAAATGAAATGAAATGAAATGAAATGAAATGAAATTTATTGCAAGAAACATGGTTATAACAAGATGGTCTTCATAAATACAATTAACAGTTCTATACATGTTTCACCATTAACTGGCATACAATTTTTTTATTAAGTAGCACAAATAATTATATGCTACCTTACTTAGCTTACAATATTGCATCATCATAATTATAAACATTAAATATCATGATACCTAATTACATTTTTTTTTTGACTGTGGTCAATTTTAAAAACACCAAATAAAAATAAACATTCAGTAATTGTATTAGAAATAAACATGTCAGTAATAATAAAAAATATATTCAATCTAATAAAAATAAAATTTTATGTCAATTAAGCATCATTTAATTACCATGGCTTAAAAATTAAAGAACTCAGTTAAATTATAAAAACACTTTTCCACCAACCATTTGTGCAACCTGACTTTAAAATATTTTAGAGGGAGCTCCCTGAAAGCTCTTGGAATTTTATTAAAAACCTTAATAGCCATTACATTGCAGTTTCGTCTCATTAGAGCTGTCTTACAATACATTGCTCTTAATCTACTTGGGTCTCTACTCTGAGTTCCAGTATATGCACATATGCCAAAATGTTCAAATGTTTCTGGATGCTCCTTAACAAAAATTCCTATTTGCATGATATATAACCCGGTCAAGGTCAAAACATTTAGTTTTTTGAACAGAGGTCTGCACGAATCTAGGGGGCCCACGCCACATACAGCTCTTATGCATTTTTTTTGCACTAAAAAAACTTTAATTATGTCTGTGGAATTTCCCCACAGCAAAAGGCCATACCTTAAAACAGAAGCTACATGTCCATGATATGCCGTAAGTGCAGCGCTTATATTTACTGTGCGGCGTAGCTTCTTTAATGCAAACACGAAACGATTCAGTTTAGCACAAACATGTTCTATATGGGACTTCCAATTGCAGTGTTGGTCCACAATGATACCTAGAAACTTATACTTCTCCGTAGTTTCTACATGTTGTGTTCCAATTTTAGCATTAACGATATTCTCGGTTGAATTATAATTATGAAAATGAACGCACTTGGTTTTTGTTATGTTCGCTCGTAAATTATTGCGTTCTAACCAGTTCATGACTGTCTCACCAGCAGCAGAAATTAGATGTTCGTGATTATGTATTGTCTGTTTTGTTTTGTCAGTTACTACAACCGACACGTCGTCTGCGAAAAGTATACATTTTTTGTCTATAGCTGATGGCAAGTCATTGATGTAAATCAGAAATAGTAAGGGTCCCAAAATACTACCTTGTGGCACGCCACATGTATTCACCTGAAAAGCAGATCTATAGGATATTGAAGCATGTTTCTTATCTAGGGATGTTACTTCTACACATTGCTTTCGATCAGATAGATAACTTTGAAGCCAATCCAAAGCAGGACCTCTAACGCCATAATTTTCACATTTGTGAAGAAGGATTTTGTGGTTGACAAAATCGAAAGCTTTGCTCATGTCAAAAAAAATTACTGATACAGGAATACGTTCATCAATTTGTTTTACTACTTGACTGATAAGATTGTAGGCAGCTAGTGTCGTTGATTTCCCTTTTTGAAATCCATTTTGTCCTTCATTAATAATACTAAATTGTACAAAGAAATCATTGATACGCCGGTGCATAGCCTTTTCAAAAATTTTCGAAAATATGGACACTAATGTTATAGGACGATAATTATTTAAGTTTTGCTTATCGTCTTTTTTATGGAATGGGCGTATAATAGATTTCTTAAGCCGGTCTGGAAACAAACCTTTGACAAAGGATAGGTTAACGAGATGTTGAATAATGGGAGCAATTATTGACATGCTTTCTTTTATAATGCGTGTACATAATCCGTCAAATCCTACAGCTCGTGTGTTATTAAGTGACATAATAATTTTCTTTATTTCATCTAGACTACATGGTTTTAGAAACAAGCTGTGGTTTGAGATTGGTATTCTGTATTCTATCTGATTCTTTTCATGGGTATAACTGTTCGTAATGTTTAAATAATATTCATTAAATGCTTCTGCAATTTTCTTCGGATCACGTAGGACCACGTTGTCTACCGCAACACAATCGATTCCTGAATATGATGCTAGAGAGTCGGTTTTATTTTTTATAATTTGCCATGTTGCTCTACACTTATTCTTTGCATTTTTTATATGAGTTAAATTATTTTTCCGTTGTGAAGTTTCTACACATTTTCTTAATAGTGAGCTATATTTTTGCAATTCTACCTTTTTTCCGGGCGAGTTATTTTTATAAACCTGATGACGCAAGTGTCTTTTATGTTTGCTAGATTTTCTTATACCTGCAGTGATCCAAGACGGAGGTGCGTTACGTCTATTAATTTTGCGTTTTTCTATGGGGAAGCACAGGTCATAAAATAAACAAAAAGCATCATGGAAACTGTTAAAAGCTTCATTTAAGTTATCCGTGTTTAATTCCTTAGACCATTTTAGGGAGAAAAGGCATTCTCGAAACTTTCTTATATTATCTGTATTATACTGTCTAGAGAATATATACCAGTGATTAAGCCTTGCAGGTTTTTTCAACAGAGGAATTTTCAATGTCTGTCCGGTGTTATGGTCCGAAAGGTACAATTCATGAATTTCTCCTTTGGCTTCCTGAATATTGCTTATAAAATGATCAATACAAGAATTTCCTCGTGTAGGCTCAGTCATGTGAAAATTTAGATTATTATTTAAAACAATGTCACGTAGGCGATTATACACATTAGTAATTTTTAGAATATTTATATTTAAGTCACCTGCAATTACAATTTTTTTATTAGGATATTTTATTGAAATATTATGCAAAATTGTCTCAAAATTGTCGAAAAATATATTATAATACATGGATTTACGTGTCGGTATCCGATAAATGCATAAAATTATTAAATTAAGCGCAGGTATAGAAATTTTGCAGCATTCAAAATACTTTTCAACGGAATAGTTTTTACATAAAGGCAATTCTTTCCATTCTATATTATTTCGTAAAAGCATACATACACCTCCCCTTTTTTTTGTTTTCCTTGAGTAAAATGATACCAATTGAAAACCTTTAAGAAGAATATTACTCTCAGTTCCAGCTTTAACAAAAGTTTCTGATAAACATATCATGTCAATATAAATGTTTTTGGCTTGAAGAAAATCTATACATATGTGTGTGTAATGGTGTTTGTACACGGCGAGGCGTAGTTTTGCCGGCCTCACTGCTCTTTACACAACATTCTGTCTTGACTTTTTATTCGGTCTGAGCCTATAACAGATGTTTTGCGCCTCAAGATTCCTTTTGGCCGTTATCATATAATACATGTTGCTTTTTAGGGTTCCGTACCCAAAGGGTAAAAACGGAACTCTATTACTAAGACTTCGCTGTCCGTCCGTCCATCCGTCCGTCTGTCACCAGGCTGTATCTCAAGAACGGTGATAGCTAGACAGTTAACATTTTCATAGATGATGTATTTCTGTTGCCACTATAACAACAAATACAAAAAGTTGGCCAAGTGCGAGTCGGACTCGCGCTCGTTAAAACAAAAACAAGTTAAAATATTAAGTCTTATGTTGTATAGCTAATGGTACGGAACCCTTCGTGCGCGAGTCCGACTTGCACTTGGCCGATATTTTTTCACATTTCAAGTGGATTCGATCCTATTGAACAGACGATTGTAGACTGTGAATATAGTGTTACATATTTTTTTAAATGTAATGAAGTTTTCTTACAAGGCTACATCTATCATCAAATTTAAAGTTCTTCCCTTATGTGTGGCATAACCGTGAGCCGCTCGGTATACAATGAGAATATAATGGAAAACGTAGGTACTGTACGCGTGGAGTGGCGTGCTACTCGTTGTGTCTGCACCAGTTGGTCACCGGTTTTTTATGGAAATCAATGGGCCCGAATTATAAAGCTTTAAGTTGACCTAAATCGACTAGATTTAAATTGTCTATGAAATCACTTGATTAAAATCCTTCCAAATGTTCCTTTGTTATTTACTCGAAAAAAAATTGCTACAGTTTACGGAATTTAAAAAACATTGACAATCTTTTTTAATATGTAAAAGTATTTGATGTATAATATATTCGAACTCTATTCAAAAAGTTCTAGACGAGATAGCTAGGGAGATCCCACCAGCTAGAGAGCAAAAACCATGTATCGGAGCCCAATTAAAAATTATTTCATAGAATTTCTAGTCAGAAATACTCATGTATGAGTAAACTTTTCTACATTAAAGTTTTGTTATATTGATCTAATTATGGCAAGTATCACTTGCCGTAGAGACGAACAGAAAGGTAGACAGATAGCGGAGTATCATAGATAGTGCTCCGTTATGCACTTACTTATAGATATGGCACCCTAAAATCTGAGCAATTTCATGTACAGATATTTCATTTCTTAAATATTTTACAAAATGGATCCAAGAATCCCAAGCACTTCAATGAAGTTCAGCTTCGAGTATCTCATAGTTTTAACGATCTTCGCATATTTTTAATTTCTCTGCGCTACTCATTTTAAAACGATTTACAAAATGTGTTTATTGTTTAATTTTTGGGAATTACTTTTGTGCCTTACAGCATGAATTTGCACTAGTCACCTCTATTAATCTGAGTTGAAGTTTAAAAAGGCTTCTAAATTTTTAACCTTAAAGCTCTAAAACAATTTGAAATGAAAATACATAGCTAAATTTTTAAAAATATTTTTTCAATTAATTTAGAGTTGCTGAAATAATTATGAAACAGTTGAAAACAAATTGAACTTTATTTAAAGATTATGCCACAAGAGATACTGATCCACATAGATAAACAGTACTCGTATTTTATGCGGTTACTATTTGGACCAGTAACCGCTATTTAAGCTCTCAGTCTCAGTAATTGTCTTGGAATGGAAATCATTAGGCTATGGTGAGGGCATTGTGAAAGCTTGCCTGACTAGCTACCGCTTTCATGCACAAAATACATGTCCAAACACCTAACGGCGCCTATCAGCGTCTAGAATACATCTATAGTCTGTTTCCTCTGAGAGTCATCCCCTGAGAAACTCGACCTTTGAGTGGACTGCAGCGACTTTCAAGCTTTTTTGATGGGTACACTTTATAAGTTAATCTTGAGGTGAATACAAAACCATTGCAAATAAAGTACTGCATTGTATCAGGACGAAAGTTTTAGAAAGTGTTTTTCCACAAAATAGGGATGTTGACATAAAAATGTTTGACTCTTAGGTAGATTATTGAAAACACGTATTTTATATTTTATAAAAAAAATGGACTAAATAGATTTGAATTATATTAACCTTGTCAACTTTTTTTAGTTTCTTAATATAATACTCACACACACTTACATTAAAAAAGTACTATTACCAAAAAAGAAATACAATTGATATCAATGTACAACTGCTTTATTCACATTCATGTTATTCTTCTTGTTTCACTGTCTGAATCTTGTCGTGAATGAGTCGTGAATGAGTCATGAAATATATTTGTAATATTAAAATTATTCATTGGTTAAAGTCATAATAAAATTTCGCTATTTTTTGTATAATAAAGGCTTTTTTTCATTTAGAATGATTATTAAACAAAACTGCCAGCCTTTATTAAAACAAATTCTTCATATAATGTGATAATTAAAATCAATAGGTTAATTATTTTAAGGGATATTAGAAATCTTGCAAAACAATACACATATTCGAATAGTATCTAATAGTTATATATTTAAACATATAATATTAATACGCAAAAATAAATTTGCTAGTCAGTAGTTGTCTAGAAGGGATTGCTCCTTAACTATAAAACGGAGACCACCTATTATTTATTATAATTTCAAATTTGTATTACACCATTACATACTGTATTACGAGTACAATTAAGTGTTAATATAGGCTATAGGGCTACAGCACACGTGCCTTAAAACTCACGTTCCGCCAGACATGTCTTTGTTTCATGTGAAAGGGGCCTATCGCATTCTAACGGGACACAGTTTCTAAATTATTGCCTGTAGGCTGTTCTTTAGAATTTCTTTGTACAAAAATCTCAATATTTGTTTGAAGATAAATCCCATAACTGAGATTTCACAAGTAGGGCAGTCAGTAAAGTATTTGTCATACCTATATAATAAACAAATAAAAGATATGATATAAATAACAATACAGGCTTCAGTATCAAAATAATCATCAGATTATCGTACAAGGCGACTAAGGGAAATAATGCGCCAAATCAGCTGCATGCCACTAAACACTTACTTAAACGTAAGTAGGGTGTCGAAGCAAATACGCTCTCAAGCAGTGCTTGTATACTATCAAAGGCCTAGTTAACGAAAAGGTTGCTGGTATTTACCAACAACAGGGGTTGGTGTCAAGTAGGAGTCTTGTCATAGACTGAAGCAAAAACTTATCGAATATTATGTTGTTGTGCCGCATTATGCTGTTAGAGAAAACTTACTAGCACAGTAAAGTAGACATGTTATTTCAATTCTTAAAGCAAAAAAAATTAAATTAATTTTTGGCCTATTTTGAGATAACGATTGTCAAATTATAATTATATACCAACAAACGCTCTTAAAGAAAAAAAATTAAATACATTTTTGACATATTTTGAGATAAAGATTGTAAAATTATGATCAAAACAACAAAAGAGGCGAACTCCAATTAAAATTAGAAAGACTTTTTATTAGTTTAGTTATCGATTCATGAGATTGTCGCCTTTTTTAGTACACACCTGTGACTAAACATTATTCGAGGTACCCTGCTCTGGATACTTACAATCGTTTTAATAACCAAACAAATTTATTTAATAGGTAACATTGAAGTTTGATACTGATTTAAAAAAAATAAAAAATATCTTATCGATTCATGAGATTGTCGCCTTTTTTAGTACACACCTGTGACTAAACATTATTCGAGGTACCCTGCTCTGGATACTTACAATCGTTTTAATAACCAAACAAATTTATTTAATAGTTAACATTGAAGTTTGATACTGATTTAAAAAAAATAAAAAATATCTTTATAAAAATATAGAATAAACCCTAAAACCATAACACTAACAATCATCATCATCATCACCTTCTTATCCTTATCCCATACGAGAGGTCGATACAACATTATATTCTCTATCACCAATATCATATTGTAGAAAGTTTTTATTAGAGTCTTATGGCTGCTCATCTCAACTCTTGACGCCAACCCACTTTGCAAATGTTCTTTTTGGTTGAAACGCTGGGGGTATTAATATTATTGAAAGTTATGTTCTGTTCACGGCTACGTGGCAAGCTGTCTATTTAAACACCCAACAGGGGGTATGGAACCGTTAAACATGCCAACTTAAAGGTTGTAATAATGTTCTGCGTAATAATTCCATAGCTTTTACATCTTTGAGATTTCGACCTTACATTCATTCGCGATTATAGTGTATCGTTATGATTCTATTAATAAATAGCTACGAATATAGCAATATCTTAGTTTTGCAAATATTTATGTCCTTTGCCCAAATAAGTTGAACAATGTGAAGTGCCTGGATTCTAATGGACATTTAGTTAAATATAATCCTCAGTTGCCGCCAAATACCTAGAACTCTACGTCCCAATTTACCCATTAGCATTATAAACATTTCTAACTAATTTGCCCATCTATTTTCATTATAAATTCGTTCTTTGGTAAATATGACCAATGTATAACATCACAACTAGATTTTTCACAATGGATAAAATTCTACGTATTTCAATTAAACATACTAAAATTTTCGGGTTAGTTATTTCTGAACCTATGAATACATTTCGAGCGTTAAGCATTAAAAATAATGTGTGTTGTTTCACCGCTTGAACCGATATACTAACATTTTTCATATACCTTCACCAGAATTTCACGGAGACATACATTATCGTTTAAAATGATTGAAGCTTTTTATACAATGTATATTCAAAAACAAGATTGCTTATAAATCCCTTTTGTTAGCTTCCGCCTGCAGTTTCACCCACATTGAAACTACTTGTATGGCGCTGCCTTGAGAACTACTCAGTAATTAGAGGCAAAAAGTATTAAGTACTTATAATTTGTCCTAATCCAAGACCATATTTACTTATAAATTTGTACCAAGTTTTAACAAAATTTGTACAACCGTTTCGGAGTTATGTGCCAACGAACACACACATACAGATAACTTATTTTTTTTTTAATTGAGTGTCAACAGGTTTGTGCTACCAAGTATTTTTTTCTACGTTGTATATCTTAATAGTATACTTATCTATTCATGTTTTCATTCATCTCTCACAATTTAAATCTTTTTGCCTAGGTAATATATCTAAGTTCAACCACATCATCACTTACCATCAGGTGAGATTGTGGTCTAATGTAAGCCTATAAACTCTAAAAAAAAACATTGATGTTTCTTTCATTGCAATCTGCAGGTGTATACAATGGTTTATATCCAGAATGAACGCTGTGTTTCCTCTGCACTGTATTGTATAATGTACCTACCGTTGGAGTGTGTAGAGCGGTAAGACGTGGGTTGCTTGATTAAGGATAAGCTACCATTAGCACAGGTGTAGAATACATAATGGTAAGACGGTGTTCCGTAGAGAATATTCCGGTTTTCGTATATTGCTGCACTCATGTTATTTTCGGATATATTTATGTAAATCATATACTACTGTTGGATTGATTGAAATAATATGACCAACATTATAGGAATATTATTTAAAATAACAATATGAATATTTTAAGCTCTGTAATGCCAATCATTCTGAGAAAATTTCAAACAGCCACCTATTATGTTTCAAACGATACGGACGGGTTGAGATTGCAGGCTTAGTGAGAGGATTTCAATTTCTTGGAAACCTTATATATATTTCCTAGGCAAAAAGATTTGAATTGTGAGAGATGAATGAAAACAAGAAAACATAAGTATACCATTAAGATGTACAAGGTAGAAAAAATACTTGGTAGCACAATCTTGTTGACACTCAATTTTTTTTTTTAAGTTGTATGTATGTTTGTGTTTGTTGACACACACCTCCGAAACGGTTGTACAAATTGTGTTAAAACTTGGTACAAATGTATATGTAAATGTGGTCTTGGATTAGGACAAATTATAAGTACTTTTTACCTCAAATTACTGAGTATTTCTCAAGGCAGCGCCATATAAGTAGTTTCAATGTGGGTGAAACCGCAAGCGGAAGCTAACAAAAGGGATTTATAAGCAATCTTGTTTTTGAATACACATTGTATAAAAAACTTCAATCATTTTAAATAACAATGTATGAAAAACAAAGAAAATGTTACACACTCTCCGTGAAATTATGGTGAAGGAATATGAAAAATGTTAGTATATCGGTTCAAGCGGCGAAACAACACACATTATTTTTAAAGCTTAACGCTCGAAACAACTGAACTGAAAATTTTAGTGTGTTTAATTGAAATACGTAGAATTTTATCCATTGTGAAAAATCTGGTTGTGATGTTATACATTGGTCATATTTACCAAAGAACGAATTTATAATAAAAAAAGATGGGAAAATTAGTTAAAAATGTTTATTATGCTGATGGGTAAATTGGGACGTGGAGTTCTAGGTATTTGACGGCAACTGAAGATTCTAATTAAATGTCCGTAAGAATTCAGGCACTTGAAAATGTTCAACTTTTTGGACAAAGGACATAAATATTTGCAAAACTAAGATATTGCTATATTCGTAGCTATTTATTTATAGAATCATAATGATACACCATAATCGCGAAAGAATGTAAGGTCGAAATTTCAAAGGTGTTAAAGCTTATTGTTGGAGTATTGTACTATGGAATTATTACGCAAAACATTATAACAACCTTTAAGTTGGCATGTTGAACAATTCCATACCCATTGTTGGGTGTCCAAATAGACAGCTTGCCACTGCTCACGTAGACGTGAACAGAATATAACTTTCATTAATATTAATACCCCTAGCGTGACAACCAAAAAGAACATTTGCAAAGTGGATTGGCTGGTCAAGAGTTGAGATGAGCAGCCATAAAACTCTAATAAAAACTTTCTAAAATATGATATTGGTGATAGAGAATAAAACGTTTTAACGACCTCTAGTATGGGATAAGTATAAGAAAATGATGATGATGAGTGTTAGTATTATGGTTTTAGGGCGTTTTTTTTTATAAAGATCATTTTTATTTTTTTTAATTCAGTATCAAACTTCAAGGTTACCTAGAATTAAGGACAGCTCAAGGACAGCTGCCGGAACTCAGCGTTAGGTGCTTGGCGACAGATTGTCTACTCGAGGGTGGTAGCTACCCAGGCGGGCATTGGGCAAAATGCCCTACTACGACGCCGTAGCGACTGCCATCATATGACAACAACCGGGACCGACGACTTAACGTGCTCTCGGAAGCACCGAAGCGCTCAATATTGAATATGGTTTACGCGACATATATTGATTTTGACTGGTTCTTTTTCAACTTAATTTCAGGCCAAACATGTATGATGCCTAGAAACAGTGACGTCTCGGCTTATTGATAGCAAATTTTGTGAGTTATGAGTTACTAATTCAATAGGTAATCTAATTAGTTTAAGTAGCACAAACCCATAGAAGAGAAACGATTGATAGAATGGTTTTTTGTCACGTACTATCTCTTTCTCCCTTCAGTTGCATGGTGTTTAGCGCTATTCTTGTTTTGATTTAGCCCCATAAGTTAATTACTTTTGTGGGTAAATTAGGTACTGTGTGGTTTTCTATAATACCTATGGGTTAGGTATGGTAAGCCACGCGAGCATTCGGAAAACTCTCATCAATAAGTCAAGCCGTAGCAACCTATTAGAGAGAATGTGTAACAATCCAATTGGTACCTAAGTAGATAACTGTAGACCACAACACATTGTATTGTATTATTATTTAATATCTTCTTAAAATAACAGCCGTTTGTGTCATACCAATTGTGAGGCAAGAATAAACAAAATATCGATCTGTTTACTTACGTAATTTTTTTTTATTTGTGATAGGTAAGCCTTTGACCACAATCTCACGTGATGGTAGGTGATGATGTGGTCGAAGGTGTTAACAGGCTTAACCTAGAATGACTGGCTCTCAAGGACAGCTGCCGGAACACACTGTTAGGTGCTTGGCGACAGATTTTCAACTTGAGGGTGGTCGCTAGACAGGCGGGCATTCGCAAAAATGCCCTTCCACCATGCGGTGAAGTTCAAGCCCGCGGCGGGATTCGAACCATGGACCTGCTGCGCGGCAGTCCATAGACAAAGCCACTGAGCTATCACTGCTTCTAAATAATATCTACAAGAGTTTTCCATTCGGTAACGATATTTTGAATAAAGCATTAACACGTTATTTATGCGAGAAATTTCTTATGAAAAATTGTGTTGTTATTACGATGTTGATCATTTACGATAACAAGGTGTAACATAATGCGTGTAGACATACTTTGTTATTTCTGAAGAAAGCTCTCGTGTAAGCCAGCGTTGCTTCAATTGGGTCGTAATTGTTTTATAATGATCACTTGTATGTGTACTACCAATATTTATTCAGTAATCGTTTAGAATGTCGCCGTAGGTTCGAATTGTATGATATAAACTATATAGAGTCAGAATTTCAGTGAACAATATTTAGTAGGATATCTTTGATATAGTGCATAGTTGTATTATTATCCCCAATTTCTGGTTAAATGACTAATAAGAGTTTAAAAAATGTATTCTCTAAAGTTCAAAGTTATATCCACTTTTAAATAAATCATGACTTGAACTACTCTGAGCCTTTTATTATTTATTTAAATAAAGATTTTATGAATTTTTGTCTCATCAAATTTTTTATTTATGAATGTCGTTCTGAAAGTGAAATCATAAGTTGAATTTGTACCTAGCAATATCAAAATTTACTCGTACATATATATTTTAACTTTATATACATACAGTTGTTAGCTATATATATACACATTTATGGATACACATATATAACGTATTTCTTGTTTCCCGGAGATTAAGGTAGATACCACGGAGTTCCACTTGCTTAAAATAGAAACCCATGCAGGAAAAATAATGAAAACAAGTTTTTCTATTTAAGCAAATATACAAAAATGAATAAATGTATAAATTGAGGTGAAATTCTTTAAAATGTTCTTAAGGCTTCATAGCCATATTTCTTGATAATATTATAGTCTTAAGTATATTTCTTCTCTATTTTGGCAAAACTATATCTGCATGTGTATAAACAGAAGTAAGTAAGTAGTAGCTGACTTTAATGAGTGAGCTAATAAACAAGTACAACCATCCGATGAAGTCCCGACACATGATTCAAAATAATTTATATATTCGTATTAACTATCTTTCCAGCCCGGCTCAGCCCGCGCGAAATTCGGTTATCGTACAAAAACATTAACTTCTTTTTACGAAGTTGGATAAAAACTATCATATGTCCTATCCCAGGTTTCAAACTATTTCCATGTCAAATTTCATCCAAATCGGTCCAGATTTTTTTAAGTTTATTCGTTGTTTACAAAAATACAAATCTTTCCTCTTTATAATATTTGTATAGATGTACCATTTTACCGTATATATCACGGGGAGTGTTCTGAGGAATTGATCGATTTTCTACCTGCAGCTCAATTTCGCCACCGGACTTCCCGACGAGGCATGATGTTTCATGAATTTCATGTCGACGTCTGGAAGTCCACAACCTTGCGATTTTCACAGCATTTTCTACCTCGCACTGCCACATTATGGAACCAGCTGCCAGGTGAAGTATTTCCGAACAGTTACAACTAAGAACCTTCAACAAGAGAGCATATTCCCTCCTTAAAGGCCGGTAACGCATCCTCGAAACCTCTGGTGTTGCGGATGTTTCTGTTCGATGGTGATCACTTACCATCAGGTCAGGCACCTGATCGTTTGCCCTCTTATCCCATAAAAAAACGAGTATGCCACAATTAATAGTATTTAACTTTAATCAGGCAATGTCATTGACTTATTACGAAACCATTTGGTAACGTGAACTGGCACCACAGCCAATTAATTCTTGTTTTGTTTATATTTATCAAGAACACTAAAAGCAAATGGGGCCCAAACAACTTACTCGATATTTAGATTAACTCAGGATCTGTTATTTCACATTAGTTGTGTTACATTGCAACATCAAATCAATACGGTGGAACGTATGTCAACACTCGAGAAGTAATTGAAATTGAACATGTCTCGATTAATTCTGATAAGTATCATGTTAAGTCATCCGGAATATCGATATGATGTTTACAGACAATTAAACTTCATAGAAGTTACGAGTTGCGAGCATGTTATACTTGTGACAAAATTAGAAAGGAAATTGACTTATATCCGTTGAATGAAATACTTGTTTTGTTTACATCAATTTTTTGAAGATCGTGTTCATAGGTACGCACTACGCATCACACTCTTATATTGGGATTTTAAAAATAATTTAGCTATTTATTTTGAAGATATTATTTGGAGCACTCGTAGCGAAGTTTGCTTAGCTGTTCGTAACCGACCAGCAAAGATAAGCAACGGCCGCCGCGGTCATGACTTGGCATGGGTCATGACTTGGTAACATGGGTGACCGCTAGTGATATTACTACTGAGCGCTTTCGTGCTTCGGAGAGCACGTCAAGCCGTCCCACCGTCTGATAGATAAAAAATACGTTATAAATATACTAGAACAGATAACATCATAGAAAAGATATTATGCTTACCCCATAAATAAGATCACAAGCCAGGATTAGAATTTGGAACTCAGACCTTCGCAATACAGAGCCGTTGTCAACTATGCCCCGTTGAAAAACTATCTACACCGAAGTTTTGTAAGAATATACCTAAACGTAAAACTTTTATGAGTACCGGACAGCTCAGCTCTTTATTGCTTTAACCGAAACTAATACATCGTCCAAAAATGTATTGGCCAATATTATTTCCAAATTAAAAGCACCGTCCCTTTTTCGTTAAAAGAAGGCGAAAAAAAGGGACGCGGATTCTTGTGTAGGTAATTGGTTTTCGACACAAATACGCAATAACTTACCCATGAAACTTTATGAGTATTCCGTGAGAGGAATGTACCACAGTTTTGGGGCCATGCCCCAAGTAAATGCTATCACCACCTGCTGAATAACTAAAGTGTATACGCTGGAGACTGCCTTGAATTTACCCGAGAGAAAATCTCTTGCCTTATCGTGGTTAATATTAAATGCTAGTTGGATCATCTGTGGAAACTGGAAATTCATTCTATTAAGGTAAAACTACGCTAAACAAGAATAAGTGTTCCATAATATCCGAAACTCGAATAGCCTTCCTTAGAAAAGGAAAGTTGTATTGTAAGAAAACTATATTTGTAGAGAACCCTTATAGAAGTAAATAGTGAAAGTTATAACATCAAATATATAGAAACAATATTCATTGATGATAAAAACTAGCAAAGTGCAAATTAGGTCTTGCTTTCAAAGGATTCCTCATTGTAATAGTACATAAAAATAAAATGATTAAACATAACTTCTAAAACTTATTGATAAAATTACTTTTGCTATATTTTTTGCCTATATAAGGAATTTATCTATAATTGCTATATTTAGGAGTCATTTATTTCCTTAATAAGATTTAAATATGTAATAAATATTTGAACTAAACATTCGTAAGTTCTAGACGATGACACCCTTAAGACAGCTAAGGAGCAAAACTCGTGTTATGGAAGCCCCGTAAAAAATAATTCAATTAAATTTCTAGTCCAAAATATTCGTCTTTAAATCCGTCAACTCAAAGATACAAAAACTTTCAATAAAAATATTGAAAAAGATTTGTAGACGATCTAGAGACCCGTGACATATCGAGAGATGGACAGACACAAAGTCAGTGGAGCTTTATTATTTGGGCCTTCGTTTTGACGGTACGGAACCCTAAAAACAGGAATTTTATGCAGAGATATTTCATTTTTGAAATATTTTACAAAATGGATCTAAGAATCTCAAGCGCTTCAATGAAGTCAGCTATCTCATACTTTCGCGATCTTTGCATATTTTTAATTTATATGCGCTACTGAATTTAAAATTTAATAGACACCAAATAGATTCATGGTAAGTAGCTTTGTGCTCTACATTTTTGTAAAGCGATCGCAAGAACTGTGATATACTGTTGGAATTGTAGATGATTTTATAGATGTGGCTATTTTTATAAGTTTTATTATATGGAGTTGGTGAACCAACTGGGGTAAATAGAGACCACTCCATGAGCTGATATAACATTATTTATAATGACGTGATATTATAATAAAAAATAAAAGTAAAACATATTAAAAATATGTGTTCGCTTTCAAAACAGTCATTTTTAAATAGCAGCGTTGAGATGATACTGCGATTAGGCCATGAAATTTTTGGTTATATGAACCATGGGATTATTCATGAGACTTTAGCTTCACCGCATGGTGGCAGGTCATTATCGCTCGCCGGGCCACCTACCACCTTCACCACCACATGGTGTGTTCCTGCAGCTGCCCTTGACAATCAAGTACCTCTTCTTCTAAGTTCTTTGTTAAGAATGTTTACCATCTTCAATCACTTCGGATGAGATAGTCAAACACTAAACTATCAGATGTAAAAAAACTGTACGTTTATTTGACCCCAACCCATCTTGGAAATGCACAATTTTTTTATGTGATTCTACAAAGCAAGCACGAGGCCCACCTAATGTTAAGCAGTAACCTCTGCCTATAAGAGATACATTTCGTCTTAAGTGATAAACTGCACTGCGCCCAAAACCCTGAAACGTATAGTTGTTAAGTCTCACGTGCCTGTAGTTTTACTGGCTTTCAAGAACTGCTGCCGGAACACACTGTTGGTGATTGGCGACAGATTTTCTATTTGAGGTTGGTAGATAGCCGGGCGAGTATTCGCTAAATGCTCTCCCACCATGCTTTGAATTTTAAATGCCAGTGGTGTGGATCGAGCCATAGATGGCACCGCAGTCTATAGCTATAATCGCTCGGATATCGTTGTTTCAAAATTTGGCATTATACTTACCTTTGAGGTAATCTGGGCAAAGGTGCTTTCGCTCAACATGCAAAAACGACCCACTCACAGCGACAACTTGTGTAGTGACATACTGCTCATGGGGCGTATTTTCTCGTTAATCTCTCAGAACTACCCATGCCAAGTGATGAAGCTCAAGCTTGTGGCGGCATTTACACTATGAGCCTGCTCCACGACAGTCCAGAGTCAGTTACGCAGCCGTCACTGATTCTTGATTAAAGGCTTACCATTCGAGAACCATATGTTCACAAAAACAAATTATAACAAAGCAAAAACAACCACACAGATACTCGTCCTGTTAATTTCGGCAGCCGCTTACTCATCCCTATCCTTGCACCTAATCTCGTAATTTCCCGCATAATCTCAGCCAACCCTTATTCATAATGAGAAGATTAAAAATTTCTGGGGTTTGTAATTGTTAAAGTACTTTATCCAGATTTTCTTGTGAGGTCAGCGAGAAATGAATTTGCCCTAGTCTCGCGTATAAATCATCGTTGAAGTTTAAAATTTTTCTCCGTGCCAAAATTACTGCTGAGCTGAAACAAATTGAAAGCACTTACTAAACAGTTGAGCTGCTGTAACTTAATAGTTGCAATATTTTTATAAAACATTTGAAAATATACTGAAATTGGTTTAAAGATTACGCTACAAAGGATATCAACTACGTTAAGCAATGCGCTCTGCACTAACTACTAGCATAAGTGACTGCTAGTTAAGCTGTCAGTTTGGGTAGAAAAACTGTATCCAACCACTATCCATCCAATTCACCTTTTAGTGTTTCGGCAGTGGTGTTGGGAGCCAGTTTCCAATTAAGATTTTCGGCCACATCACCACATATCATTAATAATAACTAAAACCACTATAATCATAGTTGAGGTAATGAGATTACCTTAGATGAAAGGAAAGTGCTTTAAGGGAGCTAGTAACTTAGGCTAACTTATCTATTGACTTCTGTATAGCTGCTATAATTTTTGTCATACAGTATTAATTAGACACACTGAAATTATTTTTAAAATCACGCTTAAAAAGCATATAATGCGATACAAATAACACAATATGGAGATTTTTTCTATAATATTGTAAAATCAGACGGGTTGCGGGTTAGAGATTCAAACAGTGTCTTCATTGTCATATAACGCTTCGTATTATACAAATTAAAATCTTGTGAAAGATGATTTAAGAATTTTTAACGAGTAAAAATAATTCATAGTCTGTGCCGTACTTTTCTATAGGTACATAAAGGTTTTTTTTTTAAATACGATTAATAACAAAAATATTAAATTTCATATTACCGGAACAGATATTATACTTAAGGGTTGTAGCCAGGCCGGCAGTCATTATTGCGTAGTAGAAGGCAACGACAATAGTTGATCAGTTAATCACGATTGGGCTAACTACTCTATGAGCGCTTCACATTATCAGAAATAATACGTAGGCATAGTTTAAAAGTTTGAATCCAAAGTGCAATAGATGTAAATGTAAGATGTTCATCGTCTCAGTTGAGAGTGGACGATGGATTTCTGACGTTAGAAAATACACAATTTCGTAATGTATAAAACCTGAAAGACGCAATGTCAATTGATTATTTATTATTAATAATGAGTAATTTTGACATTTATTTACTGATTAATTTGTTATTTGTATTTTTTAATTTTGTGAAATCATGACATGATGAAAGTGAAAACTAGTTCATTGTATAATTACTTTAATAATATATATTTATATAATTTTATTAGGTACCTTATTTTGATCTGATATAATACAATATATAATATTAATAATAATTAATTGTATAATTAGGTTTGTTTGATAACTAATTTAATTGGTGACATTACCGTATTAGTTTTAAATAAATAAAATGTGGTAAATTGACCCAATAGTTTTATTTTGTCAGAGTATCATCAAACGAAGTCAAATGGCTTGCAAAAACGATTTGCTACACGAATATTCAACGTATTGCAAGAGCTAGAAATGGAAATTGCAATGCTATTGAGTGTTGCCATTGTCATAACAATTCGTACCGCAATATTTCCCCAAATTACATGAGTAAATGAACGTGGTTACAACTTTATTACGCCGTCGAAATTGCCCTTTGCAATTAACCCGAAAGCGTAAATTATGAGAATGTTGATAATAAACGGGAAGTGGGCGCGGCACTGTCACTTCCGAGACCACAGTGTGGACTGCAGTTTATTTTCAGAATTAACGCAGCGTACTTCCTTTGCACTGCACTCTATTTCGTTTCGAATTTTATCATTGCGGCAACACTGATTAACGTTAAATGAACTTTTGTTTTAAAATGCCATAACAATGTTGGTAATAATGGTGTTTTGACTTGATTATTAGTTTTGACTTTTTTTTACCGCCCTTGTTCCAAGCCCTTATTAACAAAATACTACGAACTATATATAACACTACAGCTACCACAAAACAGCCTTTAGTCAACCTATAAGTCATTGCAGACTCACAGGCAGTCCAAATACTCTAGCTCACTACCAGTTGGCAGCGTGCCCAGCATTCTGGTAGCATTGTCCCGTTGAATTGCAAGGCTTATTGGTGCCAGCATTTTGATCACGCGTCGCATCGACTAAGCGCTAAGTTAAGTTAAGTATATAAGTTAATAAGTTAATATATAAGTTTTGGTAGTTTTTCTTCCCTTGATCGTTTGTTTTAGTTAGATAATAATACGAAATAACTCACGTGAATCAGTGAAATAGCTCCGACCGTAGTTTCAACCACATTCGGTGATCTTTTTCAAGAGCACGGTACGCCCGCGTTGACGTCACGCTTAGCACTGACGACTTGATAGTTTGTTGACGTCGGCTCACGATAGTTGGCGTGCTATAAAAAACGATAGTTATTCAGAAAGAGGGAGGACTGAGCTATATTAATTTTTTTTTAAGTAGTGACAGGCGCTGATGATTCCTTTCGCTAGCTTGAACTTCACCGCGTGGTGTAAAGGCATTTTGCGAAGCTATCTATCAATTGTAAAAAGAAAATTTGTCACCAAGTACCTAACAGTTTATTCAGGCAGTGGTCCTTGAGAACCAGGAAGTAATTATGAAATTACAGGCACGTCAAGTTTTGAAGCGCTCGTAGCGAAGTTTGCTAAGCTGTTCTTAATCGATCAGCAAAGTTAAGCAACGTCCGCCTCGGTCATGACTTGGATGGGTGACCGCTGGTGACATTACTACTGAGCGCTTCCGTACTACGGAGGGCACGTTAAGCCATCGGCCCGCCTGGCTAGCTACCACCCTCAAGTAGAAAATCTATCGCCAAGCACCTAACGGTGTGTTCCGGCAGCTGTCCTTGAGAGCCAGTAACTCTAGGTTAGCCTGAACAACATCTTCGACCACATCGGCACCTACCATCATGTGAGATAGCGGTCAAAGGATAACCTATCAAAAATAAAAAATAAATGTTTAATAACTCTAAGTGTGAGAGTGATGAGTGTAGTGCAGTTTGTCACTTATGACAAAATGCATCATGAGACTGCACTAACGTGTCACATTTGACCAGTGGCCGTCCACGACACCAGGAATTTAAATATTTAGTCAGACCGCTATTATCACGTGCGTTGGCAGGACGTTAGGCTCATGTATGACCAGGGTCCACAGAGGTTCCGCATCAACAGTATGGGGCGCCTTTCATTTCAATGCTCAACTTGAAAGGCTTACTTTGAAGTTTATTTATCGGGTAATGTACTATTAGAAAAATAATACGGAACGAAAATCACTACATCTCAATAATAATTAATCTACTTCATCCATACTGACAATGAAAAGACATCAATAGACAAAACCGTGGAATACTTGACCTTGCCAATCTCAATTCAACCACAAGTTTTTCGCTCATATAGAAACTGTGCCAGATTTTCCGCAGCTGACGGTTTTTGGAATTTTCCTGCTAAAAGATGAGTTTATTCCCTAGGCTTCAAACTGTGTCTCACAAGTTTATGCGAGGCGCTTCCCGCGGGCGGTGCCATTGAAACTTGTTATGATATAAAATTGCTCTGGTTTATGCCACCGCAAGTTTCGAAACACAGAAAAGGAGTATAAAGTTTGTATCTGAACGGCTATATAAAAATATGTGTCCTCGTGCGGTTGTCTTTCGAATTTCTGGGAATCTAATTCGGGATACATGGTAAACATTGTCGTGCTGAACCAAAAATATTTATATTTTAGGTATCGGTTCTTTACGTCTATAAAATATTTGGAAAGTCTTAAATTTCTATTAAGTGTAAAGTTGCCCCGCGTAAAAGCTACCAGTTATTTGTAAATAACGCATTATATAAAACTGTATTTTCTGTCCGATCTAGCTGTTGCTGAGCTAGGACCATCGCCAAATTTCATTAAAATGTGTAAAACAGTTTATATAAGTAAGGTTAATTTGAGCCACTTTATACACAACTGCCCATAAAAAGGAGAATTGTGTTTTGAGGGTTCATGTATGTATGTTTGTTTCTTTATTCCATCTTAACTTATAAACGGCTTAACCGTTTTACATTTTAATGAAAGAGATCCGTCTGAATAGCGCAATTGAGGTAAGGTACATAAAAATAAATAAACATCAAACTGGCGCCATATTATGAAATAAAATTATCATTGTTCTTCCAAACCCATCGGGTATCAAAATGAAAGGATTTAAAAAACGATAACATATAACTTGCAGCTTTGATTTCAATGCAACGAAAAGCTTTTTACGAAAATAAATAATTTGAAGTCGGATTTTTTAGTTTTTTAATTAATTTATACTTGTTAATTAAGAGTCCTTAGATCAAACATATTTGTATTTTACTATGAGGGAAGCGTTTGTTCAATAGTCTTCCGACTGATGATAATGAGATCAAATATAATCCAGAAAATAAGATAAAGACAAGAATCTAAAAGACGTTCACCCTCTACAACTAAAAACATTGTATTACTATTAGCAAATTAAATAACTCTGAGGCAAAAGAGCGGATGTTATCTAAGGGTTTTCTTATGAAATAGGTGGAATATTTGATCCCTTTATTTACCATTATGCTATCATTATATTGTTAGTACCCAAAAATTTCATTCAATAAACTACTGTACAGAGATTTGTTCTTCTAAAAAATAATGCTAGAGGTTTGTGCAAATACACGCTCCATGATTTTGCAAGGCACTGGTTGCATTGAAATAGACCAGTAATAATTGGCAAGGTCTGCATGAATGGCCTTTTGAGTGCTGGTTTCAAGTGTGCGACAGGAGAAATAAAATGCTTAAAAAATATTTATGTTTATATTTTTTTGTAAAGTATGAGAGCGCTTGGTTGATACGACGTGTAATCAAAATGCTGTCAATATTTGGCTAAACGAATAAGCATTGCAATTCAACGGTGCAATGCTGTGAGCATGCTAGGCACGCTGCCACCTGATAGTGCGCTGGAGCATTTATACTACCTGTAACCCTGCAATGGCCTTGGGATTGTTTAAATGCTTTCAGTGTAGTAGCTGTAGTGTTGTTTATAGTTTTTAGTATTTAGTCAATAAAGGTATTCCACCGGTAACAAAAACGACAAAATCAGATGCTCACTTATCTATCTCTATGTAGACTACAGACTTGTTCTTGGTTAGACTTAAAGGAAATGAACTGTCTTGCCCCAGGCAAACAAGAAGGTGCACAGCCTGCAGTATCTTATTGTGAAGAATTCAACAATAAAGAAGCCAAGCGTTAAAGAAGAAGAATAAGTTTGCTAAAAACGAGAAAATCAGATTAAAACAAGAAGGTGCACAGCCTGCAGTATCTTATTTTGAAGAATTCAACAATAAAGAAGCCAAGCGTTAAAGAAGAAGAATAAGTTTGCTTTCTCAATGGTAGTGTAAGCATGTGGTCTTTAAACATGTAAATCTTTTTTATTTGTCTTTTTACATTTGGCATGCTACGCCTTTATAAAGACATTCTTTATACCGTAAATAGATCCTTAATTTGTTGATGAGTGAATTTGATTCACTTATCGACCCGGGTAATGGATACCTTAAGCAATAGTGATTCATTGGGTCCAGATTTATCACTGAACAACGGGAAAGTTGGCAGCTTATCGGAATTTTACATGAAATTTATGTCTTCATGTTGCAGAATGTGCGATTGGTCTACATCACCTCATTCAACCATTTCCTACCTTCTAACAAAAAGTACAGGGTCACACCATTCATAACGGCTAGCCAAGTAGCTAGCCAGGCGAGCATTTACAAAATGTCCTTTTGCCATGCGATGAAGCTCAAGCTAGATGGCGGTGGGGATTGAATCATGGACGTGCGGCACTGCAGTCCATAGTTTTAACCACTCGGCTATCATTGGTTCCAACGCTTGATGCGTTTTTTATGTGATTGTGTTGAAACAAACACAAAGCCCCCTATTTTAGGCGGACTAACCTCTGCCTTTACAAATGCATTTCGTCCGAACGAATTCCACTGCGCTCGTCACACTGACATACAGATGTTAAGTATCACGTGCCTGTAATTTTTGATAAAATGTTGTCAATAGTAGTAAAAAGTGTAACGTTGGACCTGCAAGGCGAGAATTGGAATAGCAATCAGGGGAGAATGGAGATAATTTCAAGGGTAACCCATCATATTCTGTCATTAATGTGCCAATGTATACATAGACACCGATTTCTTTGTAAAAAACTCGCGTTGTTACATGGACAAGATTTAGTGCGTGAAATGTGCGACGCTAATCTACCCACTACTGTACTTCGCGTTGCGCCTGCAGTGTCTATACTCTGTCTTTGTCTATGTATCTCTATCTACTGGCTATTTTTTATTTAGTTAAGCAACAATATTCATAGATCTGCTGGTCAGACCGACCTTCAACCACCTTTCAGTTCACTTCAGTTTCCGCCATGCCAAGCCAGCTAGAATCTTTTTTTAGGAGGCACAGAAAGTTTTGGTGGCATATAAATTTTCGCTTTACTTAAACCAAACTGTATAATTTTACGGTAAATATCAAACTTTTCGTATTTATTGCAAAGAGTTGGAGTTTTACAAACGTCCAAAACGTGATTTGAAATCTAAAAGGTTAATACTAACTCGTGACAAACAAGAGAAAATGATATACCAATTAGATCATATATATGAGTACATTAAACTCTCTTAGCAATCAGCAGAACACAGAATCCTAAAGTGTCGTTATTCCGAATATACGCTTTTATATCCATCAAGATATTGAAAAATCTCCAGATATTATATCAATGAGCACGTTCTAAACAATTGTAATGCATATACGTATGTATTCTATGCAAATATTTTTCGTCGAATTCGAATATACCTATTTAACTTTTGCAAGGGCATTTTGCGAATGCCCTGTGAATTTGTGCCTGCTGTCGCCAAGCACCTAACAGAGTATTCCGCCAGCAGTCCTTGAAAGCCAGTACAATTACAGGCACATGATGGGACTTAACTACTGCATGTCTCACGGGCGCAGTGCAGTTCATCACTTGTGATGAAATGCATATGTTATAGGCAGAAGATATAGCTTAACATCAGGTAGGCCTCGTGCTTGTTCCGTCCCATTAAGATAAAAAATTACTTTGATGCAAATTCAACAAGTTAAATTATTCAATTCAATTTTTATTTATTTATAAGAATACTAGCTATCCGCGCCCGGGTCCTCCCGCGCGTATGTCGGTTATCACGCAAAAACATTAACCTCTTTTTGCGCAGTTCAATAAAAAATATCCTTTTTCCCGGGTCTCAAACTACTTCCATACCAAATTTCATTCAAATCGGTCCAGTAGTTTTGGCGTGAAAGCGAATCAGACAGACAGAGTTACTTTCGCATTTATAATATTAGTACTGATTGTACATAATACAGATCTTAAAAAAATACAGTAAGTTTCAAAAAATCTACGGTTTCTGGTGTATAAATGTTTGATATTTACATTACATATTCAGTCATTAAAATTACATCTTACATATTGGAACAATTAGTTAAATTAATAAAAAAATTAGTCAGTTTTCCATTATATAAATAAAATAGGCACAAGAAATTTAATGTCGTAGATACAGATGATAATAAAATTAGCAAATGTCGAAATTAGCATGTCAATATAGAGAAATAATAATAAACAATATCAAAATAGCAACATCTATGAAGTTAAATGCTCTATAAACAACATATTCTGGATGATTTTACATAGTGTACTTATAACACGGGATCAAGACACATTCAACTCCTATTGTTACTTCCAGAGTGTTGACATACATTTAACAATATTGATGAATGTCACACAAACTAATTGGAAATAACAGAGCTTAAGTATGTTAATCTAAATGCAGAGTAAGTTGTTAGGGTCCATTTGCTTTTAATTTTCCTTGTAAACTTAAACAAACGTGTAAATTGGATCTGGCACCGGTCAAAATAATGCATATTTTGAAAAGCTCGTAGCCTAGCTCACTTAATCGTTCTAGACAAATCAACTTGGTAAAGCAAAGCCCGCTGAGGTCGTGACTTGGATGGGTGATCGCTAGTGGCATTACTGATCGGTTTCGTGCTTAGGAGGCCATGATAAGCCGTCGATTCCGGTTGTTGTCTTAAGATGGCAGTCGTTATAGCATGGTGGTATGTATTTTGTGCATGCCCACCTGGCTGGCTACCATTCCCAAGTAGCAAATCTGTCGCCAAGCATATAACTGTGTGTTCCAGCAGCTATCCTTGAGAGCCAGTAATTTTAGGTAAGCATCATCTTCGACCACATCATCAATTACCATCAGGTGAGATAGTGGTCAATGGCTAGCCCACCAGCTATAAACTAAAATAAATTTTATATTCATTGTTCATTGGCATATACATCAATGAAAATCATCACCTGATTTGAGGTAAAGACCAATAACTGTGAATATGACCGAGTCATGTGTCGCAGAGTGCAGTGGATTTGTGCTTTTCTATTTTGACCAACCTTATAGTCAGTAACTACTTATACCTATGATTATGCACATGCAAGTATGGTATTGTAATTGTAATCATTGGAAAAAAGCCATTTATATTATTTTATAAATGAAAGGAAAAAATATAGTCATGTGCGGGATATCCTTATAAAGATATTTCTCTAGATAGAGGTTTCATTTCACCCTCTTATTAACATATTTAAAAAAGCAAATGTTATTTGAAGAAAGTGGAAATTTGTGGTGCCTATCTCTCCGGGAAACAAGAGTGTCTTCTTTTATGTTTCCTTATATTTGTATAATTAAGATAAATATGTAGACAGATATCAACTTCAGTATAACACCAAGCTTAAGTTTAAAAAAACCAGCTAAAATAGGGAAACAAAATACTACGAACTATATGCTACACTACAGCTACTACAATAAAAGCATTAAGACTACCTATAAGTCATAGCAGACTCATAGGCAGTCCAAATGCTCCAGCCCACTCGCAGTTGGCAGCGTTCCCAGCATGCTGGCTGCATTTGCATTGCCATGCACCAGCATTTTGATCACATAAAAAGGTCAAATAAACATATTTTTTCATACAATATTTTCAAGATCTTTTGTAAGAAGGTACACCACTCTCGACATAAGTAGGCGTAAATGTATTAATAACTACGATTATCAGTTAGAAGAAGCCAAGTTTCTATTATTCATCAATTCTTATTATCAAATCTTACTTCAAATACTGAACGTTGTAATTTAGGTGTTTAATAAGCTGCTCGGTGCCAAATGACGAGCTTTGCTGAGACTGCATTGCGCTCGTTCATATATAAAGCCTCCGCTTGATTAAATCACGATTTAAGAAAAGAAAACTAAGAGTTTCTGCTATTATATATTCGGCAGGAAACTCTTTGGGAATATATTTATGCTATTCCAGGATTTAAATATATGCTATAGAGGTTTTTAATATTTTACGAGCCATTATCTCAACATATGGTCAGTTATGGTGAAGCTGAAAACGTTGTT